>OZ024813.1:54373270-55629270 GCA_964017055.1 Chloromyia formosa | reverse complement strand
GGAAAATGCACGCACAGCATACCTCACGGCTGGCCTAATAGCAAACCCCGTGGCTAATTAGCATTGCGTCTAAACACCACTAAAGACCACATGTTAGATTCGATTCTGTTCTGATATTGGGTAGAAGTAGGCTTTACTGCAGTATGAAACAATTTAACATTTTTATTAGACATAAGCACTGTTGAAAGCTTCGGTAAGTTTCCGCCAGTATTCACATAGCATTGTTGTTTTGATGAGTTTTAGTTTTTTGACATGGATATGTCTTATAGCTGGGGGTCATCCTAAAAATCTGTCCGTCACACGAAATGTCTGTTTTTCTACTCGGGGGTCAGAAGAGGAAACAAGCCCATTGAAAATTTTTCCGAGCTCTATGAATGTAGTGGCCGATCCTCAGTCAATCCGAGTCAGTCATCAAAGGGAACTCACGAAAATCGAAAAACTTCGCATCATGAACTGACTAAACAACCAGGCACCCATAAAACAAGTCAACATCATTCAACTGCCATCCCCTCGTGATTCAAATCTGCTCACAACACCAGCCACATGCAGACAACCTGTCTCCCTCACTCGTGCACAGCGCTATGGCTCCTCCTTCACAGCAATCTTTTTGTTTTCATCAATTAGTCACTAACCTGACTCAGTAAGAAAATCGTTGGGGTAGGTCGGGAAATAGCTTCAACTTCACACACACACATACATACACACACACTCGTATGCAGGCAATGGAGAGACGGTTGAGTCGAAGAAGTTCAATGGATGGGCGTCGCTTCGTCATCGGCGACAGTGCGAAAGAGATGCTTGCTCCACGGACCTTGGACTACACTTCCGCGGCGGATCCACCCCTTTCTTGTGATGGCCAATCCCATCCAGCCGACTGAAATCAGTGTCACCAAGGTCACCAACGTGTTTTTCCCGTGGATGTAAGGAACTTACGACCGTACTTGTATCGCGCATACCGCGTACTATCACGATCGATGATATATCAACTAACAGTGCACAATTCTGATTTAGTGAGGAGAATAGTGCAGATGATGCAGTTTGTGCAGCGCGGATAACGTAAACGTTAATGCAATAAAATTGTGTTGTCGCGCTTACCGTCTTTAGACTTAGACGAGTACTATCTATGTAAGTATCTAATAGTAAGTGTGTTTAGCTAGACCGCGGCTTGACGCGATCGATCGCGGATTGACGTACTAACGAAGCACAGGCGCATATAAATATGTAGAGTGTATGATCGCTTGATCCACACACGGTTGGGTTGATTTGTATTCTCCTGTACACTATGCGGGACGGTATGTCTTGAAAATGATACAAAGTATCTACACTGCATGCAGATACATCGGTACATCTTATGCCTACCGAAAGCGTGGAACGTGTTTTGTCGAATGAATTCATCCAGTATAACTATACTGGGATCTTTATAAAACTTACGTCGATATCTTCAACACAACAGGTTCCACGCAGTCGGTAGCCAAAGACATATCCATGTTCCGATGTATCTGCATGCAGTGTAGATACTTTGTATCATTTTTTTCTAATCAGTTCTTCTGATGGTATGAGATCCATCAACCGCACAAGCTAAAATGATGGCCTACGAGAAGTTTTTTGTAGCACCAGAAAATTGAATGCACCAAAAATCTGGGACCAACCACTGAGGGACATTAGCTTCCATTTAATACAATTTATTAAAATTGAAGTTAATAAAAACAGTCATATTGTACGCGAGATAAGCTACCCTCCATAATTAATTTATATTATACGTTTACGGATTACATAACAAAACCTTCAAATAAATAATTATTAAATCGAGAAAAAACGTATGTAATAAAGAGATACTTGTATCTTTTGCAAAAAACGCGAATAGCCTTCAGCAGCTTGAGGTTATATTCTACGAGTAAGTATAGTAAATAGTAATAGCATAAAATGGCTGGATTCTGCAAATCATTGTTTTGTGACGGTTAATTGTAATGTTTTATCATCTGCATCAAAATGATTTGTAACTTTTTCCTTCACGTTTTTTTTTCACGGCAAAGCGATATTTTTAGCGCACTATCGGCAAGATTAAATTGCTTTCTTGCATACACGAAAAAATTCAAAAACATACTATATTAGAGCGTATCCAAAAAGAAAAAATTATAATCTTTAACGTATAATCACGGAGATTTTTTTTTAAGTGGTGCAATATTTAATGTGTTAATTCTAACTTTTCCGGTGTCCAACGAAAATTAGTTAGCGTCAACACCACTGATGAAACAAAGATTCCAGAAAAATATCGAAAAAAGTGCTCATCGTGCTACGAAAAAGCTTTTCCGGAATTTAAAGGCCCGTTCCCATTGAGCGATTTTTGTTGAAAGAGACTAGTCGGGACACAAAAAGCTCACGAATCGCTCCGTGGGAACAGCACTTTCAACAGTGTTGAAAGACACTTTAGTCGAAAGACAAAATATTGTCCCGGTCAATATTTTGTCTCTCGACTGGTAGGCGCTTCCGTGTGGTGTTCGGTCGATCGTGCATATGGCGGCGCCCATGTTCCGTGATCTGTCAACGAAAGTCGATGCAATAGAGTATCTGAAAATGGTATCGCGGGTGTTTAAACCCTAGACTTATAGTATAGGGTCTATTGTTTTTGTCACGACGAAAATATGTAACACCTTAAAGGAGGCTCCGGAGGTGATCAGGGTTATCTAGTTAGTTGGTATTGAAAATGGGCAAGATCCCAAGGAACCCAAGGAACTCCTTCCTCCAGTAAAAATGAATCTTCAAATTAGCGATAACTTTTGATGGCATGAAACAAGCGACTTGAAATTTTGGCCAAATGTTTGAAGTGAGATTTAGTTAGTTGGTATTAAAGGTGGGCCAGATCCGACCCAAGGAACCCCTACCACCCTTACAAATGAAACATAAAATAAGAGATAACTTTCGATAAAATGAAGCTAGTGAATTTAAATTTTGGCCAAATGTTTGTACCAGGATTTAGTTGGGATTTATCGAAAATGCACAATATCCAACAAAGGAAACTTCTACCTCCCGTACATGTGAGACTTCAAATAAGCGATTACTTTCGATAGAATGAAGCTAGCGACTTGAAAAATTCGACAAATATTTGTAGTGTGGGTTAGTTAGTTGATTTTGAGAATTGTCAAAATCCTTCTGAATGATCGCCAACCTCTCCTATAAACTAGACCATACGTTGCCAATTGATACTTTTGGTGTCACTACTAGGATTGTACAAGTCTAGGGTATATACGCTTCGGACTCTGGTTCTTTGAATTTTCATGGCGCCGCGCCGCGTTGCGCGGTTTATTTAATTTAGTTTCGAGGAAGTTTCGTGGGTCTCAAACGTGTGTGTGTGTTCGTAGTGATGTTTATGTTGTGGCTCGCGAATTCGATTAAAGACATTTGTTTACAAGTGTGAACAACAACGAGTTTATCTCCCATGCGATTTTTGTGTCTCACCTAGTCTCTTTCAACAAAAATCACTTAAGCAGCAGCCACACAGAACGCGTTATAACGCGACGTTTGGCGTTACTGCAACGTCGCGTTACGGCGGTACGGTTGTATTGCACTGCATTGCATCATCCCTGCCCCACACGTGGCGTTATCACTCAGCGTTACCTTTCGGAAAGCGACGTTAACGCGACGTTAACTTTTCGGGTTGTACAAAATTACAAAAGTAACTTACGTTACCGGCGTTCTCGGTGAATCTTTTTCAAACCATGGGTGAAGAAAGTGAAAAACTAATCGAACAAGTGAGGAAGTATGATTTTTTATTTGATACCTCTCACCAGTGGTACAAAATTGTGTTGAAAAAGGCGGAGGCTTGGAGTGAGATTGCCAAAGAGCTGGGAATCACAAGTAAGTATTAACATAGTTTATTATACTTATGTGTTATTAACATCTACAACAAACAAAGTTTCAAAAAAAACATCCGCTCTTATTTTTATTTTATTGACTTAAAATTATAGTCCACAGTATGGATCGCCCGCACAGATAACGCTGCGTGTGCGGCATAGCCAATATCGCCGAACGCCGCGTTGAGGGGCGTTACAGTAACGTCGCGTTAAAACGCGTTCTGTGTGGCTGAACCTTTAAAGGGAACGCGGGTTAATAGCAATAGGCTATTTCATTATCTTTAATTTGAGATATATTACAAGCAACGTCTGTAGGATTAGCAGTTATACAGGAAATAAATTAAGCATACCATAGGTAAAAAATGCAAAAATTACTTAATACCTTCTAAAGTATGTTTCGTACAGAAAAGTGTTCTGTAGAACTATGAAAAAGAAATATATTTCCTAAAATTTTATATAAAAATTATATCGATATGTTAGAAATATTCCGAGAAACAGCTCTTTCAAAATTGGAAAATTTTCCTCCAAAGATTAAAAATCTTCATTTCAGTATTGTACAGCGAAGAAAGTATTTACCTCTCGAGATAAGTCATCAGATCTCTTTGCAGATGAATTGACTGGCTTTAATTTGAGATATCTGAATAGTTACCAAGCAAACGGCAAAACCAAGACTCGAAAATAAACGCAGACAATAAACGCAGAAATATCCCCAGTTAGGCGGCTATAATACTATAAAAGTTCTTTTACAAATATCTTTGATGCACGATATTTTAAAAGAACTTTTATGAATGATATTAGCCTCCTAAGGGGGAAGGTGTGCAAGATTGTAAGAAAAGTACTTGAAACAAGCAACGTTCATGTCGCAAATCTTTTCTTAGGCGGCTATTACACTATAAAAGTTCTTTGAAAATATCGTGCGACAAAGATATTTGTAAAAGAACTTTTATAGTGTAATAGCCGCCTTAAACATTTTCTATAGAATACATTTCATTTTAAAAATTCTGTATGACAAGGAAGAGAAAGCGGTTAGGAGCTGTTTAGCAACTGACTGACTGAAACTCCAACAAAAAGCGTCTTATTCCATTTTGTCCTAGGATCAATACTTTAAGCCGGTTCAACGCACCGGAGCGACCCTTTTACCAGCAACGGCCTAGGGCTGAAAACCCCCTTCCACGCCAGTAGACGTTGCTACAACAACAATAACTAGAAACTTCATAATTTGAGACTAAGTTGAGTGAAATTCAAATACATTCGTCTATTGGAAAAAACTCCGGTGAAAATTAATCCTAGTCACGCTGCCGGACAGTTCGCCTTGAGGCGGCCGGACAGGCTTCTGGACAAGCCGCCGGACAGGCAAAGCAATAGATAGATACTTTCATTCTATGGCGATAAGATCAATTTCCGATTATCCATCCGGCCGCCTCAAAGGCATGTCAGGTGGCCTGTCCAGCGGCCTGTCCGGCCGCGTGACTAGAAAGATTTTTCACTGGAGTATTTTCCAATAGACGAATTTATCTGAAGCTTGGCTATGGAAAGTAAAATGCCGTACAATTCAAATACTTTTATTCTATGGCGATAAGATCGATTTCCAATTATCCATCCAGCCTCCTCAAAGGCCTGTCCGGCCGCCTCAAGGCGAACTGTCCGGCCGCGTGAGTAGAATGAATTTTCACTAGGGTTTATTTCAATAGACAAATGTACGAGTATTAGGTGTACAACTTTGCTTCCGCCGTTTTCCGACACAGCCGTCTGCCGGAAAACAGCGGAAGCAAAGCTGTACAATATCTGAAACACGAGGCCGAACTGTCCGGCCTTGAGGAATCCCTTGAGAAATTCCGGACAGGCCGCCTCAAGGCGAACTGTCCGGCTGCGTGTGTAGAATGAATTTTCATTGGAGTCTATTTCAATAGACGAATGTTTCTGAAACACGCGGCCGGGCAGGCCGTCTCAAGGCGAACTGAGGTTTAGCCCCCTCAAATTCCCTCTAATTAATTTCTCCAAACTTAGCGGTTTCGTGCGCATAGAAGCACTCATTAGGTCTTGCATTTTTGCAACTATTCGTCTGCAAGATGACCACGAAAGTGTAAGAATTCTGTACACGGTTAAAAGTTTTGGTTTAAAACCTAATAAAATTTGGGTTACATACATATATGTCCGTACCAAATTTGAATTGAATTTTAAGTATTGCAGAAAATTAAAAATCGTTCATTAAGCCAATCCGAATTACTATTTAATTCTAATAATATTGAAACAGTTTCAATAAATTATAATTGAAACTTAGATGTTTTTACATAAATACAAAATAACAGGCTCAACAGTCCAAATTTGGACCAATGCCTCGAGATGAGCTAGCTTCATCTCGTTTACTAGATCGTGATAATTTAACAGCTGAGTGGGCTCACAGTTTTTTTTATCGAAGTCTATTGCATTCAGTAGGAATCGAACCGGGGCCAAGTGCGTTGAAGGCGAACGTGCTAACCGTTGCGTCATCCGGGCTACCATAAATATACAAACAATATGAAGAGAACAAAGGAAATATTCCTTTCATTATGCAAGTCGAAATGGATTACATTTGAAGTCAATGGTGCTGCAATGTAATACGAATAGAATTACTTTCTAATTTCGTTTGAATTGGAACATTGAACTCGACTTAAATTTTAATTCCAAGCAACTTAAATATAATGATAGGCGTGTTTTTAGTTTGTACTGCGGTGGAGATGAATCGGGGGTTAATTTACAGTCACTACACAAACAACATACCATTGTCGTTTGTGTAATGTGTGTAAGTTAACCCGGATAACCCCCAATTAATCTGAACTGCAGTATAAAAAAACACGCCTATTATTTTATTGGAATGTAAGTATATTTCCATTGAAGTCAACTTTCAAGTCGTTTTCAATAAGTGAATATTGGAATCTAATGCAAAATGACTTAAAAAATGTTTGAAGATTATACGGATACCTTAAAATCTAATTATTCTTTAATTGAATATCGCTGTAATTCAAAATTTGACTTGAAAAATGTCCAAAAAATTTTAACCGTGTAAGTAAAAGCCGTGAAGGCGTGATTTTTACTTGAAAACTCGACCGTGGAGGTCTGGATGACGCGAACCACCTCATTAACTCACTAGAGCGGGTGGAGAGAGGGTGAAAAGTGGAGATATTTGTATCCGTGGGAATTTTGCGAATTATATTTTTCAGTGAAATTGGCGTTTTAGTAAGCGTTGAAGAGCTAAGCTACAGACGCATACTAAGCTGGTGTGCAGAATGGAGCCAAGTGTCACAATAATGCCAATTTCACTGAAAAATGTAATTCGCATCTGCACATTGGAAGAACATTGAATACATGTACTAACTTGAGTTTTCTACGATGAGTGGCGACCGTTTTGCTGGCGCGGAGCCTTATCACCATCAGGGGCGCCCATGCGAGCTACAGAGACGGTCCTTGCGGAATTTTAAGTCTTTACTATGGGATGAGCACATATCTCTCTCTCTCTGGATCCTGTCAACCCCTTGTGGGGCATAGGGCATAAGCCACGCCGACTTTCCACCTCGTCCTGTTCGCCGCCATTGTCTTCAGCTGTCTCCGCCATTTGCCTAATGACTTACCCTCGACCTCAACTGTTCTCCTCCAGGTGTTTCTAGGTCGTCCAACGCGGCGACTTGCATCGGTTCCTTGCGGGTTCCAAGTGTGTGATCTATCCATTGCCACTTTCGCCTTTTTATGGAAGTGTCTTTCCTGTCCTGGCCAGTAATGAACAGGAAGTCGTCGTTAGAAATGACCTCCGGCCAGCGTATGTGCAGGATGCGCCGTAGACACTGGTTTACGAAAGTTTGCAATCTAGTTGTTATCTTCCTGGTCACCTTCCAAGTTGAACAGTCATAAAGAAGCACAGATTTTATATTGGTTTCGAAGATTTTGAGTTTGGTACGTCTGGAGATGTTGTTGTTTTGCCAGAAAGGAGTTAAACTGAAAAAAGCCGCCCGAGCCTTATTGATGCGAGACTGTACATCAGCATCCGGCCCACCATCTGCTGTAACTACGCTTCCGAGGTAGCAAAAATTGTCCACTTTTTCCACCGTCTGCCGCGAAACACAAATTTCGCTCTGTCTTCCTGGATCCAAGCTCAAGTATTTAGTTTTGGCAGCATTGATTTTGAGCCCCGCATTGCCACTTTCGCAGTACAGGGCATCCGTCATTTGAACTAGATGATCCGATATATTTGAGAGAAGACAAGGTGTTGAAGGTATTCAAACAGGTTCCATCTGATACCTTTGCTCTGGTGTTCACGAAGCGCACTGCAGAGTACATCGTTAATGGCAATCAAAAACAATATAGGTGACAAAATGCAGCCTAGTCTCACTCCGCTATGTACCTCGAAGGGATCTGAAAGCTTACCCTTGTGTAAGACGCGACACTGGGCTCCGCTATATGATTCCTTGATGATGGATGTGATTTTATCTGGTATACCTCTCCTATGTAAAGCCTTCCAGATGCAACGCTATCAAACGCCTTTTCGAAATCGATGAACATGAGATGTAATGGGGATCTCCACTCTGCGGATTGTTCAATAATAATTCGGAGGGTGTTGATGTGGTCGCTACATGAAAAGCCCTCGCGAAAACCAGCTTGTTCATCGTTCAATGTGCGGTCAACTGTATGCTTGATCTGGTTTAATACTATTTTCGCCATCAGTTTGGAGACTGCGGGGAGGAGGCAAATTCCACGCCAATTATTACAATCCTTCAGGTTACCTTTCTTCGGGATCTTAATAATGACGCCCTTTTTCCATTCTTTAGGGAGAGTTTCGGTTTCCCAACACTCTTGGATAATAATATTTAATATTTAATAGCCACAGTTAATTCCTGTTTAGATGGTGGGCTGGTATCAACTCTGGCTATTTGCGGAATATTTTCTACTTCTAGTGCAGACGAGTTCAAATGTCCAAAGGTGATGTTGAGGACCTCAATGAAGTGCTCTCTCCACTGTCGCAGTTGGTCTTCATCAGTGACCAGTTGGGAGCCGTCTTTATCTTTCGCGGGATGTTCAATTCCAAAGGATTTGCCAGTTAATGGCTTGATAAGTTTGTAAAGGGTTCCACAGTCTGTAATGAACCACCTGTAATGAACCATATTATGGTCTGGTAGTGCTGCTTCCACCGACAGATCTATGGCAGCACCTGATGAGTAAGAATCTGTCGGTGGTACGAAATCAGAGGCCGAGGGTCCCATTACACCTGGACCCCAACACGAGCGCGAGGGCAAGTGGGCCATTTGCCAACCATTCCATCCTTATCGCCTAATTTTTTTTATTCCATATTTTTACCTCCTTTGCTTTTGTTGTCTTCCCCAGGCCTATGAATTTTTGTTAATACGAAAAGGACAGGGGCAACGAGCTGCGAAACCCCCACCCACGTCTCCCGAACTGAGCTACAGCAAGCATAGACCGCTGCTTAGCTCGTTGAGGAGCCTTTTTCTTCGCCAGATGGCACGGCCCGACTTTCACGGTCAATTAAGCTACCTTAGGCTCCGTCCCCACGGGCATCTTCGGATGCCCACCAAACCGTCCGTTACAAGTCACTACGGTAAGCCGCTTCCTCTGCCTGCTCCGCTAATGCATTGATGTTGTTGCGTTTGTCCCGTCTTGCGCTTCTTTGCACGCCTTTCTGAAGAGAACGGTATTCAGCTCTAAGTTGATCTTTGACTGCGTCGTCAGCAGCTGAGTTGATTTGTTCTTTAATTCTCCTGCGTGCCGAGACTAGAGACCATGTAGAGTCACTAATGAATGGGCTCCTACCGCGCTCCAACCTGCCCGCAAAAGTTTCACCGCACGAAATAAATGAGTCCTTAGCGACGTTCCATCTATCATCAATTGTAGGATTTTCACAAGGTGGTGGTGCATTAGCTCTTTCGTGCAAGGCGGTGAAATAAGCACGTCTTATAGACGGATCTTTTAAGAACAAAAGTAGGGTCATACACACTTCAGTCAAAGGAGATGGACTGAAACTTAATTCTCCCAAAAGTGCTTAAAGCAAGCTTTTATATGGAAATTGTAACAAGAAAGCACTTGGAATAATAAAAACTATATAATATGTCGGTTATCGCTAAGAAATTTTTAAATTGAAAACATAATTGATTAAGAATGACAGTTAGTATTGAATTTTCTTCTATAAGTTGTATATTCTGACGTACATATTTTCGGTAAATCCATGTAGACTGTTTTAAACACATCAAATTAAACCATGAACCTTATAAAGCAGCACGTGTTCTTCCTATGAATTTTTCATTCATTCGTGTGTCCCATCTATCTCATGGTGGTATTCCCTCATCTCGCAGCAGCCCGAACTAAAATGAATCATTTCCTCGTAATGAAGTTGTTTTGAGCATTTTGGTATTTACCCGACGCGTGAATACCTTACAAACAAAATAGCTATACATCTGCCAAACCACTCTCTACTCTCTTCATACGTCATCAGACGTAAATTTCATCGACAACTAAACTAAAAGAAAACCCATCATAACCACCCCATAATGAAGTTGATTCATTTATTTCATTAGCATCGGTCAAACTTGATTCTTGTTTTCGGTCAACCAAAACCATTACGACTATAGGTGTATTTTTTGAACATCTATCTGGCGCAGGTTAGGGTATCTCCATGCATTACAACAACAACTTAAACCGGTACGTGTCAGTGGGGTGGCTAACCTGCACTTGATAGATTCTACAATTGCACAAAAAAAAATGTGACTATTGCTATGATTGTCATTAATTTGACAATTGATGTTAAGTTCCGTAATTGCTTGTCACATGAACGGAACCGAACGAATTCTGAAATTTTGAAGCCATTTAAAAATTTAACCTGGATAGCTGCCTTCGATCGTGTTTTTGCTCCACGAGTTGTCCTACCCTAACTCGTTGCACAAAAACACACCTTATTACAGTGTGCCTCTGTATCTGATGGATATGAGTGGCGTAACTTGAACTCGCGGGAAAACCACCTTTTCCAAAACTGACCAGACTAACAATTTTTTTACAGAGTCATTGTGACTCTTGGAAGCTATTGCCATTTGTAACATTTTTTACTGAGAACTGAAACTGATCTTATTTTCCGATCCAAGTTAACTATTTGGCTATGGGTTATCTTGTCTTTTCTTTTTTGTGTGTTGTTGTTTTAGAAGGGGCCTACGATGTTCTGTGAATCACACATCTGAAATATGTACGTCAAATAAATTATTCGTATGCGGAAGATCTCTTGGACTGCAATAAAGTTTAAGCTTAATGTCACATTTATATGGTCAACAGGTAGAACAAGATTGTTCATTCACAAAAAAAGATACAAATTAAGATTCGACTATTGTTTGGATATAATATTGATTTGATTAATGGTAGACTTTATCGAGTATTTAACACAATAACATGTTTTGGAAACTGTTTCGATAAATTACCGCATAGTCAGACACACTCCATGATGCAAATTAGATTTATTAAGTATGTACTTTAAAGTTCAGTGTTTTATGAATTTCGAATATGTAGGTAATAGGTTGCGTTTTGAAAAAAAAATTGGTAAAGCTTTTGACTGCAGCTCTGCAAGAGCACTATTCAAGTAGCCTTGACTAAGGATTTAAAAAAAAAAATCAGCGAAAAAAGGAAAAGTTGTTAATATTTTTAAATTCCAAATTGGTTGTCGGAATTTGCATAACAATAAAAAATAACAGTTATCATATCAGCACGGAAGCTGCGTACCGAATTTGTTTGGAATACGAGTACATAATGTCAATATGCCAGGGGGCCCAGGGGTAACGAACTTTCTTACAAAAGACTTAGGCGAGCAAAGATTTGGTTTGAACAAAACACATAATTCCGTTAGATAAGTCGATAATGCAAAAAGCGTTCACCGCACCGTTCTAAGGGTCACTCAAGGAAGATACATACTAAGTTGGTTTAATTCAAGCTACCAGCAATGACCGTACATGATTTTTTTTTTGAGTTCCCCCACAGGGGAAATTGTGGTGTGAGGCGTAAGAATAATACCACGGCCTTTCCCATTGACGGCCTGTCAAAGAAACCGACAAACAAAGAACAGGATGTGTATGCGAGCAACTTGCACTATCTGCGACGTAGATGTAAGGATTAAGGGAAGCAATCAGCCCCCCCCTCTCGGTTGCCAGATTTCAAAATACTTCTTGATTTCGGATATAATTAAATGAACTCTCAACTGTTCGTGAACATTCGAATAAACATCACTTTTTACTTCGAGCGGAGCCGACCGTAGCCGGTAGTGTTTCATTGCATGTTAATCTTTGATCCGTCCCATATATGTATGTACTCATATTGTGGACGGGCATATAGCACTCTGCATGCTGTACGATTATGTTCTTTCGATTATCCGTTTGTGCGTTTGGACTTCCTCGGGTGATCCTAAGGACAACCCGTTGGTTGATTTTTGCAATAAGACTATTTTGGTGCTGCAGGACCAACTGAACCTTCATGGGAAGTCCAAACTGAGAAAAAAAAATATCATCGCTGTAGGAATTGTGTGTGGTCAGGTCTGTGGGGAAACTCATGGGCAAGTCTACATAGCACCTCCTCGTGGTGGCCGCTGGTAACTTCGCGAATAGCGAAGGCTGAGCTATGGGGCCGGTTGCGTGTACTATCACATTACGCGAGTACCGCCGTTTTGCGATATGTAAGCAATCGACACACTCCCTACTTGGCCAACTCTTGTGTTCTATAGTTTTGGCGAAGGTAGCCCATACGGAGTGTCAAATGTCCTAAATCCCCGGGGTGTTATGCGACCGTGCCCATCGGGGGAAGGTGACCAGGGACGCAAATGGTCATCACAAACGGAGCAAGTTACTGCCACACATCTGTACAATAACCAGTTGTATGGGTAGTGTAAACTGTCTCCCCGACCGTACGTTGGCAGAGGGGCGCCTATGAAACTCTCTGCATAGGTGGCACGGCGACCAGGTGTGAGGTTGGAGCTGGTGACTGAAGTGAAAGTTCACCTGCGGGGTTCCGGATCCAACACTTCACTTTGCTCCTTTCTTGCACCTGTTGAACCGTGGTCTACAGAGTAGCGATCTGTTAGACTAGGAGAGAAACCTTGATTTGCTTCAAGGGTAGCAGGTGCAGAGTGGCATGAACGCCTACGGAACTTTCGGGAGGTCGCGAGGGAGTCTGCTTCGCGGCACAAAGAGAGGAAAGAACGGCCGGATCGTCATAATGTTCCTATAGGGGCGGGGAGTAGCGGGAAGCAATATGCTGGCAGTTGCCTCGGCTGTGGTCCGAGAACGGGAAACCCAAACCTGAATCAATAAATAAAAACAAGAATATGAAAATACATCAAGACATTCTTGGAGAAAGTGGCTGGAGGAATTCCAATGAGACGGACAGCGACGACTCGCAAGGGTTGAAGAGGTTAGTCTCTGAAGAAGACGCTCCAGGGGAGAAGGGAGGCGTTGTTGGAGCGGACAATGACGCGCCTGAAGGCGCGGAGAGGTTAGTTCAGACAACGTGCACTCTGATCAACGTTCAATCTGCTGACTATCAGGGATGGTGGCGGGCCCGAACAAAGAAACACTAACTGTGTGCCAGCTGAATATTCATCATAGTAAAGCGGCATCAGCGATGATGACGAGATGCTTTGATGAAGAGAAACTGGACATAGCTTTAATACAGGAACCCTGGATTTTACAAAACAAAATTAGGGGTTTGTCACAACAAACCGCAAATCTGTACCATGCACAGGTGGACGGTAAAATAAGGCCATGCATCCTGGTGCGTCATGGAATACGTGCAGTACAAATGATGCATCTCTGCTCGCCTGATCTTACGGTAGTAATGATCGGCAGTGGTGCAGGATCATTCCTAATTGCATCAGCATATCTCCCTTATGATGCACCAGAACCACCTCCATCAGAGGAAGTAGAAAATCTGGTAAGGTATTGTAAAGAAAGAGATATGGCCCTGATCATAGGCTGTGATGCCAATGCGCACAACACTGTGTGGGGCAGCACAGATGACAATCCCAGAGGACAGCAGCTGCTAGAATTTGTGGAAAAGTACAATCTGCTGGTAGCAAACAAGGGGGTCGCTCCCACCTTCGTGGATGCACGAAGGGCTGAGGTGATCGACATTACCCTAAGCTCTGTTAATATGCTTGACAGAGTTCAGAATTGGAGAGTGGTGGACAGGCTAACCATGTCTGATCACAGGGCTATCCAGTTTGAAATTCTGTATGGCAGAAAACGGAGTAGCGAACGCAAACGTATAAGAGTGCCAAAAAATATTGATCGTGTTAAGTACGAGACATATTTATTGGAACAAGTCGAGGATATTCAAGACGGAATACCTCGGAATACGGTCGAGATAGAGCGAACAGTGGAACAACTGAACTCCGCTATTAATCGCGCCTTCGAACACGCTTGTCCCTCCACAGTAGTGGACGAAAAGGACCCAACACCATGGTGGAGTAGGGAACTGGAGTCTATGAAAAAAGAGACAAGGAAAGCCTTTAACCGTTACATGAGGGAGAGAGACTCTCACTCTTGGGAACTATACAAGGATAAAAAGAGGGAGCTGAAAAGAACCTTACGTCTTCGGAAACGAAATACGTGGAGGGAATTCTGCTCTAGCATGAAGGATACGTCAGAAGTATGCAGATTACAGAAGATGATATCGAAAGACACTGCTTCGAAAATGGGGCTGATACGCAAAGTTGATGGTTCCATGACAGAAACAGTGGAAGAAACGTTGCAGGCCCTGATGGAGGTACATTTTCCTGGAAGTTTCAAGTCAGACCAACCATGGCCTCAAACTAACATGGGAGCTGGTGGGGTAAGTCAACAAGAAGCTGAGAGGATAATAACTCCAAATGGAGTCAAAAGTGCTATAAACTCTTTTGCTCCATTTAAAACGGCTGGAATGGACGGAATATTCCCGGCACTATTACAGTGGGGCATGAGCGCTCTACTAGATAGGATCCGGAATATATTCGTCGCCTGTCTTTCAGCAGGCTACATCCCGAAGGCATGGAGGGAGGCTAATGTGGTCTTCCTGCCTAAACCGGGAAAGAAAGACTATACAGAGGCAAAGTCCTTCAGGCCGGTTAGCCTTACATCATTCCTGTTGAAAACAATGGAAAGGGTGTTGGTGGACTACCTGGAGAACACCACGCTAATGTATAGTCCTCTGAGTAGGTGCCAACATGCTTATAGAGCAGGCAGATCTACGGAAACCGCTCTACATGAACTTGTTAGAGTTGCAGAGAGAGAGATTAACAATGGCGGGATCGCTATGTCTACTTTTATGGATATAGAGGGTGCTTTTGATAAAATCTCCTTTACCAAACTAAGGAACGCCCTGATTCAGCGGGGGGTTGATTACATTATAATTAAGTGGATCGACTCTATGCTTAAGCAGAGGGCGGTAAATCTTAGCAGTGGATGTGACAGAATACGGGGTAAGGTAGTCCGAGGATGCCCACAAGGAGGTGTTCTTTCGCCTCTACTGTGGAACATCACCGTGGACAGTCTTCTCTGGAAGCTGGACTCGATGGGCGTACACACTGTAGGATACGCCGATGACTTGGCACTCACGGTCAGTGGAAAGTTCATGGACACAATTCTAGGTTGCATGGGACAAGCTCTCAAAGTAACCGAAGAATGGTGTAATGAGCAAGAGCTAACCATAAACGCTAGTAAATCAAACACTATGATTTTTACTCGTAAGAGGAAAGACATAGAGATAACTCCCTTACGGCTTTTTGGTTCGGAAATCAAGGTGTCCAAGGAAGTGAAGCATCTAGGAGTTACCTTAGATGCGAAACTAACTTGGAATGTTCACGTTGATGAAAAGATCCAAAAAGCGAAAAGGATTTTGCATCAATGTAAGAGAGTGTGTGCTCGTAGGTGGGGAATTTCACCTAAAGCGACACACTGGATTTACACAATGATGGTAAGACCTATTCTAGCCTACGCATCAGTGGTATGGTGGCCAAAAGCCATGCAGAATACCACAAGGCAGAAGCTAGATGGGGTACAAAGGATAGCTTGCGTAAGCATATGTGGTGCAATGCGCACCACACCAACGCGAGCAATGGAGGCATTGCTGGGACTGCCGCCGTTGGACTTATTTATAAAGAAAACGGCGGCGCTTTCGGCAATACGCATGGAAAGGGATGCCATGTGGCAACGCTTTGGAACTAGCAGCGGTCATAAGAGCATCCTAGACATTATTCATGATGAGGTCAGGGAGACTCTAATGCCGGTAGAAGGCATGAGTAGACGTAGGGTAGTTGAAAGACTACACAAGACTCACATTGCAGATGGAAACATACATAATGAGTGTATGTACAATGACATCAGCATTTTTACTGATGGCTCTTTAATGGACGGTAAAGCGGGGGCGGGGGTTTACTCTGAAGAGCTAAACCTAGCATGTGCGCTTAGTCTAGGAGAGTATGTGTCCGTATACCAGGCAGAGATGCTTGGCTTGTTGCATGCGTTGGACCACTTGCTTGAAGGTCAGGTGCGGGGGAAGAAAATCCTTATTGCACTGGACAACCAATCGGTGATCAGACGCATGCAGCAGACGAACATAAACTCTAAACTGGTACTAGAGTGTGTCCGGAAGCTCAACACGTGTGCCTCAGAAAATGAGGTTACGCTGATGTGGGTAAAAGGACACATAGGTACAACAGGAAATGAGGCGGCGGATGCCCTAGCAAAAAAGGGATCTGCGGCAACTTTCATTGGCCCAGAACCCAGAGTTGCTCTGGGGAACGGCATGATTGGAGCGAAGGTTGGGAAGTGGATGGACTCCATGCATCAACAAAGATGGCAGGAGCTAGTCACTTGCAAACAAGCTCGGAATGCAATGACCAGCCCTTTAGGCAGGGAAGCGAGAAAGGTACTTAGTTATAAACGGAGTACCCTAAGCTGGATAACTGCCTTGGTCACAGGGCATGGTAATTTTAAGGCTCATCTGGCCAAGATGAAAATCGGGGAAGATGACGTTTGCAGGCTATGCCTGGAGGAGGCCGAGACGGCGGCACACATTGTGTGCGAATGTCCAGCACTGGCTAGCACGAGGTTGAGGATCACAGGCAGGCACACGATAAGTGTAGAAGCCATGAGTGAACTCAGCTTCAAACAAATGCTAGCAATAACACGGGACTCAGTGATGAAGAAAGAGGTCGACAATTATCAGTCGACATCTGGAAGTCACTGATGACCGGGAGGGGGCGAAAAGGGACCCAAACGTTAGTGGTCTGCTTCGGCTATCCCCCAAAGTATATAATAATAATAATTGTGCTCGGACATGAAACCAATGTTCTGGGTAGAAGAGGACTTAAAACACACAGTGGAAAAAAAGATATAATAGACATTAAAACATAAAAGACAATTTTGGTACACAGCTTCCATTTGGAATCCACGTGGATTAAGCTTTCTTCACTGGTTTCCAACCTTTTCATATATCACACTTTACAGTTTAGCCAGGGAATCACTTTGTACCCATCCGCTGTTCCTACTTATTAGTGTAGTGCCGGTTCACTTTTGACCAAAACCCCTATCGAATGATCAATATATGTAAATACTTCAGAAGCAATTGATTTGTAATGAACTACCGGTAATGAACCCCAGCCTGGTAGTGCAGCTTCCACTGGCAGATCGATAGCCCCTACTGATGAGTAATGATCTGTCTGTGGTATGAAACAGAGGCCGAGGGTCCCATTACATCTCGACCCCGATGCGAACTCGAGGGCAAGTGAACCGTCCGCCAACCATTCCATCCTTATGGCCTCATTTTTTTTAATTCCCCATTTTTGCCTGCCCTATTTGTGTTGTGTTCCCTAGGCCTACGAATTTTTATTAATACGTAAAGGACAGGGCAACGAGCGGCGAAAACGCTGCCGACGTCTCCCGGCTACTCAAGTCGTTGAGAGGCCTTTTTTTTGCCAAATGGCACAGCCCGACCTTCACGGTAATGATGCTACCTTATGCTTCGTCCTCACGGGTACCTTGGGATGCCCACCAAACCGTCCATTATATATTTGGCGCCCAACGTGGGGCCATTTCTGGCACAACTAAGAAAGACCTCATCTGGTTCCTTTTTAGTCTCTCCACCTATTTGTATCCCCACAAGCACATTAAGGCTACTTGCTCTAAGTCTCAGGTCTGAGCCATCTTAACTTCACGTGTTTTCCCTTAAAGTAGCTGTGCGTCCCTCTGTAGCACCCCCATCCTTCCTATAGAGTAGATTATCCTTTTAGAGTCAGTTCAACAAAGCAATCCTGGTGTTGTGTTTGTCTTTTGTGGTTTAGCTACGTACCTAAGACCTGCATAAATTCTTTGAACTACCGGCATTTAGAGCTTCTTCGGTGTCAGGATAAAGCGCGGAGCAGCCCTGGGTACCTTTCTGTTTGCCAGGATTTTCCTTTCACGTCAGTTTAAAAATTTTAATTGCCCAGTATGGCTTTTTATTCATGAGCTCAGCAGTTTGCAGTGTTTATGAGTGAATTATGGCAAGGAATACAATGCTATTTTTCTCCTCTACAATGATTGCCGGCTAGCTCAGGAGCTCATTTTGTTTTGTTTGGTTTTTTTTTTTGCAGCACACTCTGTCCTCAGCTTCTTTGCAGGCCTTGTAGTAGAAGCTGCCCTGTTATAAACCATATTCTGCTCTGGTTCTGCTACTTTCGGCAGATCGAAGGCAGCTCCTGATGTGTGGCGATCTGTCGGTGGTGTGAAACCAGGAGCCGAGGGTCCCATTACACCTGGCCACCGATGCGATCTCGAGGGCAAATGAGCCGTCCGCCAACCATTCCAACTTTATTGCCTAATTTTTTTTTTCTTTCTCATTTTTGCCTCCCCTATTTGTTTTGACTTCCCCAGGCTTACGTATTGTATTTTAATTAATACGTAAGAGACAGGGGAAACGAGCGGCGAAAATCCCGGCTACATCTCCCGAACTGAGCTACAGCAAGCATAGGCCGCTGCTTAGCTCGTTGAGGAGCCTTTTTCTCGACAGATGGCACGGCTCGACTTTCACAGTCAATATGCTACGTTAGGCTCCGTCCCCACGGATGTCTTCGGATGCCCACCAAACCGTCCGTCAATGATGTAAACCAATTTGTGTGATAATCACTCACTGAGTTCTACATTTGGAATGAGGAGTTGAGTAATTATTGCTCAAGTGTGTCCCAAACATCAAAATCGTTGTTCAATGTAGAAAATTTAGTCAGGCGACGTCAATATTCTGAACAGTTGTTCAATCGCAACAACTTAGCAATACACAGGACAATTATTGGTCAATTGTCAAATGGTTGAACGATTGTTGCTTAACCACTGGCCTGTATATGAGTCGCTTAACTAAATCAAACACCCTTGAGATGCAGGTGAAGCTAGTCTAAAAAACTCAATGAGAAAACAAATAGTGGTGATTGAAAAGTATGGGTTATTTGTAAGTACTGTATTTGAAGATTATTCGGCGAAATTTGGTTGCCCTAATGTTGGGAAATTACACCTGATAATGGCTGCTATCTAACCAAATCAAAGGCAAATTTAGTTTTTAAAAATCAAAGAAAAAAACGTTAAAACCCTTCTTTGTTCTCAAATTTATTTTGGAATTAACAAAAACTCTTCTGCACAGAAACGTGATCTTCAAGCATTTAAGCTAAACCTGCAAAACTAAAAATGCTTGTTAGTTGCATTGACCCCTCCAAGGGCATGGGCATGACTATGCCTTGTTAACGTTTCAAAAGCATAGAGATTTCGGATGGTACAGTTGATAGCATGCACCGGAACCGTCTTTTACTGACGACCTTGGAGCATTATGGGAGTTCTTATTATACCCACAGGCAGATTTTATTCACGCGCAGGGATAAAGCCCATGTTCTCTAGATAAAGCATCGTAGAGTGGTGACCGAGAAACTATAAAAGCATACTAGGCTTATATTCAGAATTGACAAAGTCTAATCAAAACAAGCTAGCCTTCGGCTAGCTTACCTTCATTATGACTTATGATGCATTTGCCACTTTGAAATTAGTTGTAAAACTTGTTCCAATTTCACTGTTCCTATGAGAGGTATTTGAAATAGTAAGCCGATTTCAACCAAATTTGGAAACGTGCAGTTAATACGATTGAATAGTATGAAATTTCGTAAAGATATCTTCAGAAATAAAAAAGTTTCTCTAACAAAAACTTGCTTTTGGACCGGTTGTTCCTATGGCAGCTACATATATGACGTAGTGGTCCGATTCCGTTGGTTCCGACATATTTACTGCGTGCAATAGAAAGAAGGCTTTGAACAAAATTTCAGCTTGATAGCTTTAAAACTGAGAGACTAGTTTGCATAGAAACAGCCAGACGGACGGACGGACAAAGCTTAATCGACTCGTCTCATCATACTGACCAAGAATATATATAGTTTATATGGTCGGAGATTCTTCCTCCTGTGCGTTGCAAACTTCATGACAAAGTTAATATACCCTATCACACCCGTGAAGGGTATAACAAAATCTTCAATTTTTGTATTTGTTTATATTCATTTCAAACGTAGGGGCGACCGGTAGCGCAGTGTGCTGAGGCATCAGTCTCATGTTCGACTACCGGCGTTTCGTGGTCGAATCCCGTTCACGACGACGTTTGTGGACATGGATGTGCACGAGGTGCATATTGGCAACTGCATTCTTTGAAACCAGTTTATGCCAACGAAACCTCAACTGGGCCACATGGAACAGTTGACGCGCTATGCCCCATAAGGAGTTAGGGCAATTAAGTAGTATTTCAAACGTAAACCGTAAACTAGCGCCGACGGCCATCTCCCCCCTCGACGAAAAGCTATCCACGCCAATGTGCACTATCCACAATCTGCTATAAGCTAATGAAACGTAAACTATGACTTAGAAAAGGACTGAATTAAGGCCGGCCGTATCTTGGACGTAGACAGAGCAGCGCAGCCCGCACAGGGTATTGTTGTTGTAAAATCAGATTTTGACAATTTTTACAACAATAATATCATATGCGCGCTGCGCTGCCCTGCCTACGTCCAAGATGCGGCCAGCCTAATGGTTATGACTTTTGACTATCGTACAATGGCAAAAATTGGATTCTGGAATGTGCGTACTCTTCTGGACAATGGATCAGAAGGTCCCCAGAACGCATGATTTCTTCAATTAGAGAGTGAATTTCTGATGTACAAATTAAACATGTTGGGAGTTAGTGAGATAAGATGGTAGAACAGCGGAGAATATATCTCTCCAACTGGCAGCACCAGCTCGTCTTAACTAGAGTCTCACGAAACTGTTTCCTATCCTGGGATCCGGTCTCCGACAGAATCATGACCACCTGGTTGCCGACCACAATGGGGAACATCACAAAAAAAATGCTCCAACTGAAACCGACAAGACTCCTTCTACGAACAACTAAACGCCGTCAAGAACGGAACACCTAAAGATGATATTTTAATGGTTATGGGGGATTTAAATGCAAAAGTTGGCGCTGATAACTATGAATTCAGACATGTGATATGATGGAGACACGGCCTTGGGGATCGTAACGGACATGGTGAAAGATTTGTAGAGTTCTGAAACTTTCAGAGTCTCATTATCGGTGGTACTATGTTTGATCGGCGCAGAATACAAAATCAGATCGACCACATTGCCATTAGTAAAAGATTCAAGAGTGGTTTTCTGGACGTGCGAAATAAGGAGACGATATTGGGATGGAAGAGACCATTATCTTGATTATTATGATCGTTAATGTCCGATTGCGTATTGCAGCCGTGCGCCGTCCTTGCGACGAAAGATGCGGGCGCTGCAAATTCAACACTGCTCGACTAAAAAATCCAATCCACTAGTTGATTGGACTAGCTCTTAGCTCGATTTACGATGCGGTACTGGACAAAAAAAATGGATTAGGTGTGCGTTTACGTTGGCTTTTTACCTTTCTAAAATTCCCTTTAAACCCAAGTAATAATCAATATTTGATATTTGCCATATTTTGTACCGGCGGGTATAAAGACTCCACGAATTGTAACTAAATTTAATAAGATCTAGTTAATATTCCTTTTAGTTTCACGGCATAGACGGGACCATTGACAGCGCTGATATCATCCTTGACACAAACTCGAATTGCCGGGACAAGCCCTGGATGTCCGACGCTTCATGGCAGCGGATTGTTGAAAGAAAAAAGCTAAAGCTTTGTTGGATGCAGACGATAATCGAAGCGGCATCGAAATCCTTTACCGTCAGAAAGCTCGAGAAGTTCAGAGTAGTGTGAGACGTGATAAAAGAGATTTTGCGAATTCTCTGCTAGTCTCAGCAGAAGAAGCCATAAGAAGTAACAACTTAAACGCCGTATAGGGTGTCATCAAGGGGTTTACAGGTGGTAGTTACTCTTGCCAACATCCGGTGAAGGATAGTGAAAGTTCACTGCCGCGACTAAAGAGGAATTAATCGCTGCAATTATTGCAGATGTAGAATCTCCTCAGTGCACCAGTCAAGAATCAGCCCTCCCAAAATCTTTGCGGTTGATAAGCTCTTGAGCGGTGGCGTATACTACCGCCCTTGAGGGAAAACTATCACCTATGCTTCACAACATCAGCAACACAGGCGTCCATGGGTTCTGGGAAGAACTCAAGGGTACCATCAAGGATGTCGCAGAGAAGGTCGTGGGATATAAAGCCCGGCGAGCGCGAAATGACTGGTTCGACGAAGAATGCAAAAATTCACTTGACGCGAAAAACGAGGCCTACAGACAATGGATTCAACGAGGAACCAGAGCCAGAAGAGAAAAATATGACGAGCTACGGCGAATATCGAATAGAATATTTAGACGTAAGAAACGTAAATACTTTGACGAGCAGTTGCTGAACATAAACGAAAACTTAGCTAATAGGAACACCAGACAAGCGTACAAACTAGTAAATACAATTAAGAACGGCTACCAACCCAGGACTGGCCTTTGTAAGGACAAGGATGGAAACATCATCAGCGACACCGATGGTATTAACAAACGATGGGCCTCTTATTTTGAAAAGCTTCTAAACCGACCATCTAACATCCCCACACAGGAAGCTCTCGATGATATTGTTGATCTAGGCCCACCCATTCAACCCCGACAGTAGAGGAAGTTGATCTCGCGTTGCGGTCACTAAAACGAAATAAAGCGCCGGGCGCTGACGAGATCCCAGCTGAACTGCTAAGATTCGGTGGAACGAGTCTAGTTGATGCCATACATCAATTACTCCTGCGAGTATGGGAGAACGAGGAGATCCCAGACGATTGGCGCAGAAGCATCATCTGTCCAATTCATAAAAAGGGAGATAAACTGCGGTGTGAGAATTACAGGGGCATCTCACTAGTTTGTACGTCCTATAAAATTTTGACGAAAATTCTGGAAAATAGAATAAAACCGTACGCAGAACGAGTCATTGGCGAATATCAAAGCGGTTTCAGATCTGGTCGCTCCACAACCGATCAGCTCTTCTCAGTCAAACTGATACTCCAGAGGTGCTGGGAATACAACGTAAACGTATACCAAATCTTTGTCGACTTCAAGCAGGCATACGACAGTATCGATCGTGGAGTACTGTACAACATCATGCTGCAATTTGGTATACCAGCAAAATTAGTGCGACTGACAAAGATGACGATGACCAACTCCGTCTCACAAGTCAGGATCCAGAATAGACTTACTGATCTATTTGAAACACGCACTGGTTTGAAACAGGGCGATGGACTGGCACCGACGCTCTTCAACCTAGCACTGGAATACGTTATTCGGGCCATGAATATGGACAACAGCAAGACGCTACTCATCAAGTCGACACAATTAGCAGCGTACGCCGACGACATCAACATCATGTCCCGAAGATTGGCTGACGCAGAAGAACTTCTGCATACGCTCGATACCGCTGCAAAGGAAGTTGGATTACGTATTAACGAGGGTAAAACTAAAATAATGATGCAATCGGTGACAAGGACACCTGCACAACCGAGCATCAACGTGGGGGACCTCAACATCGAGTTCGTGAACAACTTCATCTACCTGGGTTGCAACTTGTCAAGGGACGCCAACGAAACTGACGAAATCAAGCGACGGATACAGTTAGCTAATAAGACTTTTTTCTCGGTTCTCCCCATAATGAAATCGAAACATGTGCACAGAAACACGAAGCTCCGCGTGTACAAAACCATTATATGACCAGTGCTATGCTATGGCTGCGAAGCATGGACCCTAACTCAAGCCTCCGAAAACATGCTAGACACTTTCGAACGTAAGGTTCTACGGCGAATTTTCGGGGCTGTTTGCGATCGAGATGGATGGCGCATCCGGTACAACCATGAGTTGTATGAAATGTACGATGAGCTGCAAGTCTCGAAAATCGTCAAACTACAACGACTTCAATGGGCAGGGCATGTACAAAGAATGGACGATGATCGCATGCCTAAGAGAGTAATGAATGCAGAACGAGTCGACGGAGCGAGACTGCGAGGACGACCGAGATCTCGTTGGGAGAGCTCAGTAGGTGTGGACGCCGCGCAGCTGCTGGGCTCCCAAAATTGGAGGACGCGGTCACGTGACCGAGATAATTGGAGGACAATGATCCAGGCGGCCAAGGCCCGACGTCGGGCTGTCGCGCCACGATGATGATGATGATGAATTATTGCACTGAAACGATTAAAGCCCGCCGGACTCGACGGTACCCCCGCTGCATTCACTTGTTGATAAACCGTGGAGTACAGAGGCCTTTCCCATCGAGAGGAAGGAAGGATTGATCATCAAACTTCCGAAGAACGGTAGCCTTACAGACTGTAATAATTGGAGAGGCATTTGTGTGCTTCCTGTCGTTGCCAAGATAGAAGCAATAAAATCGTCCTGGAAAGATTAAAGGCTCACTTAGAAAGCACCATTGACGAGGAGCAGGCTGGCTTTCGATCCGGATTGTCCATTGTCGATCACGTTATACACTTTGCGAATCTTCATTGAGCAATGCGCTGAGTACGATTCTCCGCTTCATTTGAATTTTTTCGATGGCTTCGATAGTGTGAACCGATAGATAGTGGGGATATATAGGCAGCCTTGCGCGTGGGAGACATCCCTGAGAAGTTTGTGGCTATTATTAAGGCAACCTATGACGGCGCGAAATGTTGCGTTCTGCATAAAGGTAAGGTGTCGGGGGACTTTTAGATTCGCAGTGTAGCTCGGCAGGTTGATCCTCTCACCGATCCTATTATTCACAATGTTTGGCGATGTGTGGCATGCAGCCCTATCCGGACTAGACAGAGGAATTCAATGGACTTTAATATCTTATCTATAACATCTTAACTACGCTGACGACATATGCCTACTTTCCCATGCTGCAGGACAAAACTCTTTGTATCAACCAGGCTAAATGCGCATATGGCATGCTGCCCAAAATCTGGGAAAGCTGTTATCTCAGCATCAACGCGAAGCTGGGCCTGTTTCGCTCCCTGGTACTGTCGGCGTCTGTGTCTTTTTTTATGAGAGCGGTACATGTAAAGTTTCCGTTAGAGTTATCAGAAAGCTACAAGTTTTCGTTAACTCAGGTTTTCCTTTAATTTTAAGCATTTATAGCCCGAAACAATAGGCGCAGTTTTTTTCTTCATCAAATACAAAGTCGTTTCTAATCTTTTAACATAGTCCTAGAAAATCCATATTAGACATATGCAGGATATTAAGTTTCAAAGCATCTGTACTTCATAAAGTCGACAATTAGTTCAGTACTTTTCATTTGTGGTCAAGTACCACTGAAATAAACAATAAAGAAAACAATTATCAATATATGGCCCGTGAGTATCTGTCTCAATAGAAGACTGTTGTTATTATACATAAATATTATAAAGATAGATTTTGCGAGAAAACTAGAACTTTACAAATACTGATTTTTTACAGTGGCGTGCGGCGAAATATTCATGGGAAGCGTTGGAAAGAATCAATACTTTAACCAATGCAACCATAATAAGCAAAAATTTACAGCGGTAAATAGCCAGACACAGTTTGCGCCCAATTTTGAGGCAATGTGATTTTACCTTGTCAAATAACACAAAATTTACAAACCGAAATCTTTAAGGGCTTTCCATATGATGCCTTTAAGGCCGAGTTTATCCGAATTGTGGTAACCGCCACAGTTTACAAATTTACATTGGATTTAAATGCAATCTCGCCGCTCATCAAATTATAAATTCAATGTAAATTTGTAAACCGCAGGTGCTCCCGCAGCTTCTAAACTCGGCCTAATACTTAAGTTTTTGTTTTCCATTCTACGATAGTGAAAACTTACGGTCGAAAATAGATGGAAAATTTTGGAAATGCCTGAAAATATTTCCATCTCAATGTGGGGTCGCTAGATAATGAAACTGAGATAGTCAAAGAAGTGGTCCCCTTAGTCACAAGAAACGAAAACCCAAAACTTTTCTGAACTTACCTTCAGGCTGCCTTAATCTACCCTAAGATTACCACAAACTACATCGGGGCATTTTTATTCTACGTCAGTGAACATTTACTGTAGAAGAAGTCGAAAATGCTTGAAGATATTCGCCTCCAAATATGGGGTTAATGGGATTTTATGTAATCAATGAAATCGGTACCGTAATTCGCGCGATACAAAAGCCCAAACCTTTCCAGTTTTTACTTTATTGATATCTTACGATTTTTATATCCTTCACGGATGTAGTAGGGTATATTCACTTTGTCATGAAGTTTGCAACGCACAGAAGGAAGCATCTCCGACCATATAAACTATATATACGAGTATTCTTGGTTAGTATGAAGAGACGCAGACGAGTCGATTAAGCTTCGTACATCTGTCCGTCTGGTTCCAACGGAACCAACGGAATCGGACCACTACGTCATATAGCTGCCATAGGAACGACCGGTCCAAAAATTCGTCTTTATGATAAAAACTTTTTTATTTCTAAAGACATCTTTTTCAAATTATATAGTTATCAATGTCATCTTTAGCTAAATCAAATTCCCGAATTTGGTTGAAATCGGACTACTCTACATATAGCTGTCATACGAACGACCGTTCCAAAAGCAAGTTTTTACTAGATAAACTTTTTTATTTTTGTAGATACGTTTACGAAATTTCATATTATTCAGTCATATTAACTGCGGAACCACGTTGCTAAATTTGGTTTAAATCGGCCCACTGTTTCATATACCTCTCATAGGAACAGTGAAATTGAAACAAGTGTTACTATTAATTGCAAAGTGGCAAATGCACCATAAGTCATAATGAAGGTATCATGATACTTTCGTTTTTAAATGTCATCATCATCATCGTGGCGCGACAGCCCGACGTCGGGCCTTGGCCGCCTAGATCATTGTCCTCCAATTATCTCGGTCACGTAACCGCGTCCTCCAATTTTGGGAGCCCAGCAGCTGCGCGGCGTCCACACCTACTGAGCTCTCCCAAAGATATTTCGGTCGTCCTCGTAGTCTCGCTCCGTCGACTCGTTCTGCATTCATTACTCTCTTAGGCATGCGATCATCGTCCATTTTTTGTACATGCCCTGCCCATTGAAGCCGTTGAAGTTTGACGATTTTCGAGACTTGCAGCTCATCGTACATTTCATACAACTCATGGTTGTACCGGATGCGCCATCCATCTCGATCGCAAACAGCCCCGAAAATTCGCCGTAGAACCTTACGTTCAAAAGTGTCTACCATGTTTTCGGAGGCTTGAGTTAGGGTCCATGCTTCGCAGCCATAGCATAGCACTGGTCATATAATGGTTTTGTACACGCGGAGCTTCGTGTTTCTGTGCACATGCTTCGATTTCATTATGGGGAGAACCGAAAAAAAAAGTCTTATTAACTAACTGTATCCGTCGCTTGATTTTGTCAGTTTCGTTGGCGTCCCTTGACAAGTTGCAACCCAGGTAAATGAAGTTGTTCACGAACTCGATGTTGAGGTCCCCCACATTGATGCTCGGTTGTGCAGGTGTCCTTGTCACCGATTGCATCATTATTTTAGTTTTACCCTGGTTAATACGTAATCCAACTTCATTTGCAGCGGTATCGAGCGTATGCAAAAGTTCTTCTGCGTCAGCCAATCTTCGGGACATATGTTGATGTCGTCGGCGTCGCTGCTAATTGTGTCGACTTGATGAGTAGCGTCTTGCTGTTGTCCATATTCATGGCCCGAATAACATATTCCAGTGTTAGGTTGAAGAGCGTCGGTGCCAATCCATCGCCCTGCTTCAAACAAGTGCGTGTTTCAAATAGATCAGTAAGTCTATTATGTATCCTGACTTGTGAGACGGAGTTGGTCATCGTCAACTTAGTTATTCGCACTAATTTGGCCGGTATACCAAATTGCAGCATGATGTTGTACAGTACTCCACGATCGATACTGTCGTATGCCTGCTTGAAGTCGACAAAGATTTGGTATACTTTTACGTTGTATTCCCAGCACCTCTGGAGTATCAGTTTGACTGAGAAGAGCTGATCGGTTGTGGAGCGACCAGGTCTGAAACCGCTTTGATATTCGCCAATGACTCGTTCTGCGTACCGTTTTATTCTATTTTCCAGAATTTTCGTCAAAATTTTATAGGACGTACAAACTAGTGAGATGCCCCTGTAATTCGCAGTTTATCTCCCTTTTTATAAATTAGACAGATGATGCTTCTGCGCCAATCGTCTGGGATCTCCTCGTCCTCCCATACTCGCAGGAGTAATTGATGTATAGCATCAACTAGACTCATTCCACCGAATTTTAGCAGTTCAGCTGGAATCTCGTCAGCGCCCGGCGCTTTATTTCGTTTTAGTGACCGCAACGCGAGACCAACTTCCTCTACTATCGGGGGTTGATTGGGTGGGCCTAGATCAACAATATCATCGAGAGCTTCCTGCGTGGGGATGTTAGATTGTCGGCTTAGAAGCGCTTCAAAATAAGAGGCCCATCGTTTGTTAATGCCATCGGTGTCGCTGATGATGTTTCCATCCTTGTCCTTACGAAGGCTAGTCCTGGGTTGGTAGCCGTTCTTAATTGTCTATTAAATAAAACAATTACCACTTTTCCAAGAGTTTTTTAAATTATTGAATGATGATACATTAAAGATTTCGGCGACGTTTCGCTACTCTTGTAGCATTTTCAAGCCTTTTATATATGTTTAATAATTACATTTGAAATCAAAAAACGAAGACTCTACAAAGATGTTTTTTGTTATGGAGTGATGATTTGTGCTTTTTGTTCTTAATTGTATTTACTAGTTTGTACGCTTGTCTGGTGTTCCTAATAGCTAAGTTTTTAAATGTATTTCATACAATTTACACTTTGTTCACACAGTACAGCGCATATACAATATTAGAGCAGAGCCTGCTTCAATGTACTAATAAAGCATGATGAGTGCCTAAATGAATGTCACTTATGGTCTTTCGAATTATACAAAGACAATATAATTTTGCTACCACGGCATTCTTTCACGACGAAAATTGGCCACCTCCTGCAGTGTTTGACATACTAGAAGTTGGTGCCTTGGTAAATTTGACCCCTAGAATTTATTAAGCTCATACGAAAAGAAAATAATCTAGACGTCATATCGCCTCCCTCCGCTAAAAACTATCTACGCCACTGGTTTAGGCTACCTCCCGCAAGAAGTTCATTTGTTTTCGCTTCATTCGCCTGCAATGGAATTCAATTGGAATCGCCAATTTTCTGATTGGAAAAATTAATTTTGTTGAAATATTACGAAATTATTCGGAGTAAATTACTTTCTTTTATCGCAGTTGCATTCGACAAGCTTAATGCTTGTCTTAATATATTAGAATCAAGTTTATTTTAATAATTTTTGAAATTTTTCAAACATTAGGCGCGTTTTTTCGTACAGAGCAGACCAGAGCGGGTTAAGCGACGAAAAACAACGATCCAGAGTAATTGAGAGAGCAATTTAACGGAGTAAGTTTTTGTCTTTGCTGGGAGTGTGTCTTGGTTTAGTTAGAATTCAAATGTCAACTAGAATTTCAAAAGAAAACTTAAATCTTTAGTACATATACAATCGGACAAATTTCCTTTAGGCAGCAAAATTATTTTGTATGTTTACTATTCCAAATAATTACACAAAACGGACATTTTATTGAGAGGAAATTAACTTTATGTGCTTCCCAAACTATAAACTGTCCAAAAACTTCCACACCTGCGCCGCCTACATTTCAAATGTGGAACTATTTAACAGAGTAGAAATCCTGCACTAAGTTCTATCGAGATCAGCTCAGATCAAATTGTTAGTGTAATTGTGTGATCTTAGCCTGCTCTGCTCTATATGGATCTTGAAAAAAACGCGCCTATTGAAATTATTTGATTATCCATAATCCAAACCTTTAGCAGAGACAAGATCCATGTCATATCAAATGCATGTTCCTACCCTATATGGGTCAAATACAATCGTTTTTTGTGCAATGAGTTCGCCTTAACTTCTCTCAACCCAGATAATTACAAAAGAACGCGCCTACTATCAAAGCAAAGTAAAATCGGCGTGCAGGTCAGATGCCAATCGATGAATTGATAGGCAGGGGAAAATGTCAGTGGATAGGTCACACATTGCGGAAGGATGGTAACTGCATTGCTTTACGTGCCATGAAAAGAAACCCCATTTCCAACTAAAGGCCCGGCCACACAGCCTTCGGTCTGTCGCGACGGGCAGCGATATCTGACCGAATCGGTGTGGCGGTCTAGTTGTAAAGTACAATGTTGCATCGTTTCTGTCACATACAACGCGGTCTGCCGCTTTCAGTCGGAATTTGTCGCGACGACAAGCGGTCTGCTTGTACAAAATTACAGATTGACCGCGCGACCGTCTCGGTCTACTCGTATTTAAAACTGTCAGATACAGAAATTTTTATTGAAATTGCGTAAATTTACTTTTTTATATGATTCAGGAGACGAAAAACAATTACATACGAAAATATTTATAAAACCGATCTACGTGCGACTCGAGTTCGAGGCATAAACGGTGGTATTCCCCTAATTCACCTCTTATTTATTTCGTGCACCCAACTTTGTCTTTTCCTTTTGTTTTTGGTTTTTCGCAACGCGAATGGTAGAAGAATTTGTTCTTCGTCCGAATTCATATTCGAGAAAATTGACAACTTGCAGACCGCACATACAAAAATATCGCGTCCTATGTGACATCCCCATATCGCAGACCGTCGCGACGACCGCTGTGTCGCTGCCCGTCGCGACAGACCGACGGCTGTATGGCCGGGCCTTAAGGCCGACCAAGAGGGGGTCCTAAAATTACATGGCAACATAGTGTAAGGGTAAATTGTTTAGGGAGTTGCGCCCATTGCCCAGAACAGAGTACGATGGCGCGCGAGAAATGGTTGACGCGCTATGCCCCACTAGGGGTTGAGGCAAAGTAATATGTGAGCGAACGAAACCGGTGTTGTTATGGGATAGAGCTAGCAAGAGGAATGTTTTCAACTATTGTACAATAAAGTGCCCGTTTCACTAGGAAATCACCTTACTATAAGAAAAATGTGTTTAGACCAAAAAAGATTGTTTATTTGTTTGTCGGTTTGTTGTTTTTCCATTTTTTCCAAATACGGGAATATTTACAATGTGAATGAGTCAATGAGAGACAATTAAACACATTTTTATATGTGAATATCATATTAATTTCATTCATTGCTTTATCCTCGTTTTTCTTTGAAAACGATTGCGCGTATTTTGCAGATTTTAAAACCAAATGATCTTGAAAAGATGCTATCGTTCAGAAAAAAACAACTTCTTAAAAATTAACGTACATGTTTTCTGTATAGCTGGAAGCGTTTACCTGTGCGCGAGTTATTGTATCAGTGATTTGAAGCTGATCTAATTGCATATGATTTGACAATTGCAAGAACCTTGTTTGGCCAAAAATAATAAAGTGGCCTCAGTCGTTTCAGTATAACTAGTGCATGGAATCTAGTGTAGATCGTTGCAAAACTTTCTAAAACCCTGAGACTTTTTTTTTAATGCATATTCACTACCGTGATATACGAGTATGTGAATGGAGTAGCATTCGAAGCACAACTGGTTTCCAAATTTTTATAAAATGGGTATTCATGCAAATATAGTTGCATATTTTTGCAACTTTGTTGTACATAACATCAAAAAGTTACTTTGTATTACATGAAATACGGCATTAACCCCCTAATGAATAAGAGCGCTATGAAGGCACACATCGTATAAATTTAATTCACTACAAATGCTTCCTTTACACGTGAACATTGAGCAAATCATGGAGCATTTGCATGGGAATTCTGCTGTGCTCTTGAACATTTGGACTATCAAGCAAATTTCATTCCCGACCAGCTCAAACGGAGGTTATGAAGATGGGCTGCTGAAAATATACATATTTGGATCCGTGAGCAAAAATTACCCTTAGGCCCGTTTTCTCAAATGTCTGGTTAAACTGCCAGTTATCTACCCGGGACACTAAATTTAACCTTAGCGTGTGCAACACTCAAAATATTATAATGCAGTCGAAAGCTTAGCTAATGCAGTAGAAAATCAGCTGATTTTCTTGGCTGAGTTCTGCCGCCTGTTCTATTCTATTCTTCGTCTGTACAATCTCTCAGCATTAATTTGCAGCTGAGTTGATTTCAAATCCTCTTCCATCGAATTAATTTCCAGAACTGTTCTTTGTGACCAGTTTAATTGTCTCATTTGAATGTGCAAACGTAAAGAGTACTAGCTGTCAACATCTCAGCAGCCCGTATCAGCTGTTATGGAATTATCGTCCGATAAATTTTTAGCTGGTGGATGGGTGCCGTTTATCTACAGGCTAAAATTTAACCAGACATTGTGAAAATGGCCCTTAGTCTGTTTGTTGTCACTTGGTATGGACTGCTGGGACCGATTGCTTGTTTGAAAAAATACATCCATATGAAAAAGTATACATTTCCATTTTGTGCAGCGAGCATTCGCGTCCGTTGCCAGTCATCATGAGAACGGATTTGAGTGACTTTGAACATCTTGACCGAATAAGAATTTGCGTCGTTGGCTTGATCGTTAATAGCGAACAGTACGCAACTATCGTGTGTCTAGCAAAACGTACCTTTACACGAGTCAGCGTATATACTGTCAGAAATATTACGTGTTCGATATCGTTCAGATGTTGGTCGTTACTTACTCTTAAAAATTGAAATGACAAATCTGTGGGCCTTGTCTCCATTTAAAAAAAAACGTAGATTGTTGTTAGGTGCAATTAGCATATATTTGCTAATTGAAGAAGAGGAGGCAACGAAAAGAAGGACAGTTTGGGCAACAGAAATATATCTCCAACGCGACAGGAAAACATCTTCTAAAATTGGATGGCTTCTTTGAGGAATGAAGGCATGAGCAGGTTTTTAATCGTAATCGTTGTCACTTTTTTTTGCAAAAAAAACGGCCATTAAGTCTGTTAAGTTAAAAAAAAAATTTGTGTATTGTATACATACCAGTGTGAATGAAATAAAATTAGGTAATCTAGTCGGCGTGGCTATTGCTGCTACATGCCTTTGTAAAAGCCATTGCCGCTGATTAAACCGCTTTTGAAATCGTTCGTTCTAAATGCAACCTTACTAGTGCAAATGTAAAATTGCCGCGAAAGAACTTCATACGGATACAATATGTTTACTGTTGGACTCATTAATGGAAAATGAATTTAATTCGGGATCAAATGAGTGGTTTTATGTAAAAACAAGCTAGCTTTAGGCTTGCTGGCCGAAGGTATGATACCTTATACCTTAAGAGCTTTGAATATATAGCCATGGAATGAGCTTGTCCTGTATGTCTCCATAGAAACAGTGGCTCCAAAATCTGGGTACTAAGTCGACATGTGGTCGACAGTCAGCTAACTCAGTAGACCGTTTAGTAATTATGAAATTTAAATATTGACAAGAATTGACGTTTGTTTATGCACAATTCGACAGCGCGGTCAACAATATGTCAATACCGAAACGCCAACTGAGTAGGCTAACAGTCGATAATCTGACAAGAATTGACCTTTATGCTCGGTTGACATTATTCCAGTAACCAATCCAGTACAGTAATCCAGTCCAGCGCTGGACTGCTACTGGAATAATGTGAACCGGCACTGGACAGCAATTCAATCTAGCAATCCAGTCCAGTGACTGGATTGTCGGTCTACTTTTTGATTCCAGCTCGCCCAAAAATCATTGTCACTATAGTTACCGAATCAACAACACACTCGCCAGACTACTGGACTGGAATCATGTAGACGATATGATCCAGTCCAGCACTGGACTGGATCGCTGGACTGGATTACTGGACTGGAATAATGTGAACCGGGCATTATTCATGCACAATTCGACAGAACAGTCAACAAATGTCAATATCAAACAACAACCGAGTAGGCTGGCTGTCGACTTATTCGCCAAACGTTGGAGCCAGAGATATACAGGATAAGCTCATTCCATGGCTCTATATTCTAAGCTTAAGAGTATTGTAGCCCCGTTGTGACTTATGGCGCATTTGCCACTTTGAAATTAGTAGTAAAACTTGTTCCGAGTTCACTGTTCCTATGAGAGGTATATGAAATAGTAAGCCAACAACCAAATTTAGGCAGGTGATTTGGCAGTCAATATGATGTAATAATGTGAAATTTCGTAAAGATATCTTGTGAAATAAAAAAAGTTTTCCTAACAAAAACTTGCTTTAGGAACGGTCGTTCTTATGACAGCTATACGATAGAGTCCAATTTCAACCAAATTCGGAAATGTGATTTGACCAAAGATAATATTGATTAGTATGAAATTTGAAAATAAAAAAGTTTTTCTCACAAAGACCAATTTTTGGGCCGGTCGTTCCTATGGCAGCTATATGACGTAGTGGTCCGATTCCGTTGGCTCCGACATATTTACCGCGTTCAATAGAAAGAAGGCTTTGAACAAAATTTTAGCTCGATAGCTTAAAAACTGAGAGACTGGTTTACATAGAACCAGACGGACAGACGGACAGACGGACAAAGCTTAATCGACTCGTCTCATCATACTGACCAAGAATATATACGAGGATAGTTTATATGGTCGGAGATGCTTCCTCCTGTGCGTTGCAAACTTCAAGACAAAGTTAATATACCCTATCACATCCGTGAAGGGTATAAAAAATGTTCTTTATTGCCATATCTGTAGAGCCTCCCCTCCTGCTATATACGAGTATTTTTGTTATGGCAAAAATAATATACACTAAGGTCAGTTGGATATGGAACTATACACGAATTTTCTCTCAAAAAGCGCCAATGACGATTGAGCTTTGTATGTGCGACGACTGAATTAAAATTGAACATTTGTATAGAAAGCTCGCTGCCACTGTTTCATTCTGCTAGAATCTCTTATACCGTACGTGCCATGTTAAACCAGCCTAAGGCTTCACTAAAACAACTCGACTTCCAAAATCAGAGAACAATCCATGAAACCGATCTTGGCTGCTACCACAATGTACATGTCGGCCTGTATAATCAAGGAGACAGCGATTTTACGCGATCGTTGGATTCCAATGGGTTTGAAAGGGTTTACGCGTCGGATTCCGAAACCCAATTGGTATTTACACGAGAAACGTATTCACGCTTCGATGCGCTTCGTCAGCTACGCGTTGTAAACCCGTTTGCTATTTAAGCTGTGTTTGCTAGGCTGCGATTGGGCGATTTGCGATTGCGACTCGCGAGCAATTGATTCATTATTCAAATATTCAATGTCGATCGCGTGGCCCGTTTTGATAGACGGCTGCTGGCGTTTGCGACTGCGATTGTGGCTGGGAAATGTAGTGCATTGGCGCCATGGTTATTGAGACTTTGTGGCTGCGAGATGTTGTGTATTTGCACGAGGATGATTGAACACGACAGCCAAAGGTGTTGAAATTTTTTTTTTGGCAAAGTATTTTAGTGGTGATTTGGGAAAATATCTTTTTTTTTCCAACGCCTTTGCGATTTGTATGAATGTGAAATGAAGAGTTTCTGTATGAAAATAGTACTAGTATGTTGCGCAGGTTGTGGCTATGCAATCAAGGATTTTTATATGTACGTGAGGAGAATGTATGTAAAGAGACAAATGTGCTGTAGATGTAGAGTCCTTCGCTGGCAGCAAGGACATTCGAAAAATTATATTTTTGCTGGTGAAGCGAAATATGGGCAATATGGGTGTCGTATGAATCGGTGTGAAAAGACGAATGTCCAGGAATAGTGTAGATGGCATTTCAACTCCTTCGATGGCGAAAAGGACATTCACGAAAGCCAATTGATAAAATAGGCAATAAAGGTGTCATAAGAACCGGGGTGAAGAGACGAATATCCAGGAGTACTGTAGATGGCATTCCAGATACTTCGGTGGCGACAAGCACATTCGAAACAGGATATTTTTGGCAGGGAAGCGAAAAATGGGCAACATGGGTGTCATATGAATCGCGGTGAAAAGGCGAATGTCCAGGAGCAGCGTAGATGGGTTAAGTCCCTCGGTGGCGAAAAGGACATTCACGAAAGTCATGTGAAAAATGGGCAATATGGACCTCATAAGAACCAAGGTGAAGAGACGAATGCTAGGGGTTAAGGCAAAGTAGTAGTATTCCAGATCCTTCGGATACGACAAGGACTTTCGAAAAAGAATGTTTTTGGCAGGGAAGCGAAAAATGGGCAACATGGGTGTCATTTGAACCGGGGTGAAGAGGCGAATGTCCAGGAGTACTGTAGATGGCATTCCGGATCCTTCAGTGGCGACAAGGACATCCAAAAAAGGATTTTTCGGAGTGGAGCAAAATATGGGCAATATGGGTGTCTTATAAATCGGGGTGAAGAGGCGTAGATGTAGATGGCATTTCGAGTCCTTCGTCTACTTGCGCAGCATTTCCTCGAAAATGGTGGTACGGACCAGGATATCGCTCGATCTATCAACCAGGCTAAATACGCATACACACTACTCCTAGACATTCGCTTTTTCACCCCGAATTACATATATGACACCCATATTTCCCATATTTCCCATATTTGGCTTCACTGCCAAAAATATCCTTTTTCGAATGTCCTTGCTGCAACCGAAGGACTCTACACCTACAGCACTTTCGTTTCTCTCCATATATAAAAATCCCTGATTGCATAGCCGTAACCTGCGCTACATACTCGTACTATTTTCATACAGAAACCCTTAATTTCACATTCATACAAATCGCAAAGGCATTGCGAAAAGAAAAGATATTTTCCCAAGGCACCACCAAAAGATACTTTGCCAAAAAAAAAGATTTTCAACACCTTTGGCTGCCGTGTTCAATCATACTCGTGCAAATACACAACATTGGGGGGCAAAAACTCCTCTTCCATAGTCCTCCGCGTGGGCGCCCCCTGGAACGGCAGTGGTCACTGACCATTGCCAACCAACGTCAAGCCGCCAGTAATGGCAGTGCGATGATTTGGTTGAGGTACTCCTGTGGTGTGGGGTGTAAAAAAAATAACACGGCCTTTCCCTTTGAGGGCCTGTCGTTAAAACCGACAATCAAAGGACAGGATGTGTATGCCAGCAACTTGCACTATCCGAAATCTTTATGCTAACGAAACGTCAACTATGCCTCGGATAAGGACTGACTCAACGGTTACGACTTTTGGCTATCGTACAATGACAAAGATTGGATTCTGGAATGTGCGTACTCTCCTGGACAATGGATCAGAAGGTCCCCAGAACGCACCATTTCTTCAATTAGAGAGTGAATCTCTGAGGTACAAATTAAATATCTTAGGAGTTAGTGAGATAAGATGGTAGCACAGCGGAGAATTTATCTCTCCAACGGGCAGCACTGTAATGTTGTACTCCGGTAAAGCTACCGGTAGTCGTCGTGAGTCAGGTGTGGGGCTCCTTTTAACCAGAGCCGCGCGAAACTGTCTCTTATCCTGGGAGCCGGTCTCTGACAGAATCTTGACCGCCAGGTTCCGGACCAAAATGAGTAACATCTCAATAGTACAATGTTATGCCCCTACTGAACCCGACAATGTTTTGGCAAAAGACTCCTTCTACGAAGAACTAAACGCCGTTCAGAGCAGAACACCTAAAGGTGACATTATAATGGTTATGGGTGATTTGAATGCGAAAGTTGGCGCTGATAACTATGGGCTCAAACATGTGATGGGGAGACACGGTCTTAGTGATCGTAATGACAACGGTGAAAGATTTGTAGAGTTCTGCAACTTTCACAGTCTCTTCATCGGTGGTACTATGTTTGAGCATAAGGACCACCACAAAATCAGCTGGTCCTTTGTTGATCGGCGCAGAACACAAAATCAGATCGACCATTTTGCATTAGTAAAAGATTCAAGAGTTGCCTCCTGGACGTGCGAAACAAGAAGGGTGCCGATATTGGGATGGGAAGAGACCATTATCTTATGATCGCTAATGTTCGATTGCGTATTGCAGCCGTGTGCCGCCCCAGCGACGAAAGATTCAGGCGCCGCAAATTCAACACCGCTCGATTAAAAAATCCACCTGTCTTACAACAATATAATGATCATCTTGCGCAAAAAGCAGCTGAGATAACTAGTCACCCAGATACTGACATAAATGAAAACTGGGATGCCATAAAAAATGCGTACAAACACAAACCCGGATTGCCGGAATAAGCCCTGGATGTCCGACGCTTCATGGCAGCGGATTGTTGAAAGAAAGGAGCTGAAAGTTCGTTTGGCTGCAGCATCAGACGACAATCGAAGCAGCATCGAACTCCTTTACCATCAGAAAGCTCGAGAAGTTCAGCGTAGTGTGCGACGCGATAAAAGAGTTTATGCCAATTCTCTTTTAGCGTCAGCAGAAGAAGCCGCAAGAAGTAACAACTTAAACGCCGTATACGGTGTCATTAAGGAGTTTACAGGTGGTCGTAACTCCTGCCAACATCCGGTGAAAGATAGTGATGGAAAGCTACTTATCTTGGAAGAAGATCAAATGAGGCGGTGGAAAGAACACTTCGCCGCGGTCTTGAACCGTGTAACCTCTGGTGAAGTTCCCCCTCATATAGATAATTTAGCTAACCATCAAAATGTGCGTATACGGTCCACTGCCCCGACTAAAGAGGAAATAGTCACTGCAATTATTGCACTAAAACGAGGAAAGTCCGCCGGACTCGACGGTATCCCTGCCGAACTTTATCAAGCAGCGCCAAGCATAACTGCCGATTTGCTGCACTTACTCGTACTTGTTGGTAAAGCGTGGAATACAGAGACCTTTCCCACTGAGTGGAAGGAAGGTTTGATCATCAAACTTCCAAAAAAGGGTAGCCTCACAGATTGTAATAATTGTAGAGGCATTTGTGTGCTTCCTGCCGTTGCCAAGATAATAGCTAAAATCGTCCTGGAAAGACTAAAGGCTCACTTAGAAAGCACAATTGATGAAGAGCAGGCTGGTTTTCGATCCGGATTCTCCTGTGTCGATCGTATTAACACCTTGCGAATCGTCATCGAGCAATGCGCTGAATACGATTCTCCGCTTCACTTGCTTTTCATCGATTTCGAAAAGGCTTTCGATAGTGTGAACCGGGATTCTATATGGGCGGCCTTGCGCAGGACAGGCATCCCTGAGAAGCTTGTGGCTATTATTAAGGCAACCTATGACGGCGCGAAATGTCGCGTTTTGCATAAAGGTAAGGTGTCCGGGGACTTTGAGATTCGCAGTGGAGTTCGGCAGGGGTGCATCCTCTCACCGATCCTATTCCTCATAGTGATCGGCGATGTGTTGCATGCAGCCTTATCCGGACTCGACAGAGGAATTCAATGGACTTTGACATCTTATCTACAACATCTTGACTACGCTGACGACATATGCCTACTCTCCCACAAAATCATGGATCTGTCCGCAATGGCGTTAGATCTCGAGAGGGAGGCAAGCAAGGTTGGGCTAAAGATTAATACCAACAAGACCAAGGTTCTTAGCCCGCCGCCGTTGCGAAAAAGAAATCCGACAGGCACTGGGTAAGTCTTTTGGGGAGTTGCGCCCTATTGCCCAGAACAGAGTACGATGGCGCGCAGGAGTAGCTGATGCGCTATGCTCCGCTAGGGGCTAAGGCAAAGTAGTAAATACACAACATCTCCCAGCCACAAAGTCACAATCACCATGGTGCCAATGAACTACACTTCCCAGCCACAATCGCAGTCGCAAACGCCGTCTAGCAAAACGGGTCACGCGAACGACATTGAATAATGAATTAATTGCTCGCGAGTCGCAATCGCAAATTGCCTAATCGCAGCCTATAGCAAAACACAGAGAAAAGATTTGCGACATGAATTTTGCTTGTTTCAAGTACTTTTCTTACAAGCTTCCGCACCTTCCCCCTTAGGCGGCTAATATCATTCATAAAGTTCATAAGTTCCTTTAAAATATCGCTTAAAAAAGATATTTGTCAAAGAACTTTTATGTGTAATAGCCGCGCGAAATCTTTTTTACAACGATGCAGAAACTACCACAATTACTGCATGAGCTAGTTATCCAGTGCGTTACCTCTGGTCATAGCTGAGGAGCTTTCGACACTTCGGCCGAGTTTAGGAGCTGCGGAGCCAGCTGGGATTTACAAATTTACATTGAATTTTAATGGATGAAAGCTCGGTTCAATGTAAATTTGTAAGCCGCGGGGGCTCCCGCAGATTGGATAAACGCGTCCTTAGGTGTCAGGGATGGTCTAAACGACCATGCCTCAACTTTTCGTCTTCTTCTGAGCTCAGCTTAAACTAAACAATCGTTACAATTGTTCACAGGGCGTGCACAGATCAGCAGAAATGGTTAATTTCGTTGGCGTTACCTCTCCAGATAATGTGCATTTGAGAGTGCTGAAGACACAATCAGTTGGTTTATGCCAAAAGGCTAGTCTAAACCATATTAGCCATTGTAGGCTTTTATATCGCCATATTAATCTAAATTTTAACTCAAACATATTAGTCTCAATATCATTCAAAGCCTGTTTACATCCACCCATTCTTAATATGACATTTGTTTGCAAGTCGTTTCTCACGACGCGGCGGTTTGAAGCTATAATAATAAAATAAGCAAATTGCTGGTTCGAAATATGTATAATAAATGCCAGCTAGTAATTTATCAAAGCATATGGAAGTGAATTTAAATATTCAATAAATATGTCTAGAGTAAAACCATCTCGATAGAGATACGAAGCCCTCGTTGATTGGGTTTGAACGATTATTAAAATGTATCTAAATGTAGAATAAATATTTGTTTAAATGCCTCGTTTACATCGCTAGTAAAATAATATGTATGTACTCGTATTAGCTATAATGAATATTAATATAACGATGTAAACTTCTGCATGGTCAATAGCCAAGACACATTATACCATTGTAGCTACACAACACGCCCATGCTCACAATGGAACATGATAATTATAGATATTCGACTTATATTAACTAGTAACCGATTTTCAAAACCGACTGACATTAATTATTTATATCGGTTAACGGCCATTAGCCACAATTAATTCAATTTCCATATCAGTCTTCTGGTAGCCATAGTGCCAATTTGCATTCCTAGTCCGAAACATCGACACATGACGGCTTCATACCTACTACAGCTGTGCATACTCGTAAATTTCATCTAACTGAGATTTATTAACCAGCTTGAACCAAAGTACCTAATTCTAGCCACAATAATTATGTTAAAATGACTGTTTGGCGTGGCGTACTATTAATCAAAATTCTTAACAAAGATAAGATCCACGCTTTGGCATATTTACATCAGCATCAAAAGTGGACAAGTTTTGAATAATTTTTAGATTTAAATGAAAATCATTGACCGTGTAAGTGGTAGTTAATTTGATTACATTACTCGTAAGTAACCGGCGCATTGGCTATAATAATTAAAAAAAAACGTTTCGGGGTATTTTCTTGCTTGCATGCTGACTTGCAGATTTGAGGGTGTAGATAGTTTCGCGTTTCCATCATCCTGCGAATTGGTTTGTTTATCATATCAATGAAAATTAATCATGGATTGGCATAATGACCTCGGTGAGTTACAGTGTGAAAATTGCTGGCTTTAGAGTCGGTGCCCCCGATGGCCGCCTGTTTCGCCTTAGCCGACCCTGGTCATAATGGCACACCGAATCGATGAATTTTCACTAGGTAGTTTCTTACTGTGTAGAACCCACATTCCAACAAATCGTAAATTTAATGGTCAATTTCAACACTATATGATTTGAGGACGTCTCCTACCCACCTAGGATGCGAATAAATACGAACTGATATGGATTGGATGGAAGGTATTAAAAATACAATTCGTTAACATTTCTGAAAAGAAGCCAGGAAATATTCACACCGTAACTCATCGAGGTCATTATGCCAATCCATGATCAATTTTCATTGATATGATAACTGAACCGATTCGTAGGATGGCGGAAGTCGCGAAATCAGCTACACCCTCTAATTTGCAAATTAGCATGCAAGCAAGAAAATACCCTGAAGCGTTACTAGCAAAAATGCACCGGTTATCTACGAGGAATGTAGTCAAATTAATTTCCACTTACACGGTCAATGATTTTGATTTAAAACTAAAAATTATTCAAAACTTGTTCACTTTTGACGCTGATGGAAATATGCCAAAGCGTGGATCTTATCTTCATTGAGAATTTTAATTAAAAGTAAACGCCACACGGTCACTTCAAACATAGTTACTGTGGTTAGAATTAGGTACTTTGGCTCAAGTTGCTTGATAAATATCAGTTAAGCGGCGATTTCGCATACAAAAGAATTAGGAACAGGAACAGAATTATGTCACAAATATGTATACTGAACTCTGTTCCTGTTTAGAATTGGCTAGATACAGCTTTTTCAACAAAACATGAGTTGTAATGAACCACCTGCAATGGACCATATCCTGGTAGTGCTGCTTCCACCGGCAGACCTATGGCAGCACCTGATGAGTAAGGATCGGTCGGTGACACGAAACCAGAGGACGAGGAGCCCATTACGCCTGGACCCTAACGCGAACGCGAGGGAATCTGCTTCGTCCGCCAACTATTCCATCCTTATCGCCTCATTTTTTTTATCATTCCCCATTTTTACCTCCCCTGTTTGTGTTGTCTTTCCCAGGCCTATGGATTTTTATTAATACGTAAAGGACAGGGGCAACGAGCGGCGAAAATCCCGCCCAAGTTTCCTGAACTGTGCTACAGCAAGCATAGGCCGCTGCTTTGTTAGTTAAGTGGCTTTTTCCTTCGCCAGATGGAACGGCCCGACCTTGACGGTCACTATGCGACCTTAGGCTCCGTCCCCACGGGCATCTGCGGTTGCCAACCAAACCGTCCTTTACAGAGTATTGCGGTTCATCAATATTCTGCAATATACGAGTATATTCTATATTGCAGATTTCGTGATAAATCCTCATATGAACTAACTTCCGTTCTAATTCCATATGCAAGCTCTTTGATTGAATTCCACCCGTCAACGCCATCCTCCATTGAAATAAGCGTTACCTGCCTAAATAGCCGGATTTCTTCCATGTTGACAATCTTCATCAAAAAGTCATAATCCAGTTTTAGAGTGCTGATATGCAAAGTTGATAGCCCAGTTTCGAGTGGAATCATATAGTTCGGAGTCTTCTTAGGTAGTCGAAAGATTTTCTTTATATAGAATCTAAGCAACTTCTCCACCGTTTCCCGCTGCACAGAACCCCAAGCTTGAGCTCCATAGAACATAATCGACCTAGCTACTGATATAAACACTTTATATTGTATTTTATGCCATGCGCAATGTGCTGGCTCCCAATTATGCTTTTCCAGGTGTAATTTATTGCACACATCTGGAATTTGGTTTCCTTAGTGCACTTTCACACGAAGAGCCGCACGGCTCTCACTCGCGAGTGAGAGCGGGGCGCGTAAGACTGAAATGCAAAAAATACACTGCAGCTTTCACACGGGGAGCGCGAGCCTTTACGTCGCGCGAGTGAGAGCCGGTACGGCTCGTGCATCTCGAGCCGTGCGTCGCGGCTCTTGGTATAAATGCAAAGCGAGGAGCGCCGGTATTCACATGGGAAGAGCGACAAAGGCTCTCGCGCTCTGTTCAGTCGCAAAATACGCGTTGCAGACGTGTTGTGTTGTGACTATGTATCTTCTTTACCGTCGACGCCGTCTTCGACGACAAAAACGCCAACGTTCCAAAGCGTATTGTGTCCATCCTAGCGGGGGACTGAGGAGCGAGAGCCGTTGTCGCTCTTCCCGTGTGAATGCCGGCACTTCTCGCTGTGCATTTAGACCAAAAGGCGCGACGCGACGGCTCGAGATGCACGGCTCTCACTCGCGCGACGTAAAGGCTCGTTCTCCCCGTGTGAAAGCTGAAGTGTATTCTTCGCATTTCAATCGTACGCGCCTCACTCCCATCCACGAGCGAGAGCCGTACGGCTCTTCGTGTGAATGAATGGAAGGTGGGAGCGGAAAAAGCTCTCACTCGCTAGCAAGAACCGTGCGGCTCTTCGTGTGAAAGTGCACTGATAGTGCACTTAGTTTCCGGAATAGACCTTCATGTTTCTCTTTTGGAAGTATTTCACTATGTTAAACAAAGTGAATATGTGGTGTTCCTTGGAGAATCCTGGGCGAAGTCTGGCTTGACATTCAGTTAAAATGCCTTTCTCGTTGCATTATAGTTCCAGTCGGTGTAAAATAACTCCAGTTTACAGCTTACACATTATATTGATGAAACTTACTCCACGATAGCTCTCAGCTACTCTAGGGTCTCAATTTTTAAGCAAAGCAAATATTATTGAGCGCTTGAAAGAATTTGAAAAAAAAAAATAAAAAATAAATAAGGACAGGCTAAGGTACCCAAAGGTGGGCACTGCGACCATGAGATCTATTGTGCCTTATAGCCTTAAACTAATCCAAAAGACTCTCAATCAGCCTGATGAAGGCCAGAAGGTCCTTTGTAGGAGCGCTCTTAACGACCGCGGAGCTCACGATGGAATCTCCAAGAAACAAGAACCTCGAACGAGCAACCGCCGGGCATTCGCAGAGAAGGTGTTTGGTTGACTCAGTGTCCTCCAGGCAAAGTCTGCATTCCGTTTCAGTAGCCAGACCCATTTTGTTGAGGTGATATCTTACCCAGTGGTGTCCCGTGAGGTAACCAACGATTAACGTCAGGTCCGCTCTGCCCAGGCGGCTAGTTTCTTTGATTTGAATTTGAAACTTTGCCTTCTTCTAAAATCGTCTTGAAAAATGTTGCTAACACTGCGACTAATTTGTTAGGACCATATTTCCTAAACTTATTTGGGATCCTATCTTCTCCTGGCGCTTTACGATTTTTTGTTCTCTCCAACACCCTGATAATGTCATCGTCTGTTATTTCAGCATCTAGAAGGTCAACTGATACATTATTTAAAGCGTAGCTGTATGTCAATGAAGTTTTAAGCGGTGTCTGGTATCCGGTGAAATGTGCATACAAATCGTTCATATTCGCCTTGCATCCTACATTTTCTTGGCTTTTATTTCTGTCGCGCATCTCCAAAAAAAATTACTTTCACACACACTACTAAGAGCAATCGCTTTCTCCTTCCAGTAAGTTTTCGACTTCAATTGGCATAGTTTCTTTTAATTTTTATTGGCTTCTATACAGTATAACAATCCTTGAAGAGATTTACGTTGAACTTTCGGAAAAGGTTTAAGTAGGACATAGATCGACGCCTTGCTCGCAAACACTGGCCCCGTTTATGCTGTGGAACTAAAAGGCGATTTAACTAAATCGTTTTCGTGCTATTACTTGTTTGTGGTGTTTATACCGACCATATGGAGAGGTACTAAACATGAAAGATGTCAGATTTTGGTTTGTGACTTCGGTGACTTTAGTTTAGAAAATGTCAAGAGGCAGTAGCCTTCTAATAAAAACACGCTACAATCAAAGGATGAGATGAATGCAGAGTTTCAGGAAAGGATAAGGTATTTACATATATAACAAATAAAATATAATTTTCACCAACAACACCATTAGCGAAAACAGCAACACCATCTAGTCCCAATTTTTCAGTCCAGTTCTGCATAGCAAGTGGAGCTAAAATTAGTACCAAAACTAGCTAATGCGACATGTTTATGTCGTCTTAAGTTAGCTCGAATTAGTTAATCCTCGAAGATAGTTCCGCGTAATAAACGAGGCCACTGTTGATCAAACCAAGGCTGTTTTCTGGTGAGGAGGTGAATTCCCCGGCGCTTTTCACAATTGCATTCAGTCGCGCGTAGGTGTTGTATGTCTGTTGTATCCGTATACGAAATCGCGGTTTTAGCTGAAATTTACGGGTATGTTTAGGTGAAGGTCAGTAGGTACGAAGCTATCGTATATTTAATGCAAATTGACACCGACTACCAGAAGCCTGATATACAAATTGAATTAATTTTATGGCTAATGGCTATTAACAGATAGAAATGATTAATCTCGGTCAGTTGCGAAAATCGATAAATTTTTAATACACGTCGATCTCTATAATTATCATGTTCCATTTCGAACGTCACAAGATGTAAAGAAAAACAAAAATGGCCCAAAACCAACCCTGTTATTTAAAGCTTCCCGCCAAAGAAAAAACTCATCAGCCGCAAAAAGGACTGATATGAACATAATTCTGCCCGAGTAATCGCAGCCTTACGCCTTGCTCTGGGGTATGCATATTAAATCCTGATTAAATTAATTAATTTCTTTTAACGCTGAGTGGAGGAGAGCTTCGTGAGCTAAAGCTCTGATGCCAAGTATTAGCCGATTTCGATTCAATCAATTTTCAGATCATTTTCATACAAAACGACAGACCGGTTTTAATCCAGATCTCACATAGGATCTCATCGGAGTAAAGTTGAAAGCAAATTGGTTGAACGTCAACTTCTCTCGCCCCGTCTAAATGTACACTGAGTACGCAATTCGCCATCACGACGGCGAAGTATCTGTACGGTGGCTGTTTAAGTTCGCTCATCGCAGAGCCGTGGGGTTCTTTTCGGTCTGCGAAGCCGGGTTAATGAAGGGTTAATGAATCGAAAGCGTCTATTGGCTTCTCGCCCATATCTCTTTATAAAACTCCCCGCCTTATAAAGAAACAAGATTTGAACTTCAGGCCAGAAGTGATCATTGGGCAATAGCCGTGTTGTGTGGGCAGCGCAGTTCAGAGCAGAAAAACAATTGGACGCGTTACGCTTACAAAATTGCTCTCGATGGAGCCGGTGCTTAATATAATACGTATACGATTGTTATTCTGCACTTAACCTCGACTTCTCAAAAAAAACTGTCAAGATTTTCTACTCCGTTCTTCGCTTTAATCAGTTCCATTTTTCGTTTTATTAAGCACATTTTATTTAATTAACTTAATCTTTCAATTCAATAAAATCATTCCATATTTTTCAGATTGTCCAACTTATCTGTTTATACCCTACACTTTCTAAGTATAGGATATATAGTTTTTGTCATGACAAAAATAAGGAAGGACGCTCCGGAGGTATAGCAATACCTATATAAAAGGAGGTGACTCTGTCCTGATTCGATTTAGCCTGTCTGTCTATCTGCCGTTCACACGATAACTTTCGATAGAATGAAGCCACAGCCTTGAAATTTTGGTCAAATGTTGGCAGTATGATCTAGTTGAAAATAGGCATGATCAGGCCCAGAGAACACCTACCTAAAATAATTCAATGTATCTATAACTCCTGCTTAAATTAACATGAAAAGCTCTAGCTTTGTAAATTGCTCGAGAGGGTAATTTTATACTCTCTCGGAAAAATAAAATCGATCAGTGGGAAACTAACGGTACTTTTCTAACAAAGAGCCCCGTACTTCACTACTTTTCAAGTTTTTCGTCTATAACTTTTGAACCAATTGACATAGACACCTGATTTTTGGCATGTGACCCTGAAGTCAGAAGCTGCTTGAGTTTTAGTAAGTTGGGCATAATCAGATTAAAGGAATGCCTGCCTCCCCTTAACTACGATAACTTTCGATACAATGACATTACCGAGTTGAAAATTAGGTCAAATGTTAGTAGTAATATCTTATTAGCTGGTATTGAAAATGGGCAAGATCCGACCAAAGGAACCTCAACCTCCCCTACAAATGAAACGTAAAATGGGAGACAACTTTCGATAAAATGGAGCCAGTGACTTGGAATTTTAGTCAAATGTTTATAGTAGGATCCAGTTGGCTAATGCTGAAAAAATGTAAAATCCGACAAACGAAACCCCTACTTCCCCTACAAATGAAACTTCAAATAGGCAATAGCTTTCGATAAAATGATGCTAGTGACTTGAAATTTTGGACAAATGTTTGTACTAGGATCTAGTTGGCTATTATTGAAAATTCGCAAAATCCGACAAAGGAAAGCTCTACCTCCCCTAAATGTGAGCCTTCAAATAAGCGGTAATTTTCGATAGAATGAAGCTAGTGACTTGAAAAATTCGACAAATATTTGTACTGTGGGTTAGTTAGTTGGTTTTGAGAATGGTCAAGATTCTCCTGAATGATCGCCATTCTCCCCTATAAACTGGCCATATAGGAAACTCACTTTTAATGCATATGGTCATTGCCAATTGGTACTTTTAGTATCACCACTACGTCCGTACAAGTCTAGGGCATATACGCTTCGCTTCGGTATAGTTTTATTTTAAGCAAGCTCCGCGTTAAAAGAAATTAAAATAGAACGATGCGCAAACCTACCAGTACTTTGGCAGAATTATGTTCATGTCAATCCTTTTTCCAGCTGATAAGTTTTTCTTTGACGGGAAGCTTTTTACAACAGGGTTGTTTTGGGTTGTTTTCTGTTTAAAGGTTTTTTTTTATCCATGTTTTACCAATTATTTGGTTTTGAATTATCCAACAATGATTCTACATTACCACGCTGAACTTCAGTTTAATTAAACTTGAAATAAATTCTCAGAATTGAAGCTCACAGACTTATTACTTAACTTATTACTAATTATTATTATTACTTATTACTTATTATTACTATACTACTATTACTTACTTATTACTAACCCCTTGTGGGACATAGCGCGTCAACTGTTCCACGTGGCCCAGTTGAAGTTTCGTTGGCATAAACTAGTTTCGGAGAATGCAGTTGCCAGCATACACCTCCTGCTAAGCCGCATACCTGCGACAAGTCGGGAGATGCTGTGGCTTATTATTATGCCCGCACCACAGGGGGAAGACAACGCAAACATCGATTACCACGAACGTCGTCATGGACGGGTCTCGAACCCGAAACGCCGGTAATCAGACCTGACACTGATACCTCTACGTACTGAGCTACCGCTCGCCCCAGACTTATTGGGGACTATGGTAAAATTTCCTGCATTGAATCACTTCAGCATATACGCGACGTTGGTTGAATATCCCTTTTTTATTGATACTTCAACTCCCACTGCTCTCATGAAATAAGCAATCTAATTGCCGATGTTACATTTCCCTTTACGCAATACCGGGCAGTCTAGTCGTGCCCACCATCTTACAATCGAGGCTAGTATCTGTCGAACAATAAAATGTCATGATCCTTTCATATGCAGGACAACCCGAATGTGGAAGGGTTTACCATCGTCTGTCTTCCCCTGCAGATACGACCTGCAAAAATTCAAACTAAACGTTCACCGACATTTAATTCCATCTGGTATAACTGAACCCATCCCAACTTCCTTACTTCTATGTACTATGCTATTGCATTAAAGGGTATCCCCTAAGTTACCGCCCTTGAGGTACTACTCGATCTCCCTCTACTACACATTCATCTAAAAGCTGAGGCTAAATTAGCAGTAGCGTGGTTTAGGGCCAATCAGATCTCGCATAAACTGACTTCAGAGGAGAATTTATGGCTCTTTGAAATCAATGAGCTAAGTATGCCAGATCACTTAACGAGGTCCCTGGCCACGTTGGCGTCTCAGGTAGTGAGGTTGCCGATGAGTTGGCTAGGAAAGCATCTGTCACCCCAGTTATTGGACCTGAATCCTTTTGTGGTATACCCCTATGCAGAGCTAAAACTCATATTAGACCGTCACGGGCTGGGAGAATCTCCCTGGCTTGAGACAGTCCAAATTGTTCATTCCAGGCCACTCACGCAAACGCACACTGCTACATCTAAGCAGGAACAGGGTAAGAATCATTTCCGGCCTTCTCACGGGGCACTCGACCCTGAGGTACCACCTACACAAAATGGGCATTATCACTGACGCCAGCTGTGATTTTTGCAAAGCCGATGGTGAGACATCACAGCACATCCTATACGAATAGGCCCTTTTTTGTCGTCGCCTAGAATGCCTAGGAGACACCTTCTCTGATGTGGATAAAATCGCGTCACTTCAATTTAAACAGTTGCGCAACTTTGTTGGCAGGATCAAATTTGATCGCCAACCCTAAAGCCACACTAGATAAATGGTTCATATCACAATAGACCTCTCCTGGTCGCGGTGCTTGTGGGAATTTCGGACTCACTGCCCTCTTCCTCAAATCTAAATCCCCTAAGTTTTGGCAATAACATAAAATGACACGAAAAGAGCGATGATGTTGATCTACACTTTAGGTTCGTCACTGCTTTTAAGATGTATGTACCTGATTTGCTATGAAAGATGTTGCCCCAAGTAACTACAATAATTCTTTAAGATAGGTGGACATTATTAAGTAAATGTGCCTCTGGCATGACTATGAGTTGATTTGTCCGTTGAGTTATTTATATTCTATTTGTTCCTTAAGTCAAGACTGATATCTTCTATATTTGGCTTCTGTTTCATTTTATGCCTAAGAAGATGCTGTTTGCCTAACTAAAGGACTAAAACTCCATCAACGGTACTCTAGTGTATTCGCACCACGACCCCCAGTCGTATGATAATCATCATTCGCTTCAACACTCCCAGTTATGTGATACCCATCTTGCCCAGATATCGCTACTTTGCCAAGAGTATCACTTTTCCAATCCAAAGGACTCAAAATGCCTCCAACAGTTGTCTACTATATTCGCCTCATATGTCATATAATACTCATCTTGTCTAGATATCGCTTCCTTATAATTCAACGGGCAACGCATAACGATTCGCGTCTTTGACTGTAAATTTAATAATGTGTGGATCCTCCCTTGTCGTGAATGACCTCATATGTTCGATTAGGAAGCGACTCGTACAATTTTCCAATATAATTGAGAGAAATAGCTAACCAAGCGCGCTTGGTGCCTTTAATTAGCTCCGCTTTGTTGGAATATTGTTTTCCAGACGCGTAAAATTTACGAACCAACCATCTCCACACGTTTTCTATTATACTGATGTCGGATAAGTAAGGCGGCCAGTCATTTTGGCCCTCAATCAGTGGCGGATCCAGGATTTCGATAAGGGGGGGGGGGGGGGTTCGAATTCGAAATGGTTAATGGTGTATCAAGTATTTCGGAGGGGGGGTAGGTAACCTACTAATCTATCGCTTTTCTATTATGGGATCATCATCATCGTGGCGCGACAGCCCGACGTCGGGCCTTGGCCGCCTGGATCGTTGTCCTCCATTTATCTCGGTCACGTGACCACGTCCTCCAATTTTCGAAGCCCAGTAGTTGCGCGGCGTCCACATAAACTGAGCTCTCCCAACGAGATCTCGGTTGTCCTCGCAGTCTCGCTCCGTCGACTCGTTCTGCATTCATTACTCTCTTTGGCATGCGATCATCGTCCATTCTTTGTACATGCCCTGCCCATTGAAGACGTTGTAGTTTGACGATTTTCGAAACTTCCAGCTCATCGTACAGTTCATACAACTCATGGTTGTACCGGATTAGCAAATGCATTACAAATTAAAACGAAGGTACATATGATACCCTTCGCGAAGCGTGAAGGGAGCGACAATTGAATTAAAATTTCTGGCATTCCCACTGCTCTTTTTGATTCAAGTTTTACAACTGAAGTATTAGGTATTAGCATGGTGACACATTCTAATAAATGTTGCAAATGTATTAAACATTCGACTGAAGCGTTTCTCAAGAATCGGATCATTTTGAGGTTGGGTATAGTGCAAACAGAATTCCCAATTTCAATTCATTAATCTTTTCATTAATGACGAACGCTTTTTGTGCGAATGCTGTCTACTTTATAGTTATGTACATATGTGCATACTAGTTATTGGAATAAGAAAATGCGACTATTAATTTTCTGTGTAAATTAATAGGCCCAAAGATATGCAACGAGTATTGACAAATACTTGTCTTTTTAAGAGATTCTCGAGAAAATTTCTTTAATGCATCTTGAAATGTTAATAGGTCGAGCAAATGTGTTATAAATCTCTTCGCATGAATACTCGTTGTTTAAAGGGCTACACCAGTGTGAACGCTGAAAATTTGGGTGATTTTCGGGAATTTTTTGGAAGAAAAGTACTCAACTAAATGTTTCGGAAAATGTAGAACAGATTTGGCTATATTTGACCTATGTATATTACATATTTTTTCATAGAAAAGTATTTTGATCCAAGCGACTTATGCGCTGGATTTGGAAGCCCCAAAAAAAAGTTCCTCCACTGCTGCCCTGATTCCGGCCGATTGAGTAGCTGAAACCGATAAAGGATAAATGTCGTTAAACTGGAAGGTATTTCCTTTACAATGACGTATGTAGGATTTTCGAAAAATATGAAAGTCTAAGAAAATGGCGTAGTTATGAAAAAAAAGTATGTTTTCTTGCCTATAAAATTGTCGTTTTTCCAATGCCAAGTCGTCAATTTTCATCCAATCAAAATTATCCTACATCATTGTAGAGTAAATATATTCAATAGTACTCAGTACCAGTTTCAAGTCAATCGGATAATTGCTCTTTGAGTTACAATGGCAGCAAATTTGAAAAATCTCATTTCGAGAAAAAGGCGTTAAAGATTTAACTAACGAACTGCGTTGAACGACTCCAGAATACCTTTTAAATGGCAACTCTGTTTTCAAATGGCTCTATAGATATATTTCTAGCTTAAGTAGTGTCCCCTCTTAATTACATATATATATATGTCTCGTTAATGATGCGGAAAGATTCAGGTAACAACACGTCAGAGCTCCGCCTCAAGGCAGATGGAGCATTTTATACCTGCGAGCGGTTGCTTCTTAGAAGGCTGCCATTCGGGGACTATTAGAGAAACGCCCTTGAAATTTTTACAGGATATTCTCGAAAGTATAAACTCTTGAAAAAGACAAAAAAAAATTTAGATTTTTTGAAAGTGTCACACTGGTATAGCCCCTTAAAATGCATAGTTCAGTGTGATAGCGAAGCGACACTCGAGGAAAATGTACACATGGCTATTCATTGTGCTATACATTTATATTAGATACGATAAGCTACTTCCCATTTAATACTATTCGCTCTTTCCACATCCATGGTTGACTTGCATTTATGAAGTCAAGCTTGCTTCTTGCAAAGAAACTTGCAATCCAAATGAAGTGATATCGCCAGGATGAGTAGACAGACAACTTCGCGTGGCTTATTTTGGGTAATCAACTTAGCGTTACAACCTCCGGTTCCCCTTTGCCCTTAATCAGTTTCATGTGCAATTCCAAGTATGTTACACGTTGGTGTCGCCTTAAAATGATTTTGGTATAATCTCTAAATTTCACAAATTAAGAGCAGGGGCGTAGAAATATTTTTTGGGGGATGTTTCTAAATGAAACATTTTTTTTTTCATGCATTATATTTTTAGTGAAATCTCAGACAATGACCAAGGGTAGTATATTTTTTATCTCAATTGATTTTAAGACTGTTACAATTGCAAGACACTGTTACAATTTCAAGATATTAATAAAGCCTCCATAGACTATGCAATCTGTTGTCAGATTGATCAACCGATGGATTGCCACAAAATATCTGCAAATCTTCGCTGCAGAATAACGAGTGACAGCTCAAGAAAATGGTTCCAACTTTCTTTAATTTTTGTATCACTCTTTGGATTTCTGAGGTATTTTCGTAAACTACATACAGTGAACGCAGCTTATTGTGATCGCGGTTAATGTCATCAAACGTATATTTATTTCAAAATTTAAAAACCAAACCAGTCTTACGACAATGCATACTAAATGTGTCGCTTATTGTAATCGATATTCCAGTGAATGCTATTAACTCGCCTATACTAGAGCTCAAAAACTTGAACTAAAACTGAAAAATAAAACAAAATTCGAGCAAATAATTGTGTTAATATTAGACCTGTAAGTTGTGTTCTTCTCTTAGATAATTTGCGCCCATTGCTCTTTTAGTTTCGCCTCCATAGAACTTTCCCCTCTGCCAGCAGATTTGTATGTCTTGACAAATAGTACTACGCAGTATAGATAGACAAGAGAATAATACATACAAATCTACCGGCGGAGGCTAAAGTTGTATGGAGTGATCGCTCTTATAGAATATCAATCCTCTTTGGTTTCGCAGTCAATATGTATAGTAAATCTGCTGCAGCATTCTTCTCCGTTTTGTTAGAACGGCACCAAAAATTTTTGTTGAAGAAAATTAAGAGAATATTGCACTTAAATTAAAATTTGAAGGGGAATATATAACTTCACAATCAATGATAAGTTTGCTCTTATAATCTGTTTCGATCTCTTAGTGATCAGTTTCAGTTGCAGTGCGGTGGTTCCTATTGAGGAAAATATAACAGAATAACAGACAGTAAATAAATGAGGTATGTATTTCTATTTAGTTAATTCTGGTGTAACGACTATTTGCTTGAATATTTTATCTAATTTTGGAGGAATTTCATGATTTTAGGTCGTTTTCGCTTAATTTTATCGTCCGTTTATTGTTATCACTTCTGCTCTGCCCGAACGTGATCAGAATAAGCGGAGCCCACTGTATTTGATATTTAAATTGCAGAACGATTGAAGTCATATCAGAATCCATCAAAGTTGATAATTTAATAATTTGACACTCACGATAGTCACATCACCTTACAATCGCAAACTACACTAAAATATCGGCAGATAAAAATTGATTATCCGATCAGGGCATTCGCCAACGATAGTCACAACCACTGCGCGATACATCTGACGATCATATTTTAATATCAGCCGATCGATCTGACAGCGGATCAAACAAAGTATGGGAACTATTACAATTACATTTCGCTCAGTAAAAATTTGCTCATAAGGGGTTGGTACTCGAACTAACCGAGGAAAATAGATATCCTCTTGTGAACTGCTGTAAAATTTACATTTTAAGGTTAGGACCATTTCTTTTGAGAGAATGAAATTTTTGTTATTTCTAAGTCTTGTGATCCGAATTGAGATTAAATCAATTGATATATTAATTATGAAACAGTTAGCTATCGATTGATATGACTCTCATCTCTCATGGGACACAAGCGAATTTCCTAGGTGCGAAGTAGGTGTAAGAAAGCACATTTACCCAAAACATAGACGATGCTGCTGCTGCCGCTGCTTGGCTTCTGCCGGCAATGAAATTCCCTAGGGTTGCAGCCCCTTAAGCCGCGGAGCTCGCGTAGCGAATGGAGCCCACGTAAGGGAGTGCGAAGTCATCCCAATTTAAAAACCCGTATTGGTCAAAAACGGAACCACATTCGTTGCCCGATCTACTAGGAATGTTCCAGTTTCTCGAAGCTTAGTGGTTTCGTACGAATAGAATACTAAATGTTGTAAATTTTCACAAAAATCCATTGTATCCGTACTTTTTACCTTTTCTTCGGTGCACTATTATCAATTTGCAGATATTTAAAATTAAAGACACCTTCGAAAGAAGAGTCCTACGAAAAATCATTGGAGACATTCGCGATGGTGACTAGCGCCGAAAAATGTACAATAGTAAGCTGTACGAAATATATGACGAACCAGAAGTCCCCAAATCCTTAAAACGAGTCGTCTCATATTCGTCTCGTAATCGGCTCGTCTGCGATTTGAGCTCCACTTTCCATCCCAAGCAAATGTATGAAGATCCACACACGGGTCATCCATAGGTTAGCACGTAAGCGAATCGATTTGCTTGGGAAGTGGAGTTCGAATCGCAGACGAATCCATTACGATACGACCGGTCTGAGCGCGGCATAAAACATCTAGACTCAATCATCATTCCGGGACCTCACCATCTAACCTTACTACATAATGGATCCAGTAAAATCCTATACACAAGGCTCTATCGGAACAAAATGAACAATCGCGATACAAATAATCTTCTATTTGGATCAATTTGCGGAAGTGCTCAGTTTCCAATTAATTATGAATTACGAGTATTTATTATGTAACAACTGCAACTAACAGCGATGGGTCATTGTCTGCAACAGGCATTAGGTTTACATAATGTGGAATGAAACCAGCTAAATTCAACACAGTATAAAGGACAATGGCTAAATGAGCCGGTGTAACACAAGTCCCGATACACAAGCGCACGTGTACAATTCCCAATTTAACGCATGTACTACTAAATGTTATGTCATAATATGCATGATATTCTATGATCTAATACTTCTCCTTACTCACTTCATTAACTTACGCATATTAAATTTAAATGCATTGCAGTTGTGACTAGTTGACTATTTATCATGATTAGCATAATTTATCGATTTCACTGTCAAGTAATGCATCTATTAAATTGAAATTAACCAATTAGTCAAAATGTGAAATTGATTGTGTACTGCATACTTTTGGACAGATTTGTATCTACCCAAAACCACGGAAGGAATTTTAATTCGCATGGCTCTCATCCAAATTTTCATTACATTTTTTCAGATCGTGGTTGTCGGCAGAAATCAAAGGAATATTATGAATAATAGCCAGATGATGCAGTTTTTCCTATAACTCGTCAAAAAAATTGCGACTTGTACTCCTATAACGCGGCTTGTCTTTCTGCAGTAGCGACCTACGATCCTTTTTATTTTACCTGCGTAGAGAATTTTCTGTTCCGTGGCTCACATAATGTGCACAAATCAATTTTTTCGAGATTCGATTACCAATGTGTCCTGTACATACTTACTCAATGATTATTCTGAAACATGTTATGTATAATAAATTGTTTGTATTCTGATTTATTTCCTTATAAAGCCCACAATAGGTATAAAATCGGTACAAATACCCTATCTCTATCTCTAAGCAGTAATGAGATATACCGCTGCGTGCGGTAACCGTGAGGTCTCGGTCGACACTCTACGATGCTGCCTAAATCTAGAGAACCGGAGGTTCAATCCTCAGCGCGTTTATAAAAAAAAGTAAAAACATAAAAAAAACATTTTCAGATACGAGAAGAAGGGGCATGCTACGGTTTTATTCTATTTTCTAGAATTTTCGTCAATATTTTATAGGACGTACAAACTAGTGATATGCCCCTTGTAACGGACGGTTTGGTGGGCATCCGGAGATGCCCATGGGGACGCAGCCTAAGGGAGCGTAGTTGACCGTGAAGGTCGGGCTGTACCATCAGGCGAAGAAAAAGGCTCCTCAACGAGCTAAGCAGCGGCCTGTGCTGGCTGTACAAGTAGCTCAGTTCGGAAGACGTAGGCGGGGTTTTCGCTCGTTGCCCCTGTCCTTTACGTATTAACGAAAATTCGTAGGCTTGAGGAAGACAACATAAACAGGGGAGGTAAAAATGGGGAATGATAAAAAAAATGAGGCGATAAGGAATAGTTGGCGGACGACTCAGATTCCCTCGAGTTTGCATCAGGGTCCAGGCGTAATAGAACCCTCGGCCTTTGGTTTCGTACCACCGACAGATCCTTACTCATCAGGTGCTGCCATATATCTGCCGGTGGAATCAGCACTACCAACATATGGTCCATTGCAGGTGGTTCATTACACCCTGTATCTCTTACTTCGCAGTTTATCTCACTTTTTGTAAATTGGACAGATGATGCTTTTGCGCCAATCGTCTGGGATTATCTCGTCCTCTCATATTCGCAGGAGTAATTGATATATGGCATTAACTAAACCCGTTCCACCGAATTTTAGCAGTTTAGCTGGAATCTCGTCAGCGCCCGGCGCTTTATTTCGTTTTATTAACCGCAACGCGGGATCAACTTTCTCTACTCGGGGTTGTATGGGTGGGCCTAGATCAACAATATCGGCAAGAGCTTCTTGTGTGGGAATGTTAGATGGTATATTCAGAAGCTCTTCAAAATAAGAGGTCGTTTGTTAATCTGCGGCTTCGCTGATGATGTTTGCATCCTTGTCCTTACAGAGGCTAGTCCTGGGTTGATAGCCGTTCCTAATTGTATTTACTAGTTTGTACGCTTGTGTGGTTTTCCTATTAGCTAGGTTTTCGTTCATATTCAGCAACTGATCTTCAAAGTATATTCGTCGAACCAGTCATTTCGCGCTCGCCGGGCTTTATATTCCACGATTTTCTCTGCGATCTTTTAATGGCACCCTTGAGTTCTTTCCAGAGCCCATGCACGCCTGTGTTGCTGATGTTGTGTAGCATAGGCGATAGTCTTTCCTCAAGCGTATACGCCACCGCTGTAGCATCGCTCAGAAGTTTATCAACCGCAAAGATTTTGGGAGGGCTGATTCACGATTGGTGCACTGAAGAAATCTACACCTGTAAGTCGTCATCACCAAGTGATAATCTGAGTCGCAGTTTGCTCCTCGATAGGAGCGCACATCCATCACACTAGACGCTCATCTTCTGCAAATGAGGACGTGATCAATTTGGTTGACGGTGTGTGCGTCTGGAGATTTCCAGGTCTGCTTGTGAATGCGTCGATGCGGGAAACACGTAGAGCTTACGACTAGATTCCTGCTGCAGGCGAAGTCGATAAGTCGCTGGCAGTTGTCGTTACATTTGTCGTGGAGACTGTGGCCTCCAGTGGTCCCCCGATGCCATCTTTGTTGATGATTGTTCACTATAAATGCTACTCCAAACTCCTTGTAGCCCGATGGTTTCTCTCTCTCTCTGGATCCTGTCAACCCCTTGTGGGGCATAGGGCATTAACCACGCCGACTTTCCACCTCGTCTTGTTTGCCGCCATCGCCTTCAACTCTCCCCACGATTTGCCTAATTACTTACCCTCGTCCTCAACTGATCTTCTCCAAGTGTTTCTAGGTCGTCCAACGCGGCGACTTGCATCGGTTCCCTGTGGGTTCCGTATGTGCAGGATGCGCCGTAGACACTGGTTCACGAAAGTTTGTAATCTAGTTGTTATCTTCCTGGTCACCTTCCAAGTTGAACAGCCATAAAAAAGCACAGATTTTATATTGGTTTCGAAGACCTTGAGTTTGGTACGTCTGGAGATGTTGTTGTTTTGCCAGAAAGGAGTTAAACTGTAAAAAGCTGCCCGAGCCTTATTGATGCGAGACTGTACATCAGCATCCGCCCGACCATCTGCTGTAACTACGCTTCCGAGGTAGCAGAAATTGTCCACTTTTTCCACCGTCTGCCCCGAAACACAAATTTCGCTCTGTCTTCCTGGATCCAAGCTCAAGTATTTAGTTTTGGCAGCATTGATTTTGAGCCCCGCATTGCCAATTTCGCGGTGCAGAGCATCCATCATTTGAACTAGATGATCCGATATATTTGAGAGAAGACAAATATCGTCAGCGTAATCCAGGTGTTGAAGGTATTCAAACAGGTTCCATCTAATACCTTTGCTCTGGTGTTCACGAAGCGCACTGCAGAGTACGTCGTTAATGGCAATCAAAAACAATATAGGTGACAAAATGCAGCCTTGTCTCACTCCGCTATGTACCTCGAAGGGATCTGAAAGATTACCCTTGTGTAAGACGTGACATTGGGCTCCGCTATAGGACTCCTTGATGATGGATATGATTTTATCTGGTATACCTCTCCTACGTAAAGCCTTCCAGATGTATTCCCGGTCAACGCTGTCAAACGCCTTCTCGAAATCGATGAACATGAGATGTAATGGGGATCTCCACTCTGCGGATTGTTCAATAATAATGCGGAGGGTGTTGATGTGGTCGCTACATGAAAAGCCCTCTCGAAAACCAGCCTGTTCATCGTTCAGTGTGCGGTCAACTGTTTGCTTGATCCGGTTTAAGACCATTTTTGCCATCAGTTTGGAGACTGCGGGGAGGAGGCGAATTCCACGCCAATTATTACAATCCTTCAGGTTACCTTTTTTCGGGATCTTAATAATGACGCCCTTCTTTCATTCTTTAGGGAGAGTTTCGGTTTTCCAACACTCTTGAATAAGGGGTAGAAGAATATCCGCAGTAGCGTTGATATCCGCCTTAAAGAGCTCCACCGGAATTCCATCTATCCCCGGGGCTTTACCCGCTTCCATCGATTTAATAGCCACAGTTAATTCCTGTTTAGATGGTGGATTGGTATCAACTCTGGCTATTTGCGGAATATTTTCTGCTTCTAGTGAAGATGAGTTCGAATGTCCAAAGGTGTTATTGAGGACCTCAATGAAGTGCTCTCTCCACCGTCGCAGTTGGTCTTCATCAGTGACCAGTAGAGACCCGTCTTTATCTTTCACGGGATGTTCAGCTGTAAAAGATTTGCCAGTTAATGGCTTGATAAGTAAAGGGTTCCACTGTCACCACGGTAAGCCGCTTCCTCTGCCTTCTCCGCTAATGCATTGATGTTGTTTCGTTTGTCCCGTCTTACGCTTCTTTGCACGCCTTTCTGAAGAGAACGGTATTCAGCTCTAAGTTGGTCTTTGACTGCGTCGTCAGTGGCTGAGTTGATTTGTTCTTTAATTCTCTTGCGTGCCGTAATTAGTGACCATGTAGAGTCACTAATGAATGGCCTTCTACCGCGCTCCAATTTGCCCGCAAAAGTTTCACCGCACGAAATAAATACATAAGTCCTTAGCGACGTTCCACTATCATCAATTGTAGGAGTCTCATAAGATGGTGGTGCATTAGCTCTTTCGTGCAAGGCGGTAGAATAAGCACGTCTTATAGATGGATCTTTAAGCTTTTGCTCATTAAAACGTGGCAAGATTCTTGCATTTTGAGGGCGATGGATCGCTGCCGTTCGTAAGCCTACTTTTGCGACAACAAGTTGGTGATCGCTGCCAATATCAGCACCCCGCTTCGACCTGAGGTCTAAGAGACAGTTCCTCCATGTCTTGGAAATGGCTATATGGTCAATCTGGTTCTCTGTTCTGCCATTCGGAGAAACCCAGGTTGTTAAATGGCATCGTTTGTGCTTGAACAAAATACCGCCGATGACGAGCTGACGAGAGTTGCAAAACTCCACGAACATCTCGCCATTATGGTTCCTGTTGCCTAGGCCATGTTTGCCCAATAGATGTTGCAAACCAAGATTGTGAGACCCGACTTTGGCATTGAGATCCCCCATAATAATCTTTATGTCACCTTTGGGAGCCTTGTCGGGCGGCGGCCCGATGGTTTGCCACTTCTAAAAACTTTGTGCGATTTCATGTCATTGATCTCGCTACTAAGCCAATTTGTTTCCTGAACTGCAGTAATGCTCAGTTTGTTCCTTCCGACCTGTTGAAGGATGGCCTTCTCGGCTCCCGGTTTGTTCAGGAAGCGTATATTCCAAGATCCGAAAGAAAATTCCGTTAGCCGTTTGCGTAGTTGTCGTTGTTGATTCGTCCAATCGGAGGCTTTTGCTCCAGGTTTCTTGACGTGGAGTGGTTTTTACAAGGACGAGTTGTCAGCACATCGCTTAACCACATTCAGGGGGTGGCGTCGGAGATAGCTGCTTCAAATAGTTTAATAAACGTGCTCGAGATTACGCAATTATGTTGCAGGTCCAACTATACAAATCATTCAATCCTACTTAACCTGAGACGCTTAAATGTTGGTCAGCCATTCAGGCTACAGCTATCATGCCTTTTTCCAAACTGTCTTATCGCTAAGATTGGCCGTCAGCGGTTTGACCCGCTGCCGTTATCAGGGGCGCACACGTAACGTAAATAGCTGAACTAAAAAAAAGATAGAGATAAGAAAAAATAGAATTCAGTTCAGAGAGGACATTGATGTAAGCATTAATGAAGAAGAATTTATTTATAAATATTACAAAATATGTATCAGGACAATGAACAATTATAGCACAACAGACCCTTTGACTTCGGTGCTAATGGGCGTTTGTTGTTGAGATTCGAATTCAGCGTACCAAAATACATATACCAAATTACATGAAAAAACTTCTATATTTTTTTCCTGAATCCGGCCTTAATTGACACACGAGTACTGGACTATAATACCCTTCTAATGTATTAAAGACAGTAGTCCCCCTTCTTAGCATTCTTTCTACGCTCCTACCTATATATCCAATAAGTCGTTAAATTAATATCGATCGACACACTAAATTTTCATTTGCAATCAAATTAAAGCGTGCGCTATCAAATCAACACCTACGGTGTTAATCCAGGCAGGAAACCTTATCTTTAGATTTACATTTTCGCAACATAAATCAATCAATCTTTTCATCTTATTAGCTAGCGATACACCGATGCAAAGGTGAATGAATTTGCAAGCGCCGTCAATGCCTGCACATTACATTCCATTTCTTGATATTACCTCCGGCGATTCCGATTATCTACGGACATTCTGTAGCTTTGTAACTGCTGTAAATTGCATTCAAACTGAAATCATGTCTTAACTTCTGTTTCACGAGTATGTGCATTTGTTTTCTTCAAATCAAACTACTATGTGCAGTATGTATTACAATTCAACCGTATGAGGTCGAATTGTGATTTTATTTCAATTTTTTAGTGCGCTTCATTGTTTCCTACAGAATTAAATTATTTCCATCTATTGGACTGGTAGATACCACAGGTATAGTATCTGCTACTGTACTAGAGTACCCTCTCCAGTATCCTTGACTTTTTCATCATTGCACACGATTCGGTTGATGAGATTTTCCGCAATATTTCACCGTGGCTTGGTGTTAGCATAACTAATGTTCATTCTTAAACGAGTAGTGGTGAGTATGACACAAAGAAACATAACAAGAAAGGAAGCAGAAATAAGACAGATTTGTAACATACTGATAATGTGCTGATGAAGCAACACACGGCAGACTTTCCACTTGATTATGAATGTCCTTCAGACTGACAGTTTTACGATGGGAGGAATGAAGTATACAATACATTACAGGGAGTGAACACAATCCAGTTCAGTAATTATTCGAAGGTACTATCGGTATTGTATAACAACTTCCTCACTTAGATCTACCTCGTATGATAATGATAAAACCTATATCAGAAAAACAATCTAGAGAGAGAAAGAATAAAACCGAGGCCCTTTTAAGTGATTCAGGGTTATTACAGTGTTAGTACTACAAATTCGATATAATATGGTCAAATAAAATGAGTTTGTAATCGTTATAGATTAAAACTTATGGTCGCTACACACGATTGCACATAACCACGACCGAACTTTCGACGAACTATGTATTTCATCGAACGGTGGAAGTGAGGAGGAACTTTTCTTTCCGCACGTTCTATGAAGGATCAATGGAAGTTCGGTCTTAGTTGTGTATGATCGTGTGTGGCGAGCTCGATGCATGGCGATATGCCGCAGAAAGATCGTGACAAGATCACGAAGGAGTTCCGATCAGGCCAGAGTCGAGTCCTGATCACGACCGATGAGTGGTCCCGCGTCATTGATGTGCAGTAAGTCTCGTTTGTCACCAGCTACGAGTTGCTGAGCAATCGTGAATTTACATAATTGGCCGGTCGAGTAGACTCGGACGCAAGGGTTTCGCAGTCAATTTTGTCAAGTCGGTCGATATTCGTATTTTATGTGGTATTGAATAGTACCATTTGGCGCAGATCGATAACATACCGATGAACGTAGTAGACTTAATTTAAATATTATTCGTATCAAAACGAGCATAGGATCCTTTTGCTTGTACAAATACATATCGTAAATGTATAATATTCATCAGCAATATTCAATTGCGAGTTACGGATCAACTTTCTTAGAGCCAAAACCAGACTAGCTGTCTACTTACGGAATAGAAGTTACCCCCAGCCATAAGACATATCCATGCCAAAATGCTTTTCTATAGTGAAGATTGCAAATGCAAGTCGAATCAAATGTGAATCGAGTTAATCTACTTCACAAACATTGGGAAATTCCCCCGAAATAGGCTTTCGGACCCCGATCATGTACCGTACCAGATCAGGTCAGATCCGATCTGCAAAATTAGAGAATCATACGCATACCATAACTATACTCTAAAACAATATCATATCGAACGGTTGTATCAACACACCGATAACATTAAGATTTCATAAAACTTATAAAATATTTTAAGTAGCGTACTATATGAACTCTTAATAGTAAAATATCTTTTATAAAAGAAGTTTTACAAAAACTTTTATAAATTACCTTCTACAAAGAACTTGAGTGGCGGCTAGCCTAAATAACAAATCAGACGAATTATTTGGTTACATATGCAACAATGACATTGATACTGCTGTGATTACAGAAACTAGCTGAAAGGTAAAAATAAAATCTCTTGTCGTAATTATAACATTTATCGCAACGACATACTAAGAGAAAAGGGCAGAGGTGTAGCAATACTACAATAGTTTAAAAAAAGTGTCAATCAAAAGGCAAAAAACCTTTTCTATAGTCCTCCTCGTGGGCGCCCCTGGTAATGGCAGTGTGTCAAACCGCTGACAGCCAAGTCTTAGCGATAAGACAGTTTAGAAAAAGGCAAATAACTGCAGCCTGAATAGCTGACCCACACCTAAGCGTCTCAGGTTTAGTAGGATGGAATGATTTGTGTAGTTGGACCTGCAACATAGTTGTGTGAACTCCAGCACGTTTATTAAACCATCTGAAGCAGCTATCTCCGAGGCCATCCCCTTAATGGGGTTCAGCGATGTGCTGACAACTAGTCCTTGTAAAAGCCACTCCACGACAAGAAACCTGAAACAAAAGTCTTGGATTGAACGGATCAACAACGACGGCCAAGCAAACGACTAACGACTAGCGACTTTCGGATCCTGGAATTTACGCTCCCTGAACAAATCAGGGACCGAGAAGGCCCTCCTTCAAAAAGTACAAACTAGGCCTTGCTGTCCAGGAAACAAATTTGCTTGGCAGCGAGATCAATGACAATAAATCGTACACAATTTTTAGAAGTGGCAAACCATGGAGCCGCAAGGAGTTTGGAGTAGCATTTATCGTGAACAATCACCTCAAGCCGAATATTACCGACTCGATTCTTCAATCTCTGGCTCATCGATGTGCACGCCCCCACCGAAGTTAAAGAAGACGCAGTAAAAGACGAGTTCTTCTTCGCCCACCTTAAGACTCCCTTTGACTGAGTTCCTACAAACGACGTCAAACTGCTGCTGGGAGACGTTAACGCGAAAGTCGGCACCGGGTGACCACTGGAGACCATAGTCTCCATGAAAAATGTAACGACAACGGCAAGCGACTTATCGACTTCGCCTGCAGTAGGAATCTAGTCGTAAGCTCTACGTGTTTCCCGTATCGACGCATTCACAAGCAGACCTGGAAATCTCCAGACGCACATACCGTCATCCAAATTGATCACGTCCTCATTTGCAGGAAATGGGCGTCTAGTGTGATGGATGTCCGCTCCTATCGACGAGCAAACTGCGACTCAGATCATCACTTGGTGAAGACGACCTACAGATGTAGAATTTCCTCAGTGCACCAATCGACAATCAGCCCTCCCAAAATCTTTGCGGTTGATAAACTTCTGAGCGATGCTACGGCGGTGGCGTTTACTGCCACCTTTGAGGAAAGACTATCACCTATGCTACACAACATCACCAATACGGGGGTCCATGGGTTCTGGGAAGAATTCAATTGTGCCACCATAGAAATCGAAGAGAAGGTCGTCGGATATAAATTCGGCGAGCGCGAAATGACTGGTACGACGAAGAATACAAAAATTCACTTGATGCAAAAAAACGAGGACTATGGACAATGGATTCAACAAGGAACCAGAGCCAAAAGAGAAAAATATGACGAGCTACGGCGAATATATAAGTAGAATAGAATAATTAGTCCTAAGAAACGTGAATACTTTGACGAGCAGTTGCTGAATATTAATGAAAACTTAGCTAATAGGAACACCCGATAAGCGAACAGACTAGTAATACAATTAAGAGCGGCAATAAACCCAGGACTAGCCTCTGGAAGGAAAAGGATGGGTACATCATCAGCGACACCGATGGCATTAAAAAACGATGGGCCTCTTATTTTGAAGAGCTTCTGAACCTACCATCCACCATCCCCACACAAGAAGCTCTTGCCGATATTGTTGATCTAGGCCCACCCATACAACCTCCGACAGTAGAGGAAGTAGATCTCGCGTTGCGGTTACTAAAACGAAATAAATCGCCGGGCCCTGACGAGATTCCAGCTGAACTGCTAAAATTCGGTGGAACGGGTTTAGTTAATGCCATATATCAATTATTCCTACCAGTATGGGAGGACGAGATGATCCCAGACGATTGGCGCCGAAGCATCATCTGTCCAATTCACAAAAAGGGAGATAAACTGCGGTGTGAGAACTACAGGGACATATCACTAGTTTGCATGTCCTATAAAATTTTGACGAAAATTCTGGAAAATATAAATATAGCATGGCTGTTTCAAAGCTGGTCACTCACACCTCAAACCGATACTCCAGAAGTGATGGGAATACAACGTAGACGTACATATACCAAATCTTTGTCGACTTCAAGCGGGCATACGACAGTATCGATCGTGTTGTACTGTACAACATCATGCTGCAATTTGGTATACCGGCAAAATTAGTGCGACTGACAAAGATGAAGATGACCGAATACGTCTCACAGGTCAGGATCCATAATAGACTTACTGATCTACTTGAAACACGCACTGGTCTGAAACAGGGCGATAGACTGTGGCACCGACGCTCTTCAAGCTAGCACTGGAATACGCTATTCGGGCTATGAATATGGACAACAGTAAGACGCTACTCATTAAGTCGACACAACAGCAGCAGCAGCGTACGCGCCGACGATATCAACATCATATCCCGTAGGTTCGCCGACGCAGAAGAACTTTTGCGCACTCTCGATACAGGCTGCAAAAGTATTGTAGTTGGACTACGTATCAACGAGGATAAAACTAAAATAATGATGCAATCGACGACAAGGATACCTGCACAATCAAGCATCAATGTGGGGGACCTCAACATAGAGTTCGTGAACGACTTCATATATCTGGGCTGCAACTTGTCAAGGGACGCCAACGGGACTGATGAAATCAAGCGACGGATACAGCTGGCTAATAAGACTTTTTTCTCGGTTCTCCCCATAATGAAATCAAAGAATGTGCACAGAAACACGAAGCTCGGCGTGTACAAAATCATTATAAGACCAGTGCTATGCTAACATGGACCCTAACTCAAGCCTCCGAAAATATGCTAGACACATTTGAACATAAGGTTGTGCGTCGAATTTTCGGGGCTGTTTGCGATTGAGATGGATGGCACATCCGGTACAAACATGAGTTGTATGAACTGTACGATGAGCTGGAAGTTTCAAAATTCGTCAAACTGCAACGACTACAATGGGCAGGGCAAGTTCAAAGAATGCACGATGATAGTATGCCAAAGAGAGTAATGAACGAGTCGACGGAGGAAGACTGCGAGGACGACCGAGAGCTCGTGGGGAGAGCTCATGCGGACACCGAGCAGCTACTAGGCTTTCAAAATTGAAGGACGCGGTCACATGACCGAAATAATTGGAGGACAACGATCCAGGTAGCTAAGACCCGACGTCGGGCTGTCGCGCCACGATGTTGATGATGAACTTTTTTGTAGGACGTATTCTTTGGGAGATGTTAAGCAGAAACAGGAAAAAGTGCAAAAACGACTTAGGCGACTTAGACCTTAGAGCTTTAGACTAAAAGTATTACTACTTTGCCTTAACCCCTAGCGGGGCATAGCGCGTCAACTACTCCTGCGCGCCATCGTACTCTGTTCTGGGCAATGGAGCGCAACTCCCCAAAAGACTTACCCAGTGCCTGACACTCCTTTGCCACAGATCGACGCCATGTGATTCGAGGACCCCCTCTTGGTCGGCCTTGGTTGGAAATGGGGTTCCATTTCATGGCATGCATAGCAATGCAGTTATCACTCTTCCGCAATGTGTGACCTATCCACTGCCATTTTCGCCTGCGTATCAATTCGTCGATTGGCATCTGACCCGTACGCCGACTTAGCTCTTCATTTGATATTGTTTCGGGCCAGAAAATTCTTAAAATTCGACGAAGACATGAGTTGACGAAAACTTGCAGCTTTCTGGTAACTCCTACGGAAACTTTCCATGTACTGCTCCCATACAAAAGCACTGATAGTACCAGGGAGCGAAACAGGCCCAGCTTGGTCTTGATGCTGAGATAACTGCTCTGCCAGATTTTGGACAGCATGCCGTATGCGCGTTTAGCCTGGTTGATACGACGAGCGATGTCCTGCTCCGTACCACCATTTTCGGCAACAATGCTACCCAGGTAGACGAAGTTGTCCACCTTCTCCACAGGCTGCCCATTAATATTGATGGCAATAGGTGTCGGATTTCTTTTTCGCAACGGCGGGCTAAGAACCTTGGTCTTCTTGGTATTAATCTTTAGCCCAACCTTGCTTGCCTCCCTCTCGAGATCTAACGCCATTGCGGACAGATCCATGATTTTGTGGGAGAGTAGGCATATGTCGTCAGCGTAGTCAAGATGTTGTAGATAAGATGTCAAAGTCCATTGAATTCCTCTGTCGAGTCCGGATAGGGCTGCATGCAACACATCGCCGATCACAATGAGGAATAGGATCGGTGAGAGGATGCACCCCTGCCGAACTCCACTGCGAATCTCAAAGTCCCCCGACACCTTACCTTTATGCAGAACGCGACATTTCGCGCCGTCATAGGTTGCCTTAATAATAGCCACAAGCTTCTCAGGGATGCCTCTCCTGCGCAAGGCCGCCCATATAGAATCCCGGTTCACACTATCGAAAGCCTTTTCGAAATCGATGAAAAGCAAGTGAAGCGGAGAATCGTATTCAGCGCATTGCTCGATGATGATTCGCAAGGTGTTAATGTGATCGACACAGGAGAATCCGGATCGAAAGCCAGCCTGCTCTTCATCAATTGTGCTTTCTAAGTGGGCCTTTAGTCTTTCCAGGACGATTTTAGCTATTATCTTGGCAACGGCAGGAAGCACACATATGCCTCTCCAATTATTACAGTCTGTGAGGCTACCCTTCTTTGGAAGTTTTATGATCAAACCTTCCTTCCACTCAGTGGGAAAGGTCTCTGTATTCCACGCTTTATCAACAAGTGGGTGCAGCAAATCGGCAGTTACGCTTGGCGCTGCTTGATAAAGTTCGGCAGGGATGCCGTCAAGTCCGGCGGCCTTTCCTCGTTTTAGTGCAATAATTGCAGTGACTATTTCCTCTTTAGTCGGGGCAGTGGACCGTATACGCACATTTTGATGGTTAGCTAAATTATCTATATGAGGGGGAACTTCACCAGAGGTTACACGGTTCAAGACCGCAGCGAAGTGTTCTTTCCACCGCCTCATCTGATCTTCTTCCAAGATAAGTAGCTTTCCATCACTATCTTTCACCGGATGTTGGCAGGAGTTACGACCACCTGTAAACTCCTTGATGACACCGTATACGGCATTTAAGTTGTTACTTCTAGCGGCTTCTTCTGCTGACGCTAAAAGAGAATTGGCATAAACTCTTTTATCGCGTCGCACACTACGCTGAACTTCTCGAGCTTTCTGACGGTAAAGGAGTTCGATGCTGCTTCGATTGTCGTCTGATGCTGCTGCCAAACGAACTTTCAGCTCCTTTCTTTCAACAATCCGCTGCCATGAAGCGTCGGACATCCAGGGCTTATTCCGGCAATCCGGGTTTGGGCCAAGGATGGTATTTGCGCTATCAATGTACGCATTTTTTATGGCATCCCAGTTTTCGTTTATGTCACTATCTGGGTGACTAGTTATCTCAGCCGCTTTTTGCGCAAGATGGTCATTATATTGTTGTAAGACAGCTGGATTTTTTAGTCGAGCGGTGTTGAATTTGCGGGGCCTGGATCTTTCGTCGCTGGGGCGGCGCACGGCTGCAATACGCAATCGAACATTAGCGATCATAAGATAATGGTCTCTTCCCATCCCAATATCGGCACCCTTCTTGTTTCGCACGTCCAGGAGGCAACTCTTGAATCTTTTACTAATGGCAAAATGGTCGATCTGATTTTGTGTTCTGCGCCGATCAACAGAGGACCAACTGATTTTGTGGTGGTCCTTATGCTCAAACATAGTACCACCGATGAAGAGACTGTGAAAGTTGCAGAACTCTACAAATCTTTCACCGTTGTCATTACGATCACCAAGACCGTGTCTCCCCATCACATGTCTGAGCCCATAGTTATCAGCGCCAACTTTCGCATTCAAATCACCCATAACCATTATAATGTCACCTTTAGGTGTTCTGCTCTGAACGGCGTTTAGTTCTTCGTAGAAGGAGTCTTTTGCCAAGACATTGTCGGGTTCAGTAGGGGCATAACATTGTATTATTGAGATGTTCCTCATTTTGGTCCGGAACCTGGCGGTCAAGACCCTGTCAGAGACCGGTTCCCAGGATAAGAGACAGTTTCGCGCGGCTCTGGTTAAAAGGAGCCCCACACCTGACTCACGACGACTACCGGTAGCTTTACCGGAGTACAACATTACAGTGCTGCCCGTTGGAGAGATGAATTCTCCGCTGTTCCACCATCTTATCTCACTAACTCCTAAGATATTTAATTTGTACCTCAGAAATTCACTCTCTAATTGAAGAAATCGTGCGTTCTGGGGACCTTCTGATCCATTGTCCAGGAGAGTACGCACATTCCAGAATCCAATCTTTGTCATTGTACGATAGCTAAAAGTCGTAACCGTTGAGTCAGTCCTTATCCGAGGCATAGTTGACGTTTCGTTAGCATATAAAGATTTCGGATAGTGCAAGTTGCTGGCATACACATCCTGTCCTTTGATTGTCGGTTTTAACGACAGGCCCTCAAAGGGAAAGGCCGTGGTATTTTTTTCACAGCCCACACCACAGGGGTACCTCAACCAAATCATCGCACCGCCATCACTGGCGGCTTGACGTTGGTTGGCAATGGTCTGTGACCACCGCCGTTCCAGGGGGCGCCCACGCGGAGGACTATGGAAGAGGAGTTTTTGCCCCCCAAGTATTACTAAGTCAAAATTTTTGTTGGCGAACCTTAGAATTGTTTTCAGCAACCGAAATACCATTGGACTAAAAAAAATCTAAAACAAAAATAGTTTTTTTAACCGCCCAAAGATTAGCCAAAAAAGCTCATTTTTCTCAATAAAAAAAACAGCCGATTTTTTGTTAGCAAACCCCGGATTCGTGTTCAGCGCCTCCGAAAACATAAAGGTACAAAAATCAAAAGGTCTATGAAACTTCCCATCCCGGCCGTTTAAACCAGTAATCTTAGACTATAACAATCTGTAAAAATTTATTTGGTTTAGCCTCATCGGGATTATACATACATACATCCTACATATACCGCTGTTTTATTGATTAAATAGAAAATAAATCCGCATATCTTTTGACTGGTTCATCCGATTTGGATGAAATAGAAACCGAATGTTGTTCCGTTCCAAACATTATGTTATAAAAAAACTGCACTCAAATCGGTTCAGTGGTTCTTGAGTAATGTGGCTATAAACATACACTTCGATTTTCCAAGATGGCGGGCAAACAAGCAGGATTTTGAAAGAGCAAGTCCGGTTTTAACTTTACGTACTTTTATGCAATTAAAATTACGACATCTTTCCAGAATTGCACAGATGGGTCATATTTGAGCCTGCATTTATTATACTAATAAGCAAGTTCTCAAAGCAAATCATAGTCAGACTATTAGCCTCAATTAGCCGCCTCGCCAAGATTTCAGTTTCAATGTCTGCGTCTCTCGAATAGAAATCTGTACTCGGCAATCGGCACTTGTTCCAGCATTGATTGAAGTAGCCAATTCACGTATGTATCTTCAAACAGTAAATTTTAACTTATATGGGGATCATATCAGGTACACTATGATGTTGATGACGATACTGTCACTGGTCACTGTTATTTGACAACTCAATCTACGTCTTCATATCTATTAACCATCAAAAACTCAAGTGACCTTACTTAAATTAACGTTACAATTGACCACCTGCTGGCCGTGACAATGCTTCCATCATTTATTTGGCGATAATGGTCGTTGTGCGCGATTGACTCTTGTCCCGAGTGGCCAATTTACAGCCACTTAATGCAATTAGCAAATTACAATTAGCACTAAGTACTTCATGAGTACCAAATATGAACAATGCGAGGATCCACTTCCTTCATTTGACTGATTCGATCTGTGCAGGCATGCGACACAGACACAGGTGTCCATTTCCGCCAAATCTCATCAGCGGAAGCTTTCATGCTAATGGGAGTGACGTAGCGAACGCTAGGGATTTCCTATGTATCTTGACCAATAATATCCCCAAACACCACCATCCACAACTGAAAATCTGTGCTTGTATCTGTCTATAGTGGTCAGATCCATCAGATGGGGTAATTGCCGCTGTCGGACCGATATGATGCTGCTGCTGCCTGGCGCTGTTATTGTGGAACAACTGATAGTGTAGCGCACCGTACTCATAGAACGTATGTTGGATATGCGCAAATCGATGGGGGGAAAGTACCCGCTTGCCAGACTCAATGGTGGCCATACTTCGAATATATAAAAGCAAGTTAGCGCTTCGCTGGCCGCTTAGTCAAATTTCGAAGCTGGTTCAAAACCTAATTTGCAGCAGCGGTTGACGTGATCAGCATCTATATCACTTCCTGGTGCTAAATCGTAGATACGCTCCGAATTTTTCGAAATAGCGAAGCTATAAATACCGAGTCATTAGGAAGGTTCTTGGTGTGTAAATTCATATCCTTCAATTATCTCGTTAATTAACCGTGAACCCTCGAAATAATCAATCATTGTCTGTGACAAATCAAAAGAAACATGCAAATTTAAAATTTGTAAAACCCCTATCAGATAAATGATATAAAGTGTATGTAGAATTGAAGATAAAAACAGCTAAGCAACCCATAAGTGACTAGTGCAGTGTGTTGTGTATATTTTGACCAAAAATTTAATCCGCGACCTTGGTGTCTTGAACTTGAAACGAACGTTGTGTTTAACTCATTAATTTTTTACGTTTTCTACATCTGCCCGTTCATTTTATAACATAAAAGTTGCACTCGAACAATTTTCTTTCCGGTTGGCCGATATCTGGGTCAAGATCAATCAAACAACAGGCAAACGAACTTCAAACAGTCGCGTCTACCGCGTTCGCTATCGATTTCACTAGCCGTATTAAACATACATCAAGTATCTAGCAATCTCTACAATTACATGTCCAAATCACCTACAGCTAGGCGCAACGTTACATAACGTGCATCAAATCATTAACCGGCGTTTGGATTGGAGGCAACACCTGCAGCTCTTTGTATCTTAACATCAGAAGTCGTCGTGCCACAGTGCGGTTAATGCTCTTGCGTCAATCTTAAGTAAGTACATACGCGTACTCTTAGTATGTTAACCACTGTCTCTAGTGAAGCATTTGCAGTTCTTGCAGAATACGAAATTTCAATCCAAGCCTCTCGCTGCAAAATTGTAGATTGGATGTTTCCACAAGAGTCATATGTAAGTACACTGGCCTAGGTTTGTGGCTAGCGTCTGGTTGATGGAAATCCACCATCCCAGCCTTCAGAAGCCAATTTTATTGGACAGGCTCTGAAAATTATTGTCAATAAAAGTTGTGAGCTTTGTAGTTAAGTTGTTAATTTGTCGGTTCAAAGTAATTGTTCGAATAATCGAACATTTCAATGGAAACGAGCATAATTGTACTAGGCTTTGACATATTAGCATTTTAGAGTAATATTGTTAACCATTATTTATTGTCGTTAGAAATGCACTAAATCAAGCATCTAGGAGAATATTAAGCAGAAGGATTCTTATAGATCTATATGAATTGTAGATCCATATCCATAGATCTTAATATTTTCCTAGATGCTTCATTTATATATTGTATTATATATGTATGTATGTATACAGATAGTCGTGTAGATCCATAAGAATCATAGGATATATTCATAAATATCGATTCCAATTCCAACAACTGAAAACAACCTTACTTATCAGTGGCGGAGATAGCTTTTAGCGGAAGGAGGGTATATGACATCTACATATTTTTTTTTTCTGCATGTGCTTAGGGCAGGACTCGAACCATCTCCTGTTGAGTGGAAAATCAACGCATTGAACCAGTGGCGTAACTATCTCCAAAAATATTATGTTCGGCGGGAAAAGGGGGCCAGGCGCCGTCAAAGTCTAACTCAGTGGCGAATCTAGAAATCGAATTTGGAGGAGAAATAAAACAAGTGTTTCTCCTCCAAACTAAAGTGCTCTGTACACTTCACTGTGAATGTGAAAATGAAAAAACGTTTTCTTGGAAAATATCTATGAGAATGACTTTTTATGTACGGGGATTATATTGGAATAAACGGAGAATCCGATAAACTACATTTTGAATATATTTTCGCAGTTTTATATTGAGATTTCAATACTTTTTTTTTTTAAATTCCCCGTTCATTTCACCGTGAAAAAAAATTCATCGTGAAATATACGGGGAATTTAGAAAAAAGTGTAGGAAATCTCAATGTATCATTGTGACAATATGTATATTTAAAATGTAGTTTATCGGATTCTCCTTTTATTCCAATATAATATCCGTATGTAAAAAATCATTTTCACAGATATTTTCAAGGAAAATCTTTTTTCATTTTCACGTTCACGATGAAGTGTACAGAGCCCTTTACTTGAAACAAATAGATGGGAAATTGTAGTTAGGCAGAAAATAGAAAATAGACTTTCAAAAGAGTTATAAAAACCTTTCATACACCACACACGTTGCAGTTTAGCAAAACGCGATAGGATATTGAGCTTTTACAATTCAGTGGATGCTTGTAAATAAATCTAGGGTAGTCATTTCGGCGATGGTATGCGATTTTTGAAGAGCCACTAAAGCGAATGTAAGTGGAAAATATCATTAGAATTCAAACTTCTTCGCTAAAAAAAACCGCTAAAGCTCAAGCTCGACATTCACTACCTAACCAAACCATTTTTGGTCGCAACAATGTCACTTTTATAGAACATGCGAAAAATTCTTTTAAATCTGCAAACATTCCTATTAAAGTGAGTGATTTGGTGCGACCAAAATATGATTCGGCTCGATAGTAAATATAAATCTTTTGAGTCAAGACACTTTATCCTTTGGCAAACATATAAGCATTTGTACATATGCATACTCGTTTGAAGCGAAGATTTCCCGATTCACTAGCAACCCGCGAAATAAGATTCACAGTGAACGTAAATTTGTAACGACAATTTGATTATTATTATTTTATCACCACTAGCGAAGATATTGTTCGCCAAATTGAATAATCGCAAATGAATCGTTTGCGCTTGAAATACTAGATTCCTATGTTTTCTTTACAAGTTCACTTTAGTCGTCCAGTGCAATTAGGTTGTTTGAACTATGTGTGTATGTGTTTTTTAAAAGATAGCTCAGTGGCAGAGAAAATCTAGGTAATCACATCAATCCAACAGTCAAATAGTTGCAAACCCCAACTCTTTGTGGGGCATAGCCCGTCAAACTAGTTGATGTTTTGTTAGCATATCAAGGATTTCGAATAAAATTCCCTGGCATTCACCATTTACGATAAGCCCGGAAAGGTTTTGGTAGGAAGAAATACTATTTTGAGCCTACAATTACAGAATCATTAAAAAGAGCTATTGCGAGCTTTGCATTTGCGAAAGCTGCCACCAAACTCTGAATATTTACTTTTTGGCTACGTCATTTTCAACCACGACTCCATGTTCTACGGAAATAATATTTATGTATATAATAATTTAATTACATTCTATGTTTTTGAGAACGGTTAGAAATGCACAGCAAGTTGTGACAATGTCAGAAAGCCTGTGGCTGGGGGAAATTTTTTTAAATAAAATCAAATCTACAATTTCAGCTGCAGAATTCAACTTTATCAAATTATTTAAAACACTCTTTGATGGATAATAGTTAACTTGAAATGGTATCTGATACAACATCCTCATATTTCTTGCAGAATTCTTGGCTCGCTGAGAAAATTTCATAGACAGATGAATCCTGCAAAAAAAATTGGAGAAACGATTTTAATTTTTGAAGTGACTTATGACACGAATAGAAACCAAATTTCAGAAGCTCAGTAAAAAAAAAAAATTATAATTTTAATTACAACATTAGACTAATTGTGTTGTTGTATATTACTTCCATCCTTATTATTCGCCATTTGTGACCATGTACGAAAAATAAATTTTTGGAACCTCTCTCCCATGGTGATAGTTGCGCCATTGCATTGGACCTCTCTCCACGCTACAACTGTGATTCTGTAAGAAAATTGAGTAAATATCAAACCATACAAATAATAAGTTAGCTGAACATAACTCGAAGCAGTCATTGAGAACGAGTAGTTAGTGAAATACTTGCTGAAAGTCATCAACAAAGTCATCGGAAGGTTTGTGATGATGTTCTTGATGACTGAACCTCTCTGGTGTGATGCGTAAGAATAATACCACGGCCTTTCCCTTTGCCTACCGGTCGTACAAAACGTCAAATAAAGGACAGGATCTGTATGCCAGCAACTTACACTATTCGAAATCTTCTAAATGCCAACGAAACGTCAACTATGCTTCGGGTAAGGACTGACTCAGCGGTTACGATTTTTTGTTATTGTACAATGACAAAGATTGATTTCTGAAATGTGCGTACTCTTCTGGACAATGGATCAGAAGGTCCACAGAACGTACAATTTCTTTAATTAGGGAGTGAATTTCTGCGGTTTAAATTAAGACCCTGTTAAGATGAATATTATTTAAGGCTTGTGCTTTGTATTATTTCCTCATCGACATATCCTTCGTCCGATTGATGTCATGAATTCGGCATTATGCACTAAAACAAAATTGCAATTTCAATTAGTTGGGGAATGAATTTTTAATTATTTGACACCTGTATGGAATTTTTAGGTAATTGACATCAAGTGAAATGACATTATTGTTCGACATAAAATTTGTTTAAGCCTTTGTTTATGAAACTTAAAAAGAACTAAGGTATATTTTTCATCGTAGTTCATTTATTATATCACAATTTAAGTTGTAATGTATTCTGTTTATAGAACCTTTAAGATGGGCAAATGCCCGAAATATATCGGTTAAACAAAAATCGTTCAACTTGAATTTTTCGTGAATCGCCCTGGAGGAAATACAAAATTGCAACAAACTTTGACAAATTACACTATCTGATATTTTTAAAGTCTGACAAAACAATAATTTAATTGTTTTTGTCAGAATTAAGTTGAGTTATTGTAAACGTAACATTGAAAATCTTCGCGACGCCACACATCTTAGAAGTTAATGACGTAAGATGGAGGAACAGCGGACAATTTATCTCTCCAATTGGTAGCACTGTAATCTTGTACTCCAGTAGAGCTACCGGCAGTGGTCGTGTGTCAGGTGTGGGGTGCCTCTTAACCAGAGCCGCACTGTCTCTTATCCTGGGATCCGGTTTCCGAAAGAATCATGACCACCAGGTTCCGGATCAAAATGAGCAATATCACAGTAATGCAATGTTATGCTCTAACTGAAACCGATAATGTCTTGGCGAACGACTCCTTCTACGAACAACTAAACACCGTCCAGAGCGTTACATGTAAAAGTCACATTATAATGGTTATGGGGGGTTTGGGGTTTGAATGCAAAAGTTGGTGCTGATAACTATGGTGATGGGAAGACACGGTATTGGAGATCGTAACGACAACGGTGAAAGATTTGTTGAATTCTGCAAGTTTCACAGTCCCTTCATTGGTGGTACTATGTTTCAGCAAAAGTATCACGACAAAATCAGTTGGTCCTTCCTCTGTTGATCGACGCAGAACTCAAAATCAGATCGGCTTAACTTTCCCATTAGTATAAGATTCAAGAGTTACCTCCTGGACGTACCAAGTAAAAATGGCGCCGATATTGGCAGAGGAAGAGGCCATTATCTTATGATCGCTAATGTTCGATTGCGTACTGCAGCCATGCGCCGTCCTACCGCCGAAAGATCTAAGCGCCACATATTCAATACCGCTCCACTACAAAGTCCAGCTGCCTTACAACAATATAATGACCATCGTGGGCAAAAAGCAACTGAGATAACTAGTCACCCAGATAGTGACTTAAATGAAAACTGGGATGCCATAAAAAATGCGTAAATACTATCCTTGGTACAAACTCGCATTGCGGGAATAAACCCTGGATGTCCGACGCTTCATGGCAGCGAAAGAGCTGAAGGCTCGTTTGGCTGCAGCATCAGATGGCAGTCGAAGCAGCATCGAACTCCTTTACACTGAGAAAGCTCAAGAAGTTCAGCATAGTGTGAGACGTGATTAAAGAGATTACGCGAATTCTCTTCTAGCCTCAGCTGCAGAAGCCGAAAGAAGCAGCAACTTAAACGCCGTATTCAGTGTCACCAAGGAGTTTACAGGTGGTCGTAACTCTTACCAACATCAGGTGAAGGGTTGTGATGGAAAGCTACTTATGTTGGAGGAAGATCAAATAGGGCGGTTGAAAGAATGCTTTGCCGCGGCCTCTGGTGAAGTTCCTCATCATATAGATAATTTAGCTAACCATCAAAATGTGTGTATACAGCTTCGTTTAGACGTGAACGCTGAGCCAAGCACCGAATATTGAAAAGTTGCATTGAAAAGCACCAACAACAAGAAGATACCTTTTCTGCTCTTACATGGCCAACATGAATTCATGAGCATTCGTGAGCATTTGAATCGTTCCCACAAGAGATGGGAACGACTCAAATGCTCACGAATGCTCATGCGTTCACTTCAAAACGAAGCATATGGTTCACTGCCCCGACTAAAGCGAAATACTAAAACGAGGAAAGGTCGCCGGACTCGACAGTATCCCTACCGAACTATATCAAGCAGCGCCAACTGCCGAGTTGCTGCACCCACTTGTTGATAAAGCGTGGAATAGAGAGACCTTTCCCAGGAAGGATTGATCATCAAACTTCCAAAGAAGGGTAGTCTTACAGACTCTAATAATTGGAGAGGCATTTGCGTACTTCCTGCCATTGCCAAGATAATAACTGAAATGGTCCTAGAAAGAATAAAGGCTCTCTTAGAAAGCACAATTGATGAAGAGCAGGCTAACTTTCGATCTATATTCTCCTCTGTCGATCACATAACACTTTGTGAATCATCATCGAGTAATACGCTGAGTACGATTCTCCGCTTCACTTGTTTTTCATCGATCGATCGAGAAGTGTGTGTGTTTCGATATTGTGAACCGGGATTCTATGTGGGCGGCCTTGCGAAGAAGAGGCCCATCCCTGAGAAGCTTGTGGCTATTATTAAGGCAACCTATGTATGTCACGTTCTGCATTAAGGTGAGGTGACTTTGAGATTCGCAGTGGAGTTCGGAAGGGGTGCATCCTCTCACCGAATTTATTCCTCATCGTAATCGGCAATGTGTTGCATGTAGCCCTATCTGAACTAGTTAGAGGAATTCAATGGACTTTAACGTCTTATCTACAACATCTTGACTACACTGTCGACATATGCCTACTCTCCCATAAAATCATGGATCTGTCCGCAATGTCGAGAGGGAGGCGAGCAAGGTTGGGCTAAACATTAATGCAAACTAGACCAATGTTCTTAGATCACCATTGCGAAAAGGAAATCCTAGACCTATTACCATAAATATTAACGAGCAAGCCTGTGGAAATGTAGTCAACACCGTCTACCTGGGTAGCATTGTTCCCGAAAACGGTAGGTCGGAACAGAACTTCGCTCGCCGTATCCACCAGGCTAAATGCCTCCAAAATCTGGCAGAGCAGTTATCTCATCATCAAGACCAAGCTGCGGGCCTCCTTCGCTCCCTGGTACTGTCTGTGCTTTTATATGGGAGCAGTAGATGGAACGTATGAGTGACCAGAAAGCTGCAAGTTTTTATCAACTCATGTCTTCGTCGATTTATAAGAATTTTCTGACTTCTTCAAAAGAAGAACTAAGTTGGCGTACGGGTCAGATGCCAATTGACGAGTTGATACACAGGCGAAAACAGCAGTGGGCTAGGTCACACATTGCAGAAGGATGCTAACTGCATTGCTTCACATGATATGAAATGGAACCCCATTTCCAATCAAGGCCCACCAAGGGGGTGTCCTAAAATTTCATGGCGCCGTTTTGTGGCAAAGAGTATGAGTGCGATGGCGCTCAGGAATATTTGACGCACTAAGCCCCACTAGGGGTTAAGGCAAAGTAGTAATAACATGTAGTAACATGCACATGTCGTCAATGTCATCGCAGGGTTTCTGGATTTGGGTAGGTTCTTAGGCTTATTATCAGGTACTGAATCTGTAACTCACCATGTTGAAAATTGATGAGCTATCGGTGGGTCACTGATCGTGGAAAGCAAATCCCTCACACGATCGGCTCCACATTGTCAGTATCACGCTCGTGGGCAGCACATCATTGCAACCATTTTAGCGAGAGTGGGTGATTTTTTTTAATTGTAAGTAATTTTATGTTAAGGCTCGCCTTCCAATAACGAACGAAATACACGTTTTACTTCGAACACATGGCTTCATCGTACAATGTCGAAAAAAAATACAAACATCTGATATGTTATTTTAGTATTTTTATTATAACGTGGGGTTTATAGCCCTGTGCTCCGTACCCATTTTCGTGTTAAATGGGCGCCAACAATATAGCCTTCTATATAAACAAAATCTAATAAAAACATCTTAGTGTTTATCAAGACAACGCATTTCAATTGAATTTGCCTGTGAAAATGTGATTGTTTCTTTGAAATACATAATATCAATTTAAATGCAAATAAAATAAAAATAATAATAATAAAAGACAAAACGTATCAACAAACTTTGCAATTTCAAAGAAGGCACATGCGAGTAGTTAGAACAAATTAAATTTGATCGGATGAGAAAAACCGTTGTTAAATTAAGCGATAAAAATCAGATCAATTGATTTTTTATAGTTTTTAAATTTTTTGGTAATATTGCCCCATGTCGATTGTTAATTGGATAAATAAGCTTGAGATTGTGTCTATGGTCTTCATGTGTATGACTTATGTTGTGAACTTCCAATAATGCCAATTAAATAAATTCGTTGGCAAATGGGATTTATTTGTTTTCAATTCAATATCAGTCATGGAAAATTATTCTGAAGACAAAGTGTATGTCGATCAATGATTTATGCGAAATTTTGGCCAAGTTCATATCACACAACAGTTGGCATACTGTTGCCAATTTGTTTATGAACTCTCTCCACTGAGTTTTTGATGGACGCAACATGCTGTGAAAAATGTCATTTTCTCCATCACAAAAATTTCTCCGTTGGCTATAGGACCAGCATATGATGACAATCCTGAAATGACACTCTCGCTGTCATATTCATACGATTTTTCGACAGTAGTCACTTTTGAAATGGAAATTTGACAATTGATGGATGACTAGATGCGGGTGCAGTTCAGAACACAACAACGTGTTGCAATGCTGCTTCGATACTGTTGCCACAACGTGTTGCGATTCCGCTGTGTGTTATGAACTTAGCCATTGCTTATTGCATTCGCACTGAGTTGTGTTTATATTGATTGCGTTCATATAGCACACAGCGGACTCGAAGGATGCTGTGCCAACAGTACCGAAGCAGTTTGCAGCAGCTTTTTGCATTCTGAACAGCGGTCGCGTCTAGTCTACTTGTCAAATTTTATACAAGCCATAGACTCACGTACTAATCCGCCGGATTGGTCGGGCATCAACCACTGATATGCGAGCAGTATTCATACAATTTTCACTCGAGGGAAGTGGTCAAAAGTCATTCACTACCGCCGCGACCCGCTCCGCAAAAGTGTATAGAGACAGCTCGGCGACTATCTTTTCTGACCCAATATTGTAGTTGATATTTGGGTTGGCGTCGAGCTCGTTGTTCAAAACAACAAACCCGACTTCGACTCATAGCCAACCCAACAACAACTTCAATATAGAGTCCGACCGGTATTTGAATGGGCGAGTTGTTGTGAATGAACGACTACAGTGTGTATCAAAATGCAATATAGTCTACCTATTGACGAATTTTTTAATATTGAATTTATTTGCACTGTATTGCCTGAAAGGCAAAACAAATGAGCTACATATGTACCTCGGGAATATATGAAATTTCCTGCAGAGACTGTCCACAGACGTATATCGGGCAAACAAAACGAAGCATCTTCACGTGATTCAAAGACCATTTGACCTCTATTAACAGGTCATTAAAGGTCAGGTGACTAAATCAACCGTCGCCCTAGACGCGTTAGAGCATAATCATCTCAATTGGGGTATGGAAAACCTACATTCAAAAAACAGGTGAACCAAACACACACCCTGGAGGGTGCGTTCCGCCTGACCCCCCCCCCCTAACGCAAATTGCAAACGCAACTACTGTATAGTTATGTGCTCGTCAAATAAATAAAATATTGACACTTCAAAATGGGGGGATGTAGGGGAACGTTCCGCTGCACCCCCCAAATATAAATAATAAACTTATCTTATTCAAACCCATGTCAGAGTTACGTGCTAGTTATGTGCCGCATTTAAAAATTTTGCTCTTCAATTCAAAAAAAAAATATTAGCAATTCAAAATGGGGGTGTATAAGAAAGTTCCGCTCTTTAATTTTGTCTCCGAAAGTGTTTTGCCAGGACTGATAGTTACGGAGTGACAAGCAAAGAAAAAAAAACTCCCCTTTTACCTCCTCCCCCGCGCTAGCTCGCACTCCACCGGCATAAACTTTTAGTATAATATTCTCCACCAACAACAATCGTGCCAAGTTTCAAAATTTCTTAAATTTTTTCCTACGATCACCAAATGTTGGCACCCGGTACTTAATTTTTTTTATCATCCGTCACCGTGTCTCACTATACGCAGCATGCCCCCTCATGTACATTTGCCAAGTAAACGCGACGAATGCCCTAGGTTTTTTATAGACACCCCCCATTTTGAATTGCTAATATTTTTTTGAATTGAAGAGCACACAATTTTTAAATGCGACACATAACTAGCACATAACTAGCACGTAACTTGACATGGGTTTGAATAAGATTTGTTCATTATTTCTAGTGTAGCGGAACGTTCCTCTACACCCCCCTTTTGAAGTGTCAATATTTTTTTAATCGACGAGCACAAAGCTTTTAAATGTGGCACATAACTAGCACATAACTATACAATAGTCGTTTTTGCAATTTGCGTTAGTGGGGGGGGGGGTGCAGCGGAACGCACCTGAAACTGTACGCGTATAAAAGCATTTATATGCATGTTAACAGCAAGAATCTAGAAATTCCGATTCGGTCAACACTATTCAAATGTATTAATACAACAAAATAATAATTACGGTAAATTTCAGTTATTTCATATTAATTTTTCTACACAATTATGCACTTTTAATATAATAAAAAATAATTACAGTAACTTTCCGTTATTTTCACATTAATTTCTATATATATACAATTTTGAACTTTCAATATCAATATAATACAAACAGCTGCAGTAACTTTCCGTTATTTCCACATTCAATTTTTTCACTTTAATATAAATGCAATCATTTGCACTCGCTGAGAATGACAATAGTCGAAATGCATCCGAGATAAATAAATTTATTGTAAAATAAATTTGAATAATAGCAAAGTCAAAATATTTTTAGTTTTAAATTATAAAATTCATGGACTTTGCGGTCAAATATTTTTATCGTGTTTTAACATAAAACTCGTTAAAAAAAATTGATATGTTTATTACAAATTCATAAGCATCGACTTCAAAACACATTCCCGATAAAATACGAAATTAACTACACTATAACAAGGTAGAAAGAAACGCTAGTTGGAACGCTGAAATAAACTAATTCGATAATGTTTAAAATATATCCGATAAACAAATCAGAGAAATAATTCTATAGTTATAGCCATTTTGCCGTATTTATTTCGAATTTGTATGTTACGATACTATGTAGTTTTATAATTAAATCTATTGTATTAAAATTACATTTTCTTAACTTATTTTCATTATAATTTCTTAATATGTATTTGACAGTTAACAGCCCTTAAATCTTAGAACATAGAGTACATGGAATACGTTTGTCCTGTATGGCTCCATATAAATTAGTGGCTCCAATATCTGGGTACTAAGTCAACAGGTGGTCGACGGCTGACTCAGTAGACCAATTAGTAATTATGAAATTTAACTATTGACAAAATTTGACGTTTGTTTATGCACAATTCGACAGTCAATCAACATTATGTGAATATCTTAGAACATAGAAACATGGAATAAGCTTGTCCTATATGTATCTGGCTCCAACATTTGGAGAATAAGTCGACAGCCAGCCTACTCGATTGTTGTTTGATATTGACAAATGTTGACTATCCTGTCGAATTGTCTACTCAGTTGGCGTTTCGGTATTAACATAATGTTGATCGCATTGTCGAATTGTGCATAAACAAACGTCAAATCTTGTCAATATTTAAATTCCATAATTACTAAACGGTTTTGGAGTTACCGTTTCTATGGAGACATACAGGATAAGCTCATTCCATGCCTCTATTTTCTAAGGTGAATATCTAAACGCTAACTGAGTAAGCTGATTGTCGAGAAGCTGACAAGAATTGAAGTTTATTTATGTACAATTCGACAGAACAGTCAACATATGTCAATATCAAGGGCCAACGGAGTAGGCTGACTGTCGACTTATTCTTCTAATGTCGGAGCACTTTTAAATGGTCGAAGCACGGTCCATTGCTAAATGGTCTAAGCTTTAAATGTGTAGAAACAATTTTTTGTGCGTTGGAACCTTAGACCATTTAGCAATGGACCGTCCTTCGACCATTTAAAAGTGTTCCAACATTTGGGGAATAAGTCGACAGGCAGCCTACTCAGTTGGTTCGATATTGACATACATATATGTTGACTGTTATGTCTAATTGTGTTGTTTTAATAACAACATTACCGACTATTTCAACAACAACAAATAACAACAATAAATTCATTTGATTCAAATGACGTTGATAGACTATATTACCAATATGTACCTATATGTTACTGTGAGATTGCACCATGAAAATTAAAAAAGGAGCAACGTCGCGAGTTATATCAGACGAGTTCACACAAAGCTTGTTTTGTTCCACAATCAATAATTAATTTTTAATAAACTTAAGCATATCATAACCATTTATTTTATTTCACATTAATTTACAAAATGTTTGTATTCTAAAACACTTTTCACTTAATTAACTGATGCCGACCGCCAGATTTTCAAAAATCGAATAAAGCAAAATGTCGTCCATAAATCGTTTAAGATGGTAGCTGAACTGTTTTAATTTAAGCTAGGTGATTAAATTAAAACAGTTAAGCCACACATTCAGCTCATTTCTTTCTTTTGGGTACCTTGAAAAATAAATGGTAATTAGAACATAAATTGTCGTTTCTGGATATAATTTATTTGCAGGTTTCCATCTCTCTGCTGGTGTGGAAGTTTCATCTTCCCCCATTTTCGTTGCGCCACAAACAAAACTAAAAAGCCGGCTGCCTGAAAATTTATACTTTTCACTCTAATCAATCAATACACCATATTTTCCCGTTTATTTATGTACATCCTGTCCGTACTGTCAATTCCTGTCAAGACTTAATTGTCATTCATAATCACTAAAATGGTCTACTGAGTCGACCACTTGTCGACTTAGTACCCAGATATTGGAGCCACTGTTTCTATGGAAACATACAGAACAAGCTCATTTCATGGCTATATATTCACAGGTTGGAACACCGAAGACCTGTGAAACTTCGTAAGAATAAAATTGCAGTTTATTTAAAGTCTTCTGATTGTCAGAAAATAAAAGAACATGATAAAGAAATTCAATTTTTGAAACAAAACTAGTATGCGAAAATCCGAGAAAGGTAATGAGAAATTTTTTAAAGATAAAAACATTTTCCGTATACCCTGTATACATTTTATTAGTCTTATTTTTTACCTGAATTACAATACAAAAAAAAAACGCTGAATTTCATAAAACATACACAGACTTTATAGGTTAAAATCTATTTATTAAATTTATCACCAACCAGCTGTTCTTCGTAATATTGTTATGTTACATTACAGGTGTTACATTTGGATGAGACGTTTCACTATTTCACTAGCATTATCGAGCCTATAAAATGGGGTCTTAATTAATGTTCATTTAATGCTATGTATTAATACTACCTTTTTATCTTACTATTGCATCTAATTTCTTAAGTTTTGCTACTCGCAAAAACGCGTTTTGAACTATATTCTATGTTTGTTATGATCTTTCTTGTCCATCTGCCAATTTTTAGGGTTTTGTAGTAAAACAAAACCCTTATGAAATCGGTCAAATGTCTGTCTGTCCGTCTGTCCGTCTGTCCATAGAATATCTCAGGAACGGCTGAAGCTCCATACATGAAATTTTGTAAGAATGTGTAGAATTACTATAATTCGCCGGAGAAAGCGAATCGTCGTAATAGGTCAACTTTAAGGGGAGGTCCCCATAGAGGGGAAATGAAGGTCGAAATTTTTTTTTCGTTTGGTACAGGCAAGTGGGGTATCATAAGAAAGGTACCGTCGAGTACATTCCATTTTTGAAATTTTTTTCAAATTTGAAGAAACGGGAAAAGAGGGAGAGGGGAAAATATGTCATCCGAGTTTGTCCCCCCCCCCCCCCTTGCATTTCGAGACCGTTATACTTAGAAATATGAAAACTTACAGAAAAGCGCCATTTTACTAGTGTAGAAAACCTAGATTTCTAGAATTTTGAAATTTCATCAGAAAAGGTTAATAATAGTACATTTTTATAGTTTCAGTTAGCACAACCCTGCACCCCTTACGCGTAGCCGAGGTCAAAAATATTGATGGCCAATGATAACCAACATCATAGGCAATAATATCTCTAAGTTTCATTATAATCACATAATATTTAATAATAGTACATTCATTTAAAGTTCGGCATTTTGACACTATCCACACAAAAAATACACCTACCGGCCTCATAGGTGTGAGTACTACTTTCATGTTGTTTTTCGTAGTGCGAATTGCAGTTATTTAATTAATCATTTTTTAAAGAGTAAAGATTGGTTGGGGGCGCTGTGTCTTAATTGGCCAACTTTACCGGGTAGAAGGAAGGGGGGGGGGGGGGGGGGGGTCCACATAGAGGCGAAATTAAGGTCAAATTTTTTTATCGACTGATATAAGCAAATGAGGTGTCGTGAGAAAGGTAATGATGAGTACATTCCATTTTTTTGCATTTTCTCGAAATTTACAGAAAGGGGAACAGTGGGGGAGGAGAAAATATTAGTTCGTAATTTGACCCCCCTTGCCTGCATTTTGAGACCGTTATACTTAGAATTATGAAAACTTACAGGAAGTGGGTTTCGAAAAACATATAAAATGGAAAATAGTGGAATTTGTATATCTTCTCAGAATAGGTCAATAATAGTTTATTTGTATAGTTACAGTTAGCACACCCTTGCACGCCTTAAACACGTTCGAGGTCAAAAGTTCTGATGGCCAACGATAACCAACACCTTAAGCAATAATATGTTCTAAGTTTCGTTACAATCACGTAATATGAATTAGCATGTAAAATGTAAGTGGGTAAGACATTTTAATTACGTTTTTTCTATCCATCTGAGTGATATCAAGAAGAGCAAGGAGCCGATATTTATATACCAAAATAAGCATTTGCTACAAAACCCTCGGATTGCGGGCGTAGCCCTCTATATTCCGGTTTCATTAAATATTACGAGTAGTATGCATGTTCAAATATTAGAGAATAATTTATCGTATTTATATATACATATAATGTTTTCTGGTTCTGTTTTAGTATTTAATGATTTATGGAAGTATTTGTTTATGTATATGGCTTCCTTTGTTCTAATCTTCTGTGTATTTTTATCCTTGTCAATAATAGTTGTGCTGTCGAAATCCCTTATATATTTGTTTTCTGTTTGGTGTTGGACTAGGTTGCTTCTGTGGTTGATTGCCATTCTATTAGGATTTCAGTGTTCTTCTAGTCTAGTTTCTAAACGTCTAGATGTTGAGCTGTAATAAGCCATGTCTATATTTTTCTCTTTGCAAGTTTTGCACGGGATTTTGTATACTATGTTATTATTGTAATGTTTTGGTATGGTATAAAAACCAGAAACTATACAAGCATAATAAATTTAATATAAAGAATTATAAATAATTAAGCACAATTTAGTAAATATCAAACCACCCACCAATATACAAGTACATATCTTCGAAACGTTCAACGAGAACGACATGTGTTAATTGTCTTAATCCCTCTAAGGGCATGTGCGCGTCAACATCTCTAGCATTTCTATGCCTTGTTGACGTTTCGATAGCATATCTACTTTTCGGAAGTGCAGTTGCTAGCATGAACCTCCTATCCACGCTCTTTATACTGACTAAAACTCCTCTTCCATAGTCCTCCGCGTGGGCGCCCCCTGGAACGGCAGTGGTCACAGACCATTGCCAACCAACGTCAAGCCGCCAGTGATGGCGGTGCGATGATTTGGTTGAGGTACCCCTGTGGTGTGGGGTGTGAAAAAAAATACCACGGCCTTTCCCTTTGAGGGCCTGTCGTTAAAACCGACAATCAAAGGACAGGATGTGTATGCCAGCAACTTGCACTATCCGAAATCTTTATATGCTAACGAAACGTCAACTATGCCTCGGATAAGGACTGACTCAACGGTTACGACTTTTAGCTATCGTACAATGACAAAGATTGGATTCTGGAATGTGCGTACTCTCCTGGACAATGGATCAGAAGGTCCCCAGAACGCACGATTTCTTCAATTAGAGAGTGAATTTCTGAGGTACAAATTAAATATCTTAGGAGTTAGTGAGATAAGATGGTGGAACAGCGGAGAATTCATCTCTCCAACGGGCAGCACTGTAATGTTGTACTCCGGTAAAGCTACCGGTAGTCGTCGTGAGTCAGGTGTGGGGCTCCTTTTAACCAGAGCCGCGCGAAACTGTCTCTTATCCTGGGAACCGGTCTCTGACAGGGTCTTGACCGCCAGGTTCCGGACCAAAATGAGGAACATCTCAATAATACAATGTTATGCCCCTACTGAACCCGACAATGTCTTGGCAAAAGACTCCTTCTACGATGAACTAAACGCCGTTCAGAGCAGAACACCTAAAGGTGACATTATAATGGTTATGGGTGATTTGAATGCGAAAGTTGGCGCTGATAACTATGGGCTCAGACATGTGATGGGGAGACACGGTCTTGGTGATCGTAATGACAACGGTGAAAGATTTGTAGAGTTCTGCAACTTTCACAGTCTCTTCATCGGTGGTACTATGTTTGAGCATAAGGACCACCACAAAATCAGTTGGTCCTCTGTTGATCGGCGCAGAACACAAAATCAGATCGACCATTTTGCCATTAGTAAAAGATTCAAGAGTTGCCTCCTGGACGTGCGAAACAAGAAGGGTGCCGATATTGGGATGGGAAGAGACCATTATCTTATGATCGCTAATGTTCGATTGCGTATTGCAGCCGTGCGCCGCCCCAGCGACGAAAGATCCAGGCCCCGCAAATTCAACACCGCTCGACTAAAAAATCCAGCTGTCTTACAACAATATAATGACCATCTTGCGCAAAAAGCGGCTGAGATAACTAGTCACCCAGATAGTGACATAAACGAAAACTGGGATGCCATAAAAAATGCGTACATTGATAGCGCAAATACCATCCTTGGCCCAAACCCGGATTGCCGGAATAAGCCCTGGATGTCCGACGCTTCATGGCAGCGGATTGTTGAAAGAAAGGAGCTGAAAGTTCGTTTGGCTGCAGCAGCAGACGACAATCGAAGCAGCATCGAACTCCTTTACCGTCAGAAAGCTCGAGAAGTTCAGCGTAGTGTGCGACGCGATAAAAGAGTTTACGCCAATTCTCTTTTAGCGTCAGCAGAAGAAGCCGCTAGAAGTAACAACTTAAACGCCGTATACGGTGTCATCAAGGAGTTTACAGGTGGTCGTAACTCCTGCCAACATCCGGTGAAAGATAGTGATGGAAAGCTACTTATCTTGGAAGAAGATCAAATGAGGCGATGGAAAGAACACTTCGCCGCGGTCTTGAACCGTGTAACCTCTGGTGAAGTTCCCCCTCATATAGATAATTTAGCTAACCATCAAAATGTGCGTATACGGTCCACTGCCCCGACTAAAGAGGAAATAGTCACTGCAATTATTGCACTAAAACGAGGAAAGGCCGCCGGACTTGACGGCATCCCTGCCGAACTTTATCAAGCAGCGCCAAGCGTAACTGCCGATTTGCTGCACCCACTTGTTGATAAAGCGTGGAATACAGAGACCTTTCCCACTGAGTGGAAGGAAGGTTTGATCATCAAACTTCCAAAGAAGGGTAGCCTCACAGACTGTAATAATTGGAGAGGCATTTGTGTGCTTCCTGCCGTTGCCAAGATAATAGCTAAAATCGTCCTGGAAAGACTAAAGGCCCACTTAGAAAGCACAATTGATGAAGAGCAGGCTGGCTTTCGATCCGGATTCTCCTGTGTCGATCACATTAACACCTTGCGAATCATCATCGAGCAATGCGCTGAATACGATTCTCCGCTTCACTTGCTTTTCATCGATTTCGAAAAGGCTTTCGATAGTGTGAACCGGGATTCTATATGGGCGGCCTTGCGCAGGAGAGGCATCCCTGAGAAGCTTGTGGCTATTATTAAGGCAACCTATGACGGCGCGAAATGTCGCGTTCTACATAAAGGTAAGGTGTCGGGGGACTTTGAGATTCGCAGTGGAGTTCGGCAGGGGTGCATCCTCTCACCGATCCTATTCCTCATTGTGATCGGCGATGTGTTGCATGCAGCCCTATCCGGACTCGACAGAGGAATTCAATGGACTTTGACATCTTATCTACAACATCTTGACTACGCTGACGACATATGCCTACTCTCCCACAAAATCATGGATCTGTCCGCAATGGCGTTAGATCTCGAGAGGGAGGCAAGCAAGGTTGGGCTAAAGATTAATACCAACAAGACCAAGGTTCTTAGCCCGCCGTTGCGAAAAAGAAATCCGACACCTGTTGCCATCAATATTAATGGGCAGCCTGTGGAGAAGGTGGACAACTTCGTCTACCTGGGTAGCATTGTTGCCGAAAATGGTGGTACGGAGCAGGACATCGCTCGTCGTATCAACCAGGCTAAACGCGCATACGGCATGCTGTCCAAAATCTGGCAGGGCAGTTATCTCAGCATTAAAACCAAGCTGGGCCTGTTTCGCTCCCTGGTACTATCAGTGCTTTTGTATGGGAGCAGTACATGGAAAGTTTCCGTAAGAGTTACCAGAAAGCTGCAAGTTTTCGTCAACTCATGTCTTCGTCGAATTTTAAGAATTTTCTGGCCCGAAACAATATCAAATGAAGAGCTAAGTCGGCGTACGGGTCAGATGCCAATCGACGAATTGATACGCAGGCGAAAATGGCAGTGGATAGGTCACACATTGCGGAAGAGTGATAACTGCATTGCTATGCATGCCATGAAATGGAACCCCATTTCCAACCAAGGCCGACCAAGAGGGGGTCCTCGAATCACATGGCGTCGATCTGTGGCAAAGGAGTGTCAGGTACTGGGTAAGTCTTTTGGGGAGTTGCGCCCCATTGCCCAGAACAGAGTACGATGGCGCGCAGGAGTAGTTGACGCGCTATGCCCCGCTAGGGGTTAAGGCAAAGTAGTAGTATACTGACAAGCTCGGAGCCCTGTGAGAATTCTATTAATACTCACAGGCAGTTTTTGATCGCGCCAAGATTTGAACTCCGAGCTCTAGATTAGTATCGTAGAGCGGTGACCGAACGGCCACGGCCACCGAGCGCGAATATTTCGATGAGCCTTATTAACCGAAGCTTTAGAAACTTCGTTGAGTCTATGAGATCAAATTTACCAACCAAGCAGGTCTGGAACTGACTTATTTTTGTCGTGGAGGAGTAGCGAGGGTAGGAAAACTATATTAGGTGTTTTTTTTTGAGTATTTATCGGGTGTAGGCTAAAATAACACACGCGTGACACCAACAACATTAATCTGGATAGCTTAGTAGTAGGCTACCCTACACTCGATAACCCCTCAATAACTTTCACATATGCATGGCACATCGATGGCTTTAGTGTCGTGGGGAATCTAATATGTTGATGTTGGCACGCTTGTGTTTTTGCCAATTAGCCAAGTTCATTGATAAACTAATATTACGTCATGCTCCGATGGGTCAATGCCTATTATTAATAATATATTTTCAATGGGATTACTAACCGGAGTCCGTAGCGTATATACCCTAGACTTGTACAGACCTAGTGGTGATACCAAAAGTACCAATTGGTAACGACCATATGCATTAAAAGTGAGTTTCCTATATGGCCAGTTTATAGGGGAGGTTGGCAATCATTCAGTAGGATCTTGACCATTATCAAAATCAATTAACTAACCCATTCTACAAATATTTGTCGAATTTTTCAAGTCGCTAGCTTCATTCTATCGAAAGTTATTGCTTATTTGAAGTCTCACTTGTAGAGGAGGTAGGGGTTCCTTGGGTCGGATCTTGCTCATTATTGCCACCAACAAATAAGATCATGTTTCAAACATTCAAACAAAATTTCAAGCCTCTAGCTTCACTCTATCGAAAGTTATCGCTTATTTGAAGTTTCACTTGTAGGGGAGGTAGGGGTTCCTTAGGTCAGATCTTGCTCATCATTGCTACCAACAAATAAGATCATGCTACAAACATTTATACAAAATTTCAAGTCCCTAGCTTCACTCCATCGAAAGTTATCGCTTATTTGAAGTTTCATTTGTAGGGGAGGTAGGGGTTCCTTAGGTTTGATTTAACCCATCTTAAATACCAACTAACCCGATCTCACTTCAAACATTTGACCAAAACTTCAAGTCGCTGGCTTGATTCTGTCAAAAGTTATCGCTTATTGAAGTTGCATTTGTAGGGGAGGTAGGGGTTGCTTGAGTCGGATCTTACCCATTTTCAATACCAACCAAGTAGATACTACTAACAACATTTTGTCAAATTTTCAACTCGCTAGTGTCATTTTATCGAAAGTTATCGTAATTAAAAGAATATTGAATTTTTTGAAATTTGTAGGGGAGGTTTTTCAATACCAACCAAGTAGATTATACTTCCAACATTTGACCAAAATTTCAAGTCTCTAACTTCATTCTGTCGAAACTTATCGTGCGAACGGACAGACAGACGGACAGAGAGACAGACAGACAGACAGACAGACAGACAGACAGACAGACATGGCTAAATCGAATCAGGAGGTGATCCTGATCATTTATATATATACATTGCTATACCTCCGGAGCCTCCTTTAAGGTGTTACATATTTTCGTCGTAACAAAAACAATATACCCTATACTAAAAGTCTAGGGTATAAAAATATCAATAGAACAAAATAAAAAAGAAGATGGGGATCGAACCCGCAACTCATTTGGATAGAGTTGCACTTGTGGCTGTCACTGATAAATAACTCGTTTGAATGATGTTTGTTAAGTTAGAGCGGTACGCCAAGTTTATAAACGTCCGCCGTCGCAATAAATAAACGATCCGATTTGATTTGATCCGAATTTGTAATTTATTTTCTCCACATATGAGGCGCACCACTTGACATCAGGGTAAATTGACGATTCGGAATTTAACCTGGATGCTACCCTAAAGCATTTTTTTTGCGCAACCAGGGCAGGGACCCTACACGTGCATATTTCCAAAGCATTTAAGTGAGATTCTATTCCATCGCAGAAATTTCTGATACTACCCTTGTATCTATGTTCGAGTCTTGAGAATTAAGTTGAGTGTAGTGTGCCACTGCTAATTACGAAAGAGCCAGCGTTTTATTTAGCATAAACGCCAACCCTCGGTACCTGGTTTCGTCCATACGATGGATCAACTCATCAGGTGCTGCCTGGATCCATCGGGAGAGCAGTGACTTTCATTCAGGCACTTATCATGTCATTGATAATATGTGTCATGTCTTTCCTAATTAAACAAGACGCTACATTTAAAAAAATCATAAGGTAGGTCTGAAAAGGTTTCGGTTCTTATGTCTCGTGGCTAACGGTATCAGCAAGTCTTTTAGATTGATATCAGTTCGATTTCATCGAGAAGGTAAAATAAGATTACACTGACTTCATATTGGGCGCCGAAAATATTCATGCCTTTTCGACCGATTTTTGACAATTTTCCACTTCAAATTTTTACTGACGTAGGATAAAACAAGCTAGCCTTTGGATAGCTTGCCGTTGTGCGCCGATTTCAACCAAAGAGTACAAAGAGTAAGCTACCATATCCTTTCGAGGTGCATAGCGGAGTGAGACAAGGCTGCATTTTTTCACCTATACTGTTTTTAATTGCCATTAATGATGTACTAAGCGGCGCGCTTCAAGAACACCAGAACATAAAGGTATAAGAGATGGAAGCTGTTCAAATACCTTCAACACCTAACCTAGACTATGCTGACGATATTTGTCTCCTATCAAATAGATCGGATTATCAACAGCAGATGCTGGAGCGGATGCTGAGGTACAGTCTCGCATCAACAAGGCTCGAGCAGCTTTTTTCAGTTTGACTCCTTTCTGGCAAAACAACAACATTTGAAGACGCACTAAAATCCGGATCTTCGAAACCAACGTGAAATCAGTGCTTTTATACGGCTGTTCAACTTGGAAGGTGACCAGTGAGATAACAACTAGATTGCAAACTTTTGTAAACCAGTGTCTACGGCGCATCCTACACATACGGTGGCCGGAAGTCATTTCTAACGGCGACTTCCTTACTATTACTGGTCAGGACAGATCCATTAAAAGGCGAAAGTGGCAATGGATAGACCACACTATCCGAAAAGGGCCAAATAACATTGCTCAACAGGCCCTCGATTAGAACCCGCAGGGAACCAACGCAAGTCGCCGTGTTGGACGACCTAGTAACACCTGGAAAAGATCAGTTATAAGACAGAGGGTGCCTCAATAGGCATGCCGTGGAGTGAACTCAAAGCGATAGCTATGAACAGGACGAGGTAGAAAGTAGGCGTGGTTAATGTCCTAACATATACCCCACAAGGGGTTAACAGGAACCAGAGAGAGAGAGTGAAAGATACATTTAGAAATAAAAAAGGTTTTTCCAACAAAAACTTACTATTGGACCGCTAAACGCTAAACGACATCCATCCTCCAGTTAAAAATTTATCGGACGATAATTTCAAACAGCTGAAACGGGTTGGTGAGATTTTGATAGCTAGAACTCAAATGGGACAATTTAACTGGTCACAAAGAACAGAGTTCTGAAACACCATTCGATGGAAATGGATTTGAGACTAACTCAGCCGCAAATTAATGCTGAGAGACGGTACAGACGTAGAATGAAATATAACAGACGGCAGAGCTCCGCCAAGAATATCAGCTAACTTTTTTACCGCATTATCATATTTTGAGGGTTACATACGCTTAGATTTAGTTTAGTATCCCAGATAGCTAACTGGCAGTTTAACCAGGAATGAAGGAATTTCATTCTTCTGAAGATGGAGAACGAAACGCGTCAGGGGCAATAAAAAACAGTGGAAGAAAGTCAAAAATATTGCGTTTTTATATACGGGTATATAACGTAACTTTTTAGACAACGACGGGTACCGAAGTATAATATAAATGCACTTACCCTACTACGCTACACGGGTGATAATTACGCGATTGCATATACGTGTCCCGTGTATTTTACACCTTTATATGCTCACATAGGCCATGCCAAGTAGGCCCTGAGACGTTTTGATGTTAAAAATTTCATCATTATCATCCAATTATCTCATTGTTATCAAAAATTCTCGTAGAATGCGCATAACGCATCATAACTTATTATAACGTATCATAAATTGTGCAAACCAACAAAGCAGAAGTCTATGATCTTGATTGGAAATCAACATTACACACCCAAAACGGCAATTTGATTGATCACACTTCCAAATTCTGTTCCTTGCAATCAATCAACTTTTCTGTTATCAAGTTGCATTCTCAGTAATTGCAGTTGACGCGCAGCGCTTGTGCTGCATTGCGAAATCGTTCACTTTGAAAAGATTAATTGGCTATTAGCCGCTTGTGATCTGTGTATGTCTATGTGTTGAAAAGCCCATGGCAAACTATCGGAGTCGATATAATAAGGTATTCACCTTTAATTCGAATGAAAACAGATAATTACTTAATTTCCTGAGAGAGCAATATACAAAGATACATACCAAGTTTGGTACTGTACAATCGACGACAGCCTCGAGAATTGGCGCAATCTACTCGTATAGCTGGCCAACAAATGCTGCAAATTATATTGCGCCAATGTTGTTCTCAGATGCATTTTCTGGTGCATTATCAATTTAGATCGCGACTGGCGATCAAGTAGGTGCACCCCTGCCTGCCGGCTAAATGAATCATTTCCTCGTTATCATTGGGCGGCGAGTGTGATCGACATTGCAAATCGACATTTAACAAAAGTTTCTTTGGGAACCAACACTCAATTTGCACCCAACTCGCCAACGTCCTTTTTGTATGATTTAAAAGTTCATTTTCCCACTGGCATTGCTTTAGTCTACAGAAATCCAAACTGACAATTTATTTATCTTTAAAAACCACCTCCTTTGATAAGCAGCCAGATTGCTTCCTTTAGCCAAGTTTGCAGATTGATATCAGTGCAAGCCTAGCAGAGAAACGCTAACACAACACTTATAGTCATGAATGCTCAAAACCGGACCTACTCTACTTTCTACCTAGGTCCAACACCCAGACCTAGGTCTGGTAGAGTCGATTTGAAAAATAAATATCTAGGTCACCAGGTCCAGGTAGGTCAGGGTACCATAGGTCTACAGATCTAGGTAGGTATACAAGTCTGGGTAGCTACTCAGGTTTTAAAAGAACAGAATATCAAACCTGGGTAGGTCTCTAGGCCTGTCTAGGTATACAAGTCAGGTTTTGAAAGAACAAAAGATCAGTGCTACACAGGCCTACTCCATCCTTATCAAGGGAGTAGGTCTGGTTAGATACACACACAGGTTTTGAAAGAACAGAACATCAGAAGTAGATCTGGGTATGGGTAGATTAGATTTGTCTTTCTTTGATTTAATATGTCAAGAAATTATTCATCATCATCGTGGCGCGAAAACCCGACGTCGGGCCTTATTGATTGACTTTTTTATGCGAAAATTTCATTGCCGCCAGAGGCATAGCAGCGGCTGCTGCAGCAGCAGTATCAAATGTGTTTTGGGTAATGTGCTCTTTACACCTACCTCACATGATCAAAGTTTTCTACAAATTATGGAACTTTTGCTCATGTGGGGTAGATGTATAACCAACCATTTTAGTCGCGAGCCTGCATCGAACCACGTCGAACTCGATAGAAGAAAATTCTCCTCATTTCCGCCGTTCTATGATATTGATGATTCGATGGAAGTTCGGTCGTGACCTTAAGAAAGCACATTAACCAAAACGCAGACGATGCTGCTGCTGCCACCGCTGCTATGCTTCTGCCGGCAATGATTAGGACTTATTAGAAAATTTACGTTTAATTTTGCTGGAAAAAAACTGGTAGTAGATCCTTTCGCTCATTGCGAATCTGAAGTCAAAATTGGCAAAAATCAAAAACAGTAGGAGATCCTGAACGGCAACCCTTTTTTCAAAGACGCAGCCAAACTTGCTGGAAAAAACCGTTAGGGATTTTTGGGTCGCTAATCTCGAATCTGAAGTCAAAATAGCAGAAATAAACAAAATAGAGGATCCAGAAAAGCTAACCTTTGGGGCGCCATCAAAAACTAGAAAAGTGAGAGTGAGAGAAAACGTGAATTTCGATGTTTATCGCAGAGCAGATTAGGTTGGGTTTAGTTAAAAAAGCTGCTGTGCAAGAACACAGCACTCATATAAGCTGCTACTGAGTCCGATGTGATTCCCCATACGCACCATGAAATAAGCCATTTGGTCATAAGCCATTGATGAACAATTTCGGCTGAATCCGAAACTGGCCATGCATGACCACTTTCGATTCGCATTCAATGTTCAATTTCGTTTTAAAACGAAAGTGAGTATAAACAGGGCTATTTTTACTTTCCTTCGCATACCTTATTTGAACTTGTGCATACAACAAAAAATGCCGGATGCAGATATGGTAGGACGAAACGGATGTTGGTACATATAGAAGGAGTGAAGCGAGCGACCCAGGAATATACAATATATGGGGGGTCGCAAACCCCTAGGGGCAGAACTAGCCCAGCTCGTTCCAAACTGAAATTGTCCGATTACAACAATTAGTATCGCACAAACATGATCGCTCGCTTCGATTCCTCTGGGTACAACAGTCCCTCGTGTGGGCTCCGTTCGCTCCGCGGTTAATGGATCACAACCCTCAGTATCGCAGAAATATGAACGCCCATTTCGCTCGCTCTGGACGCTGCATGGCTATTTTTCTTTTTCTTTCTCAAGCCTTATTTCAATTTGAAACCGATATGGTCCATGCATGGCTTATCTTGTTTATTTTCCGATGCGCACTTTCGGTTCGAAACGTAAGTATCCATATGGATTATTTCGAATGGCCATTTTCGCCATGGCTTATTTCGGTGCCCCTTCCCCATAAATTCAATGCCTCGGGATCCTTGTCGCTCTCGGTGGCCGTGCTCATTCAGTCACCAATCTATGATCTAAAGAATGGAGATTCGATCCTCGGTGCGAACAAAAAAACTGCATGTAGGAGGTATTTTATCCCACTGCGCCATGATCTTGTCAGTATAAAGACAACGGGGATGGGAGGTGCCTGCTAGCAACTGCCAACGACAGCAAGGCGTAGAAATTCTAGAGATGTTGCCGCACCCATGCCTCTGGAGGGGTCAAGACAATTAACAAAACCAACCGCAACTTTTGATGAAGCGATGTAGATGACCACCACTTACGTTTTTACATCATCCAAGTCAATAAAGCAGAGCGCCCAGAACGCGCTTTCTTCTACCGGCCAGAGCAGGACAGAAAGTGATGAATGGTTTCTTCCTTCTTCTCGTCCTCACAGCTTCTTTGATACAATAGTCATTGTATGGAAGTTGAAGATGCCTAGCGTACTCACCGATTAGACAGTGCCCCATGATGATCCCTACTACCTGAGATGTCTACTCTTCAACAACAGCAGGCCTAAGGAGCGGTTAGCGTTACAAACCACCAGTTAGCCACCTGGTGTTAGCTCGGTTATCCGTATTTGTCTTCACAAGCTTCATGGATTCTGGTATCATCTGACAGTAGTGAGAAAATATGCTGGTCGTACCCGCGAGAGATAGCTGGTCCGCACAAAAGTTACCTCTAAAACCATTGTGACCAGTAATCCAGCACATGCTGATATTGAAATAAATCGCCCAACTCCTTAAGAGTGGTTTTCGAAGTGAAAAGAGCGCCGGCGAAGGATGGTGATATCGCTTACCGATACGATATTACAGCCCAACCATGACAAGACTTCAGAAATCGCCGGAATCTCCGCCTAAAATATACTAAAAAATTCCGGCAAACGAGTTGACAGGCATATATTCAGCCTACTCTCCGTATAGCCAACACGCGCTTCTGTTTTTGAGTCATCAGTAAAAATACTTATGGCTTCTGGTTGCAGTAATGTATTCAGGCTTCACTCATTTTTCGATGGTATAATGCTGATATAGCCGTTGTGAAGGGAGTACACTGAAGAAGTATAATCCGCCTCTTCTGATAAGGCTGTTAGATCCTTCCCATTGCCCTGCATCACGCTGCGGATGGCCGTAATTGCCGCCAGCTGCTCAGCTAAGATATCCAGGGGGAGCAAATTTATCAGCGCACTAAGGGCAGCAGTTGGTGAAAACCTGAGAAGTTTATCCAATAGACTCTTATTAGACACCCTATTAAGTTCTGTCCACACTGCGACCCCGAACCCCGTACATTAGTATGGGACGAATGAATGATATGTAGATCAAAAATACCACCGCAGTTTCCTCTTCAGACCATTAGCCTTCCTATATATGAGTATCAAGCAATAGTTGCCTTAGTTACACGATCCTGAATATTTGCCTTTGAGGATAGCTTCCTATCCAAGATAAGTCCCAGGCTTAATCACTAACGACCAGCCTCGTCTCCTCCAGAAATGGTGGTACGAATAAAGTTAGAGTGTTCCTCCTGGCAAAGAGGACAAGTTCTGTTTTGGTTAGATTGATTCCGGGTCCAACTTGGCTAGCCCAATTCGATAGGATTAAGGCATATTTTAAACTTTGTTGAATTTCAAAACGTCAGGTTCGTCGAACAATTTTTTTTTACTCCTATTATAAGTAGAAGAAACTTCCTTTCGGAGCTCTATCATCTCAAAACTTTTATTGTTTAGTCACCTTTAAGCTTCATCTTTTCTGTATACAGTCCACTTTCAGTATAGCCAACGTTCGTTTCAAAGCTCGATTTTCAAGGCAGTTTCGCTAAGCTATGCTATCTAGTTATCGAAAGTTACCTACATTCTCGGTTTAAACTAATTCATTGAAAAAGTTGGTAAGAAAAGCCACCCTAGAAATTCGCAGCGCGTTAAAGTTATTGCATAAAACTTCAGTTAGGCAGTTCTAAATAATTTAGTCACCCTTAACAAAATTTAATTTAAAACTTTGAATATTGCTCACCCTATAAATTTACTAGCGTCCTTGTAACCAGACTCATTTCCTGCTTCTTTTCAGATTCTCCTCTAACTACAATTCCACAATCCACTCAACATGGGTTCCTTGCCACAACTCTCCATCGTTAAAGGTCCACAACGTGAACTCTCACCAAAACAACTTCATCGAATTTTTGAATCCCAATACCATTCACATGCTCACAAGACGGCCCTATCCTACATCGAAGACATCAAATTGAACCCGCTGGACACAAGCTATGCAAAACTAAATGAAAATGCCAATCAAATTGCCCGCTTGATCCTTTCACATGTCGACCAGCATCACCTTCGATCCAATCAGGATGGCGATTGGATCGTTTCAATCTGCATGCAACCAACCGATAAACTAGTCACCATACTATTGGCAATATGGAAAGCAGGAGCTGCTTATCTTCCCATGGATCCTTCATTTCCGGCAGCTCGAATGTCGCATATTAGAAAGGAGGCTCAACCGTTCCTGATCATTTGTGATGATGATGTTGCCCGGGAACAGTTTGAGCCTACCGTAACGCTTACAATAACTGAATGCTTCGAGAAGTGCAGCGAATTTTCAAGGGACAATATAAGCGCCTGTGATACAGTTAATCCGACTGGCAGTGATTTGGCTATTGTGTTGTATACATCCGGTAGTACCGGTGTTCCTAAAGGTAAGGTTGATGAAACAGTGAGAATTAGGACGGTGAAATAAGTGAATCGTTTCTGTTTCAGGTGTTCGTCTTCCTCATGGTATTATTTTGAATCGTCTCCAGTGGCAATGGAATCGCTTCCCGTATTCCGAAACCGAAGTGGTAGGATGTTTCAAAACGGCGCTGACATTCGTTGATTCGGTATCGGAAATTTGGGGACCACTGTTAAATGGTAAGTATTCCGATTTAATTATTACCGGAGGTCCTAGAAAATAAGCAAGATCGTCTTGTATCTATCTTATATCTATAAAAGTGAATGTGTGTATGTATGATCGCTTATACCGCCTAAACCGCTGCACAGAATGACATGAAAATTTGTACAACGATTCATTATGTCACTGCGCAGGCTATAGGCTTGGTCCGAGTTGCAAATTCCTAGTAACTGTGTTGTGAAAAAGAAAACACTTAATCACACGGCAAGAAACAGACACAAAGCTTACTAAGTCAATAGTCAAACTTCGAATATACGTTGACAATCGGTTTTTTTTTTTTTTTGAGTTATTTTGTGGTCGGGGAAATTTGTCGTTCTCAAACCGTGAGTATATCATTAGCGAGCGAAGCGAGCTCTTCCAGCTTTCTAGATATTGTTCGGGCGACAGCTAGTATACTATATAAAGGTCACAATAGTTCGCAGGTCTTCTGCTGGCCGAAGTCCTAAATCGGCTAGTCTCCTTCAGCAGGACAAAACAGGACAACATTTTATTCTAATTTCCTCGTCAATATTCTCGAATTCTTTAGCTAGTACTCAATTTCACATTTGTTCTTATTTCCAGGAATGCGCGTTCTTGTCATTCCCAAACGTATTACCAAAGATCCAGAACTGCTTGTCGAAATACTCGACGAATACCAAGTCGAACGACTGGTCCTGGTGCCGACTCTTCTACGAACCCTACTCATGTACCTGTCTATGACCACCAAGCCAAACGCTCTGAAATGTTTGAAATCGTGGATTTGCTCTGGAGAGCCCTTGGCCCTCTCCCTGGCCAAGGAGTTCTACAATTACTTCGAAGAAGGCAAACAATGTTTGTACAATTTCTACGGATCGACTGAGGTTATGGGCGATGTTACCTACTTTGCATGTGAGAGCCCGAAACAATTGGACAGTTTGGAAAGAATTCCAATTGGTAAGTAACCGGAGGCCGTGGTTTTTTTTCTGTATTCACTAAAGGGTTTCTTTGAATTGTAGGCTATCCAGTTGATAACACAGTCATCTATCTTCTGGATTCGGACTTTAGACCAGTGAAGAGTGGCGAAATCGGTGAAATTTATGTTTCAGGATTGAACCTTGCGAATGGTTATGTTAACGGAAGAGATCCGCATAGATTTTTGAAAAATCCACTGGCTGTTGATACAGGTGAGAGTTTGCATAATATCCAAAAGTCGCAGATTCTGTAGGGAAAGAAGTAGTACGTAATTCTGAATTTTGAAGAACTGAGAGGTTCATTGGCTCTTCAAAGTTAGTCCTACTTTCTTCATATTTCATACGAAGTCATAAACTTTGATCTTTGGTTATATAAGCAAATCATCTCTCGAAGATCTAACTCAACGAACTGGCAACCCTGAATTCACACCCTTAACCCTTTTTCAGACTACTCGCGACTTTATCGAACTGGTGATTTTGGCTCTATCAACAAGGGTGCTGTTATGTTTGAAGGGCGAACCGATTCGCAGATAAAAATCAGAGGACATCGTGTCGATCTGAGCGAAGTGGAAAAAAATCTACTTAGCGTGGAAGTGGTCGATAAGGCCATAGTTCTTTGCTACAATCCCGGCGAAATTGATCAAGCCCTACTTGGTTTCGTAACCTTACAGAACTCATGCGAATCCTGCAGCGGCATGGATATCGAGCGACGGCTGAAAGACAAACTAACCGACTATATGATTCCTCAAATTATTGTGTTGGACTCAATACCTCTGCTGGTTAATGGAAAAGTCGATAGGCAGTACCTGTTGAAACTCTACGCCGAGTCGAACAGCAACAGTAAGTTCTCACTCCCTCGCGTTTAAGCTCGAATTCACACTATCCTCGCATCTTTCCTTTCCAGACAACAACGAACAAACTGTCGAAATCGACTATTTCGGTGTTCCCGATCATCTTGTGCATGTTGCAAGGGATCTTTTCGAAATCGTAGCTCAAGTCATTGGCAAATCGGCACGTACAAAACTTTCGATCTCAAGCAATTTCTACGAAATGGGAGGCAATTCGTTGAATTCCATTTACACAGTGACACAGCTTCGCGAAAAGGGATATTTCATAAGTATCACTGAATTCATAGCAGCCAAAAATTTCGACGAAATCTTAAAAAAATTATCAGCGACTGAAATCACTCTACAGGATGATAGTCACGATAAGTACCTGAAAATGTCAGCCACGCCACTGACGCTGCAGGATAAAGAGGCTACTATTGAGTAAGCAATCTGTCGTGTCCTTCTCCCACCTTCAGAAATTTTAATATTTGTATTTTGCGTCCTTGCAGTATAATTACCTCAAGCTTCTATGGAAAAGCTGATCTGGAACAGTGGCTCAAGGATGAAATTCATCCGGAGGACTATGCAGATATCTTGAGAGTATGTTCAGCACCGCATTTCTTGATTTAATCGACATTAACATTGAAACTTTTTTATTCCAGGAAATTTGGGAAGTTTTAGTTGAAAAGGATCTGAGTTTCATGGTCAGAAATGAGAACGGTCAACCGATTGGCGTCGCCTTGAATTTCGATGCTCGCGATGAACCTGCAGTGGATGTCAAAAGCAAATTACGAGTGATATTTGAATTCCTTGAGTTCTTGGAAGGACCAATTAGGTAAATTGAATAGGCTTCATGCCATCGTGAACTTTTATTCTAAATGTGTCCTTTTTATTTGAAACAGAGACAACAAACTTCCTCCTGGCCTAAATCAAATTTTGCACTCATTTATGATGGGAACTATTGCAGAATTGAATGCTCAGGAAAATGTAGCTGTGATAAACTTCATGGAAGATCAAGTCTTGGATTTGGCAAAACGAAAGAATTTCGCTGGCATCTTTACGACGAATACAAATCCATTGACACAGGTAAGCTGAGTAGTCTAAACTCAAAGTTGCTGTGTTCCACGCTGAGCGTTATGTGACATAGGCCAAAAACCCGACCCCAGATGAGCTGCTAATTGGTCTGGAAACATAAATCTCCATCAATTGTCGGTGGCCACACACTGTCAAATACGAACTCAAGCACGAACATGGTACAAATGTCCTCTGAATAGCTCAAGCCACACATGCTTCACCGAAATTTTAAGAAAACCGGTCCACTTATACCATGTTCCTATTCGAGTTCGTGTTCGAGAGTGTGTGGCCAGGGTAAGACAACAAAAAATTTGAAGGATGGAATATCAAGGACAATGTGGTTTGGGTTTTATCATAACATTAGCCACTGGATTTAGGTCTCAGACCGAAAAAACGCCACCGCTCTGCAACGAGCGAACTTAAGCAACCACCATACAGATACTTCGCCGTCGTGGGTGTGAATCGCAAACTCAGTATACATGAAGATGGAGGCGAATTAAGATGACCTTCAACCAATTTGTTTTCAACTTTGATCCGATGAGATACCATACGAGACCTGGATTATAACCGGTCTGTCGTTTTGTATGAAAATGGTCTGAGATCCGGTGAATCGAAAGCGGCTGTTATACTTGAACTGGATCGCTCCGAAAATTTGCATCAGTTCGAATTATTTACATACATACTTGGAATGGGGCACACATATTATACAAGATGTTTCACTGCCGAGGCTCTGGGAATACTAGAAGCAGTTAATTACGCATCTAACCATCGTGGAAAGTTCTGCGTAGCCACTGATTCACTGTCAGCCATTTCCGCATGTAAAAATATAAACAACTCTAGTAACATTATCAGGGAGATTCAAAACAAAATGGCCTCAAATCCATCTAAAATCAAGATCTCTTGGATTCCAGGACATGTTGGAATCAAAGGAAATGAACTAGCGGACATAGCCGCGAACTATGCGGCAAATGCTCCTCTAATTATTAAGGATATAGCAACCAGAGACGATATCTTCAAGGAAATAGTCCGCATTTTCAAACAGCAGCACAAAACAAACTGGCCTATACGAAACGACTGGTACTCGTCCTCCATCAACACCCTAAATACAAAACCAACTTTACCGGATCAGTTAAAACGGCGTGAGGAGGTAGTTATCACAAGACTGCGTTTGGGCCATACCAAAGCCACACACCTCCACTTAATAACAAAATCACCACCTCCTTTATGTAACCTTTGTCAATCCTCCTTAACAATCCATTATTTGGTAAATGCACATATTGCTAGTTCGAACAACGGAACCAATATGATTTCTAATTATAGCCTCGACAACTGTATCCAAATAATATCTGAATTAAAAGCAGCTAACCTATTTAACAGCATCTAATTAAAGATCTTATACTAAATAAATAAATAAAAAAAAACATTTATGTATACATTATACGTAAGAATACTAATAAATGTATAATTGCTATTCTTTTTAAGACTGTCAAAGCTTTATGGTCTGAAAGCTCCCTTTTTTCATCATATGTATTGATATATGTGATCGAATAAATAAATAAAATAAATAAATAAAAATATACAAGAATATTTGAATATTCAATATTCAAGCATTTACTTAACTTGATTATTTCTTTTTTCATTCTAGCAATTGGGTACCAATGTGTACAATTACGAAATCTTGCAAGACTACCAAGTTAACGCATACGTCTTTGAAAACGACTATCGACCATTTGGAGCGGCTCCAGACAGTCAGCGAGCCATTGTCCATTGGAAGGATGTACGATCTATATGAGGGAACTAAGTAGCATATTTAGGATAGGTAACTCGTACTATAAATTAAGATTACCACTGTATTATGTAGAATATATTGAATGTATATAGCTATAGTGTTAACAGTATTCTATATGTGTTATTTATTTTGTGAAATATAGATTTGTTGCAGAAACGTTAATTTGAGTTTAATTTTTGACCAGGAAATAATATATTACACTTTTATTTTAGCCCCGATACATAATTGAAAGCTCAGAAAGTTAGTGTCACGAAACTCCTTTAAAGCAAAAGCTCTCATAGAATTTCTTGCGTCCTGGAACTCAGAAAGTTTTCATTCAATTAACATGAATTTATTCAGCCCATTGAAAGCATGTGTCAAACTTCGCTTTTGCTCAACAGACCCAGCTATAGGCTCTCACTGACTTCAAAGCAAATGGCGGAACATAATGGTTTTAGCCTTTTTAGGAGAATTCTCTCTATTAAATTAGGGAGAATTTTCACAAAACTCAGGAAATTTCCGCTTTAGGACCGACGAATCCCCCGGATGGGTTCTAGGTTCTTACCAACTAAAGCGGGAATAGACTACCTAACGCGAAAATGCCGGAAATTAAGGAATTAAAAAAATTCTCCCTAATTTAATAGAGAGAATTCTCCTAAAAAGGCTAAAACCATTATGTTCCCAAATGGCTTCATCATCGACACAATATTTTTGAGCAAAGGCCCGACAATCATGACATTGCTTTCGAGTCTTGTGTTCCCCGGCCACGCTGGCTACTACAACTCGTAGTATGCTCTAACTCTGCGGCATGCGACAGCAGAATGTGTTCATAAGAATTTTGAACATATGAAATCAAAATGTCCTTTCGCGATCACTCTTGTGGAGAGAAGGACTTCCCTCGACCGCATGTGATACGCGGATATTTTCCTCGTAGCAGCACTCTTCCTAATAAAAAGGTGATTGCTTCTCTTGGAGCGCAAAATCAACTTTCCACATGATGCTGGAAGGGTTTTAATCGGGGGACAAATGGTGCAAGCCTGCACATCGCTCTTGTTGTGGACGGTTTTTCTATGAAGCCACTGTTGGAGCGGAGAGGCGTTGTAGCTTACCGCTTCACACATATCCAGCGATGTCACATAGTACGATTTATTTTTCTTTTTCGATTTTCAACTTCAAATAGGATTTTTCTCGATGCCTAGAACAAATTTTACGATTTTGAAAAATCGAGAATACGATTTTTACGATTTTTTAATTCAATTAAGAAAAATATTCTACATATTTCACATATCCACATTCACCTTAAGGTCGACATACACGACAAGCATTTTGATCGCGAGCATGCATCGAACTACGTCAAACTCTATAGAAAAACAAATCTTGTCATTTTCACCGTTCTAGGATATTAGATATTTCGATAGAAGTTCGGTGGTGGTTCCACGCAATCATGTGTGGCGACCTTTAAGATCGGAAAATATAAATTCAGGAAATTATAAATTTTGATTTCAAAAATATGTTTGGGGAGTTCAAGGATATAGAAATAGGACAATTTTGGAAAACGATTTCGGACTGTAAACGTTCAGTTAGTACCAAAACATTTCCAATTATTGGTAAATTCATTTTAAATATTAACTTTACCGAATTCTTCAGTAAATGAAGGAAGAATATGTTATATAAAAATACAATATTAAACAATGGCTAGAAATCGAATTACATCTAGAAACCTTACAAGGTATTCTCCGATCCCAAGGTTATCTTAGATTTAAAGAAACCCTTTTGCTACGATATGGAATTCACAAAAGTTGGAGAAAATGTTTCCTAAAGCATATTATGTAATCGTAATGAAGCTTTTGTATGCCATTCTTTTATTGTTGTATTTAATGGACAACCAATCCTGGCTTCACTTCGCAATTTGGAAATCAAATAAAATAATAATGCATTCTCCTTACACTGCTTATTATACCCTTCACGGGTGTGATAGGGTATATTAACTTTGTCATGAAGTTTGCAACGCACAGAAAGAAGCATCTCCGACCATATAAACTACTATACGAGTATATATACATATATTCTTGGTTAGTATGATGAGACGAGTCGATTTAGCTTTGTCCGTTGGTCTGTCTGTTTCTATGTAAACTAGTCCCTCAGTTTTAAAGCTATCAAGCTGAAATTTTGTACAAAGCCTTCTTTCTATTGCACGCTATAAATATGTCAGAACCAGTGGAATCGGACCACTATGTCATATAGCTGCCATAGGAACTGGTCCAAAAGTTGGTCTTTGTAAGAAAAACTTTTTTGTTTCTAAATAAATCTTTCTTAAATCTCAATAGTATCCTTTGCCAAATCACTTTGTCGAATTTGGTTGAAATTACGCTAGTCTATTACTTGGCTGCCATAGGAACGACCGTTCCAAAAGCAAGTTTTTGTTAGAAAAACTTTTTTATTTCTGAAGATATGTTTACCGAATTTCATATATTCAATCATATCTACTGATCAATCACACTTCCAAATTTGGTTGAAATCGGCCCACTATTTCATATACCGCTCATAGGAACAGTGAAATCGGTTTAACTGCTAATTTCAAAGTAGCAAATGCACCACAAATTAAAACGAGGGTATGATACCCTTCGCGAAGCGTGAAGGGTATCATACCTTCGGCAAGCAAGCTTGTTTTTATACCCTAGACTTATAGTATAGGGTACATTGTTTTTGTCACGACGAAAATATGTAACACCTTAAAGGAGGCTCCGAAGGTATAGCAATATAAAATATATATGTATATAAATGATCAGGGTCACCTCCTGATTCGATTTAGCCATGTCTGTCTGTCTGTCCGTCTGTCTGTCTGTCTTTTCGTCTGTCTGTCTGTCTGTCCATCTGTCTGTCTGTTTGTCTGTTTGTCTGTCTGTCCGTTCGCACGATAACTTTCGATAGAATCAAGCTAGAGCTTAGTAAAATGTTGGTAGTATGATCTATAGGTAATTGGATGGTATTGAAATTGGGCATGATCAGGCCAAGAGAACGCCTACCTCCCCTACATATGTAAAACAATTAAATGTATCTATAACTCCCGATTAAAAAATCATGAAAAGCTCTAACTTTGGAATATTGCTAATGAGGGTAATTTTATACTCGGGAAAATAAAATCGATTAGTTGAAAAATAACGGTAATTTTCTTACAAAGAGCCCCGTACTACCCTACTTTTCGGGTTTTTTGTCTATAACTCTTGAACCAATTGACGTAGACATCTGATTTTTGGCATGTAACCCTGAAGTGAGAAGCTGCTTAATGTTCTATAAGTTGGGCATAGTCAGGTCAAAGGAACACCTACCTCTCCTACAAATTTCAAAAAATTAAATATTAATTTAATTACGATAACTTTCGATAGAATGACACTACCGAGTTAAATATTTGGTGGAATGTTGCTAGTAAGACCTTCTTAGTTGGTATTGAATATGGGCAAGATCCGACCCAAGGAAACCCCACCTCCCCTACAAATGAAACTTCAAATAAGCGATAACTTTTGATAGAATGAAGCCAGTGACTTGAAATTTTTGGCCAAATATTTGAAGTGATATTGAGTTAGTTGGCATTAAAGATGGGTAAAATTCGACCTAAGGAACCCCTACCTCCCGTAGAAATGAAACTTAAAATAAGCGATAACTTACGACAAAATAAAGCTAGCGACTTGAAATTTTGGTCAAATGTTTGTAGTAGGATCCAGTTGGCTAATATTGAAAATATGTAAAATCCGACCAACGAAACCCCTACTTCCCCTACAAATGAAACTTCAAATAAGCGATAACTTTCGATAGAGTGAAGCTAGAGACTTGAAATTTTGTTTAAATGTTTTTAGGGTGATCTAATTGGTTGGTGACAATGATGGGCAAAATCCGACCCAAGGAACCCCTACCTCCCCTACAAGTGCAACTTCAAATAAGCAATAACTTTCCATAGAATGAAGCTAGCGACTTGAAAAATTCGACAAATATTTGTAGAATGGGTTAGTTAATTGATTTTGAGAATGGTCAAGATCCTACTGAATGAGTGCCAACCTCCCCTATGAACTGGCCATATAGGAGACCCATTCTTAATGCATATGATCGTTGCCAATTGGTACTTTTGGTATCACTACTAGGTCTGTACAAGTCTAGGGTATATACGCTTCGGACTCCGGTTATTTATAATATAGTAAAAGGAGCAAAGTGTTTTATGAAAAACAGTTTTAAAAATGACTCAAAAACAGCGAATTCATCGGAAATTTAGGCTCATCCAAAGCAAATACATTCACATTTTAATCCATTTGTTTTCACGATGTCTATATTTGCATTCAAAAATTTTGTCACCAAAGAAGCCTTTGAAATAAGTTTGAGTTGCCTTCGAAGACATTATGTCTTTCGGTCCTTTAAGTCCGTTATGTGGTTTATATCCTATATGTCCCTTACGTCGAGATAATTGGTATCACAAACCCGATCCAAAAAAATTTAATGTTTTGCTAAGTTTGGTTTCTGTTTCGGTTCATGACCAAAAAGCTGTTTTTTTCTGGCCACAGGACTTAAAAATGCCATCATTAGTAGTCTGCTGCATTCGCCTCATCACCCCCAGTCACATGACAAGCATCTCGCCTAGATATCTCATAACCGCTAAGAATGTCCTTCTCTCTTCACCAAAATGCCATCAATACTAGTCCAGTGCATTTGCCTCATGACCCTATCTTGCATATAGATATAATTTCTCTGTCAAGAATATCCTTTTCCTCACCCAAGGATTTAAACTGCCATCAACAGTAGTACAGTGCATTCAACTCATGTCATGACTCCCAGTCATACAATACCCATCTTGCCTAGATACGAGGGTAAGTAATGTGAAAAGTTCACGGTAGTCGAGTAATTGAGATTGAAACCCGTGAAAAAACGTCAAAAATTACCAAGATTAGTGTCAAACCAATAGTTTCCGAGGTCGCCTCCTCCTTAGGAGGCGGGTAAGCTTTGTAAAAATTTCCAATATGACCAAAAAGTTGTGAGTGAAGCGAGCTCCCTTAGCTAGAAGTCAATAACTAGGGGAAAGTACGAATTTTAAAATTTTTTGAAACGAGTTGGTACGATTTTCAGTTTTTTTCTTTGGCATCACTTCTGATATCACTCTAAATATTGTAAAACAAACCACGTTCAATATACCTATTATATATTTAGCCCAGTAGCCCCTACGAGTCAGTGTATACCGCACCGACGTATGTCCTGCCACTACTACCGCTACCTCAAAAGTGGAGGCACTGAGGTCGCCGTCCCAGTATCCGGAACGAGTGAAGTGGAAATACGCTCTCCTCCAAAAATGAGACCTCTGCATCCCTTTTCCATCTGTGTCTCAATTGCTTGTGCTGCTAAGCCCAAGAACTGCTGCTCTCAACTACTCATGGTACTGCTAGTTTTTCAACGTCAACTACACTATGCCAAAGTAACATCAGCCACCTTGTACAGGTTGTTCGCCGAGAAGCAGACTACCCTCGCGCTCATTCAGGAGCCTTGAGTGGCTAGTGGCCAAATCTGTGGTATCTGCAATCAGCAGTAGTAGTAGTCTAAGAGCCAACGACCAAAAAACAATAGATATCATCGAATAGTACCTACTTGATTAGATGTACAAGAAAAGGTTTGTCTGCCTACCGGAGCGTATTAGTAACAGGTAGAAAATTTGTCGCTTAAGTGGTAAAAAATGGAGGCAAGTCAAGTCATTAACTAACGGTTAGTTACTGGTTCACTCACAACGAAAAATTGCATTAGGGTGTTGCTAATGTGGTGGCAGACAACATCAAAGGTGGTAAAAAATTGATCAAAGTAAATGTCATTTGCTTAAACTTGATTCCAGTACCATTTGATTAGGGACCATCCCACAATCGTAAATGCAAAAAGGCAGACAAAAATTATAGGATGGTAGTTTTTTTTGCGTTGACACTTATGGGAGTGCTCTAAAAAAATGTCGTGCGGATCAAGATTGTGCACATTTGAGTAGGGTCGAGTTATGTACGATTTTTATGTCGTAATCCACGTTTTCCATATACATACATAAATTCCAAAGTTTAAACTTGTCTGCCACGGTGTTAGCAACGTAATTTTTGTCTGCCTTTTTGCATTTACACTTGTGTAAATAACCAAATGATACTGGAATCAAGTTTTAGCAAATGACTTGACTTCTGTCAATTTTTTACCACCTTAATGTTGTTAGAAGTGTTGGCTTTGTTTGTTTGTTATTTAAATGGGGGCGACCGGTAGCGCAGTGTGTTGAGTTTAACTACTGGCGTTTCGGGTTCGAATTCTGTCCACGACGACGCTCGTGGCCATGGATGTGCAGGAGGTGCATGCTGGCAACTAAATTCTCCGAAACCAGTTTATGCCGTCGAAACATCAACTGGGCCACATGGAACAGTTGACGCGCTATGCGCCACAAGGAGTTAGGGCAATTGAGAGATATTTATATTCTACATGTCCCTTAAGTCGAGACCGATTTTTTCTAGATTTGGTTTCTGTTTCATTTTATGCCTTAGAAGATGTTGTTTTCCTAACTAAAGGACTCAAACACCATCAACAGTACATTCACATGGCTTTCCCCCTAGGAGGAGATATCTAGGCATGATGGGCCTAGATATCGCTTCCTCGCGGAGATCATCCTTTTTTCTCTCCATAGGACTCAAATGCCTTTAACAGTATACTGCATCGCCTCATCACCCCCCCAGTCATATGATACCCATCTTGCCTAGATAACGCTTCCTTGCCAAGAATATAATTTTTTTTTCTCTAAAGGACGCAAAATGTCATAAGTCTTGATCAAAAAACTCAAAATGCCTTTGATAGAACTCCAGTCCTTTGCTCTCATTACCACGATTCAGGTTACACCCATTTCTACCAGGTTTGGTTTCTGTTTTATTTCATGATTAAAGCCTCATTTTCCAAGCTGCGGAACAGACTGCCTGCAAATAATCCTCTAATACTCATCAAACTTGGAGACAAGTACAATCCAATCAATCAATATCCACTAATATTTCAAGTGCTAGTAACCAGTATGGCTCAAGCTCAAGAAACACTACTACTTATACACAAAACTATAAAAACGAACCCAATAAATAGTCCACGTAGTAATAATCCAACAAGTACACCAAAAGGTGATCAATCTCAATATTCTGAACAACATCATGTTGTTGTCAAATCTTACAAAATAATCAGTATTCCCAGGGACAACAGAAAACATATTTCAATAAATCGAATTCCAATGTAAATTCCACAGAAATGGAACTAAAGCTTCGATAGATCCAGATTTATGCTACTTAGGTAAATTATTTCCAGCCAATAGTAAAATAAAAACTTTAACTGGATTTCAGGAAATTTCACATAAATTAGTTACAAATACCCCGAAAGAATTTAACACTGAAAACTTTAAAATAACTTGGAATGTTGTCAACCATAATCACTCGCGGTTCGGAAAGCAAACCATTACAAGCCTGAAAGCGAAAATTGATTTGGAAAATCAAAGAGTGAAGCTTAACACAGAAGTTATAAATTTGTGCCAAAATTCTTTTGGCAATCAAAATCAAAAGCTTCTGGATACTACTGAAAATAAAAAAACAACAAACAAACATTGTAAAAGCTCATATGGGTATGACAGAGGAGGAAAATTCAAAATCATCTTCTGTAACTTATCAAATTCCTGTAAACTTGTGCAACCCCAAATATATGAATTATATGCAGAAACTTCTTAATGAATTCAGCAATATAATATATAAAGGAGATACTCTTTCTGCAATATGCAGCACACATCACTCAATTGATACAATAATAAACGTACAACAACCAAAATCTACAGAGTACCAAAAATTCACAAAAATGAAGGTCATAAACAAGTAACTCAAATTATTCGCAAAAGTAATTCGCCATACAATACCCCTGCATGCTGCGGAACAGACTGCTTCAAAATCCTTGTTTTCCTATTTTCGAAGCTGCAAGATACCGCTGCGTGTTACGGAACGGACTGCTTTCGAGGCAGTCTATCCCGCAAGACACAGCGGTATCCTGCAGCCTGGAAAACAAGGCTGAAAGTAGTATATTCCGCAAGACGATGCGGTATTCCGCAGCTTGGAGAATGGGACTTTAGAGGGTCCTTTTGTTCTGGCGCACATCTCCAGCAGTACCAAAATATAACCGCATGGTACTTATAATAACCAAAGGAAGCGATGTTTCAAATTTAGTTGAACCACGGACCATGGATAATGCCTGGAAGAATTTTTTCTTTGAAATCATTGAAAAGACTCAAGCGAGAAACTCTATAAGATCTTACATTTTTGGATGTATCTTTTCTTTATCTGCACGGATCAGAGCAAATGGTAGCCTATGCACGCCCTTGGGACAGAGTCAATCCGTGCAAAAAGTAAGCAGATCTCGATAGTCATATCTAACTCACCATAAATCCGATGCAACGATGTAAAAACTCTTTCGACTGTCAAATCCCTTTTTTATCTATTGTATTTACAATTTGTTCAGAGCTTGGGTTTTCGCACGTATAATTTGTCCGCTGTATAATTTGTTTAGACACATTCGAAGAAGGACCAAGTAATAAAATACAAATAACTCAAGCAATGCGCCACTTTGGGATTTTTAGTATCTTTGGTGAACATATGGAAATAGATATGTTTAGTTCATAGATTTCAGTATAAATAGATACAAGACGTCCCTTCAGGAAAAGGCAGTCTGTAACAACATGTCGTAAAATAAAGAAGTATATTGAAGACAATGTCATTTTAATATAACTCCATACGGTCCCTACGAGACTGTAGCCCTGTCAAAGAACGAGAACAAGAAAAAATTGGAAAAAAAAACGATTTTCAAACTGTCATATCTCGGATGTTATCCAAAAACAAAACACTTCCTAAAGCAAACCTAGAAAATGGCCCTACTAAATTTGAGCCCCCCACGATCACCCGGGGCCGGAGCTACAGAGATCCGAAACCCGTACTAGGTGTATCACGTAAAGGTAAGGCTTGGTCGCATTTTCTCTTTCTCGCTTCTCTTTATCATTATCCATGGAAAATCCCATTTCAACTTTCGGCCAGTTTTGGCCCAATGTAGCCGAATATGCATTTTCCGGCCGGGCAACGCCAACCGAAAGTTCTGTCGAACACTAGCGATAATACAAAACTAAAACAACGGTTCTTGTGTAAATAAGCATCACGTTTCATTTTTATTTACCAATAATTTTTATTTCTATTTATAACTATATACGCTATACATGTTGTTATATTCATTTGTTAAACATTTAATTTGTTTATAATTTTATTTTCCTTGTTTATTACTTTATCAGTTTTTTCTCCTTTCTTTTAATTGCCTATCTAATTTCGTAAAGTTGTAACTCAAAGTTGATAACTAGACGTCTCTAATATAATTTTCTGTTTAGCTCCACATTCATTCAATCAATTTGCATGAGTGTATGACGCGACGACATGACATTCCAAAACAAGAACAAGAACATATGAAATAATAAATCCTTTTTCCTGCTCGCAAGTATTTAATATGTACACTAGTGCAGAATCCGTAATCGAGAGAATAACAACACGTCGTTAAACGACTAACCATCCAACTTCTATATTACAACGGAATTTTGTGTTAAATTTGAATCTTGCGCTGTCTGCGACGGTTGATCAAGTCGTCTATAGTTTTGGAATGTTTTCCATTCGCCGGTATTGTAATCTAATCGAATAAGCGATTCGACAAGCATAAGCGCTGATGTGTTGTCGTCCTGTTTTACATGTTCCTGAACAAATTTAAAAGATAAAGGAAAAGGGTGTTAGTATGCGAAATTTTGATTCAATGTTGGTGCGGCAGGTACTCACTTCTGTCTCTCCTAATTTAATAACAATCACATTTTCGGGATTCGGTCGCGGGTTCTCTCTCAAGCCTGCCATGAAACCTAATATAAGCGCCTTGTCGGGACGATTGACACGGTTCGCTTTGCGGAACATTTCATGCGCCTTAATAACGTGTTCATTCTGAAATGAAAATAGGAAACGATGAATTACGATCTTCTGCTACTTCACTACAGAAAACCAACGCGTCACACTTACCGACAATGACAAGCCTTTCCGCTGTGGCTGCTGCTGCTGTTGCGGTTGCGACACTTGAACCTGATGTGTCTGCTGGTGTTGCTGTTCTTGGATTTGCTGGTGTTGTTGCGCAATGATCGTCTGTCGATCCTGTTGCTGGATGATAATTCGCTGTGGCCGAAGTTGCGCTTGATTCTGCGGTTGTTGTGTAATTATCGTTCTCTGTAAAGTCGGTTGTTGGTGTTGCATTGTCGGCTGACTATTTTGCACTTGCACCAATTGTGGCTGTTGGCCAGGCCTTTGAATCAACGTAAGACCCTGTGGAAGAATTGTCGTGCCGCTTTGTACATTCGTTGTCAGCATGGGTCTGATTATGGTCTGTTGCTGCGGCTGCAATACAAATGGATAGTCAGTAAACTAATCCGACGAGTGACTCCTGAAAAGGACATGCTACTTACACTTAAAATGGTTTGTACTGTTTGTGGTTGCTGCTGTTGTTGCTGAATATTATGCGATGCGATCATAACAGGCATGTTCATATTCTGTGTGAGATTGTTGGTTGGAATAAGCGCTGGAAGCTGTTGAGTCGTTGTATTTTGCTTCATCGGTGTCTGCTGCACAACCGTCTGTTGTGTCGGTGACTTGATGATGTTTCCTTGTTGCTGTCCGGTTGTAACAATCGTGGCACCACTTAAGTTACTCAATCCTGACACGTTACCGAGCGGTATTTGTTGATACACATCGCCACCCACACTTCGTAAAATTACGCCCTTCTGTGCCAAAATTATGGTTTTACCCTTGACATTCATACCGGGCGACATAACCACCTGCGCGAATTTCGGCGACTGAGTTCCGCTCGAATTCGACACCACGGTATGCGTTTGAAGAGGTTGCTGTTGTTGAAATTGTTGTTGGTGTTGTTGTTGATTTTGTTGATGGTGCTGTTGTAACTGTGCCTGAATGTGTTGTGCTTGTGCGGCCTGCGAAGCTGGTTGAATTGTAACCGCCCGATTGGGTAAATTCACGTTCAGCAGCGACGGTTGCTGGGTCGCTATCAACGGTGGCGGATTACTTTGCACATTTGTCACTCGCTGCGAATTGCCAACCATAACAGGAACCGTCTGAGCCGGCTTAAGGAGGATTTTTGTTTGTTGCTGGTTCATTTGCGTGGGTACGCCCTGTGCCTGCACAATTGTCTGAATGGGTCGTGTCTGGGTGAAAGACGTTAGCGTAGGAATCGTGTTGGCATTCGAAGTTAGTATTATTTGAGTCGGTTGTCGTGTTGGCGTCATAGTTTGCATTGATGACGTGGCCACCGATGCTGCGGGCGAGGTCATTTTCACTTGTGCCGACGGCTCAACCTTTATCGTTGTCTTTGCAGGTGTAATGATGGTCTGAGACAGAATAATTGGACTACCACTGGACTTGGGCACTGATGAAACTGGAAGACTTCGTATTGCGTTGGTTTGCGTCTGCTGTGAATTGGATATAATGATACGCTTTTGCTGTGGCGATGTTAGGGTAATGGCTACAGGTTCAGACGCAAGCGGACTTTGTATTGGTTTCGACGTGGTTATGAGAGTTCCATTGATTGGCGGCGACGATTGATTCGACACGGACAACGGCAACGATCGAATTGGCGAAGCAATATTATCAACGGTCGGTTCAATGAACTCCGATTTGATCGCCGACTCCTCTAATTTAATGACAGTATCTTCAATTTTAGCCGACGATGTGGAAGTGTTCAGTATGCTAGGCTGAGACACCGTTTGATTTATGCTATTGGTCAGACTGCCACCAATACTGGATGTCGCATTGGGCGGCGACATATTCACATCTTCTTCTTTCACTGGCGCGGGTGCTGGCGTCGGCGGTGGTTGTGTATATATCGAACTTGCCGTCAAACCGACAGCATAGTCTGGTGTGGCCGATGGGGTTGTGGGTGAGGTAACCTCTGCCGATGCGACACTAGCCGCTGCCTGTTTCATTTCGAGTGCCTTCTTTTGATGCTCCTCCAGTTCTTGCTGTCGTTTTCGTTTCTTAGCCGCCGCATAGCCCAACGGCTGTTCTGTGAATTCAATCAATTTGATGCCACCATCTTTTCGACCAGCCGGCGTTCGAACCATGTTAGGGCGATTGGGTGTTTGATTTGTGGTTGGCGACCGGAAACCGGATGTGGGCACACGTGATGGGATGCCTTTAAGTGGCGTTGTGTCTGTCATTTTGCGTGGCATGCCGCGCGAACGTAGCGGAATTGTGGGTGCGGAAGCTTTCTTTAAACTGGACTGGGCATCGGCTGATTTCTGTAATAATTCAATGCGCAAATTTGCACTTTTCGGTTTGCGTTTTAATGTGAAATGTTTGACGGGGTTGGGCTGTTGTCCGACCTGAAAGTGGAGAATTGTGAAATGAGATGATAATTTACGTTGATTGATTATTTTTTTAAATAATTTCAGCAAACTTCTGGCGTGGCTGTAGGGGTGGCTGGAAGTATTAGGCACATTTTGCGAGCACGATATTACGAAGTGAGGGGAGCTTGGAGGGCTGCGCGAGTTCTAATAATACCCACAGGCAGTTTTTATTAATGCCCGGGGATCGAACCCGTGCTCTCTAGATACAGCATCGTAGAGTGGTGACCGAGACTTCACTGCTACAGAATGTGTCGCACCTTCGCTTTTAGTCCAAGGCAAATTAACACAAAGACCTTGGCGCTGTAGGGTGTCAGTAGGAATACCTTAGAGGTTTTCTTAACAAGAATGCAAGACCGGACGTATATTCCTATCTCACCAGGCATCGTGTCGTGATTCGCGCCTTGGCTAACAGTGGCTTTACTGCTGTAGCGTATAGAGCGAGCGTACTAGAGCGGTATACTGAGGGTTGCAACCTCTTAAGCCGCGGAGCTCATGTAGCGAGCGGACGCAAGATTAACTTAAGGCACAGGCAAAGATGTTTTGGCGCCCCCTTCCCCTCTAGTATGATGCATCGCATTAAATATTGTTTGCGAATATTTTTCATGTAATTGCTGTAATTGCCTAGAACAAAGTACGATAACGCGCAGGAGTGGTTGATGTGGGGGACCTCAACATCGAGTTCGTGAACAACTTCATTTACCTGGGTTGCAACTTGTCAAGGGACGCCAACGAAACTGACGAAATCAAGCGACGGATACAGTTAGCTAATAAGACTTTTTTCTCGGTTCTCCCCATAATCGAAGCATGTGCACAGAAACACGAAGCTCCGCGTGTACAAAACCATTGTACGACCAGTGCTATGCTATGGCTGCGAAGCATGGGCCCTAACTCAAGCCTTCGAAAACATGCTAGATACATTTGAACGTAAGGTTCTACGGCGAATTTTCGGGGCTATTTGCGATCGAGATGGATGGCGCATCCGGTACAACCATGAGTTGTATGAAATGTACGATGAGCTGCAAGTCTCGAAAATCGTCAAACTACAACGGCTTCAATGGGCAGGGCATGTACAAAGAATGGACGATGATCGCATGCCTAAGAGAGTAATGAATGCAGAACGAGTCGACGGAGCGAGACTGCCTAGACGACCGAGATCTCGTTGGGAGAGCTCAGTAGGTGTGGACACCGCGCAGCTACTGGGCTCCCAAAATTGGAGGACGCGGTCACGTGACCGAGATAATTGGAGGACAATGATCCAGGCGGCCAAGGCCCGACGTCGGGCTGTCGCGCTACTATGATGATGATTATGAAATTCCGCTTTGGCATGAAAGATACGTCGGAAGTATGCAGATTACAGAAGATGATATCGAAAGACACTGTTTCGAAAATGGGGCTGATACGCAAAGGTGATGGTACCATGACAGAAACATTGGAAGAAACATTGCAGTCGCTGATGGGGGTGCATTTTCTTGGAAGTTTCAAGCCAAACCAACCATGGGCCCAAAGTAACAAGGGGAGACGACAAGAAGCTGAGAGAATAATAACTCCAAATGATGTCAAAAGTGCTATAAACTCTTTTGCACCATTTAAACCGGCTGGAATGGACGGAATATTCCCGGCACTATTACAGTGGGGCAAGAGCGCTCTACTAGATAGGATCCAGAACATATTCGTCGCCTGTCTTTCAACAAAAAGAATACGGGGTAAGGTAGTTCGAGGATGCCCACAAGGAGATGTTCTTTCGCCTCTACTGTGGAAAATCTCCGTAGACAGTCTTCTCTGGAAGCTGGACTCGATGAGCGTACACGCTGTAGGGCCGGCTTTTTGGCCGGCTTTTTGGTTCGGAAATTAAGGTGTCCAAGGAAGTGAAGCATCTAGGAGTTGGTTACCTTAGATGTAAACTAACTTGAAACTAACAATGATGGTAATACCCATTGTAGCCTATGCATCAGTGGTATGGTGGCCAAAAGCGATGCAAAAAACCGCAAAGCTGAAGCTAGATGGGGTTCAAAGGAAAGTTTGCGTAAGCAAATGTGGTGCAATGCGCACCACACCAATGCTAGCAATAAAGGCATTGCTGGGACTGCCGCTGCTGAACTTATTTATAAAGAAAACGGCGACGCTTTCGGCAATACGTATGGAAAGGGATGCCATGTGGCATCACTTTGGAACTAGCAGCGGTCATAAGAGCATCCTAGACATTATATATGATGAGGTCAGGGAGACTATAATGCCGGTAGAAGGCATAAGTAGACGTAGAGTAGTTGAAAGTACACACAAGACTCCCATTGCGGATGTTAACATACACAATGACATCAGCATTTTTACTGATGGCTCTTTAATGGACGGGAAAGCGGGGGCGGGGGTTTACTCTGAAGAGTTAAACCTAGTCTGTGCGCACGGTCTAGGAGAGTATGTGTCCGTATACCAGGCAGAGATGCTTGGCATGTGTTGGACCACCTGCTGGAAGGTCAGGTCCCGGGAAAGAATATCCTTATTGCACAGGACAACCAATCGGTGATCAGACGCATGCAGCAGACGAACATAAACTCCAAATTGATACTAGAGTGTGTCCAAAAGCTCAACACGTGTGCGGCAGAAATTGAGGTTACGCTGATGTGGGTAAAAGGACACATAGGTACAACAGGAAATGAGACGGCGGATTCCCTAGCAAAACAGGGATCTGCGGCGACTTTCATTGGACCAGAACCTAGAGTTGCTCTGGGGAACGGCATGATTGCAGCGAAAGTGGACTCCATGCATCAATGAAGATGGCAGGAGTTAGTCACTTGCAAACAAGCTCGGAATGCAATGACCAGCCCTTTAGGTAGAGAAGCGAAAACGTACTGACGTTATAAACGGAGTACCCTAAGCTGGATAACTACCTACAGGTCATGGTAATTTTAAGGCTAATCTGGCCAAGATGAAAACCGAGGAAGATGACGTTTGCAGGCTATGTCTGGAGGAGGCTGAGACGGCAGCACACATTGTGTGCGAATGTTCAGCACTGGCTAGCACGAGGTTGAGGATCACAGGCAAGCACACGATAAGTAAACTCACGATGAGTAAACTCAGTCTTAAAGAGATGCTAGCAATAACACGGGACTCAGTGATGAAGAGAGAGGGCGACAATTACCAGTAGACGTGTGGAAATCACTGATAACTGGGAGGGGGCGAAAAGGGACCCAAAACATTAGTAGTCTGCTTCGGATATCCCCCGGAATACAATGGAAGAATTCGTTCAAAAATTTTACGGTCCCAGTTTGTCCTACGTCTGTTCACAATGACAGATTATGCCACTGAGAGACTCTCAAGCAGGGGCGGTTCCTCATTGGAAGCAAAGGAAGCAGTGCTTCCCTTGTTATTTTCACCAAATAATTTATTCAGATTCACGTAGCCAAACCGACATTATATTGTACTATATATTATATAGATTTCCTTAAATAAATTTAATTGATTCATACATATTACTTATTCATCAATTACATTTTTCATACATTATTTTCATACGTATTTCCTGTGCGATTCGACTTCATATTTCATATATGTACAAATAATACGGCTCTCTTCACTTTATTTCATACGATTTTTCCCATACTCTTACTTCTATTCGTGAGAACAAAGCGAAGAGACACATTTTCGTCCGGCTAGAAACAATAATGGAAGCAACAGAAATCACAGCTTCTATGGTGCCTATTGAAGATCGCGCATGGCGACGCAGCGCGACGCGACGACGTTGAGTAAAATCTTCTATACTTGTCGTGCCGCTGTGATGCGCTCGTATATCTTGAGAAGAAGCTGCCAGAATCGCAGCTTCTTAAGCATTTTGTATGCGTTTGAAGGTGGTGTGAAGAGCAAGTAGATGTTAAGTTTTCGTTTCTCTTGCAATTTTTTGAAGAAGTGGACTTGCTGTTTTAGTTGGGGGTGTGTGGTCGGTGGTTCAATAAATTGAATAAATATACTAATATACATAATTACTATATTTGAGGTGTCAAAATTTGATGTCGGCATTTAAAATTCCAGGCTGAAACACACGAATCCGAATTCCTTTTCGTGAATTTCCAAGAAATTTGAACTTTTGTATGGAAACATATAGTGCCATAAGCTTTCTTACTGATGTACATATGTATATGGGGCGAATTCTCGCCAACTAACCTACTGGGATAACAATTATTTTAAAATTTTTGGGACACTTTCTGATATTATTGCAAAAGTAACGATGAACGATTTGTTTCGAAGATTGGACCATTGAATGATTAGGCGCGAATAATTCGGAAACGGTTACGAGTTTGCAAAAAGGATAACATTTAGTTCGAGGCTGAAAGATAAAAATGCATCGTAAAACCCTAGTACTGGAAGTCATTTTGAGTTACACTTATATTAATGTTTCAAATGCGAAAATTTCGGAAACGACTGCTAGTTTTCGAATTCGGTATTTTTAGCCTGGAATTGTTTTAAAACCACCATGAAATTTTAGCCCCTTGGAGTCGTGCAATGCATCTATCTTATTCACAAGTTTTCTGGTCTGCTTCCCTTCCTCTGGAACCCACGAACCGCCACTGCTCTCAAGTTCGAGACAGGGTTGAGGGTTCACAGACCTGATGGTAAAGAGAATATCATCTTTCCCACAAGATTCGGGCGCGGCGTCTCGGGACCACCCGCCTTAAATAAATTAATTGACCTCTCATCCGAAAAGAGCATGAGCTTAATACGACCCTGGTGCCAGCCGCCATCTTTACAGACTGGCGCAAGTCCGTGATTTGCCGTCATGAGCCAACGGAAATTGGAGGCCATCACACATTCGAACTCCTTCCAGTTATCCAGACTAATGTTACCATCCTCATGACCCATAACAAGGATGGCTAGTTCGGCCCAGCCCCGCAGCGTATCCGCTTACGATGGGATTGGCCCGTTAGCAGTGACTGTCGTCCTCTTCTTTTTCTTGGCGACAACAGGCAAGTTTTCCTCGGACCTATCTCTTTTCCTCACAATAGGTTGCTCCTCGGCCGCCTCGATGACCCTAACCGCCCCATTTCAGGGACGCATTTTGCTTATCGGTCCGTAGCTCTTGCGGTATTTTTTCCAGGTAGCTACGGAGCCTGACGGCATTGCAACGCGTCCTGAAGCGGATCTTTGAAGGATTAGGAGGTAATTTAACCTTCGGGCCAGGTTTAACCAAACCCTTGGAATCGCGCCGAGTACCTGCGCCGTCTACATGACATACGGATTCGCTTGCTACCGGCCGAGATGCACAAGCAACCCCACTGGGGCCAGGCTTAACCAAAGCCGGGTCGTCACGCAAGGTACTCGAGACAGTGTTTTTAGAGCCACCCGCACTGCGCCAGTAGAGCCAGATTTAGCCAGAGCCAGGGCGCCAAACAAGGTTCCCGCAAAGGGGTTTATTTTTCGAGTTCCCACGCGACTCGGAGGAAGTATTTTCGTCGATAAAGAGCCTCAAAAACAGTCCAGTACTTATGGCCCAACCACCTAACATCTCTCCAGATGAACAACGAGGACCACGCTCGCTTAATTACGTTCAGGCTGGTGGTCGCGCCCAACTCATACTTGTCGCAGCATCCAGAATACCTGCCCGACTTGCAACAGTACCCTCACGACGTTGAGCCCATTTTTAATGCTCCAGCAGCTCCAGAACATCTCACACCCAGAGCACTATGGGCGACCGTAGAGGCGTAGAGGCGTCAGTCTCATGTCTGACTACAGTCGTTACCGGATTCAGTCCTGTCCACGGCGTTCGTGGCCATGGATGTTTGTGTTATCTTTCCCTGTGGTGCGGGGCGTAATTATAAGCCGCAACATCTCCCGACTTGTCACAGGTAGGCCGCTAAATGGGAGCAGGAGGTGCATGCTGGCAACATGCATCATCCTAAACTGGTTTATGCCAACGAAATGTCAGCTAAGCCACATGTAATAGTTGACGCGCTATGCCCCACTAGGAGTTAGGGCAAATGAGTATAACTCGCTCTTGAGCAAATCGATACGAACACGCAATTTTATAACACACACATATACTCGAATTCAACATTGCTGCAACAACAACAAAAATTGTTTCGATTGACGATTATCAGAGCTCCGAGTTGAAAGGATCCTTTATCACCCTTTATCCCCTTCCACCAGCCACGGTGGCAGATTGAAGGGGAGGCGCCTCAACTACTTGCTGAATTTAGTGACTGCCATAAAATTAAAGCCTGCATAATGATGTGTCCCTACGCAAGCTCTTAGTTTTATGGCAATCACTAAATGCAGGAAGTATTAGGTGTATAACTTTACTTCCGCCGTTTTCCGACAGACGGCTGCATCGGTGAGGGCTGGTCAAAATACGTAGTTCAAAAGTGTCACAAAGTGAGTTTGGACGTCTGTGAAAGTATCGACATTCCCGCATTAGTAAAAGTTGTTCGCATTTTCATAAGATTCGCGACTCAAAATGTCTGTTTTCGAGCCAAGTTCTCGTCATTTGCGGGAAGTTTTGATCTTCTGCTTCAATTTGAAAAAAACTGCAGCTGAGGCTCATCGAATGCTCTCAGATACTTACGGTGAGGTTGCCCTGAGTGACAGAACATGTCGTGAGTGGTTTCAACGTTTTAAAAGTGGCGATTTCAATGTCGAGGACAAGCATGGTGGTGGGAGAGAAAAAAAATTCAAAGACGACGAATTGGAAGCACTGCTCGATGAAGATTCGTGCCAAACGCAAGAAGATTTTGCTGAATCACTGGGAGTAACTCAGCAAGCCACGCAATTGATGCGTTTAAGTCGAGCATTAAAGGAAAAACGACCACAGTACCAAGAGAGACACGACAAAGTCATCTTCCAGCATGACAATGCTCGGCCACACGTGGCAAAAGTGGTCAAGACATACTTGGAAACCCTGAAATGGGAAATCTTGCCCCACCCGCCGTACTCCCCAGACATCGCTCCTTCCGACTACCATCTGTTTCGTTCTATGGTGCACGGCCTGGCTGATTAGAATTTTCGTTCGTACGAGAAAGTCGAAAGTCGAAAAGTCGAAAGTCGAAAAGTCACGTCGAAAGACGCCTTCTTTTTCCGAGATGGAATCCGAAAATTGCCGGAGAGATGGGCGAAAGTTGTCGCTAGCGATGGACAATATTTTGAACAATACATCTGTAAGTACTTTTTGACAATTAAGCTTTTAATTGCAGGAAAAAACGGCGGAAGCAAAGCGATACACCCAATAGTTGAGCCGCCTTCACTTCAACCTGCAAGTATTCTGTGATTGTCAGCTGCCAACAGACGAGCCAAAGCCATCAATGAAACGAGTAGATGGAAGTTCATTAACCAGTACAGACAATCACCTAAAGATCCGAAAACCCTCACAAAAACAAAAACAAAAATTTACAAACTTACCACTGAAACCAAGGCGTTCTTATTCAGATACTGACACTCGAGCGGAAGCATTCCCACGTCGCAATGTTTGTTAACCATTTTCTTAAGATCCGTGACCATGTCGGTGAAGATGGGTCTCGTCTCCTCGTAGTCGGAGATTTCTGTGTTGAGCTGTCCGGAGGCGGGAAAAGTTTTTATCGTTTCGGCGATCATCGAGACCCACAGCTCCGAGTCCAGGCCGGCCACTTCGATAATCTCCTCCAGTTCCGTCTTCCACTAGAAGAGAGAGAAATGAACACCATTAAAATTTCGCATTTAGCAAGGATCAGTGTCCAATCGGCGGACCACTTGCCCGCCCGCCATCAACATATCAACAAAACAAAATTCCACTTGTCAGTGGACCAATCGCCGCCGCAGCGGCACAACACTCGCATAGTCCAATTGGAAACAAACGACGGGCGGCCGGGCATTAGTTTGACAACAGCACAGGCACGGATAGCACTCAGTACACAGCACACGTCTTCGGGCCCCCTTTTCGCGGGCCCCATGCGAAGTGCGCGCAATATGTTGCAATTGTGCTGCTCTCGACACACTAAAAACTCTGGGCGCCACACGATCCAATCATCACCCGCGACTTCAACACTTCATTTGCACGCACATCCCTCGCTGGTCGTCCTGTGTTTTGCTCGCACCACGAACGTCCCACCCGCCAATTGCAAACACGAAATTTTGTGTTTTGGATTTTGACGATTTGTACTCACTTCTTCGACGAGGCGGCGCGGAATGTGGAAAAAACTCAACAGCAACTTGAGTTTGACTTGCGTCTGAAGATCGGGAAAGCAGTCTTTGATGTTGCGAAGCACTTCCTTGTTGAGTTGCGAACATATCGAACCACTGATCCACGAGTCGTTCGATGTCCCGAGCTTATTATGTAGCCACAGTGAAGTATCACTATCACGTACGTTCGCCATTTTAATTTACAACTGGCTCAATTGACACAATGCACAAATTGACTGCTCTTCTTCTTCTTTGCCGTCGTCTTCCAGGCAGTGTGTTCCAGCGCGAACTTTCTTGCTGTTTCCATGTTTCGCTCAATTTTGTTGGTATGACGCGGAGTTGGGCGGTGATTTCTATTTGAAAAATATTTCAATGTAATTTAGTATATTTTCTTTGATCGCATTTAAGCCTCGTTTTCCCATCTGCGGAACTCCGCTGCGGGCTGCGGAGCAAACTGCTTCAAAATTCTTGGTTTCCTATTTTCGATGCGACAAGATACCGCTACGTGTTGCGGAACAGACTGCTTTCGAGGAAGTCTATCACGCAAGACTTAGGATAACAAGGCTTAAATTAGTCTATTCCACAAGACGCAGCGGAACTCCGCAGCTTGAAAAATGGGCCTTTAAATTGAACTACTGGGTTCGTTGTGATACCACTAAAATGGACTCAACAGAGAGCCCTTCCGACCAGTACTTAATCCGCGAACCATCCGGAGCGAACAATGAGCCTATGAATCTGACCTGCACTCACCTCCTTCAAGTCGTCCAGATCGGTGAAGTAATAAGAGCCAAGGGTGCATTTCCTACCTGCAATAGCAGGGCAGATGCAGAGCAAATTAAATGAGCACTCCTCCTCATCCTCGTCCCCACAGCTTCTGCAGTAATCATTGTACGGTATTCCAAGTTGCCTGGCGTGCTCTCCAATGGGGCGTGGCCAGTGATAACCCCCACGACACTGCTGATTCGCTTTCTATCCAGCGAAAGTATCCCCAAAGAGCGACTAAGATTCAGCCTAGGCTATATGTACTTGCTTGGCTACGCGACATCTGTTACCGGTACTCCACCTGATGTTAGCCCTCGTCGTCGTCTCAGCCTTTAAGGCCAATTTGCATGCTGCCAGAGGCATGCCAACGTTTCGAAAACTACCACTGACCTCACTAGTAGTACCCTCGCGAGCCAATGCATCAGCCGTACAGTTGCCGATGCCCTCAAAGCCACTGCGACCCGGAATCCAACAAAGAGTAATGTTGAGATAGCTTCCCATCAGTAGAATTAAGGCACGACATTTTCCAGTATCTTCGAGTGATTTACAGTAAAAATCAAGCGATTTAATCACCGATTCACTATCTGTATAAACAAAGTTTTTTGCCGGGCGACGGCCATCGACTATCATACAACGTGCATGATGCTTAACATGCCGTCGCCTTTACCAGCCATTAGTGTGGCCACACGTTATAAAAAAGAGTTTTTAAGAATGATTTCCCCCTCGAAGAGCGCCAAGCCAGAACAATGAAATGAATTCCATATCTACAAGCTGCACGTTGCAGTTTGCATTCGGTATGAATTCACACCAATGTCGTGTTGGGCGGCCTATACAAGGCAAAACAACATCTGTTTTGGGTCATTCCCGGTCACGCCTCTCCCACTGGTGCGATGCGCGGAGCAGAGGCGTCTGATGAGACGCGCTTCGCACCAGCGGTCGAAACCGGCGAATCACGCTTTTTGGGCCCCCTTCGAGGGGGAAATCATTCTTAAAAACTCTTTTTTATCTGTATAAATTATTACATCACTAGCTGAAATTGCATTACACCCACACCCCAGACGTGATATAGCTTCGCAGATAGCCGTAACCTTCGCCTGAAACACACTACAGTAATCAGGGAGGCAGAAGGATAGTCTGAGGCCCAACTTCTCGGAATAAACACCAGCCCCGACGCCATCATCGCTCTTGGAGCCGTCGGTATAGATGTATAGATGCTCATGGCATCAAATTCTTGAGCGGTGCTAGCCGCCCACTCCTCACGAGAGTAGATCAGACAGTCGAAATTCCTTTCAAACTCAAGTTTCAAAACGGTATAGTCAGTGGTTTCAGGAACGTCCAAGCTGTTCAGAATGGCCGAGTGCCCGGTGGTGAATGTGATCCAGTGACTTGTTTCACGAAGGCGAATGGCCGCACCAGCAGCAATATGTTCGGCAAGAATGTGTCATGGGAGCTCGGTTCAACTTTGAACTTTCTCCAACAAGCCTCTGTAAGATGGCGATTCTAAGCGCCGCCACCAGGCCACTATCCCATACATAAGAATATTGTAGGACGCACTACCGACACATAGAACCAGAAAACCACTCTCGGTTGCAGTCCCCATTTCCTACCTATCGCCTTTTTGCATGAGTGCAATGCAACAGTGGCCTTTTTAACCCGCTCTTGAATGTTAGGCTTCCAGCATAATTTTTTATCCATAATGAGCCCCAGAAATTTAGCTTTGTCAGTTAAAACAAGCCTTATGCTCTTCATTAACGGTGTTTCGAACGAAGGAACCCTATATCTCCTGGTGAACAGAACAAGTTAATACCATAGACCTTATAGAATACTAGATCTACGATAATAGGGATTAAGTGTTTATATATGAATTTTTACAAAACTCCCGAGTTTTTTTTTTAACAAAAACTTAAAGCTCTGTTGTTTGTTCGAAAACATTATAGTAACCGCAAACACCTCTATTCTGGTCCAATATTTTAGCAAAAACACCAGAGCTTCATGTTTTGTTCAAAAAACTGTACAAAAAATAGGCTAAAGGTCGCCACACACGATAAGCATTTTGGTCGCGAGCACGTCAAAATCAATAGAAAAAAATCTAATTTTCACCGTCCTTTCATATACGATGGTTCGGTGGAAGCTCGGTCGTGGTTCTGCGCGATCAAGCGTGGCGACCTTTATAGGCCTCACAGACGTGCAATATTTTGTTGCCCGTCTGAGGGCAATTATTAACTGCATTCGATTCGTTTTGGTCTGGATCATGAATGTATAAAACGGCATAGATCTCAAAATCTAGCAGTTGGTTGTACTTACTAAAATAAGAAGAAGACAATGTCAAAGTGATGGGAGTTGTCAATTACCCAGAACGAGAGAAGCGTACAGCCGCAGATTAAATCCTATTGAATTGAATGAAATGCGTGTTCTGTGCACGTATCTTGTTTACGACATGCTAATTTTTCAAACATGCAATACACAATTTAATACTTAGGCCATAACCAGATTGAACGCAGAATGCAGCAGCAACGGCAGAAGCAACAACAACAACAGGTAGATCTGTCGCGATGACACAGCGGCGATGACAGATCCACTTGTTGCTTAGAGCCTTATCTGCGCGCAGAGCTTAGGTGTTTACACTATCCCGGCTTAATCTAGCCATTTAACGTATCTTTTCGTTGCCATGAACATTAAAACATTGCTATTTTTCTTGCTCTGATAGGCATATGCCTATAATTAAATAAGATATTGTAATGTTTCCTCTGTTGAGCGAAACCAGAACGAAACCAGGTTCATTATTCATTCATTGCTGAATAATGAAAACACTTCGTTTGAAAAACACACACACTTTATTTACAAAACGAACTACACACGCGTACTAACAACAAACGTTAAAACGTCAAACTAGCTCTAACAATAATGACGGCACTACTTTCCGGTTCCAAGCCGACCCGACTGTCACTGAGTGTTGAGTCTGACTACTTCTTTACTACTTCGGTGACATCTGCCTTTTATAGTTGGAAATCCATGCATTCGTCAATTAGCGAAGACTCTAGATTTTTCGAGATGTTCCAGTCTCGGGTTTCCACTACTCAACGAAGGTTCGAGAATCCGCTTCATTGCCGATGGTTCTGTTTCGAGATGGATCGAGACTATGGTAGAGCTTAGCACAGTGTGAGTCGTAAAAGATACCCAATCCGTACACGCAAAAATATTGTAATGTTTCCTCTGATCGAGCGAAACCAAACCAGGTTCGCTAGATATTCTTGTGCTGAATAATGAAAACACTTCGATTGAAAAAGACACACACACACACTTTATTTATAAAACGAACTACACACGCGTAACTAACAAGCAACACCAAACAAGCTCAAACTATTTGTTAACGGCGGATAACGATAACGTCTGTACTACTTTCCGGTTCCGAGCGGATACTTTATAACGATCCGATGTAATGAGCCACCTGTAACGAACCATATTATGGTCTGGTAGTGCTGCTCCCACCAGCAGATCGAAGCAGCATCTGATGAGTAGTGATCTGTTGGTGGTACGAAACCAGAGCGAGGGTCCCATTACTCCCGGACCCAGATGCGACAGTGTAGGCGTCTGATCCGTCCGTCAACCATTCCATCCTTATCGACTATTTTTTTTTATTCCCCATTTTTACCTCCCCTGTTTGTATTGTCTTCCCCAGGCCTATGATTTTTTGTTAATACGTAAAGGACAGGGGCAACGAGCGGCAAAAACCCCGCCCACATCTCCCGAACTGAGCTACAGCAAGCATAGGCCGCTGCTTAGCTCCTTGAGGGGCCTTTTTCTTCGCCAGATGGCACGGCCCGACCTTCACGGTAATATGCTACCTTAGGCTCCGTCCCCACGGGCATCTACGGATGCCCACCAAACCGTCCGTTACATATTTGGCGCCCAACGTGGGCCCATTTCTGGTCAAGAGCAGGACTAAAAAGGACCTCATCGGGTTTCTTTTTAGTCCTTTCACCGTTATGCATCCCCACAAGCACATTAAGGCTACTTGCTCTAAGTCTTAGGACTTAGCCACTTTACTTCACTATTTTCCCTTCAAGTAGCTGTGCTATCCTCTGTAGCACCCCCATCCTTCCTATAGAGTAGTTTTTCCTTTTAGATTCAGTTTAACAAGGCAGTCCTGGCTTTGTGTTTGTCTTTTGTGGTTTAGCCACGTATTTAAGGCCTCCATAAATACTTTGAATTGCCGGCATTTGGAGCATCTTCGGTGACCGGACGAAGCGCGGAGGAGCCCTGGATACCTTTTTGTTTGCCAGGATTGTCCTTCTAAGTAACTTAAAAAAATTTCTTCACACAGTATTGCATTTTTCTATTGTTCATGTGCTCAGCAGGTTGGAGAGTTTATGAGTGAATTACGGCAAGGAATGCAGTGTTGCGCCTCTGCTGGCCTCAGAATTCTTTGTAACCTGTTGATCATCTGAATAATTGAGAAATGTAGTTTTTTTTTTTGGTTTGCTAATTTTTCCCCTCTATAATGGTTGTCGGCTGACTCCGGTACCCAGCTCGCTTTTTTTTCTATTTCTAGCAGCACACTTTGTCCTCAGCTTCTTCTTCTTGGCAGGCCTCGAAGTAGAAGCTGCCCTGTAACGAACCATATTATGGTCTGGTAGTGCTGCTCCCACCAGCAAATCGAAGCAGCACCTGATGAGTAGTGATCTGTTGGTGGTACGAAACCAGAGGCCGAGGGTCCCATTACTCCAGGACCCAGATGCGACAGTGTGGGCGTCTGATCCGTCCGTCAACCATTCCATCCTTATCGACTATTTTTTTTTATTCCTCATTTTTACCTCCCCTGTTTGTATTGTCTTCCCCAGGCCTATGATTTTTTGTTAATACGTAAAGGACAGGGGCAACGAGCGGCGAAAACCCCGCCCACATCTCCCGAACTGAGCTACAGCAAGCCTAGGCCGCTGCTTAGCTCGTTGAGGGGCCTTTTTCTTCGCCAGATGGCATGGCCCGACCTTCACGGTAATATGCTACCTTAGGCTCCGTCCCCACGGGCATCTTCGGATACCCACCAAACCGTCCGTTACACCGACTTCAACTGATCGTGAGTGTCGGGTCTTACTTCTTCTTCTCTCGGTGACATCTGCCTTTTAGACCGGCCGCATCTTGGACGTAGGCGGGGCAGCGCAGCGTGCACTTGGAATTATTGTTGTAACAATTGTCAAAATCTGATTTTACGACAACAATGCCATGTGCGCGCTGCCCTGCCTACGGCCAAGATGCGGCCGGCCTTATAGTTGGAATTGTTTCGAGAAGGTCCCAGACTCCAGATGGCTCTAGAATCAGCTGGCACTTGTCATGGATGGATCGAGACTATGGTAGAGCTTAGTACAGTGTGTGTCGTAAGAGATAACCTCTCCGTACACGCAACAATATTTTCAATAGGATTACTAAATATATCGATATAAAAAAAGAAAAGGAAATAAAAATTATAATTATGCTGGGGATCGAACCCGCGACCCATATGGATAATAATCCAGAGCTACCCTTGGCACTTTCACTGAGAAAGAACTTGTTTTGAATGATGTTTGTTAGACCCGCCATAGACGATCCATCGTCAGATCGATCTGACGATAGATCGCCACAAAATATCTGACGATCGAAATTATATGGAACTGTCAAAAAAATCGTCAACGATAGTCACATACACTGTGCGATCGATCTGACGATCAAAATATCGTCAAGGCAAGGCAGCGAAAGAGGCAGCATCGCCTGTGTCTTGGGTAAGTGTGCTTTCTTAAACCAAGCTCGCACCCATGAGATTTTCGTAAACAAAAGCTTAAGCTTTGCACGCAAATTTCCTAGGTGCGAGCAGAAAGCACACTTAGCCAAGACACAGGCGATGCTGCTGCCGCTGCTTTGCTTCTGCCGACAATGAAATTCCGGCATTAAGGTGTCGAACGAAAGCTTCGTTTCATTGTTAAAAATTATGAAACACTTCCGACATTCACAACAAATTATGTGTTTTTTTTTGCAAAACAATGAGAAAAATTGTAATTAACATATTGGCGGAAGACAATATTGCATTCCGTGCTGCCGTAGTCACAGCTTTCAATGAGGCTTGGAAAGCAGAATAGCCAAGACACAGCCGACGCCGCTGCTGCTGCCGCAGTGATTGCTGCTGCCAGGAATGAAATTCAGAAATCATTCCGAAGAAAAACAGTGCCCTCTTTTGAAAATTTTGACTTCGATTTTTTTTTTCAGTGGTTTATATATAAGCTAATGTCAGACGATTGAACAGCTGATTTCTGTTTACTTTTTGTATTTGTATTGAAAAATAGGAAATAAATAAATATTCATAGTTGGGATACAAATATCGAAATGACGCAGTTTTCATTTGTCTAATTTGCTCTATACTTCCCCCAAATTATTGGTAATAAAATGCTCTAGTAAATAAACAGTTGGGTTTCACATCGCATAGGTTATATACTGTCAGTCGTAGTTTGTCCTGAAACGGTGGCGCTTTTTCGGGAAGGACCAGTTCTGTGGTGCTAACATCGAAACATCAACAAATGGAAGCGATTGTAGGAGATGCTGCCTTAGCTGGGGCTGAACCGAAAGGAATTTCTGGATTTGGAAAAGCCGCCTTGGCCGTGACGGGTATGTATTTATTAGAACGGGAGTTTATGTAATTTGCTCACATATTTTGTTGCAGGAGATGTTTCAATTTTGCTAAGGTTCTTTCCATTTCTTTTCTCGATTTTCCGCTGACCTCATCAAGGAAATTTGTGTCTTTAGATTAACGACTTGATAGCTTTAGTTGCACATGATACAGATTCCCGACTAGCACATTTCTTATGATATGAACGATCTCTCTCGGATCATAGGCATATATATCTGATTTGTGGAGCACCAGGAACAGGACATAACGAAAGAAAAAAATAAATCTTGCTGCAAGACAGATTGACTACCAATCCGGGTCGGGAACCTGGATAGCTTTCTCATCATTGTCCTCGCCCCCTCAAATGGGAACAACTAAGAATAGCGGGTTCCACTGAGCTCACCCTGATAAAGAATAAATGATTTTAATTCGTATCAATAAGAAGAAGAAGAGCTACACAATCTACATCTGCAAAGTATCGTAGCAAGGCCATCCCCATCCCCATGCTGGTATTTCATCAAAGGTCATGAGTATTATGAACAGTTTTGTTAATGATATCTCCGAATGTATTGTTCCTCAAGCCTCACGCTTGGTTCACTACGACAAGCGCCCGATTATTATTATTCTGCTCCCTGGAGAATTGGCCATCACCAAGTACACAAGCTCCAAGTAAATGCCATAGGCGTTTGAGCTTGCACATACGCTCGTGCTTGCTTTTTTTGGCGCCAACATCATGCTTCCGCACTGTGTGAGCTATACACTGCTATTTCGCAATTGGCACCTCTGACTCGTACGCCGACTCAGCTCTTTCATATTGTTGATATTCGAAGAAGACTAAGGTTGCAGCTTCTTCCTAAACTTTACATGTGCTGCTCCCATACAACAGCGCCGACAGTACGAGGGAGCAAAACAGGCCCAGCTTGGTCTTAATACTGAGATAATTGCTGGATTTTTAACAGCTTACCGAATGCGCATTTAACCTGGTTGATGTGACGAGCGATGCCAAAAATGCTACTTGGTTAGACGAATTTGTTCACCTTTTCCACAAGCTATTCATTGATACTGATGGCAATAGGACGAGTTGGCTTTCTTCTTCTTCCTTGCAACGGTAGGCTAAGAACCTGGGTCTTGGTGGTCTTTAGCCCAGCCGTGCTCACCTCCCTCTCAAGATCTAGAACGGCTCCAATTCATTATTTTTAGAGAGTAGAGAGGGTATACATACGAGTATGTCGGCACCGTAATCAAGATGTTGCAGATAATATATAAAGGACCATCAACTTCCCCTGGGTTTTCCGGATAAGCTGCATGCATCACATCGCCACTCACGAAGAAGAATAAAATCGACTCCTGACCTCAAAATCCACCGACACCTTATCTTTATGCATTTCCCGCCATCGTAGTTTGCCTTAATAAGCCACAAACTTCTCAGAGATGTCTCCTTGCGCAAAGCCACCCATATAGATTTCTAGTCCACAATGTCGGAAGCCTTTTTAAAATCAATGAAAAACAAGTGAAGCGGTGAATTGTACTCAACGATGATGATTCGTAAGGAGAATCCGCTTCGAAAGCCGGCCTGCTCTTCATCAATTGTGCTTTCTTGGTTCTCCTTTAGTCTTTCCAGGATAATTTTAGCTGTTTTCTTGGCAACAACAGGAAGCACGCAAATGCCTCTCTAACTATTGCAATCTGTAAGGCTCTCCTTATTAGGAATGATGATCAAACCTTTCTTTCTTTCTATTGAATAAATTGAATGGGAAAGATCTCTGTGTCCCACGCTTTATCAACAAGTGGGTACAGCAACTTGGCAGCTGAGCTTGCTGTTGTTGTTGTCGTAGCAATGTTGAATTCAAGCATGTGTGTGTGTTGCAAAATTATGTGTTCGTGTTAGGCCTGTTCGGTACTGAGATTTCAGTACCGGTACTTGATATTTTCAAGTACCGGTACCACAAGCGGTATCCCGGTACTCACAGGTATTCGTTCAGTACCGGTACTAGTACCGGTTTTTTTCAGTACCGAGTCTTTTCAACCATGAGCCGGTTTTTTTCAGTACCGGTACTGAGTACCTGTTCTTTTCAGTATCGAGTCTTTTCAGTACCGAGTCTTTTCACTTCCTGTTCTTTTCAGTACCGAGTCTTTTCAGTACCGAGTATTTTCAGTACCTGTTCTTTTCAGTACCGGGATCCCGGGATTCGAGTACCTGTTCTTTTCAGTACCGAGTCTTTTCAATACCTGTTCTTTTCAGTACCGGGATCCCGGGATTCGAGTACCTGTTCTTTTCCATAAAAAAGACTCGTTCATTGCTGGACCAATTCTTCAGGTTTTTGGAAATTGTTATTGGAAATGCTCATAGAGTCGTGTCATGCATTGAAAGATTTTTCAGATACACATCGTAGTATAGTATGTTAGTTAGTACGCACATAGATATACGAGTATGTACATTGTTCATACATAATTGATTTTGAGTTTTGTTAGGATTGAGACTGAGATGAGAGTATTTATTGTATTGGGAATAGGATATGTAATTGGGTATGATATAAATATGAAATACATATGAACGAATATGTATATGTACGTATGTATTGTACATAATATAATAATATAATGCGTTGCATTGGTCAATAGCCGGCCATACACACACGCTCTATCATCTGCAAACGTACGCCAATTCGATCGCCCAATTTTTTTGCGAATGATTCGCGGCGTTTACAATCCCCTCGAAAATCGCGGCACCTGGGTCGCCGAATGATTCGCCGCGTTTGAACGAGTAGTGAAATTTAAGTAATTTTGTGCGACCAGACGGTTCGTGGCGTTTTCGGTTTGCAGATGATAGAGCAACAACAATTTGTATGGAGACGATGTCTAGTTGGGTGCGTTGTGATTTTGCAGATGATTCGCCGCGACCGAATTTTTATGGGTTGCCTATAGTGGCGGTAGTAGTAGCTTGCATAATAAAATATGAGAAGGATGGGTCCACGCAGATATTTTGGTCCTGCTGCAGGTGTGCGTCAGGATAAAAGGATTTGTTTATCGATGAGGAGAGATATATAGGCAAGATGGGTGTTGTATGACTAGGGGTGCTGAGACGAATACGTTAGACTGCCGCTGAAGGCATTTTGAGTCCTTTAGTAACGAAAAAAGACATGCTTTGCAAGGAAAGCCCGATCAGATGAGTATTTCCCCATGAAAACAGGGTGGCCATTCAGGGGTGGGCAAAAAAAAAGTGCTGGATGCAGATATGCTAGCACGAAACGGCTGCAGGTACATGTACAAAGAGTGAAACGGGCAACCTAGGGCTACATGCGGGGGTTCGCAACGCCCTAGGAGGGGAGCTAGCCCAGCTCGTTCCAAACCGAAATTATCCATGCACACTTGTGCGATACTGCGGGTTGTGAATTAGCAGTCGCTTGTGTGAGTTGCCCACTTCTGAGTGACCACCCTGTTTTCATGGGGAAATAGGGCGTTGCGAGCCCCCGCATGTAGCCCTAGGTTGCCCGTTTCACTCTTTGTACATGTACCTGCAGCCGTTTCGTGCTAGCATATCTGCATCCAGCACTTTTTTTTTGCCCACCCCTGAATGGCCACCCTGTTTTCATGGGGAAATACTCGTCTGATCGGGCTTTCCTTGCAAAGCATGTCTTTTTTCGTTACTAAAGGACTCAAAATGCCTTCAGCGGCAGTCTAACGTATTCGTCTCAGCACCCCTAGTCATACAACACCCATCTTGCCTATATATCTCTCCTCATCGATAAACAAATCCTTTTATCCTGACGCACACCTGCAGCAGGACCAAAATATCTGCGTGGACCCATCCTTCTCATATTTTATTATGCAAGCTACTACTACCGCCACTATAGGCAACCCATAAAAATTCGGTCGCGGCGAATCATCTGCAAAATCACAACGCACCCAACTAGACATCGTCTCCATACAAATTGTTGTTGCTCTATCATCTGCAAACCGAAAACGCCACGAACCGTCTGGTCGCACAAAATTACTTAAATTTCACTACTCGTTCAAACGCGGCGAATCATTCGGCGACCCAGGTGCCGCGATTTTCGAGGGGATTGTAAACGCCGCGAATCATTCGCAAAAAAATTGGGCGATCGAATTGGCGTACGTTTGCAGATGATAGAGCGTGTGTGTATGGCCGGCTATTGACCAATGCAACGCATTATATTATTATATTATGTACAATACATACGTACATATACATATTCGTTCATATGTATTTCATATTTATATCATACCCAATTACATATCCTATTCCCAATACAATAAATACTCTCATCTCAGTCTCAATCCTAACAAAACTCAAAATCAATTATGTATGAACAATGTACATACTCGTATATCTATGTGCGTACTAACTAACATACTATACTACGATGTGTATCTGAAAAATCTTTCAATGCATGACACGACTCTATGAGCATTTCCAATAACAATTTCCAAAAACCTGAAGAATTGGTCCAGCAATGAACTAGTCTTTTTTATGGAAAAGAACAGGTACTCGAATCCCGGGATCCCGGTACTGAAAAGAACAGGTACTGAAAAGACTCGGTACTGAAAAGACTCGGTACTGAAAAGAACAGGTACTGAAAAGAACAGGTACTGAGTACCGGGATCCCGGTACTGAAAAGACTCGGTACTCAAAAGACTCGGTACTGAAAAGACTCGGTACTACTGAAAAGACTCGGTACTGAAAAGACTCGTTGCTGAAAAGACTCGGTACTGAAAAGACTCGGTACTGAAAAGACTCGGTACTGAAAAGACTCGGTACTGAAAAGACTCGGTACTGAGTACCGGGATCCCGGGATCCCGAATAAAACCGGCTCATGGTTGAAAAGACTCGGTACTGAAATCCCGGGATCCCGGTACTCAATACCGGTACTAAAAAAACCGGGATACCGGTACTCTTAGTTTTTGGTACCGGTACTGAAAAAAACCGGTACCAAACCGGGATCCCGGTATTAGGAACAGGCCTAGTTCGTGTCGTTTTCCTCAAGAGCGAGTTGTAGAAATGCAGCGGATTCAATGAGCTCATTCACAAAACATTGAGCAGCTACGTAGTGACATCTCCCCTCCATGTCACACGGAGCGACTGCTCCCTGTCACAACCGTCACACACCTGTTTTGTGAATACACCGCACCGGCTACATATCGAATTTGAGACAATCAGCTGACATGGCAAATGTCTAACAAACGGCTAACGGCTGTCTGTTTAAATTGTTTGGTTTGGCCGGGTTATACAAATATACAATTAATGAAAACACCACTCACCTTTTAATTGTAATTTTGCTGCAAAATTTCCGTAAAATAACACGCAGGACGTTGTGTTGTCAAACACTCAAACACTCAACACTCAATCAAATGACATATGACGCACGCACCATCTGTGATGCGAATTGTGAAAACAAAAATGTATCACGCTCCAAGCCAAGGGAGCGTGGAAAATTTTCGATCAAAAGGAGAAGTAGCCGCTCAGCAACGGCTCCATGGAGCGATTGCATTCACCAGACATTGGGACAGTAGCACTCCACAGCGCTCAAGAGGGGAAGGACCGCTCAGGGAGCGATGATGATTCCTGAATGCAGGCAATAGGGTTGTCCCATAGCGCCCTGCGTGTGAGTTATGTTGGAGCTGCTGGGCGATTGAAAATATGCTCAACGTTGTGAGAGGTACTGTTGCAAGCCGGGCAGATGTTCTGGATGCTGTGGTCGGTACGGGATAAGTACGAGTTGAGGCGCGAACACCAGCCTAAACGTAGTTGAGCGATTGTGGTTCTCGTTGCTCTTGGCAATCTACGTTCGTCTAAAGAGATGTCTGTCTGGTGCTTAGGCCATGAGTACTGGATTGATTTTGAGGCTCGTTATCAACTTAAGTACTTCCTCACTGTGCAGCGTAGCAATGGCGGATATGCAGTTGGTTTCATGGAAGGGAACTCACTTAAACCTTTGGACTTCCCTTTCAAGGTCCCTCAGATTTCGCCTGCTGTGTTGTGGCGGCGGGCTTTTGTCCATAAGGGTAAAACTTGGATGATCACTACGATAACAGCCGACCAGGTATTGTTGTGAGATAAGGGCGACTACAGAGTGAAAGCTAGTGCTGATCCTTGTGCTGGTGTTTTGATTGTGAACACTCAGGGAAGAGAAACATTCACGTGAAACGTGCTCATGGAGCTTTTCCTGTTCATGCTATTGCTAAAGCTCAAGATCGCATTCGTAATTGTCCGGTGATTTTCTATATAAAATCCATTCATAACACACATAAAAATGAAACGAATACACCGGACAATTACGAATGTGATCTTCAGCAACATTGGCAGGGAAAGCCCCGTCAGCACGTTTCACGTGAATGTTTCTCTTCACTGAGTGTTCACAATCAAAACACCAGCACAAGCATCAGCACCAGCTTTCACTCTGTGGTCGCCCTAAGGCTATTGTGACTTCTAATGGGCAGCGTTTTTGATTCCTGGAAGAGATAATCTTGATGTGACACCAAGAGACAGCCTGTGATGGTGCGAAGAGCCGCATTCTGACACCAATGTCTTCGTAGCAGAAATGAACAAAGTTTTGTCCTATCTGCAAAACAAATCCAATGTCATACTGGCAGGCGATTTCAATGCTAGGCATAGGATATGGGGTGACACACTTTCAAGCCCCAAGGGAAAAAAGCTCCTTGAGTTAATAGAGCAGTCAGATTTCTTTAATTTAAATAATGGAGAGCCAACCTTCTATCAATCTCTAGACAATTTATTGTCCAACCACTCCATTCCTGATCTAACCTTTGTGAATGATAACAGTCTAAACTTTAGCTGGAAAATTCTGGCCAATCGTATAGGCAAAAGCCATCATGCCTTAATCCAATATGAGACCTTGCAAGTCCAAACCAGAAGCGGAAGATTTGTAGCTAGACACCTACTGCAACAAGCTCTTTCCAACCTGGCAGTGAATGCGTCCGTTGGTGACATCTCAAACAACTCGAAGGAGTTCTGGTGCTTTATTAACAAAATAAAGCATTCAAGCTCTGTTAGCCGCTCCACCTCTTCTTGGAACAACGATAACAACACCAGATATTTAGATCTACTAAAATCTCAATACCTTACCAGACCAACCCCTGTACCAATGGTACCCACTCACTCGGAGCCTCCCTCTCTCTCTTACCAGGAATTTCTAAAGATACTCGCCAAAAGGTCGAGCTCCTCAGCGGCCGGTCCTGATGGCATATCATATGGGCACTTAAAAAACTTAAACAATGATGCTCTGCTAAAAGTTTTTGAGGCTCTCAGCAACATATGAAACAATCAAAGTCTTCCCGAGGAATGGAGGAAGATCAAAATAGTCCCCATCCCCAAAAAAGACAAACAGTTATCAGATATCAGTAACTACAGACCAATCTCCCTGATAAATGTTTTTGCTAAAATCCTGAATGGATTAGTCAAAAATATTCTACAGGACTTCTTGGAAGACAATACAATAATTCCCCAACACAGTTTTGCTTATAAGAAAAACACATCGACGAACAGGTGCGTAAATGAGCTTCTGCTAGAGATTCAAATCGCACTAAACAACAATTTAAAGGTGACTGCTATATCACTAGACATTTCCAACGCATATGAAAGGGTCGACCTCCTACAGCTGCAGCAAACCTGTTTAGAATCTAGCATTCCATCCCACCTGATACACTGGATTATAAACTTCCTTCATAAAAGGGTCTTAACAAGCAGCTGCCTAAGCCCCACGCTCTTCAACTTGTACACAGCCAGCTTACACCAAATTTCTGACAATATGACTCACAGCTCCGGAACAAATGCATTGAAATTTGTATCAGGATTCAATGGAGGCTTATCCCCTTCGATGAGCCTCACTTTTTATAAAAGCCTTGTTCGCTCCAAACTCGAATACGGAATCACAACAGCTAACAATAAACCCAAGTATGTTAATGACAAGATAACATCCTTCCTAAATAACAACATTAGGAGATGCCTAGGACTGGCCAAAACAACACCTTTTCAAATCATCTATGCCCTATCTGGTGAACTTCCATTTCAATATAGGAGCCTACTCTGTACTGCCAAGGAAGTCATCAAAATCAAAAACAGCAACAATGATGTCTATGGTAAAATTCAAAACAATTCCTCTCTGAACAACAGCTTAACATCATGTTACCGAGAATTCAGTGAAATTTTTGAGCACATCCAGAAAGACACGCCTGGAAATCCCGCTCCAAACTGCACAATAAATCTCGATTTTAGGGAAGTATTGGCAAGAGAGAGGCTGGCTCCGTGTGACATCCCCATATTCCAAAAACTATGCAACCTGCCACAGACGCATCCTTTGACGGAAACGCTTTAGGCTTTGCGTGTTTGTTTAAAAATACAAGAGAAACACACATCTTCAAGGTCACCGACTCTACATCCGTCATCTCAGCGGAACTGAGAGCGATCAAGGAGTGCGTTAAGTTATCAATACAAAGACGTTTTCTCAAACTTGCCATTTTCACAGACAGTCTTTTCTCATGCAATATGTTGCTCAACAACAAACAACAGCATTATCTCATAAATGAAATCCACAGCCTGATCAGATCCCTCAGCGAAGTGCATATTATCTGGACCCCTGCCCATGTAGGTTTTGATCTTCATGAGATGGCAGACCTATCTGCGAAAATAGCTAGATCCTTTGGAGTACCCACACCTCTCCCGCTCTCAAGCCAAGATGGCTTAAAACACATTATGACAACAATAAAAATAACTGGAACTTGGAGTACAAAATCATGTCTCAATCCAAAGGAAAATTCTTTGCAAAAATCTTTCCGGATATTCCACAAACAAATTGGTTTAACAAGTCAACTTACAGACCCAAAATTGTCAAAATGATCAACAGAATTTTAGCAAATCATGGATATAATCGAAAGTTTCTAGCCAGAATAAATGTTGTTGAGTCGGATTTATGTAGCATCTGCTTAACCACGGAACATAACAACCACATAATCTTTGAGTGCGGCAAATACCACAGTGCAAGACTCAATAACCACATTTTTCATGACTTCCTCAACTTAGAAGACCTACTTACTGGCATGAAAATGGAAAACATTGACGGTCTCGCAAATTTTTTGATGGAGGCCAACATCAACATTTAAAGTAGCTCGTATACTAAATAATAGGCACCAGCTTTGTTTTTGCTTCATTCACCTGCTTGTTCTTTGAATTACTTCACTTTCTTTCTCTAACGAACTCGCTTAGTTCTTGTTTTTTGGTTTCAACTCAACTAATCCACACTTCCGCCCACACCCTCTCCCCTTTTCCTCTCATTTCAAAAAAAAAAAATATAGATATATATACATATTAGATATATACATATAGACACATAAATTAAAAAAAAAAAAAATTATAAATGGAAACAGGGAAAACATACATGGACCCTTAATCAAGTCAAAAATCACTTAATTCATTGTTCAAAAAAAAAAAAAAATTTAGTTACGAGCTACATTAATTCAATCATGTTTATCGACAATCGCTGGTGATATAGGTCTATCCTGGCTTAGCCAACCGTCTCGTCTTAAGTGTGGCACCAATTCAAGGTGGCTCATACAACGCGGGACAAAACAAAACTCAATCAATCAATCAATCAAGCATTCTGACAGGACTGAATATTCTTCCAGTTTGTGTCATGTCATGGGAGTGCTTCATTTAATGCTGTTGTTGTATATAGTACATAGTAGCAAGTAGGTTTCAAGTGTGTGTATGTCATACAATTTGCATGTTTGGTTCTGTTTCCCGAGAAGTAAGTTGAAGGAACGCAGCCGCTTCGATGTGGTTATCCCATGGTGCGTTGTTTTTCTGCTAGGCAGTTGAAGATTTGCTCAACGTCATGAGGAATACTGCTGCACACCGGGCAGGTGTTCTGGATGCTGTGGTCGATTCGGGACCAGTACGAATTGAGGCGTGAACTCCAGCCTAAACGGGAAATGTCTGATGGTTGAGCCGAGAATAAAGGATTGGCTTTAAGGTCCGAGGGTAAGGTGAAAAGTTCTCAGCCTGACAATGAAAGACTGCGATTTTCAGTTATAATAAAAAAAGATTTTATTTTTCTACATAATCTCGCTTGACTTCAATACACTTGGTCCAGCGTTTCTGCAACATCAGTATTCCTTCCCGAAAGTGAGAGTCTGGAAGGCTGTGAAAATATTCATTTACGGCCCTCTCAACTTCTTCATTGGATGCGAAGCGCTTCTCAGAAATAAATTTCTTCAAGTTTGGGAACAGATGGAAGTCTGAGTGTGCTTAATTAGGAAAATAGGGGGATGGTCGAGCAAATCGTACCACAAATCCCGCAGTTTTCCCATCGCCAACGCACACTTGTGTACAGGTGCGTTGTCCTGGTGAAAGATGATTTTTCTTGTTCAAGCCAGGCCTTCTCGCGAATTTTGGCATCCAGCTGGTCAAAAAGTTTGTAGTCATATTCGCCTGTTATTGTTCCACCTTTTTCAAGGTAATCAATTACCAGGATCCCTTTCGCATCCCAAACACGCTGGCCATGACCTTTTCGGCAGATGCGATCGACTTCGCTTTCTTTGGCGCTGAACTACCGGCTTCCACACACTGCTTCGACTGCTGTTTCGTTTCTGGCGTGTAGTGGTGGACCCAAGTCTCATCCATGCTTAGAACATAGAGGCATGGAATGAGCTTGTCCTGTATGTCTCCATAGAAACAGTGGCTCCAAAATCTGGGTACTAAGTCGACATGTGGTCGACAGGCAGCTAACTCAGTAGACCGTTTAGTAATTATGAAATTTAAATATTGACAAGAATTGACGTTTGTTTGTGCACAATTCGACAGTGCGATCAACATTGGGTGGTATGCATAAAGTGAGTCGAGTGGAGTAAAGCTGAGTTGACAGAATTCCACTCAATTTTCACTATGGAGCGGAGAGTAGTTTTATGCATACAACTTTTTCACTCGATTCGCCGAACATAGCAGACTCAGGAATGTCCTCAATAGACTTCGCTCTTGAGTATATTCTCATTATTATGCATACCACCCATTATGTCAATACCGAAACGCCAACTGAGTAGGCTGACTGTCGATAATCTGACAAGAATTGACCTTTATTCATGCACAATTCGACAGAAAAGTCAACATATGTCAGTATCAAACAACAACCGAGTAGGCTGGCTGTCGACTTATTCGCTAAATGTTGGAGCCATTCCATGGCTCTATATTCTAAGGTCGGATCCCGATTGAATCGGTGCAAAGATTGCTGCGAAAATCGTTTGTGCATTTGCTTTTGATCGGCATTCAGCAAATGCGGCACCCATCTTGCGCAGAGCTTTCGCATCTCTAATTCTTTGTGCAAGATGTTTCGCACCCTTTCTTCCGATATCCCCACAGCCTCAGCAATATCACTCACTTTCATTCGCCTATCGTCCAACACGATATCATGCACTTTTTCGATGGTTTCCGGTGTGGTTGTGGTTTTTGGCCGTCCTCAACATTGGTTGTCTTCGAGGGACGTGCGACCACGTTTAAATTCAGCTGCCCATTTTTAACGGTTGACATCGAAGGAGCAGAGTCCCCGTAAACTTTTGTTAACTTCGGATGAATTTCCTTAGGGGTTAATCCATCCAAAACGAAATATTTTATGACCGCACGATATTAAAGTTTCTCCATTTTAACGAAAAACACGTAAGGCCTCTACTGCAAAAATTCGTGTAAATAAACTACTCGAGAGAACAAGTTGAAACTTGTCATACGAACTAATGACACGTGCACCCAGGCAGGAAACATACATTTTTGCTGATTGTAACGGTATTTCTTTGTCAGGCCGAGAACTTTTCACCTTACCCTCGTAAGTACTTCCTCTGTGTGCAGTGTAGCAATGGTAGATTTTTAGTTGGTGTTATCGAAAGGAACTCTCTTAAATCTTCGGATTTCTCTCTCGAGGTCCCTCAGGTTGCGCCTGATGTGTCCTGGCGGCGGGGTTTTGTCCACTAAATTAAAATTTGGGTCACCTCGGTAACAACCGATTTAATATTGCTTTGGGAGCAGATTGTTGTGGCTGCTTATGGGTAGGGTCTTGGTGGAGATGTTCTTGGCGCGACATGAGTAGACAGCCTGTAACGGTGCGAAGAGCCGTATTCAGACAAAACTGAATATTCTTCCTATTTGTGTCACACATGTTCTGTGTCCATACAGGGGCCGTATAATTAGCCACAGATCTACCGATTGCTTTGTAGGTGACTAGTAGGGTTTGCTTATCTTTACCCTAGGAACTTCTTGCTAAAGTTTTCAGGACTTTGTTCCTGCCTCTCATTTTGTTACATACTGTTGAAGCATGGTCTGAGGAGGTGGCCATGCTGTCAAGAGTAACGCCGAGGATTTTTGAATGGTTAGTGGTGGGTGCAAGTTGACCGTCTATTATAATATCTAGCAGCGTCTTTACTTCCTTGGTCTAGGTGGTGAATAGAGTTGCGGTAGACTTCGGGGCTGAACACTTCAAATTCTTACTGACGAAGAAGGTATTGAGATCGTGAAAATAGCTGGTTATCCTTCCGCACATTTGGGTTATGTTATTCCCTTTGGCCAAAATAGAACAGCTGTTGTTGTAGTAGCGATGTTTCTGATATTGCAGTTATCACATCGAGGAGGCTTGGCAGCTCTTGGCCGTCGAAAAACGGGTCCTTCCGGTACGAAGAACCGGCTGCCACACGAACGAAAATAGCAAAAATTGAACAGTCGTCGGCATAGCTGATGATCTGGACTGTGTGTGGGGGGTCCTGAGAGGTAGAGATTAAACAGAGTTGGCGATAGTACTCCTGTTGAGGGACACCCTGCTTAATCCCTCTAAGTTTAGATTTACGCGTCTCTAAATTCAGTGTAAGACTGCCGACCAACAAGATCATTTGCGATCCATTTCTTTCAATGTCGTGGCTTGCGTGTAAATGGTACTATCTCTATCAGTATCACAATGCAACAAGTGTAGAAATTCACAAATTCAATTTCTCGCCGCGATAACTTCTCGTGGGCTAGCCAAGATACATGTTAAAGGCTAACATCCCAACAAGACCAGAGAATTTAAAATAACGCTAAATAGAGCTAAATGGAGGCGGCCAAATCCATATCATGGCGGAAACAAAAAGGAAGCCCACGAAGAAAAAGAAATGTATGACTTACCAAACGTAGATATAGTATACGTCAGAAGAAAAAAAAAATATTTTTTTTTAATTAATCGTGAATGAAACCCAGTACATAACAATCATTCACAGGTGGCATTGGATTAGGCCTATCCGTTGTGTGCTTCTCATTTTTAAGTCCTGCCTTGCGAAAACATTGTTTACCCTACGTTCCAGCGACAACGGAACAAGTCAAAAACGTATTGGCCCTAGTCAAGAAAAATGCCCCAGGCAAATTACTCGACATTGGCTCTGGAGATGGACGAATTGTCATAGGTAATTATAGCATATTCCAATTCCTATGCAGCGACTGAAACAACTACACAGCCACGCGGCTATAGTCGATTACGCGCAGAGTACCCCTCATTGCTATGTGGTTTTTACACAATTGTAGAAAATCGTTTCAGTTGCCGCGTAGCAATTGGACCTTAAGTATGAAAACATTTCCAATTTCCAAAGTCATTTTGTAGCTGCATCGAAACATGGAATTGAATCGCACGGCGTCGAACTAAATCCATGGCTAGTACTATATTCAAAATTAGAAGCATTTCGGCAAGGTGAATCAAAACATACCAAATTTTTTAAGAGAGACTTGTGGAAGTTCAGCTTAGCACCTTATAACCATGTTGTCATTTTTGGCGTTGAAGTCATGGTAAGTAGATATGACTCGGTGGCGCATGCAGATTTACGAGTACATACATTTCATTTCAGATGGCCGATTTAGAGAAGAAGATCACTGAAGAGGTTCAGCAAGGAAGTAAAGTCATTGCCTGTCGATTTCCTCTTCCAAATTTAGTTCCTGATAAAGTAATTGGCAGTGGTGTGGACACTGTTTGGTTGTATAATATAAAGAAATAAATTTGTTAAAATTGCGGTTACTGTTTTTGTTTTAATGAGCTTTATTCATGGATTCGCGTTGCGTTTTAAGTAGATGTTATAGCTACAGCTATGAGGATTTTGTCTCGAAAGTATGTATTGTGGAAAGACATGCTGTCGCCTAAGGCTGAAACAACTACAGCCGAGCGATGCCGAGCCGGGCGATGCGATGTGACAGGTGTTCATATTGCACGCCTGGCGATACCGAGCCGAGCGATGGTTTGCGATTTGATGCCGAGCAAAGCGATTCGATGAAGGTCAGGGATGCTCACACTGCATACAATGGTGGAGAGTAGAGGCCAATTTAGTTCAAGGAAGATAATCTTCTTATTTCTGTTTGAAAAGTGTGCACTAAAAATGGGAGGGCCATTGGGTGCATCCCATTAATGAAGAAAGGACTAGTGTTGCTGAATTTCATCATCTATTCCGCAACCCCAGACAAGATGAAAAAAGATGTTGGAGTTACTTTCGTATAAGAACAACCACGTTCGATTACATAGTATCGTCAATTTCAAGCAGCCTGTCGCACCAGATCCCGACCAAATTTCTGTACAACATACAACTCGTACTCTAGCATATGAAATGTTCATATAACTTTCAACCGAAAGTTTACGAATTGCGTTGTAGTGCGAGATCACACTGCAAAATACCATGTATCTGTTTGCCCTCGCGTACTTTATTATGGTGGTAGTAACCTTTCATTTAAGCCATACTGAATCAAAAAAAAAAACACATAAATGCATTTTTTTTCAGTGTGATCTCAGGCTATTGGTAAATCAAATACGAGTATTACTGTACAGCCCGTACTCGCACCATACTCGCAACATCTGAAGCTCCATCGCATAACATCGCAAAGCCCAAATCGGCAGCTGGTACTCGCACGTAAACGCAAAGTTGTTTGTGATGGCACTGGACCCATAGCTCGGTTCGGCATCGCGTCCCGCGCAATGTGTACACTCAAAACGTGATTCCATTTAAAATTGAAGACTTTCTATTTTCTTGCGATGACCGATTGTAATCGCAAGCTATCGCTCGGCCCGGCTCGGCATTGCACGCAATGTGAATATCCACTAAGGCTCTCACATGACGATACTCAAATTTCGGATACTGGGAGACGGAGACTTGAGACTGTAGTTGTCCGTTATCTACACACGGCCGATACTGAAGTTGCGAGTCTCCTATCAGTCTCCATCCGACGCAAATCTTACGTTGAATTCTTTATCACTTATATTCATATCTTTCTACGCGAAACCAAGCGAGTGAGCGATTCGGGTTTTCTAGTCGTCGTAGACTGTAGTCGCCCCTCCTCTTCACACGGCCGCTACTGAAGTTACCGAGTTTCCCATCAACAGGTTAAGCAGAGGCAGGCAAATCTGTGGAATGTGCTTTTGGTGAAATGCCCTTAGAACGGCGGTTGCTGAATAAGGTCACAACACTAGCCTGCTTGCTCGTTAGTGCAGCCCTAAGAACTACTCCTTCTTATGCTTAACCTACTTCCTTGGGACATTCTTGGTGAGCAATTTGCTGCAAGTACTGCCAGCCGCCTTCGTGAAACACGGCACTGGTTCTCGTCGAATACGGGCCACTCGGTGGTCTTGAACCACCTGAGAGTCCCTGCTGGTACTAATTACACTTCCCCTAGTTTTATTTTCGGAAAGAACTTTGTTAGCATGACTCCCACTCAGAGTGAAGTGAGGGTGAGTTTCCGTTGACGGGTTCTGCGTTTACTCAGATCAACTTGACCTAAGCCTATCTTTCCGTCTCCCGGATCACTGTAGGGTCCTCCAGGCGGAGATTACTGCCATTTTTGAGGCTCTAATCTGGCTGAGGCGGCACGTGCAAGCCCCTACGGATATCACAGTCTATACAGAAAGCAAAGCCATAATAAGATCCCTAGAATCCGCCCTGTTAACATCTAAGATAGTAAGTAAGTACCGCTCGACCCTCATTGAGGCAGGGAGCTCTTTTAACATTGCCTTGTGCTGAATTCCGAGCCATAGTGGTTTTGGTGGCAACTTCCACGCTTCCACCAGCTCACATCATTGAAATTGAAAAGGCAGCATATCAGCTCTATCGTGGGGATGATTACTGATCACTGCCTTATAGGGGAGCATGCTAGGAGGCTCCGCCTTCCTTTTAATAATCTTTGCAGAAGCTTTGCAGACGCTGATGAGGAGGAAAGTTGTTTTCATCTCCTCTGTTCTTGTCCGGCCTTGGCAAATAAGAGATCGGCTCTCGGCTCCTATTTTTTCCCGGAACTGGAGGATGTGGAGAATATCAATATCGGCTGACTCCTTCGTTTTATCACCAGCTCAGGCTGATTTAATAATTAGTTAGGATTGTGGGTTAATAAAGCAAAGTGGTATCACAATGGATCAGCTTATTGTCTAATTGTGCTGTGCTTGGCATAGCAGCCACCTACCTATCCCTAATGAATGGAGGCAATAACTTACAAACGCTTAACCAAACTTATAAAGAAGAAAACACATCTACAGAAAACTTAAAAGAAAGCAAATTCTCACCAGGTTTCATTAGAAGTAGTATTTTATTGATAAAAAGATTTATAATAAATACGTTTCGGGTGCTAGCTACTTGAATGCGATATTCTTTCACCCGATAAAAAACATTATGGGTCACATTAATATTACTAAAGACATATTACTAGACATTCTAACATGAAGCATGTAAAGGTCCATTGCATTTGATCTTACACTGAAATACGAGGCTGCTTTTATCGACTTTTGTGTTTCTTACAGAGCAAACTGGAGTAGTGCTTTCGTACAAAATATGTTTTAAATGTTAATGCGCTTTATTAAATAATGCTTAAAAGCCAATCACAAATTCAATAGATCTTAACTAAATTGATAAAAAGTTTTTTTTTTTTTCATACGAATTGTATCGCCAAAGAGCATTACTTTAGTGTGTGTGTGTGTCTGTCTCTGTGTGCTGTGACTTTTTTTTCAAATATACACATATTGGAGATTACACCGACGACAACGACGACGACAATGACAATGACGAACAGTCTCATGAGATTTATCAAATTCTTTTTTCATCTTGAATGTATTTTATTGACAAACATTGATTCTCCCTAGCAACACATTTGCATGCTTACAATTTGCATCGTTCGGTTTGCGCTAAAAATTACGCCCTAAATAAATACAAGAATATACATTATCACGACAGATTTCCGAAAAACCAATTTTCGTATAAAATTCTAATTGATACGTTTCCGATTGATTGATGCAAATGTGTACACCGAACGATCCATTGGCCCGCAAGGCGGCCAACAGAACGGTTACCATACGCTTGCCAACCGACTGATCGAGAGCCATTTCCTCTTTGAGCACGCAACACGTCATAATGGATGGATGCGTGTTAAGTACTTCGCACGGTATGTCCGCTTTGAAATTGTGAAAATCGGCAATAGAATTTTTCGCCAAGGCTGGGACATTTTCCAGTTCCAAGAGAGACACGGGATATTTTTCACACATGGCCGGAATCCAGCACATTTCTTGATTGCGATTGAAGAGTCGAGCGTCGAGGGTGGCGCAGGCGTAGCCGATGATCGCGTTGTTGGCATTCTGCACGACGATGCACATTTCCGGATTGAGAGTGATGAATGGTCCGAGAATGCGATCAACAATGGCCGTTTGGAGATTTTCTGGAACGAAAATTAGAAAATTTAAAGATTTAGGATTGAAAGAATATTTTGAATAACATTTTCAATCGAATAAATCGTAACTTGGGTATGGGCAAAAGCATATTTCCACACTTGCAATGCTTGAAGGATATGCCTCCAAGATATTAGGTGCGATCAGAGCAGCCCCGAAGAACAAAGACACATTTTTCGCGATTAGCGATCAATCCATAGAGCAGAGCACTATTTGTATGTATCTTTTCGATCGTTGCCTGCGATCGACGTACAGTGGTGCCTAGCAAAACGCATCTTAAAGGTCTGTGTTCATCGGGGCGACCGATGTGACGGTAGCTCACCGACGAACCCCAAGAAGCCAACCCCGCGCAAGCACAAGCAGTCGGCAAATCTTGTTTCTTGCCTGGCACAACGTCCACCTCAGTTAGCCAAAATGCACAACAGCGACTGCGACGCCTAAATACGATATTCAACCTCCTGCGATGCGACTGACCAAACCATGCGATACTTGTTGGCGAGCGTAGTCGCAGCCGTTTGGAGGAACACAGCTCCATATAAAATACACACAAATAGTGCTCAGCGCTGATCGCTGAGCTGAGATAGCTGCGCTGTCGTCGCATGGATCGCCCCGATTAATACAGACCTTAAGCGATTTTAAACTCACAATCACGGCAGTACTAAGTAGCCTCACTAAAAAGTAATTGACGCCACAGTCCAATTACAATAATTGATTACCCCCTGTGGTGTGGGATTAGAATAAGCCATCGCGTTACCGGCTTATCGTAAAAGGCGACTAAAGGGATAGGATGTATGTGCCAGCAACTTGCACATCTGAAATTCAAATATGCTAACGAAACGTCAACTATGCCTCGGATAAGGACTGACTCAACAGTTACGACTTTTGGCTATCGTACAATGACTAAGATTGGTTTCTGGAATGTGCGTACTCTCCTGGATAATGGATCAGAGGGTCCTCAGAACGCACGATTTCTACAAGTTGAGAGCGAATTTGAGCGGTACAAACTGAATATCCTAGGACTTAGCGAAATTAGATGGTGGAATAGTAGAGACTACAATTCTCCAACACGTATCACTGTGATGTTGTATTCCGGGAAAGTTTCTGGTAGTGTCCGTAAATCGGGGGTAAGGCGCCTTTTAACAAGAGCTCCACGTAGTTGCTTCATAAGCTGGGAACCGGTCTCAGATAGAATTATGAGCGCCAGGTTTCGAACCAAAATGAGAAACATCAAAATAATACAGTGCTACGCACCAACTGAACCAGGCAGTGTCAAGGCGAAGGACTCCTTCTACGAACAACTTAACGCCGTCCAGAGTAAAACACCTAAGGGCGACATTGTAATGGTAATGGGCGAATTGAATGCTAAGGTTGGTGCCGACAACGATGGACTGAGGCACGTGATGGGGAGACACGGTCTGGGCAACCTCAACGACAACGGTGAGAGGTTTGTAGAGTTCTTCAACTTCCACCGTCTCTTCATCGGAGGCACTATGTTTGAACATAAGAAGTGCCATAAGATCAGGTAGACCTCTGTTGATCGGCATAGGACTGAAAATCAAATCGACCATTACACCATTAGCAATAGATTTCGCAGTTGCCTTCTGGACGTTCATAATAAGAGGGGCGCCGACATTGGAATGGGAAGAGATCATCATCTCATGATCGCTAATGTTCGATTGCGGATTGCAGCCGTACAACTTCGTAGTGACGGTGGATCTAGACGTCGCAAAGTCGAAACCGCCAGACTAAAGTATCTAGCTTTAGCACAACAGTTTAACGACCATCTTGCGCTGAAGGCTGCTGAGATTACCAGTCATCCGGTTAGTGACCTAAATATGCACTGGAACGCCATAAAAATGCGTATATAGATAGCGCAGATACCATCCTTAGCCCGAACCCGGCTTGCTGGCCCAAGCCTTGGATGTCCGACGCTACATGGCAGCGAATTGTCGAACGACAGGAGCTGAGGGTTTATCTAGCAACAACGACAGAGGGCAATCGTAACAACACCGAGCTCCCGTACCGCATGAAGGCTCGAGAAGTCCGGCCGGCGTAGTATGCGTCGTGACAAAAGAGAGTATGTAAATTCCCTCCTTGTCACGCCAGAGGAAGCCGCAAGAAATAATAACCTAAACTTCGTATACAGTCTCCTCAAGGAGTGTAAATGTGTTCGTAGCTCCTATCAATATCCGGTGAAAGACAGTGATGGAAAGCCACTTATCTTAGAAGAAGATCAGATGAGGCGTTGGAGTGAACATTTCGCTATGGTTTTGAGCCGGCATGTTGTCCAAAATCTTTCAAAGCAGTTATCTCAGTGTTAAAACCAAACTGGGCCTGTTCCGCACCCTGGTTCTGTCTGTGTTGCTGTATGGGAGCAGCACATGGAAAGTAACCACAACAGTGCAGGCTTTCGTCAATTCCTGTCTTCGTCGAATCCTGGCCCGAAACAATTTCAAATGAAGAACTTAGTCGGCGCACGGGTCAGATGCCTATCAACGAATTGATTCGCACGCGAAAGTGGCAGTGGATTGGTCAGACGTTGCGTAAGAGCGATAACCGCGCTATGCGATGGAACCCCTTTTGCCAAAGAGGCCGACGGAGGGGTCGCCCTAGAATCTTGTGGCGCCGAACAGTGGACGATGAGTGTGCGTCACTGGGGAAATGGGATGAGATACGTGATATGGTCGGAAACCCAACGCGATGACGCGTAGGTGAAGTAGATGCGCTATGCCCCACAAGTGTCACCATACACTGTCGAACTCGAACTCGATCTCGAACCTGGTACAAATGTCCTCTAAATAGCTCAAGACACACACACACTTCACATAAACGTGAAAAAAAAACCAGTCCACTTGCACCATGTTCGAGACCAAGTTCGACAGTGTGTGGTGACACCAATGGGTTACGGCAATTTAGTATCCTAAGGACAACAGGTTGGCAAGAACTCGTCGCGCGTCTCACACCACGAATATATTATTAAATATATTAGCTGAGAGAGGCGTCAGTCTGATGTCTCGCCACGTCGACCGTTTCGGGTTCGAATCCCGTCCACGTCGGTTTGTGGCCATGGATGTTTGTGTTGTCTTCCCGCTGTGGTGTGGGGCGTAACAATAAGCCACAGCATTTCCCGACTTGTCGCAGGTAGGCGGCTAAATGGGCAGGAGGGACATGCTAGCAACATGTATTGTCCGAAACCAGTTGCTAATGAAACATCAACTGAGGTACATGGAATAGTTGATGCGTTATGCCCCAATATGTCGCGGCGCTCGGTGGCCGTGGTCACCGCTCTACGATACTAATCTAGAGCTCGGAGTTCAAACTCGGCGCGACCCAAAACTACCTGTGGGTACTAATAGAACTCTCACAGTACTCCGAGCTTGACGGCGCGGATAGAAGGTGCATGCTAGCAACTGCACTTCCGAAAAGTAGATATGCTGTCGAAACGTCTAACAAGGCATATAAATGCTATGCTAGAGATGTTGACGCGCCTATGCCCCTGGAGGGGTCAAGGCAATTAACATCATGCCCCAATAGAGGTTAGGGCAAATGGTATATCCCGGCTTGATGTATTTTAAAACGTGACTAAACGGACAGGATGTGTGTGCCAGCAACTTGAAACATCCGAAATCTTTTATATGCCAACAAAACGTCAACTAATTCGATGCGATATACCCTGCTCCCACGACAGCCGGTTCTACGCACCGGAGCGACCCGTTCATCAGCAACGGCAAAGGGCTGCCACACAAGGGCTTTAGGCAAACTATTATTTAAATTGAAGTAAATTCGCCATAAAAACCTTTTTAATGGACAATGTTACACTTTCTCGGGAAAAGTAAAAACTGTAGTAGGGATTTCATTTTTTTTTGTGGCTACTGACCTTTCTATTACAAAAACCAGAAGTTTATTTGTCTGCAATCTTGCTTGTCGTCAACAAACAAGTTTAGTCAAAATTTCATCCCCCGCAATTTTTTTACCGATTGCATCAATCTCAACAGCCAACATATTCGTAATAAGAAAGAAAATCGAATTACCTGGCAATATTTCTTGCAAATCGGATGCTTCACAAATAAATTTGTGACACACGCGATACAGCTCCTCTTCGTCGGCGCTGGTGTAGGGTCGAATAAAGTAGTAGTTAGACGTTGGGACGTCAGGCAACTTGTATATGAATAAGTCGTTTCCAGAATCAACGGGTATCAAACGCTGTTTGAAAGAAATGAAATTAGTGCTAAAAATATGTCGAACACGTCCGTCCGTCTGCTTACCTGCAAGTCTGCTGTTAAGCCGCCACGGAACACCCACGGCTCTTGATCGCCCGACATAAACGTCTCCTTCCAACCTTTGCTAAACCCTGAAATCAACAAAAATCACTTTTATTTTTGCACAACCGATTTACACCGAATCCGAACAACTTACACGTATAACTGCCTTGCGTATATGAATTAATGTTAAGCGGAAATGTACCTAGCGACAGCCACTTGACAAATGCATTGAGTAAAGAGATCACACCCGCAATATCCCAAACATAGGAGAATAAATCGTATACAAGTTCTTTGTTTGAGCAACATGATATCTTGCGGGACAGGGTGAGAACGTTTTGACATTGCGATGAAAACTTCGCGGCACGACGTTGCCATTCCTGCACCTGAAGCTGAAATATGTTCGAACAGTTTATATTGGACCAGGAATGATGATGAATTACCTCGGATTTTGCATTGTCATTTTTTCCGCTGGGTTGAATTAAGATACACGCATTTGTTTTAAGCCAATGGAATTCGTTGAGCAGCTGCACGCCCCGCACTCCATGTTCGAACGGTAGATAGAATAAATCACAGAGAAGATATAAATCCTCGGCAGTGATCGCTTTATCACCAGATGTTCTGCCAAATGTGTCATTGTTTAAGATTTGGGTGTGTTTGCAATCTCAATTACCACTTACTTGTCACATTCCTCATTCATATCCGCACTCGATGTTATGGAGGTGTCAGAACCTTCCACTTGCATGCTTCCCGATGACGTCTGCAATAACGACACGAGAATTTATTAAAGGGAGATAGGAACTTATTTGCCAAAATACCTACCGAAACCGTTTCAGACATGACAACATCCTCGGACGGACTTTTTGCCATCGGTTTTGGTGACGACTGCGATGCTAAACTGCTTCCACATTCCATCGGTTCCGTAGGACTGCTGGGCAACGAAACTCCGTCAATCATGGGCACGCTCTCTTGAGTTGACTTTACATCTGTCACAGTCTCGACGTTGTCTAAATAATTCGCCTCCACGATCGTAACATCTTCTTCGAGAATCTCCACTTTTGATGATTGATCTTGCATATTTTGTTCGTTCGCCTCTTCATCACCCTTCAGAGCTGCATGATTAGTAATTTTTTCGCCGGCTTTCGATTCGACCAAGATATTGGTCATTTGCTCGCCTTTCAAATTCATAATTGGAATTGGTATACTTGAAATTGGTATTTTTGCTGGTATTTCGAAATTGGAAACGGACGATATAATTGGATTGGGCAGAGAATCGTTTGTTACGACTTTCGTCGCGGACACTAGAGAGTTCATGATCACAGTCGGCACCGGGGTGACATTTGTTGCCGTCACAGTGCTACAAACTTCGGCCAAGGCTTGCAGTTGATTTGTATTGACTTCGGGTATTTTTACCGTCGACGAACTTGAAGTGGTTGTGGTGGTCGTTGTTAAACTCATGCATGTGTTAACCGAAGGCAAAATCGGGATGATGGGCATTACTGTAAAAAAAAGAGGACGATGAGTACACCCAAGAGCAAGTTTCAGTTCAAATGAAATTACTTGTTATTGGCGGCTGAGGTTTGGATAAGGGTCCCCAGGCTTCTTTCTCAGCGAAAAATTCAGGTAACCATTCCGCTACAGCATTTCTAGCAAAAAAATAATTTCAGTCAGTGAAATATTAACTAACGTTAGCACGAAAGTTCTTACTTGAGAGCAACTCGCGGATGGTAGATATTTTTCGACAATGAAACCGGCGCCTCTTCGTTACTAATCCCGTCATCAGTCTCCGTCTCCAGTTTAACATCGGCTGATATGCTATCTGCATATGAAATTCAGTTTATTATCACTCTAACTATTACTTTCAACCTTCACTTACTATTTATTTTCGTTTCTAGACTACATTTCGACCAATAGGCAAGCGTGTAAATCGCCACCGTGTTGGCATAAAATTCGCAATTTGGATTCGTTAAGACACCGCGTAGTAGAGGAATCAATTCCGGCGATCGGCCCGAATACGGCCCCAAGAACACTCGTTTCTGATCGTAGTCGTTTGCATGCAAATTATCCCAAATGACAGGCGGTCGTCGAAGAATTTCGGTAATTTCCTGAATCGATTCGACGCTCAGAGTTTTAGAGATGACTTTCGATCCGGTCCACATAATATCAATTTCGGGACAGAGTTTGGAACCGAGCGTGTTCAGATATTCGGAATGTGTCACAGACGGTACGGCACGTGTACTACAATATTGAGTCGGGCAGAAGAGAAAGCGGGGACCGTTCAAATGATTGTATATTTCATTTGTAACGGATACCTGGAAAAAAGTTGAGAAACAATGAAATTTTGTTTTGGTCATAAACTTGAGTTGGCTGAAGTATCTTAGAGATTTCAAGTTGCACTGTTTTTTTCTAAACGAAATGGAATTAATTTAATTTTTACTTGAGCATTTGCGAATGTTTGAAAGGCTTCTTTATCCGATTTGGTGAGCTCCGATTCGATATCATCGAAAAGTAAGGCAAAAGCTTCGCATCCGAACTGTGACACTTGTTCCAGTTTTCGTTTTAGCGCGGTTATTTCTTTTTGGCTGCTATACGTCATATCTAGGCCGGGGGACAGAGCGTAGTAGAAGACGATTCCTTGTTCTTTGGCTGCGGATATTAGACCTGTAATAAAAGACGTATAAAGTTGATTGAATAAAATTGTCTCGATTCGACAGGAAAAAAGTACAATACTTCTAAAGGCGCAAATTCATATAAACCAGGAATAGGGGAAATCAATAAATTTACACAAATTTGTATTGTACGCAGCGTTTGAATTCCTGAAGGTGCGTTTTGCTAGACACACGATCATTTAATATTTTATGTTCAAGCGGCAGCCGGTTTCACACAACTGAGCGACCCGTGTTTCACGACCAAGAGCTGCCACAAACCCTTCGACGCAAGAGGGAAGATATACGAGGGTAAGGTGAAAAGCTCTCGGCCTGACAAAATGAAAGACTGCGATTTTCAGTTAAAAAATGATTTTATTTTTCTGCATAATCTCCCTTGACTTCAACACACTTGGTCCAGCATTTCTGCAACATCAGTATTCCTTCCCGGAAGTGAGAGTCTGGGAGGCTGTGAAAATATTCATCTACGGCCCTCTCAACTTCTTCATTGGGTGCGAAGCGCTTCCCAGAAACAAATTTCTTCAAGTTTGGGAACAGATGGAAGTCTGAGGATGTCAAATCAGGAGAATAGGATGATGGTGAACCAAATCGTACTCCAAATCTCGCAGTTTTCCCATCGCCAACGCACACTTGTGTACAGGTGCGTTGTCCTGGTAAAAGATGATTTTTTTCTTCTTCAAGCCAGGCCTCTTCTCGTGAATTTTGGCATTCAGCTGGTCAAGAAGTTTGGAGTAATATTCGCCTGTAATTGTTCTGCCTTTTTCAAGGTAATCAACTAACAGGAACCCTTTGGCACCCCAAAACACGCTGGCCATGACCTTTTCGGCAGATGCCATCGACTTCGCTTTCTTTGGCGCTGAACCACCGGCTTCCACCCACTGCTTCGACTGCTGTTTCGTTTCTGGCGTGTAGTGGTGGACCCAAGTCTCATCCATGGTGACAAATCGCCGCACAAAGTCGATCGGATCTCCATTGAATCGGTGCAAAGATTGCTGCAAAAATCGTTTGCGCATCTGCTTTTGATCGACATTTAGCAAATGCGGCACCCATCTTGCGCAGAGCTTTCGCATCTCTAATTCTTTGTGTTTCGCACCCTTTCTTCCGATATCCCCACAGCCTCAGCCATATCACTCACTTTTATTCGTCTATCGTCCAACACGATATCATGCACTTTTTCGATGGTTTCCGTTGTGGTTGCGGTTGTTGGACGTCCTTCACGTGGGTCGTCTTCGAGGAACGTGCGACCACGTTTAAATTTCCATTGAATCTGCACCCAAATGCCACCTCAGTAAAATGTACATGCTATGACGAATGGTGCCACTTGAGAAACTGCTCTGGGCTAAATCACCACAGGCAATGGAATTCCTCCTTTACTGCGAGCCTATGTAGGAATAGAGGACAGCAATCATCAATATCATCACAAATGCCTATCGTACTACCATCAGTGTCACCGTTCCCCACCGACTCCAGTAAACAACATCTCCACCAGGAATTCATTGCAACAGAACCTCACACCAGTACCACCCGTCGCCAACTTCAACACCATCTCACTTGTACAGCTTAATTGCAATGAGTTGCAGCAGAAACTCGCCGAATTACCGGCATTCATGGACAGACATTGCATCATGGTTGGAGCTATTCAAGAGACGAAACTCAACACCAACGCGTTCCTCAATTCCTATGGCAAGAACAACACCATTAGGAAGAATAGAATGTGGGGGAATTGCTTTTCTAATTCACCACTCAGTACCATATCGTGAAATTAACATTACACTGCCCAACATCCTGGAAGTACAAGCCATAGTTCTTCGGACAATACTGATATTGAATTCTACAACATATACATTCCACCTGTATCCAACCACCACCTGTATTTCAATGCTTATCACGAATTGTGGCACTCTAACCGCAACAGAGATGCCAGAGGAGTTACCATAGCCGAACAACTTGACGCATCAGACTTCTGTCCGCTCAATGACGACACGTCCACTCGTATTGCTGGGACCTGTTCCAGCTCGCCCGATATCTCGATTGCCAGCGCCGGACTTATCAATGATGCACGATGGGAACCAGTCCTGACGCTGTCTTCAAATCGAAACGGCTACAATGTTTATTCCAACTGGACGCATACCTAAAATTCGACCAAATTTCCCTACTTCAGCATCCAGATTAGCAGACGAATAAGACTGGATACGCAGCACCAACCCGGACATCCCCGTATCAAGGAATTACATCTGGATATATGCAATCAAGTAGCAGTTCACAGGAGAAGGAAATGGAACTGTCACCTCGAAAATTGCAATTTAACAACTGGCGTTAACAAGCTCTGGTCTACGGTTAGAGCTCTTACAAACCCAAACAAACATGAAGCGCATGTTTCAATTCAGTTTGGCGACACTACGGTTAGCGATCCTAAGATATGCGCAAACAGCTTTAACAAACAGTTTATCGAGCATCCACCACCTGATAGACTTAAGCGGATCATCACTAGGAGCATCCGTAACCGTTCAGTTGAGCAGGCACTTCAAGTTTAATGCGAAGTTGCCGCAAGCTATTAAAAAAGAAAAAAGGGTTCAAAACCCCTTGGACCAAAGATGGTATTTCGATGGTCATGCTTAAAAACCTTGACCGCCAGCAATTGACTACATAACGACCACCTTTAATCTCTCCATCTCATTGTCTATCATTCCCGAGTTTTAGATGAAAGGAAGGGTGATCCCTATTCTAAAACCAGGAAAGAAACCAACGCAAGGCGAATCATACCGTCCCATCACACTTTTATCTCTTGTGGCCAAGACTCTCGAAGCGCTACTCCAGCTTATAATTGCGACTCGCATCCAATTAGCCAATCATCAACATGGCTTTCGAAGGATAGACAGCAAATCGACGGCTTTAGATGCCATCACATGACGAATACATCTTCTTTTTTCTTGCCCTTTAATACCACTCTGCGGCTCCGCGTTGCTCTGCCTGTGGTGTTGGCACTTCGTCCATTCTGGCGGTATAATTTCAGCTTCCTTCTGCAGGCAGCTCGGTCTTGGATCGTATCATCGCCGAGATTAATGTGTTGCTGTTGCTTCTTCATCTGATCGATCCATGTGTGTTTCCGTCTACCTCGGGGTTTGGGTCAATCAAATGGAACATTCATTTCTTCATGACTGGGTTCTCAGGCGGACGCCTTAGAACATGGCAATACCAATCTATATGACGATCCTCGAGCTTTCAGTGATCGGTTGCTCAACAAACAAGCTGCCTCGGATGTAGGTACTTTTGATATGACCCTTTTTGGACAAACCGGCTACATCCGTAGCATTTTCATCTCGGTCGCAGTAATTTTACTTTCGTATGTCTTGTACATAGTCAAGCATTCAGACGCATACATTAGTGCGGGACGTACGACGGTTTTGTAAAACTTGCCCTTAAACTTTTGTGGCATCTTCTTGTCGCAAAAAACTCCAGAGTTTTCTTGCCATTTCATTCAACCGACACTGATATGATGTTTGATGTGGTGATGTGTGTTGACCATCGAGCCCAGGTAGTTGAATCTTGTACAGGACTTCAGCTGCTCTCCTTTAATGTAGATATCTGGTATCGGTCTCTCTGGACTTGAAAAAGGACAGCAAATATACTCTGTCTTGGGTATGCTAATCTTCAGTCCATGATCCTCCAGTATCTTACACCACTTGGTCAGTGCAGCCTGCAAAGCAACGATGTCTCTACCCAGGAAAACGTCATCGGCGAAGAGAAGGGATATTTCCAGGCCGTCAGAAATGAGAGTTAATAAATAAGGCATGTGATATGTGCTAGACACAAATAGTAGTAGAAGTGCTAAGTATTTAAACTGTACTAAAAACTAGTTGCTATGCAAGTCATTTCATCTCTTCTCTAAAACAGTCGCTAACTAGCAGTTAAGCTAATAACTCTATTTCGATAGACAAAACAGAATAAAGTGAATTATTGTACATATTTTAAACTTAAGAGTTTAATTATTATCGCGGAATAAATCAGCATGATGATGTTGAAGAACAAGAAACCGGAAATTCTTCAGACTCACCAGCTGTGCATCTTACTTTAGTAGTTGCCCCTTCATACATGTCTTGTATCTGCCTCGGGGACCTCAAGTGCTTTTAGGGCCACCCATATCAGATCACGAGGAACTCTGCCGAAGACTTTCTCCAAATCGATGACCACAAAGTGCAAGTCCGTCCATGCATCACGATGCTTTTCCATCGTAACATAGCATCGACTGTGGAGCGACCCTTCACAAAACCGAACAATCTTTTTCAATCGATTGCAGACAACTCGTTTGTAAGTCATCAATGTGTGAGATGTTAACTTGATGGCCCTATAGTTATTGAACTTGCGTCAGTCACCCTTGTTCTTACAAAGCAGGATAAGGAATGTTGTTGCTAGATTAGTTCCTTTGATTTCTGTAGTTCTTTAAATGTTTTCAATAAAAAGACTGTTGTTCCCTTATGCTGTAGATTCATTTTTTATTGTCACAGACACGTGTTTCAGGCGTAACTTGCGCTTGAATATCTCAAGGCTCTCTACAGCATCAAGTTTGTATGTCTTTGGTATTTTTTTTATTACTCGTACGCCGACGTTGTCCCATGTGATCACATGTCCGGTGTCTATGATGTGTTTGGCCACCGCTGATTTGACGTGCCTTATTATTTTTTTCCGCTAATTCCACGTCCTTCATGTGTTCGTCAAACCTTGTTTTTACCAGTCGCTTGGTCTGACCAATGTATGTACTCTCGCAATCAGGACATTCGATTTTTATATACGCCGCTGTGTTCCCATTTGTTTTAGGGTCTTTCTCACTCGTCAGTATTGTCTTCAGCTGCGCGTGTCTGCTCGTTGGTACCATTTCGATGTTGAATTTTGCCAGCGCATTATTTATGTGACCCCATGGTGTTGTAGACTAAGCTGGATCTGAAGGTCGTTTCATCGTTGTTGTTGTTTGACATCATTGTGAGTTTCTTCCGTTCAATTCTGGCCTTCTTTTTCCTGATAATGGCATCTATAATTTTGCTGCTATATCCGTTTTTTGAGGCCGTGTCCGTTATATAAGCTAATTTTTGTTCGTATCGGCATTTATTGAGGGGGATAGTTAGTATCCTGTGGATCATGCTGTGATATGCAGCGAATTTGTGTTGATAAGAGTGGAGGGAGCTGCTCGGAATGGTTCCCTGCTGTGTCGTTGTTGTTTTCCTATGTATGTCGAACTCAATATTTTCCCCATTTCTAAAAATTTTGACGTTCAAAAAGGGTATTTCGCCATTTTCTCCTGTTTCCGTTGTAAGTGTCACCATACACTGTCGAACTCGAACACGAACCTAGTACAAATGTCCTCTGACACACACATACACTTCACATAGGTGTGAAGAAAACCGATCCACTTGTACTAGGTTCGTGTTCGAGTTCAACAGTGTATGGTGACACTAAATGTGATGTTTTTGTGGAGGCGATTGATGTTATCTAGTAGTAGCCGCAACTTTGTCTTATCTACGATGACCAACACGTCGTCAACGTAACGTACGCAGAATGTTGGCATTATCCCTCGTTCTTCCATTAACTTCTCCAGTCCTGCCATGAACACTTCGCTTATTGAGAGGGGGTGAGAGGGGGTTGCGCGCAGCTGAAGACAATACTGACGAGTGAGAAAGACCCTAAAACAAAAGGGGAACACAGCGGCGTATATAAAATCGAATGTCCTGATTGCGAGAGTGTATACATTGGTCAGATCAAGCGACTGGTAAAAACAAGGTTTAACAAACACATGAAGGTCGTGAAATTAGCGGAAAAAAAACCCAATAAGGCACGTCAAATCAGCGGTGGCCAAACACATCATAGACACCGGACATGTGATCACATGGGACAACGTCGACGTAATAAAAACAGTACGAAAGACATACAAACTCGATGCTGCAGAGAGCCAGCCTTGAGATATTCAAGCGAGGAAAAAAAGGATTGCCCAACAGAGACGAGGGAAATTGTTCATCATACCTCTTCCAGGCAATAAAAAAAAAATTAGGTAACGACATCTAGCCAAGTAATCCACCATATGTAAATAATTTAAGTATACCCAACTCTGATTGAAATACAATATAACGAAAAATGATGGATGAAATCGCACAAAAAGCAGCTGAGATAACTAATCACCCAGATAGTGACATAAATGAAAACTGGGATGCCATAAAAAATGCGTACATTGATAGCGCAGATACCATCCTCGGCACACACACGAACTGCCGGAATAAGCGCTGGATGTCCGCTTCATGGCAGCGGATTGTTGAAAGAAAAGAACTGAAGGTTCGTTTGGCTGCAGCATCAGACGACAATCGGAGCAGCATCGAACTCCTTTACTATCAGAAAGCTCGAGAAGTTTAGCGTAGTGTGCGACGCGATAAAAGAGTTTATGCGAATTCTCTTTTAGCCTCAGCGGAAGAAGCCGCAAGAAGTAACAACTTAAACGCCGTATACAGTGTCGTCAAGGAGTTTACAGGTGGTCGTAACTCCTGCCAACATCCGGTGAAGGATAGTGATGGAAACCTACTTATCTTGGAAGAAGATCAAATGAGGCGGTGGAAAGAACATTCCGCCGCGGTCTTGAATCGTGTAACCTCTGGTTAAGTTCCCCCTTATATAGATAATTTAGCTAACCATCAAAATGTGCGTATACGGTCCACTGCCCCGACTAAAGAGGAAATATTCACTGCAATTATTGCACTAAAACGAGGAAAGGCCGCCGGATTCGACGGTATCCCTGCCGAACTTTATCAAGCAGCGCCAAGCGTAATTGCCGATTTGCTGCACCCACTTGTTGATAAAGCTAACCAAGCTAAATGCGCCTACGGCATGCTGTCCAAAATCTGGCAAAGCAGTTATCAAATCAAGACCAAGCTGGGCCTGTTTCGCTCCCTGGTACCATAGATAAACAGACTACATAGATGTCTATTCTGGAACAAAATATCGCGTCTATGAAATGATATCTACGAAAATTTCGAGTTAACCACGCAGACATGTGTGTGTGAGAGCGAATGAAGCGTGAGCGTCACTAGTTGCAATTGAAGAGCAATGGCACGTACGTAGTTAGGTTAGACTCTTTGAGTCGACAATTTGCATCTTTTATGAATCTCGTGTTTGATGCGGTTTGCGTCTCTCCGGCGGTGTACCGATCTTAGGCCGGCCGCATCTTGGACGTAGGCAGGGCAGCGCAGCGCAGCGCAGCGCGCACATGGCATTGTTGTTGTAACAATAGTTAAAATCTGATTTTACAACAACAATGCCATGTGCGCGCTGTGCGAGCTGCCCTGCCTACGTCGCAAGATGCGGCCGGCCTTAGGAACAGACCGAGGAGTGTGAAGTTTATGTCCTATTCACAGACTCATTAAGTTCGAACAATTACTATTCGCGTGGACTCCCGACCAAGGTATGCACTTATGTGGATTGCTTTGCTCGTGTACCTCATTTGCGATTACAACAATCGAAAAGGTTATTTAAAAGTTCCAACAATTTTATTGTTGGATAATGGATGCACATTATCCGCGACGCGTTCACTAAACTTCCCCAGTTCATTCATGGTCCTCATACCTGCAGCAGTACTACCACTTAACATTTGCACAGTATATTTCACCTTCATTTTCTCAGTAGTAGTCTGTTTATCTATGCTGTTTATGTTTATGTCTGTTTATCTATCTGTAGTCTGTTTATCTATGCTGGTACTATCTGTGCTTTTGTATGGGAGCAGTACATGGAAAGTTTCCGTTAGTGTTACCAGAAAGCTGCAAGTTTTCGTCAAATCGTGTCTTCGTCGAATTTTATGAATTTTCTGGCCCGAAACAAATGAAGAGCTAAGTAGGCGTACGGGTCAGATGCCAATCGACGAATTGATACACAGGCGAAAATGACAGTGGATAGGTCACACAATGCGTTAGAGTGATAAATGCATTGCTTTGCATGCCATGAAATGGAACCCCCTTTTCAACCAAGGCCGACCAAGAGGGGGTCCTACAATCACATGGCGTCGATCTGTGGCGGAGTGTGAGGTGCTGGGTAGTTTTTCTGGGGAGTTGCGCCCCATTGCCTAGAACAGAGTACGATGGCGCACAGGAGTAGTTGACGGGCTACGCCCCACTAGGAGTTAAGGCAAAGTAGTATATGTCTTATCAGTTTCAAACAAATTTCCGAGTAAAACGGTAAATTGATTACACTATAATGATTTTTAATGCCTTACCTCAAGAGATTCGTACTCTCACATCATATGAAACTCTCAAATGGAGACTTAAACATTACTTACAGCTTAACGAGAGTTAATTAAATGCATTATTAATTCCAAGCAATTGCACTCACCAACCATGGTTTGATTACCACGATCTCACTTTGATTAAAATTTTGTTTCTCATTTTAATAAAAAAAAAAAACTTTTTTTGCCTTCTCACTGTCTTGGAGGCAAAACAAGTTTTAAATTTATAATCTATGTTTTAACGTTTTTCCAAATGTAATTGTCTTTGGCACACAATATTTCCCCCCTGTAACTAATGTGGGCGCGGGTATATGTATTCCTAAATACCAATCTCAGGTCCTTCTGTCGGATTTCTGTGAACCAAACCTGAATTGAGTGTATTTGTCTCCACCTCCCCAATCCCTTTTCTCCCAGGGAAATGATGATAAGAGCTTTTCAATTGCATGACTATGTGAATGATATGATAATGCCAAAGCCAAATTAATACCTAATCCCTTCTTAAAAAAAAGATACGTAGGGTAGCTTTCCATCCGTTTTTTTTCTAAAATGTAAACCCCATTGAAGTAGCTGCCTTCCTTACGGAGTCTTAAATATATAATACACACACACCGCAATTCTGACCATTGCCACAACAATAGTGGTACGATCACAGGGACGTAGTAGCACCGAAGCTGGAAGGATGAGGGCAGCTAGCCGGGCGGAATCAGCAGAAGAACGTCAACGACGTTGGAAGAGTTCGCTGTAAGCACCGCAGGTAGGCGAAGCGCGCATCCTAGGGGCAAGAATAAGAATGGTTGCTACGAGAAATGCTGAATCAATTGCGAGATCAATTCACTGGAGCGATTTGTTGATGGCTGCATTCAAATATGACAAAAATTTAGATTGCAGCGTCCATCCAAGCGTTTCAATTGGATAAATACAGAAAGTGTGTATATACTCCCAAGCCTTAAAATTTGAAAAAGAAACGCCCAGAATGTGCTGTTTAAACACGGGAAAATTCAACTGCTCCCAATTATGGAGAATTTTGGGTAATCTTTTAATTTCCGGGGCGCGAGGTGACAAAATCACTTTTCACTCTGATTTTTTATCACTTTTCGTTCGCGTTACTCTAAAACCTGAATTTGCAAAAAAAAAGAATACATTTTTATTTATTTTTATTTTCTATTTTTTTTACTGAATGTTTGGTCCCCTTTCGCGGGCTCCCCTTCCTAGACCAAGTACAAGAAATCCGATTAATTAGAAGAATTAGGTCAGTGAACTTTTTTAACTAACTATTAACTTTTTCCCGGTGGCTTGCCATAGAAGGCGACTAAGAGTACAAATTGGGTATGGCAACAACCTGCGCTATCCCAAATCTATTATATGCTAACGAAACGTTAGCTACGCCTCCTGCAGTATTCGACGCGCTATACCTCACAAGGTGTTAAGGCAAACTATTACATATATTATGACTCCTTCACCCTAGCTACATGCTTCAACACCTACACCCAATATTTACTTACTCGTTAGATGATCGGCCTCCTCCACCGTGTACAATTCGCGCCAATAGGCCCGGTGTTTGTAGTCATCTTTCGGAGCGTAAACGTACGAGTCCATGCCCCACTTCTTCAACCTGCAAAAATCAAACACCAAACAGTTCATAAGTCGCCGACTCCACTCACAAGCCACTCCCGCCAGCCGCGGGATAACCTACTTTCTGAACAAGTCCTTCCGCTGTTCCGTTGTCCACGGTCGACCGTAAAATCCTGAAAGAAAAATAGCACAAATTGATCCAACCATCGCATGTATTCCTGAGTCAACCAATTTTCATTTAAATTATGCGCCGGCATCGCCGCTCTTTTACCTTCGACGACACCGCAAAGAAAATTGCCATTTCGGACGTCCGTGTTCGGTGGCGACATTTTTCCTTCACACGACCAACACTCGCTAGACCGAAACTAGAACAGAGCAGAATTGAGAAACAGCGATGGTCAATGGAAGGGAATTTGTTGTTAAGCGACGTGCAACTCAACAGACATCAATTGGCGAGCACAAATGAAATTGATTTTGTAATTTTTGTTGAAAAATCTGCACACAAATACACAGTTGACAGCTAGCAGACGGAATAGTGGTGTTTGACAGTTGTGCAAATACATGCCCGGGTGAATTTTGGCGGATTCGAAGAGGAACGAGAATACGACTACATGTGGAGTCCAATAGGAATGGCTGTGTTCCTAAAACGCAAGCGCTTCAGAATCGTTGAGCATCGAATTGTGATTATTTTGCATTTTGGAGACGTGCTGTCTCATTTATCAAATAATTTGCGAACTGCGAGCATGCAGCGGGGAAGGGAACAGCCCATAATATGAGCGCACTAAACATTATCACTGGTTTCCGGGGTGGACCCAAGTCACGCCAGAAAAGCGCAAACAAGTGATGCTAAATGGCTGAATTATAGTATGCGCGAACAACGCGGCTTCTGCTGTCAAATAAAGTTGAACCAATGTATTTCATATGGCGATAAGTATACTGTGCGCGAACAACACGTCGCTCACGTCGCAAAAGTTGAGACGAGTTCAACTTTGTCGCAATCAACGAGCCGCGAAATATCAATTCACAATAGGCATGTGGTTTAAAACTGTGGGTGATCATTTGTTTTGTTGTAAGTTACTGTTATTCGCTTGGAAGTGTATATTTCTAGTCTTAATTCAAAAAAGTGTTTCAAGTTTGTTAGGAAGCCAGTTTTTCACAGCTCGAATGTGTCAAAAGAACGCGAACAAGAGATTTGACTATAACTGGCTGAACAGCTGATTTTTGTTGGCTGCGACTTGTGGACGTAATTCGCGCACAATATAATTCCGAGGAAAAGCGCGTTGACATGATCAAACTACGGTTTGACAAACCACCTACTTGAGCGTGTCAGCCCCTTGTGAAACTGGTTTGATGTCTTGTGCTTCTGTCAAACCGTAGTTGGACGGTGCTCAACTTTTCATCAAATGCTAGTTTGTCAAATCGTAGTTTGATCATGTCAACGCGCTCTAAAGCCGGCTGCATCTTCGACGTAAAGCGCGTTGACATGATCAAACTACGGTTTGACAAACCACCAACTTGAACGTGTGAACCCCTTGTCAAACTGGTTTGATGTCTTGTGCTTCTGTCAAACCGTAGTTGGACGGTGCTCAACTTTTCATCAAATTCTAGTTTGTCAAACCGTAGTTTGATCATGTCAACGCGCTTGTAGGCAGAGCAGCGTAGCGCGCACATGGCATTGTTGTTGTAAAATCTGATTTTGACAATTGTTACAACAACAATGCCATGTGCGCGCTGCGCTGCGCTGCCCTGCCTACGTCCAACATGTGGCCGGCCTAAAGGTCGCCACCCATGGACGAGCACAACCACGAACAAACTTCCATCGATTGGTATCAACTCTGGCTATCTGCGGAATATTTTCTACTTCTAATGAAGATGAGTTCGAATGTCCAAAGGTGTTGTTGAGGACCTCAATGAAGTGCTCTCTCCACCATCGCAGTTGGTCTTCATCAGTGACCAGTAGAGACCCGTCTTTATCTTTCACGGGATGTTCAGCTGTAAAAGATTTGCCAGTTAATGGCTTGATAAGTTTGTAAAGGGTTCCACTGTCACCACGGTAAGCCGCTTCCTCTGCCTTCTCCGCCAATGCATTGATGTTGTTTCGTTTGTCCGGTCTTACGCTTCTTTGTACGCCTTTCTGAAGAGAACGGTATTCAGCTCTAAGTTGGTCTTGGACTGCGTCGTCAGTGGCTGAGTTGATTTGTTCTTTAATTCTCTTGCGTGCCACGATTAGAGACCACGTAGAGTCACTAATGAATGGCCTTCTACCGCGCTCTAATCTGCCCGCAAAAGTTTCACCGCATGAAATAAATGAGTCCTTAGCGACGTTCCATCTATCATCAATTGTAGGAGTCTCATAAGATGGTAGTACAATACATTAGCTCTTTCGTGCAAGGCGGTGGAATAACCACGTTTTACAGATGGATCTTTAAGCTTTTGCACATTAAAACGTGGCAAAATTCTTGCATTTTGAGGCCGTTCGTAAGCCTACTTTTGCGATAACAAGTTGGTGATCGCTGCCAATATCAGCACCCCGCTTCGACCTGACGTCTAAGAGACAGTTCCTCCATGTCATGGAAATGGCTATATGGTCAATCTGGTTCTCTGTTCTGCCATCCGGAGAAACCCAGGCTGGTAAATGACATCGTTTGAACAACGTACCGCCGATGACGAGCTGACGAGAGTTGCAAAACTCCACGAACATCTCGCCATTATGGTTCCGGTTGCCTAAACCATGATTGCCCATTAGGTGTTCCAAACCAAGATTGTCAGACCCGACTTTGGCATTGAGATCCCCCATAATAATCTTTATTTCACCTTTGGGAGCCTTGTCCAAGGTGTCGCCGAGTCGGTGATAGAATGCGTCTTTAGCTGATTGATCCGCTGGTTCAGTCGGGGCGTAGCACTGAATTATTGTGAGGTTTCTTACCCTCTGGATTTAAATCTGGCTGTAATGATACGGTCGGAGATTGGCTTCCAGTCAATTAGAGATAGGCATGCCTCCCTAGTCAACAGGATTCCGACGCCTGTCATTCGAGGTGGCGTATCGTCTTTATTTCCAGAGTAGAGCAGTACTGTTTGGGAGCTTGGTGGTAAAGTCGATCCCGATCTAGGCAATCTTGTTTCGCTTAGTCCTAGTAATGATGTTATATGCGGTCATTTCCCGTTCGACTTCAGTGAGCCTCGCACTATTGCACTCGCCCCACATCGTTCGAACGTTCCAAAAATCGATCATGGTCCGTTGTTTGTAGCCAAAAGTCGTTGCCCGTGAATCAGTCCGTGGTATCCGAGGCTCGTTTAATGTTTCGAGTGTAAATTTATTTCAGGTACGCAGGTTACAATAAGCCCACATACCCAATCTTAGGGGAAGGGTTGCTTCCTTAGGTGTCCTAAGAGTCGCCGGGAGCTATTTTTTATGTAGCGCAGAGGTAGCTCTCCAATGGTATTTTTAATTGCGCGTTCTTTTGATGATCTTTCAGCTGGGTGTGACGTGTTGGTGTTCTCACAACTATGTTGCAACTCCACCGTTCGCCTATTTCCTGAGACGCACTGGTGTTATTGGCCATTCAGGATGATCATCGTTATGTGCCTCTACCAAATGTTTTGCAGTGCAAAGCTCGGTTGGCTTGGTTAGCCGTTCCAGGGGGCGCCCACGCGGAGGACTATGGAAGAGGTCTTTGCCCCCAAGTGAAGTTCTGCATAAGTGAAATTAAATCATGATCAAATATATTGAATTTGAAAGTGATCGACCACATGGCTCATGCCATTGTGAATAACAGTTAGATGTACCGGTTTCACCGTTACCAATATAAATGAAATATTAATTAATGTAACTGTCGTACATTGTATGACTACATTTATTTAACATAACTCTAACGAGAGAATTTAACCTGGCAATGGGCGCGGTCCTGGAAGCCTTCTGATACGGATCTGACTTTTCTGTTTTCTCCTCTATGTGCTTCCCCCTCCAGTAAATTTAGTAAAGACAACTGTCAGTTTTTGGATCTGAGAAATATTCCCACAGACGGCATACACGGCCGTCTTGTCAAAAATGGAAAATTTAATTATTGCGGAATTATTGGATGATTTCGGTGATATCCAAATTGTAAATAGTGTGCAAAGCATACTAAATATAGTGCGCGTTGTCATGGATAACAACATGACAAACGATTGGAGTTTGTTGGACGGGATTGAGCGCGAAAATCGACCCAGAAATGCAAATTATTTCGAACAAATAGTTCCCCGATACGACGACTTCCTATTCAAGGAGCAGGTTTGTAGGCTAAAGGCGCAGCAAACTACCACTAAACACTTCGCAACACGTCCTGCACGCTGGCTAATGGATGACTTTCTATGTTGCTTTGGTGACCGAGGCGCCGGTGACATCTATGAACTGTCAAAATTTCTGATTTTAGAAATTGACCGGAAAAATATTCAGATCCAGAGGAGGAATTGTCAGATCCAAAAGTGACAGTTGTCTGTACTAAATTTACCGGAGGGGAAAGCAAATGGAGGTGAATTTGAGAAATTTCAAACTCTGATCCGCTCGCAGGAACGCAGCCAATACAATTCCTGGGATCAGCCAACCGACGACGTATGTAGCCTCACCTGTGGACTACTGTGAATAGTGGTGACATTAGGAACAAAGCACAACGAACATGGATCACATAGAAGGAGCACTCAGTACAAGTTGCCCAAAGGTTGTTTCCTATTCCCGTAATTGTCTATGCCTTAAATTCCACTATCCATACACAATCGCTTTGCGAGAGGATTGCGAAAAATAGACAGAAATATGTCTATTCATATGATCTCGTAAATCGGAAAGAGATCGCGATAGGGAGATAGCACACACACCATTGCAATTGTGGGAAAAAAACTACCAATACATTCAAAAACATGGGAAGCTGTCATTTGAGCAGTCGACTATTAAGTGATGCTGTCCTTATCTATCCAATGCCATTTCCCGTTTAGATTGCTGTCAAAAATGGGTAAACATGTGTGTGGCTGACTATTTGCATCCCGCTTCACAAAAATTAATGTACTGAGTGCCCCTTCTATGTGAATCCATGTTCGTTGGCACTACGTTGTCAAAGGAGAAGGAAGAAGAAGAAGACGTCCCGGTGTAGTTTATAGTTGGGGCGATAGATAAGTTAACAAATTAGTCGTTTTAGTATTTGGCATGTTTCATTTCCCGGTACACAGATCGGGTGAAAAGTGAAAAATGACATGTTCCACACACTTTTCTCCACAAGCCATTTCGCTGATGAAAAGTGCTGCTGTATTTTTTTTCATTTCACTCGATCTGAATACCAGCCTGTATATGGGGGCTATAAAAGTGAAGGCGCTTAGCTCAGCGCTTCGCTCAGCACAATCATTTCCAGAATAAAATCACTATGCAGAACTAAGCGCTTCTCACCGCTTTCGTTTTAAGAACATAGCCAATGAAATATCATTTTCCAAGGAATTGATGTCCTATTTTGGATTATAAAAGTTATTCCGGTAATAAATTTTTAATGACCATTTAAATTCAAACTCAAAATACATGTCGTTTCCAAATGTAAGGCCCTAACCAGATTCGCAGAATGCAGCAACAGCGGCAGCAGCAACAACAATAACCGATATATCTGTCGCGATGACACAGCGGCGATCACAGATTTATGTACCTGTTGTTGTTGCTGCTGCCGCTGCTGCTGCATTCTGCGTTCAATCTGCTTTGGGCCTAAGCCTACGATGAAAGGCCTAAACAGAGAACACGTTCCACACTATGCAGTACATCGCCACGAGCAGTACAATCGGACCCCCATCAATAAATAAACACCATCTGTCAATTTGATGTTTACTTTTGTTTTTGTACAGCAATGGTGGTCCAGTGGGGCTTCGTGCCTTAAAAATCCTCAGCCAGACAAGGACAATGGAGCATTTGGAGAGTTTTTGCAATACACGAGGATGCAAGGTGTGCACCGTAAAACCGGGACAAATGTGCAGTGACGAACAGAGCAAACTGGCACTCAACGATTTGTACAAACACGACTTCATATTTGGAAGCAATCCCCGGGGCCGGTTGTCCTCGCCCAATTCGCCCCGGGACGTGTGCATGGACAGCAATTTGCAGCGATACGAAACGGCCAGAGGAATAGTGGACAGCGCCGCCGAAAAGCAGGTACTTGGAATTTCCATGTTTTCTTGCTTTTGTTTATTTCGTCGACGGCCGCGACGAGCACTTTGGAGAGTGTCCTCCTGGTGCGCAAGTCTCAAATCTCGGATTGGCTGTCACACCGTTTTCAGCACGTCGTCGTGTTTCTTTTTCGTGCACAGCGTTTTTACGACTTTTGCTGGCCATGCCCGGGCTGTGCCCAATTCTCGAATAGAGTTCGCGAAACCAGCTACCGTCTGAAGCCCGCGAGTCCCCCGAGTACATTGAATGCCGTTCGAACGAGACGACGAGGTGGAAGGCTTGAACGTGACGACATCTGACACGGAATGTCCTCGAGAACGTCTGAGCGTTTGCAATAATCATCAGTTGGCGCTAGACACCACGGTTGTCGATTTTGCCAATTTCCCGCGAAGTTTCAGCTGCTTTTGCTGCCGCATTGAGAATCCTTTCCATCCGCCCCTGGCCTCGCCTCCCAATGAACCCATGACGGGTCATGAGAGTGCAACAATCACGCAGAGCCCCAAAGCGCGACATTGCCCAGTTAGAAAAACAGAATCTCTGGAGTGGCTTGCGTTCCAGTACTAATTGTGTGATTGGGTGTCCTTGCAGGTCGATCAGCTGGGCTACGAGAAACGAATGGAGGACTTGACGCAAAAACTAAACGAGTTGGAGCAGAACAACAATGAGCTCAGGAAGCGGCTCGAGGAGGCGGTCGAGGAGAAGCAGGAGGCCTACTGCAGGTTGGAGGTGATCAGCGTAGCGCACGAGAGCCGTATCACGGAAATGCATTGCGTGATAGCTGAGCTAAGCAAAAAGTTGCGAGCTAAACAGGATGCCACCATAGCGGAGGAGAGTGAACAGGAGGGCAGTGGTAATTAGTTTTAATAATGCATTTTAGGATGAAGGTATACAGTGGGAATTTTGTTTTGCAGAGGTGAGTTTCCAGTGTGAAAGTGCCCGCGAGTCGGAACCTGTTGAGGAGTCCGTCGTGGCCGATAACAAAGTAGACGGCGAGGAAGCTTCTCCTGAGCCTCCGCCACCGCCGGATCAACACTTGTCAGCGATACCTGCACATAAAAATCAAGTAGAGGTAAGTTATGGGAAAAGAGATCATCCGGTTTGGAGGTAAGAAGTATAACGGGGAAATCTTTTTTTATGACTTGAACAAGCCATGCTGGTGGCTTTCATGTGGTGGTTGCAATTGGAGCTACGGAGACAAATGTGTCAGTTGAACGTTTTATATATGATAAAAGTCTCAAATTCCGAATTTTACACCGCAAATTGACAGTGGGGTGAATGTGGAGGAAGAGCATTGCGCAAAAGTCCATAAACAGGTTAAATTCTTTCGGGTTTGTTTTGTTGGCACAACTGTTTTGCTTTTCTTCTTTATTCGGCAATCGCCGATTCGATCATTTAAAACCAATATTCAGGCAAACGACCGCATATATACTACCCCAATCGCGTTTTCTTTCCGGTCTGTTAGATGGGGTAAAAGGTTAATATGTGCAATCACGGAATATCAATCCTGCCTGAGCAGATAGATCCTGCTGGAAATCCCTTTTGACGAATTATAAAAAAAATTAAATGGGCCGCACTACCCTCATGTCGGTTTGTAATTAAAAATGCATAAAAGTGTAGAGAGCTGGGTAGGGTGTCCGAGTATTCGATGCTGTTTAGTCTAAACTTGCAACAACACCCTGGCAAGAGCGCGCAAAGGTGCTGTTTGGGATCGACGAACTATCCTCATCACGTTTTCCACTAGAAACGGTATCAGATCAAAGGTTTTGAGGTTTTCTATTCGAAAACCAATCCTGCCTTGTCCAAACTTGCTGGAAATAGGTGACAGGAGCGCGCGATTGTGTTCTACGTCGACGAACTACCCTCATCAAGGTTTGCACTAAGTACAGTATCAAATCAAAGGTCTTGACGTCCTCTTTCCAAAAAACCAATCCTGACCCGCAAAAGCCTGTCGGAAGTGGGTGGCAGAATAAGTAATAGGGGGGGGGGGGGCAAACTTATTTTTACAGGTTGACCTATTTCTGCAAGCTCTTCGGCATCTTGGCGGCAACCAGAGGATGGCTCAATCCAAGCAAGTGGATCTTGATGTGGTCTCCGGCTCTGCAAACTATCGCCCAAAAATGTTGTGTGGGATTGGATGTGTGTTAATTGCCTTGTCCATATCGCGCGTCCACATCTCTAGCATGCCTTGTTGACGTTTCAATAGCATTCGATTTTGGGCGGGTGGGTTACTGCGTGTTTATGTGTATGTGTTGTTGGGTGGGTGGAAACATGAACAACAACCCCAAAAATGTATAAATCTAAATTTGGGGAGATAATTCGTTGCAAAAAAAAATATAATTTAACCCGCAGGAACCTGGAACCTTCGCTACGCTCGTTCCGAACGTCAGGTTTTTCAGCTAGTAATTGACGAATTATATGTCCTGGTACTTTTTAAAAAATTGCTAGCGCATGACCAGATTAAAAAGTCAGTGCACGTCACTGCTACTTTGTGATTTTGGCGAATCACTTGAAAGCTAATCACATTATACGAAAACAATCAAGGTGCCATCACTATCTCGAGTCAAGAAAACTGTCAGTGGTTTGACCCACTGCCGTTACCAGGGAGCGCTCACGAGGAGAACTATGGAAAAGGTCTTTTTCCCCGCTAGACCAGAGTATTAATTTTATTTAATTTTTTTATTTAACAAATTTTGTTTACTTACCCTGATAAAATACATATTCATAAAATCATTTAAATATTTAATTACATTTAACCCATTTTCTTTATTTGCAGGCCTTACAAGAGGAAATCTTACACCTTAAAGCACAGATCGCTTACCTTCAGTCACAAATAGCAATTGAAAACGATTCTAGTCCCGAAGCACATCAGCAACAGCCTAACAGTAAAAATTTAGTAGATGACACAACAGAAGATGTGAACTATGACACGATCAACAATCCGAAAATTGAATATGATAATTGGAATCATCTCCAGACGCAGCTCGCCGACGAAGAGACTTTCGAACAGCAATATATTTTAACAAAAGGTACCGTGCCCAAATTTTGCAGTAGATTTAAAATAAATGGAAATAATTTTGTTATTGAGTGGGTTCAGGTCGCGGAACGTTTTAATTGCGGTTGCAAACAGTTCGACTATTTTTTCTTGCGGACGCTCCGTTTCAGTTTGCGTTTGATCAACCAGACATCAGGGAAATAAACTAACTCCTGGTTGATTTCCCGTCAACGGTGGGGGGGGGGGGTGTAAGGGGTATTAGCGTATTTGACAGTTCTTAGTTGACGTATTGCATGTGACTGACCCTTGTGGGGCATAGCGCGTCGACTGTTCCATGTGGCCCAGTTGACGTTTCGTTGGCATAAATTGGTTTCAGAGAATGCAGTTGCCAGCATACACCTCCTGCACATCCATGGCCACGAACGTTGTCGTGGACGTTTCTGCGGCAGCCGGTTCTACGCACCGGAGCGACCCGTTTCAAAACGGCCAAGAGCTGCCAAAACCCTTCAATGCAAGAAGGAAAGTGTGTTTGTGTGCTACATGCCCGTATCGTCTTTTTTTATGTTCACTGGGAGCAAAATATCTCGGCGCAACTGCTCTCAGTGTTACTTCTCCGCGCCGGCATTGAAAGTAATCCAGGACCATGGATATGCTGCGTATGTGATAGAGTGCTGCACCCAAACGCGACGACGGTGAGATGCAATTGCTGCAATCAATGGTGCCACCTAAGACACTGTTCAGGACTTAACCATCATAGGCCCTGGAATCCTTCCTATACTGTCAGTCAGTGTAGAAACAGAGGACAACGAGTAGCAGCCACGTCTAACACGCCTCAACAATCAACACTTTCGAGCATCCAGACAAGTTCACAGTCATCCCCTATGACTCCTACTAACAGTTCTCAAAGGATTTCCCAACACAATCTCACGCCAGCACCACCGATTGTCATTTTCAATACGCTCTCACTCGTCCAACTCAACTGCAATGGGTTACAGAACAAGATCGCCGAACTCACATCATTTATGGACAGACATCGCATCCAAGTTGGAGCCATACAGGAGACGAAACTGCACTCCAACTCGTCCCTAAACTCATATGGCAACTTCGCTATTGTCAGGAAAGACAGGTTGACCAACGCGGGAGGAGGGCTTGCCTTCATTATTCACCATTCCCTGCAATACCGGGTAATTGATATCACCAGCAGTGACAACACCATGGAAGTGCAAGCCATCGCCTTAAAATCGGGTAATGTTGATATTGAAATCTACAATATATACATTCTACCAGTATCCAGCTGTCCCCCTGGATATCACGTAAATATCAACATTCTCCTCACTGGTCAACACCGCCTCCTGCTCGGTGACTTTAATGCTCACCACGAACTCTGGCACTCCAACCTCAACAACGACGCCAGAGGTATCTCAATAGCCGAACAGATTGATGCCTCAGATTTCTGTACCCTAAATGATGACATCCCCACTCGCATCGCCGGTACATGTTCCAGTTCTCCAGACATCACGATTGCTAGTGCTGGCCTCATAAATGAAACGCAATGGGAGCCGGTCTTAACACTATCCTCAGACCACCTACCAATCGTGATAAGGCTTGACAAACCATCAAACATCATATCATCCAAACACCGCACGTTTGTCAACCACAATAAGGCCGACTGGAACGGTTTTACCTCCTATACCAACGCCAAATTCCTCGCACTGCCAACGCCAACCGACGTTCGCACGGCCGAATCAAACATAAAGAAAGTCCTGAACAAAGCGGCTGCGAAGTTCATTCCTGCAGGACGGATTCCGAAAATTCGGCCCAATTTCCCAACCACCGCCGCTAGATTGGCAGACGAAAGAGACGGCATTAGGAGCGTAGACCCAGACGACCCCAGAATTCACGAGATGAACTGCGAGATCCAGAGACAGGTAGCCGAACACAGAAGATCAAAATGGAGCACCGATCTGAATAACTGCAACCTAACCACAGGGTTGAGCAAGTTATGGTCGACAGTCCGTGCCCTCTCCAATCCACCAAATCAGAGAGGGAACGTCGCCATACAGTTCGGTGAATATTCAACAAGTGACCCTACCCACTGCGCAAGTCGTTTCAATAAACAATTTATTGAACACCCCGCACCAGACAGACTTAAGCGTAAAATCCGTAGACAGATTCACAACCGAACCACAGATAGCATACCTGTTTTCACCACGGACGAAGTAGTTGCAGCTATAAGGAAGGCAAACAACTCGAAAGCATTGGGACCAGATGGCATTTCAATGACCATGCTCAAACACCTCGATCTTCCAGCCATCAACTACCTCACGGCTACGTACAATCTATCCATCTCCTCGTTGATCGTTCCGGAAATCTGGAAAAAAGGGAGAGTCATCCCGATACTAAAACCTGGGAAGAAAGCGACACTCGGCGAATCCTATCGTCCAATAACTTTACTGTCACCAGTTGCCAAAACGCTGGAAGCACTAATCCACCCTGTTCTTACAGCCCACATCCAGCTCGCTGATCACCAACATGGCTTCCGAAGCATGTACGACCACGGCCTTGGATGCCATTACATCCCGCATCCATAATGGCCTCAACCAGGCTCGTCCGTGTGACAGAACAATATTGGTGGCGCTTGACTTGTCGAAGGCCTTCGACACTGTCAGCCATTCAGCGCTTCTCTCTGATATCAACTGTTCACCGCTTCCGACGCAAATAGTGAAATGGATTGCCAATTATCTCGCTGGCAGGCAATCCTACACAGAATTCAGGAACAGCAAATCTAAGCTTAGGAAGATCAAACAAGGGGTACCCCAAGGAGGAGTTCTATCTCCTACCTTGTTCAATCTATACCTCTCAGGACTCCCAGCACCACCTGAAGGGATCGATATTATCTCCTACGCTGACGACTGTTCCATCCTAGCAACAGGGAATGACATAGCGGCTATGTGCAGAAACATCAACGGTTATCTTGAACGACTAAACTCGTTCTTCATAAACAAGAACTTGACCGTCTCAGCGCCCAAATCCTCGGCAACACTATTCACCACCTGGACGAAGGAGGTCAAGATGCAGCTTGATATCTCGATCGGGAATCATCCTATTCCTACTATAAACCATCCTAAAATCCTAGGAGTTACGCTAGATAGCATGGCCACATCATCACCCCATGCCTCAACTGTATGCGATAGGATGCGCAGTAGGAATAAGATCCTCAAAGCCCTGGCCGGTAGCACCTGGGGCAAGGACAAAGAAACTCTACTGGTAACGTACAAAGCAGTCGGAAGATCAGTGGCCAACTATGCGGCTCCTGTGCGGTCGCAGAATCTCTGTGACACGCAATGGAAAAAGATGCAAACGTGCCAAAACGCCGCTCTCCGCACTGTTACAGGCTGTCTCTTGATGTCACCCCAGGACCATCTACATCAGGAAACCAGGATGATGCCTTTAAGAGATCATAACCAGCTTCTTGCCAAGCAATACCTGGTGGGTTGCTATCGTAGTGATCACCCTAACGTCAATCTCATGGACAAGACGCCGCCGCCCAGACATGTTAGGCGCGACCTGAGGGACCTTGAAAGAGACGTCCAGAGATACAAAAGGGAACCATTTGATAGTAACGCACATAGGTCGGCCATCGCAGCAATACATCGAGAAGAGGTCAACAAGTCAATAGCAAGCTTAGGTCCGAATTTAGTGCTCTCGTCCATACCACCAACGATATCTCAGGAAGAGGAAAGACTTCCGAGAGCCACGAGAACAACACTCGCCCAACTTCGGTCAGGCTGGTGTTCGCGACTGAACTCCTACCTATCTCGCATTGACTAGGACGTCTCAAACACCTGTCCTGCATGTAATGAAACTCCTCACGACGTAAACCATATCTTTCACTGCCCAGCTGCACCCACTCACCTGGCCCCAAGATCGTTGTGGGAGAACCCAATAGAGGCAGCTAATTTTCTTTCTCTCAACACCGGGGATGAAGACGATACTATAGACATGTAACAGACAAACACATCGAATTCTGACCATTGCTACAACAACAACAACGTTGTCGTGGACGGGATTCGAACCCGAAACGCCGGTAGTCAAACATGAGACTGATACCTCAACACACTGCGCTACCGGTCGCCCTCGATTTTTACATGGCGTCTTATGTGCTTATTTACACCGGAGCAACACAAATTTGTGGCGATTTTGCAGTGTTTTTCATTTTTCCTGAAACCGTCGCGAATTTAATTGAAGTTTTCTTTGAATTCAATAGCGAATCGGCTGTCAGCTCCTATCGAGTTCGGACCGTCATGAGGAACAGACGTGCGCGTAATCTGTCCTCAAATGCAAATGCAATAAATTCAGAATAATCACTGTAATAAGTGCGACTATAGGTAGCCGTCGATCCAATCATAACTAACAAGTAGGCATAACACTACTGTTAGCTGCGTTCGGATCATTGCTGCTTGGTCCAACTATTAAGTGAGAAAATCCACCATCCTTCCCGTAACGTTGTACGTTTCGCTACTCCTACACGGAAACATGCAAGATTTCATTTTTGATTTCTGCAATATTCGTGGAATAAGGGCGAATCATACTGCGGTGCATGCTCATCTGATGTTGCATAATCCAGCAGTTATGGCTTTAAGCGAAACGAAAGTTTCTAGCGATTCCGACATAAGCCAGTATTACGTCCCTGGATATCGCTTCTTGCCTGTCTTCTCACCCCAGAGGGGAATTGCAATCTACATTAGAAATAATGTAGCCTATTCAACCATCAGCCCCCAGTTCACTTTATCTAATCCAGAATTCACGTACACCTGGATTAGATTCAATTTTAAAAAGCACATTATATTCTTATGTTTTCTATATCGGAGCCCTGGGACTTCTGATTCCGATACGGAACACTACTTCGATATACTTTCCAGCAATATCGATGAGTTGTCTTGTCTGCCTTGGCAGGTGATTTCAATGTTCACAGTACTGAATGGCTTAAGTACTCTTCGTCCACAAGCCCAGCAGGAAGACTGGTTGAGTTATTTTGTGAATCATACAACCTACACCAATTAGTAGATTCCGCAACCAGAATACCTGATATCGAAGGCCAAAACGCCAACCTATTGGACTTGTTTATCACCTCACATCCCGATAAATACTCAGTATTGGTTTCATCTCCTTTGAGAAGTTCCTATCACAAATTGATATCGACCCGATTCAGTACTTGCTCCCTGAATGTCAAAGGCCTATCTCCCACCAAAAGACTATTATGGCATTATAATAAAGGGGATTGGGTCGCTTTCAATCAATACATCAGTGAACTGAACTGGGCCGACTGCTTCTCCACGAAGAACGTCGACTATATAAGCGAATCAATCATAAATATCATCTGGTACGGAATGTACTGCTTCGTCCCGCACAGCTTTATGAACATCAAACCAACTACCACCTCTTGGTTTAACAGAGTGCAAAGAGGCTATTAGGAGAAAAGAAGTGGCGTACCGTAGATACAAACAACGCCCTTGTGTCGAGCTGAGAGAGGTCTACAACTCTGCGCGGAACACATGCAAATCTGTTGTCAATAAAGCTAAATTTCAGTTCGATAGTAAAATCAGACAAAAAGTTTTCGTTGAGCGAAACGGTAGCAAAGGTTTCTGGTCCCTTGTTAAAGCTGTGAAGAATAACTTCAGCTGTTCTTCCATTCCACCACTTGTACATGATGGGAAAATATATAGTGAATCCCTAGAAAAGGCCAATTTGTTTGCTGAAATCTTCGGTGCAAACTCTTGGCTACTGCCCACTACGCAAAATCCACCAGCTACACCCTTGTGCGATTCACACCAGAGGCCTTTACATTTCCGCACTAGGGAAGTATTCAAAGTACTCTCAAAGCTCGATGTATCAAAATCGGCTGGACCTGATGGCATTTCCCCTTTAGTTTTCAGACATTGCGCTTCCTCATTAGCGAGACCTCTTCGAAAACTATTCTACCTATCCTACTCGACAGGAGTATTTCCATCAACATGGAAACTGGCTCATGTCCAACCAATCCCCAAAAAAGGTTAAGCATGTGATCCCTCTAACTATCGACCAATAGCATTGACTTCGGTCCTGTCAAAAATCTTTGAAACCCTTGTCAACAACCAACTTTTGAGCTATCTTGATTCACACCATCTCATCAGCGATCGACAATACGGTTTCCGTTCCTCGCGCTCAACCGGAGATTTAATGATATATCTCACCGAAAGATGGAATCGATGTATTCATCAATTTGGTGAAGCTAAAATCATTGCCCTCAACATTTCGAAAGCTTTTGACAGAGTTTGGCATCCGGCTCTTTTAGCTAAAGTCCAGGCTTTTGGTCTGGACCCAAAATTAGTTATATGGATTGAAAGTTTCCTCCACGGCCGTTCGCTTCGAGTCGTCCTTGATGGAGTTAAATCGAATTGCCATACCACCAACGCAGGGGTCCCTCAAGGTACCGTCCTATCACCAACGCTTTTTCTTCTGTTCATCAATGATCTTTTAAGTGTGACATCAAACCCAATTCACAGTTTTGCTGATGACAGCACTCTTGATTCTATTTATACTTTTAACTCTGCAGCTGACTCCTGCCAAAGTGCTACATCTTTCAACCGAGATCGCATGTTTGACTCACTAAATAGAGATATCTCAAAAATTATTGCATGGGGGAAAGCGAATCGAGTAGAGTTTAATTCCAACAAAATTCAATGTTGTCTTATTTTCAATAAACGCCGTGCCCCATCTACCGCCCAACCCATTCTTGTCGATGGTGTCAGCGTTACTGATTCACCCACATTGAACGTACTCGGTATAAACATATCTAGTAAACTAAATTGGTCTGACCACATCTTCAACATAGCAAAAAATGCATTGAAGTGTCTGGGTTTCATGAATCGCTGTAAAAAATACTTTACACCATCTGATTTGGCACAAATTTATAAGGCCCACATAAGACCGAGACTTGAATATAATTCCCACATATGGGCAGGAGCAGGTCGAACTGCCCTATCCGCATTAGACAAAGTTCAACGGAAAGCCTTCAAGCTTATTGGCGATGAATCCATAACTTCTCATAAATAGCCGCTTGAACACCGGCGAAATGTCGGTTGTTTATCACTTTTTTATCGCTATTACAACCGCCGTTGTTCTGCCGAAATATCCAGTCTTATTCCTGAGCTTGCTCTTCTTTCGCGTAACACCCGGCTAGCCTGCCGTGCCCATCCTCATTTTCTTGAACTCAGTAGTAGTCGTACCGTTAAATTCTATGATTCATTTGTATCCAGAACAACACGAATGTGGAACAACCTACCATCTTTTGTTTTCCCCTGCAGTTATGATCTGCAAAAATTTAAACGAAACGTACACCGGTACCTCATGCAAACTCAACCCATCCTAGCCCCACTACCCTAATATCTTTCCCGCCAAGGCTGTGCTCTCGCATCAAAGGGTATCCCCTAAGCCTTAGCACAAACATAAAAAAATACATGACAACTGCAAAACAAGTCGTTCGAGTGAAGAGGGTGGAGGGAAAATCCTTACCGCAATTACAATGTTGCGGGACGTGAGCGCAGGCATTGTGAGCGAGTGCACAGGAGAGCACCTTGGGTGGGTAAAATAACGCCACAGTTTGGAACAGAACTAGAGTTATTAGCCCTACTTTGGAATTATATAAGTTGTGTGTTCTCCGTAAATCCGTTTTGTATATCAGAAAAAATTGATGTGAACTAGGCACAGTGAGAGGCTGATTAGGATAGGCACGGGCATTGTGGGACAAGATTGTAATGGTTACAAAAGCAGAGACCTCCCTGTAAAAAGAGTACACTCACTTGTTATTACATCATTTTTGAATTGTTCTGTCGTTCAAAATGCTAATAATATAATCACACTCTCTAGAAAATATCAATCAAGTGGGCAAACAGCAATCAGGAGGTCCCATTGCCAAAGTAGCAGAACGTGTGAAACTACGTCGTACAATCGAAGATCAATCTCTGACGGACAGTGCTGTCCTGAGCAACGGGGTAAGATCACCCTCCGCCTGTCCCTCATTCATCTCCTTCAATCACAAACCAAAAATTCATTTTTACAGGTAAATCCTATAGAAGTTGTGGAAAACCTAATGTCTAGTATAATCCAACCCGAGAATATAATCGAGGATGAAATCAATGCGCCCGAACTAAAGGTTGAGGTGCAACGTTTGCAGCGTCGTGTTGAACACTTGAAAGCCAGAAATTCAGTGCTAACGTTGACCCTTAATGAATGCAAACGGCATTGCGAGCATTTATATTTACTCTGCGGAAAGTATGAGTCAAATGCAATTGCATTGCAGGCGGCTTTAAATTGCAGCGATCGGGCGATAGAAGCATATGATGTTATGCTGGCTTTGCTGGAAAGCAAGTAAGAGATTGGTGTGTGCATAGGGTGATGAAATATGGACTGTTTGTCTTTGTTTTACTTGCAGATTGGCCTTGTTGAAAGAGAAATCTATTGCAGCGCAGGAAAGTCGACATGCAGTCGAAGCGGTAGCTCGACATTTGTTGGATCGCTTAGACAGTGAACGCAATTTCCAAGAGAATAGCTTAGGACCATGGCAAAATACGTATGTGAATTAGTTTTTTGTTGCCAAACGGGTATGTGTTGAAATGTTGTGTATATTTTCAGCGTTTGCATAAGCAACTCACAAATAATCGATCCATGGACACATGAGGACGACAATCGTCTTCGCAACCACGTGTCCAAATTAAAGGGTCGACGATCTACCATTCAGAATACGGTGGTCACGTTTGAGTCGCCATTTTACGCGGAACCCGAGATCAGTAAGTCAATAGCGGAATTTAGTAAAGAAACCACCGTTCAGGACAATCCGCAGGTGGATTTGGAAATGGCAGTACTAATGCAGGTACGTCTTGCACATTCTTAAAAGCCAGACAAGTCATATTAACAATTTTTTTCAATTAAGGAATTATTAAGCTTACGCGAGGACGTGATTGAAACACGCCAGAAAGCCGAGCGCACCGAACGGGATAAACATATCGCATTTGAAAAGGTTCGTTTGCTACAGGATGCTCTCAGTCAACTGCAGGCTCATTTAACTGAATCCGAAGTTCTAGTTGATCTTGCCACAAAGGTATTACAGTTGCATGATCTATTTAGAACCGTGCATCAGATTCTTTATTTTGTTCTACTTAGAATCGGTCATCATATTCCGAGGTCGATCACGCCGCGGTGATTGAGCGACAGCTGATAGAGGCTCTCACCCGAGAGTCACAATTAAAAAGTCGAATTCAATCGCTAATCGGATCGGCTTCGGTCACCAAGAAAAATTCAGAAGAAAAATATTCGAAAGTACAAAACAATCTGACGGAATTGCAAAAGGCAAATCTGTAAGTAGACTTACGCATTTTTTTCGTGAAAGACCGAGCGGATCAGTACATTGGAGTTGTTTTCAGGAATTTATCACGATCACTGGATCTGTGCAAGCGAAAATATCAGACGCGAATAAAACGTTTGGAGCAGAAAATTATGGAACTAAATAAAATGATGGGCCAACAGCAACAATTGCAGCAATGTTCTTCGGACCATATACCGGAAACTACTCTGTAACACTACCACCACCATGACACACCACCATTATCACAAGCAGTTATCTCAAATATTGTTAACACATCCTGGAAAAGTATTAGGCGTATAAATGAAAAAGAAGAAAGTATAAAATATTATATAAAGTTATATGGCTTAAAGCAAGAAAACAAAAAGAAAAGAAAAAATGTTAATTGTACAAAAGAAATCTAAGTTATACAAAAAACAAAAAAGCAATGCGACTTTTCGTCTTGGGTGGTGTATTGGGGAGTGGAATTGAAGCGAGAAGCAAAATTGCAGGAGCGAAGGCGAATCAATTCTTTTTTTCAGAACTAAGGAGCTACGCTTTGATGCGATGGAACAAGTCTCGGGTTTTGGTGTTTCACTGTTGCCCATGTATCAACGCATATTGAACCTAGCCCATTCTGTCGTGAAAATATTTGTCCAGATTTATTATTTCTACATGTACTCAGCCGCGATTTTCTTCGTGGGTTTTGTGTGTTGACTCTTGGTGTGGGTTTTATGGTTATGAGGGTCTACTTGCTAGCAGTCGGATTAACTTCGATGAGCAATTGCCTTCGTCGGTGTTGAGTAATTTGTTTCGGTCTTCACGTAATATTGCCAAATTTTCCCATGCATCGATAGTGTTGGGTTTTTTCACATATTGCAGCAGTTCCAAGCTATCCGCGTTCACTGTATGGTTTTCTTCAATGACATGTGTTGCTACCGACAACCTTATTACGTTTTTTCCCCGTCGCGCGGCATACCTCGCTCATATGCTCTAATAAATCTGACCTTGTAAATCCTTCTGGATACATGTAATTTCCTATTTAAGGCGGTCGATGTAATATCTAAATTTAGTAGCAAAGTACTGTGGAAGGAAGTGAGCTGCTTCTGAAATATAGGTACATGTATATACATGAATAAAATTTATTGTAGTTAGGAGAGCTAAGGTTTTTCATTAATTACTACATCGTCCTCCTCAGATTCAGACTTCAGATCAAGGAGAAGCCACGATGCATATTCATCCATAGTATGGAAATGACTGCGTTGTGTTGGGTTCAATATGCGGTGACAGAACCACTGTGGGATGGCATGGGGGCGTTGGGCCGTTCTGACTTGGCCATGGGTTGGAATCAATATGCACGCCAAGTTTGGATGAGTGGCCGCCTCACGTTTCCAGGGGAAAAATGTTAATGGACAATATTCGTTCTGGAAACAAGAGTGAATCACAAAAGTTAAAGCTGAAATTAAATTCGACGCGAACAACGTCGCCCATTCGCGGCTATCGATATCAGCTGGTTATCTGTTTAATAATCAAATTTCTTGTTCGCGTCAAATTAACACACCGAAATTAGATTTATCTAAAGCTTCCTTTAGACGTGAACGCTGAGCCAAGCACCGAATATTGAAAAATTGCATTGAAAAACACCAACAACAAGAAGATACATTTTCTGTTCTTACATGGCCAACATGAATTCATGAGCATTCGTGAGCATTTGAGTCATTCCCACAAGTGATGGGAACAACTCAAATGCTCATGATGTTGGTGCTTTTCAATGCTCCGTGTGTCCTGGCTTACAACCTACAATACTTCTTTGAATTAAAAATATAAGCATGTACCCCAAGGACATTAAAGTTAAAACGAACAAAACAAATAATCGAACACTGAGCTAAAACATAAACATTTATGAGAATTTACAGTTCGCGCCATTATGACTCCGACATAGTTGAACTCGTATCAACTTTCGGCGACTGAAGTGTGCCATTTGAAATATTTAGTTCAATTGACTGCGGGATCCGCCTTCGTCGAGTTAACTGCACACAGCAAATTGATTAAGGGGTTACTTTAAAAAACGCCAAATTCTTCCGGTTAATACGAATAAGGAAGCCGAAATTGTTGGTATTAGTGCAGAAAGAGCAAAAGATTAGACGCATTTTGAAATGTTAAGCCCGCCATAGACGATCCGGAATTCCTCTCCAAAAAACTTATCAGTCCCGGCCTTCCGGATTGTCTGAATATGGCCTCCGCCACAGACGATCCAGAATTCCTCTCCGGAAAAACTGATCAGGTCTGGCCTTGAGGAATTCAGGGTCGTGTATGTAGAAATTGGCCGGATTCTTGTTCAGACGGCCGGATTGGTGGTCAGATTGGCCTTCAGGTGGCCAGATTGGCCTTCTGGCAGCCGGATGCACAATAAAATGAAAATCAATTGGCTAAACATACTCATAGATGTGTGCGCATACGTAATTTCAGATACAAGATACTCATATCTGAATATTCAACAATAGTGCATTAAAAATCGAAGAAAAAAAATGTTCGTAAATATTGGTCCAAAAAGTGGTTGTAAAAAAAGGTACAGACGGGTTGATGCGCATGCCCGACGGAGCCACATGATCGAATAGAACCACGACCGAACTTCCATCGAACCATCAAATATCATAGAACGGTGGAAATGAAATTTTTTTCTATTGAGTTTGGCGTGGTTCGATTAATGCTCGCGACCAAAATGCTTGCCGTGTATGGCGACCTTTAGGTAGTATAGTGACCGCGAAGGTCGGACCGTGGCATTGTAATGAACCATATTATGGTCTGGTGCTGCTCCTACCGGCAGATCGAAGCAGCACCTGATGAGTAGTGATCTGTTGGCGGTACGAAACCAGAGGCCGAGGGTCCCATTACACCCGGACCCAAATTCGACCGCGTGGGCATCTGATCCGTCCGCCAACCATTCCATCCTTATCGACTATTTTTTTTATTCCCCCTTTTTAACTCCATTGTGTGTGTTGTCTTCCCCAGGCCTATGAATTTTTGTTAATTCGTAAAGGACAGGGGCAACGAGCGGCGAAAACCTCGCCCACATCTCCCGAACTGAGCTACAGCAAGTATAGGCCGCTGCTTAGTTCGTTGAGGGGCTTTCACGATAATTATGCTACCTAAGGCTCCGTCCCCACGGGCATCTTCGGATGCCCACCAAACCGTCCGTTACAGCATCTAGCAAAGAAAAACGCCCTTCAACGAGCTAAGCAGCGGCCTACGCTTGCTGTACTATAGCTCAGTTCGGTCGACGTCCGTGGGGTTTTCGCTGTGCGTTGCCCCTATCCTTCACGTATTAACAAAAATGCATTGGCCGGAGAAAAACAACACAAACAGGGGAGGCAAAAATGAGGAATAATAAAAAAAAAAGGGGCGATAAGGATGGCATGGTTGACGTACGGCTCAGATGCCCTCGCGCTCGCATCGGGGTCCGAGTGTAATGGAACACTTGGCCTCTAGTTTCGTACCGCCGACAGATCACTATGATCACTACCCATCGGCTGCTGTCTTCGATCTGTTGGTGGAAGCAGCACGACCAGAATATGGTTCATTACAAAGGGCACAGTTTTCTCACATGAACTTGCTGTCAGAGTTGAACATGGTACATTGAACTAAACTCCTCTAAATATTCAATCCAGTTAGTTATTCCGGATCGATTTTCGATTGTGCATCCGACTGAACCGGCCAATATCTACGTACATGAACCGGAACTTCGCAAGGCCAGGCCCTATCACGTAATTCGATTCGATTGAAAAAGCTATCGAAACGATCAAATCATAATTTCGATTCAATTTCGTCTACATCTAGTTATATCATAAATGATATCTTATCTGTTTCGTTATTTCGAACTGATGAACTCGATACAGGTTTGCGGTCATTTGCAGAAACACATATCGATTTCGTCATTGGATTTGGGCGCAATAGATACGATACGGCTAACGGCTAGTTCCGCTGGCACACGGTAAGCAGTTTCATTTCGAATTTGCTATCCGGCCCGCTGAGCTTAAAATTTAAAAAATCTGGCCCTTTTCAGAAAAAGTTTGCCGACCCCTGCTCTAGATCGTAGAGCGTTGACTAAACGAGCACGGCCATCGAGTACTTCTGGACAAGTCATAAAGCATGCCTAAGCGAATTCGGGCTGCTATTCGAGCTCATGGTGTCAATACGCACTCTTAAACAGTCGATGAAGCAGAATAAAACATTAAAAACTAGAAATAAAAAATCATAAAAATTGCTGGATATTCGTTTTTGGAAGAGTTTGCAAAATTTGTATGAAATATACCGTTATGTTAGAAATAAATTTTTAAAAATCTTTTATACATATTTGGCTTGGCTTCCTTATTATTTTCAGCAAGAAGAATTGGGTTTTTTTAAGTGGGCCTCTAATTGTTTTGCTGTGTGTATAATTTCCGGGTACAACATAGTACTAATGTCGGCTTTTCGTGCGAAATTTCATAGAAAAACTGTCAAAAGTTTCGTTCGTACGAAAAATTTTCTTTTGTCAGTACTAACATATTTTATTCGAAGAAAAAAGTGAGTAATTTTCGCGCGATAACAATTACTTTACACTTTATTTCGGGTTTTCAACGGTCTTTAGAATAATGGCGACCACAGAGTGAAAGCTGATGCCGAGCTGGATGCTGTCGTTTTCATTATGAACACTCAGCGAAGAGAAACGTTCACGTGAAATGTACTCATGGAGCTTTCTTTCTCCATGCTATTGCTATTGCTAAAGCTCAAGATCACATTCGTAATCGTCCAGTGAATTTGTTTCATTTTTCTGTCATGAATGGATTTTATATAGAAAATCACCGGATGACTACGAATGTGATGTTGAGCTTTAGCCACAGAAGAGAAAATCAGAGGAAATGAAAAAGAGCGAGAGAATGAAGTAATTCGGCACAAGTGAGGAAGTAGGAAGGGGGATGGACATGTGACATCTCTTTTGCTTCTATATGGTCCGGGCGGGTGTTCTGCGGCAGAGAGACAAAATAGAATGTTATTGTTCACAAAGGAGAAGTAGGAGAAGGGATGACATCTCCTTTGCTTCCTGTGCTTCTATATGAACTGCGCGGGTGTTGCGCAGTGGAGGGCGTGTGTCTCTCTGTTTACTTTTTACTAGTTCGTATGTGGTGGAATTTCTTTCAGAATTTAGTGTACAGTATATGGTGGTTTCATCTCCTTCTATATGTCTCTGTGGCTTTGGCAATAGCAGGGGCAGGGAACGCTCCATGAGCACGTTTCACGTGAACGTTTCTCTTGGCTGAGTGTTCACAATCAAAACGCCAGCATCCAGCTCGGCATCAGCTTTCAGTCTGTGGTCGCCCTAAGAAGAGAAGTTCAAGTGTCGTGTAGAGCTCCGCGGATATGTGCTACATATTGTATATGCAAGTTTACACTGGTACTTTTTCGTGGGAGAGATAAGTGCATTTTCGCATGAAAAGGTTAGTACCAGCCTAGATAAGAATCAGTGCAAATATATATATATTTTCGCAATGTAAACTCGTTTTATAAAAAACTGACAACTTTATTTATGTTCTGGACAATACAAATACATATAAATTCGATATCTTTTGGCATATCTGTTGTGGATTTTTAATTTATTTAAAAACAAAATCCACTTGCTTATTTATTTTCATTTTAATCAAGTTTTCACATTTCCTTTAAAAATGGCATGTATAAAAATTAAAAAAAAAAAATCAATTGAGAACAATATCTTCGTAATCTATCTACATATGTATATCTATAAAAGTGAATGTGTGTATGTATGATCGCTTATACCGCCTAAACCGCTGCACAGAATGACACGAGAATTTGTACAACGATTCATTATGTCACTGCGCAGGCTATAGGCTTGGTCCGAGTTGCGAATTCTTAGTAACTGTGTTGTGAAAAAGAAAATACTTAATCACACGGCAAGAAACAGACACAAAGCTTACTAAGTCAATAGTCAAACTTCGAATATACGTTGACAATCGTTTTTTTTTTTTTTTTGAGTTATTTTGTGGTCAGGGAAATTTTTCGTTCTCAAACCGTGAGTATATCATTAGCGATTATAGTTTGTACGCCATTCATCAACTGTAAGTACCGATTAATCTAATCCAAATGTAAATGCACTGTTAACATTCTGTTAACATACTGTTAATACACTAGCATTCAAAATTGTCACAATCGTGAGCGTAGCGAACCCTAGATGTTGTCCGCGAGCGACAGCTAGTAAATATAAAAACTGAAATATATTTTAATTGCTTGAAACACAATTTGGAGTCGAATTTCGTCTCCATTCTCCATTACAGTATTACAGTGAAATTAATGATTCACACTTGAATTATAAATTTGGAGTTATTCAGTGATTTAATAAAAGATCTGTTAATGATGAAGAACTCGACAAGAAATTAGTAATAAAAGAAATCTTAACAAGTAAGACAATAAGGCAGGCCGCATCTTGGACGTAGGCAGGGCAGCGCAGCGCGCACATGGTATTGTTGTTGTAACAATTGTCAAAATCTGATTTTACAACAACAATGCCATGCGCACGCTGCGCTGCCCTGCGCTGCGCTGCCCTGCCTACGTCCAAGATGCGGCCGGCCTAATAGAAGAAGCCTGGACAAGAAAAAAAACAATAGAAAAAGTGAAACTAGCTATTTGCTATAAACAATTAAGACAATAATAGAGAAACCTCAGGAAATTCCTTACATACGAGTATCTATCTGGGTCAGATTGACTGCCACGTTAAATTCCGTAGGTTTGTCCGGGTAAACTCATTAGGCGCGTTCTTTTACATATTTATCGAGTGTAGTGTAGGGTAACCAGCACGCACTATACAAACAACAAGCGACTTGTTGTTTGTATAATTCGTGTGCGTTACCCTACCCTACACTCGATAGATACGCAAAAGAACGCGCCTATTGTTGTAATTACGTGGTTTTAATCGCAATTGGCCGACACGGCAGCACAAAAAAAAAACGCCTAATGTGTGGAATGGGTAGCGCCCGATCAACGGATCGCTTAATGTAGCTGACCTTTAACGCTATGGATGTATTAATGCTAATGCTTTCGATATATTCCCGTCGACGATTTCCAGAAGATTTGTCAACCACCCACCCGTATTGCTGAATCCCATGGAAATCATGGCGATAATATTACGTTTACACTATCCCGAGATTACTTCATCTGCTGCTTAATCTGGGTGTGGTGAGTTTAAAATTGTATGTATTTGACAGTTCCAGATTAAATCAGCCGGTGCAGATGAAGTAATCTGGGGATAGTGTAAACGTAATATAACAGCGTTGTTTATTTTCATATCTGAAAAAAAATTAACATTTTATGGATAAATTACACGGAAAAGTTTAAAAAAATGGGAACATTCTTGTTTCGGAAAAATTAGGAGAATTCTCTCTATTTGATAGAGAACTTCCACAAAACCCCCAAAAAAATTTCCGCTTTAGGACCTACAAATCCCCCCGTGTGGGTTTTAGGATCTTACCACCTAAGGGGAAATGGACTACTTATATCGGAAATACCGCAATGAAGGAGTTTTAAGAATTCTCTCTAAATGCAATAAAGAGAATTCTCCTAATATTCACGAAACAGGAATGTTCCGAAAAATGATACAACACACTGCTCTATCGCCTTATTACCTGAATGATACACGACGCTAGCAACAGTGATGTGATTTAGAACATCTTTAAAATGCTGCGAATAATGCGGGCTTTTCGATTCTAATTTTCGCTGTTGTGTGTTGGTTGAAGAGGATTGATTATCTACTTCTGGTTGACCGTCGACGGACAAATCAGCTAATTGATTCGCAATTATTTTCCCACCTTCATTTGGACTTGATTCTCGCATTTTAGTCGATGTGTTCCTTGCTGCAACCTCTGTATTGACCTCTGTCGCTTTTTCTTTGTTCGCTCCTATTTGTAGGGAAACATCATTTTCGACAACCTCCGCTTCATTCGTTAAACTAGCGGGCTCTGCAATGGAGGCCGATACTGACTGATTGCTCTCTACAGATGCGACTGAACGCGTCATAGAGCCTGGACAGTCAACATCCAGTAAATTGGGTGACTGGGTTCCAACATCAGATGAATCAGGCTTTCGTGCACTAGTTAAAATTCGTAGATCATTTTGTTGTGCCGCAGCTTCTTGCGATGCTTCCGGAGTCCGCTTTGACTTACTCTGTAGCTGCTCATCCGTCACATTGTCACCTTTTAGACCAACGTCAAGACTCACCGTTATACCGAGTGGGTCCAAAAGCTTTCCAAAGATCTCAGAAACACTTTTCAGAACTTCAACACAGGCCCGGCCATACATGGGATCTACTCTTACAACTTCGTCTTTGTTGTTATTGTCTCCGGTATTATCATCAGTTTGGTTGCCCTTGGGGGTCTGATCGGGCATCGACGAGCTTGATAAATGTTCCTTTTCTGGATTGCTCTTTTCGCATAGATCGCAATCGCAGCATTGGGAATTATCGCACCTATCTTGTACGGCTGCTTCATTTGTGATATCAGCCGCTTCAGTAGGCGTTGGACTTTGTTCCCGTTGCGATCGAGTTGAACACGATGGCGAGTTGCATTTTTCTTCGACTAGTTCATCTGTGATATCAGAGGCTTCAGCAGGCGTTGGACTTTGTTGCTCTTCCGATTGAGCTGTAGAGGATGGTAGGTTGAATTTCTCGACATAGACCTTCATCCTGTCTTTTCTACTGCGTAGGAAGAATCCGTAGTTTTTTGAATTGAGTATGATTTTGCCCCCCTCGTCATCTGTAAGAAAAAAGTGTGATTCAATGTTACTGAACCAAAACAACTGAACTAAATACAGGGCGAGGAGCAAAAACCAAGTGTTTTTGAAATGGCTAGCACTAGAAAAGGCAGGGACGTGCGCATGTTACAATCTATTCCTTGACTCATGGCATTTCAATTTCAGTTACCACCAGCTGTGGACACTGGTACTAGAGCAACGCATATTCGCGTATGATTGTTTAATTAAAAGTTGCGGGTCGGTTATTGGAGTTCAGCGTGAGTTCCGCCGGAAATTTAATATTCATCAAAATATGTAATTCTGTCCTCGCTCGTGACACCATATTACGTTGGATTGGTAATCTTGAACAGGAGGCTCGATAGACACCTGGCGCAGTGAAGACAGAGGAATGGATTTTTGATGTGCGCCAATTTGGGATAATTTCCAAATACCTATATATTATATATATACAGGGTGTCCCACTTTAAGATCGCCATAGGACTAGGGCATATTCCATACTCTGTTTGTGGGAAATTAACCCTCTATCTTTTATCGTTACAGAACTATTACATTTTTCCCAATTCTTGCCAAAAACTCTGACCTTTGCTCGCTCTCATCTAGTGCTCGCTGCGCTCGCGTTGTTAGCTTCGCTCACAACTTGACACTAACTTCGATTATTTTTTGCATACTTAATTATTTTGTCCTCCACTTACTCAACGCCCCGACGATAAGGTTAGACTTAAGCTAAAATAAAATTAACTTCACAGTTCACTGCAACAAAGCTTCTCTACGGTGTTAGCAGTACAATCACCAGGAAAGTGAGCATAGAGACTGGAGTTGCTAACACGAGAGAGAGTCACAAAGAGTTGACCGTGTGAAAAGCAGCTGACACTTCGGTCCAGACCCGCCATGTGCAGCGTCTGTCCCTGTGCTTTGTTAATTGTCATTGCGTAATATACGCTGACTGGAAACTGCACACATTTGAAGCCGAACGGGAAATTATTTGGAATGAGAGGGATTCGCGGTATAAATCCTCTTATCACCTGCTTCGCACCCTATCAAAATCTCAGTTTCTATCATGTTTCGCTGAAAATTTAAGACTTTCAGTCGAGTACCGTTACATAGTTTCGGCGGGCTCAAATTTTTAAGCTGAATTAGAGGGACGCCGACTTTAAAAATTAATTTGTGAAACGGAAGCCCGGGTGTGCTTAGGGAATTTAAAAATTCAACCGGATAATGAGTAGCATCTTCTTGATTCGTTACTCGGTTGACTGAGCTATATTCAACACGTTCCCGAGGAACGCATTTTAATATTCCAGCGTTTATCGCAGATGCCTGGTCGTTCCGGGGAGTCAAAATAGCTCTTCCCCAAAGCCAAGAATTTTCCTGCTTAGAAATTTGAGACCGCCGAAACTATGTAACGGAGAACGGAGGGTCAGACAAGCGATACTGCGCCGCTATTCTCGTCGTCATTCAACTGTAAGAGTACGTTTTGAAAACTTGTTCCGATTTCACTGTTCCTATGAGAGGTATATGAAATAGTGAGCCGATTTCAAACAAATTTAGGAATGTGGTTTGGAGGTAAATATGATCCCTCCCTCACCATCATAACTTTTTTTTACTTACCAATCCAATAGACTTGGTAATACCAGTGCTTTTTGGGATCATATAAGGATGCATACCATGCCGTATTGCATATCATGTTTGGAAATTTCATGATTGATTCGATTTCTTTCACAAAACTTGTAAAACTAAATGAGCAATGGCCCGAGTCATTTATAAACATATCAATATATGCAATTCGTAAATTATTGTCATTGTCCCGATAGTAAACTTCTGCAACTTCAAAACACATGCCGCCTCACTTCTTCACCCTCCTAGATAACAACAACTAGTCTAACTGCACTTCTCGCGGATTACAAAAAAAAAAGACCTGTTGAGTAGGAGTGCCACTGTTGGTTGATATCTGCCTCTGAAATTTTCGGATTATTTTTTTCGTCTAACACTATCACTCAAGAACCAGTAAACAATTATGTATTGTATAATTGACGCTTTGAGATCTATTATGTCTGCTATAAAAATACAATTAACCAAATTTGCCTTTTTAGTTTTACCGGATCACCGGGTTTTTGGAATTAAGCAAGTCGGCTATAGCTAGACGAAATGAAGTGATATTAAAGGGAAATTATTAAGTACTGGTACTCGTACCTCGAATGATTAAGCGCAACGCCCAACGGCTATATTATTTAATACCTGCTATAGACAATGCCTGCATTCATAAATTGGTAGCGCTACCAGAGCGCCCCCATTTCTGTCCAATTTTTGTACTGTATTGCGACAACAAAAAATGGGAGCGCTCCGGTAACGCTACCATTTATGAATGCAGACAATGGCCACGTTTATACCGTGGAACTAAAAGCCGATTTAACTAAATCGTTTTAGTGTTAGTACTTGTTGGTTGAGCGTTTATACCGACCATACGGACCATACTTCTTCTTTCTCCGTTGAAAGCACAGATAAATTTGACATACATGTATAAATTTTACGACAGAAAAAGACTTTTTCTTGCCCGTGATCACGCATTGCTTTCCTGGAATTGCAAACAAAACAAACGCCGAACAAAAAAAAACGACAACAAAGGAAACGTCAACCACTGCGTGAACATTAGCGATGACAGCGACATAGTCCCAATTTTTTAGTACAGTTCCGCATCGTAAGTGGAGATAAGCCAAGTCCAAAATTAACTAAACGGATACGTTTATATCGTCGAGAGTTAGATCGATTTAGTTAGATCTCGAAGATAGTCCCGCGATATAAACGTAGTGATTGGCCCATCGGTGTCAGCTGGAAGCTATTTCTATAGTAAATCCGGTCAGATAGCGGTTTGTGGCGATGATGACTGCTGGCGATTGGCTCATAATCGCTTTCAAAGTAATTTTCTGTCAAACGCCACCAACCGCTATCCGCGTAGATGCGGAACCAAAGAGGATTGATAATTCTACAAGAGTTATCTTTCCATATAACTTTCCCCTCTGCCAGGAGATTTGTATGTATTGACAAATCGCCTCCGGCGGTAGATTTGTATGTAAGTATTGATTATCTTGTGTATCTATACTGTCTAGTTTATACTACATATGTTTATACAATTTGTCAATACATACAAATCTCCTGGCAGAGGCGAAACTTCTATGGAGTGATAACTCTTGTGGAATCTATACTATTTGGCTGATCTGACCAACTACTACTAATCTATATTGTCGCCGACAACGCACAGCTCAGCTGACCGGTTACACACTATGCATAGATTAAACGGTGATGCACTGTGCAAAATCTATGCTGATGCAGTTGTGGCGCCGGCACAGCGCATCGCATCTAGTGTGTTGGTGGCGACAATGATAGGAATGAGTGGATGGCTTCTCGTTCGATGACCCGTCGAAAGGTGTATGGATTAGCTGGGATGGTCGTCCGTTTGATTGCGGATTACCGTTTTTTTTCTATGCATGGAGGTGGAAATTAGAATGAAGGGGGAGATGGAGTTTGGTTTTTGGAGAGGACGGATGGATTGTCGGATAGTTGGTGGACGATTGGATTCTTTTTATACCCTTCACGGATGTAATAGGGTATATTAACTTTGTCATGAAGTTTGCAACGCACAGAAGGAAGCATCACCGACCATACAAACTATATATATTCTTGGTCAGTATGATGAGACGAGTCGATTAAGCTTTGTCCGTCTGTCCGTCTGCCTGTCTGTCCGTCTGTCCGTCTGGTTCTACGCAAACTAGTCCCTCAGTTTTAAAGCTATCAAGCTGAAATGTGCAAAGCCTTCTTTCTATTGCACGCTGTAAATATGTCGGAACCAATGGAATCGGACCACTACGTCATACAGCTGCCATAGGAACGACCGGTCCAAAAATTAGTCTTAGTGAGAAAAACTTTTTTATTTCTGAAGATACCTTTCTCGAATTTTGCATAAAGCCTTCCTTCTATTGCACGCTGGAAATATGTCGGAACCAATGGAATCGGACCACTACGTCATATAGCTGCCATAGGAACGACCGGTCCAAAAATTCGTCTTTGTGAGAAAAACTTTTTTATTTAAGAAGATATCTTTTTCAAATTTCTCACTAATTCATAGTATCTTTAGTAAAATCACATTCACGAATTTAGTTGAAATCGGACTATTCTATCATATAGCTGTCATAGGAACCATCGTTCAAAAAGCAAGTTTTTGTTAGAAAAACTTTTTTATTTTTGAAGATATCTTTACGGAATTTCATATTATTCAATCATATTGACTGCCAAATCACGTTCCTTACAATTTGGTTGAAATCGGCCCACTATTTCATATACCTCTCATAGGAACAATGAAATCGGAACAAGTTTTACTACTAATTTCAAAGTGGCAAATGCACCACAAGTCACCACAAGCTTCGCGTGAAGGGTATCATATCTTCGGCAAGCTAGCCGAAGACCAGCTTGTTTTGTTTGGATTTTCGGATTGGTTTTGGGAAAGATTTGATTTTTGGACGGAAAAGAGGACGTTAGGATTTGATGGGTTGAAAAAGAACGGTAGGAACGATAAAGAAAGTTTGCTTGATTTTAAGCTCGAAATCGAAACTGTTTGGTTTTTTTTTCATAAATTTAATATTGGAGTGACCTTTTGAGTATTGGTGACAAAAGTCCGTAAAAAAGAAAAAAAACTCTCGTTGGCGTTGTGAACTTGTGTAGTTCTGGCGATAGACAAAGATTATGTGATTTCCGTCGCGGCTCTCTCCCCTGTAATATGGTTTGCGCGCTATGCCAAAATCAAAGTGTTGATACAAATGGTAATTGACTTAAGCAAAACTGTTAAGTTTTTATGCGTTAATAAACTTATATCGGGACAAAATTACATGTCGTGCGGAAAAGTGAGACTCACATAGAGGCGAAATTAAGGTCATTTTTTTCTATCGACTGGAATAGGCAAGTGAGGTGTCGCGAGAAGTCGCGAGAAAGGTAATGTTGAGTACATTCCATTTTTTGCATTTTCTTGGAATTTGGAGAAAGAGGAACAGTGGGGGAGGAGAAAATATTAGTTCGCAATTTGTCCTACCCTCCTTGCGTTTCGAGAGCGTTATACTTAGAATTATGAAAACTTAAGGCCGGTACTCAGATCGCGTGAAATGAAAAGTGCCGTGAAATCTCATTCAAAACTTTCCCCGATGAAACAGACGTGAAATTTTGTGGAGGGTAAAATTTCATTTCACACGATCTGTGTACTACCTTGAGTGAAATGTCAAGTTTCTGGATTTCACGAGGATGAAATTTTTTCTCGTGCCAAATGTACGAGAAAAATGTTCACTGACAACTCAACTTTCTCTGTCGGTAGCATTCAGGTCGTGTTGTGTTTTTCGGGTGTTGCTTATATTTGGGCGATAGATAAGTAAACCAATTAGTCGTTTTAATGTTTGACATGTTTCATTTCACCGGTACCCAGATCGGGTGAAAAGTGAAAAAATCACATGTTCCACACACTTTTTCTCACGAGCCATTTCGCCCATGGAAAGTGCTGTTGTCAATTTTTCCATTTCACGCGATCTGAATACCAGCTTTTCAGGAAGGTAGGTTCCGAATAGCATATAACATGGAAAATAATGGAATTTGTATATGTCCTCAGAATGGGTTAATAATGGTTTATTTCTATAGTTACAGTTAGCACTCCTCTGCATACCTTAAGCACGTTCGAGGTCAAAAGTACTGATAGCCAACGATAACCAACACCTTAGGCAATAATATGTTCAAAGTTTTGTTACAATCACGTAATGCGAATTGGCATGTAAGATGTTAGTGAGCAAGACAGAGTGTTATCAAGAAGAGCAAGAAGCCGATATTTATATCTATACCAAAATAAGCGCTTGCTACAAAACCCTCAAATTGCGGGCGTAGCCCTCCATATTCCGGTTTCATTTTGTATTGGAATGCATGAAAACCGAAAACCGTAGTTCTATGAAAATTGATGAATTGAACAGAACGAGAGTGTGAAGTGGAGTGACGTCAAGCTCGAATATTTAAAATTCGTTTTGTACTTCAGTTGTCTGCTATTATCCTGGCGATTCTTGGAGAGTTTTGAAGTTGGAGTCAATTTTATGGATTAACCGACATTGGATTGTGTACACCGGCACTTACATATTTTATATGTTTTGTTTTTTTGTTAGTTGTGATTTAGAAATTTTCTTAATAATTATTTTGGAAATCCTTGAATTTAATAGCATTCGGAGATTACCATTGACGGACGATCGATCGTTCATCGAGGGATCAGCCGTGAGTAATTTTTATTGTGCCTGATTTTTGTATAATAGTATTTTTTTAAATAATTTTATGTCGTCATAATCCTTCATTCGTTCATTGAAATGATAATTGAAATTTTAATCTTCTCCTTTGATTTATTTTTTCTGATTTTTTTTTATCTTGAATTCTATTAACTTTTATAAATCAGCAATGTATTATTATAATGATTAATTAATTTTTTTCCTTCAAATTGGGTTCTTCCGTGTTCCGAAGGATGGACACATTCCTTACCTCCTCCTTATCCTTCCCTCGTCTTTCTTTTATGTTTCAAGGTGGCTTAACTAGGACCATTGTGCGCTGGCTCAAGATCCACGACCGTTCGCTGGTCTAGCCGGAACATGAGCCACCGAGCCAGACTGCACTTTGGTCAGAAAATAATTTTGTTGCAGTGACGGCGGCTCGACACAGAGCTGTGGTTCGCAGCACAATATCTCCTAAATTAGTCTTTAGTAAAGCTTCTTTAAATTACAGTAAATTATCCACAATTTGAGATTAAAACAAAACTCCAAGCTGCTATACTTGCCGAAATATCGTTATTAAGGTTGAAATCTAAACAGACATTTTTGATTACAATCACACTAAAAATGAGGCAAATATTGGCCACGATAGACTTAAGATCATCAACTTTTATTTAATCAGTTTTCATTTGGAGCATCCGTATCAAATATCGGTGAAAACTGATAAAATGTGATTTTTTTAAGCCTTAAAAATTATCGTTTTGATTTGATTTTGACTATACCGTTGAATCAAAATTTGACTTTGAGCAGAATTTAACGCTCTTTAATTTACATCTTATTAAATTTTGTGATCCGAGACACGGTTTAGAAGTTATAAGAAAAAAAAAATGTTAAAATTTCTTAGATTTTCAACAGCCAAAAGTTAAGCTCAGCTTATGCGACTGTGCAAAAATAGTATCCATGTATTCAGAATCTATAGAAGGGATTACAATTATTCTCCGATATTTCCCAATTACTTTCTCCAAAACCCGCAAATAGATAGATTCCTTTATACTGTAGATTGTTTATTTTGTAAAATGAATTTTACAAAATAAACAATCTACAGTATATAGGAAACTCTGCTTTTTCAATTAATAATACAGAATAAATAATCTACAGTATATTGGAAACTCTGCTTGTTCAATTGTACGAGTAGAGTGTAGAAATTATAAACGAAACATTTACGAGTATGTCGCATTGGCATTACCTCGAACTTCACAGATCCGCCCCATTAAAATCGAATTCATACTGAAACTGGTTGTCGAATACAGTGAATAAACTGAAGACAATTCTCTGACCGTCTCGAATAGGTGAAAAGGGATATGGTAAAAACAGTCATTAGTGTGCATTTCAAGTAAAGAATTCTAAATACAAACCACATCGCAGCCCTTCCAAGGTGTTAGTCCATGGCAATTTAGTCGTTTCAATTTCTCTAATTACAAAATTAATGACTAGTTATTTCCATGTTGAGAAATCCCAGGTTTCGGGAAAATCTCAAAACTCTAACCCTTAGAGGTAATTACCGGATAATTTCGGATACACATATGTTACCTGCTCTGTCTCAATTGTAAAGTATGGAACTTTTATGGTTGTCTTTGGTTTTCTAAATTTTTGAGGATAAAGGCGTTTGGTAAATATGCAAAGTCTGTCAGTGTTCTTGCAAATTTGATAGACGTATCATCTGCACAAAAGATAGCAGCCTAGAAAAAAGGGATTGAAAGAAACAAATAATACTCGTACAGTAACAAAATGAAAATCGTAACAGCATCCACTGACCTCGATCCAATCAACATTCAAGAATTGAATTACGAATGCATCGAACATATTTGCAGTTTTCTGGACATTGCCGATTTGGTGAGCGTGGCTACGGCATGTCCATCAGTGTTTTTCGATCATTGCCAAGACTGTCTAGAAAATGAAATGCTCACGTCCGACATTATCAATCAGATCTCCCTTCGAATGGATCGCAGACATTTCTTCGCCACTTACGGACGCATTATAAGACGCCTGTGTATCACACCGTTCGTTGAGGATTGTATCGATTGGTTGCGCCTGATCGGTACCTACTGCCCCAACGTGACATCCATGCGATTCTGTAGTCCCAAATTGAAGGTCGGTAAGCCATCCGAAGATGAAGAAGTTGTCGATCGGCCTTGCAACGTTGCCACGATAACCGAAATGGATGAGGGACCATCTCACGAAGAACGAATTGAAGTCATAAGCCGATCGCACGAATATCTGCTGAACCGATTTTGGATTAGATATGCGCGCTTGGCCATTTTGAAATTGAGTGGTCCTGTCCGCTTCCGCGGTCCGATACAAGAGCTCGTTAATATACTAAACATGGACGGTGATTTGCGTAGATTGAGGTGGATGGCCGAATGGCTCGCCGAAAATAATATAAAGATAATTGTCGTGGAGGAAAAGAGAAAGGATGCACCGAAAAACGATCGCTTGGCGGTAGCAACGAGTGGTGCTACCAAAAGACGAATGGTGATTTATAATCCGATTGCTGAGATCAAGAAGAAGTGTTCACGAGTTTTGACCGTTATTTTACAGCGCTAATGAGGTGTGTGATCCGGCAAAAAAGGTTTTGATTTGATTTTGACAAAAAAAAAATGGATTTGGATTTTAATGAATAATTGGTAAAGCCTACGTGGTGATAATGATTGATAACATTATAATAGAAAATAAAGCGTGTATTAGAAAATGAATTTATTGCGTCTGTATTTCTTATTTGTCGTCGTTTCCTTTTCAGAAAAATTTGTTTGGGAAGTCTGGTAGCTCAGTGCAATGAGCCATCAGTCTCATTATATCGGTTATTCACAGTTTTGAATCCCATCGTGGCCATAGAAGTTTGTATTGTATTTCCCCTGTGATACGTGGCGTAAAACCTTTACCGACTTGTCGCAGGTAAGCGGCGGGTTAACTTGGCTGGGGTGCATCGCCCGAAACCAGCTTATGCTAACGAAACGTCAACTGAGCCACATGCGAATACTTAACACACTTTGTGTACTAGGAGTTAGGACGGGGCAAAAATTCGTTTGATCTTGCAATAGAAGGGTTCTTTTCATCGGTAATTCTAGGCGACTTTAATATCTAGGACGCCAAATTTTAATGATGTTTTTCAATCAAATTTGGTCTGAATTGCCCGAATCTGCAGTCCTTTTTCGCGAACTGGTAACCGTTTTGGAGATATTTGCCTTTAAAGTAAAGAACTTTTGTATGGGAAAATCCAGTGTTAGAATTGTATATGGAATAAATTTTCGCTTTAGGTAGTTACGAACCTACTATGATACATCATCATTTAATTTGTTATATTTTCAGGCCACTCGTATTTTAGATTTAGCGTATTTTAAATTTGCCGATAAAATTAGCGCCTCGGATATTGAAGTCGTGCCGTTTTTGAGCGTCTACAGGGGGCAACTTCCATATCTCTGGCGCCAAATTTTAATGATGGGTTTCAATCGAATTTGATCTGAAATGGACGAATCTGAAATCCTTTTCCGCGAATTCATAGCCGTTTAGGAGATATTTACTTTTAAAGTTGGAACTTTTGTATGAGGAAATCCGGTGCTAGAATTGTATATAGAATAAATTTCCGCTTTAGATAGTTAACAACCTACTTGATACATCATCATTTAATTTTTCAAATTTTCAGGTTTCTTGTATTTTACATTTAGCGTGAATAAGCCGCCGATAAAATTTGGCTCCTCAGATATGGAAGTCTTACCGTCTACAGCGTCTAGTTATAGCCAAGGCACGTTTTTATTATTATGTATTTGTTCTTATCCATCTCATGGCCGCTACAAATGAAATCAATACTTTTGTCGTTATATAACCGACTATTGGCATTCCACTTCCGGTGGTACTCAGCCGCCACTGAACCCACTCCTACCATTGTGCCATCGTGCATTCACAATGGCCGCCAAACGCACCATATGATTTGTATTTACGTCTGTCAGCAACTGTTGACAACAAAAGTCCTCCGGAGTGCAGTGAAATGTGAAAATGAAGAAATTTCCAACAATTTTTGTTACCGTCGGCACAACGCGCTTCGATGAACTAACAAGAATAATATGCAGTCCTGACGTGCTTGCGGCATTCCAAAAGCTGGGCTGCACACGGGTCATCGTCCAGTACGGAAGAGGTGATAGTCCGAAGCCGGTTGATGTCGGCGGGATGGCTATTGAAGCCTACAGCCTGAAGCCCAGTATAGCTGCGGATATTCGAAAAGCCGACCTAGTTATAAGTCATGCTGGTGCCGGAAGTTGTCTGGAGATTTTGCGGGAACAGAAACCGCTGGTGGTGGTCATCAACGAAGAACTGATGGACAATCATCAAATCGAATTGGCCGAACAATTGTACCGTGATGGCAATTTGTTCTATTGCACTCCGCGCAACTTGGCAACGATCCTGACGACCAGTGATTTCGATACTTTAAGGATTTATGAAAAGGGTAATATGACGGAGTTGATAAATCAGCTGGATGTGCTGATGGGATTTAAGTGATCGTTTGAATGTTAAATAAAATAAAAATATAATGCACATTTTTTTCTACTCATTTTTTTTTTCTTTCTTTGTAACCCTAACTTCTTGACCATTGTAGCTCTAAAGTCCAATATTGGGCCAGTGACCACGTCCTCCAAATTCGAAAGCCCAGCAGTTGGCCGGCGTCCGTTTCAAATGAGCCTCCTTAGCTTAACTGGTTTTCCTCTCAGCCACTCCTAAACGCCGTATACGGTGTCATCAAGGAGTTTGGTGGTGGAAGATCGAATTGAGTTTGAAGTCCCACCGAAACTGGTCGTTATAGAGAATACCGAATGCCAGGTACGGATATACAACGAGCTGATACAGTAGGCTCGCACCCATGCTCTTCAATCTGGCTCTAGAGTATGTCGTCAGAAAAATGAACGCGGTATACACGAGAAGTTTGCTACTAGTAAAGTCTTCGCAGATAGTAGCATATGCAGTCGAAATCATGGCATGGCTGGCTAGGTCACTACCGCGCGCATAGCAGATATTCCAAGCAAGGCCATCGTTACAGGGGGTATATGGTGTACGTGTAGTTATCTCTATTTGCCTTGACCCCTCCAGGGGCATGGGCGCGTCAACATCTCTAGCATTTCTTTGCCTTGTTGACGTTTCAATACCATATCTACTTTTCGGAAGTGCAGTTGCTAGCATGCACCTCCTATCCGCGCCGTCTTTTATACTGACAAGCTCGGAGCACTGTGAAAGTTCTATTAGTACTCACAGGCAGTTTTTTGATCGCGCCGAGATTAGATCTCCGAGCTCTAGATTAGTAGAGCGGTGACCGAACGATCACGACCACCGAGCGCGGCACTCTCAAAAAATTCCGAGTTAGTAATATATACACTCGAACTTCAACGACATTTTTCGACATTTTTTTTTTTATAAAACGTTCACTGTAGTGCTCGTAACATCAACAGTTGCTCAAGATAGAATTCAGAAAGTGTTTGGAGCGAAGAAATTCATTGAACAAGTCGGGACACGAAGAACTTCGTGCAGGATCCAGCGAAACGACGCCGAACATTCCTGGACTTACAAGCTTCCGAGAATTAGGAGAGTGACATACTTTGGAAAATGCAAACCAAAAAACTCTTCTTGTCTCAGATGGGTAGTGCGAATAAAATGTTTGAAAACGGTTTTGCCTAACTATGAAACCCCAATAAAATTTTTGAAATATTTTATAATAATTGAAGATGTTGATGACTGCACCGTTATTGCCAGAACCCCAAGATTTATAGGCTCTTTTTGTTTTTTTTTATTACAATGATCGAGATTTTGTATCGGATTGAAATTCTTAACAGAGATTTACAGAACTAAAACTCGGAGCTTTGTGTGATAGATTTGAATCGTATAATAGAAGCTCCAACTTTTGTTTTAAATGCCTCTCGCGATTCTAATGGTCGCTACAGACGATTGAACCAAACGGTTTACGACCACAACTGAGCCACGTCAAATTCATGAAACGTGCGATAAAAAAATTCTCATTTCCACCGTTCTATTTAAATTTTTGTGGTTCGGTGGTGGTCGCGAACCATTTGGTTGAACGTGCGCATCGAGCTCTAGTTTGAATCTATTTGGCCGGATTGTAACAAACTTATTCGAAGAATTTGACATCGAAGAACCAAATTTTTCGTGAAAACACGAATAGACGATCATCATCAACATCGTGGCGCAACAGTTCGACGTTGGGCTCTGGCCGCCTGGATCGTTGTCCTCCAATTATCTTGGTCACGCGACCGCGTCCTCCCATCTTGGAAGTCCAGTAGTTGCTCAGCGTCAGCATATACTGAGCTCTTCCAACGGACTCTCGGTCTTCCTCGCAGTTTCGCTCCGTCGACTCGTTGTCCGTTCATTCCTTGTTTAGGCATGCGAACATCGTTCATTGCCTCTTGAAGACGTTGTAGTTTGACGTTTTTCGAAACTTCCAGCTCATCGTACATTTGTATAAAATGTACGATTTATAGCTGTACCGGATGCGCCATCCATCTCGGTCGTAAACTGCTCCGAAAATTCGTCGAAACACTTTCCGTTCGAATGTGTTTTGCATGTTTTCGGAGGCTTGGGTTATAGCCCCCATATACGATGCAATCCGTCGTCAGATCGATCTGACGATATTGTGATCGTCAGATCGATCGCGCGGTGTATGTGACTATCGATGACAATTCCATATAATTTCGATCGTCAGATATTTTGTGGCGATCCATCGTCAGATCGATCTGACGATGGATCGCACCGTCTATGGCGGGTCATAGGGTACAAGTTTCGCAGCCATAGCATAGCACTGGTCGAATTATGGTTTTGTATACGCGGATCTTCGTGTTTCTGTGCACATGCTTCGATTTCATTATGGGGAGGGCCGAGAAAAAAAAGATACAAAGTATCTACACTGCATACAAATACATCGGAACATGGATATGTCTATGACTACCGACTGCGTGGAACCTGTTGTGTTGAAGATATCGACGTAAGTTTCATAAAGATCCCAGTATAGTTAAACTGGATGAAATCATTCGAAAAAACACGTCCCACGCTTTCGGTAGGCATAAGACATATCCATGTACCCATGTATCTGGTGGCAGTGTAGATACTCGTCATAAATTCTGCTTTGCTTTGTCCTGTCCGCTTGGGCTCCTTTCTCTCGCGGGATCGTTTCGTTTTCGTTTGCATCGCGTGTGTGCAATATTCACCTCCTCTCGTGCACCCTGTTCCATCTACCTGTTCCATCTACCCGTTCGGTACAGTTTGCAGACTGCAGCCTATCGACATTTCTCTGAGTACGTTTCTGCTAATCGCAATCACGCTTCCCACCATCTTTTCCCACACTATCCGCTTCATCCCGCCCCTTTAATCAACAGTCCGGGTCCGGCACACACAATCCGTTTCTCAAGTAACGCGTGCGAATCTATGCTATTGTGTCCGGCAAAGAACAACAAAGAAACTAACAAAAGTAAACAAAACATTCCAACACGCGCACAAAGAGAATGCACAAGAAAAATTTTTGAATTTTTGCAGAAGGGGGGGCATTTGATCTTCTGCAGACCTCTGAATGTACATCATGTCACGATGAGCTGCCCGGAACTATAACATCCTGCGACGAATATTTCTCTATTTCGGGGCTTGAGAGATTTTAACTCGCGCAGTACGAATCCGCCATTTTGTTTTATGATATGTTTATTGCATGTGTGGTGGGGGCCCACATTGTGGGCCAGTCAGACCTCAAATCGCCGCCATTGGAAATGCACAACCATTTGGATAGAATGAACTTCATCCGCGATGGCTCTAGCTCTCTATCTTCTGGGGGCGGGAACTATGTAATGTACACACTCTCAAATTGCGTCTGCGCATGTCCAAATGTTAGTCGAACTGACTACTTGCTACTTTTTCTGGGACCCTATTGATTCAGATATGTAATACGATGTGCGCTATTTTATTTGTTTGGATTCCAGCCATTTTGAACATTTTGGAATTTTTGCGGAAGGGGGGCATTTGATCTTCTGCAGACCTCTGAATGTACATCATAACATACGAGTATAACATCCTGCGACGAATATTTCTTTATTTCGGGACTTGAGAGATTCTAACTCGCCTAGTATAAATCCGCCATTTTGTTCTATATGTTTATTGCACGTGTGGTGGGGGCCCACATTGTGGACCAGTCAGACCTCAAATCGCCGCCATTGCAAATGCACAAACGCAGTCGCTGGATCACCCGATTTGGCTCGAATGAACTTCATCCGCTCTCGCTCATCTTCGGGGGGCGGGAACTATGTACACTCTCTCAAATTGCGTCTGCGCATGTCCAAATGTTAGTCGAACTGACTACTTGCTACCTTTTCTGGGACCCTAGTGATTCAGATAGTACAACACGGGCTATTTTATTAAATGATGAATGGGAATTGGCGGAAATTGAAGGTCATTGAAAGTCCGCCCGTTCACCCGGACACTATGTTATTTCTTGCCGTCCACAACGTCAACCTTTATCGCTATCAAATCAACATCCCAACATGTACATACAGGATCCCCGCAAGCGCACCGCCCGCGCGGATCTACAAGCAACAGCCATGCACAATGACCACTTCACTCAAACGACATGCACAACCAGAAAAGAAAAATTTTTAATGGGCTTGCTTCCTCTTCTGACCCCCGAGTAGAAAAACAGACATTTCGTGTGACGGACAGATTTTTAGGATGACCCCCAGCTATAAGACATATCCATGTCAAAAGTGTTATTTGCTAACTGTATCCGTCGCTTGATTTCGTCAGTTTCGTTGGCGTCCTTTGACATGTCGCTACCCAGATATGTGAAGTCGTCTACGAGTTCGATGCTAAGGTCCCCTACGTTGATGTTCGATTGTGGTGGCGTCCTGGTTCTTGATTGCATCTTTATTTTTGTTTTATCTTCGTTGATACGTGGTCCAACTTTTGCAGCGGTGTCAAGAGTATGCAGAAGTTCTCCATCGGTCAGTTTCTGGGAAATAATGCTGATGTCCTCTACGTATGTTATCAATTGTGTCGACTCGTAGCGCCCAACGTGCGGCCCATTTCTGATACAGAACAGGACTAAAGGTCGCCACACATGAACGCGCACAACCACGACCGAACTTCAACCGAACCATCAATTTCATAGAACGATGGAAATGCGGGGATTTTTTTATACCGCGCGTCCTATGAAATTGATGGTTCGGTGGAAGTTCGATCGTTGTTCTGCGCGATCAAATGTGGCGACCTTTAGAAGGACTTCATCGGGTTCCATTTAAGTTCCTCCGCCGATTTGTATCCCCACAAGCACATTAAGGCTACTTGCTCTAAGTCTTAGGACGTATCCATCTTTGCTGCACGTATTTTCCCTTCAATTAGCTGTGCTTTTCTCTGTAGCACCCCCATCCTTCATATAGAGTAGATTATCCTATTATATTACGTTTACACTATCCCCAGATTACTTCATCTGCAGCGTAATCTGGGTGTGGTGAGTTCAAAATTGTATGTATTTGACAGTCGCAGATTATCTCAGCTGGTGCAGATGAAGTAATCTGGGGATAGTGTAAACGTAATATTAGAGTCAGTTCAACAAGGCAATCCTGGTGTTATGTTTGTCTTTTGTGGTTTAGCCATACTCCGGTGCCCAGACAAATTGCAGAGGAGCCCTGGGTACCTTTCTGTTTGCCTTGTCCTTACAGAGGCTGGTCCTGGGTTAATAGCCGTTCTTAATTGTATTTACTAGTCTATACGCTTCTCTGGTGTTTCTATTGACTAGGTTTTCATTAATGTTCAGCAACTGCTCGTCAAAGTATTTCCGTTTCTTGCGTCTAATTATTCTGTTCGATATTCGCTGTAGGTCGTCATATTTTTCTCTTTTGGCTCTGGTTCTTCGTTGAATCTATTGTCTATAGGCCTCGTTTTTTGCGTCAAGTGAATTTTTTCATTCTTCGTCGAACCAGTCATTTCGCATTCGCTGGGCTTTATATTATATCCCGAGACTTCCTCTGCGACCTCTTTGATGGCACCCTTGAGTTCATCTCAGAACCCATGGACGCCTGTGTTGCTGATGTTGTGAAGCATAGGTGATAGTCTTTCCTCAGGCGGCAGTATACGCCACCGCCGTAGCATCGCTCAGAAGTTTATCAACCGCAAAGATTTTGGGAGGGCTGATTCTCGATTAGTGCACTGAGGAAATTCCACATACATATGTAGGTCATCTTCACCAAATGATGATCTGAGTTGCAGTTTGCTCCTCGATAGGAGCGGACATCTATCACACTAGACGCCCATCTCCTGCAAATGAGGGGCGTGCACATTGATGAGCCAGAGATTGAGGAATCGAGTCTTAATGCGAATCGCACACAGCCGTTCATTTATGGGTTTCAAAGTCAATAATGTACGGCTTGAGGTGATTGTTGACTATAAATGCTACTCTAAGCTCCTCGAGCCCCGATGGTTAGCCACTTCTAAAAGTTGTGTGCGATTTCTTTTCATTGATCTCGCTGCCAAGCCAATTTGTTTCCTAGACTGCAGTAATGCTCAGTGGGGCGACCGGTAGCGCAGTGTGTTGAGGCATCAGTTTCATGTTTGACTACCGGCGTTTCGGGTTCGAATCCTGTCCACGACGACGTTCTTGGCCATGGTGCAGGAGGGGCATCAACTGCATTCTCCAAAACCAGTTTATGCCAACGAAACGTAAATCGGGCCACATGGAACAGTTGACGCGCTATGCCCCACAGGGGGTTAGTTAAGGCAATAGAGTAGTAGCAGTAATGCTCAGTTTGTACTTTTCGACCTGTTGAATGAGGGCTTTCTTGGCCCTCGGTTGGTTCGGGGTGCGTACATTCCAGGATCCGAAAGAATAATCCGTCAGTTGTTTGCGTGGTCGTCGTTGTTGATCCGTCCAATCCGAGGCTTTTGTTCCAGGTTTCCTGACGTGGTATTTATCTCTAATTGCCTTGACCCCTCCAGGGGCATGGGCGCGTCAACATCTCTAGCATTTCTATTCCTTGTTGACGTTTCAATAGCATATCAACTTTTCGGAAGTGCAGTTGCTAGCATGCACCTCCTATCCGCGCCGGCTTTATACTGACAAGCTCGGAGCACTGTGAGAGTTCTATTAGTACTCACAGGCAGTTTTTGATCGCGCCGAGATTTGACCTCCGATTAGTATCGTAGAGCGGTGGCGGTCAGGTCTGTGGGGAAACTCATGGGCAAGTCTACATAGCACCTCCGCGTGGTGGCCGCTGGTAGCTTCGCGAATAGCGAAGGCTGAGCTATGGGGCCGGTTGCGTGTACTATCACATTACGCGAGTACCGCCGTTTTGCGATATGTAAGCAATCGACACACTTTCTACTTGGCCAACTCTTGTGTTCTATAGTTTTGGCGAAGGTAGCCCATACGGAGTGTCAAATGTCCTAAATCCCCGGGGTGTTATGCGACCGTGCCCATCGGGGGAAGGTGACCAGGGACGCAAATGGTCGTCACAAACGGAGCAAGTTACTGCCACACATCTGTACAATAACCAGTTTTATGGGTAGTGTAAACTGTCTCCCCGACCGTACGTTGGCAGAGGGGCGCCTATGAAACTCTCTGCATAGGTGACACGGCGACCAGGTGTGAGGTTGGAGCTGGTGACTGAGGTGAAAGTTCACCTGCGGGGTTCCGGATCCAACACTTCACTTTGCTCCTTTCTTGCACCTGTTGAACCGCGGTCTACAGAGTAGCGATCTGTTAGACTAAGAGAGAAACCTTGATTTGCTTCAAAGGTAGCAGGTGCAGAGTGGCATGAACGCCTACGGAACTTTCGGGAGGTCGCGAGGGAGTCTGCTTCGCGGCACAAAGAGAGGAAAGAACGGCCGGATCGTCATAATGTTCCCATTGGGGCGGCGAGTAGCGGGAAGCAATATGCTGGCAGTTGCCTCGGCTGTGGTCCGAGAACGGGAAACCCAAACCTGAATCAATAAATAAAAACAAAAATATGAAAATACATCAAGACATTCTTGGAGAAAGTGGCTGGAGGAATTCCAATGAGACGGACAGCGACGACTCGCAACGGTTGAAGAGGTTAGTCTCTGAAGAAGACGCTCCAGGGGAGAAGGGAGGCGTTGTTGGAGCGGACAATGACGCGCCAGAAGGCGCGGAGAGGTTAGTTCAGACAACGTGCACTCTGATCAACGTTCAATCCGCTGACTATCAGGGATGGTGGCGGGCCCGAACAAAGAAACACTGACTGTGTGCCAGCTGAATATTCATCATAGTAAAGCGGCATCAGCGATGATGACGAGATGCTTTGATGAAGAGAAACTGGACATAGCTTTAATACAGGAACCCTGGATTTTACAAAACAAAATTAGGGGTTTGTCACAACAAACCGCAAATCTGTACCATGCACAGGTGGACGGTAAAATAAGGACATGCATCCTGGTGCGTCATGGAATACGTGCAGTACAAATGATGCATCTCTGCTCGCCTGATCTTACGGTAGTAATGATCGGCAGTGGTGCAGGATCATTCCCAATTGCATCAGCATATCTCCCTTATGATGCACCAGAACCACCTCCATCAGAGGAAGTAGAAAATCTGGTAAGGTATTGTAAAGAAAGAGATATGGCCCTGATCATAGGCTGTGATGCCAATGCGCACAACACTGTGTGGGGCAGCACAGATGACAATCCCAGAGGACAGCAGCTGCTAGAATTTGTGGAAAAGTACAATCTGCTGGTAGCAAACAAGGCGGTCGCTCCAACCTTCGTGGATGCACGAAGGGCTGAGGTGATCGACATTACCCTAAGCTCTGTTAATATGCTTGACAGAGTTCAGAATTGGAGAGTGGTGGACAGGCTAACCATGTCTGATCACAGGGCTATCCAGTTTGAAATTCTGTATGGCAGAAAACGGAGTAGCGAACGCAAACGTATAAGAGTGCCAAAAAATACTGATCGTGTTAAGTACGAGACATATTTATTGGAACAAGTCGAGGATATTCAAGACGGAATACCTCGGAATACGGTCGAGATAGAGCGAACAGTGGAACAAGAATGCAATGACCAGCCCTTTAGGCAGGGAAGCGAGAAAGGTACTTAGTTATAAACGGAGTACCCTAAGCTGGATAACTGCCTTGGTCACAGGGCATGGTAATTTTAGGGCTCATCTGGCCAAGATGAAAATCGGGGAAGATGACGTTTGCAGGCTATGCCTGGAGGAGGCCGAGACGGCAGCACACATTGTGTGCGAATGTCCAGCACTGGCTAGCACGAGGTTGAGGATCACAGGCAGGCACACAATAAGTGTAGAAGCCATGAGTGAACTCAGCTTCAAACAAATGCTAGCAATAACACGGGACTCAGTGATGAAGAAAGAGGTCGACAATTATCAGTCGACATCTGGAAGTCACTGATGACCGGGAGGGGGCGAAAAGGGACCCAAACGTTAGTGGTCTGCTTCGGCTATCCCCCAGAGTATATAATATAATAATCGTAGAGCGGTGACCAAACGATCACGGCCACCGAGCGCGAAATATTTATGACGGAATGAAATTATAGTATTCAGCTTTAAGTTGACAAAATTCACTGTACTTCTTGGCGCCCTTTCAGAGGCGGCGTCCCAGGCGACCGCTTGTTTCGTCCTAGCCTTTGACCGGCCCTGGTCGAATGGCTAAACTGAAATTCGCTGCTAGCGAGAAGAAAATTATGTAATTAATTTTCTGTAATAAAACTAAAAAAAAGTTCAAATGCAATTATTTAGCTGCAACGTTTTTTTTATTTAAATGATATTATTGTTTCTAGTGGAATTAATCCAGTGAACGGTTCAGCCGACATTGGCCGACTGGACTGCACTGAATACTTTTATTATTTTTCTCTAACCAACTACATGCAAGCTTTAAGATTAGTAAATTTTAACTGCTAACAATTCATGTATAACTTGCATTTTGCACATTAAAAGCCGTTTGCCTGGTTTGATTAAATGTCAAGTCGATACCGTTTGCAAATATTTCCATTAATGAGAGAAAATTGACAAAATTACAACACACAATGAACATCTAATAAGCAGCTTCAATTGGAGAAACATTTTAAATTCGATACACAATGCTAGACATGTAGCGGGCAAGTACAGCTTTTTATCATCATTACAGTTGACTGTTGCTATGAAGTTATTTGTATTTATTATTTGCATGCGGAAACTATGTAGTAATTTAAAAGATGAAAGAAGGAGGTGCTCTACTCTTCGGCAGCTTGTCCGCCAGCTTCTAAGATTTGCTCGAATGAGAACGGTGTGAATGCATAACCAGTTCCCACGTAGAACTTGCTCTGGAACTCGACCCTGCAAAAAAAGAATTGTTATTTTCTTCATTCGGAGAATCCAATCGAGAATGCTTATACCAATGCAAACGTAGAGTGTGCAAGAAAGCCGATAAACCTTCCATCAATACCAAAATACTGACAGTAAGGGCAGCCCAGGCGCCGAACAGGAAGTACAACATGATGGCTCCGGTGAATCCAGTTGATCGAAGGGCGTTTGCCAAAACCATGTTCCACAATACTTCAGCCAATTCTGCGAGAAGAAAACAGAAATAAATACGCAGTCCACAAAAAATTCAGATTGACAAAAAAAAAAACTCACGAGCATGAGCCAACGACAAAGCCCATAAACGAAGATACGAAGCCGTGTGTGATACTGATCCCAAGACGTATTCAATTGTATGGATGCCTTGGTGAATGAAAATTTCCGACATTTCCTCGTTGTCGTGTCCGTGTGGGGCAGCAGCAACTTCGCCGCCATGATCCTGGGAGTTCAGGCCGACTTCAGCGTCACCGTTCTCCACTGGCTCAATGGGTTTCAGCTGGAAAAGAAATAGCAAAAATGTATAAGAGATAAAACACAGAATTAAGAAATTGCAACTCACATTCTGACGTTTCCTTTCACGCATGATATGAATTGGTTTGCCAAATAACATCCACGGCACGCAGCACAATGCAATGATGACCAAGAGTTTTTCAAAGAATCCTTCGCCACTGTACATGTACATGGTTTCACAGCCTTCCAATGGTTTTCCCGGTGGCTTAAAAAGCACCATGTTGATGAATGTGATCAGAATGGATGGTGCGCAAGCAGACGAGGTGGGACCTAAGTTCCATCGAATTATTATCAAAACAGTTAATAGAGAATGTTGACCAAATGTTCTCACCTGTATTCACGGCTGAATATTTGAACCATTTGATGAACATCAAAAGAACCAAGTAGAAGAAGAGGAAAATTAGGAAGATCATTTGTGGAATGAACTCGAAAATGATCGAAACACGATTCTTGAAGTAGCGATGATTCCACAAGCTCAACACGACACCGAATATCATATGAATGACGCCGAAAACAATGGAAATCTTCATCTTGTAGGCATTCTGGAAGATGATCTTGTTGGAATTGGCCACTTGCCAGATGGGATCCATACCGAACGGATAGGGATACTGCAAATATTGATCGCTTCCCGGATTCAGTTGCAATATTTTGTTCTCCATAACCGTCGACGTGTTGTACGTGATGCGCCATTGCGAGCCGAATATATTCAACGATTTAGAGAAGATATCATTGTAGATCAGACCCGTGTACATGGAGAAGGCGCCCATCAAGAATATAATGTACCGACCGCCGAAGAAAATGTTCCAGATTTCGTTGTCGCTTTTCTGTGCCGCCAGCGGTTTCTCCTTGAGAATCATCCACAAACCGAAGATCATCATAATCGAGCCGTGTCCCAAATCACCAAACATAACAGCGAACAAGAAGGGGAATGTGATAATGGTGTACGGTGCCGGATTCATTTCACGATAGCCGGCCACGCCGTAGGCATCAATCAATGCCTGGAACGCTTTAGTGAATTTGTTGGTACGATTGTAGGTCGGTGGATCCTCAAAGGTTTGCATTCGATTTAGAATCGGTGGTACCGACGAACCGGAACGTTCCTGTCGGGATAGAAAATGTCATTCATACTTCGAAATAGGATCAATATCGTGTCAGGGACTTACCGTTCCGCGTCGCAAAGCCAACTGAATCGTTTCCATATCCAAAACTGGCACCCAACATTCAGCAATCAAACACTTTTGTGTGACGTCCAGATTGAACAAGTTCAGAGTGTGATAGATGGCCTTGATCTTGCGCACCTTTACGAACCAATTCTTCAGATTTTTGGCAGCAGCCACCAGGACACGATGACGATGATCCTGAGTTTGACCGAGAACCGTGTTCAAGTCCTCGATACGTGTCATCACGCCCATGGCCATTTCACGACGATCGGATGGTGCTTCAGGGCACGGGTACAAGGTGGCGCGGAAACCTTCGCAGATCTTTTTGACGCGAGTTTTCAGCTGATCACCTTGGAAGAAGATGATGAACACTGATTTGTAGACTTGATCACCCTGTCGATGAAAGAAAAGGTGGATTAGTCTTTTGTCGAATAGAGCGGGAGCCAATTTACAATTTAATAAAAAAAAAAGAGATGTGCGGTACAGGAAAATGACACAAAAAGAGCGATGTTCATCGGCACTTTAGGCCATCGCCCCAGTTATATGATATCCATCGTGCTTTATAATTCACTTATAAACACATTTGCGAAAAACTGATAGTTTCCTCGGAAAACTCGATAAAAAAGTTGAAAATTGAAAATGAAAAAGTTTCAAAATCCCAAGGCGAAAAAATTGAGAATGGAAACATCGTGAACCGTGGTTTCTCTTCTAACTTTTATGTTGAAAAAAAAAGATGTATACTCTCTACTGGCCTCGACAAAAGAACCCGCAAGAAGTAACAACTTGAACGTCGTATACGGTATCATCAAGGAGTTCAAAGGTGGTCGTAACTCCTATCAACATCCAGTAAAGGACATTGATGGAAAGCTACTTATGTCAGATGAAGAACAGATGAGGCGGTGAAAAGAGCCTTTGTGGATGTTCACACTGCGTGCGATGCCGAGCCGAGCCGGGTCGAGCGATGCAATGCGATTGCAAGCTTTTAAAGCAAGAAAATGGAAAGTCTTCAATTTTAAATGGAATCACGCTTTGAGTGTACACACTGCGCGCGATGCAATGATGAGCCGAGCGATGGCCCGATGTTTTCACAAACTTCTTTGCTTTTTCGTGCGAGTACCGGCTGCTGATTTTTTGCGATGGAATTTAATGGGCTTTGCGATGGAGTTTATGGGCTTTGCGATGCTTTGCGATGTGAAGCTTTTTGGAGCCAGTATGGTGCAAGTACGAGCTGTAAAGTAATATTTGATGTAAGATCACATTGAAAAAAATGCATGCATGTCTGCTTTTATACTGACTTTTAGGCGCGGCGGTGTGGCAGTGTATACATGGAAATTATGAGGGTCATCTCCTGATTCGATTTAGCCATATCTGTCTGTCTGTCTGTTCGTTTGCACGATAACTTTCGATAGAATGAAGTTAGAAACTTGAAATTTTGGTCAAATGTTTGTAGCATGATTTAGTTGGTTGGTATTGGAAATGGCCAAGCTCCGTCCCAAGCAACCCCAACGTCCCCTACATTTGGACGTCCATCTGTACCGGCTCTTACACTGAATTCAAATGCAATCTCGCCGCTCCACAAACCGCGGCGGTGGCCGCAACGGCGAGTCCAGCGGTTTATACATTCATCGTCCTAAAGCCGCCGCGGCTGCCGCTTTTTGCGTTTATACGCAGCGGTGCGCCACTGCTCAATCCGCTTGTGAAACCGCGCCTTCTAAACGCGGGCTAAAGTGCACATGCACACAGATACATGCATTTTGACACACTACAACGCAATTCGGAAACCTTTAGTTGGTGAATATTTCGTACTCTACGCGTTTTATCATGTAATTTGGTGCGAGAAGGAGTTACTATATTCATAAAATGGACATCGAATTGTTGATTAATAGCGTCCGTGATCGTCCCGTGTTGTGGGATCAGAAAGATAAGCATTACCACAACCGGGATTTGGTGCGTCAGAATTGGAGTAAAGTCGCAGAGGTCTGTGATGTATCAAGTAAGTTCATTTCAAGTATTTGCTTTTAGATATATTTTAAGTAATTTCATACAGTTCAAGTTATTTCATATACATACATACATATTGCCAGTTTATTGAAGTATGTAATAATTATGACAAAATGACAAAAACAATATGCCCTATACTAAAAGTCTAGGGTATAAAAATAATGGTTTGAAAGTTATTGAAATGTAGTAATGTTAGTGGGTATTGAAGTATATTTTAAACGCATCTCTAATACTTCTTGCTCTTCTTGAAGCACTGTTGTTGGCTCTATCGTTGTCAAAGCTTGCTGGCAAATTGTGTTCACTTCCGTTCTGGCAAATTCTTAACAAAAGGGGTGTATCCAATCCATCCTTATCAATTATTAAGTTGTGTAAGACGCAGATACAGAGAATTATTTTGTCTGCGTGCTCAACACTGGTTTCTATTTCCTTTCGAAGTAGTCGAAATTTTGCGACCATAATTCCGAATAAGCGCTCAACAACCGTTCGAGCTGTTGATAGTCTTCTGTTAAATTCTCTTTCTTCTTCACTAAGAGATACGCCAGGAAATGGACGCATCAAATTTTCCAAAAGGGGGAAAGCTTGATCGCCAACCAATACCATAGGTAATTGGGCTGTGCTACTGGGTAGTGCCGTTGGTGAGGGCCAGTTTTGTGAAGTATTAATTATTCCATTATATAAATTACTTGCTTTAAATGTTCCACCATCTGACTGCTTTCCATACCCTCCAACGTCAACTGCTAATAATCTATAATTAGCATCAGATACCGCCAGTAAAGCAACCGAATAGAATTTTTTGTAATTATAATACATGGTCCCAGAATCACATGGGCACTGAATCCGAACGTGTTTGCCGTCAACAGCACCAACGCAATTCGGGAACTTCCACTTGGTGAACATTTCTCCTGCAGCTGCTTCAAGTTGTGGCACAGTAGGATGGGGCAGGTGTACAGGGCCCAAAATCTCCCATATTGCAGCACAAGTTTCATGCACAGACTGTGCGACTGTAGATACACCCATCCTAAATGAGTGTGACAGAGCACGGAAAGGTATACCCGTTGACAAATACCTGAGAAAAAAAGTTAACTAGTATTCTTTTTTGTATATATACCAGAATTATGATCAGGGGCTTATTCCACGAAACTTTGCTACTCCGAACTTTGCATTTTACACTTTCGTCATTGCGGCGGAACGACCCGTCGTCGGACCTAAGCCGTCTGGATAATGTGGATAGTCGGTCAAATGACCAAGACAACTGTAAGAAACTACCCAGATGACCAAGGTCCGACGATTGCGCCACGATGATAAAAATGCAAAGTGCAAACTTTGGAGCTGCAAATTTGTTCGTGGAATAGGCCCCAGATTTTTTCATTCAATCTAGGGAAGTTGCTTTACACTTCTCCCTCCTAAAAGTTTTCTAATACGCGAGATAAATAAATTTTGAACCCAAACTTCATTTAACCTGAATTTCTACAATACAAGATTGGACAAGATTGCTTGTTTAACCATAGAAAACCCTTCTGCTCGTTGTTTGTTTCTAACGTACATATTTAATATACATATATGAATTTTCAGGTGAGGCGGCGAAGAAAAAGTGGAAATACCTGCGTGGAACGTGTCACGTTGAACTAAGAAAGGCTGAAAAACAAAGATCAGGAGACGCAGGTGGCTCACCATTTGAAGTAAAATGGGCATGGTACGACACAATGATGTTTTTGAAAGAAATAGTGAGTTTCCGGAAAACCCAAAGTAATATTCACGAGCCGCGATCTGCTATTACGCCACCACGACCACCATCCACAATTGCCGAAACAAGTAATTTAGATGAACAGAACAATGAATCACAAACCGATTCTTCAATGCTTTCGCCATCTCCTGTGTTATCTCCCGAAAATAAGAGAAAAAGAAATGCAAAAAATGCGGATTTGGTGGACATTGAAAGACAGAAGCTGAAACTCATAGAAAAGCAGCTATCAAATACAGACAAGCAAGATGATAGCTATCTCTTCCTAGTTAGTTTGGCACCTACTATGCGCAAACTGTCTTCGGAGGCTCGAATGAGATGCCGAATTAAAATGGAACAAATTCTACTCGCCGAATTAGGACGAGAATCCAATTCAGCCAATATGAGGTCGTCGTCCTCCCCGAAAGGAGGAATGACTAGCGTCGTTCGAGATTCTGATATTTATCATCATGATTCCTATAATTTTGAAAATTTGACTCAACTTTGAACCAAAGTGGGAAAGAAATGAAGATAAAAACAAATTAAAAGAACTACTTTGTAATTTTCTGAATAATATATGTACTATGAAAATACTACTATGTAAACAAAACTTTTTTTTTGTAAATACGCTACTCGTCCTTGCTTACCTAATAGTCACCATAAGCCTCTCTTCAACAGTAATAGCCCTCCTGAAATTCGTATTTTGTTTCTGTAGGCTGCTCGAAATTGACGCTACTATGTAATCGAACGTGGTAGTGCTCATACGGAAGTAACTAAAAAACCTTTCTTCATCTCGTCTGAGGTCGCGGAAGAGATGATGAAATTCACCAACACTGGGCCTTTCTTCATTAATGGGATGCACCCAATGGCGACGCCCTCCCATTTTTAGAGCACTGTTTTCAAACAGAAATAAATTTACTGGGTCAAGCACAAACGACATGATGTCGAACAGATTATTCCTTGAACTAAACTGGTCTCTACTCTCCATCATTGCGTGCAGTGAACATCCCGGATCATCTTTGCATCGCAAGCCATCGCTCGGATCATCTTTGCATCGCAAGCCATCGTTCGGCTCGGCATCGCACGGCGTGCAATGTGAACACCCACCGCATCGCATCGGTCGACCCGGCTCGGCTCGGCTCGGCATCGCACGCAGTGTGAACATCCACTAAGGCCGCCGGACTCAGCGCCAAGTATAATTGCCGAGTTGCTGCACCCACCAGTTGATAAAGCGTATAACACAGATACCTTTCGCACTGAGTGGAAGGAAGGATTGATAGTCAAATTTCCAAAAAAGGGCAGCCTTGCAGGTTGAAATATTGGAGAGGCATTTGCGTGCTTCCTGTCGTTGCAAAAATAATAGCTGAAATTGTCCTAGAAAGACTAAAGAAAGCACAATTGACGGGGAGCAGGCCGATCCGAATTCTCCTGTGTCGATCACATTAACATCTTGCAAATCATTATGGAGCAATGTTCGATTCTCCGCTTCACTTGCTTTTCACTGATTTCGAGAAGGCTTTCGACAGTGTGAACCGGGATTCTATATGGGCGGCTTTGCGCAAGAGAGGCATCCCTGAGAAGATTGGCAACCTCGCGTTTTTCATAAAGGTAAGTTGTAGGGGACTTGAGACCCAGAGTGGAGTTCGGCAGGGACTACGATGACGACAGATGCCTACTCTCATAAAAGCATGAATCTAAACGCAGTGGTTAGGTCTTAGGTCTCGAGAGGAAGGCGAGCACGGTCGGGCTAAAGATTAACACCAACAAGACCAAAGTTCTTAGCCCGCCGTTGCGATAAAGAAGAAATCCAACTCGTTTAATTGCCATCAGTACCAATGGACAGCTTGTGCAAAAAGGCGGACTAATTCGTCTACTTTGGTAGCATTGGTGCCGAAAATTGTGACACGGAGCAGAAAATCTCTCGTCTAAAATTTGGCAATGTAGTTATCCCAGTATTAAGGCCAATCTGGGCTTGCTTGGCTCTCTGGTACTGTCTGTGCTGTTGCCAGGAAGTAGCACATGGTAAAGGTTACCAGAAAGCTACAAGTTTTTTCGTGTCGTCGTCGAATTTTAAGAATTTTCTGGCCCGAAACAGTATCAAATGAAGAGCTGAGTTGGCGTACGGGTCAGGTGCCAATCGACGAATTGATACGCAGGCGAAAATGGCAGTGGATTGGTCACATATTACGGAAGAGTGATAATTGCATTGCTTTCATGCCATGAAATGGGACCCCATTTCCACAAAGGCCGACCAACGGGTAGTCCTAGAAAGTCATGGCGCCGATCTGTAGCGAAAGAGTGTATGTTTCTGATTAAGTCGTGGGGGCAGATGCGTCCCATTGCCCAGAACCGAGTACGATGGCGCACAGAAGTAGTTGATGCGCTATGCCCCGATAGGGGTTACGGCAAAGTAGCATATACAATAATTTGTCAGTATTGAAAAAAAACGATGGAGTAGCTTTGAAAACCCTCTTTTCCTTTGAAAGCCCTCTTCTCCTTTGAAAGCCCCCCTTCTTTTTCAGGCCCAGGAGTTGGCGACTCCCTCTGCAGGCTGATTAACCTGATGTTAATATCTAGGGTTATACATATGTGCTTAGGAACGTCATCCGAACGTAGACTAGTGTGAAGAGGTACTCCGCAAGCTGCAGTGCTCTCTTCCCTTCTCTGGAACTTAAATGTTAATAGAATGCTTTTAGACCTGGAAAGGCTGGGCTGCATGGTGTGTGCTTATGCGAATGACATTGCCATCGCCATATCTAGCAAATTTCCTGGTGTTCGTAGCGAGGTACTGCAGAATGCCCTCTCACTTCTAACCACTTGGGCTGACAACAGTGGGGTAAATATTAATCCGAACAAAACTGAACTTGTCCTCTTCACAAGAAAGTGTACTATTTCTCGGTTTGAACCTCCTGTGTTGCAGGGGATGAGCCTAGTTGTTGCTGATTAGACAAAATTTCTAGGACACATTCTGGACAAAAAATTATCATGGAGGCCGAATTTACAGGAGAGGGTAGACAAGGCTACTATCGCATCTAATCCTGTAAGAAGACTATCGGTAAAAGCTGGGGCCTTCAACCTAAAATACTGCTCTGGCTCTATGTAGCTGTTTTACGCCCCATACTTACGTTTGGGGTTGTTGTTTGGTGGACTGCTCTGAGTACAGAGGCTAATCGTAACTTGTTGGCAAAGGTGCAAAGATTGGCCAGCATCGTTATTACTGGGGCCCTTAGGATTATGCCTTCTGCGCCTTAAACATGATTGCTTAACCTGCTCTCTCTTGACATATTTGGGAAACAAACGTGCTTCTGCTGCGCAAGTCATTAGAAATATACACAGATGGCTCTAAAACGGACGAGAAAGTAGGCGCTGAAGTTTTTTGTAATGGGCTTGACCTAAGCCTCTCTTTCAGTCTCCCTATTTACTGTAGTGTTTTTCAGGCAAAAATTACGGCGATTACAGAAGCCTTGAACTGGTGGCGTCACGCAATATCAGTTAGAAATATAATCATTTTTACAGATAGACAAGCTGTAATTAAATCTCTCGAACGGGGCCTAATTACGTCAAGGACGCTTGCGGAATGTCGCTCGTTGCTTATGGAGATGGGTGAGTTTTTTACAATTTTCTTACGCTGGATTCCGGGCCACAATGGTTTCACTGGTAACTGCAAAGCAGACGAACTTGTCAGAGAGGGTAAAATAAACTTGGCTGGAGAAATTCTTCGGAACATTTACATGCCTATTGCTGCTTTCAAACTAGCTATTAAATCCGAAGCGATTATCAAGACCCATTTTTCAACTTTGGAGATTTCCGGGTAACTAACAGTTTTTCGTGAACCTGTTGCTAAGTAAAATAGTAGAGCAATAAAAACAAAAGATTTCAGATCAAGTACAGTTTTCTACAATGAGTCGACTTAAGAATGAGAGCTCCTTCCCCACGCTGTCCCAACAGCTTTTCCGATTGGCACCCTGCACTTTCAAACTCTCCTAGTCGCAGTTTTCCTGTTATCTCAAAACTAAAAATCTTACTTGCTATATATATTTTATATTGCAAAAAAATTCATATACTCACGTTTGATGGATCTTCCAATGGGGTTTCAATCATTGCCTGACGCAAAAACACATTTCCTCGGCAAGCACGCCACAACATTCGTTCGAATGCTGGCAAACGTTCACGCAAAATTACACCGGCGACGAAGCTGCATGCATGTTGATTCGTTCATTTTTTTTATATTCGAAATAATTGAATAAAAGGTCATGGTAACGAAGAAAAGAAATCAAAAAGAAGAGAATTAACTATTAATAACAGTTGGGATAAATTAGTTGAAAAGAAAGAGCATTTTAAGGTTGTTAGATTTAAAAAAAGAACTCTTTAGTATGTCATTAGATATTATTATGAATGTAGAGACGGTATGTTGACGTAACAATGGGAAAATCTTCTGAGTGTGTTTTCTTTTAAGATACTCGTCATTTTTCTATACTATTCTATGTAAAATAAAGCCGTTAACTATGAAATATTTTAAATAGATCCCCCTCTTCTTTAAAAATAAATAAATGGCGCAACAGTCCAACTAGAACCAAAGCCTCAAGATAAGTACTAGATCGTGACGGTGTACATAGAGGTGTGTGATCAGCACGCTCAACCGAGTTATCTATTCCAAAAGAGGTACTAATTTAACAGCTTAACAGTGGGCTCATAGTCTGACATGTAAATCCCTTTTCTTCGAAAACGCTACTGCCTTCAGTAGGAATCGAACCAGGGGCCCAGTGAACAGAAGGCAAACGCGCTAACCGTTGCAATACATCCAGATTACAAGTATGTACATTGAATTAATAAAACTGAAGTCAAATAGTCCAGAGAATAAAGGACACATATAGCTCCCACCTTGCATTTTGTGAACCCGGGATGCAGGGCCAGTCAAAGTCCAACTTAAGACACAGACAAGGAAATGTTAAAAATAATTTTGCTGCCTAAAGGAAATTTGTCAGATTGTATCTGTACTAAGGATTTAAGTTTTCTCTTCAAATTTAAGTTGACGTGAGGCTAGTTCGCATATAAACAGATGGACAGACAGACGGACAAAGCTTAATCGACTCATACCCCATCACATCCCTGAAGGGTATAAGAATTACAACGAATACAAACGATACCCAACAAGGGTGGATTCCTTTGCGCTACGCATTCCTCTTCGATTTTAATCCGAACAAAACACAGCTTGTATAGGATACCTGTCGCGCTCGGTGGCCGGGGTCGCTCGGTCACCGTTCTACGATACTAATCTAATAGAACTCACAGTGCTCCGAGCTTGTTAGTTTAAAGACGGCGCGGATAGGAGGTGCATGCTAGCAACTGGACTTCAGAAAAGTAGATATGCTATCGAAACGTCAACAAGGAAGAGAAATGCTAGGGATGTTGACGCGCCCATGCCAGTGGAGGGGCCAAGGCAATTAACATACTTCCAATCGAGCCTCTTCTGCTTAATTGCTGATAAGGTGAAATTTCTATGCAGCTGTTTTTACTCATGCTTGTGGTAGTTTTTTGGTGGACTGCTACAGAGGTTAAGCGTAGGTTTCTGGGAAAGGTTGCTTTTGTACGGCGTTATTTTTTTTTCAATTTTTTATATGATTCTGGGTCACATTAGTTTCGCTGTTAACTGTAGAGCAGACGAATTCGCCAGGCAGCGTACAACAGGCAATGCTGCACAACTTCGTCCGAACATTTATACCCCAATCGCCGGCTACAAACTAACTCTAAAGCGATTAGCAGGATTAAAACGTGTGTTTCCGCATAGCCGTTGAAGCCCTGATTGGATTCTAGTCGCACCACTAAACTATTGTCGCTAAAATAGGCAACACATCAGTCATAAGGACCACACTATCCGGCTTCGCATCCCTTGCAATAACTGCCGTAGAAGCAGCGATGACGAGGAAAAGGAGGCTCGTTTATATTCTTCTCTGCTCCTGTCCTACTCTGGCAAGATGAAAGACATTTTTTGAGTCCCACTTTTTCACGGAATCGGATGACTAAGCTTTATGTTGATGGTGGATACTCCATCTTTTTATAGTTCTGTTTAGTTCAATGATTGGATGATGAGTCCCTGGTGGTCACAGAACGATCCCTATTGCAGTCCCTTCATGGTTTTGTACGTTCATCATTGCATGTTTCTCTCCAATAAGGAATGTGTCCGCGCTTTCAATACACGCATGCCTCTTTGAATGCCGATTTCGATGATTTCTGGTATTCAGCGATGGATTAGAGGCGACGGTAGCACAGTGTGTTGAGGCATCAGTCTCATGTTTAACTACCGGCGTTTCGGGTTCGAATCCCGTCCACAACGACGTTCGTGGCCATGGATGTGCAGGAGGTGCATGTTGGCAAATGCATTCTCCGAAAACAGTTTATGCCAACGAAACGCGAGCTGGGCCACATGGAACAGTTGACGCGCTATGCCCCACAAGGGGTTAGAGCATTTGAGTAGTAGTGGCCATGGATTTGCCTTTAATACAGTTTGTGATACATATTTGCTTACGTTTCGACTTTCCATTGCCTATTTGCCCACCTATCAGGCGCAGAAAATCGTGTTTCTCCACCCTGACCCTAACAACGACCCTATCTCACTTGTTAAGGTGCCACATCGAGTCGGAGGATTTAATTGGACCGTGGGCAACCTGTCTATTGCCTAACGGAAGTAGGCAATGCATGGGAACATCATAATCCGGAGGATAAAGGACACATATAGCTCCCACCTTGCATTTTGTGATCCCGCGATACTTTAAGAATGTTGCCAAGGTGGCACCCCTGCAGGGGGGTTGCCTATATTTCAGGAGCATTGATGATGAGCATGATTCTTTGTATGCAGTCGTGGATTTACGTTTAAAACCGTTTGACACATGTTTGCTTACGTTTCGACTTGCCATTGCCTACCTTTCAGGCGCAGATAATCGTCAAGCGCTGGTGCCACTTCAACGACAGCCCTCTCCTGGACACTGGAGCTGGACCAAGGGCGAACGTGGGGAACAGGTTTCAAAATACATATTTTGTCCCTTGCTGCTGAGGCATGCCAAGCATTCCTCAAGTGCAAAGGCAAGGCAGTGTGACGAGAAAACTGTAGCTGCTTCAAAAAAGACACAGGAAAGTGTGGGACTATGCGCCCTGCTCCGCATCGTAATTTTTAATTTAACAAAATGTTATAATTTTCTGAGAAAGGCAAGCGTAATACCGACCATTCACCTCATTACACTATGTAATTTCGTACCCAATAAACTAAATTGGAACGTGCAAATCTAGATGGCAAGGGGGCGCTTCACTTTCATCTTTTACTAAACCCAGAAGCTGTTTGAAGAACCAATTTAAAATATATCATAGATTAAAAAAAAACCTAGACTGAACAAAATCATTAGTGAAATAATGACATAAAAAAGCACATCGATGTCAAACGAAAGACTGTAAATAAACTCAGAGATTTAACCCAATTGATGCGTAACATATTTTATATAAATATATACATATTGTATTAAAATTTAATGATTTTAAAAATGCACATATATTTTCACCATATTAATATTTTCAAATTGTGCGAAATGCTATGAAGTTTGCACAATAATTTTGTTTATTTTTACGCTCCCAAAAATTTATTTTCTATATTGTACATATAAAAACGAAAAGATTCCAATCTGCTGCAACAACAAACTGAACAGTCTTGGCAATCAAAAGAACAGACAAAAAGTTTTTCTTGTGGCAAACAAAATACAATTGATAGAAAAACTAAAAAAAAAAAACATTTATAACACATGGATTTGAATACACGAGTAATAAGAAACATGTATGTGTACGAGTATGTATTTCGAATATTTGTCGAGCAAATGACACTGGATGATATTTTTATACGATAAAGATGAGTAACGTGATGAAAAATACAGATGATTATCTTTTACGTCTAACCTGTAGGAATGATGGTGTACAATTTTCCAAATTCGATTAATTAAAAACTTTTGAATTTCAAATTGAAATTTGGTACTTTTTAAATTAACTTAAGAAAATTCGAAATCCAAGTGAGGCTTTGCATACATCTTCAATCTTTCTGATGAAAGACAAACGGTTGTATTATATGATATATGTAAGAAAATACTACGGTCGATTAGGTGCCTTAAAGAATTTTCAAAAAAAAAAGTAGACGGACTTCACACCGTAAATGGAAGCTTATGTAATCAAATCGAGAAGAACTCTACAATATCCGTGTTGCACAAAGAGTCGGTTGGTCTCCAGCATCTCTCGGAAAAGTCATCATCAATCGAAAATAAATTGATCCTTCCTGGAGATCGGCGGCAGATCATAACAACGAGATACTAAACCCTCAAAGTGGCAAAAATAGTGCAAGGGTATTAAAAACTTTAGACCTCCTACATAGAGCAGCCAAGTCTTCCAGCAAGCAGCCGCATCTTTCAATCCAACATTTATCACACCCAGATAGTTTTGGATACGCTGCTTATCAGATTTCCAAAAAAAAGCCTCGGAGTACCTCAAAAGGCCAAGTTACATGCAGACGGATGGACACGACGGACAGACGGATGGACACGGCGGACAGACGGACGTAATTGCATTTGGGTGGCAGAGATACATGATTTAAATGAACTCATTTGTTTTCAATTTCATTTAACGGCAATTGTTTCCCCTTTGATCGCACACCAAACATATTTTTTCCAAAAGCTCGATGAGTTTGTAGACGAGATACGTTGCGCCCTATGGCATTGTCTCATCAGGCGAACATTTCACAGCTTTGTGCTTGCGTTTACCACCCACAAGATGATTACTGATGAAAAACTTGTAACGAGTGCCGGCTGAGTTATTACCGACCGGTCCGGATTGGAAGGAATTGCAGGCGAACAACTCGCGACTCTTCACAATTCGAACCGGCCACCAATATCTCTGCTGACAACTCTAAATACTCGCGCTGACAACTTCATTCTTCCACTGATACACCACGACATCTGCATAGGAGAAGCTGAATCCACGTTGGAACTCCGAAGATAGAGTCCAACTGGTATTCAATTTTAAATTTCAAAAAACCTCCATGCATGCGAAGGTATAGTACGGTCAATCTGCGACACTCAATGTTTTCAGAGTGGATCTTAATCTTACCCTCTCACATCATCTGAAGCCCACGAAAGTGGCCACATGAGGTTCGATGGCATTTGTAACATCGAATGGTAATAAAACCGCATCTATTGCGTCAACCTTAGCTTCACGAGATTGGTGACGGTTACTTACTTTGCTTTTGTTAAAATTTTAGTGAAAGTTTACTTTTCGTCTTCATTTTGTGGTTGAAATGCCTCATATTTTATAACCATTTCATTTGAAAAACGTCTCTGTTTCGTTGCTTCGAATTGACGAAATCGACACAGGTTTACGGTTATGGTGTGCTGGGTCCAGGATCTTTTTGTGGGGTTGGGTCCCCCTGGTAAGATTGTGAATAGGGAATGGATTACTACTACTATTACTTTTCCTTAACCCCTAGTGGGGCATAGCGCGTCCTCCACTCCTGCGCGCCATCGTACTCTGTTTTGGACAATGGGGCGCAACTTCCCAACGACTTACCCAGCACCTTACACTCTTTTGCCCTAAATCGATGCCATGCGATTTTAGGCTCCTTCTTGGTCGGCCTTGGTTGGAAATGGAGTTCCATTTCATGGCATGTAAAGCAATGCAGCTATCATCCGTCCGCAATGTGTGGCCTATCCACTGCCATTTTCGCCTGCGCATCAATTCGTCGATTGACATCTGACCCGTACGCCGACTTAGCTCTTCATTCGATATTGTTCCGGGCCAGAAAATTCTTATAGTACAATTCGACGAAGACATGAGTTGACGAAAACTTGCAGCTTTCTTGTAACTCTTACTGAAACTTTTCATGTATTGCTCCCATACAAAAGCATAGACATTACCAGCGAAACAGGCCCAGCTTGGCCTTGATGCTGAAATAACTGCTCTGCCAGATTTTGCACAGCATGCCGTATGTGCATTGAGCTTGGTCGATACGATGGGCGACGTCCTGCTCCGTACCAACATTTTCGGCAACAATGCTACACAGGCAGACGAAGTTGTCCACAGGCTGCCCATTAATATTTATGGCACTAGGTGTAGGATTTTTGTTTCGCAGCGGCGGGCTAACCTTGGTCTTGTTGGTATTAATATTAAGCCCAACCTTCCCTCTTCAGATCTAACGCCATTGCGGACAGATCCATGATTTTGTGGGAGAGTACAGTCTGTTTCACAGTAAAGAAGGCGGGATTTTTAATGGTAGAATTGAAAATATTCCAATTTTTTTTTCTTTGCAGAATCGTACCATCGGTCGGCTACGACGCAGTTATTGATTTACATACCTTAGTGTTGCTTGAAACGGCAAAGTGAGCAGTCCTTTATCGAAATGAGTTCCACGTACGCGAAGCGCTTTGAGGCTGTCTTTTTGTGCACGCATGCAAAAGGACCGAAATTAGCATATTCCGCGGCAGCTAAAGTTATTAAAAAGTCAAAGAATTTCCTTGAGAAGTAGGTGAAAAGGTACAAAGAGACAAAAAATGTCGATGATCTTCCTGGACGCGGGAAAACAAGAGTGACGTCCGGCAAACACGAAAAAGTGATAGTGCAGACGTTCAGGAGTCATCCCACTCTTCGCGTGCGCGAAGCCAACTCGCCAGGAAGGGGGTTCATGTTAGTCTCAACACGATAAAGCGACGTTTACATGAAGCCAAGCTGCTATTCCGTTCTTCGAGCTCGGAACCTCTTCTCAGCGCAATCCACATGGAAAAACGCCTGAACTGCGGGCGGAGGAAAACAAGGATCGCGATTGGTCGAAAACTATTTTCTCAGATGAAGCAACTTTTTGGACGTGGGTTCCAGTGAAGCGTGTCTGGTTGGGAAGCAGTACCGATTTCGTTCAGTGCACTGTCAAACATCCGGTAAAAGTAAATGTTTGGGGGTGCTTCTCAGAACGGGGATTTGGATGATTGCGGCTTTTCACGCAGAATTTGAATGCAGTGAAAATGCTTGAAATTTACAAACGAAGCATTATAAAGTCAGCCGAGAAAATGTTTGGACCTGATGACAGAAATTGGGTCCTTCAAGAAGACAACGACACGAAGCATCGAGGCCGCTTCTACCGCGCCTAGAAGGAGAAAAATGGCATCAACACCTTGGACTGACCCTCTCAATATTCTGACGCAAATCCCATCGAAAAAGTCTGGGCCATTATAAAGAGCAAACTCGCGGGAAAGCCTGTTCACAATTTGAAGCAGCTTTCTCGGGAGATTGGAAAGATTTGGCGTTCTCTTCCAACAAGCTACGCTAAAAACCTCGTCGAAAGCATGCCTCGAAGGTGCCAGGCTATTCTCAATGCTGAAGGTGACTACACTGTTTACTAATTGATTGCGCCGAAGCTTTTTACTTGTATTACACGGTAAAAAAATTGGAACAAATATTTTGATAACTATCGAAATACTCGCGTCTCTTTTCTTATGGAACAGACTTTAGGCATATGTCGTCAGCGTAGTCAAGATGTAGATACGATGCATGCAACACATCGTCGATAACTATGAGGAATAGGATCGGTGAGAGGATGCATCCCTGCCGAACTCCACTGTGAATCTCAAAGTCCCCCGACACCTTTCATTTATGCAGAACGCAACATTTCGCGCCGTCATAGTTTGCCTTAATAATAGCCACAAGCTTCTCAGGGATGCCTCTCCTGTGCAGGACCACCCATATAGAATCCCGGTTCACCATATCGATAGTCTTCTGGAGATGAAAAGCAAGTGAAACGGGGAATCGTACTTAGCGCATTGGTCGATGATGATTCGCAAGGTGTTAATGTGATCGACACAGAAGAATCCGGATCGAAAACCTGCCTGCTCTTCATCAATTGCGCTTTCTAAGTAAGCCTTTAGTCTCTCCAGGACGATTTTAGCTAATTATCTTGGAAACGGCAGAAAGCACACAAATGCCTCTTCAATTATTAGTCTGTAAGGCTACCCTTCATCGCAAGTTTGATGATCAAACCTTCCTTCCACTCAGTGGGGAAGATCTCCGTATTCCACGCTTTATCAACAAGTGGGTGCAGCAACTAATAAAGTTCGGCAGGGATACCGTCGAGTCTAGCGACCTTTCCTTGTTTTAGTGCAATAATTGCAGCGACTAGTTTCTCCTTAGTCGGGGCAGACGTGTACGCACATTGTGATGGTTAGCTAAATCACCTATATGAGGGGCAACTGCACCAGAGGTTACACGGTTCAAGAACGCGGCGAAATGCCGCCACTTTTTCGTGGGCGAGATAAGTGCAACATTTTCGCATGAAAGGATTAGTACCTGCCTTTAATTTAAAAACTCTAGATGAGTAACTTTTAAGGAAAGAAAAAATATCGTTTTAGATCTTTATAATCAACGTCATTACTAATTTTGTGGGGAATTCAATTCAGTCCCACAGCTCGTATGGGGCCGTCTATGCGAAACAAAAAGAATTTTGTGCGCACAACATACATATCTATCACTGTGAATGAGTCTTGGGTTCACTGAGACAAAGCAACGGTCACTGAGTACGATGAACTTGCTCCAAAGAACGGCAAGGTGCAGCATTTGGCAGCTTGTTTTTTAGCCTTGGCGCAGCACAGGTGTACCGCTAATCGGGTACCTGGAGAATGAATTGGCTGATAGTTTGGCTCTGAGAAAAAAAAATTTCATCAAATGACGAGGTCTATTTCGCAGACCCGGCGCCCTATCATTTAACTCGATTCAAATCGAATTGCTACCGAAATAATGAAAATAGTAAAGCGAATTTCCCCATTTCAAAAACCATCGAGTATTCATTTCGAATGAAAAATTCCAAATTAAATGGACGTGAATCATTGGTTGGAGGGTTGAAAAGGTTGCAATCTCTCTGGAAAAGAAAGTCAGGCTTCAACATGGCTATGAAGTGTTTTTGAAATATAGATTGAGATAGATAATAATTAATAACTAGACGGCCGGACTTCGCTGGGTCGCCTAAGTTAATAGACAAAGAATCACCCGACTTGGCTGTGACTTTACGCTTTCGGCCATATTTATTATTTCAAATACCAAAAGCAGGGGCAACAAAGCTGACATCAAACTTTGTATTTAATATACAGATTTTAATAATTGTTTCAAATTTTGTTAGAAATTTTGATGTATGTACGTACAGTAGCAAAATTGTCCCTATTACGATAAATTTCATTCAACACGTGTTTAACTGTCCGTAATGCTGAATTGTACACAGATCATTCCCTTCGTCTGTCTATAACCTAAATTAGACATCTAAATGGATTCTTTTCGTAGAATATGGAACCTGTCATGAAGTTTACACAGAAAATCGTTCAAAAACCAAACACAATACACACAAGAACAAAATTACAGAAAATATAAACAAAACATACGAATTGACTAGTCTAGTACGGATCAACTCTATATGCTTATTATAGATAGAAAATTATTATACGTATACGTTTTTACCAACCATGGTAGATACTCTTCAGGCTCTTGTGGCTTTTCCAGAAAACTAGGCAAAATATTTGTTTAGTTGGGTTATTTGCATTTAATTACAATAGTTTTATTTCCTACAGTCTAAAAAACACGGTCATCGACTTGTTTGGTGATTAAAAAAAAATTAATGAACAAAATTCAATTGGTCAATTTCCGATTTTTGTTAGTGAGGTTATCGTGTGTTAGTGTTACTCTCTGTATAGATATTTTTCTGTCATGTATTGTTTTTTTAATTTGGACTTTCTGCAACAATCGACTAAATACGTATGCATATTTATTTTTGGCGGAAACAAGAAGCCCTTTCACCAATTTCGTACATGGGAAGACACATTTGTTAGTACTTCAACTTGTTTCCCTTGAAACCGAAAGGATTAGTACAGGGTTTGTACATTACTTCGAAATTAAATAGAAGCGCTATTTATTCGAACAACAGTAACCGTGAAATATTCCATCCTTACGGTATTTAATTAGTAACTAATTATATTTAATATTGAATTTCGACTTGAATATTAAAAGAATATCAAAAGGTTATAGTGTTTACACGTTTTTCTTTTTTTGTTTGGAACACAATTCCAATTAGGATTCGAATCAAATGTTTGGTACCTACCCAAGTTGAACAGGTCCCATTGATTGGCCAGTTCGTGATTCATCCGTAATTAAAGCTCGCGTCATCGACTCAGTGGTAGTGCTTAGACCACCCTCTTGCTATAATTTTATTAACAACACGGATGACAAAAATTGGGTTTATGTATACAAATTCATTGATTTACTGAATATAGGGTGTTATCGTTCTTTCCTTCAAATATTGATGATGAGTTAGTTAGAATAATATTTTTGTCAAACAAAAATCAGAAGTACATAAATAGTCAAAACGAAAATCAACTAAAAGAAAAAATAAATTTGAGGATGAGGGAAAATTTGTTAGTTGTTTGAGAAAACAGAAAAATAGGGAACTAAAAGTAAAAGGTACATACATAGTTGCTCGTGTGGCTCCAAGCTCACTGACCAATAGGATCATTCAAAGTAAAACTGAGGTGACTGAACTATGATCGCGTTTTTCTTTAGTTGTGTCCGTTCCACCCGATCTCAGATCCAAAGTGAATCGAACGCCACGGATCTGTGACGAGCGAATTAAAATAGCTCACATACAGATAGCCGTGAGAATGAAGTGAATCATTGATTCATATGCAAATAGATAGGGGCGAATTGCCGAGAAACATGATGACGTTCAACCAATTCAGTTTTAACTTTGATCTGATGATCGCATACAAAACCTGGATCAAAGAATGGAATGGATCCGAAATTGGGTAAAACGAAAGGCGCCTGCTGTACATAAATTGCAGGAAGCACTTAAACTAAAGGTTACTTCCAGTGATGGGACGATCGGCTGATGACATTGTCCCAGAAGAAATAGGAAATTGAAAGCCAATTCAATCGATTTGGATGGATATGAAAAGTTAGGGGAATTATATATACTGAGAAAAGAGTAATAAGAAACAAGCTAGCCTTTGACTAGCTTGCCGAAGTCTATGTTGCTGCAAATTTGATCCATTCTTCATTTACCATTTTGAAATTAGCAGTAAAACTTGTTTCGATTTCACTGTTCCTATGAGAAATATATCCCGTCCACGACGACGTTCGTGGCCATGGATGTGCAGGAGGTGCATGCTGGCAACTGCATTCTCCGAAACCAGTTTATGCCGAGAAATGTCAACTGGGCCACCTAGAACAGTTGACGCGCTATGCCCCACAAGGGGTTAGGGCAATTGAGAGAGAGATGAGAAATATATGAAATAGTGGGCCGATTTCAAATTTAGAAATGTGGTTTGGCGGTAAATATGACCGATTAATGGGAAATTTAGTAAAGATATCTTTAAAAATAAAAAAGTTTTTTTTAACAAAAGCTTACTTTTGGACCGGTAGCTCCAATGACAACTCTATGATCTAGAAGTCCAATTTCAACCAATTTTAGGGATATAGTTTGGCAATAAAGACCATTGAAAAATATAAAATTTGGTTAATATATCTTTAGAAACAAAAAAGTTGTTCGCACAAACACTGACTTTTGGACCGGTGGTTCCGTTGGTTCCGACAGACACTCCCGATCACTAGGAAAGGTCCACTCGAAATTTGGCTATATCTCGGAAAGGACTAACAGCATATTCTCGAAACTTCATGACATAATGTGCTGGAAAAAAAAGTTGCTCAAACTATTTTATCCCTTTTTTTTCGCAAAAATTCTTCCAAGCACATAGTTCGAGGGATAGTGTTTTACTGGCTCAGGTTATAACAAAGTATGTGTATCTTGTCTAGAAATAATGAAAAGTTTTGAAAGAAATTCACTCATTTGGTGATAATAGCGTAATAAGCAGAAAAGTGCAGTTTGGGTGAAAAAATATGAAAAAGTTAGTGCGGAAAACAAAAGCCATATTTTGATTTTGGCGCGACAAAATCGAAATATTTGTAAAGTAAGTGAAAGAATAGATGTTGCGCAGTGTACTGTGAAATGGTACTCGGAAAAGTTCCGAGTAATGGGCGCCACCGAGCGCAAGAAAGGCTTTGGACGATCAAGAATAAAACGACACCAGTTGACCCCTTTCTTACCGTTACAAAGCCATCCGAACTGATTCAAAACTTCATCTGGCCTTCGGAACGATCTAGTGTAACAGATGTGCAAATTTCAGCAAGTTTTGATGTGAAAACGGGATATTTGAAATTTAAGCAACATATTGGCGGCGGAAGATTTTGTGTCCGGCGGAAAATTTGAGGAACGCCAATGGCTGTGAATGCCTAACGCACGAGGCTCCAATTCATTTTCCAGTAGTTGCAAGTAAACTGCTGCTGCTGCTACTTTTGACCAAGGAAAGCATATTCCAATACCTTCGTGACCGGAAAAAAATCCCCACACCCTAAACCCTTCAGATTTCGGAGGAAATCTTCGAATGCATTCACCGCTGAGCGTTTCTCGAGGTTTCCACCGCACGCAAATTCATCATTCGCCAACATGTTGCTTAAATATGGAGAAAAAAAAGGAGGCAATGTTCCAAATCTTCTGAGTTCATATCACATGCTCCTTGGCCCATTTCAAACATTTTAGCCTGATTTTTTAACGGAAAGTCTGGCTTATGGACTGGTTCCAATGCACGTAAGCCAGCATTTACAAGCTTTTTTTCTCTCAACAAACTTGATGAGATTTGCAACACGTAATAGAACTAGGTCGTTTCTAAAGTCAGATGAAGTTTTCAACCAGTTCGAACGTCTTTGTAACGGTAAAAAGCGATCTACAAGTTTTTTCCTGATCGTTTAAAGCCTTTCTTACGCTCGGTGGGGCCCATTTTCCGAAACTTCTTCGAGTATCATTGCACATTACACTGAGGAACATCCAGTCTTTACTTCTTTCGAAAATAGTTCGATTGTCTCGCACCAAATCCAAAATATTGCTTTTGTTTTTCGCACTTTTTCCTATTTTATCACCCAAACTGCACTTTCCCGCTTATTAAGCTATTATCACCAAATGAGTGAACTTCTTTCAAAACTTTTCACTATTTCTAGACAGGATGCACATAATTTGTAATAACCTGAGCCAATAAAACACCGTAACTCTAACTACTTCGAAGAATTTTTGCGAAAAAAGGAATAAAATAGTTTGAGCAACTTTTCATTTTCCAGCACTGTATACAGTAGCCTACTTATCCATTTTATTGCAAGCGATATCAAATCGAAAGTACCGTTAGGATTTTATTGCCATTAAAAAATCATCAGAAAAAAAAACGATCACTAGGATAGGTCCACCTGACAGTTTTGTTAATTAGTCGAAATAAAAGGATATTTACGAAATTATTTACTAATACATTTTAAACGTAAATTAAAGTATTTTACAACGTTTTCAATTTGGTACATCTCTTCTCTATTAAATACGAGTCAGGAAAAATGACTTTTAAACTAGGTGGAAATGAGTATAGAAACTTTGAAAGAAAAGGAATATCAAAGACGCAATATTGCGAAGAAAATTGGTAGAATCCATCAAGTACTTTTGATGTTGATCAGAAAACTCGTGAGAAAAATCAAATGGGATGCCTTTCCCGGACTTCGATTTCTCCCGGGAGAAGAAGAATTCAGAGGATATCGGCTGATTCTGCGCTACTGACGCCAAAATGGCATGAGGACTTCGGTTTAACACTATGAGGGATTCTGAAGGATTCCCTTTACTTCTTCAATATCCTCTTTTGTGAGATGGAGCGTGAAAGAGGGCCCATTGTTACCACAAGGTGAACTGTCCCATAGTGAAATCCAAGTAAGGATGTACAAACAGCCGATATCCTTTGGCACTCCTTATTTTTGTTTGAGGTAAAGAAACCTTCGGAATCCTGCATAAAGTAAAACTGAAGTCCTCATGACTCAATTTTTGGCGCCAAGGGAAACATCCCGTTTGGTTTTTCTCACGAGTTTTAAGATCAACTTCAAAAGTATTCCTTATTCGATGGATTCTACCAATTTTTTTTCGCAATATTGCGTCTTTGATGTTCTTTTTCTTTCAAAGATTATATTGTACATTCCTCCTAGTTTAAAAGTCATTTTTCCTGACTCGTATTTAATAGAGATAACTGTACCAAATTGAAAACGTTGTAAAACACTCTAAAGTTCAAAATATACTCGTATTACTAAATATTTTCAAATATATCCTTTTTTTTCGAATATGTAATTAACAAAACTGTCAAGTGGACCTATCCGAGTCATCGTTTTTTTCCTGATGATTTTTTAAAAAATTGCAATAAAAATCCTAACGGTACTTCGATTTGATATTACTTGCAATAAAATGGATAAGCAGGCTACTGTACATAATATCATGAAGTTTCGAGAATATGCCGTAAACCTTTCCGAGATATATATTAGCTAAATTTCGAGTGGACCTATCTTCTTGATCGGGAGTGTCTTACGTGTGGAATGGAAAGAAAGCTTTGTACAATTGTATATTTTAGCTCGATAGCTTTAAAACTGAGAAGCTAGTTTGCATACAACCAGATGGGCAGACAGACGGACAAAGCTTAATCGACTCATTGAATAGGTACACTAGTAAAATTCTGCTTTTACACTAAAAAGGGACACTTATGCATTTTTTTTCTTAATAATGAGTACTTCCTTCTTTATTGAATACTGCGCCAAAAATTTTATTCGGCTTGGATACGCATAAGGATTTTACGTAGCAAAAGGTCCGAAATCAGCGAACGAAATTGCGCTTTCTGACGAGTTCTCACAGAGGAGAAAGATACGGTGCAAAATGACGACCAAATCGTACCATACTGTACGGAAAATACTTTTTCCATAATTCCAGAATATTTTTTGGTCTACTTAGATGCAGATATTAGCAGAATTCTGCTCCCATTCATACAGCACGACTGGTAAAAATCCAAGCTAAAAATATAAATTTTATGACACGACCCCCGTGCCCCCTACACTAAAATGTTATGAAAAATGGTTGGGGATGGCTTACTCGAAAAAAGGACAAAAGAAGCATGCAGTTCGAGGCAAAAAAAAAACAGCTAATTGAGGCCATTAATGCCGCTCTGGGTGACCTTTTGCAAAATTACGTAAGGTCCTTATGCATATCCAAATCGAATAAAATTTTTGACGCAGTTTTCAATAAAGGAGGAAGTACTCGTTATTCGTCCTTTTTTAGTGTAATAGCAGAATTTTACTAGTGTCCCTATTCAAGTGGCCCAATTTTGAACGTAAAATTTATTAGAGCATCAACATAATGTTAACGAAATATAACAGTTTTTAATCAAAGCTCCCAAACTTTTCTCAAAAACTATGGGCAACAAACTAACCTTTCGTAACGGATACTAAGTTTTGCTCTCTAACCTTATGTACTGAATAAAACAAACAGCCAGGAGAGTATATACTTTATATGGTCGGAGATACTTCCTTCTGTGCGTTGCACTTTATGACACAATGTTAATATAATCTACTTCGTGAAGGGTATAACAAAAGGAGTGTCGATCATATCAGTTTCCAAAAAACAAAACTCAAGCGTTGGATACAATCGCAACTATTTTATAATTTCACAGAATCCACTTTTCGCAATGGACGATTAAGCCAACTAAGAAGAAGGTCTCGCAACTGTATGAGTTCTCCTGTTCTTAAATCAGCTTTTACTTGAAACACCACAATTTACAACAGTACTCAATAGAATTGATACAAAACAAAACTACATCTATGTACAAGGTTAGATATGCATTTTATGTTGTAGATGTGATCTAAAGGCAAACAGTAAATCAAAACTCAAAATAACTCATTAACTAAGATTAAAACAAACAATAACATAATAAATAAACATGTGCAAAGTTAGAAAAAAAATATTTAACCATTATTTAAAACAAAACACAGTACAGCGGCGGGGAAATAATTGTGTGAATTTCTTAGAAAAAATATTAACAGAAAAAAAAACTATGAACGAAACCTTCGAGGATATCAGTTTAGAAGAAGCAGGTTCACTTAAAACCTACGCATTTCATTCCTATCTGAATTTACACGAACGAATTTACGTGCATACTTGAGATAATAACCGCGTTTCTTTGTAATTAGAAGAGAACAGAATATATAAAAGCAAAAGAAACGACGCAGAATAGACCAACGAACGGAGAATTTAAGAGAAAACGGAGCATTTCCTTAAATCAGGGTGTGTCATGGGTTAGTTGGCCTCCAAACCTCAACTCAAATGTCAAAAGACAATTTTTATTCTCAAATACATCCTCTGAGAATAGAATCTACCAAAGGCGCGGTTATTTTGAATATCTGTAGAGTGTAGGGTAGAGTAATGAACACGTATTGCACAAACAACAACTCGCTTGTTGTTTGTCCAATGGGTGTTTGTTACCCTACCCTACACTCGACAGATACTCAAAAGACCGCGCCTAATTTTTATTTGTGCAGCAGAATTATGTTGTTTTTTTTTCATGTAATTACAGAAAATCGACATTTGCGTTTTCATCAACGTTTATTCATAGGAAATTAAATGAATGTTTGGCATAAAGCCCGCCATAGACGACGGAATTCCTTTCCAGAAAAACTGATCAGTCCCGGCCTTCCGGATCGTTAGGGATCAAAAATCAAAAAATATAAGAATGTACGAATCTGAAACTTGCCTTTGTCAAGTAAAAAGTATTATGTACTTACGTGCCACTACGAAGCCGACAAGAGCCAAAACGTCGTCTGTACCTCCCATTCTCAAGTAAATTGAAAGGTACAGTCCGACTGATCAGTTCAAATTTCTACATACACAATTCGAAAATCCGGAAGGCCAGAACGGATCAGTTTTTCTGGATCGCTTTTTGATTGTGGATCCAGCCGACTGAACAGTCCGAGTGATCAGTTCAATTTCTACATACACGATCCGGAAATCCGGAAGGCCAGGACATATCAGTTTTGCCAGAGAGGAATTCCTGAACGTCTATGGCTTAAATTGCACAAATAAACTGAATTGTCTGCAGCGAATTCCAAATATTTCAACCCGAAAAGTTGCTCACAGAACATCGAGAAACATCGGGGACAATGTTAGTGTAATGTGTGTGCTTATCCTGTTCCGTTGAATGTACAATGAAACGCGACTAATAATTTCTAATAGTATTGTTTCTTCCTGATTATTGTCTTTTTTGTACTTGTGCACATTTGAATGTGCACTAAAAACATGAAACCCCGTCCACGTCTCCCGAACTGAGCTACAGCAAGCAGGCCGCTGCTTAGCTCATTGAGGGGCCTTTTTCTTCACCAGATGACACGGACCGACCTTCACGGTCATTATGCCACCTTAGGCTCCGTCCCCACGGGCATCTCCAGATGCTCACCAAACCGTCCAGGACATATCAGTTTTGCCAGAGAGGAATTCCTGAACGTCTATGGCTTAAATTGCACAAATAAACTGAATTGTCTGCAGCGAATTCCAAATATTTCAACCCGAAAAGTTACTCACAGAACATCGAGAAACATCGGGGACAATGTTAGTGCAATGTGTGTGCTTATCCTGTTCCGTTGAATGTACAATGAAACGCGACTAATAATTTCTAATAGTATTGTTTCTTCCTGATTATTGTCTTTTTTGTACTTGTGCACATTTGAATGTGCACTAAAAACATGAAACATTACACATCTAAGGCCTAATTCAGCCTGTAAGCGAATATTTCGGGACAGTGTTCATGAACAATGCTCCCGATTTTGCGGCTCAACTTTGTATTCCCGTTTAAGCTGTGTAAACAGTTCGCGTGAAATGAAAAACAGTTCACCGGCGAAATTTTCACATTTTTCACAACGGGTTGTGAGAAAAAAAAACTGAGTAGAATATGAAATTTTTCAACTTTCCACCAGAATTGTGAACCAAAAAAATTCTAGTCCAAAATGCACTGAAAACTTTTTCCACCTAGCGAAAATATAACTCTTCATAGAGAGAAATTTCATCCGTCAAAGTACAGTACACAGCTGGTAATGAAGTGAAATGTAGCTCTTCACAAAATTTCGCGACCGTTTCCACCGGTGGAAAAATGTTGCAAATTTGTATGGATTTCACGGCGAACTGTGTACCGGGCTTAAGTGGAAAACGGGTGCGTTCCGGTTGGGAAACGTTTTAACACTGTTTTGAAATAGTTTCATGATTTCTTTTTTTCGGAGAACGTTTACGTTTCAGATTCATGAAACCATGAAGAGGGGAAATGATTTAGAATTTTTTTCCGATCAATTTCCACCTATTAAAAAATTTCAAGGGGTTTTCTTCATTTTGGCAGTTCACTCTTGACAAGTTGTGTTACTCCCTACCTAAAAAGCGTGAAGTCGTGTGTTGGTTGGTTCTTGTCTGTTGATAACTGGCGTCGCGCGTCAATTTGTCTGGAAATTTTTATCAAAAGGTAAATATTGTAGTGAACCACATTCTGGCCTAGTAGTGCTGCTTCCACCAGCAGATCGATGGCAGCACCTGATGAGTAATGATCTGATCAGTGGTATGAAAGCAGAGGCTGCACCCCGATGCGAGCGCAATGCCTTCTGAGCCGTCCGCCGACCATTTCACCCTTATCGCCCCATTTTTTTTATCATTTCCCCATTTTTACCTCCCCTGTTGGTGTTGTCTTCCCAGGCCTCTGAATTTTTATTAATACGTAAACGACAGGGGCAACGGGCGGCGAAAACCCCGTCCACGTCTCCCGAACTGAGCTACAGCAAGCAGGCCGCTGCTTAGCTCATTGAGGGGCCTTTTTCTTCACCAGATGACATGGACCGACCTTCACGGTCATTATGCCACCTTAGGCTCCGTCCCCACGGGCATCTCCAGATGCTCACCAAACCGTCCATTACAATATGTTCGATTCGCCAAAAAACTCGAAATTATGTCGTTCACCAGATAAACCACGATTCGAGGAATTGGATATGAAACAAATCGCAAATATTATTATTTTCCGGAATGCAGCCAATGTGCATGAACAGTGTTTCGTAACATTTTGTTTATAATCTGGACTAGGCTTAAAGTTGACAACTACAAGAAACAAATTGAATTTTATTTGTTGTCGAAGCTAGTATTTGTCAGCCTCATTGTGTGCCTTCAAATTTTAAGAATAGAGTGAAGTGCGTCATTGCCAAACTAAGTCATAATAACTTAGTCCGACTATCCACTGCCACCAAAAATAATCAGCACATAGGACAATTCTACCACTGTCCTCTGGTTTCGTCCGATGGATTTTAGTCGTCAGGAGCTACCTTAATCCATCGGAGAGGTAGCTTGACCAGGCCAGTGGGTGGTAGTCCGGCCTCTAGATCAGCAACAAACAGAGGTTTATAGTTTCGTTAGCATATAAAAGATTTCGGATGATGTCTTATTGCTGGTATACACATTCAGTCACTAAATCTTTTACTTATTTATTTAGAGTCAATGGCCGATTTCTGATCTGACTGTAACTGACAGAGAGTAAAGAATTAACACGTCCCAAATGTTGGCAAAAAAGGGCAAATATTCGCGTTGTTCGTATGAACTGCAAATATTTGCCGAACTAATTTTTTGTTTTTGCTATACCTTGGCAAATATGAGATACCATGACAACTACAAGAAATATATTTGCTACGAAAGCTGGAAATTAAGACTGTAAGTCATACCTTTGCCATGGCTTGGGGAAAACAACATTGTAGCAAATATATGATACATGTGAACACGCAAGAAGTTTGCTTTACCAAATTGATCTCTTTGGAGAGAGACAGAGATAAACAGTGTCGTTGTATAGATATAATCCCGGATCATGTTGATCGTGTTTTTCAATTGAAACACTTGTAATGAACCATATTCTGGTCTGGTAGTGCTGCTTCAACCGGCAGATCTATGGCAGCATCTGATGAGTAAGGATCTGTCGGTGGTGCGAAACCAGAGGCCGAGAGTCCCATTACGCCTGGACCCTGATGCGAACGCAAGGAAATCTGCTCCGTCCGCCAACAATTCCATCCTTATCGCCTCATTTTTTATCATTCCCCATTTTAAAGTCTCCGGTTTGTGTTGTTTTCTCAACGCCTATGAATTTTTGTTAATACATAAAGGACAGGGGCAACGAGCGGCGAAAACCCCGCCCACGTCTCCCGAACTGAGCTACAGCAAGCATAGGCCGCTGCTTAGCTAGTTAAGGAACCTTTTTCTTCGCCAAATGGCACAGCCTGATCTTCACGGTCAATTAAGCTACCTTAGACTCCGTCCACACGGGCATCTTAGGATGCCCACCAAACCGTCCGTTACAAACTTCTTGTTTGACATTTAAAATCCATGACACTCGATTCACTCTGGATCTCTGACCGCTTGAACCGAACACAGCTGAAGTATTGAATAATATTGTACAATTTTATGTAGGGTGGGCAGCGGACGGGTGTGGTAATTAAGCACGTTCTTTGCAACTGCCGTTGATCAGTACGGACGTGGGGCATAGGGTATTCACTACGCCGACTTTCCATCTCGTCCTGTTCGCCGCCATCGCCTTCAACTGGATCCACGATTTGCATATTAACTCACCCTCGACCTCAATTGATCTTCTCCAGGTGTTTCTAGGTTGTCCAACTCGGCGACTTGCATCAGTTCCCTGTGGGTTCTAATCGAGGGCCTGTTTAGCAATGTTTTTCGGCCCTTTTCGAAGTGTGTGGCCTATCCATTGCCCCTTTCGCCTTTTTATGGAGGTGTCTATCCTGTCCTGGCCAGTAATGAGCCGGAGGTCGTTAGAAATGACGTTAGAACATGAGATATAGTGGGGATCTCCACTCTGCGGATTGTTCAGTAATAATTCGGAGGGTGTTGATGTGGTCGCTACATGAAAAATCATTGCGAAAACCAGTTTGTTCATCGTTCAGTGTCCGGTCAACTGTATGCTTGATCCGGTTTAAAACTATTTTTGCCATCAGTTTAGAGACTGCGGAAGGAGGCAAATTCCACGCCAATTAATACAATCCTTCAGGTTACCTTTCTTCGGGTACTTAATAATGACGCCCTTCTTCTATTCTTTAGGGAGAGTTTTGGTTTCCCAACACTGGATAAAGAAGTCCAAAGAACCGCGTACATTGTAGTTACAGGTGCTATGCGATCATGTCCCACAGACGCACTGAATACCATTCTACTTCTACTCCCCTAGAAAAACATGATAGGCGGAGTCGGAGCGTCTTCTGCAACGATCTCGGACTATCAAAGCCCTTTCGCAAATGTGTATCAAGCTGAGGTACTCGTAATAATAGAGGCGTGTCGAACACTAAAGCGCACCTATGTCACCACAAAGAACTTCGCCATTTTCACTGACAACCAAGTCGCGAATATGGGTTTAGCGTCAGTGTTAAGTTCATCGAAGATATATAGTAAAGCAATGCCGTGCTCTACGATTCCTACAGCGTCAAACGAGAGAGCGGATGAACGAGTGAGACAGGGCTCCGCCCTCCACGAGTTATATATGTACTTAGACACTAAAGAGAGAAATTCATAGATTCTAAGCGGCTAGCGATAGATGGAACGCGCTGGCTACATACGACACATCTCGGGCACTTACTGGCCGCCATACGACGTACAAAGAATCTGGATGAACGTAGCCAGAGTGGCAACTATTACAACGAGGCATTGGCCAGTGGGAGAGCACGCGACCAGACTGGCTATTCCGTACAATGCACACTGCCGGAGCTGCAAGGATGAGGCAGAGATGGGAAGCCTGATTCAATTCCTGTGTGCATGTACGGCTCTAGCTAGAGTCAGACATCTGGACGCGATTTTCTTCGCCAGCTTATGTGCTATCTCCTCGAAGACTATTGCGGAGATGTTATGCTTCCTTAACTCGGCGGGAAGATTATAAGAACACTCCACGACCACTGCCGTGGAAGATTCTGACAGCAAAGGTTTCCCTTTTACGTGGCGTAATATCGAAACGGCCCACTACAGCGCTGCTTGTGCCCTTCGCATCAGTAACTTGACTGCCACTTTGACAAATCAACTAACCATACAAACAAGAAAAGGAAACCAAGAAGATATGATTTTATTTTTCAAATAGTCCAGTTTTTTTTCCAGACACTTTGTGGAATATGTCACGTATGTCAACGAATACGCATGTATAGTACCTCGTTGGTTGTCTCTGTCATCTATTACAGTCACGGTAATTCTGCAATTGACTTTACAAATTAAACAGCCGCAGACGTATTTACTATAATTTGGTTCCAGCCTTAACAGGCAACATTGCGTTAGTCAATATATACATATACGTATTTCTAGCGACACTGTGCATCACCATTGTACAGATTATTGAGGATTGTTAGAGTCCATTTTAAATCTTTACGTTGGTGTAACATACGTATAAACAAGATGGACGACTTGTAAAGGATTAAACCTTAGCGGTTTTTTTTTTTGTACAGTGCAGATTAGCGCAGAACAACAATTACACGCATTACACTAACAACACCTGCTCTCCAGAGCAGTTGTTTTTAGTGTAACGCGTGTAATTGTTGTTCTACCATAATTTGCACTGTACAAAAAAGTATGGCTATTGACCAATACAATTATAACAAATTGTTAATAATAATGAAATTAATAAAAAAAATGAAGTCAAAAATGTCATGTAATGATACCGAAGGAGGATGATATCAATGGATTTGATGAATTTTATACAAAATACTCTTTTTTTTGTTAATAGCTAGACTATACAAATAGAACTATTATTTTTTTTAAAAAGTAGTAAAACCTTTGTAGCCCAAAACACCATGCGTAAAAAGAGAATTTGACACTGAATAACCATATACATTTGTTTTTTTTATTAAAAATATTTGTTGTAAAAATATATGTGCATTTTTGTTTTGTTCTTTTTTTTTCATATTTTCTTTGTTTACTTAAAGTCAAATTATGTACTCCTATATAAAAAGTAGCTACTTTATCTAATATTCAAAATGGAATAAAAAAACTTAATTCAAAGGCCAGTATACTTAATATAAACTAGCAAACCTATTAAATCTAAATTGAAATGCCACGATCGATTAAATTAACCTTAAGCAAGCTGCTGCATATTTTGACTGCTTTAAATCTAAAAGTATGCTTTTGCAAGCCAAAATCCCATAGCCAACCGTCAAGGCAGGCAAAGGTTCTATGTCTATTGTCTCTGCTGGCCGTTTAGTAATTGCTATTAAAACAAAATTTTTCTGTATTTGTTGAGAATCATTTTGCGGACAGAAATTGTTACACAGCTTCCATTATGTATGCTTTGATAAAAAATAACAAGAATACAAATGTTTAAGTGGCACTTATTCCCAACATAAGGCGCGTTCTTTTGCAAATTTTAGCCTATACTGATTAGAGAAATATCAGGCTCTACAACAACATTAACTTATATGGGGTTAACGTTCTGCCCTAATGACGTATCTGTGGTAGGATCTGACCTCGATGAAACATAAATCTTTACACTTATTTAGGCTACATCTAGCGGTTGCCTCACGAAGTTCATTCGTTCCATTCTTTTTTCGCTTAATTCCACTGCAATGGGATTCAATTGGATTTGACATTTTTCTGATTGGAAAAATGGTCTTTGGAAACTATTCGGAATAAATTAGTTTCTTTTATCTCAGTTGCATTTGATAAGCTTAACGGTTTGTCTTGATATATTTATTACAAAAGCATAGCGTTTTTTCAACAGTCCAGATCAGAGCACCACAAAAATTGCCCGCATTACACTAACAAAATTGCTATTTAATATAAAGCAGTCAGTTAGGCGGCTATAACACTATAAAAGTTCTTTTACAAATATCTTTGACGCACGATATTTTAAAAGAACTTTTATGAATGATATTAGCCCCGTAAGGGGGAAGGTGTGCAAGCTTGTAAGAAAAGTACTTGAAACAACGTTCATGTCGCAAATCTTTTAGTGTAATGCATGCGATCGTTGTTCTGCTGTTGATTTGGACTGCCAAAATTTTTATTTTTAATATTTTGTATTTAATTTTTTCAAACATTGAGATTAGACAATCATCTATTATTCGAATCCTAGCTGAGACAAAATCCATATCGTACCAAATGCATGCTCCTAAACTGTATAGGTCAGCTATATCGTTTTTTGTGCAATCAGTTCGCCTAAACTACACTTGACGCGGATAATTGCAAAAGAACGCGCCTATTATAATAAATCAGAAAAACGGTTTAAACTCATCAAATCAAAATGATCCAAAATGTTTTAATACATAAATAACAGAAAATTTGCTCATCGAATGAGTTTAAAAATATGTCACTATTTCGACATTATCATGATCAAGAATAGCACACAAAGCAATCAAACAACAAAATTATTGTTGAAGTAATTCATAGACAATCAATACACAAAAAAAAAAAAATTTGTACATATGTATTATAACATACATGGATATGCTCTTAAAAAGTAATCAAATAATGAAATAAAACATTGAAACATATATAGATCGATGTCCTGGTGGCATGATATGAATAAGAATTTAAATAAGATACGTTTAAATTTCTGATAGTACGGTGATAAGCTTGTCCACCGATGCGATCTGATTAAAGTGATCATCATACCGACGCGAAAAATTCGCAGAGCGAAAATCCGCAGCGGAAATTTCCGCAGCGTCAAAAATCTGACCACGGCGTCTTACGAGGATGTTCACAACACGCCGGGGGTTTTTGCGCTGCGATTTTTTCGCATCGGTGTGATGTTCACTTAATTCGCGTCAATTTATTCGCTGCAGATTTGCAAATTTGTTTACATGGCGTCTTAGGAAGCTCACACCAAGGCAACAAGAATTTCTGGCAGTCGCAATTTTGCAGCGATTTTTATTTCTGCATGAATTGATCGTTTTATTGAAGTTTTGAATGAATTTCACTAGCGAAAAAATCGCGCTGGTGTGATGGTAATTGCGAATAAATCGCTGCGAGTAATTCGTATTTTGAGGGAAACTACCTATATACTAAACCATACCAAACTTCAGTGAAATCCACATCAGCAGGCATAGAAACGCGAATAATTCACGAAAAAAATTAAAATCGCTACAATATCGCGAAAAAATCACGTCGCGTCGCGCTGCGTCGGTGTAAACAATTAGACGCTATGTAAACAAATTTGCGAATCTGTAACGAGCAAATCAGGTCGATGTGAACGAAGCTTTTTTTTTTGCGGCGATTTATTCGTTACGGATTTGCAAATATATTTACGTAGTGTCTTATGGATATGTTCACACCAACGACTCGAAGCGATTTCTATTTCTCCATGAAATATTCATCGCAAAATCGCGACAGGCCCGAATTCGTGTTTCGCCGGTGCAGACAACTCTAATAAGGCGCCGTTTTGAAGCTGCGGTTTAACAAGCGGTTTGAGCAGTGGCAAGGCAAACCAGCGGCCGCCGCGGCGGTTTCCAAATTCACATTATATTTAAATGGGATGCGTCGCGATTCGTTGAGCGGCGAGATTGCATTTAAAGACAATGTAAATTTGAAAACCGCGGCGACTGCCGCTTTTTTGCCTTTATAGATGGCAGGTTCCCCATGATCAAACCGCTTGTTAAACAGCCGCTTCTAAACGGCGCTCAATGTCAATAAATTTTCGAATTCGCAGCGAATACTCGTAAATCGCTTTGGTGTGTGGAAGCTATAATCACTTCCATCATTTCAGAAAGCTTTATGGAAATCTGATTTTAATCATTGGCCTGAAGATTATGAAAGATTATCAGTCGTCGAATACAAATAAGCTTACATAATTTAAATACACTGCAAGCAATTTACTCAAAATTCGTTGATTTTCAGTTGGTTGAATTATTACCTTATTATTATCACTGAATTTATTTGTTTAATATATTCTCAGTTTCATACCTACTTAATTTAATCCTTACACTTTCATCTTAACACTTAAAAAAATGTCGAGAAAAAAATATTTACCCAAGTTTCAAGTTTTGTCCTTGTTGAGTGGCACGTAATCCTTCTTCGCCAAGAAGCTGAACTTGCTCTTCATCTTTATGCCCGTCCGCCATCTGTTGATAGCGTGATCTTGTTAGGCTAAGTGTTGGCGTTGCCTGGCAACACAACCGAAAAACGGAAAACACACATAACGAAAAAAAATAACCTAATAGGGATATTGACTCTTCTTTTGTTTGTCTTGATTTGATTTTAATATACTTTTTTTTTACTTTTACTCATTCTTTTCCAAGCTAATTTTTGCTGGTTTCCAAAAAGAAGTGCTGCTCAATTTCCAAGTACTTTCATACGGAGCATTATTATACATTGCAGAGCGCATGTTAAGAAGTGCAATTTACAGAAAGAAAGGCATATGTAAAGATGCAAAGATGTTAAAAGGCCTCTTCTCGATTATTCCATTACTCCCGAGTTTGACCATAATACGTCCATATATAGCTTTAGTTGTGAGCATATTTTGTTTACATAAATTTGTACATTATATAATTTCTTATTGCATTGGCAGTTACAACTTCATGTAATTTACTTTGTTCATATAAAATCATTTTTAAATCCTAACAAATCAGTGCGTTGAAAAAACAAAATGCTCTCTAAAAGCATAAAAAGGCACATGTGCAAGCAATATGTCGTGTGTAGGAAATCTCTTCTCATTTGTTTTGCGTATTTACTTCGAACATTTTCTCGTTAGAAACAACTTTGTAAATACATAAAATTTAATTAATTGTAAATGTTTCATTCAATTCCGCTTAATACCTCCACATTCAAAAAAATAAACCAAAATATATTGTACAGGGTATTTGATTCTGCTTCTTCTAGTTTTTTTTCTAGACATTTCAACAATACTATTTGCCTTAACCCCTTGTGGGGCATAGCGCGCCAACTACTCCTAACATAGTTGACGTGTCGTTAGCATATAACAGGTTTCGGATGATGCATGTTGCTGGCATACACATACACATCCTGTCCATTTAGTCGCCTTCTACGACAAGCCGGGAAAGACTGTGGCTTATTCTTACGCCCCTCACACAGGGGGAACTTCAACAAAGCCTACCATTTAATCATGAAAAAATACCATTCAGTGACATGAGCAGTCCGATAGTCCGTATCATTTACCATTAGCCGAGTTCGTTTCGCTTGAATTTCGGTCTCATGCCTGGTATTGCGTTGCGCGGAACGAAATGCAACGAAAAATGCACCATCGAAATCTATTTCGCTCCAGCGGAATAAATTCCGCTGTTCGACACAAGACGTCACTGTAACAAGGACAGATTTTTGGTAGACGTCACAAACATATGTTGACGTCAACACAAAACATTTGGTTTATTACTCGACGTTAGACATTTGTATTACGTTACATTACATAAAAATACAGTTTCCGCCAACACAATCCATCTAGGATTAGTAATTAGACGCTTGTCAAATATCAGAACGTCAAACTTTCCGCTCTTGTTCGCGTGTACTGCAGCTTGTAAAGTTGCGTAATTGAATTCGCCGCAAAACAGTGCCATCTATTGGATACTAGGAATGTCATCCAATTTCGCTTATGAACACTATAGGTGCGTTTTTTTTGCGTAACTGTGTAGGGTCCCTGCCCTGGTTGCGCAAAAGAAACGCTCTAGGGTAGCATCCAGGTTAAATTCCGAATCGTCAAGTCTTCTACCCTGATTGTAAGTGGTGCACATCATATGTGGTGAAAATAAATTACAAATTCGGATGAAATATCAGTGTGATTATCGGATCGTTTATTTAATGCGACGGCGGACGTTTATAAACTCGGCGTACCGCTCCAACTTAACAAACATCATAGAAACGTGTTCTTTATCAGTGACAGTCCCAAGTGTAAATTTAGATTATTATCCAAATGGGTCGCGGGTTCGATCCCTAGCATAATTCTTATCTTTTTTCTCCTTTTCTTTTTTTCTATTCATACTTTTAGTAATCCTATTGAAAATATATTATTTAATAATAGGCCTGGACCTTTCAGAGCAAGACATAATATTTGTTCAGCAATGAACCTGACTGATTGGCAAAAACACAAGCGTGCCAACATCAACATATTAGATTCCACACGACACTAAGGCCATCTATGTGTCATGCATGTGGAAGTTATTGAGGAGTTATCAAGTGTAGGGTAGCCAGCCGGCTAAGCTATCCAGGTTGATGTTGATGGTGCAACGCGTGTGTTATTTTACCCTACACCCGATAAATTCCCAAAAAAAACGCACCTAGTGTCATAGAGCGAAACGACAATTTCCGTCGGCGAAATGAACATTCATTTTGTATGGGATTTGACTTTTCGTTTCGATTCGCGGTCAACACAATACTAGGCATCAGACCGAACATGGGTGAAAAGAACGACACGGATCTGCGCCGAACGGATTTTGAACAGCCACCATACACCGTCGTGGGGGTGAATTGCGGACTCAGTATACATTTAGATAGAGGCGAAATAAGTTGAAGTTCAACCAATTGACTTTCAACTTTGATCCGATGAGATCCCATAGGTTAGGTTAGGTCAGAGGGGCTGCCATGAATTTTAACTGCTCACTTAGACCAAAAATGGGTCCTTTGTGATACCCACCGTATCTACAAACATACATAAAAATTAATCATTGAACCAGCTGGAACTGACAATAAAACGAAATAGCTTGTTAACATCCATATCTTTCAGGTCATCCATCTCTGAAAAAAAAGACCCAAGGATCTCATTACTCCTTACGGCTAAGGCAGGACACGCACAAAGAAGATGGGAAGTACTTTCCTCCTCATTCTCGTCATCACAACTCCTACAAAAGTCATTGTAAGGAAGTTGAAGTCTTCTGGCGTGTTTGCCGATTAAACAATGCCCAGTGATAGCTCCCACCAATACGCTAATATGCCTTTGTATCCATTGATCGAAGTTTGGAAGACCGGCCAGGATCGATTCTAGGTCATATCAGTTTTGTCAATTGGCAGGTGCTGCCGATATTCCATATTGTATTAGCCCTGCCAACCGCATCTGCCATTATTTACATTTTGCAAGCAGTCAGGGGCATCCCAGTTTCGTGAGGTTCCACCACGAACTCCCTAGTCCCTGCACTAGCCAGCTCGACAGCCATGCCATTCAGCACAACAAAACCAACTTTGATGAGGTGGAAACGGAGTCGATAAATCTTGATGTCTCCGAGGCTACAATGTGACGTCCTAGCCATGCAATCGCAATCGCCGAGACTTTCGAATAAAAAACGCTGCAGTAATCCGGTAAACTAAAGAAGATATTAACTCCTAGGCTTTCAGACTATACACCCGCGCCCATTCCTTCCCCAGTCTTAGAGCCATCTGTACAGAAATTAATAGAAACCCGTTCTGTGGGGACAGTATCTACCCAGTTACTCCGTAATGAAATCAGGCTTGTAAAGTTCTTTCTGAATGCAAGCTTAGGAGACGTGTAGTCCGGTCGCTGTAGAAATATCCATATTGTTGAGAATGGTAGAGTGACCGGCACTTGACGTTACCCACTGACCAGTCTCACGAAGGTATTTGCAGCTACTATTTCAGCATAAATATCGATCGGTAGTATGTGAAGCAGCACATCCAGACTCCAGAGTAGCGGATGGTGTTGTTCTAAGAGCTCTAGTCAATGCTATGCAAGCTAGATGCTGCAACTTTCCCAGCATATTACGATAAGCTACAATACGCAGTGCCGTCCACCAAACAACAATGCCATGCAAGACTGACAATAAACTTTTGGTTGTAGGCCCCATTTTTTGCCTATGCCAGGGTAAAGGGCCACAGTAGCCCTGTTCACCCGCTGCTGTATATTGAGCTTCCAAGCCAGGTATCTGTCTAACATTAGACCCAGAAACTTTGCTTTATTATTGATCGCCAACCTCGTCGCCTCCAACAGTGAAGGTGTGAGATCAGAATTGCTAGAATTGAGAGTGCATTCTCTATTATTTCACAGAGAACATTTGGAAATTTGCGCGGAATAGCAATGGCAATGTCGTCCGCATAGGCAATCACCTTACACCCTACCCCTTCCAGGTCAAAAAGCGTTTGTTTATCGCCATTTTCCAGAGAAGAGGAGAGAGAACCCCTCCTTGGGGGTGCCTTTACTTTCACGCCTCTGTTCCGCCGACAAACCCAGACTCGTGTGTATAACACTAGATATTAGCCTCAGGTTAATGAATCTGCGGAGTGAATTGTCAATACACAGGCTTGCATCGGTGATTGCCACCGGTTGAATATTGTTGAAAGCTCCCTCAATATCCAAAAAGGTCACCATTGTGTATTCTTTGCAGGCAAACGATTTTTCAATGTGCCCTACCAGAGAATGTAGGTCAGTACCTACAGATACAGACCTTCCCTTCCAGCAGGCGTGCTGTGAAATGGATAAGAGGCGGGGTGGAAAGCGCTTTAGTATGTCCAGTACTTCGACCAAATTAGTTTCGGAAGGAGTGGAATATTTATTATTTAGGATCTTTTCCACTTTTTTGTTCAACTGCCTACAGGTATTGCCGGCGACAGATTGAGTCAATCGGCCAATATCCTGTCGTAAAGAATCTCTCTTCCGCTCAAGACGAATCTTCCAGGTTGGGTCTTGTTTCTGTCCCCCTACAACGCTATCACGGATCCTCTGACCAGGCAATCTTATAGCCGCCACTGCAACACAATACACAAGGAATTGCAGTTCCAGTAACGTCACATCTGCGCTTAGTCTGGATGGCATCTCACTGTCGATTTGAGAAAGAGTATTAGGTGTTGCAGTGGCTGTATGTACCCTGGCAATTCCAGATTTGTGCAAGGGATCTTTTTCTGATATTTCAAGCAAGGTCTTTCAAATTCGTCGTGAACTTCAGCAGAGATTTGTGTGTACTTCGTCTGGTGTTATAGGTACTTATCTAATTTATTTTATTTATTATTATTTTTTCAAGCAATGAGAAGAGATTTCCTACCCTGCAAAAAATAATTATCGAGTCTGAATTTCACGAGTTTGGTAGTCACAGGTGAAGTAGATGATACAAAAAGCGTTGAAGCGTATAAAAGCAAATGTTTTCTTCATGAAAAATGTCCAAACGTGTTGACTACATTAATAAAAGCGGCTACTTACAGAAATATTACCAATTTCTCTACATTATAATAGGAATACAGGAAAATAGTGGATAGAAATCAAAAAACAATTCAATTCATAAAACTACATATCATTCTTCCTTCCAATCAAACATGATACATAATTTTCTTTTAATTTATAAGTCTGGTTAACAATCTTGCAAGGTAATAAAATGATCAAACTGCAATTAAAATATCATGCATAGAAGTGTGTGACGAATTTCGTGTAATTTTGATTAGCCTTTTTATTTTTCGATTCATGATAAACATATGTGGCCAATCTTTTAAGCTGAAGGTGCAATCGCGTGCCAATGTGTTGGGTTTTGTAAATAATGTTTATTATGTGAGTGTGTATAGGTGTGCATATTTCAAAAATATATTATGTTAATTAGTTTGGAAAATAAAATGAATTAAATGATTTCAGAAAACCTTAATGTCACGTTCACTGATAACATACAGGTCTAGTGAATACACTTGTATACCTCTGATTTGATATAGGAACGTGGAGCATTTATTTAAGCTTAGCGCATGTAGACACCTTTAAGTATGTAGTTTTCATCAAAGCATCCGTCATGTCCGTATGACACACGTATGTAACAAAGCAAATCTAAGAATTTTGAACAGTAACTACATATATTAAAAATCGTCTATATGAGCTGGCTCCTAATGCACTTGCATTTGATTCTATTTTAAATTATGTTTCATGGCAGTGCGTGTGTTTGTGTATGTGTAAATGCTAAACATTCTTGATCCTAATTTGGAAGACTCTACCTTCCTCTTGTTCTCTAAATGTCTACATAAAAAAATAAACAGATACACTACTCAACTAAATATTATCACAATAATTTTGGGACTTTTTGGTAAATATCCATTTAAAATCATTTTTTGATTTTGTTCATTCGTTTCCAAAAAATGCACATACATTTCGTAGCAGGAAGAAAATACTTAAAATGTTAATGAAATGTTTTAACGTTTAATTGAAAATTTCTTGGTTTTTTGTTTTGGTATAGTTTTGTTTGTCTTGTTACACGAATAGAAAGCGAAATTAGTAGTAAAGAAGTCTGAAAAGAGTTTCTCGAAATTAATACGACACAACTTCCAGAACATTCCTAACACTTATAAAAGAGGATGAGATAGTAATAAAATCAATGAAATTGTTGTTAGTTACTTTTTTTTTGTAATTTTATTGTAGCGGAATTTCTTAAATTAACTGACTTTGTTGTGATTAAAAACCATTCCAACACCAGATATACAAAGCAAAACGTAATTTTTTTTTTTTTTTTAAATTTTAAGTGATCATCACACCGACGCGAGAAAAAGAACTAGCACGCCGAATCCGCGGAGGAAGTTTCCGCAGCGTCAAAAATCTGACCACGGTGTCTTACGAGTATGCCCTTAATGCGCCGCGAATCCGATGCAAGCGAATTTTTTTCACGTCGGCGAAAAAAATCGCCGTGGTCAGATTTTTGACGTTGCGGAAATTTCTGCGCGGCAAGATTTTTTCGTGTCGGTCTGATGATCACTTTACTCTTTCGCTCTACGAAACGCGACCAATTCGTATTTAACTTAGTAACGGAATACATACAACGGCTTACTGAAAATGTTTGGGGGGTTTTCATATCTAACAAACTGTTGATTATATTAAACTAAAAACATACACGTTTATCATTAGCTAAAATGACTTGTGGTGGAGATTGAATTGGTTTTTTTACGAAATCTGTAAACTCTCTTCCTGTTTGTGTTGCCTATAAAATGATTTGTTTCTAATCTCTACCTGGAAAGCAGTTGGCTGAACAGGAGCGGTCGAGACGAGGCGCTGTTGCTCACTATGTTTTACTATGCAGCATGATATCTTAAGATAAGTAGAGTGTTTATTTTTCCTCTTTAATCGTTTCTTCTTCTTCTTCTCTTCTCTCCATCTATTATGAGCACAAAGGGTTTCTCGCCTAGAGACAAAAAAATCCACTGGAGGCCGGACTGTGGTTGACCCGTACACTAATGCAATCGTCGTTTGCAAGTGTATCGGGTTCTAGTCAATCAACCTGTGGCTAAGCTTGGTCTGGACCTGGACTGCGGCTATGTCTGGTCTGGACTGTGACCCCTCATTTGGTAACTCGACCAGGCAATTACTAAATGAGGGATGCTAAACCAGAACGTTGGATGTACCACAAACTCAACTTTACAGGGGACACAAAAAATTTATTGATTTGAAAACGATAAGTTATTTCCATTAATAGTTAATTTTTTTATAACTAAATTGATAACATTTCTGTTTTCAACATAATTTTGAAGAAAAAGTTGATTAAAAACGGAAATATAAAATCCAAATTCAACAGAACGTTTTAAGTGCAAACGTTTCTGTAAGCCATAACATTATATGTATATGCCAACGTACTTGCAACTAATGGCTTTCAACAATTCTTCATTTTTTGATTTAATTCTACTAAATTTTCACAGAATATTTTCCCTTCTCTAGATAAAAAGGGTAACATCGGCGAAATATCCTTTTTATTTCCCACGCTCAAGGGTATTCGTGTCTCACTCATGTTTGCATCCGTGTTAGATTAGATGGAGGGCAGTTGGCCCAAAGGCCAACAAGCACTGCGATCCGGACATCTATTGAGCAACAAAATGAAATCTTCAACCGAAACTCTAGGCTGAAGTACAATACTTGAGTTTTCAACGATTGTCTTTCCTCAGAATAACCTTTTTGGATTGTCGTGGAAACAGAAACCAAACCTGGTAGATATGGGTATCTCCTGATTCACTGGAGTACTGTTGAAGGCATTATGAGTCCTTTGGTGAGGAAAAAGGGCATTTTGGTATTGAAGAGATATCTAGGCAAGATGGGTATGTCAAAATTCCGATTGCGCGAAAGGAAGGTGTGACCTTGCATTGGGAATTTATAAATTGAATGCTGCAACCAGGTGGCACTTGAAACTTTGACTAGCATCTTCCGTTATTCCCATAATTAAATTTTTGTCAATATTTAAATTTCATAATTACTAAACGGTCTACTGAGTTAGCTGACTGTCGACCACCTGTCGACTTAGTACCCAGATATTGAAGCCACTCTATGGAGACATACAGGATAAACTCATTCCAAGTTTGTATGTTCTAAGGGTCGTTGGACGTCTTTCCTGAGGAGGACAAACGACAAAAAATAGCTGCTTCTAGCGATCTGGCCCTATCTTATGCGGAAACGCTGAATAGAGCTGGTTGACAGCAAGAAAGTGGACGGAAGCGCTAGACAACTGGAGGAACCGCAGTCAGACATGAGACTGACGCCTCTACGCACTGAGCTACCGGTCGCCCTTACATCAGCCACGACGTGGGTTGTTAGTCATTGAAACAAAGGAGCAGAGATCATTAGACGTCTTTCCTGAGGAGCACAAACGGCAGAAAATAACTGCTTAGCGACCCGGCCCCTTCTTATGCGGAAAGACTGAAGGGCTGAATAGAGCTGGCGGTGGTTGACAGGGAGAAGGCGAACGGAAGCATCGCGCTAGACAACTGGAGGAAGGTCGAGGGCAGGCTTACTCTATTCAGCCGCAGCGTGATGAAAAAAAGAGACCGGTGCCACATCCAGTCTGCAATGATGGAGCCTAGCTTATGCGGAAACTCTGAAGGGCTGAATAGAGTTGTAAGTATCGCGCTAGATAACTGGAGGAAAGTCGAGGCTGGTCTCACCTTCCGCAGCGTAATGGAACAGAAACCGGGGCCATCTCCGGTCTGCAATAATGGAGGCTAGCACCAGAGACGGATAAAATTAATGAGTTTTGCTGATCAGTGTTCGGCAAATTTTTTCATATCGCACCATCGATATAGCAGGCGAGCTCTGGTCATGTGCAAAACTTGAGGTTTTATTGAGGTGTGAAATAATCTCATGACGTCGAGCTCGTGCCTGGTTAACGCCGCAACTAACCTATATTGAAGGAATTATATATTGATTGCGCACCAGCAATCCAAATCTTGCAGCCCACGACTGCAGCATCGGAAAATTAGATGAGCCCGTTGAAAACTCCAGATTTGTGGTATTTATTATAAATACCGCATCAGTGGAGCATCTTGCCAGATCGACAGGCATAATAGCTTATGGCTGGCTCAAAGGTAAATTACGGGTCTATAAGGCTGATGTTAAAAAATCTCTAACCACGGCTCCTGCATCGACCCCAATGAAGGAAAAAAAGCAACCACTGGGCAAAACAAAGACCTGTGAAATTGTGACTATCAATTTTCACTATTCTACTGAACCGAATTTTGAGTTTGAGCAGTCCATTCTACGCAGAATTCGATGCTCTTTAATTTATATCATATAAAAAAATTTCGATCCGAGATAACGTTTAGAAGTTACAAGGAAAATATTAAAAAAAGGGCTCAAATTCTCTGATTTTCGCCTGCCTAAAGTTAAGCTCATTAACATTACATCCAGATCTTTCCCAATTAGTTCCTATTACAATCTTAAATTTACTGACATAACAGGCAGCTTCTCTTTTAACTTTATAACAATTTTTACTTTTTACTTGCCGTAGGCAAGTTTCAGATTTGTACATACATTGAAATAAACTCCTCCAAAAATTCGATCCGGTCAGTTTTTCAAGATTGATTTTCAATTGTGCATTCGGTCGCCTTGAGGCCACCTGAACTGGCCAATTTCGACAAACACGATTCGGAATTCCTCAAGGCCAAGCCTGATCAGTTTTCCGGAGAGGAATTCCGAAACGTCTGTGATGAAGGCCAGGCCTGATCAGATTTTCCATCCGGCCGCCTGAGCCGGCCAAATTTCGGCATACACGATCCGAAATTCCTCATGGCCAGACCTGATCAGTTTTTCTGAAGAGGAAGTAGGTCCACAGCGCAATTGTACGAGTTATCTGAGAAGAACTTCCCATCGAGAGGCGGCTACTCATCATTTAATAAGGCAATAGGATATTTCATAAAAAGATTCTGGATTAAAAGGAAGCGGCGCAGCGGAGGCCCTCCTAACAAGCTCATCTACTAATTCATTTTCTTTGCTGCCAGAATGTTCAGGAACTCAGCGATGTGTTCATTTGTTCAAAGAACTTAATCTTGCAAAATACACCTTATCGCACCCATTTTAGCTGTGAGTGTGTCGTTTTTGTTTGATAATTGGGGGCATGGGCGCGTCAACATCTCCTGCATTACTATGCTTTATTGAAGTTTCAATCGCAGGTAAATTTCGGATGGTGCAGTTGCTAGCATGTACCTCCTATCCGAGCCGCCTTTTAGTAACGAGCTGGGAGCGCTGTGGGAGTTTTAATAATACCCACAGTCAGTTATTGAACCGTTCCATTTATGTATTCATATGATGGACTATGCGTATGTGGGTTAGTTCGAGCACTTCTCGTGGTCCGATCTTAACCAAATTCGGTATGTAGGTTGCTTGAGTGACCCTTATCTCGGAACGGTGGCAACAAATTCGGTCATCGACTGGACTAATGGTATATTCTGCTGCGTTCAAACCAGAGTTACTCGCCTAAGTCTTTTCAAAAACCACTCTTCCGAGGCTTTTCCTGTGGTCCAATTTCAATGAAATTTGACACGTTGTTGTCGCTCCGCGGCGTAGATCCGGCTGCCGTGGAAGCGGAATTTAACATGTAGCTTCCTTGGATTATTATAAATACCACACGGTGATATTTTACTCCTGCTGCAGGTGTGAATCAGGATAAAAGAACCTTCTTGACAGTGTAAAGTGATATTTAGACAATAAATAAAAATAAATAACTGGCGTAACAGTCCAATTTGAACCACGGCCTCGAGATGAGTTAGCATCATCTCATTTTCTAGATCGTGACGGTTTTTGTGCAGAGGTATGTGATCAGCAACACGCTCAACCGAGTTATTTACCCCATAATGGGTACTCATTTAACAGCTGAGTGGGCTCATAGTCCGACACGTAAATCCCCGGAATCGAACCGGGGCCCAGTGCGTTGAAGGCGAGCGTGCTAACCGTTGCGCCATCCGGACTTTAGACAAGATGGGTGTCATATGACGTGGTGTGTGGAGACGAATGCACTAGACTACTGTTGAAGGCATTTCGAGTCCTTTGGGACGAAGATGGACATTCTTGGCAAAGAAGTGGTATATGACCAAGATGGATATCATATGACGGGGGGTGTTGAGGCGAACGCACTAGACTATCGTTGAAGGCAATTTGAATCCTTTGGTAAGAAAGAGGACTTATTGCAGTCGCCTGGTAGATATGGGTGTCTCTTGAATCGGACGATAAGGAAAACATTTTTTAAAGCAAATCATTGACAACTTGAAAGCAAATGGATCAAAACTAAAATGTATTTGAATGGAACGGGCCTAAAGAGCCGATGAACATCATCGCTCTTTTTGTGTCATTATTAACGCGCCGGGGATCGAACCCATGTTCTCTATATGAAGACCGAGACTTCACGGCTGCCGAGAGTGTCGAGCTGGTAGTGAAGATATCTATATATCCTTGTTAAGATAGCCTGCAACTTTCCCCATAGGAATTAAGACTCATACTTCTAAATCCACAATGGTTCCACCAAAGACCACTTCTGTTTCAGAATCCGCGATGAAATGCAAATTGACGAGACAAATAACTTCGATTCTTGACAGGTCTGGTGGAGAGAGGCATGCGCGACATGTATGAAACGATGCAGTGAATCACGAATGGATAGACATCGAATACCTCATTCGAGGAGAAGTGTAAGCTTCATAACAAATTCCAACTGGAGGCAGCCATATGAGGCCGAAGTTGTAGTTGTCACATACCGTAGGAATGCAGGGGACAACTACAATTAAATAATTGGAAACATCCAACCAACTAAACATAACTTTCGTAAAATTCCCAATTCAAATCTCACAATGAAAAATATCAGACACAAACAATGAAAAAAAAACTATCAACTCGAAAATTAAAATGAGTGATAAATCTATTACTAAACAAATACACGGGGCAACGAAGAAAGAACATTTATGTTGTCTCTCTTTCATCTCAACAACGAAAAGTAAAACTAACACTTTCAAAAAATTGTTCAGACGAGCACAAAATTTGTTAGGAAATTTGATTTTCATTTCATTGTTTTCAATAAATAAATAATAATAAATCGATCAACTTAATGTCAAGAGCGACACTAACGCACTGAAAATTAGTTTATTGCGATAAAATTACTTGCGCCCTCTATTCGAGCCATAAAGAACCACAAAGAACAATCACAAAGTACATCCCTTTATCTCTTTTGTTAATACGATTATTCTTTATCCCTGAATATTTTCTCTCGAGGTGAACATAAAACGTAACAGTAATCTAATATCGAACTTAAAACGAATGATTTTCCAGTTGTGTTGTCGGGTCATATAAATATATAATAAATATCTTAAGGCTTATTACTAAGATACGTTTTTTTTTAAAGATAACTAACGATAACTAATAAGAAAGTTATATTCGTTTTATTGAACATTATCTCTCTTTTTGATGTAATCATTAAATTCGTTTTATTTTCACATGCAAACCATATTAGTAAAATAAATATATTTATGAACTACATTAAATCAAGGACGTATGCAATGCTTTTGTTTTTAGATTAAAAAGGAAAAATGAGACAAAAATGCAGTTATTATCGTGGAAGCTTATTGAATATAAAATGAAATTAGAGTTAACTTTTTGCCGTGTTAGTAGTTTGTAATAGTGCGGTAGCAAAACGCAACGAAGACGTCGCAAATCTGGTGTGTGGCTGAAAAATGGTTGGAATAGTAGACAATGAAAGGAACGATGGTAAAGGTATCGTATTGTCATTCGTGTTACTGGAAACGCAGACTCATTATCAATGGAATAACTTGGAATAACGCATTTAGAAGAAAAAAAAACTTATCTTTCTATGACAGGCTGTTTGTGGTCGAATGGCTGAGGTTAAGGCATTGCAAGGATTGAGTGTTCGATTTTCGGCGCAACAAATGTTTTACCTATGATGGGCAAAAGATTAACGACACTTCGTCATCTTCAGGGAAATTATTAATTACAGAGAAATTGAAAGCCAGGCCAAGCCAATCGAGAAGAACAAAGGTGACAATTCACAGAAATTCCAATCAATGAAGGAAGAAATTAGTCTAACAAATAAGGGAGGACAGATGCTAAAAAAGCAAACAACATATGTGTATATGTACGCAGATATTATCCGTACGGCAGCTTCTGTGCCAAGCTTAAAAGAACTGATCAGAGATCTCCACTTTCTGATCCCGGATGTCTACAGTTTTGGGCAAAGCAGCAGAAGTAAAAACGCTGCACCAGAAAACAAGAATTAAGTGCCATGGTCTCGATAAGGTAACTATATTAAAGTTAATTGGGGATAGTTCCCGGAGTCTACCACTTTAAAGCCTAAATCAGACATTCGTCAGCAGCTCTTTGGCATAGACTATTGAGTGCGTCAGTGAGAACCCACAACGACCATTATGCCATTGGCAGGAGGTGCATGCTGGCAACCACATTCTCTGAAACTAGTTTATGCCAACGAAAAGTCAACTGGGTCTGGAACAGTTGTCCCACAAGGGGTTAGGGCAATTGAGCATAGTGGACAATTTTTGTGTGTTATTTGTGTGAAGTTTCTTGAGCTATTCGCTTAAGGATCACCTTTCCTTAAGCGATATGTTAAGATTCCACACTTAACGCAAAGTTCAAGTTCGACAGTGTGTTACCGGGCTGATATAATACGGACTGACGCTGCATCCTAGCCCATCATGTGCTCTGAAACGCCAATGGATATCAAACAGATAGAACTGAAAGTGACGCGGCATTCATTTCGTTCATGGGCACTGGCTCTAAAGATGGCGATTAAGAGAAGTAAATAGAATTGTTTCAAAGAATCCTGCAATGAAGCAGATATTAAATTTTGGAGAATCATATAATTTAAGATCTACTCCCTGATCGAGATTTGAGTCAAACCATTGGTTTTTGGTTGTCGCTGAGATTAATGGTGGTATTGCCAAAGCCCCCGGAATGAGTCTAAGTAGAGTCAAAGAGACGAAGCTTCTCGAGCGACTGAATTACGGTATAAACCATTCTCAGTTAGATTTGTCACTCGACGTTCTCCCCGTGCAAACGCCAGCGTCTACCAGTAGGGAAGTCCTTCAGAGCAGTGTATGTATATTGGAACTGTCTCCACTTATATATCATTCAAAATCAAGAAATGGTCGATAAAGATGCGAATACTCGCAAAAAAATGAAATGGATCTTTTGGATATCATTTCGAGAATAGGCGACAATAAAGAACGAGGTCTGGTCTGGAGAGGATTGTGGACGTAATGTTGAAAGTAGCAGATCGCACAATACTCGATATGTTCGTCGGCACATCCTGTCTGGAAGAGCGAGATAATATTGTGAAATTTGCATGCTAGCATCTGCGGGAAAATATTTGAGCAATGATTTTTTAGCAGGCGAAATGCTCTAACAATTAATTTTTAGTAGAATAACCACCATCGTAGAGGAAAAGCAGGGCTAGTCAGACTGGGAGTTTGATCATGCATTCATAACAGTCACAAATCTAGGGAGGCAAGCGCTTTAGGACGGGCAAGCACAGTGTCGTTGCAATATTAGACGTCAAACTATGCTTGTAATTGGTGGGAGTGGAACCCTTTGCAGATCAGAGTCGGAACCAGCAATTAACATGATGACAAATGCCCTAAGCCCAATACCGAGTAGGCGGCTTCTGTTATTTCAATCATTTTGTACGCCTCGCTACTGTAGAACCATGCGCTTCATCATGCTTGTAGGATCTGCAGGATCAAATCAACGCCAGAGGAACGGTCAATGTTTGGAGCCACAGTTCTCTGATTAAGTGTCAACAGTGTTTGAATAATATCTAAAATACACAGGCTCTCCCCGCTTCATATGGTAGATAGTACTGTTCATTTGTACCAAAATGGACAATCTGTATTGCCCAACAAAATCAAAATTTGTCACCCTCCCAATCATTTAATCCGAGATTTATTTGTGTACGATTTTTCAAAATAAAATGATTTGTGTAGAATTATTCTAAACTGAGACTAGTCTGCTGGGAGGCCGATAGCTCAGTGCATTGAGACGTCAGTCTGATGTGCTATCATACTAGTTTCCGCGATTTCGATTTCCGCCACAGCCATGGATGTTTGCGTTGTAGAAGCTCTGCTTTTGTGGGGCGTAACAATTAGCCACAACCATTCCCGACTTGTCAAAAAAATGCGGCTAAATGCGCAACGTCGCTTAGGAGTAGTTGAACCGCTTATGCACCACTAGAACAAATAATAGTAAAGTTTGTTTCGATTCTTCCCCAACCCCTCCAATAGCAGACGACGCTTGGTGGATATGGGCATTTGTCATTTAATAGATTGCCAAGCGTTTCTAGATTTACTAGTGGGGAACCTCATCTGAACGAGTGACGGAGAATTTTTTTAAGCTCAGGAGGGTCATCATAAAATATACTCGGCCATGTGACCTCTTGCCAGAGCGGGTAACGGAAAACGAGGGTCCATAAAACCCATAGAACTCAGCCTCTTATCGGCCCGCTTTTTAGGGTTTTTTAGGAAAAAATAAATACCTTGTGAAATTGGTATGTCCGTCTGTGCAAAGAATATCTCGTGAACGGCTGAAGCTACTTGAATGAAATTTGGTAGAAATACGAAGAATCGCTATAATTCGTGGCTCAGAGCTTTTCGTTGTAATAAACCAAATTTAAGGAGAGGATTCTCCATAGAGGAAAAAAGGAACATTTTTTTCCTTTTCAACGGGTATAGGCTTGTGGGGTGTCATGTCAAAGGGCACAATTAGCACATTCAATTTATGGTATTTTTTCTAATTTGAAATAACCATAGCGGAGAAAGGGGGCGTATTAGACTTTTTTGTACCAAGAGGAGCGAGGAGCCAAAATAAGCGCCCACTACAAAACCCACGGATGGCGGACGAAGCCTTGTATATTCCGGTTTCATTATATTCTTCAATTGAATTTTCTTCAGTGGTTGCACACGATTGAGTCGCATATATGGGCGTTATCCATAAAGGACGGCGGAAGGAGGAGTAGTTGCGAAAGTGAACGCAACAAATTAATGGCCAATTCGCCAAAAAATAGCCCTGCGACGCAAAGAGGGTTCAAGGTTTTACTGGATAAGTAATCGCCTGCCAAAGAAGTTCCAAATAATCATTCCTATCTTCACAACAACGAGAGTCCATCTTTTTAGTCGGCCTAATTGGTGAAGAGATATGAGTTAGACTAGAGTAGCCCACATGATACGCACATCAACCATGCGATCTATTGTACCATTAATAATTATCCAAAAGACCCTCAACTACCATGATAAATGCTAATATGTATGTCCTTTGTTGGAGGGCTCCTCACAATCCTGAAACGTGCGATCGCCAGACACTTGCAGAAAAGATGTTTGGTGGACCCAATGTCCTTCAAAGCCGGCATTTCGTCCCAGTGGACAGACCCATTTTGTTCTTTGTGACCGTAGGTGGTGATAAAAACTGGCTTGCCGCAGTCCTGGGAGATTATTCCAGTGTCTTTCGTCAACAGTCCACTCCGTCACCAGCGCACTGGCTGTAGCCCAGCTCAGGCCGCAGTAGGAATCGGGCCCGTAGAATTTCGTATATGAAACCCTTCTGGTGAGTTCATCCGCAGCTTCGTTACCATCAATGTCCTGATGCCCTGGTACCACACATAGGGTCACCAGATTATTGGTTGTAAGACACTGAAGGGTATCAAAACACTTCGTTACGAGCTTCGATGTTAATTTAACTGAAGAAAGAGCCATAATGGCAGCCTGACTGTCAGTGCAGATAGCGATGTTAACGCCCTTGAGATTCTTATGCAGAATGGGGCAGGACTTAATGGCAGGGATCTCGGCTTGGAAAACGTTGGGCCAAGCGCCCATGGCGATAGAGATCCTGGTGTTCGGCCCACAGACACCAGCACCAACTCCTTGTCCCGTCTTTGAAGTTCTACTAGTAGTTACCTGTATTCAATATCAGTTTTCCTGGAGCAGCCCAACAGCAGATAGGCTACGAAAAGTCACCGCGCCGGTCAATGAAACCCATGCGGTTTCTACTTTGTTGCATCGAAAAGCTGTAACCGTGACCTTTTAGTCAGAAACGCGACGAGACTACTGAAGTCTTTTAAAAGTTAAAATTGCATTTAAGGATTAATCTTAGACAAACAAAGAACACGAAGATAACTAGCCTACATCCCATTTAATCGTCACTTAAAATTCTGAAAGTGTTATGGCCGATCACAACATCTTCTATACAACAGTTTGAACGAACGACAACAGCTCTCATTGATAAGATTGTCTACTTTCACACAAAATTTCTTGCCAACACCATAATTTGCTACGTCCCACAAAAAAATGCGTCATTAATTAATTAATCCTCTATATTGTCTTACCATTAACATCACCGGACAAACAGTGCAATCAATTGATATATTGACAGAAAAGTAATGCATTTAATTTTGTTCTCAATCGGTGGAAAAAAAATCATCTGATCTGATAGGACAGATGACGGCGATGACTATGATAAAAATAATATAATGTAAAATCTTAGGCATAGCTTTCGATGCCAATAATAACTTCGACGGTGTGAATTCAATTAAAAAAAGAATAGAACGCCAGAAAGAAATTCGTTTCTTTTATTTTTCTTTAATCACATCCAATTGATCGCATCAAAAATCCCAGATTGGGTTCAACTACATCCAATCAGTTGAAATTTCAAGAGTTCACGATCAGTTCTTCGTCATTTCAGATTTTGGATTATGTGTTTTAATCAATGGAAATTTTTTAATTTCTTTCGAGTGTTTCCCTAATATTGTTTTCAAAGTCCTTTTTCTCTCTCTCTCTCTCTCATTAAGTATTTAAATAATGGTTGTACACGTCTCTTGTTTTATTGATAAAAAAAGAACCGAATTAAACTTAAAATTGAAATAAAATAAAACGAATAAAAAAAACGTATTACTTCAAAACTTACGAAAATAAAAGTAAATTTAAATAAATAAACTTTATTCGTAGGTTAATTGACACGAAATTAAAACAAATGAGAAAATCTGCATGATATTTTTATTTGTGATGATCTAAACTAAAAAAATATAAATAAAACGGAAGAATATGAAAGCGTGTCTATGTTTCATGACAAGCATAGAATATTCAGTGGTGTGACTATGTCGAACCAACCGAAATAAATAAAAATAACTAAATAGATTTTGATGAAAGAAACGGAAAAACAAAAAAAGGAAACTCAAAACAATAGCGAAATGATGATATGTACGAGCATATATTTGAATGGGCGAGCTTTAAAACGAAACTTACCTCGTCAAAGAACACTTGAGTTTTACGCAAAATATGCCGCAATTCGGTCAATTCGAGGAAATTCCTCTTCAGGGCCTCGGCGTTCTGATTCACTTCACGCAGTTCATTCTCGAGCTTTTCAAATGTTGCCTGCATTCGAGGAGAAAAAAACAACAGTCAAGAGTTAAAACGCGCTAGAATGAAATTTACGGGCGGAGAGTAACCACTTTTTCTGAAAAAATAATGCCGAAGCTGAAGGGATGACCTTTGTATCAAAGGGCTTTTGCTTCCGGGAAGGGTAAATTAAGGGACGAAATGTATAGGATTAAGTATAAGAGGCCTGATCAAAAAATAACGGAACCCCTTCAACCACACGTCGACAGATCGCTGCGGCGACGGGCGATTGGCAGCACTGCAACTGTCATAACCTTCCGTGTAAGTTACTGTTTACAGATTGCTAACATCACGTTTTGTTTCCGAGTTATTGCCATTTAAGCGCGACGTATTCATTGCTTTAATGCTTTAACGGCACCCTTTCAGCACAGATTTTAATTTTAAAGATAAGAAAATATCGCAGGGAGCAAGGTTTGAGGAGTAGGGAGGTCAGGGAAGGGCAGTCATCGGACGTTTGACACGAAATTCGCGAATTAACAAGGCTGAGTAGCCAGGCACATTGTCATAGTGAAGGAACCATTAGTTATCTCGCCACGAGTTGTGATCTTTATCGATTTTTTTCGCGCAACAGTTTAAAAACGTACTGACAGTTGACGATTTGATCTTGGGTTAAAAATTCAAAATGCACAAATCCGTTGAAATAAAAAAAAACAGTGAGAGTCATTTTGACAGAGGATCAACCCTTCCGTGTTTCTTTTTTTTTTCGTAGATATCCTTTGCCAACCCACGGTGAAGAGTAGAGTTTTGCGTTCCTGCCTGTTCCTGCGACAGCCGGTTCTACGTACCGGATCGACCCGTTGGTAATCTACCAATGGACAAGAGCTGTCATAGGGGGTATGACAGAAGGAAACTACATGTGGGTGTATATATGCCAGCATCGTTTTTTATATCTACTGAGAGTAACATTCATCGGCGCAGCTGCTTTCAATACTATTCATTCGCGCCGACATTGGTCCAATAGATGTATGGATCTGTTGCGTATGTAACAAGACCTTGCATTCAAACGCCACCTCTTTAAGATGCAATTGTTACAACGAATGGTGCAACCTACATGGCTGCTCGGGACTGACCCATCATAGGCCATTTTGTACCGTATTGCGGGTACATGTTCTAGCTCTCCTGACATCTCGATTGCTATTGCCGGTCTTATTAACAACACTCATTGGGAACCCGTCCCCACGGTCTCCTCTGACCATTTGCCGATCATCATTAGACTCGACAAGCCTTCTGCAGGCCCTGCAGATTGCACTTTCGGGGACTTTAATAAAGCTGACTGGGACAGCTTTAGAAGCCACACCAAAGCAGCTTTTGCTGTCCTCCCGACACCTTCAGAAGTCGTGTTGCTCAATTAACCGTCAGGCGACAAGATGTATTCCTGCAGAACGGATTAACCTTCAGGCTACAAGATGTATTCCTGCAGAACGAATACCAATGCTAAGGCCTAACTTCCCAACATCAACAGACAGATTCTAAGCTCTGGTCAACAGTCAGAGCCTTCATCAATCCATCGAATAACAAAGGGAATGCTGCTATCGAATTCGACAACAAAACGGTTAGTGGCCCCACCCAATGCGCACACTATTTCAAAAGGCAGTTTGTCGAACATCCTCCTTCTGACAAACTCAAGCGCGGGAGAATCGTAGGAACCACAACTTTACTAATGACCGGACGCAAATTGTGGCAACCATCGAAAAAAAGTAAAAGGCTCAAAAGCCTAAGGACCGGTGGCAACTCGACGTTGATGCTAAAGAATCTGGACGTACCGGGCATAGAGTACCTAACGACGACTATGAATCTTTCACTCTCATCGTTAGTTGTTCCTGAAATATGGAAGACTGCAAGGGTGATACCCATACAAAAGCCTGGGAAGAAAGCAACACGTGGTGAAACATATCGCCCTATTTTTCTACTTTCACCTGTTGCCAAGACACTTCAAGCGCTATTCCTGCCACTGCTCACGTCCCATGCTCAGCTCGCCAATCATCAACATGGCCTCAGGAGTATGCACAGCACTACGACGGCCGATGCAATCACATCTCAAACCCATAATGGCCTTAATCAGTCTCGTCCGTGTCAAAGAACGATCCTGGTGGCTTTTCACCCGCCAAAAGCATTTGACACAGTCAGTTCCTCAGATTTTCTTTCAGACATCTACTGTACATGCTAAAAGTGGATCGCTATTTGGCTGGTCGTCAATCATTCACTGAGTTCCGGGGCAATAAATTAAAACTAAGGAGGATTAAACAGGATGTCCCGCTGGGAGGAGTTCTCTCATCCACCCTGTTCTAAATTACATATCAGGGCTCCCTACACCACTAGAAGGCCTTCAACTCATCACTGATGCGGATGATTGATCAACTTTAGCCACCGGTAACGATATTTCATTGATGTGTGCAATGATCAACGACTTTGTCGTCAATAAAAACTTGATCTCAGCGTCAAAAACATTTGCCACATTCTTCACTTCTTGAACCAAGAAGATGAAAAAACAGCTGACCAACCCAACCAATAAAATAAGAGCTCGTAATAAAGTTCTCAAAGCGCTCACTGTTAGCCCGTAGGGTATGGACAAAGAAACCCTGCTGCTAATGTATGTATAAAGCCATTGGAAGAACGCAGCACCTATCTGGTCTCTGAACCTGAGTGACACACACACGCACAGTGACAGGCTGTCGCTTGATGTTATCTCAGGATCACCTCCACCAAGAGACCAACATGCTGCCTAAGCCACAACACCCTCCTCGCGAAGCAATACTTAGTAGGCTGCTATCAAAATGACCACCCTAACCACCAACTCATGGACAAAATACCACCTCCGTAACACAGATGTCCACAGATTTAAAAGGCAGCCATTCGACGAAGCCGCTTATAGAGTTGCTTTAGCCACACAGCGAGGAAGTCCAAAAATCGATTGCGGAACTAAACTCCAACATTGTCCTTCAAGACCGGCCACCCACCACCAACTGAGAATAGTCTACCTAGATCGAACAGAACCACGTTTGCATAACTTCGATCTGGGTGGTGCTCCCGTCTTAATTCGTACTTGTCTCGCATCGATAACGACTTTCTAAACGCATATCAAACTTCTAACGCTACACCTCATGATAACAGCTAGAGCTCTGCGGGAGGTTCCTATCGTTGCTGCTATCTTTCTACGCCTATAACTTACACACACATGTATCTTACTCTAAGGCGTAGCTACTACAAAAACTGGACACAAACACACACAAACATTGCAAAATCTTCACGAGAACGAAAACACGTCGCACTCAAATAGCAATAACTCGAAAACTAACCGAAATATAAACTATATCTTTAAACAGTCAATTAGACGGAAGGTTATAATAGCTATAGTGCTGTCAATCGCCCGTATATGAGGTGCCGCTAAATGTTGATGGGCGAAACCCAAGAGGAGCCGTTGACATGTCCATTTGCTGCGAATAACAGGATTCGTAAAATACATACCTCAAGATCAATCATTTCACGTGGCTGGGGTGCTTCAGGACTCTCGCCCGTGTCCAACATGGGAATTTCATCCTTCTTGATCTCTTTTTCCAAATAGCGCAATTTGCGTTCCATTTCATCGCAACGACGCACCTCGTTGACGAATTTCCGTTGGAACGCGTTCACATCGGGATTGAGCTATGCAAAATAAAAAGGATTTTAATATCGAAGGTATGGTGAATATACATTTTCTGTAAATTACTTACATCTCGAAATTGGACCAGACCCAATTCACCGAGTTCCGAAACACACGCATAGGCAGCTTCACTCTGAAGGAAGAGCTGACACAAGGTCATCTCTTCGCTGCGGAACAACGACCCCATGATTTAAGTCGTTGTTCGTTATCCTTGCGGTGAGAAAGTGGAATGGAAACTGCAAAAAAGTCTGAAATAGCAAAAGACAAAAGTGTTAATATTAAAAAAAATCTGAAAGTTTCATTTAATCAGTATTTAATAGTTTTGTTAAAAGTATCATCTCAACATGACATGCAGATGCAACATACGGTCGCGAAAAACTGTAACACGTATAAGCCTAGGTGAAGACGGAGGCTTAACACATGGTTGTTCAGACCGCTCGGACATCTGTGTGCCAAATCCTCCTCAGAAAGCGGTATCGGCTATCGGTAGTTATGGCTTTACTTTTTGCCTCGCTTGTATTTAAAAATGAAACCGGAATATAGAGGGCTACGCCCGCAATTCGAGGGTTTTGTAGCACGCGCTTATCTTGGTATCTAAATATTGGCTCCCTGCTCTTCTTGGTACCACTCAGCTGAATAAAAACACCATAATTAAATGTCTTACCCATGATATAGTATCTTACATGCCAATTCACAAAAAGACTGCATCTGTCACCTCTCAAAGTAATAGTTTTAATACGAGAAGCTGTAGATAGATATGTACGTATACGAGATAAACTGTCCTACTCTTCGAGATGCTTAACCATTCATGTTACGACGACATTGCAAATTGCAAACTGGTGTAACGGCTTCAGGGCGGCGGGGACAAATTACGGTCTAATATTTTTCCCTCCTCCACTGTTCCCCTTTCTACAAATCTCAAGAAAATGCCAAAAATGGAATGTACTCAACATTACCTTTCTCACGACACCCCACTTGGCTATACCAGTGGATAAAAAAAAATTGACCTTAATTTCGCCTCTATGTGGACCCTCCCCCCCCCCCCCCCCCCCCTCTTAAAGTTGGCTGATTACAACACAACGCTTTCTCCAGCAAATTATAGCATTTCTACACATTCTCGCCGAATTATATGTGCAGCTTCAGCCGTTCGTAAGATATTCTATGAACAGACGGACAGACAGGTATTTGACCGATTTTGTAAGATTTAAGACACAAAACCCTAAAAAAATTAATTGTGTGAATAGTTATTGTTAGGATCACCAATTACCAATCTTCACCCTTCCAAAGTTGGTTCATTAAATAACTGCAATTCGCACTACGAAAAACAACATGCAAGTAGTACACGCATATCTATGCGTGAGGCCGGTAGGTGTATTTTTTGTATGGATAGTGTCAAAATGCATAACTTTAAGTCAATGTACTATTATTAAATATCATGTCATTGTAATGAAACTTAGAGGTATTATTGCCTATGATGTTAGTTATCATTAGCTATCAATATTTTTGGCCTCAGGTGTGCTTCAGGGGTGCAGGGGTGTGCTAACTGCAACTATAGAAATGTACTATTATTAACCTTTTTGGATGAGATTTAAAAATTCTATTATTTTTAGTTTTCTATGCTAGTGAAATGCCGCTTTTCTGTAAATTTTCATATGTCTAGCTATAACGGTCTCGAAAATGCAAGGGGGGGGGGACAAACTCGGACCACATATTTTCCCCTCTCCCTCTTTTCTCCTTTCTTCAAATTTGAAAAAAATTCCAAAAATGGAATGTACTCGACGGTACCTTTCTTACGATATCCCACTTGCCTATACCAAATGAAAAAAAAATTCGACCTTCATTTCCCCTCTATGGGGACCCCCCCTTAAAGTTGACTTATTACGACGCATCGCTTTCTCTAGAGAATTATAGTATTTCTACATATTTCCACCAAATTTCATGCATGTAGCTTCAGCGGTTCGTGAGATATTTCATGGACAGACGGACAGACAGACGGACAGACGGACGCATGACCGATTTCATAAGGGTTTTGTTTTTATACAAAACCCTAAAAAAGATACATATTCACTTCAAACCTATTAATGAAATTTTGTGTGCGATTCGCATTAAGATTTGTTTTTTTTTTTTTTCAACCTTTTCAACCTCTGGCTCATCAACCTACACGCCCCGACTGAAGTTAAGGAAGATGTTATTGTAAGCTCCACATGTTTTACGCATCGACACATTCACAGATTTGGAAATCTTCAGACGGACGTACCGTCAACCAACTTGACCACGTACCACGACCATTTGCAAAAGATGCGCTACCAGTGTATTGGATGTACGATCCTAGTCCGAGGAGCAAACTGCGATTCCATTTTTGCCACTAAACGATAGTTAAAAGTCTATTCGTCATTTGTGTGCACAAAACACTTGAGGGAAATCAAATGTATGTGGCGCTCATTTGTATATACAATACATTCATTATAGGCCTCATTATATTTGCATAATTTTCCCCAAAAACGAACGATTCGCGTAGATCAATGGATAAGAGAGGTCTTATCGATGGAGGAGTCGTTGATTCGAAGCCAGATTGGAACGGCTTTTTTCAACATGTTCATTTCATTTTAAACAATCATTAAGTAATATTATAATTTATATTCGGTTATGACTCTTAGCTATCCTTTAATGGCAAAGATTGGTTTCTGGAATATGCGTGCTCCCCTAGACAATGCAGCAGAAGGTGCCTGGGGTGAAATACGTATTACGGCCGGAAACAGAAAAAGACGCCGCGTCTCAATAGCTAACGGCCCATGGGAGTTAAGGCAAAATAGTAAATAGTATTTTCAATTTGGTGTCGTTTCAAAAGGCGGTGGGATGTTTACACATAGACCCTGAGTTCAGAAAGACTAACTCGGATTTCATTTTTTTACAGAAAATATGGGGGGCAAAAATGCATCTTCCATAGTCCTCCTTGCGGGCGCACCCTGGAACGGCAGTGGTCACTGACCATTGCGAACCAAATCAAACCGGCAATAGTGGCGGTGTGATGATTTGTTTGAGATAAACATTCTCCCTGTTGTGTTGGGCTTAAGAATAATACCACGGTCTTTCCCTTTGACGGTATGTCGTTGAAACCCATAAACAAAGGAGTACGGTCGTTTCGGGTTCAAGTCCCGTCCACGGTGTTCATGGCCATGGGTGTTTGTGTTGTTTTCCCCTGTGGCGCGGGGCGTAATAATAAGCCAAAACATCTTCCGACTTGTCGCAGGTAGGCGGCTTAAGGGGCTATACCAGAGTGAACGCTGAAAATTTGAGTGATTTTCGGGAATTTTTTGGAAGAAAAGTACTCAATTAAATGTTTCGGAAAATTAAGAGCATATTTGGCGATATTTGATCTATATTAAAATACATAATTTTTCCATAGAAAAATATTGGGATCCAAGCGACTTATGCGCTGCCTTCGGAAGCAAAAAAAAAAGTTCCTCCACTGCTGACATGACTCCGGCCGACTGAGTAGCTAAATCCGAAAAAGGAAAAAATTTCGTTGAACTGGAAGGTATTTCCTGTACAATGACGAAGGATTTTCGAAATCAAATCAAAATCAAATCACCAATTTTCATCCAATCAAAATATCCTACGTCATTGTAGAGTAAATACAAGTTTCAAGTCAATCGGATGATTGCTCTTTGAGTTACAATGTCAGCAAATTTGAAAAGTCTCATTTCGAGAAAAACGCGTTAAAGTTTTAACTAACGAATTGCGTTGAACGACTCCAGAATACCTTTTAAATGGCAACGCTGTTTTCAAATGGCCATATAGATATATTTCTAGCTTAAATAGTGTCTCCTCTTAATTATGTACCGTTTACCATGCCGAAAGATTCAGGTAACAACACGTCAGAGCTCCGCCTTCAGGCAGATGGAGCATTTTATACCTGCGAGCGGTTACTCTTTAAAAGGCTGCCATTCGGGGAGTATTATAACGTTATAACGTCAGCTAAGCCACATGGAATAGTTGACGCGCTATGCCCCACTAGGGGTTAGGCCAAATGACTATGTGTCTGCCAGCAACTTGCACTATCCGAAATCTTTTATATGCTAACGAAACGTCAACTATGCCTCGGATAAGGACTGACTCAACGATTACGAATTTTGGCTATCGTACAATGACAAAGATTGGATTCTGGAATGTGCGTACTCTCCTGGACAATGGATCAGAAGGTCCCCAGAACGCACGATTTCTTCAATTAGAGAGTGGATTTCTGAGGTATAAATTAAACATCTTAGGAGTTAGTTAGATAAGATGGTGGAACAGCGGAGAATGTGTAATGTTGTACTCCGGTAAAGCTACCGGTAGTCGTCGTGAGTCAGGTGTGGGGCTCCTTTTAACCAGAGCCGCACGAAACTGTCTCTTATCCTGGGATCCGGTCTCCGACAGTATCATGACCGCCAGGTTCCGGACCAAAATGAGGAACATCTCAATAATACAATGTTATGCTCCAGCTGGACCCGACAATGTCTTGGCGAAAGACTCCTTCTACGAATAACTAAACACCGTTCAGAGCAGAACACATAAAGATGGCATTATAATGGTTATGGGGAATTTGGCGCTAAAAACTATGGGATCAGACATGTGATGAGGAGACACGGTCTTGGTGATCGTAACGACAACGGTGAAAGATTTTGTAGAGTTCTGCAACTTTCACAGTCTCTTCATCGGTGGCGCTATGTTTGAGCATAAGGACCACCACAAAATCAGTTGGTCCTCTGTTGATCAGTGCAGAACACACAATCAGATGAACCACTTTGTCTTTAAATTAACGCTGATATGTTTGACATGGTTGTGCTGTGGCCACCATATACAGTGCCGCAGTGATAACGGAAACTTGTGAGAAATTAATAGTCAGGAACAGGAACTGGACCGATAAGCAGTATCTCTTACTCGCCAGTCACAGTAACAGTTGAAACTGTCACCCAAAAAAAACGATATTGCCCATACCTAGAAGAGACTATTATCTTATGATCGCTAATGTTCGATTGCGTATTGCAGCAGTCCACCGTCCTAGTGACGAAAGATCCAGGCGCCGCAATTTCAACACCACTCGACTAAAAAATCCAGCTGTCTTACAGCAATATAATGACCATCTTGCACAAAAAACAATTGAGATAGCCAGTCACCCAGGTAGTGACATAAATGAAAACTGGGATGCCATAAAAAATGCGAACATTGATAGCGCAAATACCATCCTTGGCACAAACCCGGATTGCCGGAATAAGCCCTGGATGTCCGACGCTTCATGGCGTCGGATTGTTAAAGGAAAAGAGCTGAAGGTTCGTTTGGCTGCAGCATCAGACGACACTCAAAGCAGCATCGAACTCCTTTACCGTCAGAAAGCTCGAGAAGTTCAGCGTAGTGTGCGACGCGATAAAAGAGGTTATGCGAAATCTCTTTTAGCCTCAGCAGAAGAAGCCGCAAGAAGTAACAACTTAAACGCCGTATACGGTGTCATCAAGTAGTTTACAGGTGGTCGTAACTCCTGCCAACATCCGGTGAAGGTTAGTGATGGAAAGCTACTTACTTGGAAGATCAATGAGGCGGTGGAAAGAACACTTGGCCGCGGTCTCGAACCGTGTAACATCTGATGAAGTTCCCCCTCATACAGATAATTTATTTTAGCTAACCATCAAAATGTGCGTATACGGTCCACTGCCCCGACTAAAGAGGAAATAGTCGCAATTATTGCATTAAAACGAGGAAAGGCCGCCGGACTCGACGGTATCCCTGACGAACTTTATCAAGCAGCGCCAAGTGTAAGTGCCAATTTGCTACGCCCACTTGTTGATAAAGCGTGGAATACAGAGACCTTTCCCACTGAGTGGAAGGAAGGTTTGATCATCAATCTTCCGAGGAAGGGTCGCCTTACAGACTTTAATAATTGGAGAGGCATTTGTGTGATTTCTGCCGTTGCCAAGATAATAGCTAAATAATAATAGCTGGAAGGCCCACTTACAAAGCACAATTGATGAAGAGCAGGCTGGTTTTCGATCCGAAATCTCCTGTGTTGATCACATTAACACTTTGCGAATCATCATCGACCAATGCGCTGAGTACGATTCTCCGCTTCACTTGCTTTTCATGGATTTCGAGAAGGCTTTCGATAGTGTGAACCGGGATTCTATATGGGCGGCCTTGCGCAGAAGAGGCATCCCTGAAAAACTTGTGGCTATTATTAAGACAATCTATGACGGCGCGAAATGTCGCGTTCTGCATGAAGGTAAGGTGTCGGGGGACTTTGAGATTCGCAGTGCTGTTCGGCAGAGGTGCATCCTCTCACCGATTCTATTCCCCATAGTGATCGGCGATATGTTGCATGCAGCCCTATCTGGACTAGACAGAGGAATTCAATGGACTTTAACATCTTATCTACAACATCTTGACTACGCTGACGATATATATCTACTCTCGCACAAAATCATGATGTGTTCACAATGGCGTTAGATCTTAAGAGGGAGGAAAGCAAGGTTAGGCTAAAGATTACTACCAAGACCAAGGTTCTTAGCCCGCCATTGCGCAAAAGAAATCCCACACCTAATGCCATCAATATTAATGGGCAGCCTGTGGAAAAGGTGGACAACTTCGTCTACCTGGCTAGCATTGTTGCTGAAAATGGTGGTACGGAGCAGGACATCGCACGCCGTATCAATTAGGCTAAATGCGCATACGGCATGCTGTCCAAAATCTGACAAAGCGGTTATCTCAGCCAGGGCCGCCGGAACGTAAAGTTCCCGTATGTGGAGTGGAGAAGACGAGGAAGGGGGAGGGGTTATTAAAAAAGTTAAACACTTGTTTTTAACAGCGTTTTTAACAGCAATCTATTTGATAATGCAAAGATAATTGTTCGTTTTGAATTTTTCACAATAAATTTGTCCATTAATTTTTCAATGCAAATTTTGCCGGCTTCATCGTTGGAAATATGTAGGATTGCTATATGGTTAAGACGCTTCTGTGACATGGTAGTGCGAATATAATTTTTTAGCCTTTTGAAAACCGAAAAGCTTCGTTTGTACTTATGATGCTGGAATCGTCAACATTAAATGCACGATTCGAGAAAACTTTGGGAGAATTTTAACGATTTCATCCAAACTATTGGGTTTATTTTGACCTAAGGCAAAAGCTTCCATGTTTCTGACGAATTGAGAAGATTCTGTATATAACCGATCATTTAGCGACATCAGATTTAAATCATATACTCGTACTTCATTAAATTTGTTTCGGTAGTATTTTTTTGGGGTTTTGAAGATATCGTTTTCAGAATTCGGTACGTATTTGAAGCGTTTAGCAATCTTTCTGACTCGCGGTAAATTCGACTCGTTAATCCCAAATTTCAAAAACTCTCCATAAAAAGTTACCCATATATGTACTTATGGGGAGTCCCACTGTTGTAAAACGCTCTGCAGCTTCCCTCGCATGAAACAACTAATCAAAAACGCATACACTGCGCGATTCCTCGGCTGGTCGATTGGGTGACGACGAGATTTACTAAGAAGGAATGAGAAGGCAACAAAGTGGGTGAAATTTATCTTTGAATCTACTCAGTATGAAGAACCCCTCATTTGAAAAGGACAACAGATATTTATTATGGGAAATTCCACTGTTGCCAAATGCTCTGGATTGTCTGCTGGTAAATAAATAAAGATATAGAATATAACAAGCTGAAAGAATAATATATACTATAATTGGGACTTCTCTCGTAAGTGGTGTGTGGAATTCCACATAGGCCAACGTCTGGTATGTGGAATACTCCACATGTGTTCCGCCGGCCCTGATCTCAGCATCAAGACCAAGCTTGGCCTGTTTCGCTCCTTGGTACTGTCTGTGCTTTTGTATGGGAGCAGTACATGAAAAGTTTCCGTAATAGTTACCAGAAAACTGCAAGTTTTCGTGAACTCATGTCTTGGTCGAATTCTAAGAATTTTCTGGCCCGAAACAATATCAATGAAGAGCTAAGTCAGCATACGGTTCAAATGCCAATCGACGAACTGATACGCAGGCGAAAATGGCAGTGGATAGGTCACACATTGCGGAAGAGTGACAACTGCATTGCTTTGCATGTCATGAATTCGAATCCCATTTCCAACCAAGGCCGACCAAGAGGGGGCCTTAAAATCACATGGTGTCGATCTGTGGCAAAGCAGTGTAAGGCACTGGGTAAGTCTTTTGGGGAGTTGCGCCCCACTGCCCAAAACAGCACGATGGCGCGGAGGGGTAGCTAAAGCGATATGTCCCACTAGGGGTTAAGGCAAAGTAGCATGCATTTCGACTATTGTCATCCTCGGTGAGTACATTTACTTTAAATGTACTCGCTGAGTATGATAACAATCGAAATGAATCCGAGATAATTAAATTTATTGTAAAATAAATTTGAATAATAGCAAAACCAATAAGATGTTTTTAATTTTAAATTATAAAATTCATGGACTTTGCAGTTCAAATTGTTTATAATTTTTTAAACAAAAAACTCGATAACTGCGTGTCTTTAACAAAAAAAAAACGGGGAGGGGATTCCCCCGGGCCCGTTCTTTCAGAAGGGGTCCGAATTTTAACACATTTATGAGGCTCTTCCTACTTATGATAATTTATGCTTAACTTTTTGGTTTTGTATTGAAGCGCTTGTGTTATGGAGCCCTAAGCCCATTACACGTTCTGGACACACCTTTGATACATTTTAATTTTTTTTTAACGTTATTCTCATTTGTGGAAAATATGGAGCAAATACCGCAGGCACGTGGTATTTGGTCAATATTTTCCACAACTGGAGAAATTGGCTAGCATTAAAGTGTTATGGGCCCCTCATTTACGACCCATAACATGTGGGAGATTTAGAAACGAGAGCATAACAGGTTTTCCTGTAGGAAGAATGCTGCAAATTTCTCTATTAACCAACTCTAGTCATTCGTCCATTTAATCGCCAAATTTTCCACAAATAATCGGAACTTGATACGTCGTCCCCTCGGTATCATAAAACTCCCCATTTTTGCTGATAACAATTTATCAGACTTTATAAAAATTTGACAGGCAACATTATAAATTACATTTAATTAAGATAGTAGATATTTGCACAGGTGGGGCTACCGCAAACAGTCATTTTCAATCATTTTTCTTCGCTCAACCATTTGCTGCCAGCATACAGCGCTGATCACATGATTTCGGATGAACAAAACACCGACAATTAGTAGAAAACTTGTCTGGTGACATGTCTCTAGTTACTTCCCTCCCCCGGGCCACTGAGCAATGAGTAATCACAACATAATTACTGGCTTGATTTCTCCGCTTTGTGTACTTTGGCACTCCCGCTGTCGCGCGGTTACCAGGCGAAGATCCAACAGAGTGGCTGAATCCATTGAAAATTCAGCGGGATCACTCGATCTGTTGTCTTGAAGTAAATTCCTGTGACAACTTACAGCCTGAGGCCTTGTCCCTCAATTCGATGGAACCCAACTTCCGTCGTTGTGGCTCATAATTGGTTGTGCATCGTCTTCCCATCGCTGCTGATAAGCGACATGATCGGCCCCCGTCTGGCCCCAGTCATCAGCAATTATTTTCCCGTGGCACGCTTCGCCTTGAGTGCACTCACTCATTCGATAAGCCCTGCCATCAAATAGTATTGTAATTAAAATATGTTCACGTTACACAGCACAAGCTATCTGCTAGAATTAAATGGAATCACACGCACACACAATGGAAAAATCCGCAACTCGATGATGGCTGCAAAGCCGCGACATATCACTCCACACTGCGGAGGATTATTTTTATCAGCAAATAAACTGCTCATCGCATACGAAACTCATTAAATCACACTTGGGCAGAATTTTCCTATATTCTAATATCGGGCACCGATTGGAAAAATCAATAAGGCGAAAGACGTAACTGAGAAAATTTTTGGACTGAAATCCGCAAAATATCCTTTTCGGTCTCTGCACACACAAAAAACCGAGCGAATTGTACACTAAACCAATAACATCCTGACGGAACTTACTTTCTGGCCAATAAATTGGATCCTAGGATTTTGCAAACTACAATTCAACTAAAAATTGCTCAGCCACGGAATCCGCGACAAAACCCCCAACTCGAAGAAAATATCAAGACGAACTGAGCAGTGCTTTACGAACGTACGTCGTCGAAGACGTTGCCTCATTGAACGGCCAGTTGACAGTCGAAAAGAGATTAGAAAACGACATAACTAAAGTGTACTGTGAATGAGTATGGTTATTGTGAATGCGAGTTCTTGTGCAAAGGCCAATTACAGTTGGGAGAACGTTAATTACAAAAATCGTTTCTAAATTTCAGATTACGATAAGTTACGTTGATGTCTGATAAGGCTGTTTTTCGACATTGATATTAAAATAGATGTCACGAGGTTCGTTCTCATACGTTTCGATATATTAGTTTGGTGGAAAAATCGCCGTCAGACATTGGACGATGACTTCTGTTAAGTGTAGTTTATCGTAATAAGGTAGTAATTGAGAGATTTTTCTTATCATTGCTAATCAATACGAAAGATTAAACTCGACATTTTGTGGTAGACATTTGTTTTGATTTGTATTTTCTTAATGGGATTTTTTGGAAAGCTATTAAAATATATTGGAGACGTTATTATAACACTTCCGTATTTCTTAACTGTTGGTAAAACTTTAATTTAGCGGCATTTAGAAAAATTTGTTTTTTTTTCGTTAACTCGTGTCTTATTCGAATTTGAAGAATTTTCTGGGCCGAAACAATATCAAATGAAGAACTGAGTCGGCGTATGGGTCAGAGGCCAATCGAAGAACTGATCCGCCGGCGCAAGTGACGCACACATTGCGGAAGGGTGATAACTGCATTGATGGCCATGTAATGAAATGGGACCCCATATCCAATGAAGGCCGACAAATGGGTTGTCCTACAAAATCATGGCGCCGATCTGCAGCAAAAGAGTGTGAGTTTCCTGGTAAGTCGTGGGTGGGAGCAGATGCCCAGAACCGAGTACGATGGTGCGCAGGAGTAGTTGATGCGATATGTCCCACAAGGGGTTAAGGCAAAATAGTATAGTATTTTGGAAAAATGAGCAAAAAATTTTTTTTAACTGATTCTTGCAAAAAAAGAAAAATTCAGATATTCGACCCTCCCTCGATAACGAGTTTCGACCACGGAGTTGGTTTTCTTTACGTTTCATGTTCCTAGGAATTTATTGGCATCATTAGATTTTTTTGGTGTCATTTATATATAGTATAGTCCGAAAAATTTTGACACCACGATAACGGTCGAACGGAACAAGCGAACGAAGCGAAACTTGTCCAGTTTATGGACCGCAATGAGGATTGAAGTTCAGTAATATCCATCGAACGGTTAAAAAGTTCAGCGATATAACGGCAAAATAACAGAAGATGCTATCAGGGTAAAACTTGTCAAATTGGTGGGCGTTAGTGAGAACTAGCCAAATATCCAATTCCAGCAAAGTCATGCAATGAACCATATTCTGGTCTGGTCGTACTACTTCCACCGACAGATCGAAGGCAGCACCTGATGGGTAGTGATCTGTCGGTGGTATGCAACTAGAGGTCAAGGGTCCCATTATACCCAGACCCTGAATTGAGCGCGAGGGCATCTGAGCTGTCCGCCAACCATTCTATCCTTATCGCCCCATTTTTGTATTTTCCCCATTTTTTTCCTCCCTTGTTTGTGTTGTCTTCCTCAGGCCAATGAATTTTTGTTAATACGTAATGGACAGAGGGGGGGCAAAGACCTTTTCCATAGTCCTCCGCGTGGGCGCCCCCTGGTAACGGCAGTGTATCAATTCGCTGACGGCCAATGTCTTAGCGATAAGACAGTTTGGAAAAGGCAGATAGCTGTAGCCTGAATGGCTGACAAACACCTAAGCGTCTCAGGTCTAGTAGGATGGAATGACTTGCGTAGTTGGACCTGCTACATAGTTGTGTGGGCTCCAGCACGTTTATTAAACCATCTGAAGCAGCTATCTCCGAGGCCATCCCCTGAATGGGGTTAAGCGACGTGCTGACAACTCGTCCTTGTAAAAACCACTCCATGTCAAGAAACCTGGAACAAAAGCCTCGGATTGGACGGATCAACAACGACGACCACGCAAACGAATAAAGGATTATTCTTTCGGATCCTGGAATGTACGCTCCCTGAACAAACCGGGGGCCGAGAAGGCCCTCCTTCAACAGGTCGAAAAGTACAAACTGAGCATTACTGCAGTCCAGGAAACAAATTGGCTTGGCAGCGAGATTAGTGACAAGAAATCGCACACAATTTTTACAAGTGGCAAACCATCGGGCCGCAAGGAGTTTGGAGTAGCATTTATAGTGGACAATCACCTCAAACCGCATATTACTGACTTCAACCCCATAAATGAACGGCTGTGTGCGATTCGCATCAAGACTCGATTCTTCAATCTCTGGCTCATCAATGTACATGCCCCCACTGAAGTTAAAGAAGACGCAGTAAAAGACGAGTTCTACGCCCGCCTTGAAACTCTCTTCGACTCACTTCCAACAAACGACGTCAAATTGCTGCTGGGAGACTTTAACGCGAAAGTCGGGAATGAAAGTTGGCATCGGGGGACCTCTGGAGGCCACAGCCTCCATGAAGAATGTAACGATAACGGCCAGCGACTTATCGACTTCGCCTGCAGCAGGAATCTAGTCGTAAGCTCTACGTGTTTCCCGCATCGACGCATTCACAAGCAGACCTGGAAGTCTCCAGACGCACATACCGTCAACCAAATTGACCACGTCCTCATTTGCAGGAGATGGGCGTCTAGTGTCATGGATGTCCGCTCCTATCGAGGAGCAAACTGCGACTCAGATCATCACTTGGTGAAGACGACCTACAGATGTAGAATCTCCTCAGTGCACCAGTCAAGAATCAGCCCTCCCAAAATCTTTGCGGTTGATAAGCTCTTATCACCTATGCTACACAACATCAGCAACACAGGCGTCCATGGGTTCTGGGAAGAACTCAAGGGTACCATCAAGGATGTCGCAGAGAAGGTTGTGGGATATAAAGCCCGGCGAGCGCGAAATGACTGGTTCGACGAAGAATGCAAAAATTCACTTGACGCGATAAACGAGGCCTACAGACAATGGATTCAACGAGGAACCAGAGCCAGAAGAGAAAAATATGACGAGCTACGGCGAATATCAAATAGAATAATTAGACGTAAGAAACGTAAATACTTTGACGAGCAGTTGCTGAACATAAACGAAAACTTAGCTAATAGGAACACCAGACAAGCGTACAAACTAGTAAATACAATTAAGAACGGCTACCAACCCAGGACTAGCCTTTGTAAGGACAAGGATGGAAACATCATCAGCGACACCGATGGTATTAACAAACGATGGGCCTCTTATTTTGAAGAGCTTCTAAATCGACCATCTAACATCCCCACACAGGAAGCTCTCGATGATAATGTTGATCTAGGCCCACCCATTCAACCCCCGACAGTAGAGGAAGTTGATCTCGCGTTGCGGTCACTAAAACGAAATAAAGCGCCGGGCGCTGACGAGATCCCAGCTGAACTGCTAAGATTCGGTGGAACGAGTCTAGTTGATGCCATACATCAATTACTCCTGCGAGTATGGGAGAACGAGGAGATCCCAGACGATTGGCGCAGAAGCATCATCTGTCCAATTCATAAAAAGGGAGATAAACTGCGGTGTGAGAATTACAGGGGCATCTCACTAGTTTGTACGTCTTATAAAATTTTGACGAAAATTCTGGAAAATAGAATAAAACCGTACGCAGAACGAGTCATTGGCGAATATCAAAGCGGTTTCAGACCTGGTCGCTCCACAACCGATCAGCTCTTCTCAGTCAAACTGATACTCCAGAGGTGCTGGGAATACAACGTAAACGTATACCAAATCTTTGTCGACTTCAAGCAGGCATACGACAGTATCGATCGTGGAGTACTGTACAACATCATGCTGCAATTTGGTATACCAGCAAAATTAGTGCGACTGACAAAGATGACGATGACCAACTCCGTCTCACAAGTCAGGATCCAGAATAGACTTACTGATCTATTTGAAACACGCACTGGTTTGAAACAGGGCGATGGACTGGCACCGACGCTCTTCAACCTAGCACTGGAATACGTTATTCGGGCCATGAATTTGGACAACAGCAAGACGCTACTCATCAAGTCGACACAATTAGCAGCGTACGCCGACGACATCAACATCATGTCCCGAAGATTGGCTGACGCAGAAGAACTTCTGCATACGCTCGATACCGCTGCAAAGGAAGTTGGATTACGTATTAACGAGGTTAAAACTAAAATAATGATGCAATCGGTGACAGGGACACCTGCACAACCGAGCATCAACGTGGGGGACCTCAACATCGAGTTCGTGAACAACTTCATCTACCTGGGTTGCAACCTGTCAAGGGACGCCAACGAAACTGACGAAATCAAGCGACGGATACAGTTAGCTAATAAGACTTTTTTCTCGGTTCTCCCCATAATGAAATCGAAACATGTGCACAGAAACACGAAGCTCCGCGTGTACAAAACCATTATACGACCAGTGCTATGCTATGGCTGCGAAGCATGGACCCTAACTCAAGCCTCCGAAAACATGCTAGACACTTTCGAACGTAAGGTTCTACGGCGAATTTTCGGGGCTGTTTGCGATCGAGATGGATGGCGCATCCGGTACAACCATGAGTTGTATGAAATGTACGATGAGCTGCAAGTCTCGAAAATCGTCAAACTACAACGACTTCAATGGGCAAGGCATGTACAAAGAATGGACGATGATCGCATGCCTAAGAGAGTAATGAATGCAGAACGAGTCGACGGAGCGAGACTGCGAGGACGACCGAGATCTCGTTGGGAGAGCTCAGTCGGTGTGGACGCCGCGCAGCTGCTGGGCTCCCAAAATTGGAGGACGCGGTCACGTGACCGAGATAATTGGAGGACAATGATCCAGGCGGCCAAGGCCCGACGTCGGGCTGTCGCGCCACGATGATGATGAATGGACAGAGGCAACGAACGGCGAAAACCCCGCCCAAGTCTCCCGAACAGAGCTACAGCAAGCATAGGCCGCGAGCGCCATTTTCTTCGCCAGATGGCATCGCGCGACCTTCACGATCGCTATATGCTACCTTAGGCTCCGTCCCCACGGGCATCTTTGGATGACCACCGACCTGTCCGTTACAGTCCATCAATCGGTTCAAAAGTTTCCAATGGTTGCCGGCTGACTAAAGTTCCCAGTTCGCTTTTGTTTTTGTTTTTTTTTTCTATTTTTACCAGCATACTGTGTCCTCAGCTTCTTCTTCTTGACAGGCCTCGCAGTGGAAGCTGCCCTGTAATGAACCATATTCGGGTCTGGTAGTGCTGCTTCCACCGGCAGATCGAAGGCAGCACCTATGATGAGTGATGATCTGTAGGTGGTACGAAGCCAGAGGCCGAGGGTCCCATTGCACCCGGACCCCGATGAAAGCACGAGGTTACCTGTGCCATCCGCCACCCATTCCATCCTTATCGCCCCATTTTTTATTTTCCCTATTTTTGCCTCTCATGTTTGTGTTGTCTTCCCCAGGCCTATGAATTTTTATTAATACGTAGAGGACAGGAGCAACGAGCGGAGAAAACCCCGCCCACGTCTTCCGAATTGAGCTACAGCAAGCATAGGCCACTGCTTAGCTCGTTGCGAAGCCTTTTTCTTCGCCGGATAGCACGGCCCGACTTTCACGGTCATTATGCTAACTTAGGCTCCGTCCCCACGGGCATCTTCGGATGTCCACCAACCCGTTCATTACAAGTTACAGCAAATAACGTCAAAATTTCTTAAGGTCACCACTCACGGCGACGTTCTATGATATCTGATGGTTCGATGGAAGTTCCATCGTGGTTCTACGCGATCATGTGTGGTGACCTTTATTAGCAAAAGACCTCTATAACGCAAGAAGCTAGCTTGATCAAAATTTGTTTTCCGGGATATATGGGTCAAGACGTTTTGAATCTTTCATCCTGAAGAAGTTAATAGGGTTTCGTTGTTGCTACAAAGTCTCGGTGGGCAGCACGACATTATTAGGCTTAAGCTTCCTCAAAGGAAAACGATGACTCACTAAGCCTCTTTCCTCCTTCCTGAATTCGGACGCTTCCACAATTCGAGCGTTATCCGACGACACTTCAAAAACGAATTCTTTGCTGTCGTCGACATGTTCCGCGTCGCTATTGGAGCTACAATTTTGCAGTAAAAAGTTTTGAACCAATTCTGGTAATCCATTACCATTGATAAAATAAAAAAAAATCCCCAGTATTTTGTTTGCTATTGTCAATTTTGGAAACTCACCGCTTTCTTTAAGAGCGTGGTAGATATCCATACTCCTTTAATGTGAACATTTGCTTCTTATAAGACTCTTCCAGAGTCTTATAAGAGCTAACATGAAGAGTTCTACTTTTGTAATCTTTCATGCTCGCTGTTGTAAATCGTAAGCGTTTCACAACAACGAGCATGAGTCCCCCTACTATGTGGCAAATGAGGAGAAAATATGATAATTATTATACTTTTCAATAGCGTGCTTAAAATTTTATTGAACAACATTTACAAACTTTAAAAACAATAATCACTTCTATTTTGCATATTTAATGGCGCTTATCACTCATTAATACAAATTCATATTTTCACACAAAAGAAATCCTAACAGAAAAAGTTGGCAGCCATGGATGAAGTATTCCTTTAAAGCTAGAACTCTTATTGTGAGAGGGCGACTCTTCTTATAAAACTAAAACTTTCATTGTGAGAGGGTGACTGTTCTTATGAAACGAAAAGTCTCACTATGGGGGTCAATGATTTGACGTTAGATTTGGCGTTGATCGGTCGTTCTCGGTGCTTATAGTAACCAGTATTTTGCACCGTTATTTTGTATCGCGAGGCTCATAATTGTAGAATCACTTAGATAGCGGATCTTGTATGCCTGCTAAAAAAATGGCCTATCCATAGCAATTTGAAAACATTGCCACAAATGGTTTTGATAGTCATTTTTCGCGCAATGGACCAGCGCGTCCGTCAATTGAAAATCAGCTGTTCAAACTTATTGTTGGCTGCTACCTATGAAATTTTTGACTTATTTCTTATAAGGCTCTCATTATAAGAATCATAAAAGTTAATCTCTTGAAGAGAGAGAGAGCGTAACTCTTCAAGAGTATAACTCTCATAAAAAAAGTTCTATTAGAGTAGAAGATAACAAGATATGATCTTGTAACAAGAGTAAAACTTTACTATAGTAATACTCTCATAATAATGGTGTTATGAGAGCTAATTTAAATCTTGTTGCAAGAGTAACGTTATAAAAGTGTCGAGCGAGTCTTATGAGAGTTTTCTTTTCAGTCCATAAGATCTTAATTCTCAAGAGTTTGTTAGTTGGGCAATCTTCTCTGCCAGTGGGTGGGTTCACAAGTTATCGAGGAACTTCTGCTCAGGTGAACATGAACAAATGATCATCGAGCAAGAAATATTTCTGCTCACCGCTGACCGCTAACGCTTTTCTTCTTTTTCCTTATGGCTTTCATTTAACGAGAGTGGCGTTCAACTGACACAGAATGCAAAACCCAGTGGTTTCGAAACCGATTTTGGTGAGCCATCGTATACCCCAAAAAAAAAAACAACGAACTAACTATTTTTAACATCTCTTTGACTAAACAATGTAAAATTAAATGACAAATGTTCCATTGTCCGCTATTTATAGTGAATGTGCTATGTGCTTTTCAATTACCCGATTCGGATTACAGGAAAAGATATTGCGGAAAAGTGTGCACACTGACCAAAAATATTGTTTGAGCATAGTAATATTCGTGTCATCGCATATAGAAAATCATATCTATTTTTACCTTTTTAATTTTCTATTCAATTGATTTCCACCATTATAATGAATTAAAACAATGAAATTAGATTATAATAAAAGGCGGTGTCTCTTTCAACTGCAACTTACAAAATTGGAAACTAATTTTGTGGGGACTACTCCGTTTTATCGCCCACATTAATGAGTCCCGCCACCGCGGTCATACATGTTTTTAAAATTTGTCTGGGAATGCGATAACGATATTTTCTAGAAATATGTAATGTCAGTTTTAAAATTGTGATAAAAGTATGGCACATGAGACATGAGAGTGTAAATGCCCTTCATGATGATTAATGGATGGTAATTGATAATTGTGTGTGAAGTGGTTAATTTAGTTTTATAGAACAGGGGCATATTTGATAAACCTTTAGGTTAGTGATGCCTCCAATCGAGATACATCTAAACATTTTCAACTTTTGTTTTAAATATATCAAAATGTGGTCTGCGTACGAAACTTCGCCTTACGAATCGCCGCTTTTCAAAATGCCACCAGTTACAAATTCCGATACATAGTTTTACTAGTCATTGTCGTAGATAGCGTTTCGTTAGGGCTGGAGAAATTTGGTTCGTTCTAAAATAAATTTGAGAATAAAGAAGGGGGTTAACATTTTTGAAGTGTAACTTTTATAGTGACGACACCTCGATGAGTAGTGAATCAAAAAAATTAATTGGCTTTACTGCCACGTACCGGAGGAGTCGCTCGCGTCGTTGGGATACAATCTCGTACCTTTGCATTGCACATAAATAATGCTGCACAATGCGAAAAAATTTGACAGAATACTTCGTGGGTTGGTGGTAAGCGAGTCGGACTAGTAAGCACTTGGTCACGGGGTCGACTGCCGACACCACTGACGTATTTTTAACTCTATGGTGTTGACATGAGCACATTCTTAGACATGAAGTGAAATTTAGGAAATTCAGGTGTCGTCTGAACCGGCGTGATGAGGCCAATTCACTGGAATATTATTAGAGGTGTTGTTAACCCCTGTAGTCCGGATGGTGCAACGGCTAGCACGTTCGCCTTCTACGCACTGGGCCCCGGTTCGATTCCTACTGAATGCGGTAGTTTTCGATAAAAAAGGGGATTTACGTGTCGGACTATCAGCCCATTCAGCTGTTAAATGAGTACCCATTTATGGGGTAAATAAGTCGGTTGAGCGTGTTGCTGATCACACACCTCTGCACATGACATACCGTCACGATTCAGAAAATGAAATGATGCTAGCTCATCTCGAGGCCATGGTTCAAATTGGACTGTTGCGCCAGTTATTTAGTTTATTTATTTGTTGTTAACCCTATCCTGTTCACATAAGCACATTCTTGGACAAAACGTGAAATCTAAGAAATACGAGTGTCGCCTGAATCCTGTTGATGAGGCCATTGGACTAGAGTGTTTTTAAATGCGTTTAGAACCCTATGGAGTTGACATAAGCACATTCTTGGACATGAAGTAAAATCTAGGAAACATGGGTGTCGTTTGAATGGGGGCGATGAAGTCTATACGCTGTAATGTTGTTGTGGGCGTTTTCAACCGTGTGATGATGACATAACCACATTCCTGGGCACGAAGTGAAATCTAGAAAAAAAGGGTGTCGTCTGGATGGAACAATATTCTGGAGTGTTGTTGAAGGCGTTACTAACCCTATGGTGTTGGCATGAGCACATTCTTGTACATGAAGTAAAATCTACGAAATACGGGTGTCGTCTGAATCGGGGCGATGAAGCCTATACACTGCAGTGTAGTTGAAGGCGTTTTTTATCCTATGGTGTTGACATGATCGGGGAGCAAAAGCCCTTTCCATAGTCCTCCACGTAGGCGCCCCTGGTAACGGCAGTTCGTCAAACCACTGACGGCTATGTCTTAGCGATAAGACAGTTTGGGAAAAGGCAACCAACGGCTAATGGCTAACCAACACCTACGCGTTTCAGGTTTAGTAGGATGGAATAATTTGTGTAGTTGGACCTGCAACATAGTTGTGTGAACTCCAGCGCCTTTATTAAACCATCTGAAGCAGCTACCTCCGAGGCCACCCCCTGAATGGAGTTAAGCAATGTGCTGAAAACTAGTCCTTGTAAAAACTACTCCACGTCAAGAAACCTGGAGCAAAAGCCTCGGATGGGACGGATCAACAATGACAACCACGCAAAACGACTAACGGATTATTCTTTCGGATCCTGGAATGTACGCTCCCTGAACAAACCGGGAGCCCAGAAGGCCCTCCTTCAGGTCGAAAAGTACAAAACCCAGGAAACAAATTGGCTTGGCAGCGAGGTCAATGACAATAAATCGCACACCAATTTAAGAAGTGGCAAACCATCGAGCCACAAGGAGTTGGGAGTAGCATTTATAGTGAACAATCACCTCAAGCCGCACATTATTGACTTCAAACCCATAAATGAGCGGCTGTATGCGATTCACATTAAGACTGGATACTCCAACCTCTGGCTCATCAATGTGCACGCCCTCACTGAAGTTTTTTTTATGATTGCCAAGGTTTTAGGGGATTATCCTTGGCGGGAAGAAAATTAAGGTAAGGGATGGAGAAGTTAAAGAAGATGCAGTAAAAGACACATTTTTGGACAAAACGTGAAATCTAGGAAATACGAGTGTCGTCTGAATCGGGGCGATGAAGCCTATACGCTGTAATGTTGTTGTGGGCGTTTTCAACCGTGTGATGATGACATGACCACATTCCTGGGCACGAAGTGAAATCTAGAAAAAAAAGGGTGTCATCTGGATGGAACAATATTCTGGAGTGTTGTTGAAGGCGTTACTAACCCTATGGTGTTGGCATGAGCACATTCTTGTACATGAAGTAAAATCTACTAAATACGGGTGTCGTCTGAATCGGGGCCACCTCCTGAATGGAGTTAAGCAATGTGCTGAAAACTAGTCCTTGTAAAAACTACTCCACGTCAAGAAACCTGGAGCAAAAGCCTCGGATTGGACGGATCAACAATGACAACCACGCAAAACGACTAACGGATTATTCTTTCGGATCCTGGAATGTACGATCCCTGAACAAACCGGAAGCCCAGAAGGCCCCCCCTTCAGGTCGAAAAGTACAAAACCCAGGAAACAAATTGGCTTGGCAGCGAGGTCAATGACAATAAATCGCACACCAATTTAAGAAGTGGCAAACCATCGAGCCACAAGGAGTTTGGAGTAGCATTTATAGTGAACAATCACCTCAAGCCGCACATTATTGACTTCAAACCCATAAATGAGCGGCTGTGTGCGATTCACATTAAGACTCGATACTTCAACCTCTGGCTCATCAATGTGCACGCCCTGAAGTTTTTTTTATGATTGCCAAGGTTTTAGGGGATTATCCTTGGCGGGAAGAAAATAAAGGTAAGGGATGGAGAAGTTAAAGAAGACGCAGTAAAAGACGAGTTCTACGCCCGCCTTGAGACTCTCTTCGACTCACTTCCAACAAACGATGTCAAACTGCTGCTGGGAGACTTTAACGCGAAAGTCGGAAATGAAAGTCGGCACCGGGGGGCACTGAAGGTCACAGTATTTATAAAAAATGTAACGATAACGGCAGCGACTTATCGACTTCGTTTGCAGCGGGAATCTGGTCGTAAGTCGTACGTGTTTCCCGCATCGACGCATTCACAAACGGACCAGACGCGCATACTGTCAACCAAATTGATCACGTTCTTATTTTCAAGAGATCGAGGAGCAAACTGCGACTCAAATCATCACTTGGTGAAGACGACCTACACATGCAGAATTTCTTCAGTGCACAAATCGAGAATTAACCCTCCCAAAATATTTGCAGTTGATAAACTCCTGAGCGATGCTACGGCGGTGGTGTATACTGCCCCCCTTGAGGAAAGACTATCACTTATTTAAATGAACCATATTCTGGTCTGGTTGTGCTGCTTCCACCGGCAGATATAAGGCAGAACCTAATAAGTAGTGATCCGATAAGTAGTGATCCGTCGGTGGTACGAAATCAAACGCCAAGGGTCCCATTACACCCGGACCCCGATACGCCGTCCGCCAACCATTCCATCCTTATTGTCCAATTTTTTCTTTATTATTCCCCATTTTTGTCTTCCATATTTTTTTTTATCTTCCCTAGGCTTATATACGTAAAGGACAGGAGCAACCAGCGGCAAAAACCCCGTCCACGTCTCCCGAGCGTTTGTGACGGTTAAAAAAAAATATCGCAACGGAGCACTATTCGTCGAATGCAGACTGTAGTTGTACGATTGTACTTCCATATCAAATACACACGAATAGTACTACTACTCAATTGCCCTAACCCCTTGTGGGGCATAGCGCGTCAACTGTTCCATGTGACCCAGTTGACGTTTCGTTGGCATAAATTGGTTTCAGAGAATGCAGTTGCCAGCATACACCTCCTGCACATCCATGGCCACGAACGTTGTCGTGGACGGGATTCGAACCCGAAACGCCGGTAGTCAAACATGAGACTGATGCCTCAACACACTGCGCTACCGGTCGCCCCAACACGAATAGTGCTCCGTTATGATTATTTTTCTCCTATTCGCAAACGCAAGTTGCGGCCTAGAAACTCACACCTTAAGATAAGATTGCAAAGCATAACGAGCGGAGCACATTACATGATCGTCGACTGTTGATTGGAAAAATTTTTGACTGCAATCATCCCTGAACACCACTTCAAAAATATAAAATAAAATCAAAACAATGGAAATTTCTTCAAGTACGACAGGACTTCTGACTAAGGTAAAGGATTTTCCCTGTCTGACAACGACTTTCCACCCTCCAAAACGTCTGGCATTTGGAGATGTATATAGTATTTAACAATAGGCGCATTTTTTCCAAGAGTTCAGACCAGAGCAGAACAGAAAATGCACGCGTCACACTAACAAAATTGTTCTATACAGAGCAGGTTGTTAGTGTAATTCGTGCGATTGTTGTTCTACTTTTGTTCTCGACTGTTGAAAAAAAAACGCGCCTAATATAAAATTTGATTCAGTCACGCTACTTATAACGTAAATGATGTTGTTTTTTATGGCACTTTAATCCCGTTTGGCAACCACTTTGCACTCTCCAAAACGTCAGGCGATTATTATACCCTAGACTTTTTTTTATGTATCTTTTTGGAACATTAGTATCTTTCATATTACAAAGTGACAGCGACGTTTTTCTTACACTTTAACCCTCTGCAGCCGCCAAACCCACCATCAAAGGCTTGCCAGACTTGACTTGCATTACAAAGTACCGATCGTTGAAATAAGTTCTAGCCTTGTTACTTATAACGTGTCCAAAACGTTGCTGGGATTTTAAACTCGTGGACCTTTTATCTTCCGATATTTTTTGGGGGGGGGGGGGGGGGGTGATTATTTAGCATAGGCGGGATTTTAATGTGGCTGGATTATCTATATTTAGTAGGAATCCCTAAAATGTCTGTACTAAGGTTATGTTCGTACCAAAGTCAAATTACTTAATTTGGAGCCGGATTTTTCTTTATATGTAGTATGAGACGTTCCAAATTAAGTAATTTGGTAGGTGTGAACGTACTTTATGAGGTCAGATGATAGGTTTATTTTACAGTTAATAATTAACCGGAATGTATAAAATGAAATGAAAATATAATACATAACATCTGGATCTCAATTCATTTTTACTTATTGATACATCCTTTAATTTACAGGAAATCTTGGCTAAAAACAATTTGTAGCGATTTAACAAAATATTCAAACTTTTTACGGTCAATGTTATTCAAACAAACGTGATAGCAGCAGATTGTATTTCATAAAAAATATGTTTTTTTTTTTGTCAAACAATAATTTAATTAGCACCCTGAAAATGTTGACGACAAAAAGATGATGATAATAAAGTTATACAGTCTGCTGTGTATGCCTTTTACGTAATATATTCTGTGACACCAACTAGTACGTATTTATTTAATAAATTGTTATCTCGCTCGACATTTTTGATCACATGTGGATTAAGATATCTCCGTATATCAGCCATCTGTTAATGACGATGATATATGCTAATATGTATATGAAAACGTTGCAAATGATTTCAGTAAAGGATAAATTAGTAAACTCTGTAACTCTGAACATTCCATTTAGCACCATGCAATTACTCCAGTCTCTATGTACATTTAAATAAGAAAGTGAACCACCAAACGAAATTCCTTTTGTAAGGTGTAGGGGGTTCTAGAAAAGCATAACTTCAAGTTTTCGACCTCTGTTTCATATGTGGCTTTTTTTGCTAGAAAAAAAATGACGGTAAAAAAATAGTTTTTTTTTATAAGTCGCGATAACTCGGTTACTACTATGTATAAACCTTACAAGGTCGACTCATAGCTTATTTGTGTGGTATTTTCGTATACTACATATTTGATATTTCGGGATTCATCCCGGATCTCGTTGGATCTCCACACAAATGCAAATTTGTATGAAGATCCAATGAAATCCGAGCGAATCGAATAGGCCTATTGTTTCACACCTAGGACTGCCATGGAACGAGATTCACTTGTACATCACCTATAAAAGTTGCTCAATTGGATATGATTCCAGTACTCAACTACCAAAAACATACATTTGCGGAATCAAATACCATCCGGGTCGCTGATATCGAAGCCATTCTGCAGCTTTCGCGTGACAGTTTACCTACTATAAACGACTTTGTATGACTGTGCGCAAAGTGAACATGTGCTGTTGGAACTTTTCCTTGATAATAATGATTAGAAAAAAAAACTGAAATTATTGCTGGTTTATTTTACTTTATTGCTCGTTATCTCGAAAACAATCGATTATTGCAAAAAAAGCCGTATGATTAACTTGTAGAGTGCCTTTAAAATGAACCCCGAGTATGTATGATCAACAGTAACCGAGTTATCGCGAGTTATAACACAACCCTTTTTGAAACAGAGGTCGAAAACTTGACCTTAAGCTGTTATAGACCCTCCCTACATACTACAAAAGGAATTTCGTTGGGTGGTTCACTTTCTTTTATAATAATATATAAATTAGCGATTTGGAAATTGGCCATTAATGGAAAATTTCGGCTGTAACCGAAAATGGCCATGCATGGACACTTTCCGTTCACACTCAGTGCTCAATTTCATTTAAATAGGAAGATTAGTATATGGATATTTTTTTGTTATTTCGATTTGAAACCGAAATTGTGCATGGAACAAAAAAAAACATATATACCCTAGACTTGTACAGACCTAGTGGTGATACCAAAAGTACCAATTGGTAACGACCATATGCATTAAAAGTGGGTTTCCTGTATGGCCAGTTTATAGGGGAGGTTGGCAATCATTCAGGAGGATCTTGACCATTATCAAAATCAATTAACTAACCCATTCTACAAATATTTGTCGAATTTTTCAAGTCGCTAGCTTCATTCTATCGAAAGTTATTTCTTATTTGAAGTTTCACTTATAGGGGAGGTAGGGGTTCCTTGGGTCGGATCTTGCTCATTATTGCCACCAACAAATAAGATCATGCTTCAAACATTTAAACAAAATTTCAAGTCTCTAGCTTGACTCTATCGAAAGTTTTCGCTTATTTGAAGTTTCACTTGTAGGGGTGGTAGGGGTTCCTTGGGTCGGATCTTGCTCATCATTGCCACCAACAAATAAGATCACGCTACAAATATTTAAGCAAAATTTCAAGTCTCTAGCTTCATTCCATCGAAAGTTATCGCTTATTCGAAGTTTCATTTGTAGTGGAAGTAGGGGTTTCGTTGGTCGGATTTTACGTATTTTCAATATTAGCCAACTGGATCCTATTACAAACATTTGACCAAAATTTTAAGTCGCTAGCATTATTTTGTCGTAAGTTATCGCTTATTTTAAGTTTCATTTCTAGGGGAGGTAGGGGTTCCTTAGGCCGGATCTAACCCATCTTGAATACCAACTGACCTGATCTCACTTCAAACACTTGACCAAAACTTCAACTTGCTGGTTTGATTCTGTCAAAAGTTATTGCTTATTTGAAGTTGCATTTGTAGGGTAGGTAGGGGTTGCTTGGGTCGGATCTTATCCATTTTCAATACCAAGAAAGTACTAACAACATTTTGTCAAATTTTCAACCCGCTAGTGCCATTTTATCGAAAGTTATCGTAATTAAAAGAATATTTAATTTTTTGAAATTTATTATTATGCCCAACTTACTAGAACTTAAGTATCTTCTTACCTTAGGGTTACATGCCGAAAATCAGGTGTCTACGTCAATTAGTTCAAGAGTTATAGACAAAAACCCGAAAAGTAGGGTAGTGCGGGGCTCTTTGTAAGAAAATTACCGTTCGTTTTCAACTGATCGATTTTATTTTTCCAGAGGAGTAGAAGATTATCCTCACGAGCAATCTACCAAGGCTAGAGCTTTTCATGTTTATTTAATCGGGAGTTATAGATACATTTAACTATTTTACATATATAGGGGAGGTAGGCGTTGTCTTGGCCTGATCATGCCCATTTTCAATACCAACCAAGTAGATTATACTTCCAACATTCGACCAAAATTTCAAGTCTCTAGCTTCAATCTATCGAAAGTTATCGTGCGAACGGACAGACAGACAGACAGACCGACAGACGGACAGACGGACAGACGGACAGGCAGACAGACAGACAGACAGACATGGCTTAATCGAATCAGGAGGTGATCCTGATCATTTATATATATACATTGCTATACCTCCGGAGCCTCCTTTACACTCAGAGAAAAAAGTTGTTGATTTCAACTTTAAATCAACCATTTTGATGATTCAAATCAGGAAAACCATTGAAACAGTTAAATTTGATCATTAAAAATTGTCGTTTTCAACTTTGCGTTCCATGGTTGTTTTTAACCAATAGAATAGTTGAAAGAAACTATTTACATTGTAAAAAACAACAGCTCATTAATCAACGACGCTTCAAGGAGAAATCAACCATTCAAGTAGTTAGAAGTAACATCTCCCAAAACAACAGCTGTATAAGTTGAGAACAACCATTAATGTTGTAAGAATCAACCGGTGACACAGGTTAAAACATTGTAAAAATAGTTGGCATCCAATGAATATCCGTAAAAATAACCATTTTTAATTTTGAAACTAAATATGTTTATTAGAAATTGTAGTGCAGAATTTTTAAGTATACATTTTATATACACACATACATTTTATAAAATAAATTGTTCTCTATTTTTATTATTATGGAATATGCGACAGCGGTACATTTTGTTTAGTTTTCCAACAGAAAAATAACAAAAATAATTCATTGATTTCATTGTGGTTTCCCCCACAACTGAACTTAAGTAAATTATTGTATACTGAGGAAGTACATTGCACATTGTCCAATAAAAAAGAATTTTTTTCAATAAACCTTTCGTATTACTCTTGTTCTTTTCTTAGGTGATGTGTCGAAAAAATAACAAAGTAATATCACATATTGCTTTCAAATTAATCCATGTTCTTTCACTAGAACTATAAATATTTGATTCGTAACTCCTTCCTACTGTCAGATAATTTATGGACATGTAATGGTGGCGTAAAAAACCATGACATCGCTTCCATTGACAACGTGATTAAGGAAACGGTCTTGTGATGCCACTATACTGGGTTTCCAAACTGCCTTTTGAGACGAAGTATCCTTCTTTATTTTAACGCGATTAGTTGGTTGAATTATCGTGTGTAGGGTGAGCATCATTATAGCGTCCCTGGCATCTGAAAGATTTTAAGAAATATTGCAAATTGTCGTAAAATAGCTTACAAATTATACCTTCTGGTATTGCAGAAGTGATTGAATTGAAAAGCTTGCAATACTTATCCTTAATCCTGGATTCGAGACTTCCATATTTAAGTACAAAAGTCGGCCGTTTATTGATTAAGCCCATATGTATCCGCTCCCCATGGATTGCCAAGAAATCCCTGTTGATCTGAATTAAAATAAAGCGAATACCAACCAAGGTGTAACCAAGACTATGGCGTAATATGGGCCATTCATATAAAATATTGGATAATGTACAATCAGCCCTAGTATCGAAGTTTGATTTACGGTAGCTTAAGAGATTTTCCCACTTCGTAATACAAGTGTTCCAGTCGTCTTGATGGAATTTTAGAAAATTCTTGTCCGATTCAATTTCATCTGGAAATTCAAAGGAGACCATCATTTCCATATCATTTGATTTTCATTTGAATGGTTAGATACCTCTGCCGATTGTATCGATATCTTGTTTCCAGGCTGACGTTACAGTTTTGGTCTTTTGCTTTTGATTTGACGACCCCGGGAGTAACTGTTTCCTTCGTAAAGTTTTTAATCGATTGTTGTACCTATCGAAAAGCTTTCCTCGTGGCGAACAATTGCTTAATCTCGCTATATAATATATGCTCTGTGAAAAGAAGTTACATAAATATATGCTTATAAACACAGAGTGGCGGAAAAGTAATCATCCGGTGCAAAAGTGAACAAATACTATGCCCAGATATAGCTAACTCACCTACTGGGACATGGTGTCGCAACGGCGCTGTAGACTTTTTGTTTCAATTTTGCGAAGCAAAAGAGAAAACCACAGAAACTATTTTATCGTAACGTTGTAAATCTATTATAAGCATTAATAAACAGAATTTATCCGAAGAAGATTTCGAGAACCAGATCATAACATATAATTTTTTATTAAATTAACTTACTTAAATGTAAAACTTACCAATAAATCGGTTGAATAGCTGGTTAAAATTCCAGCTTTTTAGGATATCCTTCAAAGAACGATCTTCTACTGGGGCTGATTCTTCGCTATTTAGCACGAATAAAGATATTTGTTCAGAGTCAACAAGTTCGTTTGCTGCACATTCACTTAAACACAACGCTTCTGAATTGGAATTTATACTTTCGAATTCAAAAATATCACGTGTATCAAAATTTTGCTCACTCATAATGCACCTTGCACCCACTACACTGTACACTTGCGAGTATTATACACGGTTGCTGCGAGAAAATGGAGCTCAATAATACAGTGAAACTTCTGAAGTTGTGGATTTTAACCGTTGCATGTACCGGTCAACTAATGGTATAGTCAAAATTGACTACAGTCAGTAGTTGATACGCGAAGCAAATTCAAGACAAAATTACAATTCGCTCTGCATATAACCGTAAATGTGTGCTCTGATGGAAACCAAACATTTCATTGTCTATTACAATAATTTTTCGTAGTTGATTTGAACTATATTCAATAATCAAAATGAACTATTTTAGATATTTATTTTCAACTATGGCAAATGTTAATCTTAACCTGAAAAAAATGTTATTTATGAACTTATGGATTGTTGATATACTATTTTTTACTATTTTCTTCCAAAAAGTAGTCATTTAATCTTTTTCCTCATAGATATGGTGTTGACTATTGAAAATGGTTAATTTCAACCACTTATTTTTTCTGAGTGTAAGGTGTTACATATTTCCGTCGTGACAAAAACAATATACCCTATACTAAAAGTCTAGGGTATAAAAATGGTTAATGTATGCTAGGACGAAAATGATACTTAACTCACTCTATACGAGTACATGAGAGCGAGTTAAACGAGCAACCTAGGGCTATATACCGGAGGTCTCAACCCCTTAAGTGCGGAACGAGTGCAACCCGTTCCATACTGAATTTGTCCATGCGCACTTTGTGCGATACTGAGAGTTGTTAATCAACAATCTCTTATGTGGGCTACGCTCGCTACGTTCGCTAAGCGCTTAAAGGATCACAACCCTCAGCAGTATTAAAAGCGCTACAATTCATTTCCCTTAGATCAATGGCAGTGCTTAACTGCCTTACAGCTCTTCAGATGTTAGGTTCTACAAGGAAGGTAGAACTCTTATGGGTACAGTGGAATACTAGGAAATGGAATTGCGGATGATCTATCAAAGCTAGGTGCTGATCGTCACTACACGGCAGCGGAAATAGTTCCTATACCATATACAAACACTAAAGATGAAAAACGACTGTAATATGATTGAGCTGGCCAATACTCACTGGAATAGGGCCACTAACTCCAATATAACTAGAAAACTTTGGGACTTTTATAACTCAAAGAAAATTAATGCACTCTTAGGGCTTTCCAGGGGAAAATGTGCAATGTTAGTTACTAACTGGACATTTCCTGATTGGGGAGCATACACATAGATTGGGTTTAAGCACAAGTAATGGCTACAGGAAATGTAAGCTACCAAACACTTAGAAAACCTTGGAACACCTCCTGTTTGAATGTTCAGCACTCACCAAACATAGACCAAAATGTCTAGGGACCTACTTCTTCCGCAATCTGAAAGCAGTTGCAGACCTTAGTATAAAAAGTCTTCTAACATTCGTAGCTTCGATGAAAATTTTTGTTCTCAATAAAGGCCCGGCACTAACGATCAGCACTAATACATCATGGGCACCGTAGATATGTGGCATCGCGTTCCAAGCGTTCTATGCGGGCTGTAAGACCGCAATCCAGGGTTGCCAGGCTAGGGAATTTTGTCCCAAAATAGGGAAAATTTTTAGACCAAAAAAAAACTGGATTTTTTTTTTTTGGGGGACAAAATCCCCACGGATTAAGTAACGCCTTATACACGAAGGTTTTTATTTTTTGCATCAATCGCTGTAAGAATCAACTTTAACGGCGATTAGTAATTTCATGATTTCACCTTCAACATCGAAATTCAAATTCCATGGATACATATTTATTTTTATTATCCGCCGTAGTAACGGACGGTTTAGTGGTCATCAGAAGATGCCCGTGGGGACGAAGCCTAAGGTTGGAAAAATAACCGTCAAGGTCGGGCAGTGCCATCTGGCGAAGATAAAGGCCCCTTATTGATTAGTGTGAAATTTGAAAAAGATACGTTTAGAAATAAAAAAGTGTTTCTCACAAAGACTAATTTTTGGACCGGTCGTTCATATGGCAGCTGTATGACGTAGTGACCCGATTTCGCTGATTCTGACATATACCTATATACAGCGTGCAATAAAAAGAAGGTTTTGTGCAAAATTTCAGCTTAATAGCTTTAAAACTGACGGACTAATTTGCATAGAACCAAGAAAGCTTAATCGACTCGTCTCATCATACTGACCAAAAAATTATATAGTTTATATGGTCGGAGATGCTTCCTTCTGTGCGTTGCAAACTTCATGATAAAGTTAATATACCCTATCACATCCGTGTATAAAGGGTATAAAAAGAATTGGGCGATAACGATGGAATGGTTGGCGGACTGCTCCGATGTACTCGCGCTTGCATCGGGGTCCAGGTGTAATGTGACCTTCGGCCTCTAGTTTATTACGACCGACAGATCACTATTCATCCTTCGATCTGCCAGTGGAAGCAGCACTACCAGGATATGGTTCATTACAGGTGGTTCATTACAAGTCATTGGGATTTTCGTATTTTGATATTCATTTCAGGGCATCCTTGATGCGTTTTTAAATGTATAGAATTATAGATCCTACCCAGCAAACAAACAATTTCTATCTTCCGCGATAAGAATGCGATTCGCATTGGAAGATAAATTTATAGACGGGGATATCGCCATCTTATCGCGGGAGTCACCCCCTTCGGGAGGAAATAGTTACCGAAAGCGAAACTTCCTGGAGAAAGTTTGGTGAAACGAGTTGGCAACAAGAAACCGAATCGCGGCGGGGATAAATTTACGAATTGACAAAATGACGCGATGAGAGTTAACTAAAACAAAAATTATTATAGCTTTTTTTATTAATCTTCATGCTTTTTTTTATCTTACATATTCTTTGATGCACATAATTCATATTTCATCCTTTTTCACAATTGATATTTGTAGGATTCAAACCAGGTTCCCATGTTTGCAAGTCCATAGTGCTAACCGTTGCGCTATCTAGACTACAAACAAGACAATGACACAATCGTCGTTTCGTATTTATTGTGAATTGGCGAAATATCATCTTGGCGATAAATTGGCGAATTGAAATCCTATCGCCATTCTTTCGCCTGAGGGATATCCCCTAATTATTGAAAAGGCGACAAATAATCTATCAATTTATCGCATGGAAGAATCGCCATCGTATTATCTGGGCAATTTATCTTCGAAATGATACGAAATTGTTTGCTGGGTATAGATTCTGAAATACTAAACCTAAATTCAACGTACACTGTTATTGAGAAGCTCTCTCGCAATCGATGAGAATCATATTAAAACAATAGCTTATAGTTTCATTATTATTATTACTTATTTGTTATTGAGACGTACGAAGTAGAGAAAGCGGTCACATGAGCTTTCTGAATCAAATTTCTAATATGCAAATCTGCTTGAGATCAGATTACATGATCACGGAGATTTGCTTCGACAGAAAATTCTCATCCCTGACCGCACTGAATGTGGAAAATGCCACGGCCTGTCCAGATCCTAGATGTATTAAGTGGTTCACCGATGGGTCTAAACAGAACAGGGTGCAGGTGCAGGTGTCTTTGGACCCAACACAAGGATTTCGATCGCAATGGGAGTCTCGCACAGCGTTTTTCACGCTGAGATTCTCGTCATTGAGGTCTGCGGCAGGGTAATCTTGGAAACCGGACTTCGCGGCTCTCACAGACCACCCGGGAATTGAGGAGAACGAGGCTGTGGATGAACTTGCTAGACAAGGATCATCCAGATCACAGACTGGTCTGCACTTTTATGTTATCAGTATTGTGAATAACATTCCAGGGCTACGTCAATCGAAGAGGCTGATAATGCCCTTCATTCACAAGGGCATTACTCAAATAAGTACAACTCGTCTAAGACTTCTAGTGGGGTACTTATCTGGCCATCACCTGGTCATAGATATCACCTGAACAAGATGGGTCTGTCCAGCGAGACTAAATGTCGTCTCTGTCTGAAGAACGTAGAAACAACCAAACACATATTGTGCATAATGTCACGCCTTATAGGATGTGACTCCTCGGGCAGGCTACTATCAGCACTGCAGCACTCCTTCTGGGTCAGTAGCTCGACTATCTTATCTTCGTTATTAAAATATATTTTTTTAAGCTCATCTATAACCTACAGATCTATAATTAACGAAGAATATAAGAATAATAGCCCCCATATACGATGCAATCCGTCGTCAGATCGATCTGACGATATTTTGACCGTCAGATCGATCGCACAGTGTATGTGACTACCGTTGACGATTTTTTTGACAGTTTCATATAATTTCGATCGTCAGATATTTTGAGGCGATCCATCGTCAGATCAATCTGACGATGGATCGCACCGTCTATGGCGGGTCTAAGATAGGACAAGGAACAAATTAAAGTTAGTCAAGCCCAATTTATTTTATGGTTTTTCACTAATTGTAAATCATGCAGGCGGAGATAAGCTTAGACAAATTGGTACATTAATTAGGAAACCTATCGATTAATATGAATTTAATCAACTACAAGAAAAATTTCCAGTAAAATACTAAAATGATTACACGGCTAGTTAAAATTATTTTCAAGATGCTCAAACAATTCTTTTTAATGAATTTATGTTATGTTTTATGTATACAATTAATAAGTACATATATTTCAAAATGGCAATAATTGGGTAGATGAATACGTAATAATCTTGAGCATTGAATATACATATGTATATATAAAATAGGCTGCTAAATAATTAAACGAATGATTTAAATTATTGTAACAGATTGTCGAACAAATATAATCAAAGAGCCTGATGGTCGTTTTTACCATTCCGGACACATAAATGTCAAAACTTCCTCAGTAGTGACAAGGTTAATCTTGATAACTAACAAAAAAAATTGTTCCTGGAGTATGCCCGACATCAGAACACTAAACGGTGAGCCCTTAACATGTCAAAAAAAAAGTCAAGGAAACGATGCTTGTTTCTACAACTACCACAGTCGTTGGGGCACCTCGCGTTCCCTTCACTTTTTGTTTTTTCTTATTGTACAATATCTCATTCATATAGACTGGGATTTCCTATTCCCACCTATCCTCCAACCAGTAGTGCCCATGTTGTTTTGTCTAAGAATGCATTGCATGGGTAAGCCGATTCGACAAAAGGGATTTTCGGAATTGCTGGAATCGGAACTCTACTTCCGATTTCCAATCCGGGTTCTTCGAACGTCTTCCCACCTTTCTGTGGTGGGCATCGACTTTCTTTGTTGTCAATTGCCTTGACCCCTCCAGGGGCATGGGGGCGTCAACATTTCTAGCATTTCTATGCCTTGTTGACGTTTCGATAGAATATCCAATTTTCGGAAGTTCAGTTGCTAGCATGCAACTCCTATCCGCACCGTCTTTATACTGACAAGCTCGGAGCACCGTGAGAGTTCTATTAGTACCAACAGGCAGTTTTTGATTGCGCCGAGATTTGAACTCCGAGTTCTGGATTAGTATCGTAGAGCAGTGACCGAACGACCACGGCCAACGGGCGTGACTTTCTTTAGCTCTTACCCATAATAAGTCAAATTTAGTGACTCGTCCATGCCCTCCTTATCGTGCTTCGATGAACAAAGAGGAAAGTGAATTATCTTTTACAGGTGTTTATGCCTGTAAAACTGACTCCGACTTCCCGAAACCCAGAACAGGATAGAGAATTACTTCGTATTTACACCCCAAATTTTAACTATTGTTATATTTTCTCTGGGCCTTCGAGGTTCCTTTGACGTCTCTGAATCAAGCCCATTTCATATGATGAAATTTGATACTGCTGAGAGTGAAATAGGGGGGGAGTCTGAAAGGGATCAGAAAGCAAAATAGATTGGCCGAAGTCTGTAAGGCTCTGTTCACGTGAAGCACTAATGTGAGGATGGAAACACAAAAGAAGACAAACTCCGATAAGTGGACCTCGTGAAGGAATGAGGTTATAGGGTGCTCGAAGCCAACCCCAACGGTACATTTTTTGGCCTCACGTTGGTTGCCATTTGTTACGCCGACCGATGCAGAAGTGATATTATAAAGACCTCGCCCACGCTATCATTAGCCGAGCTAGCTATAAAGTTAGAGTACACCTTGTCACAACTGAGTAGATTTTGACACACAGGTGTCCGGGATGATCTAAACGACCAAACCTAAACCCTGTGTCCTCACATTAGTTCGACAATTCGTTACATTATAATCAAAACGAATAACTTTTATAGTGAAAGCAGCATTTTGAAGAAAAATACGCTTTTTCATTTTCCAAAATTTATTAAAGACAAAAATGGGGAATTTTTAACAAAAAACTTCATGATGGGGAATTTTCCCAGCCAAAATAAGGAATTTCTTTGATCGATACCTGGCAACCCTGCCGCCACCTATCCTAACCTAACACAACCCTTAGTATCGCTCTGGTTGCAATAGTCTCTTGTGTGGACTCCGTGCTTAAAGCCTCGCTTTCCAAGCTGCGAAACTCCGCTGTGTGCTGCGGAACAGACTGCCTCAAATTCTTTGTTTTTCTATTTTCGAAGCAAGATACTGCTGCGTGTTGCGGAACAGACTGCCTTCGAGGTAGTCTATCCCGCAAGACGCAGCGGTATCCTAAAGCCTGGAAAACAAGGCTAAAAGTAGTTTATTCAGCAAGACGCATCGGAATTCCGCAGCTTGGAAAATTGGGCTTAAGGGTTCAATATCATACAAACATGAACGCTTGTTCTGCTCGCAGTGTAAAATTTCGTATGTGGGCTCCGCTCGCTCCGCACTTCTCTCTGGTTCCTGTCAATCCCTTGTGGGGCATAGGGCATTAACCACGCCGACTTTCCACCTCGTCCTGTTCGCCGCCATCGCCTTCAACTGACTCCCCGATTTGCGTAATGACTTACCCTCGACCTCAACTGATCTTCTCCAGGTGTTTCTAGGTCGTCCAATGCGGCGGGTTGCATTGCTTCTCTGTGGGTTCCAATCGAGGGCCTGTTTAGCAATGTTTTCCGGCCCTTTTCGAAGTGTGTGACCTATCCATTGCCACTTTCACCTTTTTATGGAGGTGTCTATCCTGTCTTGGCCAGTAATGAACAGGAGGTCGTCGTTAGAAATGACCTCCGGCCAGCGTATGTGTAGGATGCGCCGTAGAAACTGGTTCACGAAAGTTTGCAATTTAGTTGTTATCGCCCTGGTCACCTTCCAAGTTGAACAGCTATATAAAAGCACTGATTTTACATTGGTTGCGAAGATCCTGAATTTGGTACGTCCGGAGATGTTGTTGTTTTGCCAGAAAGGAGTCAAACTGAAAAAACTGAAAAGAATAACAACCCAACTAATAATTTGCTCTTGAGGTGAGAACCAAAACTCTTATAATATCGGTATTAAACCTTTCGGAACGAAATATTACGTTAAAGATATTTATTAGGCATTCTGCTAAAAAGTAAAACTAATACCTGAATCTGTTGTAACTTTTAAAAGAAAAGACGTGTAAAAAGTCTTTAGTGCAGATTGGAAGCTCGATGAAAACTTTAAAGGCATTTTGTTCAGATTATAGCCTTAAAAGTAATTTTTGCAAGTGTGTTATTAGAAAAGATCCTCTTAAAGTTTTTGCTTTAGACCATTCTAAGTGTTAATGCAGTGTAGGTTTAACTAAACCATTATAGGAATAATTGCCGTTTGTCAACTCTCGTACTGCTTGTATAATAAGCTTGATCAAGAATATATTCCTGTTTCAGGGTTGTAATATTTTAGCTTAAATAGAGATGAGTAGAACGGCTTTAAATGAGAAAGCAATACACTCTGATACTTAAAGAAGTCCGGCGAAGGTTGTATGGAAAGATATAGTTAAATTGCAATTTTGAAGAAAAGTTTAATAGGAAGAAGTTATTATAATTTACTTGTGGGAGCAACAAACTTAACTAAACACTTATAAGTTCTTTAAAATAGAGCTTGAGAGAACCGCCATCTTTTTCGACTGTTTGGTTATAGCAATTATTGCGCCAGAAATTAATTTCTTCAATACTTTGGTGACTTTGGATATTTTCATTTTAAATGTATTTCTTAGGGTCTGACAAGAAAATAAGAACGTGTTTAATACATTTTAGGCCACTATTAGCTACTATGCAAAAAGTACATTTAATTCATGATGAACATTAAATGTACATGTATGCTAAATTTCGAGAGGGATTCGTTTTTTTGGGACTTTTGTACAGCATTTGATCAGAAAAATTTCTTTCGCAGAGAAAATTTGACTATCAAATCGACAAAATCCACTGCGAAAAAGTGCATCAAACCAATAATACAAGTATGAATTTCAACTCCATTCGTATTTTTTTAGAGAACTTCCAAAAGTATCATGAATCCCACTTAATGCTACAATAAGCACAAAATTTACTTACTGAAAACCAATAGAAATCTTTGTCTCTTAGTTATGATTCTAAAAGGTGATCTATGTATGTATAGCAGATTACTGTAAATCACTTATACGTACTTTTACTGATATCTTTCTGATAAGTTCTCTAGTTAGAGCTGTCAAGAAAACTTGAAGAATTCTTAAAATACTTTATACTCATAATTTCATACGCCACTTTTTGGCTAGAAACGTTCTTTAAGATTTCTATCAGAACAATTTGCAAGTCAATAAGTCTTAGCTGAAACTAAATGTAGTTCTTATAAAATCCTTGAAGATCTCTATAAGAACAAAATTGTTAGTTGGGAACCCTCAGTATCGCATAAACATGAACGCTCGCTCTAGGTGCAAGGGCGGCAACCCACACAATTGTCAATTTGACATTTCTACCATGGACACTCTTTGAATATATAGCCATGGAATGAGCTTGTCCTGTATGTCTCCATAGAAACAGTGGCCACGTTTATGCCGTGGAACTAAAAGGCGATTTAACTAAATCCTTTTAGTGCTAGTACTTGTTTGTGGTGTGTTTATACCGACCATACGAAGAGGTACTAAACATGAAAGATGTCAGCTGTTGGTTTGTGACTGCGGTGACATAGGTTAAGAAAATGTCAAGGGGCAGTAGCCTCCTAATAAAGACGCGTTTCTACCGCTACAATCAAAGGATGAAACGAATGCAGAGTTTCAGGAAAGGATGAGGTATTTATATAACAAATAAAATATAATTTTCAACAACAACACCATTAGCGAAGACAGCAACACCACCTAATCCCAATTTTTCAGTCCAGTTCTGCATAGCAAGTGGAGCTAAAATTGGTACCAAAACTAGCTAGTGCGACATGTTTATGTCGTCGTGAGTTAGCTCGAATTAGTTAATCCTCGAAGATAGTTCCGCGGCATAAACAAGGCCAGTGGCTCCAAAATCTGGGTACTAAGTCGACATGTGGTCGACAGTCAGCTAACTCAGTAGACCGTTTAGTAATTATGAAATTTAAATATTGACAAGGATTGACGTGGCTGGCTGTCAACTTATTCGCCAAATGTTGGAGCCAGAGACATACAGTGTAAGCTCACTCCATGGCTATATATTCAAAGTGGACACTGCATGGTAATTTTTTATTTTTTTTTTTTATCGCATGGCTTATTTCGATTTGAAACCGATACTGTCCATACATGGCTTATTTTCAATGGACGCTTTCGGTTTAAAACGTAAGTATCTATATGGATTATTACGGATGGCCATTTTCGCCATGGCTAATTTCGGTGCTCCTTCCATTTTTATTATTTTTAATCTACTCCCAAAATCAATCGGCACAGTAAATTTATATTATCCAAAGATTGCTGATTGTACTTTTATGCGTTAACTACTGATACAGCTACCGATATAATTTCGGTTGATTAGACTATTCAATTCACTTCAATCTTAAACTGAAATCGACTATACAATCAACTGGATATTGCGATTATGTATTACGTAATCCAAACCGAGTCAAACGACCAACCAGTCCACTTACGAGTACAAATCTACCGAACTGATATCAATCATCAACAATTTGTTGAATAATTGTTATTGTCCGACATAATAGTACGCGATTTGAATATTTATTCGGAGAACTGCAATGTTTCACTACCTTGTTGTTTAAGGCTGAATAAGAGTCAGATACAAACTCGTCGATAATAGTATCCGACATTTCTCATTAGATTATATTTTATTAAATCATACATATTTATGTTTGTTTACAAATAAGTATCGAGCATTTTTCTTATTATTCATAAATTCGATAAGACTTCTTAAGGGAAACTCATTCATCGAGACAATAGAAATACAATGGGAGTGTGCAACGGAAATGATCGATACAATAGTGTCTATTACCTATAACTTATTATTTTTTTCTATAATCAGAATAAGTACTTGATTTAAATTTAGAATTGATTCAGTTATAAATTTAAACTGATTTAATCAATTGATTATACTATTAGGCGCGTTCGTTCACCCGGTCTCATATCCATTCCCATACAAACAAAGTATCGAGCATACTTTGAATGAGTGTTGGGTGAGTATAGCCCCCATATACGATGCAATCCGTCGTCAGAGAGATCTGACGATATTTTGATCGTCAAATCGATCGCACAGTGTATGTGACAATCGTTGACGATTTCACTGATCTAACGATCAAATTTTATCTGCCGATTTTTTGGTGCGATTTTACTGCAATCCGTCGGTCTGACGATCGATTGGACGGTGTATGTGATTATCGCAAACGAATTTCAAATTATCAGGTTGTTCAATTATGAAATTTGGCGGATTCTGATGATTTCAATGGCTCTGTAATGCAAGTCCAAATAGTTAACAAAAATTAATGTAGGTTGTATTGGGAGTAAATGGCTGCGTTCCTGCGAGCGGATCAGGGTTTCACAATTCTCAAAGTCTCCTACATTTGCTTTCCCCTCCGGTAAATTTAGTACAGACAACTGTCACTTTTGGATCTGACAATTTGCCCTCTGGATCTGAATATTTCTGCGGTCAATTTCTAAAATCAGCAATTTTGACAGTTCTCAGATGTCACCGGCGCCTCTGTCACCAAAGCAACATAGCCAGTCAGCCAGCGTGCAGGACGTGTTGCGAAGTGTTTAGTGGTAGTTTGCTGCGCCTTTAGCCTACAAACCTATTTGCACAAACTAGTTAACAATTCCCTGAGAAATTTATTAGTAAATTGCGTTATAGTGGGGTGATTATGCTGGGAATTAGTGGATTTTGGTAGATGGCTCACGTGGTTCAGAATCGTCTAGAAGGGCAGGAGTAGGCGATCAAAAACGATTTACAAACCCTGGCAGTACAATCTCTTTTGTGGATCAGCCAACCGACCGTGTTTGGAGCCTCATTCGTGGACTTCTGATTTTATAAGCGGTGACATCGAGAACAAAGCCCTCATAGTCACAGGAGAAAAGAAAAAAAAAGTAACATAGTGGTACACTCAAATTCGGAGCGTGCAGCGTGGATTCCAAACAAGACTTTTTTCTGAAGGTCGGCACGGAGATTGGCATCGCTAACTATCGCATTTCCAATTACGCGCATTAATTCCTGCACAAATTTTCTTTTTAAATGTATTTATGTTTTTTTTTATTTACAATTGACACTATGTTACCTCGAATCCTATTCGAGACATTCTAAAATGCTCCATGAATAGGAAGTCGTCGTATCGGGGAACTGTTTGTTCGAAATAATTTGCATTTCTGGGTCGGTTTTCGCGCTCAATCCCGTCCAACAAACTCCAATCGTTTGTCATGTTGTTATCCATGACAACGCGCACTATATTTAGTACGCTTTGCCAGTGGCGTGGCGTGATAATTCAACTAGGGGAAGCAATTGGTATTAAAAATTTACTATTATTATGCTTTCCACAAATTTACTGCGTATTAATTGAACCCCTCTCGTTAGCTACTTTTAACATTTCTAATTTAAAAGCACCCAGGAATCACGAACGGGGACGTGAGAGTAGGTATACTGTATTTTATCAGCATTTTAATTCCCATGCTACCAATATATAATAATTTACTTTTAAATAAATAATTGTAAAAATTATATGTTGGTAGACTTATCAAAAAAGCAAAGCTGTAACTATAAGTATATAAATAAAGCATATTCGAATTATTAGAACTACTATAACAATAACAACAATAGCAAAAAAATTGCAAAATAAATATCCATACACTCATAAAGAAAGTAATCATGTTCAGCGAATCAAAATTTGAATAATAAAAACAATAACAATACAATAAAAATTAAAAATAATTCAACTATTTACTATTTAAAAAATCACAGTTAGTGAGTAAAATAAAATAATAATAATTGGGCAATAAATATATTACAAGTCAAAATAAATAATAAGATCCGTACATACTATTATTTGTAATTTAATTCTATTCGTCTTTCTCTTTTTGCGAATTCATCTATAATATCTGTATAAAAACTTTGCTCACACAAACATGATTTAAGGAAAACCTTTTCAATTGACATTATTGCCAAGTCGCTAAGCCGTTGTTCGCCTGTACAATTTCTAAGATACGTTTTAATCCTTTTTAAGCAAGAAAAACTGCGCTCTGCGGACGCACTGGTTACTGGTAATGTTAAAACTAAACATATTAATTTATAAAATTGTGTGAAGCTATCTTTTAATTTGTTATTAATGAAATAGTTAAAAATACCTTGAAAAGATTTTCCCTGCAAATCAGAATCAGAATAAAGCACAATGAGTTCAGTCTTTAATGAAATATGGTCAAATATATCAGCATAAGTTTTAGTTAAATTTAGTAAAAGATTGTCCGGAAATGTTTTCAAATATTGGTTAAATTTAGAAGAATCTAATAGGTTTAAAAATGTGAAACTTGCTAAGGATGAAAATCTTGAATTTATTTCTGCGGTAATATTATCTATAATTTCGACATAAATACGTGTAAAGAATAGTTCAACATTTTCATTACTGTCAACAAGGCACCTGGCTTTTTTCCGGCGTTGTGGAGTTTCGCAAATAGATGTGGTTTGGGTCCAAATTTCCGTGAAACTATTTCTTAACGATTGAAGTTGATTTTCAAAATCTGTAATTTTTTGAATGCAGTACATTATATCAGTTTGTTTACTTTGAAATATATCGAAAAGTACGTCGGTTTGTGGAAAATTTTTAGAAAAAACATTGAGCAGGAAAACAAACTGAAAATCTGTAAGTAAAACAAGAAGTCCCCTTGCGCTATTAACGGTCTCGCCATCCCACTTTCCACTCTCATTTTCAATGATATATTCAAAGAGTTCTTTTAATTGATCTAAATTATCAAAAATGGTTAAAACTAATCGACCATTAAAAGTCCAACGTGTTGGAGCTAATTTTGGAAGCCTTTTTTTGAGGAATAAATCTAGTGCAACTGTTCTCTTTGTTGAATGATTAAAAAATGTTGAAAAACAAGTAATAGATTGAAAAAAAATTCGACATTCGTGTATTTTATCGCATGATTTAGATAAAACTAAATTTAACCGATGAGCGAAGCAATGAATATATATTGCGTTTTTATACACATCCTTTACACGTGTTTGTAATCCAGTTATTTTACCAGACATTACCGAAGCCCCGTCATAGCTTTGACAAATAAGTTTGTTACCGCAATTGAATTTTTGAACAACATCTAAAACATGGTCAAATAAACGCGACGCAGTCTGATCATCAGAAATATCTGTAAAAGTTATGAAAGTTTCTTTAACCTCACCGGAAGGAGTAATGTAACGAAAGGTTGTTGAGAGTTGAGAACGACATGAAACATCGGTTGTTTCATCTAATATTATTGCTATAAATTTAGTTTGCTGAATTTCATTATAAATCTGTTTTAATAAAATTTTAGAAATGCTACTAATGAGATCGTTTTGAATATAATTTGATATTCCGGAAAAAACAGTCGCTTGCTCCAAGTGAGCTCGCAAGTCCGGATTATATTTAGCTAAAAGATTTAAAAGTTCAACGTAATTTCCCCTATTACAAGAATTCACATTTTCATTGTGACCACGAAATGCCTGTTCTTGACATCCTAAATGGCACACAACGTCAATTAGCATTTTTAGTATATCTCGATTTTTCGAAACTTTCTCATTGTGCAATATTATTGAAGATCTATGTTGGCTACTTAATAATTCTTCAATTCTAGGACCGGAACCGAACTTGGAAAGAAGAAGTACTGACTTTAAATGATCAACGCTTTTCGTACCATGCCTGTCCACAGCTTTATGTAAATTATTTAAGTCACAAAACCCGGTAGTTCGCCAAACATTTGAATCATTTGAAAATAACAAGCATGGCCAACAAAATAATTTTTGCTTGGTCTTACAACCGGTAATCCATTCCGTATCTTCATAAATCTTAGCAGTAAAATGCCTAGTACATCTTTTTGTTTTAGAAACAATTTCCAAAATCGGTTTCGGTCGACCCTTTTCGATAATGTCTTTTTTTTCTGCGAAAGATCGAGATCCAAAAGACAATCGAAAAAGATCATCAACAACACAATATTGATCCATGCTACTTTAAAAACAAATCAAAACACTATAAGCAATTATAAGCACCTAGACCGATTAAAAAACCCCTTCACCTTTTCACCAACAAAAAGCACATAAATCGCACTACACTAGAGCAAATGAGTTTTAAATTTAACGGCTCATTCAATTCCTTGTGACGTCAATGACTTGAGGCAGTATTACCATCTCCCACTTATTTTTTCTTGGAATTTTCCGTTAAATGGTTTTCGATTAGATATAAGTTATTGAAATATGCATAAATATCCCTATAATTGAGTTCGTCTCTTACTAATACTCGTATACACTAATAATTCTATGCGAAATCACTTCTTCTCGAATTTACCAATAATAATTTTTAACCATGAAGCCATTATATTTCAAATCGAAACTTTTTCCACAATTCAATTCCTATCCTACTCTGGTAACCCTTGTGAAACTCATATAGCACATCACATACGCATTGCAACACAGCAAATATTTTCATTCCACAAGAAAATACGAACAAAGAGGAAATGGGAAGAAAAGTTCCCCAGCGTCCATGCGCCAGCAGCTCCGCTGCAGGCAAGAATTTCCTCTACTACATGTGAGGGGAACTTGGAAGCAAATTCCTGAGTGCTTCCAACCTACCGTGTACGTGAATTTTTTTTTATCGCGACACAGTAGGTTTACTGGGGAAAAAAATAAACGCTCATAGATGCAAATTTTGATATGCTTCCATGTGTCTTCTTCTTGGTGTGGTGTGGTGGTTTTCGCGGTGTTACCAATTCGGCTGTGTAAGATATTCGCGATTAGTTTCTTTGGAACTTTTATTTACATAGACTGTGCCGAAGAGTTTTTTTCGCGACTTTTTTGCGCGATTCAGAAAAAATTATTTAGAAAATTTTCCACCAATCGCCAAATATAAGGGAAGCAATGCTTCCCTTGCTTCCATGGACGCCACGCCACTGCGCTTTGCACACTATTTACAATATCACCGAAATCATCCAATAATTCCGCAATAATTAAATTTTCCATTTTGAAATTAAAAACTTGACAGATCTTTTTTGACAAGACGGCCGTGTATGCCGTCTGTGGGAATATTTCTCAGATCCAAAAATTGACAATTGTCTGTACTAAATTTACTGGAGGGGGAAGCACATAGAGGAGAAAACAGAAAAATCAGATCCATATCAGAAGGTTTCCAGGACCGCGCCCAATCATAACCTATATTTTTTTAATTGTCATTCGTTGTCGCATTGCACGAAAATTGTAGTGTGTGTGCAACGGAGATCGTCAGATATTTTGTGGCGACGGATCGCACAGTCTATGGCGAGTCTAACGGACGTGGTAAATCTCATAACTTTTTGAAACATAAAATATCCATTATTGAGACTCTACATGCCGATATCAGGGGCCCTGTAAATCGATTCGAATCGAATTGCTTTCGAAAGGATAACCAAACGGAGTCCGAAACGTATATACCCTACACTTGTACAGACCTAGTGGTGATACAAAAAGTACCAATTGGCAACGACCATATGAATTAAAAGTGAGTTTCCTATACGGCCAGTTTATAGAGGAGGTTGACACTCATTCAGGAGGATCTTGACCATTCTCAAAATCAATTAACTAACCCATTCTACAAATATTTGTCGAATTTTTCAAGTCGCTAGCTTCATTCTATCGAAAGTTATTGCTTATTTGAAGTTCCACTTGTAGGGGAGGCAGGCGTTTCTTGGGTGGGATCTTGCCCATCATTGCCACCAAGCAATTAGATCATGCTACAAACATTTAAAAAAAATTCAAGTCTCTAGCTTCACTCTATCGAAAGTTATTGCTTATTTGAAGCTTCATTTGTAAGGGAAGTAGGGGTTTCGTTGGTCGGATTTCACGTATTTTCAACATTAGCCAACTGGATCCTGCTACAAATATTTAACCAAAATTTCAAGTCGCTAGCTTTATTTTGCCGGAAGTTATCGCTAATTTTAAGTTTCATTTCTAGAGGAGTTGGCATTCCCTAGGTCGGATCTAACCCATCTTTACTGCCAACCAACTCAATCTCACTTCAAACATTTGACTAAAATTTCAAGTCGCTGGCTTCATCCTATCAAAAGTTATCGCTTATTTGAAGTTTCATTTGTAGGGGAGGTAGGGGGTTCTTGGCTCGGATCTTACCCATTTTCAAAAACAACTAACTATATCTTACTACCAATATTGTACCAAATTTTCCACTCGCTAGTATCATTCTATCTAAAGTTATCGTAATTAAAGTAATATTTAATTTCTTGAATTTGGTAGGGGAGGTAGGCGTTGGTTAGTTGGTTCAAGAGTTATAGACAAAAAACCTGAAAAGTAGGGTAGTACGGAGCTCTTTGCAAGAAAATTACCGTTAGTTTTCAACTGATCGATTATATTTTTCCATAAGAGTATAAGATTACCCTCACGAGCAATTTGCCGAAGCTAGAGCTTTTCATGTTTATTTAATCGGGAGTTATAGATACATTTAATTTTTTTACATATGTAGGGGAGGTAGGCGCACTCTTGGCCTGATCATGCCCAATACCAACCAACTAGATCATATTACCAACATTTGACCAAAATTTCAAGGCTCTAGCTTCATTCTATCGAAAGTTATCGTGCAAACGGACAGACAGACGGACAGACAGACGGACGGACAGACGGACAGACAGACATGGCTAAATCGAATCAGGAGGTGACCCTGATCATTTATATATATACATTGCTATACCTCCGGAGCCTCCTTTAAGGTGTTACATATTTTCATCGTGACAAAAACAATATACCCTATACTATAAGTCTCGGGTATAAAAATGGAACCATGTAACTCGAAAACGAATTATACGATTTAAAAAATTATCGAGTATTCTTTTCTTTAAAGAATTATTATGAAAAAGCTTTTGGCACGAACAACATTTAAAGTTGATGTCTAGCATCCACGCTAACAACACTTATACTCGTAGTTCATCGCACTCGGAGTGATTTTTCACAAACATTATTGCATCTGTTCTAAAGTGTATTGTTTTTCTTTACCTATTCCGATAAACAATTTGCAATAGCAATTAGTTCTAAAAAACGCGCTGGACCCACTTCGCCCACCGGAGGCGATGTGGATAATTCAAGCAGTGCAACAATGTCACGATTCAAGAGAATCAACGTTGGACCTAATCCTAATGCTATTATTCCCGCAAAAAAACGCAATGTGTAATGCCAGGCTTAGCCTGAAATTACACTTTGCGTTTTTCTGCAGGAAGAGTTATCCCGTAAAAAAACGCATTGTCGTTAAAGAAGAGGACCTGATACTTAGCCTGGCATTACACATTGCGTTTTTCTGCGGGAAAAGCAATCCCGTTTCCGACTGCGGCAGGAAATTGCAGCGTTTTCGTAACGCATAAGTGTAATAGCCCCCATATACGATGCAATCCGTCGTCAGATCGATCTGACGATATTGTGATCGTCAGATCGATCGCACAGTGTATGTGACTATCGTTGACGATTTTTTTGACAGTTCCATATATGTAATTTCGATCGTCAGATATTTTGTGGTGATCCATCGTCAAATCGATCTAACGATGGGTCGCACCGTCTATGGCGGGTCTTACTCTTCTCCTGCGAGAATGCATCTTTTTACGGGATTGCTTTTCCCGCAGCAATACGCAATATGTAATGCCAGGCTTACCAATTCGTGCTTTGCACAGTATAGTTGTAAGTATGTATATAGTAGTAAGTTCTTTAAGTTAGAATAAAATAGATTATAATTTTTTTAGGTTAGAATAAATTAGAAGTAGGTTTAAATTAATGTCAAATATGAATAAGAGGTTTTTAATCCCACTTTTACTCTTACCTCGCTTTATCTTATTTACCTTAATTCAATTCTGTTTGTAATCTTACACTACTTGAATACTCTTATCTGGTAGTTGTATGAGCAACTGCTCGATCTTTTACTAAAAAACAAAAACAAAACTGTTAGTATCTTTGTATCAAAAATAATTTGGATTGGTTGAATCAAAAATTTGGAAAATTTAAAGTAGGCAAATAAATTTAATTGGAGAACAATGACAATTACCTTTCAGAAATATGATTTTATTTATTAAATTAAATTTATTGTTTTATTGTCAATAGCATATTAATAAAAATCGAGTAAATAAAAACAAACAATTCTAAGTTTCCAAATTCATAGTGGATGTAATTAAAACAACAAAAACTGTACGAATAAACGAAATTAGAAAAGTATTATTGGCTTTAAGTCATTTTTTAAAACAGGCAACGATGTCAATAAGCACGAGCTCTGATGAATTTATGAATTCAAAAGAAGTCAAAACAATTGATAAATCCATTACTTCTTCAAAAAATAGCGCAACACATATTGTTCAGGGTAAGGGCTTGATGTATCCTTAATTTGAAAAGGTCAGAGAACTAAGAAATCTCTCGTTTGTACGAAATAAGCAAAAAAGTCCAAAAATGGTAAAGGTGAAAGATGATTGATTTCCTGAGTCACTTATGCCTTATGCCTCAAAGAAGTTTTTTGAATGATTAATGCCAATCTATTTTTTTTTCAGATTCCATAGATTTAAAAGACATCTTGTTCGCACCCTCTACGGTCACTTCACATACCTCCGACAAAGAATTCGAAAGTGATGTTCAAGCCACGCCAGAAGAGTTGTCGATGACCTTATTGACTCGTCAAAGTAACAATGACCTTAGACGACAACAATTGAAGCGTAAAATCAGCCCAATCTCTCAGCAACAAGTAGTCCCTTTATCGGAACGGCTTCAACAGGAACGTGGGGAAATCGATACAGGCGAAGGATCTTCGTTGATGAATGAGTCCAGCGAGACAATTAGTATTTTAGCGCCAAAAAGTTTGGTAAGTGCAAAAAGAACATTTAACGGAATTGCTTTAGCCTTTTTAAATTATATGATATCCGTTTCACATCAGTTTCCGATTCATGTTATTTTCCAATATCTAAACACAAAACAGGTGTATACTAGCAACTGCACCATTCGAAATTTATATGCTACTGAAACGTCAACAGTTGGCATTGCTAAAATTCCAAATGCAATTAGTAAGCACAAAGCAATAAGTTTCCTTTCTGTGTAGGATCAGGTTCATATAACAAAGAAATTGAACGAAGGGCTGTGAACAAAAAAGGTTCACAGACACTGAGACAAGAATGTATATTGTGCTACGGCATGAAATCCAATATCAGGACTAAGCCCGCTTAATCGCACGGACGAAATTACTCAGAAACTTAAACGGGGACGAGGCTATGTCATCCGGGTCGGGGAACGCGATCCCAAGACTATCTCTCCGACGACATGCTAACGCCTCACAATCGCAGAGAATGTGAATTGATATTTCATCCCCACCCTCTCATAACCGGCAGCTGCTGTCATCCAAGCCCATCCTGTCTATACCCATCGTTTCCAGATGCCCTCTGTAATGAACGATTTGGTGGGCATCCGAAGATGCCCGTGGGGACGGAGCCTAAGGTAGCATAATGACCGTAAAGGTGAGGCCGCACCATCTGGCGAAGAAAAAGGCGCTAAGCAGCAGCCTATGCATGCTGTAACTCAGTTCGGGAGACGTGGGTGGGGTTTTCGACGCTCGTCGTCCCTGTCCTTTACTAATTAATGAAAATTCAAAGGCCTAAAGAAGACAACACAAACATGGGAGGCAAAAATGGAAAAAAAAAACCCGCGCTCGCATCGAAGTCTGGGTGTAATGGGACCCTCAGCCTCTGGTTCGTACCACCGACAGATTACTACTCATCAGGTGCTGCCTTGGATCTGCCGGTGGAAGCAGCACGATCACACCAGAATATGGTTCACTACACCTCTTAGACACGAATGTCCGGTGAGAAGACCAAATATGATTCTAACCTTATTACGATTTAGCAGTTTTTAAGATCTGCTACTTGAGTGCCCCGAAATGAACAGCTTGGCCCACCTCAGACCCGGAAGACTCTCCAAGATGGCTGCGGCTTACGTACTCTCCCAGTTTCTGAATCGTTTTTTATCGGTACATAGTGAGATCCCGCAGAAGGGCTCTGGGCCATAGAAGGGAGTTAAGAGAGCACTAAGAGCACCCACTCTCTGAAGCATAGACTGACACCTGTGCACTACCTTTGGTGTGACTGACCACTTACTTAGATCCATAATGGACGTCCGACCGCCTGTAAAGATTGCGATGCTTTAATTATGGTAGCCAGCCTTCAGGCAAAGCTGCACACATACCTTAATAGTATATAACTCTGCCTGGAAGACAAGACAGGGAACTTACCCATAGGAATTGTGGAGTGGATACAAAATACCTGCCCCAGTTCCCTCGTCAGTCTTTGAACCATCCTTGAAACACTTGATGACGTCTGGTGGGGGTTCAGAATATTCTATATCCCAGCTCTCTCTGCTTCAAGTTGTTACTCTGAAGAGATTGTTGCAAGACTGCTGTTTCACTAGGTAGTCCGTGGGCATGCTAGTTTCGATGCTCTCATTAGGTCAACTTTCCTGTTCTGAGTTTCACTTGATACATGTATCGCATGCTTTCAGTTTAACAATTGCTATTTTTGCTTCTGCTTTCACATGAGTAGTCGCCTGGATGGCGCAGCACGTTCGCCATCTACGCACTGGGCCCCGGTTCGATTCCTACTGAATGCGGTAGTTTTCGATGAAAAGGGGTATTTACGTGGTAGACTATGAGCCCACTCAGCTGTTAAATGAGTACCCATTTAAGGGGTAAATAACTCGGTTGAGCGTGTTGCTGATCACACACCTCTGCACAAGACATACCGTCACGATCTAGAAAATGAGATAATGCTAACTCATCTCGAGGCCATGGTTCAAATTGAGCTGTTGCGTCGGTTATTTATTATTTTTATTCACATGAGTAGGCAGCTGCCTACTCTAGAGGTGGAAGATCAAGCAGTACATCCAGGGCTTAGAACATACAGACATGGAATGAACTTGTCCTGTATATCTCCATAGAAACAGTAGCTCCAATATCTTAGTACTAAGTCGACAGCTTAGAACATAGAGGCATGGAATGAGCTTGTTCTGTATGTCTCCATAGAAACAGTGACTGCAAAATCTGGGTACTAAGTCGACATGTGGTCGATAGTCAGCTAAGTCAGTAGACCGTTTAGTAATTATGAAATTTAAACATTGACAAAAATTGACGTTTGTTTATGCACAATTCGACAGTGCGGTCAACATTATGTCGATACCGAAAAGTCAACTAAGTAGGCTGTCTGTCTATAATCTGACAAGAATTGATGTTTGTTAAAGGCGCGTTGACATGATCAAACTACGGTTTGACAAACCACCTACTTGAACGTGTTAATCCCTTGTCAAACTGGTTTGAAGTCTTGTGCTCCTGTCAAACCATAGTTGGACGGTGCTCAACTTTTCATCAAATGCTAGTTTGCCAACCGTAGTTTGATCATGTCAACGCGCTTTTATGCACAATTCGACAGAAGTCATCATATGTCAATATCAAACAACAACTGAGTAGGCTGGCTGTCGACTTATTCGCCAAATGTTAGAGCCAGGGACATACAGGACAAGCTCATTCCATGTACTGTATGTTCTAAGATCCAGGGCCACCAAGGAAAAAGTGCGAATGACTCCTTGTTAAAATACCATAAGACAAGCAAGCTCTGTATTTTGGTCAGAGTGGCTTTACAAAACTACCTCGCCATATTCTAAAATGGGTCTGACGATGGACCTATAAACCCAGAAAACGATTCCCCAAGTCCTGCTTACATATTGTCGGCATATCCACAGAGCTTTGTTGGCCTCTAAATTGTAAATTTAGAAGTGAGCGCGAAGTGAGCGCCAAGTGAGGTTTCACAGGAAACTGTCCAAAGCTATTCACCAGAAAAGAGAGGATAAGACTCCTCCCTGCGGACATCCGCGGGTGACACTAGCCGAAAGAGTACAGCGTCCAATATTGGTAATGACCCTTCTCGAGAAAATCATTTGTTCCATCCACTTCGCGGTGGTGAGGTTCAAGGGCCAAGCGAACCCCTTAACGATCTATCGATGGCATTGAACGAGGTATTGTCGAAGGCACCCTCAAAATCGAGAAATGCGCATATAGCGCGGATTCTTTTGCCTCTACATTCATTCATTCATTCATTCTTTCATTCACCATACTGTGAAGTTTCAGTTGATCTCCCAGATTGGTAGTCGCATTGTCTATCATGTAAGGGATTCCTCTTTAGTAAGGTTTGCCGCACATGCATGTTAATGATTTTTTCTATTGATTTCAATATAATTGATGGGAAACTAGTGCGGGCCTGTAAGATTTAGGGTCCTTTTTTGGGCGATTGTCCTTCCCAAAAGTGGGAGTAAATACTACTTTCGTCGATCTCCAAGCTTCAGAAATGTACCCGAGAGCGAAGCTGCTCCTAAATATACTCGTACTTGTTGTCCTTACTGGAGAAAGGCGGAAAATACTCTTTGTCCACGCTAGCGAACTTTATGGATTAAAAGATCCCATGGCCCATTTGATCTTGTCGTAACTAAAAATGGTTCCCGCAGTTCTCCAGTCGGACGGACCGGCACTGTGTGGCCCACCATAATCGGTCGACTTAAGAACTTATGTATGTACAGGAAAGTGCGTGCCAAGGAGTAATTTTCCTGTGATCTCGGCATCTGTTGTCATACTACCGTCCGTACTTCTAAGAGTGTCTACCTGATCAGAGCCCTATTTAGCCCGGGCAAAGAGGATTGATATTCTACAAGAGCGATCACTCCATAGAACTTTCCCCTCTGCCAGTAGATTTGTATGTATTGACAAATAGTATAGACTACACACACAGTATAGATACACAAGAGAATCAACACATACAAATTTACCGGTGGAGGCTAAAGTTGTATGGAGTGCGCTTTCTTTCGCCAGTTTTCTTTGCTCTGTTAAAAACTCTCCTAGATTCTTTTCTTAAGCGGGAAAGGTCGCGATTCCACCGAAGGGATCCCTTGCGATCTTTGATGGTCTTCAGTGGACAGCTTTGTTCGTAGGAGGCTATTATTGCACTAGTTACTCGTATTTACAAGGCTGTCTATGGACTATGCCAACCTCTGATGCCTGCTACAGACAATGGCCCAGCCTCGGCCATTCGGAGCCATCACCACTGTGTAGACGGGCGGATGGCGTTCAGTGGCCAATGCCGCGTAACCGTCATTTCTGTCAACAGCGATGGGCCATCGGATGGCCACAAATGGCTTCGAGAGCCATTTTCCTCCACGCGATGGCCCATCGTGTCCACAACTTTGAACATCTGTTTTAAGTTGACAGGCCACTACACAATTATCACAGTGCTACTACCACCGACCTTCTGTCATACACGATCCGTTTAATTATAGGTGCCGTGATGCACAGAGCGACAGGATACGCAATTTCCTGATGGCCCATCGCAGACCATTGTGTGGACGGACAGCATTTAAAAATATTTGAATTCACATTTAGTGTGCGATGGCGGCCATCAAAGTCACCATCGCGATGGGCCATTATCTGTAGCAGGCATGAGACTGTCTTGACGATTGCCACTAGTTTTTCATGCAGAGATATTGCATAATTTGGCCAGTCCGAGTTTTGCAGAACTCGTCTTACTCTAGTAGGCTCTGATGCGTAGGCATCATGATCGAACCAAATGTACCTATGGTCGCAGATGATTCCTCTGACACATGCCAATTAGTATCCAGTTGGCCGCCAGATGGCTTCCGAAAGTAATATCAGGCACTTCTCGTCTTGATTTCGTAACGAAGGTTGGACTGCTTAGCGGCTTTCACATGAAACGCACGATACACGACATTCTAGCAGAAAGCACCAATGGCGAGCGAGCTTTTTATGTGGGACGATTAATTTAAAATATGACTCTATGGAAAGCTCGCTCATCACTGGTGCTTTCTGCTATGTATCGTGCATTTCGTGTGAAAGCCGCCCCCTTATTAAAAATATTCAAGTTACAGGATCGAGAAGGTACTCACCTGTACAACTCCATGCTAATATGATAAGAAGCAAATCCTACGCATATATGAAAAATTGGAAGCTTATATGAGGGTCTACTTCCGTGCTAAATCTGATATGAATTGGATACACAACTGAAACGGATATGAAACAGAAATTATCATCGGTTTTCTCTTAAATCGAAGACTTATTCCCGGCCTCCTTTTGGGGATAGGCTTTGAAAGGTGTTTTAAATTTAAAGACATGTATTTCAGCAACTCTCAGATAGCCCGACACATTCACCAAGCTTGAAACTTGATTTGAACATTGAACGTAAAGCGGAAGATATTCCACATGTTACCGAAAAACAGGAAATTTCGTCAGATCTTCAAGAAGTTGATCTGATTTCGGATTCACATCAAGAGGGAACCTCAGTGCTAACGCAAGATATAACAGGTATACAATGAAAAAAAAAAGATTGTAATGAGTTTATTAAAAAAAAGATTTTAATAAGTTTCTAAAAAAACCTCTTCCAGATGAGACATCGCTGAGTGATTTCGCGTCCCAAAAGAGCCTCAAAGCCATACTACAACTTCAAATGCAGATATGGCGAAAATTATTGAAGCTGAAGCAATCCACGCAGATCCTCGAGAGATCCTATTCATTTAATCCTGCGTCAGAACCTGAGAAGGATGCGATCTCAAATGAAAATGCAAAAAGCTCGGCTGTTACGATTGAAAACAAAGTTCAGCCCACCTCTCTTTTCAACTCATCTTTAAGAGTCGTGTGCAGCCAGCTGGACACAGCTAGCACCGATTCGATGTTAGTGGCAGGTGATTTACCTCGATCTACCATGTCCTGTTACAAAAAGATGAATGTTGTTCAGAATCGTCTTGCCGATGTTGAATTTCGAATAGCATCTATTCATGATATTATTGAAGCGGCCCTTTGTAAACATTATCGCGAGCTGAAGGCGTCTGTGGGTCAAAAGCTGGAGAAGATGCCAATTTTAAATCCGCTTTTGGATCATCAGGTCAGTGGCAATACGCTGGATGTCGAGATGATTGCAATGGAGCTCAAATCCGATCCGCCAGTGACCCAGTATGAATCGAGTCTATTTGGTCAGGTTCTGAATCCCTACGATGAGAACTATTACGATTGGCGTCAAAATCATATGAATCGAATGCACTATAAAAAATCGGAAAGGACTATTGCACTGAATAAAAGACCCATTTTGCGAATCTTGAGGCCACCGGTATTGAAAATGAGTGGGGATAACAGCAACCGGGCTAAAAAGCCTTATTTTGTTAATACGCCGTCACGAATAAATCAGTAGATGCGGAATTTGGGCTGAATCCTTTTGTAGGAAAAAAAATGAATTTGATTAATATATTATGTATACGCCTTATAAACAATGCAAATTATTTATATACCAATAGAATAGAATTGGATATGGTTGGTTGGTTTAAGGCTATGGTTTGTCAAACCGTAGTGTGATTATGTCAACGCGCTTTTAGGTGGCTGTTTCCCGAGACCTAATTAGCGCTGGTGTATGCCGTTTTGATGCGACAAACTTTCGCAGCCTGAGAATATAAAGATTATATAAGAACGAAAATAAGCCAAGATTTTTGGTACCCGTTTACACACTGAGACTTATTACACACACCACAACAATGTTCCCGCGGCTGTCAAATAATTTGTTGATATTTTCAATAACACCGCAACCGAGAAAGCACTAACTGATAGGAGAAAGTAGGCAATGAAAAAAAATATTGTAAAAAGCCGACACACATTGCAACTTTCAGGCCCGTTTTCTCAATGTCCAGTTAAAATTTAAACTAGAGATAAAATTTGTTGTTGTTGTTGTTTTCCCTGTAAAATTTGACAGATGGGTACGTTCAATGTCTGTTTAACTGGAGTTTAAATTTTAATTAGACATTGGGAAACGGGCCTCAGTCAGTTAATTTGACAAACGAGGGAAAGAAGACGGCAGGCTATGAAAAAAAAATGTGTACGAAACACGTATGGATTGTATGTGCTGATAGCCTCTCTTCAATACATTTTCCATACTCTCACCTCGCAACAGAAAGATCGTTAAACTGAAGTCTGTCTAGGGCGTTAACCGGGTTATTTCCTCACAACCCAACCTGCGGCGTTTAGAAAACGAAGTATGTCTCCTATTCCATTTGCTGCTGATATCTCCAATACATCTATGAAGAACGCCCTGCCTAATGCCTTGGTTACACAGTGCGAGCTATCGTGCGAGTTGGCCTAGACAGCTACTGCAGAGCAGCTACTTGCACCATGTGACCGCTTCATACGAGTTACTGTCATGTGCGATTCGGTCAGTAGCTCGCATCCGAGTTACTACAACATTTTTTGTTTTGACTCGGCCACTCGCCCCCAGTCAGCGTCAGCTGGTATCGCATACTATGATTCTGACATTCGAAATTGCACCGATTGTGAAATAACAATTGCTCGAAATTAACCGCCGGGTGCATTCGCCTGTAAATTTTGTCGTTTACAGTGTGAGCTTATTGTGCAACAATGGATAGATGGACTTCGGAGCAGAATTTGAAATTTGTCGATTTATACAAGGACCAAACAAACCTGTGGAATTGTTTGGATCCGAACTATAAAAACCGAGATTTGCGTAAAGCGTCTCTGGAAGTAGCTCTCTACTCTGCCGACAGCTCGCACTTGTGTGACCGGGCGATGCGAGTCGAGCTACTTTCATGCGAGTACACAGGTGCAGTAGCTGTCCACTGTCAGGTCAGCAACTCGTACTGTGTAACCAGCCCATAACGCTTGAAACCGCACCCTGGCTAGTGCTGGGTGTTCTAAATGGAAGTCAGAGTCTCCTTCTCCGTCCTATCCTTACAGCTTCGGCAGTGCTCATTGTAGGGTATACCCAATCTAGCCGCATGCTCTCCCACTGACCAGTGTCCCGTCGTTACCGCAACAACTCTAGGTTAGGTTAGGTATAAGAGTTGCAGTGCTTAGCACGGCACCCATGGACTAAATGGGGTTCGTTCTGTTATCAACAGAACCACATCGGCTGATAACTTCCAACAAAACGATGGAATTTGGTAACATCCACATTAGTTAAGTCAACTAGTTCAGTCAGTGAAGAAATGGGATCCAAGAGATGTCATCCTCCTCCTTGCCAGAGCAGAAAATGTGCAGAGAAATAAAAAATACACTCCTCCTCCACTTTCCCTCGTCATCGTCAGGGCCGGCGGAACGCGAAATTTCCGTATGTATGTACGATTTGATTACGGCTAATAATTTGTTGCACTCATTAATTAGTTTTATTAGCTATTTACGAAATGATTTTGCACACATAAAAATGAATCTAAAAAATAGGTACATAGGTACATTTGTACAACAAGAATATTGCAGTATTCACAAACGACAAATTACAAGGAAATATGCAGACAATGAGCAGGGGTTTCTTTACGGGGTAGTGAAAAATTTCAAATCGAGTCCCTTAATATCATTGTTGACAAACTTCGTATGGAATTATTTTAGAAAAACGAAGTTCGGCGTATAATCACGTAATAATAATAACTAGAGACGTAAGGCGGAGTCGGCTTTCTTGTGAAGTCTATACAATTTGTCAATACATACAAATCTCCTGGCAGAGGGGAAAGTTATATGGAGTGATAACTCTTGTAGAATTATCAATCCTCTTTGGCACAAGCTACACCCACAAAGATGGAAATGCACGAATGCAATGGCCGAAAATGGTAACTCACACATATGAAATTGAGGAACCATGTCACGCATACAATAGCAGCTTTGGCTTTTTAATCAACAGACACAGTTGATTTGATGTGTTTTTGTCCTTATCACTCTAAAGGTCGGTTTACTTTAAATTGTAGCCGTTGCTTCTAGAGTGGTGAGGCTTATTTGTGTGCGTGTGATTATTTGCATCCTGCTTTAAAAATAAATCTGTTCTGAGTTCCTACTCTTAGTATACCTGCTCTGTGCTTTAATCTTCTTCTAGTGAGTGCAGGACATTCGCATAGAAAGTGCTTTAGAGATCCTTTCGTTTTTGGTATTTGGCAATTCCTGCAGCCATCGCTAGTTATTAGCTTTATTCTGTGGGCGTGTTCCCCTATCAGGCAGTGGCCCATTAGTACGCCCACTAAAAGTGCACACTGATTTCTGCGCAGTTCCAAGAGGCTTTCAGTTTTCCTTTTGTCATAAGAATTCCAGAATATTTTCGTTACTCTGGAGTCGTTTGTGTTAAGCCAGTTAGTTTTGGCCTTTTCGCGCATACTACGCGAGGGGGGGGGGGGGGGGGGGGGGGTATGGTGAATTACGAACTAATATTTTCTCCTCCCCCACTATTCACCTTTCTACAAATTTCAAGAAAATGCGAAAAAATGGAATGTACTCAACATTACCTTTCTCACGACACCTCACTTGCCTATACCAGTCGATAAAAAAAAATTTGACCTTAATTTCACCTCTATGTGGACCCCTCCCCCTTCCAGCCGGTAAAGTTTGCCAATTACGACGCAGCGCCCCCAACTAATCTTTACCCTTTCAGAAATAATTAATTAAATAACTGCAATTCGCACTACGAAAAACAACATGAAAGTACAATAGTACTCACACCTATGAGGCCGGTAGGTGTAATTTTTGTGTGGATAGTGTCAAAATGCCTAACTTTAAATGAATGTACTATTATTAAATATTATGTGATTGTAATGAAACTTAAAGATGTTATTGCCTATGATGTTGGTTATCATTGGCCATCAATATTTTTGACCTTGAGTGTGCTTGAGGCGTGCAGGGGTATGCTAACTGAAACTATAGAAATGTACTATTATTAACCTTTTTTTGATGAGATATCAAAATTCTACGATTTTCGGTTTTCTATACTAGTAAAATGCCGCCTTTCTGCAAATTTTCATATTTCTAAGTATAACGGTATCGAGATGCAAGGGGGGGGCCCAACTAACAATTTTGATCTCGTAACACACTAAGAGAGACTTATGAGAATGAAAGCGGATTGCCTTTGAGAATCGTACTCCCATAATTTCATACTTGTAGAGTACTTCAATCACCTAACGAGACCCTTAGAAGCATTAAATGGCGCACTTTATGATATCTATTGCTACCTTATAACAACACTGTAACTCTGCTCATGAGAGTTACACAAGTTTCATAAGGAAACTAATAGTCTATTTATACGAGTGTATTTTTACTCTAATAAGAAGTATTACATTTTTGTTAGTAGAGCTATAGCCTCTTGCCATTAGAGCTAAAGTATCTTGATCATTGTTGTTAGAAAGAGAACGATATACAAACAAAAATGTAATTTATATTTCGAAGAGCAGAACAGATACAGTCCCCCGGGGGACAAACTCGGATCACATATTTTCCCCTCTATCTCTTTTCCCTTTTTTTCAAATTTGATGAAAATACCGGAAATGAAATGTACTTGGTGTTACCTTTCTTTTATCTGCCGATTTTTTGGTGCGATTTTATTGCAATCCGTCGGTCTGACGATCGATTGGATAGCTATTAAAGCCCCCATATACGATGCAATCCGTCGTCAGATCGATCTGACGATGGATCGCCACAAAATATCTGACGATCTCCGCTGCACATACACGGTACGATTTTCGTGCGATGCGATAACGGATGACAATTCAAAAAATATAGGTTATGTTTCACTCCCAATATAACCAAAATTGATTTTCGTTAACTGTTTGGATTTGTGAGGCATTTTCGTATACTACATATTTGATATTTGTATTACAGATCCATTAAAATCATCAGAATCGGTCAAATTTCACAATTGAATAATTTTATAATTTGACATTTACTTGCGATAATCACATACACCGTCCAATCGATCGTCAGACCGACGGATTGCAATAAAATCGCACCAAAAAATCGGCAGATAAAATTTGATCGTCAGATCGGTGAAATCGTCAACGATAGTCACATACACGATTCAATCGATCTGACGATCAAAATATCGTCAGATCGATCTGACGATGGATTGGATCGTATATGGGGGCTATTGAGTGACGCGAGCGATAAATGACAGAAAATCCGAGTGAAGTGTTTTTTTTTACCCCGGGCCCCGGAAACTAAAAATATCCCTGAATTTCAGCTTTCCGAATATTTATCAGTTTTCGTGTGGGCAAATACTAGGGGGATTCACGCTCCCTGTCGGTTATGTCGTATTCTTCGTAAATTTCTGTCATCTCCATAGTAAAATGACAGAAGTTTACAACTTTACGACAAATACGACGTTTACGATGTGTGCGTTCAGAAGGAACTGAGCAACTTCCGCTCAGCGAACATGTTCAGAACGAGCGGGTTCAGAAGTGACCGAGCAACTTCTGCTCGGGTGAGCATGATCAAATTTCACCGAGCAAGAAATATTTCTGCTCACTGATCAGTGCTCAGGTTCTTCTTCTTCTTTTTCAACCTCACGCTCATGTTGCGAGTTTCGAGTTTTGACAGTTATCAAATTGGTTGTTGTGTTTTCGCCGTTTTCGGCTTCTAGTTCTTTGGTTTTCGGGTGCTTTTGAAATTGTTTCTTCGTTGTTCGTGATTTTTGTAATGGACAGCGTGGGATTCATGTATTTTCCACTTTTCGGCACTTGACGTCTAAAATTGTCATCGTCAGCTTTCAGCTGGTCGATTTGTCAGCTGGTGAAGTAGCGTTCAGCAGGTGCAGACTCCAAACCGAGCAGCTCCGGAGCTGCTCGCGAGCAGTTGCAGAGCTGCTCGCGAGCGGTTTCTGCTCTTTTACCACCTTCTGAACGCACTCGATGTGAGCACTTAGCCCATCGTAATTTCTTTTTTTTTCTTTTTTCATATAAAAAAGGGACGGGAACTTTTTTCTATCATATTTCATTTGTTTTAATTCGAGAGAAACGACAACGAGTTGCTATAAATTTATATTTTCCACAAACAGATTTTTTTTTAATAAATCCGGATTCAGCCTTAAAATTGTACGCATCGCTGTAGTTCTAGTGCACTATCCAAAGACAACTGAAACGCGCCACAGCTGTCAACTACCGAGAACAGCCATTGAGAAAATGGCATAATTCACTTTGTTTTGGAGGCAAAGTGGGATGTCCGCGCGATTGCCTGCCGCACAAAAATAATCTTAAGCCCGAGCGATATTCTTTCAAATCAATTGAAAATTGGAGCATATTTTGCAAGACACGTTTACCCGAAAAAATGGAAAATCTTGTAATTGATAGCGCGACGAAATCAAACGGGAATAGTGTCGATAGTGCACTTATTGAAAAGTCAAAGGATGAATCTCGGGGGAATTGTTATTGGTGAGTTATTTTCATATTACAGTAAATAAAAGGTATTTGATATAAAAATTAGCGCATTGTTCGATTCTATACAAAGTATCTAAATACCTAACCTCAAACTACTTTTGTTTACATTCTACTCGTCCCCCTTCGCCAGTGGCAAAGACCGTAATCTCAACATTGTAGAGCTCCTGTGTGCAAATTGCACGAAATGGTTTCACGAATCGTGTATTGGCTACCAGCTGGGGAAACTGGTGCCGTTCATCACGAATTATGTGTTTATCTGTAAGAACTGTTCGCCCAGCGGACTAGAGAGTTTTCGCAAGAGTCAAGCGTGTAAGTAGCATCTTTGCGTTATTCCCCATACGTTCGCCATGCGAAATGAGTGTGTTTATGTTATTTCTAGCGATACCTCAAATGTGCATCACTGCCATAGCCAATATGCAGCAATCGGCCGCCAAGGAAGGTCGCGTCAAGTTGCTGTTCAGCAAAGACAAGGATCTCATTCCCTACATGGAACAGTACTGGGAAGCGATGACCACAATGCCGCGTAGAGCGACTCAATCATGGTATGTACTTGTACACTCATCGAATAAATAATCTGATTAGGGATGGAATTGATATTTTTGCAGGTATGCTACCGTGCAACGAGCTCTCATCAAAGACATCAATACTTTGTTCTCGTACGAAGAATCGGCCGAGGATGGTCAAATGTTTGGTCTGGTCTCGAAAGAATTGACTCACATCAAGCCGAACTACGAGGCAATGATCAAGGGCGGTTTACTGCGTTTTACGGATGATGGATATGCTCAAGGCAAGTACTCGATTTTTGTGGACATTATGTAAATCAGATTTAGCTCAGGAGCCTGGGATTTTTAATTAATTGTCTTAACCCTCCTGAGGAGCATGGGTGCGTCCACATCTCTAACATAGCAGCGCCTTGTTGACGTTTCGCTAGCATGTAAATTTCGGATGGTGCAGTTGCTAGCATGCACCTCCTATCCGTATAGCCGTCTTTTACTTGGAATACTGTGGGAGTTCTAGTAGTACTCACATACAGTCTATTGTTATTTTATTAACTCGCTTGGGGAATGAACCCCTGCACTGTAGATTCAAACATCGTAGGGTGGCGACCGAGATTTCGCGACTACCAAGCGCGTTAATAAAAATTTCTCACTGTTGTTGTGTGTCCATGGTTTTCAACACCCACTTTAGCATTCAAATCTCATAACCGATGGCTGCGTTTTGGGCAAACTTGGTAGGATAAGACAATGGCTGCGTTTTGGCGAGCGGATCAGGAACAGACTTCTCCTCCAGTAAAATATGTCCGGACAACTCCGGATCTGAACAATATTCCGATCCGAAGGAGAACATTTTCAGATCCAAATAAAAAGCATATGGAGGAGAAGTCTGTTCCTGATCCTGCCAATTTCACAGTGAGTAATAGAGATGTGATGTATGTATTGTATATCCTTAAGTGGAAGAGAAAGTGCTGCTTATCTGACAGGATCTTTAGAGCAGAAAAAGACCGGGAAAATTGTCTGGTTCGTTTACTTAGCCCATGACTTCTAAACAAATTCATCTATGGGCCTCTCTATCTCTTTCGCTCTGGTGTAATTACTAAGAGACAGGGGTAACGAAAATTGCCATCTCTGTTGCTCACTGTCATTTACTTAACCAGTAGTCAAAAACCAGGTTTTCAGAACCGCGACCATTGGCTGTGTTTTAGCGAGCCTCTGGTTAAATTTCATGGATCTGACTTTTTCTCCATTTCTCCTCAATATGCTTTCCCCTCCAGAGGGGAACATTTTCTGATCCAAAAATTAACAGTTGTCTGTACATATTTTGCTTTAGGGGAAAGCATATGGATGAGAAATCGAGAAAGGTCAGAACCATGAAATTTAACCGGAGCTCGCCAAAACGCGGTTGGATCGAACAATTGTATGATTGGCCTTGTTTATGCCGCGGAACTATCTTCGAGTACTAACTAATTAGAGCTAACTCGCGACGGTGTAAACATGTGGCATTAGCTAGTTTTGGTACCAATTTTAGCTCCACTTGCTATGCAGAACTGGACTGAAAAATTGGGACTAGGTGGTGTTGCTGTCTTCGCTAATGGTGTTGTTGTTGAAAATTATATTTTATTTGTTATATAAATACCTCATCCTTTCCTGAAACATTCGTTTCATCTTTTGTTTGTAGCGGTAGAAATGCGTTTCTATTAGGTGGCCTGTCTCTTGACATTTTCTTAACCAATGTCACCGAAGTCACAAACCAACAGCTGACATCTTTCACGTTTAGTACCTCTTCGTATGGTCGGTACCACGAACAAGTACTAGCACTAAAGCGATTTAGTTAAATCGTCTTTTAGTTCCACGGTATAAGCGGGGCCATTGTAATGTTTCTCATTTTGGTCCGGAACTTGACGGTCATGATTCTGTCGGGGATAGTAGCCCAGAATAAGAGACAGCTTCATGTTAAAAACCCTACATCTGACTCGCGCTCCACTTCCATCCCAATCTTTGTTGTGAATAGACGTTTTGCGACGTTCTAGTTCCCTTCAGCGGTGCGTGGTAGTACGGTTCTTTAGCTGAAGCAGTTACTAGATTTCTATCTTTTTGGATTAAACACGTGGTGATAAGTGCCTGTTGTGCTAAAGTCGTGCAAAATTAGTCTCCTTCTGCAATGCTGGCAGATAAGCTCCAGCTTAGTCAGATAACCTCCTAAAAAGCAGTAAAGTGAGTGATTTCGACATGCCCATACCAGCGAAAGTTCCACGGTATAAACGGGGCCATTGTAATGTTTCTCATTTTGGTCCGGAACTTGACGGTCATGATTCTGTCGGGGATAGTAGCCCAGAATAAGAGACAGCTTCATGTTAAAAACCCTACATCTGACTCGCGCTCCACTTCCATCCCAATCTTTGTTGTGAATAGACGTTTTGCGACGTTCTAGTTCCCTTCAGCGGTGCGTGGTAGTACGGTTCTTTAGCTTAGTTACTAGATTTCTATCTTTTTGGATTAAACACGTGGTGATAAGTGCCTGTTGTGCTAAAGTCGTGCAAAATTAGTCTCCTTCTGCAATGCTGGCAGATAAGCTCCAGCTTAGTCAGATAACCTCCTAAAAAGCAGTAAAGTGAGTGATTTCGACATGCCCATACCAGCGAAAGCCGTAATGCGGGGCTTAAAATCAAAGTTGCCAAGACTAAGTGCTTGGGCTTGGATCCAGGAAGGCAAAGCGTAATTTGTGTTTCGGGGCAGGCGGTCGAAAAAGTTGACAATTTCTGCTACCTCGGAAGCGTAGTTACAGCAGATGGTGGAGCGGATGCTGTTGTACAGTCTCGTATCACATTTTCAGGCGCACTAAACTCCGGATCTTCGAAACCAACGTAAAATCCGTGCTTCTATATGGCTGTTCAACCTAGAAGGTGATCAGTGAGAAAACAACTAAGTTATAAACATTCGTGAACAAATGTCTAAGGCACATCCTACACATTCGCTAGCCGGAGGTCATTTCTAACGACAACCTCCTTATTATTACTCGCCAGGATAGAACAGACACTTCGATCAACAGCAGCAAATGGCAATGGATAGGTCACACCCTCGGTAAAGGGCCGAACAACATTGCTCAACAGGCCCTCGGTTGGAACCCACAAAGAGCCAATGCAAGACGCAGTGTTGACGACCGAGAAACACATGGAGAAGGTTAGTTGAGAGCTAGGGTGCCTCTATAGGCAAATCGTGGAGAGAGCTAAAAGCGATTGCGGAGAACACGACGAGGTGGAAAGTAGGCGTGGTTAATGCCATATGCCCCACAAGGGGTTAACAGAAATGAGGGAGAGACAGAGAGAACACACCACTGGGAATTGAACCCTATACCTTCTGCTCGTCCCCCTAATGTACCAAACATTATGCAACATTACTCTGCTAGCCATCGCTCGCAGAATAATGGGGAAGCAAAATCTTACGAAGATATTTGTAGACAAACACATGCCCAATTGTTTCGCTTATGTACCATTATTAAATTACTCGCCCTCGATGAAAAGATACATGACCGCTCACGACCTATCACACGAGTATCATTGACAAAATCATCAGGCCGTATAGCTGATAAAATACTTGATGAGAGTCTTTGATAAACTCATCAGGCCGTCATCAGCAAAGTAGCTGAGGCCTTTTTTCCATTTCTCATCCAAGTATTCATCAAGGGATTTGATATTTGCTCAATTATCTTCAGAAGATGACAGCTGTAGTAGCTCAATGGGTAGAGAGTTGATCTCATATTCGTGCAGTCGGTGGTTGAAGTTCTGCCACGAGCACACACCTTTTCACTTTGATGATTCGATATTCGTTATAAAATGTCTACAACTTTTGAATAAAAACGTTTATTTGTTCAAACAAATACATAAAATGTTACAGCGCGCCGAAGTTGAAAACTTACGAATTGGTTCTTCGCAACAAAGCCGACAACGGTGCCTTTCTATGAAAATGATCAAAACAGTTATTTTGTAGTTCACACAATTCTATACCATTAAGAAAAAATAACCCGATACGATCAACCAGCACCTACCTCCGAGACACAACAGGGTGGGTGACAATGAACACCTTGTCCTGCAGCTGCCTGTCGAGTTACAACATACTCAATCAGGAGAGATTTGGCCGAATCTCGAAATATCGTCGAATCGATTAAAAAATCCACTAGGTTTTTTTTTTTAATTTACCTATTGTAGATTTGAGTACGTGGTGTGAAGTGAATATACATATACATGTGAAGTATACTACATGTATCGTTATGAATGTGGTTTCTGTCTACACATGTTGCGTTTTGCATAAAGTGTACATCACAAATATGGCTGGACCTATGAAGAAAAATGTTGAAAACAAGATAACATATTAAATCTAATTTATTTAATTTGAAAAACAAAAGTTAAATAATCTTATTAAATATTATTTTCTTTTCTATTGTGTCGGAATGGGCTGCAACACAAGATTGCTGAACGAACAGCGTCCATGGTAAGACATCGTGTAATAATTGGAGCCATACAGGAAACATAACTTACGCTAACTCGTCCCTCAACTCATACGGTGGCTATAGACCCAACCTGTTTAACCTTTATCTGTCGGGACTCCCAACACCACCTGACAGACTCGAAATTATCAGCTACGCGGACGACTGGTCAATTTTGGCTACAAGTAACGGCATCGTACACATGTGTGAACAGATCCACCGCTATCTTGTACAACTCAATACCTTCTCCATCAACAAAAATCTGTACCAATCTGCTTCAGCTGTACTTATCACCTCATGGACCAACGAAGTTACAATGCAGTTGCACATATCAGTAGATGAACAACTTATTCCAACCATAAACTACCCGGACTTGCAGCATTGCATGGACATCGTATATCCTTGGATAGAGTGTATCCTAAGGGTCTGCCTGGAGCTGGTGTACGTTCCTCGCATTTGGAGGGAAGTGCGGGTGATTTTCATCCCGAAAACGGGTAGAGGTTCGCACGCGCGCCCAAACGATTTTCGATCAATTAGTCTCTCTTCAACTATGTTGAAAGTATTGGAGAGACTGGTTGACATCCATTTGCGGGATACTATCCCGCCACTGCTTTTGTCCACGTCGCAATATGCCTATTGGAAAGGTAAGTCGGTGGACACGGCTTTGCACTCTTTGGTCTTGATCAAAAGGAATACACAATGGTTACATTCCTGGATATCGAGGGTGCTTTCAATAATATTAGACCTAGTGCGATTATTGAGGCACTTCTGGGTCTTCAGGTTGATGAGTCGCTTTGCAAACTCGTTAACATAATGCTGACATCTCGGCGCATACACGCTACCCTAGGTACATCGTCGGTTTGTAGGGATGTCTGTAGAGGAACCCCGCAAGGGGGAATACTGTCTCCACTTCTTTGGAATGTAGGGATCAACAGACTGCTTCTAAAACTGGAAGAGGTTGGGTGCAAAGTTATTGCGTATGCAGATGACGTTGCCATCGCTGTCACAGGTAAGTTTCCTGATGTTCTTTGCGGGTTACTGCAGAATGCCCCTTGCTATTTTAACAGAGTGGGCTAATCTCTGCGGCGTCGGAATTAACCCGGTTAAGACGGAGCTTGTGCTCTTCACAAGAAGACGCGACCCTGGAGGGCATTAAACTGGTCTTCACTAAGTTCCTTGGTCTCTAAACTAAGTTCCCTGGTCTCATTTTTGACAGGAAACTAAGGTGGAAGCCTAACATTGAAGAGCGGGCCAAGAAAGCTACTGTTGCCCTCTACTCGTGCAAAAAGGCCATAGGTAAGAACTGGGGCCTGCAACCTAAAGCTTTATATTGGATATACACAGCTGTCGTACGTCCTATACTACTGCACGGAATTAGTGTGTGGTGGACGGCACTCCGAGTAGCGGCCTACTGTAACCTACTGAGTAAGGTACAAAGGCTAGCGGCGCTGGCTATAACGGGGGCCTTTAGAACAACTCCGTCGGCCGGATTGGACATGGTGCTCGGCCTGCTACCTCTGGATATTTGCGGCGAACAGCTGGCGGCTAACACGGCTTTACGCCTTCGCGAAACTGGCCAGTGGCGCACGTTGAGGTGTGGACACTCGACTATACTGGGCAACTTAGATCTCCCTGCTGAGACTGATTATATGTACATGTGCAAAATACGTTTTTGGTCGGAACCATACCAGCTTGATTCCGTCGAGGGATCTATGGGGTGTTAACACGCTCATGACCACCGACTCCATGGTCATCTACACGGATGGCTCTAGGACCGACGGCGGAGTTGGGGCTGGTATCTATTCGGAGGGATTGGGAATTAACTTGTCATTCCGTCTTCCCGGCTTCTGTAGTATCCTGCAGGCGGAGGTTTCGGCAATCCTGGAAGCTCTGACATGGCTGGGAACTCATGTTGTGACCACGAGGAACGTTACTATTTACACGGACAGTCAAGCTGCAATTCGATCACTTGAATCCGTCCTGACCACATCGAAAACCATCGCGAACTGTCGTTTAGCCCTCTGGGAGATGGGTGTTTTTTTCAACATTACGCTCTGCTGGATACCGAGCCACTGTGGCTTCGCAGGCAACCGCGAGGCGGATGAGCTGGCTCGGGAGGGGGCAACCGGAGTTATTGAGGGGGACCGTGTAAACATCAAAATGCCTGCCTCGTCGTGCAAACTTATCATCAAGGCCACCGCGGTTGACAGGGCGAACATGAGATGGTTAAACGGCGATACGTGCCAAACAACGAAGTCGATTTGGCCGAAACTTGACCCTAGTCGATCCGCCACACTGCTTTCACTGAACAGGAAACACATTGGCAGAGTCGTGGGGGTTATTACGGGGCACTGTCCTATGGGAGAGCTTGCTTGGAGGCTTCATATTCCCCACAATGACTTTTGCAGGAGCGTGGATGAGGAGGAGAGCGTTCTCCATCTTCTGTGTCATTGTCCGGCCCTGGCCGCGAGGCGGAGGAAATTTCTGGGTTCCTGGTTTTTCCGGGAGCTGGAGGACCTAAAAGATATGAGTGTAATGCAGCTCAATCGCTATATTGCTAGCACAGGCTGGTTTGTTGGTTTAAGTAGGTGACTTTGGCGGTATCACAACGGACCCAGAGGTAGTCCAGGTGTGCTATGCGGTAGCATGGCAGCCCCTTTACCTAACCTAACCTACCCAAAAATCCTTGGTGTTACCATTGATAGCATGGCCACATCTCCTGTCCATGCATGAACAATTTGTAAAAAGATGAGAAGCAGGAACAAAGTTCTCAAAGCTTTAGTTGGAAGCAGCACCCACGCCGCCAACACCCAGAGCGCTTTGGGAAGACCCTACTGAGGTGGCCATGGCACTCTCTCTTTAACCGTCATAGATTTATAGCATTTTTTGTAAATTGTGTCAAAAAGCTTCACTTGTCGACAAAATCAAAATTTTCCACTACTCCAATCACTTGATTTGAGATTTGACCTCACTTACTGAAACTACATAAAACTTCATATACATAAATGAACTTTTTCCCGGTTCAAAGAAACAACTGTTCAAATTTAAAAGAAGAAATTTCAAAATCGATTTTTCATTTCAGATAATGTTTTAAGATAATCCAGTTATTAGGAGCTCAGAAGGGCTTCGGGGAAACAAATTCTGGTGGAGAAATTTTTTCTTTAATTTTTTTATGTTTTTTTGGGGTGCTGAACACGAATCCGGAGCTTTCCACCAACATTTTTTTGCGAGACATGGTCAAAATCTCAAAAAACCTCGAAATTTCGGTACTTTTTTTGGATTTTCGATTATAAGTTGAAAACCGTGGATCCTAGCTAGTAATTGAAATGATGATAAATTGAAGAGCAGAAAATTCTGCGTCGAATGTGCTACCTAAACATTAAATTTAGTCCATTGGTGTAGCCGCAATCGACAGTCGAAAAACGTCGATTTTTTTTTTCAATTTTGCGAAAAACCCCGTTATGATCACATTTGAACGTCTGTAACTTGAAAACAGCTACTAATACGTTAAAATCATCATCATCATCATAGTGGCGCGACAGCCCGACGTCGGGCCTTGGCCGCCTGGATCATTGTCCTCCAATTATCTCGGTCACGTGACCGCGTCCTCCAATTTTGGAAGCCCAGTAGCTGCGCGGCGTCCACACCTACTGAGCTCTCCCAACGAAATTTCGGTCGTCCTCGCAGTCTCGCTCCGTCGACTCGTTCTGCATTCATTACTCTCTTTGGCATGCGATCATCGTCCATTCTTTGTACATGCCCTGCCCATTGAAGTCGTTGTAGTTTGACGTTTTTCGAGACTTGCAGCTCATCGTACATTTCATACAACTCATGGTTGTACCGGATGCGCCATCCATCTCGATCGCAAACAGCCCCGAAAATTTACCGTAGAACCTTACGTTCAAAAGTGTCTAGCATGTTTTCGGAGGCTTGAGTTAGGGTCCATGCTTCGCAGCCATAGCATAGCACTGGTCGTATAATGGTTTTGTACACGCGGAGCTTCGTGTTTCTGTGCACATGCTTCGATTTCATTATGGGGAGAACCGAGAAAAAAGTCTTATTAGCTAACTGTATCCGTCGCTTGATTTCGTCAGTTTCGTTGGCGTCCCTTGACAAGTTGCAACCCAGGTAAATGAAGTTGTTCATGAACTCGATGTTGAGGTCCCCCACATTGATGTCCGGTTGTGCAGGTATCCTTGTCACCGATTGCATCATTATTTTAGTTTTACCCTCGTTAATACGTAATCCCACTTCCTTTGCAGCGGTATCGAGCGTATGCAGAAGTTCTTCTGCGTCGGCCAATCTTCGGGACATGATGTTGATGTCGTCGGCGTACGCTGCTGTGTCGACTTGATAAGTAGCGTCTTGCTGTTGTCCATATTCATAGCCCGAATAGCGTATTCCAGTGCTAGGTTGAAGAGCGTCGGTGCCAGTCTATCGCCCTGTTTCAGACCAGTGTGTGTTTCAAATAGATCAGTAAGTCTATTGTGGATCCTGACTTGTGAGACGGAGTTGGTCATCGTCATCTTTGTCACTCGCACTAATTTGGGCGGTATACCAAATTGCAGCATGATGTCGTACAGTACTCCACGATCGATACTGTCGTATGCCTGCTTGAAGTCGAAAAAGATTTGGTATACGTTTACGTTGTATTCCCAGCACTTCTGGAGTATCAGTTTGACTGTAAAGAGCTGATCGGTTGTGGAGCGACCAGGTCTGAAACCGCTTTGATATTCGCCAATTATTCATTCTGCGTACGGTTTTATTCTATTTTCCAGAATTTTGGTCAAAATTTTATAGGACGTACAAACTAATGATATGACCCTGTAGTTCTCACACCGCAGTTTATCTCCCTTTTTGTGGATTGGACAGATGATGCTTCTGCGCCAATCGTCTGGGATCTCCTCGTCCTCCCATACTCGCAAGAGTAATTGATGTATGGCATTAGCTAAACCCGTTCCCCCGAATTTTAGCAGTTCAGCTGAAATCTTGTCATTTCTGAAAATATCTTTACCAAATTTCATATTGTTATATTGACTGCGAAACCACGTTCCTAAATTTGGTTGAAATCGGCGCACTATTTCATATACCTCTCAGGAACAGTGAAATCGGAACAAGTTTTACTACTGATATCAAAGTGGCATATGCACCATAAGTCACAACATACCTTCGGCAAGCTTGTTTTGTAATGAATCGGTTTTTAACTTGTTTTTTTTTTTTTTAACCATGAGCCGGTTTCTTAATGATCCGTCTGACCGCTAAGAAAACCGGTTTTCATAAAAAGCTAAAACAGGTCTTGAAATCTTAGGACCGAACAGGCCTACTTGCTTACAAAAATACGAAACTTTCTTGTCGCGTGCATATGAAACTCATTAATACGACAAGAGAAGAGAAGCGAGAGTGAGGAAGCTATCACTAAATTGTCTACCACTTCTATGGATAGTACCCCAGACAGACCTGGGTTTAGGGATGAACTAGAGGAACTAAAGCCCCGGGCCCCAGTCGGGTGAAAATAAATTTTTAAAAATTCATAAAGTTTTTATTAACTTTGCATTCTCCCTCTTATTATTTAGATATTTGAATTACGCGATTTCCTGCATGGGACATGACCAAACCAATATATTTGCGAAGAATTCATTAACATTTTGGCTAACAAAGTCAGGACAGAAATCGTTAACCAAATTAAGAAAGCAAAGTACTTCAGCCTTATTGTAGATTTGTTTGACTACCGGCGTTTCGGGTTCGGATTCCGTCCACGACGACGTTCGTGGCCATGGATGTGCAGGAAGTACATGCTGGCAACTGCATTCTCCGAAACCAGTTTATGCCGTCGAAACGTCAACTGGGCCACATGGAACAGTTGACGCGCTCGGTGGCCGTGATCGTTCGGTCACCGCTCTATGATACTAATCTAAAGCTCGGAGATCAAATCTCGGCGCGATCAAAACCTGCCTGTGAGTACTAATAGAACTCTCACAGTGCTCAGAGCTTGTCAGTATAAAGACGGCGCGGATAGGAGGTGCATGCTAGCAACTGCACTTCCAAAAAGTAGATATGCTATTGAAACGTTAACTAGGCATAGAAATGCTAGAGATATTGACGCGCCCAAGCCCCTGAAGGGGTCAAGGCAATTAGAGAGATACTGGTGCATCTTTAAGTGAAACAATATTAAAACCTTCATGACCATGAGATTGATATTCTTAACTGTCGCGCACAAACTTATGATAATGCCAGCAATATGTCTGGAAAATACTAGGGATTACAAGCGCGAATAAAAGAAATTAATCCACTTGACATGCGAGCATAACTGTCAAATCTTTATCTTCCACAAGATGGTCATGTCGCGATGACGCCACTACTGCATTAGCTGAGAATTATTCAGAATTATACAATATTATACAATGCATTATTCTGTGCCTTAGTGCAAGAACAACCAATGTCAATAAAAACGATTTTGAGAAAAACGGCTTTGAAATTGTTGGGCCGTTTTTACTCTTCTTGGGTGATTATGTTAGAACACCTTTTGGTATGTTAATATGGAGAATCTAGTTAAGCTGCAGATTTCTTGTATTTAGTAATCGTTACATAATATCCCATTAAAAATTTTGTTTAGCTAAGCCCCAAGCTGTGGTATTTATTGAATACATTGTATGATATTTTCATGCAAAAAAGTAACCACTGATATCCAATGGTTTAATCTATTTCATTCAGGCAGAATAATATTCGTTGGCCCTATAAATGAAAATATGGACCTTTTTAAGATTATTAATGTGGATATCTCAAAAGAGATAAAAAACTGGCATTGGTTGTTCTTGCACTAAGCCACTGATATGAGATTGAGCAAAATGGAGCGGAAAAGTTCCATAATCGGCAGGAAGCAGCGTCTTTAAAAAATAAATTAACAAACCTGGAAATTTCATTTATGACGGTTTTTTGGCACGAAGTTCTTGAGCGATTCAATAAAACGAGTAAATTTTTGCAAAAAATCGATCTCGATTTGGTTACGGCTAATAATTTGCTGCACTCATTAATTAGTTTTATTAGCGAGTTACGAAATGACATAGACATAGAAAACGAATCAAAAAATTAGATTCCTTTGTACAACGGCAAATTACAAGGAAATATGCAAACAATGTAACAGAGGTTTCTTTATGGGGTAATGAAAAATTTCGAATCGAGTCCTTTAATGTGATTGTTGACAAACTTCGTATTGAATTAGAAAAAGGAAGTTCGGCGTATAATCACGTAGCAGAGTTACGAATATTTGGCTTCCTCAATACATTGACGACAATTGAAATCGATGAAATGCGAATGTGTGGCAACCGACTTGTGAGAGCTTATTCTGAGGATTTGGAGTTGTATTTATCTTCCGAATTAGAACAGCTTATTCCCGTTATGAAAGCTAGTTTTAAAAATGATCCGCGTTTTCCACTGGACATTTTAAAATGGTTATGCGATCGCAAACTGCAAGAAGTATTTCCTAATGATTATATGGCATTTAAACTGCTTCTGACTATACCGATTGCTAATTGTGGGGCCGGACGTAACTGACAATAATAAAAAATAAATATCGGTCAACAATGGCCGACACTAGACTATCATCGTTGGCCTTATTATCAATAGAAAGCGAACTGATGACAAATTTCGATTTTAATGATTTAATACACGAATTCGCGTATGACAAAGCGAGAAAAAAAGTAATTACAGGAACAATCACATTTGTTGAATACAAATAGGAAAATATGTTTATAATTCTTATAAAAACTGTAGCTGTCTGTTAAACAGTTTTTAATTTAAACTAGCAGCAATCACATCTGGTGCTCGATGCGCTCGCAACTTTCACCTACCCTGACTTATTTTTTTCATACATGAGGCTGACCCGGCGCACTGTATCTCGCGCCCAACCTCTCTTTCTGTTAGTAAACAGGTGGCGAGGTGTGTGGTTCTAGAAATTGATAACACCCTGAGCCACGTTTGTTGTGAATGAATAAAAGTCAATTTGTTTCCATTTCAATAGTTCATTTAATTCAAGGCTTTGTGATATACAACATTTTTAGTTTTGTTTTGCGGTGCGTAAACAAATAGAGAATCTGGTTTTGCTACTCGTGAACAGGCGACGTACAATTGGCCGTGCGAGGAACACGAATTTTCTAAATTAATGCCACACACATTCATCGACTGTCCTTGTGCTTTGTTGGCTGTCATCGCAAACGCAAGACGCACCGGGAATTGCAATCATTTGAATTCGAATGGCAGATCAATGGTAATCATTGGAATTCGTGCAATCAAGTCGTGCTCGCCTTATTTTACTTTGAGAATTGTCGCTTCTATGACGTTGGGTAACAACCGTTTGACAGCAAGTCTGGTTCCATTGCATAGCTTCGGCTGGTTCAGATTTCGAAGGATTATGATGACTGAGCCTATTTTCAGTTGCAGTTGATGTGGGGGGAATCCTGGCACATCCAATGAATTCAAACATTCTGTTGGGTAGTTGACGACATCTTCTTCGTTGGTGATAGATTTGTATGTCATCACTTCGCCAGGGATTTTCATTTGAACATCGAAATTCAATTGGTGGACATCGACATTCTTTGCTGCTAAAATAGCTCGTTCAGCCAACTATTCATGATTGGTGTAATTGCGTACGATGTTCGGGAAAACTTTTTCGATGAGTTGCTCCTTGGACTCGATGGATTGACAAAAGTGAAACCACTTGTCACATCAACTGGAATATTTTCATTGCCGATGTCCAACAATTGCAACACATCAACAGATTGATCATTTTGCAATGCAACACGCATGTTTGTTGTCAGTTGTAATGTCTGCTCGTAGGTCCATAAATGAGTGCGTTCAGAAGGTGGCAAAAGAGCAGAAACCGCTCGCGATCAGCTCCGCAACTGCTCGGTTTGGAGTCTGCATCTGCTGAACACTACTTCACCAGCTGACAAATCGACCAGCTGAAAGCTGACGATGACAATTTTAGACGTCAAGTGCCGAAAAGTGGGAAATACATGAATCCCACGCTGTCCATTACAAAAATCACGAACAACGAGAAAACAAAATCAAAAGCACCCGAAATCCAAAGAACTAGAAGCCGAAAACGGCGAAAACACAACAACCAATTTGACAACTGTCAAAAGTTGAAAGTCGCAACATGAGCGTGAGGTTGAAAAAGAAGAAGAAGAACCTGAGCACTGAGCAGAAATATTTCTTGCTCGGTGAAATTTGATCATGCTCACCCGAGCAGAAGTTGCTCGGTCACTTTTGAACCCGCTCGTTCTGAACATGTTCGCTGAGCGGAAGTTGCTCAGTTCCTTCTGAACGCACACAATGAGATGATTTTAATGGTTGCGTTCCTATTTTGGACCGTGTCGGAAGCGCGTCGACACGGTTTCATAGATACTTTGCGAGAACGGTACGGTTTCAGACACCGATACCAGAATCTTTTGGAAGTGCAAAAGTATCACGAATTTTTTCCGATCCGATTACCCCTTCAACGATTCCTAGAGTTTTGACAGTTCCGTCTTGACAAGTTCTGTCACTCCATTTGTAAATAACTGTTTGTTGGCCTCAAAGTGCGTATAGTGACCGGAAAGTCTGTCCTCGCTCGTAATTTTATTTGAAAATTGTGTTTGAAAGTGGAAATATCCCTTATTAAGTGGCGTATGTTTGTGTGAAATATATTAATGGCGGCAAGGGAATCGTGTCATTCACCAGAGAAATCACGTATCGGTGAAGGGACAATGGATAAGTAGCGGATTTACGATACTTTTAGGAACGCACCCAATGACGCGTTGAGTTGATCCGCAGATGTTGATCTCGGAATGATGGGCAGCGCTCGGTGGGTGCGGCGTTCATAACTGAATCCGATGAAACCATTTGTAAATTCAAGCTACCTGCAGATACTTCAGTAGTAGTAGCTGAACTAACAGCTATACTTAAAGCAGTACAATATGCCACCAACAAGAACTTTCAATACTTATCTATCTTCACAGATAGTAATGTGGCCTGTGATATGTATACTAAAAAAAAAGACTGTGAGTCATCAGTTGCACAACTGATCAAGGACACAGTCCATTCGTCTAATATTAATAGACTGATTATTATTTGGATCCCGTCCCACAGGGGTCTGACATCTAATGAACGAGTGGATAGGTTGGCTAATGAAGCCAGATCAGATGGAACCCCTTTCACCCCATTGTTTTCCTTAAATCAAGCCTTGAGTATAATTAAGGAACGTATTTTTAGAAAATGGCAAGAAGAGTTCGATCTCATATCTAGAGAAAAAGGTCGTTTCTTTCATAAAATTATTGACAAAGTAGACAACGAAAGCTGGTATAAAAAGATTAAATTTAAACATACAAAACCTAAGATTATTAAAATGGCTAATCGCCTTATTATGAATCACAGTTATAATAAAGCTTTCCTAAATAAAATAAACAAGATCCCGTCTTCGAGTTGCATTCACTGCAACGTGCCTGAAGATAACTACCATATTATTATGGAGTGCCCTAGATGTTACAGTATGAGAGTTGAATTTCCGATCCTAATTAGGAATAATAATAGTGACTTCGCTAAATCCTTAAAGGAAATAGGTCCGGAGGGATGGGTCAAACTGGCAGGTGGGATTGAGAAGAGAAATATCCCTTTTTGACGTAGTGGTTGTTAGACTGTATTTCTGCCTAAAACTTCTCAAACACTGTTTATAAGTTTTTAAAGTAATAGTGATTAATGTTAATTGTTTAGTACTCGTATAGATGGAATCAGTCGCTTATTTGGAATCTTGGATGAATCTCTAAGAACGTTAAATTAATGTTAATTGTTGAGTGTGTTCTTTGCGCTGATCTATCTATCACTATACTGCCGGTTTCGCGTTTGGTTTTAAATAAAATTTGTATGAATTATCTGCTCTCCTGGGTTGGATTCTTTTTTTTTTGTTCGTTTGAGTCGCATGAAGTCAAGTATCCGTCTCAAAGTTATTACACTAAATCGGGAGTTATTACGGAGACCAGAGTTACGCATTACACTATGGCATTACAATCCTTTTAGGAATTAGCCAACCCGGACACATACACGCATCGCTTGTGCGGTTCAGCTCACCGAACTTATATCAGGGTTTACGAGTATGCACGTGTGTTCAAAGGAGAAGGAAAAAAAATGATGGGCAGCGTTTGACGGAAATCGCCGGAAAGCAGAATCATTGCGCCTCCAAAACGATTGTGATTATTGCGCAAGTCTTTCAGAGTGCGATCGAGAGCCTCCAATACACGTTTATGCGCCATCGTGCATTCATCCCAAATGATTATTTTGCAGGTTTGCAAGACTTTAGCCATGGCAGAATTTTTTGAAATGCTGCAAGTTGGTTCGTCCGTCACTTGCAAGTTCAATGGCAATTTCAAGGCAGAATGAGCCCTCCCGTCCTCCTTCAAGCAACTTCGTGAACGAATCGTTGCCAATATCAAGGAAATGAGGAACGTTTTGCCAGTTCCCCCAGTGTTTTCATGTGCGACAACAGGTCGTCCTTGTCACTTTTTTTTGTTTTTATTGTCCGTTAGGATCCAAGGTCGGCTTAAAGGAACAAATCAAAAAAATTTTAAGGCAAATCGGACGAATGGGTGTTTTCATGTGCGACAACAGGTCGTCCTTGATTTTTTTTATGTTTGTATATACAAATAGGAGAGAGCATTGCAAACACAAACGAACAAAAATTTGAGCCAAATCGGAGATGAAAAAATTTCTCCATACAAAATGTATGGGAAATGGAATTTTCCAATTTTCTCAATTTTCCAATTTCGGGCTCCGTTAGTATCTAAGTTGGGCGTAAAAAAGAACAACAAAAAAAAATTTGAGCCAAATCGGAGAAAGGGTTACTGAGTTATGCCTGTACATAAGTCAAGTCAATTGCCCTAACCCCTTGTGGGGCATAGCGCGTCAACTGTTCCATGTGGCCCAGTTGACGTTTCGTTGGCATAATCTGGTTTCGGAGAATGCAGTTGCCAGCATACACCTCCTGCACATCCATGGCCACGAACGTCGTCGTGGACGGGATTCGAACCCGAAACGCCGGTAGTCAAACATGAGACTGATGCCTCAACACACTGCGCTACCGGTCGCCCCCTGTACATACGTAGACGACTTATTTTTATACATAAGATAATAGGTGCCTACTATATTTATACCGCTACTTGGTAATTCTTGTTTTAAGGGGCCCAATTAAAATATTAGCCCCTGGGCCAAAAATACCTACAACCGGCTCTGACCCCAGACCAAAAAAAAGTCCATGCTAAAAATATGTTTGAAAAATATTTTGAGTTTTACACCTCTTTAAAATCGTGAAGATTCGGCCCCGATTATCGATGAGAAATCAAAATCCTGCCCTGATACATATTCTGCCATAAAAAAGGAGTCTCGTCATACGCAGCATGGAGATGATAACAGCTGTTCTTATGACATGCAGGAAGAAAACTACGTGGTGCTGCAATAATCGATAACAATGTCAAGTTCAAGGCGATTCGGGCAGTGGCGACTGTGGATATTTCTTATTCTTACTACACATCATTAAAATAAAGAGAGATTTTAAGTCTATCTGTGCTTTAACGTTATTCAGTTTTGAATCAAAGGGACTCATTATTATGAGAAGTGTGTAGTGTCGTAATAATCGGTCTCCAAGTGGCGTTGAATCGATCGAAAGAAATCCATTCTCGTCAAATGTAAAGGTGTTTTGGTGCAATGCATTGGGGTAACCAGACAGGTATGCATTGATTTTTGTCATTGTTCAATATCAATTTAATAAATCTTATTCAGTAGACGGATGTCCCTAACTGTTAAATAACAGGTGGGGATTAAGAAAGTATTAAAAGTGGTTATCCGTTAATTCTGAGTTCAGGGGCCCTATGATGTAATTCGATTCGAATCGAATTGATTTCGAAAGGATGAAAATGGTACCATGTCTCTCAAAAACGAATTTCGCAAATTTCAATCATCGAGTATGTATTTGCTTCGAATGAAGTTTCGTGTCAAATACCCGATGATTATTGCAATGGAGAGATTCGTTTTCGAGTTACGTAGTACAATTTTTATCCTTTCGAAAGCAATTCAATTCGAATGGAATTGTGTTAGGGTCCCAGGGCAACTTACCTGATAAATTCAATCGTATTGATGTACTTATGCCTTATAATTAAAAAAAATTATTATCGTACCATTCATGCACACAACACAGGACAAAAATACGAGTTTCTCTGTTCGCTGCACTCCTCCACGTAGCCAGATGAATCAAACTTTACGGACAATACCGACATTCTATTGTACGTTATTCCTTAACATTTCCGGCGTAACGATGCGGATGGCCCATTCATACAACAATTATTTCCCATAGAATCTCATGTTGCTGTTGCATCAAAATATGTATGTACAACATACATGTTGTACATACGAGTTTTTAGTTAACAGCGAACGAAGCTTCGTTATCGCTCTCTTTATCGTCATCGGAAGCTTCGAAGATTCCGAAGAATTGCTCTCGCCTCATGTTGCGACACTCGCCTCGTTGCATACGTATGTATGTACTGTGTGTACATATTCAGCTGTGTCGTGTCGCGCACATTTTGCATTCACGTTCCCGGAAAGAAGTGTCGTGAAACACCACGACGGAGATCGAAAGCTTCCAAGCGCACTCACTACGTATGTACATTTCAATATTCATAAAAAGCGGTGGCGACAAGAGCTTTTTTCTGCTTGCCCGCAGCTCACCTCAATCCATTTGGGTAGTAAGAGATTTTCTATTTAGTTCTTTTATTTTCTCTGTTGTACTGTTCTGTTTGGTTTCTTTCTGTTCGCAGAGATTTCAATAAACAAAACAAAAACCCGAAATCACGTAAAACAAAAATTAATCCTTAAACGACGAGTCATATACAAAAGGACGAATAAAACAAGAGAATATTGGATTGAGGAAAAAAACAGTTGTACAATGTCGTAAGAGTCATCGATTTACCGAGAATATCTAATCGGCGAAGAAAAAAAAAAACATTGTTACGTTCTAAGAACTATTGTCCGTACAGTTATCCCGAGTAAAAAACACATGCACGTCTCCAAACACCAACGATACAATAAATATCTGCAAAGCTGATCGAATTGTCGCGATTGTTTCGAGCATAGTTTTTCTTGGGCGTAAGCAGCGTCCGTCAGTCCGTGACTAGTCGCAACAACGCTGATAACGCTTTCTGATTTTACATAAAATAGTAGTACCCAGTACCCTATAGGAAAAGAAATATTCAACACAGGGAGGATGGAAAAATTGGAAGAATGTGCGTATAAAACTGTTCATTGAATACATTGTCCGTACTACCTTTAAGTATAATTAATTTTGTGATTTCTACAACTACGTATGTATACATATAATCAGTCTGTAATGCAAATTAAATCGGCATTTAATAATGCAGTAATTTTAATACTCTGCCACTTAAGTTTCGTGTCCAAATCACTTCATTATGTAATCTACCAGATTGAATAGAACAGATAAAGTTCACTCATCGAGTATTGTGTATTGTACATGCCGAATTAACAATTCGCCTTGAAATAGGTCAGCACAATTTAGTTTACTGCGTCATTATTCAAAATCGCATTTTCGCCTTGGATCATGTTTTATCATTTTTGATATTTGATCTTCATTTTTGTGTTTATTGATTTCTTTGAAATTATTCTGTGCATTTTCATCTATTGAAAATTGTAACACTACGTGATACCATCCGTAATCACTCACTTTTTATCTGAAAAATCCGAATTGAAAGTATTTATGTAGCTCTAGCTGTACCTACTGCTGCCCTCTTTGCGTCGCATTCAAATTGTGATTAAAGACAAGAAAAAAAATTATATGCGAAAAGTAGTATGGCAGCTGTGGTTGCCTTGCCGCTCGTATAATCTCTATCTGTGCCATAGAAAATTGTTTATTCGTCTGTTGGGTGGGTTGGGTTTGGGTATACAACATGGGGCAGGCATGCATGACGGGGCCCGCACTCCGCGCAGCAGAACCAGCCGCGACAACAGCAGGCCCCATGCTCCAAATGATTTATAGTTTGCAATTTCTCGCGTCATTTGTAATCTTTTCCGAAATGTGCAAATTGTCACGTTGTACGCTTTGGTTTTCTTCTCGAAAGTGATGATTGTTGACGAGGAACGACTGCGTACGATTTGTTGTTCCGGGCAGATATCGATTGGGCCAATATGGTTACTCATCATCAGTGCACTCGATATTTGGTATACAAAAAATACATATACATAAGTTGCATAAGTCAAGTCTTATTCGAAGCAGATTGTGCTTTGTGGCTGTGCACATAGTACGTCACGCGTGGGAGAAGGAGGGGGTTTTACGATTTATGACAAAATGTTACATGGGGGAGGGAGGATCTCTACCGATAGTGTGGCGTCATGTTATTTAAATTTATGTTTCTTTTATTTCATTCAGATTTTATTCGAATTCCATTTATACTGTATACCCCAGGTGACGAGTCAAAATCGTGGAGAAAAGAGCAATTTTCAAATTTGGGTGCGATGTGTTGGTTGGTACTATATTATACTAAAAGTCCCAGCCTGTGAAGTGTGACCTCGCGCGGGGGGAGGGGGCTAAAGGAGAGTTGTTTCGGTTTTTTTGCTTTTATCTCTAATATTGCGTTTACACTATACCCAGATTACTTCATCTGCGCCGGCTAATTTAATCTGCAACTGTCAAATGCATACAATTTTAAACTCACCACACCCAGATTACGCTGCAGATGAAGTAATCTGCGGATAGTGTAAACGTAATATTAACGTAATTTTACTGTTAACCCTTGAAAAAATCAAGACAAAAAAAATTTATAATCACTTTTCCGTAACTTTTCCTTAAACAGTTTTCGAGATAATCTCAATTGAAAATCACTTTTTGTCAATTACTGGTTTGTTCTCACTAAAAGTGGGATGTATTTCTTCAAATAACGTGTAAAATACTAGTCCCACGAGTAAAATGAAGAGGATCGATTTTTTTTACAACTTTCAGCTTTAATTTTAAATAAGTCAAATGCCCGTAAGTATGATAGTTACTTAGAAAAAGAAGAAACAAAATTAAATGAAACCGGAATATAGAGGGCTACGCCCGCAATCCGAGGGTTTTGTAGCAAGCGCTTATTTTGGTATATAAATATCGCCTCCTTGCTCTTCTTGATGCCATTCAGATGCATAAAAAAACATTAAAATGTCTTACTCGCTTACATTTTACATGACAATTCATATTACGTGATTGTAACGAAACTTAGAACATATTATTGCCTAAGATGTTGGTTATCGTTGGCCATCAGTACTTTTGACCTCGAACGTGTTTAAGGCATGCAGGGGTGTGCTAACTGTAACTATAGAAATAAACTATTATTGACCTATTCTGAGAAGATATACAGATTCCATTATTTTCCATTTTTTTCGGAACCCACCTTCCTGTAAGTTTTCATAATTCTAAGTATAACGATCTCGAACTGCAAGAGGAAGGGGACAAATTACGAACTAATATTTTCTCCTCCCCCAATCTCAACATTACCTTTCTCACGACACCTCACTTGCCTATACCAGTCGAAAAAAAAAATGACCTTAATTTCGCCTCTATGTGGACACCGCCCCCCCCCCCCCCCTCCACTCGCGAAAGTTGTATTAGTCAGCGCCCCCCACCAATCTTTACGCTTTCAAAAATGATTAATTAAATAATTAAATAACTGCAATTCGCACTACGAAAAAAACATGAAAGAAGTACTCACACCTATGAGGCCGCTAGGTGTATTTTTTGTGTGGATAGTGTCAAAATGCCTAACTTTAAATGAATGTACTATTATTAAATATTACGTGATTGTAATGAAACTTCGAGACATTATTGCCTATAGTGTTGGTTATCATTGGCTATCAATATTTTTGACGTGTGATGCGTTTAAGGGGTGCGGGGGTGTGCTAACTGCAACTATAGAAATGTACTATTATTAACCTTTTTTGGTGAGGTATCAAAATTCTACGATTTTTAGTTTTCTATGGTAGTGAGATGCCGCTTTCCTGCAAATTTTAATATTTCTAAGTACAAACTCGGATCACATATTTTCCCCTCTACCTCTTATCCCCTTTTTTAAAATTTGATGAAAATACCAAAAATGGAATGTACTCGGTGTTACCTTTCTCATGATACCCCACTTGCCTATACCTATGAAAAAAAAATTGACGTTCATTTCCCCTCTATGGGGACCTCCCCTTAAAGTCACCCTATTACAACGAATCGCTTTCTCCGGCGAATTATAATAATTCTACATATTCCCACAAAATTTCATATATGTAGCTTCAGCGGTTCATGAGATATTTCAGACAGACGGACGAATGACCGATTTCATAAGGATTTTGTTTTTACTACAAAACCCTAAAAAAACGAAGCGTATATACCCTAGACCTGTACAGTACACCTAGTGGTGATACTAATAATAAATAAGGGCAGGCTAAGATACCCATATGGTAGGCACTGCGACCAAAAGATCTATTGTGCCATAGCCTTGACTAATCCAAAAGACCCTCAATCAACCTGATGAAGGCCAATAGGTCCTTTGTAGGAGCACTCTTAATGACAGCGGAGCTCACTATTGAATCTCCAAGAAACGTAAACCCGAAGCGAGCGATCGCCGGGCATTCACAGAGAAGGTGTTTGATGGACTCAATGTCCTCCAGGCAAAGCCGGCATTCTGTCTCAGTGGACAGACCCATCTTGTTTAGGTGATATCTCACCCAGTGGTGTCCCGTGAGGTAACCAACGATTAACCTCAGGTCCGCTCTTCCCAGGCGGCTAGCTTCGTTTCGACTATAGGGATCAATGAGATCTTTGGATTGCCGCAGTCCTGGGAGATTATTCCAGTACCGCAACCTTTCGTCCGCAGATCATACCCTCACCATCGCCTTGGCTGCGGCCCAGCTCAGACCGCAGAAGGGTTCAGGCCCGAAAAATTTCTCTGATGACCCTTGTCTAGCAAGTTCATCTACAGCTTCATTGCCATGGATGCCCCGATGCCCAGGTATCCAACAAAGAGTGACCTGGTTTGTGTTTGCGAGACACTGTAGGGTATCAAAACACTCTTTCACTAGTTTCGACGAGAACTTGTGTGAGGAAAGAGCCTTAATAGCTGGCTGACTGTCAGAGCAGATAGCAATGTTAGCGCCAGTGAGCTTCTTTTGGAGAATTACTCTCGCGCAGATCTCAATAGCATGGATCTCGGCTTGGAAAACGCTGGGCCAAATGCCCATAGCGATTGAGATCCTGGTGTTCGGTTCAAAGATCCCAGCACCAACTCCCTGTTCCATTTTTGACCCATCAGTAAACCACATGATATACCTGGGATCAGGACAAAGATTGCCAATATCCCATTCCGAGCGGCTTGGGATGGAGACCAAAAATTTCCTACCGAAGCAAAGTTCCGTAGTCATGTAGTCTGATCTCGAGCAGATCGGTATGCAAGGAACCCGCTCCAGAATGCACATGTGGCCCTGATTGTACACATGACCGTCATAAGTTAGATGCACTCGAAGAGCGCTTAGAGCTGCAGATTCTCGAATAAAAATATGCAGCGGAGTAAGTCCGATAACTGCCTCTATGGCCGATGTCGGACATGAGCGAAAAGATCCTGCCATACCAAGGCATGCAAGACGTTGAAGTTTGGTACACAACTGTATGGTGCAACGCTGCTGCGTTTTGGGCCACCATACTAGCGCAACATATGTCACAACTGGTCGTACCAGCATCAAGTACAACCACTCAGTCATTTTAGGGGTGAGACCCCAGGTTTTTCCAAAGAGAGACCTGCAAGCCCACATGATCCGAGTGGCCTTACTAATAACTGTCTCGACATGTTTGCTCCAGTTGAGCCTCCAGTCTAACGTGAGGCCTAAACACTTGACTTCAGTGGAGAACTCAAGCACCGTCCTGCCTAGGCTGACCGAGCTTAAACTAAGATTTCTCCTCCGAGTGAATGGAATTAAGACAGTTTTTTGAGGATTAACGCCCAGGCCAACTTCAGTGCACCAGCGAAGGACTAGGTCGAGTGCCGTACTCATCACCTCCGTGACGGTCGTTTCAAACTTGCCCCTTATTATTATGGTTATATCATCAGCGTATCCGATAGCACAATAACCACAGTCGCAGAGCCTAGCGAGTAGCACATCTACGACAAGGGACCAGAGAAGTGGGGAAAGAACCCCACCCTGAGGACAGCCCTTGACAGCGTTAACACAAATTGAGATGCCACCAAGCGATGAGTAGATTTCACGCCCCCGAAGCATGGCGTCGATCCACATGAGTGGTGATACCAAAACTATTAATTCATCATCATCGTGGCGCGACAGCCCGACGTCGAGCCTTGGCCGCCTGGATCGTTGTCCTCCAATTATCTCGGTCACGTGACCGCGTCCTCCAATCTTGGAGGCCCAGTAGCTGCTCGGCGTCCACATATACTGAGCTCTCCCAACGAGATTTCGGTCGTCTAGGCAGTCTTGCTCCGTCAACTCGTTTTGCATTCATCACTCTCTTTGGCATGCGATCATCGTCCATTCGTTGGACATGCCCTGCCCATTGAAGTCGTTGTAGTTTGACGATTTTCGAAACTTGCAGCTCATCGTACAGTTCATACAACTCATGGTTATACCGGATGCGCCATCCATCTCGATCGCAAACAGCCTCGAAAATTCGCCGTAGAACCTTACGTTCAAATGTGTCTAGCATGTTTCCGGAGGCTTGGGTTAGGGTCCATGCTTCGCAGCCGCAGCATAGCACTGGTCATATAATGGTTTTGTACACGCGGAACTTCGTATTTCTGTGCACATGCTTCGATTTCATTATGGGGAGAACCGAGAAAAAAGTCTTATTAGCTAACTGTATTCGTATTCTTGCCGAACAGATTGCTGCTGGTGTGGCCATTCGCCTTCGTGAAACAAGTCACTGGGCCACATCCACCACCGGCACTAGGCCATTCTGAACAGCTTGGACGTTCCTGAAACCACGGACTGTACCGTGTTGAAACTTGAGTTTGAAAGGAATTTCGACTGCCTGATCCCCTCTCGTGAGGAATGGGCGGCTAGCACCGCTCAAGAATTTGATGCCATAAGCATCTATACCGACGGCTCCAAGAGCGATGATAGCGTCGGGGCTGGTGTTTATTCGGAGAGGTTGAACATCAGACAGACTGTCCTTCCGCCTCCCTGATTACTGTAGTGTGTTCCAGGCGGAGGTTACGGCTAGCTACGAAGCTATATCATGGCTGGGGCGTAATGTAATTTCAGCTAGTGATGTAATAATTTATACAGATAGTCAATTGGTGATTAAATCGCTGGATTCTACTGTGACTCACTCGAAGTACTTGCAGAATGCCGTGCCTTAATTCTATTGATGGGAAGCTCTCTCAACATTACTCTTTGTTGGATTCCAGGTTACAGTGGCTTTGACGGCAACTGTAGGGCTGATGCACTGGCTCGCGAGGGTACTACTAATGAGGTCAGTGGTAGTTTTCGAAACGTTGGCATGCCTCTGGCAACTTGCAAATTGGCCTTAACGGCTGAGGCGACGACGAGGGCTAACATCAGGTGGAGTACCGGTAACACATGTCACGTAGCCAAGCAAATATGGCCTAGGCTGGATCCTAGTCGCTCTTTGGGGTTACTTTCGCGGGATAGAAAGCGAATCAGCAGTGTCGTGGGGGTCATCACTGGCCATTGCCTCATTGGAGAGCATGCCAGGTGACTTCGAATCTCCTCCTCTCCAATTGCCTTGACCCCTCCAGGGGCATGGGCGCGTCAACATCTCTTGCATTTCTATGCCTTGTTGACGTTTCAATAGCATATCTACTTTTCGGAAGTGCAGTTGCTAGCTTGCACCTCCTAAACTTCGAATACCGTACAATGATTAATGTAACAGCTGTGGGGACGAGGATGAGGAGGAGTGTTCATTTCATTTGCTCTGCACCTGCCCTGCTCTTGCAGGTAGTAGGAAAGACACTCTTGGCTCTTATTACTTCACCGATCTGGACGACTTGAAGGAGGTGAGTGCGGGTCAGATTCAAAGGTTCATTGTTCGCTCCGGATGGTGCGCGGACTAAGTATTGGTCGGAAGTGCTCTCTGTCGAGTCCATTTTAGTGGTATCACAACGGACTCAGAGGCGGTCTATGTGTGCTCCGTTTGGCGGAGCAGCCCCTATAACCTAACCTAACTGTATCTGTTGCTTGATTTCGTCAGTTTCGTTGGCGTCTCTTGACAAGTTGTAATCCAGGTATATGCAGTTGTTGACGAACTCGATGTTGAGGTCCCCCACGTTGATGCTCGGTTGTGCAGGTGTCCTTGTCGTCGCGTCGATTGCATTATTATTTTAGTTTACCCTCGTTGATACGTAGTCCAACTTCTTTTGCAGCGGTATCGAGCGTACGCAGAAGTTCTTCTGCGTCGGCCAATCTTCGGGACATGATGTTGATGTTGTCGGCGTACGCTGCTAATTGTGTGGACTTGATGAGTAGCGTCTTGCTGTTGTCCATATTCATGGCCCGAATAACGTGTTCCAGTGCTAGGTTGAAGAGCGTCGGTGCCAGTCCATCGCCCTGTTTCAAACCAGTGCGTGTTTCAAATAGATCAGTAAGTCTATTCTGGATCCTGACTTGTGAGACGGAGTTGGTCATCGTCATCTTTGTCAGTCGCACTAATTTTGCTGGTATACCAAATTGCAGCATGATGTTGTACAGTACTCCACGATCGATACTGTCGTATGCCTGCTTGAAGTCGACAAAGATTTGGTATACGTTTACGTTGTATTCCCAGCACTTCTGGAGTATCAGTTTGACCGCAAAGAGCTGATCGGTTGTGGAGCGACCAGGTCTAAAACCGCTTTGATATTCGCCAATGATTCGTTTTGTGTACGGTTTTATTCTATTTTCCAGAGTTTTCGTTAAAATTTTATAAGATTTTATGGGGCGGGTAGCGCAGTGTGTTGAGGTTTCAGTCTCATGTTTGACTACCGTCGTTTCGGGTTCGAATCCCGTCCACGACGACGTTCGTGGCCATGGATGTGCAGGAGGTGCATGCTGGCAACTGCATTCTCCGAAACCAGTTTATGCCGAGAAACGTCAACTGGGCCCCATGGAACACTTGACGCGCTATGCCCCACAAGGGGTTAGGGCAATTGAGAGAGAGAGATTCCCCTGTAGTTCTCACAGCGTACTTTATCTCCCGTTTTGTGGATTGGACAGATGATTCTTCTTCGCCAATCGTCTGGGATCTCCTCGTCCTCCCATACTCGCAGGAGTAATTGCTGTATGGAATTAGCTAGACCCGTTCCACCGAATTTAACAGTTCAGCTGGAATCTCATCAGCGCCCGGCGCATTATTTCGTGTTAGTGACCGCAACGCGAGATCAACTTCCTCTACTGTCGGGGGTTGTATGGGTGGGCCTAGATCAACTTTATCGTCAAGATCTTCTTGTGTGGGGATGTTAGATGGTAGGTTCAGAGCTCTTCAAAATAAGAGGCCCATCGTTTGTTAATGCCATCGGTGTTGCTGATGATTTTTCCATCCTTGTCCTTACATAGGCTATTGCTGTATTGATGGTCGTTCTTAATTGTATTTACTAGTTTGTACGCTTGTCTAGTGTCCCTATTAGTTAAGTTTTCGTTAATATTCAGCTACTGTTCGACAAAGTATTTACGTTTCTTACGTTTAATTATTCTATTCGATATTCGCCGTAGCTCGTCATATTTTTTTCATCTGGCTTTGATTCCTCGTTGAATCCATTGTCTGTAGGCCTCGTTTTTCGCGTCAAGTGAATATTTGCATTCTTCGTCGAACCAGTCATTTCACGCTTGCCGCGCTTTATATCCCACGATCTTCTCTGCGACATCCCTGATGGTACCCTTGAGTTCTTCCCAGAACCCATGGACGCCTGTGTTGCTGATGTTGTGTAGCATAGGCGATAGTCTTTCCTCAAGGGCGGCAGGAAATTCTACATCTGTAGGTCGTCTTTACCAAGTGATGATCCGAGTCTCAGCTTGCTCCTCGATAGGAGCGTACATCCATCATACTAGACGCCCATCTCCTTCAAATGAGGACGTGATCAATTTGGATGACGGTATGTGCATCTGGAAATTTCCAGGTCTGCTTGTGAATGCGTCGATGCGGGAAACACTTAGAGCTTACGATTAGATTCCTGCTGCAGGCGAAGTCGTTAAGTCGCTGGCCGCTGTCATTACATTTTTCATGGAGACTGTGGCCTCCAGTGGTCTCCCGGTGCCAACTTCCATTTCATTGATCTCGGTGCCAAGCCAATTTGTTTCCTGGACTGCAGTAATGCTCAGTTTGTACTTTTCAACCTGTTGAAGGAGGACCTTCTCGGCCCCCGGTTTGTTCAGGGAGCGTACATTCCAGGATCCGAAAGAATAATCCTTTAGTCGTCTGCGTGGTCGGCGTTGTCGATCCGTTCCATCCTACTAAACCTGAGACGCTTATGTGTTGGTCAGCCATTCAGACTACAGCTATCTGCCTTTTTCCAAACTATCTTATCATAGCACAATAGACCATTTGGCCTCGGTGTTAGTGGGCCTTTTGGCGCCAGCAGTCCCTCTCACAATCTAATCTAATCTAAACTATCTTATCGCTAAGACTTGGCCGTCAGCGGTTTGAAACACTGCCATTACCAGGGGGCGCCCACGTGGAGGACTATGGGAAAGGTCTTTTGCCCCCCAAAAAGTATCAATTGGTAACAACCATATGGATTAAAAATGAGTTTCCTATATGGTCAGTTTGAACTGTGTGTGTGTGGATCCAATGAGAAGTTTCATCGGCCATCCATTCGGATGTTATATATGTATATTTGAACTAACATTTATAGGGGAGGTTGAAGCTCATTCAGTAGGATCTTGCCCAATCTCAAAATCAACCAACTATTGTAGATCCTACTACAAACATTTGACCAAAATTTCAAGTCAGTAGCCTCATTTTATCGAAAGTTATCGTCTATTTTAAGTTTCATTTGTAGGGGAGGTAGCGGTTTGTTTGGTCGGATCCTCCTCCTTTGGCCAGATTATGCCCATCATACTAAAACTCAAGCAGCTTCTCATCTGAAGTTTACGTACCAAAAATCTGCTCCCATACGTCAATTGGCTCAAGAATTAAAATATATACAAAAACCCTGAAAAGTAGGGTAATGCGGGGCTCTTTGTAAGAAAAGTACCGTTATTTTCCAACTAATTAATCTCATTTTTACAGGAAAGTGTAAACTTACAATTTTGAGTTAGAGCTTTCACGTTTATTCAATAGGAAGTTATAGATACATTTAATTATTTTGAATATGTAAGGGAGGCAGGCGCTCCCTTGGCCGGATCACGACTATTTTCAATACCAACCAACTAGATCATACTACGAACATTTGACGGAAATTTCAAGCTTCTAGCTTCATTCCATCGAAAGTCATCGTGCGAACGGACAGACATACAGACATGGCTAAATCGAATCAGGAGGTGACCCTGATCATTTATATACATAGCGACCGGTAGCGCAGTGTGTTGAGGCATCAGTCTCATGTTTGACTACCGGCGTTTCGGGTTCGAATCCCGTCCACGACAACGTTCGTGGCCATGGATGTGCAGGAGGTGTATGCTGGCAACTGCATTCTCTGAAACCAATTTATGCCAACGAAACGTCAACTGGGCCACATGGAACAGTTGCCGCGCTATGCCCCACAAGGGATTAGGGCAATTGAGTATACCTACGAAGCCTCCTTTAAGGTGTTACATATTTTCGTCGTGACAAAAACAATATACCTTTATATGTACCTTATAAGGTCTAGGGTATACCAATGTTCTTCGCAAAATACAAATGAAACATCGCTTAATAACTCTTAAAGTATGTAAACTGAAAAGGTAATTTGCAGCTTACGGAAAGAGAATTAAATTTCATAAAATTTTATATATAAAGCTGCTCCGTACAAGGAAACATCACCGGAAAAAAGTCTTTTAAACAAAAAATACTTTCCGGAAAGCGGAAAATGTACATTTTTGGATGCATATTGTCTAATATGGAGAAAACTACTCATCCTACAAGAAAACATGTCAGAAATGAGCTTGTAGATAATTAAATTATCTTTAATTTGATATACGTGCAACGTCCGTAGGATAAGTAGTTACGAAGAAGATAAAAAAAAAAAAACAAATTTGCTCAAATTTAGCTTTCCGGACAAAAAAATGTAAATATCACTCAATAGCTCCTAAAGTATGTAATCCGCAGAAAAGCGATGTTCACAACATTAAAAGAGCATTACATTTTATAAATACTAGTACAATGCCACAAAAAGTGCGATAATGTTCATCGGCACTTTAGGTCTGTCCCATTTAAGTACATTGTAATTTTAGTCTACGCATTTATTACGAAATATGTTGTATAGTATACTGAACTTTACTACTTTTTATTCACACCAGTCAATGTGTATGTTTTCATGCACAATGTGAGTTTTGTGTAGTCTTTCAACTACCCTACGTCTACTCATGCCTTCTACCGGCATTACAGTCTCCCTGACCTCATCATGAATAATGTCTAGGATGCTCTTATGACCGCTGCTAGTTCCAAAGCGATGCCACATGGCATCCCTTTCCATGCGTATTGCCGAAAGCGCCGCCGTTTTCTTTATAAATACGTCCAGTGGCGCAGTCCCAGCAATGTCTCTATTGCTGGCGTTGGTGTGGTGCGCATTGCACCACACATGCTTACGCAAACTATCCTTTGTACCCCATCTAGCTACCGCTTTGTGGTTTTCTGCATGGCTTTTGGCCACCATACCACTGATGCATAGGTTAGAATGGGTCTTACCATCATTGTGTACATCCAGTGTGCCGCTTTAGGTGAAATTCCCCACCTACGAGCACACTCTCTTACATTTATGCAAAATCCTTTTCGATTTTTGGATCTTCTCATCAACGTGAGCATTCCAAGCTAGTTTCGCTTCTAAGGTAACCCCCTAGATGCTTCACTTCCTTGGACACCTTAATTTCCGAACCAAAAAGCTGTAAGGGAGTTATCTCTGTGTGTTTCCTCTTACGAATAAAAATCATAGTGTTTGATTTACTAGCGTTTATGGTTAGCTCTTGCTCATTACACCACTCTTCGGTTACTTTGAGAGCCTGTCCCATGCAACCTTGAATTGTGTCCATGAACTTTCCACTAATCGTAAGAGCCAAGGCATCGGTGTATCCTACAGCGCGTACGCTCATCGAGCCCAGCTTCCAGAGAAGACTGTCTAAGGTGATGTTCCACAATAGAGGCGAAAGAACACCTTGTGGGCATACTCAATTGCCCTAACCCTTGTGGGGCGTCAACTATTTCATCTGGCCCAGTTGACGTTTTGTTAGCATAAACTGGTTTCGGAGAATGCAGTTGCCAACATGCACCTCCTGCACATCCATGGCCACGAACGTCGTCGTGGACGGGATTCGAGAGAGAGACTGATACCTCAACGCACTGCGCTACCGGTCGCCCCAACTACTTTACCCCGTATTCTGGTACATCCACTGACAAGATTTATCACCCTCTGCTTAAGCATAGATTCGATCCACTTAATTATATTAGAATCAACCCCCGTTCAGTCAGGGCGTTCCTTAGTTTGGTAAAGGAGATTTTATCAAAAGCACCCTCTATGTCCATAAAAGTAGACATAGCAATCCCGCCATTATTAATCTCTCTCTGCAACTCTAACAAGTTCGTGTAGAGCGGTTTCTGTAGATCTGTCTGTTCTATAAGCATGTTGGCACCTACCCAGAGGACTATACATTAGCGTGGTTCTGCAGGTAGTCCACCAACACCCTTTCCATTGTTTTCAACAGGAATGATGTAAGGCTAACCGGCCTGAAGGACTTTGCCTCTGTATAGTCCTTTTTGCCCCTAATCCTGATATAAATATGATCAAACAAGCAAATAATAATAAAACTGTTGCTGGTATAGTCCCCTCAATTAAAATATTAAACCGAATTAATAAATAAATACCCGCATTAACAAGGGTAGAAGAATGGTCCTTTTTTCCCGGTTTAGGCAGGAAGACCACCTTAGCCTCCCTCCATGCCTTCCGGATGTAGCCTGTTGAAAGACAGGCGACAAATATGTTCCGGATCCTATCTAGTAGAGCGCTCATGCCCCACTGTAGTAGTGGCGGGAATATTCCGTCTATTCCAGCCGTTTTAAATGATGCAAAACAGTTTATAGCACTTTTGACACCATTTGGAGTTATTATCCTTTCACTCACACTTGACGTCGATCTGTAGCAAAAGAGTGTAAGGTGAAGTTTGGAGCAAGCTTCATAAACTTTTGCCCATTGTCCTTTGGCAAATTAATAATAAATATTTTCATGTTTAGCGTTACGGGCCCCGCTCGAAGCTCCGGAATTTCTTATAGTTAGTAGGGCTTGAGAATCGCAGATATAATCTTTATGTATTTTTACATATTGCAACATTCGAACATTTCATTTGCCATCTTTTAAAGTCCGTTCATATTTTCTCCATCAACAGCCTCTCTCTCGAAGAATAGCCGTCAGAACAAGCGGAAATTTCCCGGAGGTGATTCAGGCCCAACTGGCAAAAAAGGTCGACCAACATCCGACATTTCCGGGCATGTTAAGCTTCCGGCTCACGGTTATCCGCTTGAACATCCCTTCAATAAGGACGGCTACAGATATATTCTGGCCGAACCCGATCCGCATGCACCATTTCGACAGGAATTCGATGAGAGTGCAGATTGGGCTGGTAAACCCATTCCCGGCTGGTTATATCGCACGCTAACACCAAACTCGGTGCTACTGGCACTTCACGATCGTGCACCTCAGCTGAAAATCGCTGAAGATCGTTTGGCGGTGACGGGCGAAAAGGGCTATTGCATGGTTAGAGCGACGCATGGTATGTACCTATATTTTTGTTAATTTTTAATATAATCAGTAAAATTTATCGTTTATTTAGGCGTAAGTCGTGGAACGTGGTACTTTGAAGCAACGATCGAAGAAATGCCCGAGGGATCGGCAACGCGTCTTGGCTGGGGACAGGAATACGCAAATCTTCAGGCCCCTTTGGGCTACGACAAGTTCGGCTATTCGTGGCGTTCACGGAAGGGCACTCGATTTCATGAGAGCCATGGCAAACACTACAGCACTGCCTATGGTGAAGGCGACACCTTGGGATTCATAATCCATTTGCCGGAAGCGAATTTTGTTAAGCATTTGCCGAATACTTTCAAGGATCGGGTAAGTGAGAAAAAAGTCGGTTTCAGTATTCGACAATAAATTCATTGTTTTTACAGCCACTTGTGAAATTCAAAAGCCATTTGTACTACGAGGAGAAGGACAAGGTCCAAGAGACACTGAAAAGTCTGAAACCACTGCCGCGAAGTAAGATAATCTTTGTGAAAAATGGCGAAGCCCAGGGCGAAGCATTCGCCGATATTTATGGTGGCGTGTACTTTCCGACCGTGTCTATTCACAAGAATGCAACGGTCAGTGTGAATTTCGGACCGACTTTCAAACATCCCGAAATTCTGCAACAGTTTAATGCAAGAGGAGTGAGTACTAGTGGCATTGAATTTCTTTTCAAAAATGTCTAAACTAAAATAAATTGGAATTGTCTTATTTTTCTGCAGATACACGAACGTATTGAGGATTTAATTTGCGAACAGACGATGTCGGATCTTTTATATTTCACGGAGAACGATGGACGTTTGAGACTGGATACTTTTAGTTTGTAAAATTTCGAATCATTTTTAGGATACGTTAAGGTAGACACTACATGTTTTTATATTATGTAGATTTTTCGATCACAATGAATTGCAAATATATTTTTCTTTAAATTGGACATGAATTTGGACATGTGATGCATAGGTGCCGACGGCTAGCTTCGTGTGAAGGGTGTCACACAGACACTTTCGATAGTCTGTGTGGCTATAAATGAAAAATGAAATTAGCAGTAAAACTTGTTTCGATTCCATTGTTCCTATGAGAGGTATATGAAATAGTCGGCCGACTTCACCAAAAATTAGGAACGTGATTTAGCGGTAACTAATGGTCGATTATATTACGTTTACACTATCCCCAGATTACTTCATCTGCGCCAGCTGAGATAATCTGCGACTGTCAAATACATACAATTTTGAACTCACCACACCCAGATTACGCTGCAGATGAAGTAATCTGGGGATAGTGTAAACGTAATATTAATGTGAAATTTGGTAAAGATATCTTTAGAAATAAAAAGGTTTTCTGACAAACTTACTTTTGGACCTGTTGTTCCTATGACAGCTATATGATATAGTGGTCCAATTTCGGCAATGTATTGTACAATAGTTTGGAAATAGATACCATTGAAAATTATAAAATTTTGTTACGATATCTTGAGAAACAAAAAAGTTTTCCTCACAAACACAGGCTTGTGAACCGGTCGTTCCTATGGTAGCTATCTGACGCAGTGGTGAGATTCCGCTGGTTCCGACATATATGTATGTATATGTGCAGTCGAAAGAAGGCATTGTACAAAATTTCAGCTCGGTACTTTAAAACTGGGACTAGTTTGCATAGAAACAGACGGACAAAGCTTAATCGACTCATCCCGTCATACTGATCAAGAATATTTATATGGTCGGAGATGGTTCTTCCTGTGCGTTGCAAACTTAATGACAAAGTTAATATATCTTATCACATTCAGGTATAAAAAGGACCCCAGGAGGATATTCCTTCTTCTTATAGTCAGGGTATGACATTTGCATAGTAGATGAAAAGTACACTCTCCCTCATCTCCGCACCTGATTAGCATGTTCGCCGATTAGGTAATGCCCAGTAATCATCCCAACATGAGTCTCAGCTTTATTCTATTCAACGCCAACAGCTCCGCAGAGTGTTTAGGATCGAGCCTAGGCCAAAGTTGCTTAGTAACAATACCAAGTGCTACCATTACTTCACCTGGCGTTGGCAGTACTCGACGCATCAACATTTCATTTTACAGGCTACTAGGGACCACCCAATATGGATATGACAGTCCTATCCCCCCAATCGTGCCTTCTCTAGCCAGTTCATCCGCTCTGCGGCTAACGTCAAAGCCACTTTGGGCCGGCATCCAACAAAGTGAGATGTTGAGAAATATCCCCATCTCCAGGAGGAAGAAGCGACATTCGGCAACCGTCTCCGAGTTTGTAATAACGGTCTCGAGGGATTTGATCGCCTTCTGACTATCAATGTAGCTATAACATTATGCCCCAGCCCGACGAGAGATTCCCAATTAGCCGCGATCTTCGCCTGAAGAACGCTGCAAAAGTTCGGGAGATGATTCAGTTTATACGAGTACACTCTCACTCCTTGATCCGTCTTAGTCTCACACACTGTCGATCTCGAACTCGAACACGAACCTAGTACAAATGGACCGGTTTTCTTCACGTTTACGCCAAGTGTGTGTGTGTGTGTGTACCAGGTTCGTGTTCCAGTTCGAGATCGATAGTGTATGGTGACACTCCGAGCTATCGGTGTATAAACTTATAGCATTCTCACTCCTGGGAGATGTTTGCCACCCACTCGTCCCGTGTAGGGATTGGGCTTACAAAGTTCAAATGGGGCTGAGCAGAGAATCCAAAGATAAACTTGTGTGCTGCATGAACGTCTCACCCTGCGATTGGGTATTCGTATCGTAGTATTTGGTTTTTTTTTTCGTTTGAACAAATGATTTTGACGTGACAACGTCTAAGAGGAGTTATTAATAATATAAGTAAATTAAATATAAAAAATTTCTATAATTATTCTTATTAAAAATTTGTGTCGAGAAAATGTGAATTGAACCCTTTGGTTTTTATACATGGAGTGAATTTTAGGAAATACGAGTGTCGTCTGAATCGGGGTGATAAGGCTAATGCAATGGAGTGTTGTTGATGGTCTTTTTAACAGTTTCGTGTTGATATCAGATATCAAAGCGATATCGATACAATACCAAAGCGATATGAAATCGAGATCGAAGCAACATTAAAGCGATATCTCGAAGTGGTATTGAAGCGGCATGTTTGCCAGAAAACGGGTCGTCGTCAATAGGGGGAAATTATTGCCAATTTTTCTGGTTAATTTCCGCTATTCATGGGTTACATGAATCTGAACTTCTGAATTACACAAAATTGTGTAATTCAGATATTCAATATTTGAAACTGAGCACAACCAATACCGTCTTTGTGAAACAATAGACTCCGCGACACATGCTTAGGTTCAGTATTATTTTGATTCATAAATGCAACAACTTCTATTCATTTCAGTGGCACATAATTTTTAGCTATACTATTTCGATTAACGGTTATTTTGGTAAATGTTTCAAATCTTTCAAGTGGTCCGTATAGCTAAGGGAGTTTTATGAAATGAATGCAGTAGGGGAATTCATGCTCACGTCGTAAACGTCATATTTGTCGTAAAGTTGTAAACTTCTGTCATTTTACTATGGAGATGACAGAAGTTTTCGACGAATACGACGTTTACGACTTTTGCGACACTGAGCGTGAATCCCCCTAATATGTACTACTTTGCCTTAACCCCTAGCGGGGCATAGCGCGTCAACCACTCCTGCGCGCCATCGTACTCTGTTCTGGGCAATGGGGCGCAACTCCCCAAAAGACTTACCCAGTGCCTGACACTCCTTTGCCACAGATCGACGCCATGTGATTCGAGGACCCCCTCTTGGTCGGCCTTGGTTGGAAATGGGGTTCCATTTCATGGCATGCAAAGCAATGCAGTTATCACCCTTCCGTAATGTGTGACCTATCCACTGCCATTTTCGCCTGCGTATCAATTCGTCGATTGGCATCTGACCCGTACGCCGACTTAGCTCTTCATTTGATATTGTTTCGGGCCAGAAAATTCTTAAAATTCGACGAAGACATGAGTTGACGAAAACTTGCAGCTTTCTGGTAACTCCTACGGAAACTTTCCATGTACTGCTCCCATACAAAAGCACTGATAGTACCAGGGAGCGAAACAGGCCCAGCTTGGTCTTGATGCTGAGATAACTGCTCTGCCAGATTTTGGACAGCATGCCGTATGCGCGTTTAGCCTGGTTGATACGACGAGCGATGTCCTGCTCCGTACCACCATTTTCGGCAACAATGCTACCCAGGTAGACGAAGTTGTCCACCTTCTCCACAGGCTGCCCATTAATATTGATGGCAATAGGTGTCGGATTTCTTTTTCGCAACGGCGGGCTAAGAACCTTGGTCTTGTTGGTATTAATCTTTAGCCCAACCTTGCTTGCCTCCCTCTCGAGATCTAACGCCATTGCGGACAGATCCATGATTTTGTGGGAGAGTAGGCATATGTCGTCAGCGTAGTCAAGATGTTGTAGATAAGATGTCAAAGTCCATTGAATTCCTCTGTCGAGTCCGGATAGGGCTGCATGCAACACATCGCCGATCACAATGAGGAATAGGATCGGTGAGAGGATGCACCCCTGCCGAACTCCACTGCGAATCTCAAAGTCCCCCGACACCTTACCTTTATGCAGAACGCGACATTTCGCGCCGTCATAGGTTGCCTTAATAATAGCCATAAGCTTCTCAGGGATGCCTCTCCTGCGCAAGGCCGCCCATATAGAATCCCGGTTCACACTATCGAAAGCCTTTTCGAAATCGATGAAAAGCAAGTGAAGCGGAGAATCGTATTCAGCGCATTGCTCGATGATGATTCGCAAGGTGTTAATGTGATCGACACAGGAGAATCCAGATCGAAAGCCAGCCTGCTCTTCATCAATTGTGCTTTCTAAGTGGGCCTTTAGTCTTTCCAGGACGATTTTAGCTATTATCTTGGCAACGGCAGGAAGCACAAATGCCTCTCCAATTATTACAGTCTGTGAGGCTACCCTTCTTTGGAAGTTTGATGATCAAACCTTCCTTCCACTCAGTGGGAAAGGTCTCTGTATTCCACGCTTTATCAACAAGTGGGTGCAGCAAATCGGCAGCTACGCTTGGCGCTGCTTGATAAAGTTCGGCAGGGATGCCGTCAAGTCCGGCGGCCTTTCCTCGTTTTAGTGCAATAATTGCAGTGACTATTTCCTCTTTAGTCGGGGCAGTGGACCGTATACGCACATTTTGATGGTTAGCTAAATTATCTATATGAGGGGGAACTTCACCAGAGGTTACACGGTTCAAGACCGCGGCGAAGTGTTCTTTCCACCGCCTCATTTGATCTTCTTCCAAGATAAGTAGCTTTCCATCACTATCTTTCACCGGATGTTGACAGGAGTTTCGACCACCTGTAAACTCCTTGATGACACCGTATACGGCGTTTAAGTTGTTACTTCTAGCGGCTTCTTCTGCTGACGCTAAAAGAGAATTGGCATAAACTCTTTTATCGCGTCGCACACTACGCTGAACTTCTCGAGCTTTCTGACGGTAAAGGAGTTCGATGCTGCTTCGATTGTCGTCTGATGCTGCAGCCAAACGAACTTTCAGCTCCTTTCTTTCAACAATCCGCTGCCATGAAGCGTCGGACATCCAGGGCTTATTCCGGCAATCCGGGTTTGGGCCAAGGATGGTATTTGCGCTATCAATGTACGCATTTTTTATGGCATCCCAGTTTTCGTTTATGTCACTATCTGGGTGACTAGTTATGTCAGCCGCTTTTTGCGCAAGATGGTCATTATATTGTTGTAAGACAGCTGGATTTTTTAGTCGAGCGGTGTTGAATTTGCGGGGCCTGGATCTTTCGTCGCTGGGGCGGCGCACGGCTGCAATACGCAATCGAACATTAGCGATCATAAGATAATGGTCTCTTCCCATCCCAATATCGGCACCCTTCTTGTTTCGCACGTCCAGGAGGCAACTCTTGAATCTTTTACTAATGGCAAAATGGTCGATCTGATTTTGTGTTCTGCGCCGATCAACAGAGGACCAGCTGATTTTGTGGTGGTCCTTATGCTCAAACATAGTACCACCGATGAAGAGACTGTGAAAGTTGCAGAACTCTACAAATCTTTCACCGTTGTCATTACGATCACCAAGACCGTGTCTCCCCATCACATGTCTGAGCCCATAGTTATCAGCGCCAACTTTCGCATTCAAATCACCCATAACCATTATAATGTCACCTTTAGGTGTTCTGCTCTGAACGGCGTTTAGTTCTTCGTAGAAGGAGTCTTTTGCCAAGACATTGTCGGGTTCAGTAGGGGCATAACATTGTATTATTGAGATGTTCCTCATTTTGGTCCGGAACCTGGCGGTCAAGACCCTGTCAGAGACCGGTTCCCAGGATAAGAGACAGTTTCGCGCGGCTCTGGTTAAAAGGAGCCCCACACCTGACTCACGACGACTACCGGTAGCTTTACCGGAGTACAACATTACAGTGCTGCCCGTTGGAGAGATGAATTCTCCGCTGTTCCACCATCTTATCTCACTAACTCCTAAGATATTTAATTTGTACCTCAGAAATTCACTCTCTAATTGAAGAAATCGTGCGTTCTGGGGACCTTCTGATCCATTGTCCAGGAGAGTACGCACATTCCAGAATCCAATCTTTGTCATTGTACGATAGCTAAAAGTCGTAACCATTGAGTCAGTCCTTATCCGAGGCATAGTTGACGTTTCGTTAGCATATAAAGATTTCGGATAGTGCAAGTTGCTGGCATACACATCCTGTCCTTTGATTGTCGGTTTTAACGACAGGCCCTCAAAGGGAAAGGCCGTGGTATTTTTTTCACACCCCACACCACAGGGGTACCTCAACCAAATCATCGCACCGCCATCACTGGCGGCTTGACGTTGGTTGGCAATGGTCAGTGACCACTGCCGTTCCAGAGGGCGCCCACGCGGAGGACTATGGAAGAGGAGTTTTTGCCCCCCCGCAGTGCGACAATTGTATAGGTTCACTTACTTTAACGAGTAGTATCGCCGCGGTAAGCAGTGTTTTTTCCTGAGTCCGACAGTGAAATAATGTCGAAAGGAAAAATGATTGATTGATTGATTGAGTTTTGTTTTGTCTCGCGTTGTATGAGCCACCTTGAATTGGTGCCACACTTAAGACGAGACGGTTGGCTAAGCCAGGATAGGCCTATATCACCAGCGATTGTCGATAAACATGATTGAATTAATATAGCTCGTAACTAAATTTTTTTTTTTTTTTAACAATGAATTAAGTGATTTTTGACTTGATTAAGGGTCCATGTATGTTTTCCCTGTTTCCATATATATTTTTTTTTTCCAATTTTTTTTTTTTTTTAATTTTTTTTTTTTTTTAATTTTTTTTTTTTTTTAATTTTTTTTTTTTTTAATTTTTTTTTTAATTTATGTGTCTATATGTATATATATATATGTATATATATATCTATTTTTTTTTTTTTGTTTAAATGAGAGGAAGAGGGAAGAGGGTGTGGGCGGAAGTGTGGATTAGTTGAGTTGAAACCAAAAAACAAGAACTAAGCGAGTTCGTTAGAGAAAGAAAGCGAAGTAATTCAAAGAACAAGCAGGTGAATGAAGAAAAAACAAAGCTGGTGCCTAATATTTAGTATACGAGCTACTTCAAATGTTGATGTTGGCCTCCATCAAAAAGTTTGCGAGACCGTCAATGTTTTCCATTTTCATGCCAGTAAGTAGGTCTTCTAAGTTGAGGAAGTCATGAAAAATGTGGTTATTGAGTCTTGCACTGTGGTATTTGCCGCACTCAAAGATTATGTGGTTGTTATGTTCCGTGGTTAAGCAGATGTTACATAAATCCGACTCAACAACATTTATTCTGGCTAGAAACTTTCGATTATATCCATGATTTGCTAAAATTCTGTTGATCATTTTGACAATTTTGGGTCTGTAAGTTGACTTGTTAAACCAATTTGTTTGTGGAATATCCGGGAAGATTTTTGCAAAGAATTTTCCTTTGGATTGAGACATGATTTTGTACTCCATGTTCCAGTTATTTTTATTGTTGTCATAATGTGTTTTAAGCCATCTTGGCTTGAGAGCGGGAGAGGTGTGGGTACTCCAAAGGATCTAGCTATTTTCGCAGATAGGTCTGCCATCTCATGAAGATCAAAACCTACATGGGCAGGGGTCCAGATAATATGCACTTCGCTGAGGGATCTGATCAGGCTGTGGATTTCATTTATGAGATAATGCTGTTGTTTGTTGTTGAGCAACATATTGCATGAGAAAAGACTGTCTGTGAAAATGGCAAGTTTGAGAAAACGTCTTTGTATTGATAACTTAACGCACTCCTTGATCGCTCTCAGTTCCGCTGAGATGACGGATGTAGAGTCGGTGACCTTGAAGATGTGTGTTTCTCTTGTATTTTTAAACAAACACGCAAAGCCTAAAGCGTTTCCGTCAAAGGATGCGTCTGTGGCAGCTATTGTGAAGCCATTTGCTCTTAGGACTGATTCTAGGTTGCATAGTTTTTGGAATATGGGGATGTCACACGGAGCCAGCCTCTCTCTTGCCAATACTTCCCTAAAATCAAGATTTATTGTGCAGTTTGGAGCGGGATTTCCAGGCGTGTCTTTCTGGATGCTCTCAAAAATTTCACTGAATTCTCGGTAACATGATGTTAAGCTGTTGTTCAGAGAGGAATTGTTTTGAATTTTTCCATAGACATCATTGTTGCTGTTTTTGATTTTGATGACTTCCTTGGCAGTACAGAGTAGGCTCCTATATTGAAATGGAAGTTCACCAGATAGGGCATAGATGATTTGAACAGGTGTTGTTTTGGCCAGTCCTAGGCATCTCCTAATGTTGTTATTTAGGAAGGATGTTATCTTGTCATTAACATACTTGGGTTTATTGTTAGCTGTTGTGATTCCGTATTCGAGTTTGGAGCGAACAAGGCTTTTATACAAAGTGAGGCTCTTCGAAGGGGATAAGCCTCCTTTGAATCCTGATACATATTTCAATGCATTTGTTCCGGAGCTCATTTTTTTGATGGCTTCGTCATAGTGCTGTTTCACGGATAGAGAGGATGAGATTAGGAAACCAAGAAATTTCATGTTGGTGGTCTGTTGAACCAGTTCATCACCAATGGTAATGTTTAGATCTCTTCCTCTATTCTTAGAGAACCTGATTGTTTGACTTTTGCTGCTGTTTATGACCAGGCCTAGGGAATTGCACCGTTCAACAAACAGATTTGTTTTGTTTTGGAGGTTTTCGATTGAGTCCCCTATCTTTTCCCCAAGGGAGATGATAACAAAATCGTCCGCAAACTGGAAAATGTGAGTCATATTGTCAGAAATTTGGTGTAAGCTGGCTGTGTACAAGTTGAAGAGCGTGGGGCTTAGGCAGCTGCCTTGTGGAAGTCCGTTTGTAATTTCTACGTTTTCAGCTCCCATTGTTAAGACCCTTTTACGAAGGAAGGATATCTGATAACTGTTTGTCTTTTTTGGGGATGGGGACTATTTTGATCTTCCTCCATTCCTCGGGAAGACTTTGATTGTTCCATATGTTGCAGAGAGCCTCAAAAACTTTTAGCAGAGCTTCATTGTTTAAGCTTTTTAAGTGCCCATATGATATGCCATCAGGACCGGCCGCTGAGGAGCTCGACCTTTTGGCGAGTATCTTTAGAAATTCCTGGTAAGAGAAAAAGGGAGGCTCCGAGTGAGTGGGTACGACTCGCCTCTGACGAAATATTGACGTATTGAAGAAGGAAGGCTATTCAAATCGCCAAATTGCGCAACGGATACATCGTAGTTGTCACGTCCTAAATAATTACATCCAGGATTGCGAGAATTACGGCCAACGACACGGAAGAGGTAGAAAAAGGGCGATATTGCCCAATTAAAATGACTGTTATTAAGAGAAGCATCCAATTCAATTACTGCGCGTCAACTTGCAGAGAAAATGGAATTAACGGCAACTGTAAAGGTCGCCACACACGATAACCATTTTAGTCGTGAGCATGCATCGAACCACGTCAAACTGAATAGAAAAAAAATCTGCTCATTTCTACCGTAATATTTGATGGTTCGATGGAAGTTCGGTCGTGGTTCTGCGCGATCATGTGTGGCGATCTTTAGGACAGTCCAACGAGCCCTAAAAGCTAGCCCATCTTTAAAACGTTTGCGACTAGAAAAACCAGCGTTGACGCAGTAACATCGTTCACAACGCCTGGAGTTGGCATGGAAGTTCGCAATGGAGACAGGTATTGTTCACAGACGAGGAACGGTTTTCGTTGAACGGTCCAGATGAGTTATATTATTATCACGATAGTAGGAAGGAAACTATGTACCTGTCACACCACCATTCCCGACCAGGTGTTCCGGCGGCAGCCAGTTCTTCGTACCGGAACGACCCGTTTTTCAAAGGCCAAGAGCTGTCAAACCCCCTGTTATATGCAGTATATCTGTATTATTTCTGATATTCCATGGTTTTGAAAAAAATATTAGAAAACCAAATAGTCTCTATTTTACCATTTCCTGGGAGAAAACATGGCTGAACCTAAGCATTTGCCGCGGAGTGTATACATGATCCAATATTTTTTCCCCAATAAGAGGAAAGTTTCCGTGTATAATATTTTTAATTTTATTTCGAACTCGTTTGACGTCACGCAAAAACCGTGGATTTTTTCTTTCGTTAAGGATCCTGACATGTGAACCAATGCTGGACATTCATTTGAAGGTATCTACGAGAATTAAAAAAAATAAGCTTGAAATAGTTGTTGTTGTTGTTGTAGCAGCGCTTCGAGTTCAGATGTTAGTATCCTCTGTGTCCGGGTTGAGAAAATCAGCTGCCTCGATGGGGTTCTCCCATAACGCAATAGGAGTTAAGCGCGTGGAGGCTTCTAGACAAGTAAAGATATGCTCAACGTCGTGTGGAGGGAGGCCATATGCTGGGCAGGAGTTTTGGACTTCACTGTCGATGCGGCATAGGTACGAATATGAATTCAGACGCGATCACCAACCAGAGCGGAGTTGAGCTGAGCGTTGTTCTGGTAGCTCTTGGGAGCCGGGCTCCGTCTGGAGATATGGCACGTAGTTCCGGATTCAATACCTTTTTTCGGTTTTAGTTCCGCGCCCGAAGAGAGCATTTCTTCACTGTGCAGCGTGGTGATCACTGATCACCGACTTATAGCTGGTGTTATCGAAGGGAACTTTTTTAAACCTTTGGACTTCCCTTTCGCGGTCCCTCATATTGCGTCAAACGTGACGCGTCGGTGGGGTTTTGTCTATCAGGTTTGAGTTGGGATTCCAGGGATTCCAATAACAACCAACTAGATACTGCTTGGTGAGAAGAGTGTTGTGGCTTTTTAAGGGCATCATTTTGGTCTCTTGATACAGATGGTCCTGTGACGACATCAAGAGGCAGCCTGTGACAGTTCTAAGAGCAGTGTTCTGACAGGTCTGTATGTTTCTCCATTGAGTATCGCATAAATTGTCTGACCATATGGGAGCCGCATAATTGGCCACAGATGTCCCGATGGATTTGTATGTCGCGAGTAGGGTCTCCTTATCTTCCCCCCCAGGAACAGCCAGCTAAAGCGTTGGGGACTTTGTTCCTGCCTCTCATCCTGTCACAAATGGTTGACGCAGCCGAGGAGGTGGCCATGCTGTCAAGGGTGACACCGAGAATTTTTGGGTGGTTAATTGAAACGGTCGTCCGTAATGGTGATATCTCGCAATTTCTAGAGTTTCACACTGAGTTTGGCATCCCCTTTGGTTCAAATTGGAAGTTGACGAGTCCGTTCGTTATTAGCTTTAGCTAGACGATATGCCGGCGCATATAGAGCACATAGAGTTTCACACTGAGTTTCGCATCCCTCTCTTTGGTTCAAATTGGAAGTTGACGAGTCCGTTCGTTAATAACTTTAGCTAGACGATATGCCGGCGCTGTGATGTAAAACCACCAATCAGCCATTAGACCACGCATTATACCACCTATTAGACCAGCGATTAGGTAACCTATTAGATTAGTCATTAGACCACCTGTTAGACCACGTAGTGGGACATGTGATAGGTGGTCTAAAGCTTGGTTTTATGGCTGGTCTGATAGGTGGCCTAACTCGGTTATTTGATCTAATGTGCAAAAGGCCATTAATGCTGGAGATTCATTGACGTCCAAAAGCCAAATTTTCCCTGGTCCAAGCCAAAATTTCCCCGGTGGATGTATGGATTGGACAGGGCAATTTTGGCTTCGACCAGGGATGTATGCTAGCTACCGCATCATCCGAAAAAAATATGCTATTGAAACGTCAACAAGGCATAGCTATGCAAGAGATGTTCACGTATCCATGGCCCTGGAGGGGTCAATGTAATGCAATTAACTACAACGACAATAACTATTGAATCGTAGTAGTCTGGATGGCGCAACGATTAGCACATTTAGCCTCTGTTTACTGGGTGTTTCGATTCCTACGATACAAGATGATTTACATATCAGCTAAAAAAGGCAACAATCAAGTCAACACTCTTAGGAGACAAGATGGTAATATCACAGAGGATGCCGCGAGCACAGGCAAATTGCTTCTGGGTACCCATTTTCCTAGGTGCGTAACTTTACAGGAAAATATCAGCTACTCGCTCGACGTAGGGGTGGGCTATGAGGCATCCCGCTCAGACTGGAGTATTGCCAAAGATATCTTCACCTACAATAAAGTAAAATGGGCCACCGATTCTATCGACCCGTATAAAACTGCTAGCATGGATGGCATCATCCCCGCTCTGCTACAAAAAGGGAAGGATATACTTATCCCCTATCTCCTGAATATATTCAAAGGCAGCAAAGGATGTATTTGTAAAACTTTAAAAGCCGTCCCAATCAGCTTTGTTGTAATTGATGAACACCGCCTGCACGTTAAAAGTTTGATGGTCCGTCGAGTCTGAAGATGATCGGAAGATGATCAGCTGACAGTGTGAGAACGGGCTACCAATGTCTATCGTTGATCAGACTGGCACTAGCGATAGAGAAGTCAGGAGAGCTAGAGCATGATCCCACAATACGAGTGGGAGTATCGTCATTCAAAGGACAAAATTCAGATGAGTCCAATTCTTCAGCTATTGTGACTCCTCTGGCGTCATTATCAAGGCTGGAGTGTCATAGCTCATAATGTGCGTTAAAATCACCAAGTACGAGGCGTTGCTTACCGGTGAGTAAAGGACTGAAGTTGACCCTGTAACCTGTTGCAAAGTTTCATTGCAGACACAGACACAGGATTGATTTCGATACCGGCGTGGATGAGGAGAACTGAGAGCAATTGCGCCGATAGATGTTGCTCCCAATTGATATAAAAAACCGATGCTGACAGATACAAACACACGTACATACTTTCGTTCGGGCGTTGAAGCGGTGTGGCAGCTCTTGGCCGTTTTTGATAACGGGTCGTTCCGGTGCGTAGAACCGGCTCCTGTAGGAACGACCTTCAGGTAGCTGTGCTTGGTGGCTCTTCGGGCCACTGAAACCTGAGTTGAATCTTTTTTTTATAACTTAATTACTTTCGGTTTCCCTTATAAAATATTTTACGTGTACATAGTATGTTGAATGTTGGAATTTTCGACAGGTTAGCGACACGAGAGCTGCACTACGGCAGGAAGCTGTATCGTTGCGTGGTACCAAATGGAACTGTTAGTCAAAAGGTAGATTCCGGGCATTCTGTTAAAAACCGTCAAGGCTTTAGGTCGTTCCGATGAGCTATTAAGTCTTATTTAAGCCAGAGTATTTTATAAAGACAACGAAGTGTATGTACATATATAACATTGCGAAATAAACTTTTATATTAAACGGAAAATAAAACTTATTACGTACGAGTAATTCATATAAAGATTCCTTATAATGCTAAAAGCTTCAGTCTTAGTTTTTAGGATTTAAAATTAACCACCAAACCATGCATTCCGTAGTTCGTGTTCGTACTCCCCATTTTACTCAAATCACTTCTTTTCCTGTTTTCCCGGGATGGTCTCAGCGACAGATTTGGGATCATCTAACCACATACTATACTTCGAATTCACCACAAAATCCTTACTAGAACTACACAGTTTACAGACGACATGAAGTTCCGTTTGGCTCTTCGTATCGTCACCATTCACCTCAACGTCGGCAGACGTGCCCGGTTTCAGGACAATGCCACAAACTTTGCACAGCGTTCGCTTCATTTTCGGTTCCCTAAAAATACAGTTCAATTTATTAGTACAAATATCGGTAGTAACAATTCCAAATTTACATTCGCAGAACAGTTTTCTTGCCGATGGATTTGCACAAAGTACCATAGTGGCTGGCCAGCACGGGATTTTTGTCCACCACGAGAGCTGATGCTTGATACAGGAAATTCATTCGGCTGAACACTTCGCGGCCATGCACTCCTTTTTGTTTGTTGGACATGTTAAAGTAGGAAGCTTCGAGAAATATTAATTTTACATCAGGATGATTCCTGGTTAGCGCCCTTTTGTTTACGTTCTTAATTCCACGTTTTGTTTACTGTCAAAACTGTTCTCAATCGAACTACATCACCGACTCAGCTGTGTTCGGTTATGTCAAATTCCTCTGCTGTGAGAAGGGCCGGCTTTGAGGTCACTCTTGTCACTTACTGGAGTGTTTATCAATTTACGACCGAGTTTTCAATGTTTTCGTGAATTCTAATCGAAAGTGTAGGCGACAATGCCAATTATCCTGGGCGGCGGCATAAGTGGCCTGTCGGCCGCTTATTACCTCACAAGACAACGCGTTCACCCCATCACACTTGTCGAGAGAGCGAACCGTCTCGGTGGTTGGATCAAAAGTGAAAATCATGGTGACCAAGGCTTTATCTTTGAAGCAGGTCCGCGAACAATTCGCCCCAAAGGATTGGCCGCGGCAAACACATTGGAATTGATTGATGACTTGGGCCTCGATCAAGAGATTAGACCAATTTTCTCCGACAGTCCGGCAGCACGGGTGCGGATGATTTACGCTCGCAACAGATTGCATGTACTGCCCTCAAGTTTGGGAGGAATCATGAAGAAAACTTCGCTCTTTGAGAAGCCTCTGATCCGAAGCATACTGCACGACTTGAAGGCTCCTCGGTCATCGCAACGGCTGGAGGACGAGTCTATCTACAGTTTTGTTGAGAGACGATTTGGCCGGGACCTCGCTCAGTACGCAATCAGCCCCATGATCTGTGGTATATGCGCGGGTGATGCAAAGGAAATCAGCGTGCGATTCCTCATGAATGATCTCTTCGAGAAGGAGCAGAAGTACGGTGGTATCATTAAAGGTTTACTTATGAGCGCTATAAAGGGCGAACGCAAGCCAGTGGAGGAGAGCCTTAAGAATGCTGCAAACTGCAAGCTCGCGAGGAGGGCAAAAGAGGAACGTTGGAGTATCTATTCGCTGAAAGGAGGCTTGGAACTCCTTCCACAGACAATTGAGACAAATTTGCGAGTGTCCAACGTGGACATCAAAACAAATGCTGAGTGCCGAAAGGTGGAATTCCGCCCAAACGGGGCCGTTGTAAATATTGACGGCACCGAATGCAAAACAGATCGAGTTATCAGCTCTCTCCCCACTCATCGGTTGGCGAGTCTTGTTGAACAACAGCATCCTTCGTTCGCAGAAAAGCTACGAAGTATTCCCTATGTGAACGTAGCCGTAGTTAACATCCAATTCGACTCGGGCAATCTGCTAAAACAGGATGCCTTTGGATTTTTGGTGCCACCCAGTGAGAATCTTCCGATTCTTGGCGTTATTTTCGACAGTTGTAGCTTCGACATGAATGGAAAGACAGTCCTCACAGTTATGATGGGCGGGCCATGGTTTTGTGAACACTTTGGCACAAATCCTAACCCCGACTCAATTCTGGACATAGCCCTGAAGCAGATTCAGGACATTTTACAAATCACCGAGACGCCGGCAAAGGCAAAAGTTCGGATTCTGGAAAATTGTATCCCCCAATATACCGTGGGTCACAAAGGGCGGGTGGAGAGCATTAGAAATTATATTAAAGAGCACAAATTGCCGTTGGCCGTGTGCGGGGCCGCCTATGATGGAGTCGGTGTTAATGATGTGATATATTCTGCCAGAAGGGCAGTTGAATCGATGGTCCAACGCTGAGAATGGTTTGATTAGGATGAGGACATTGAATTTGAACTTTTTACCTTTTTTAATTTAATAGTCAATAAATATTTTGTTAGCATTTTTAACATTTTATTTAACGAAAAGTAGAGTGATCGTTGCATCGCCTCATCTGATCTTTATTTAGGATAAGTAGCTTTCCATGGCGGTCCACCAGATCTTGATCATACAACAGTCTCGACACTTCTTGGTGACACTATATATACGGAGTTCAGGTCGCCCTTTCTTGCTGCTTCTTCTGACGTGGGCAGAAATAAGTTTGCATGCTTGATACGCCGCACACTACGTTGGACTTCTCGAGCTTTCAAGCTATAGAGCAGCTTGAGAGCATTTCGATTCTCGACTGTCACTGAAGCTAAACGATCTCAGTTCCTTTCTTTCAACAATCCGCTACCATGGTTGCATCGAACATTCAAGTTTGGACCAAGGAAATTTCTGCTGTCTATGCACGCATTTTTGATTACATCTCAGTACGCCTATTTGCCCTTGTGAGGCATAACGCGGCAATTACTCCTAAGAGGCCTAGTTGATTACTACTGCTATTACCTGGGGCAGTTGGTTCTTCGCACCGGAGCGATCCGTTTTACAACGGCCAAGAGCTGCCAAACCCCTTTAATGCTTAAAAGGAAAATGTGTATATATGTTACATGCTCGTGTCGTTTTTTATGTTTATTGGGAGCAACATAGCTCGACGCAACGGCTCTCGATATTACATCCCCGCGCCGGCATTGAACGTTACCCTGGTCCATGGATGGAGCTGCACCCTAATGCTACATCAGTGAGACACGACTGCTGCGATGAGTGGTGTCACCTCCGGATTAAACCATCAGAGGCTCTGGAATTATTACTTTACCTTTACTGCCAGTCAGTGCAGGAACAGAGGGACTACAAGCAGCGAGCTCGTCTTATACAACTCATCATCTTACACCAGAGAGCATCCAGACAAGCTTCCAGTCAACTTCAATAACCCCTTCGAATAGTTCCAACAGAATTCCCCAACAAAACAACCTTACGCCTGCACCACCGATCGCAAGTTTTGATACGCTCCACTCGTATACTGCAAAAGTCTGAACATGCGTATTGGAAAGGTAAATCTGAATGTACCGCTTTGCACTCCAGTACGTGCCATATTGAAGAAGCTTTCTCCTATAAGGAATACACTATGGTGGTCTTCCTGGACATTGAGGGCGCATTTAACAACGTCAAACCGGTCTCTATTATCGAGGAGAGTTATCTTATTTGACAGTGGATGACCTGCTCTGTAAGCTAATTTACATGATGTTGACATCAAGGACCATTTGTACCGAGCTAAGGCGCCTCGTCCGTGAGGAGAGGATTGAGTAGAGGCACTCCGAAGGTGGACGTCCTTTCCCCGCTTCTTTGGATCGTCACTATAAATAGCCTGCTTTTTGACCTGGAGCAGCTGGGCTTCAAGGGTATTGCCTATGCGGATGACGTTGCCATTGCTGCCTCGGAGAAGTTCTCCAGTAAACTTAGTGAGGATTTACAGAATGCCTTCTCTTCGCTAAACAAATGGGCCGCAAATTATTGTGTTAAAGTCAATCCCAACAGCCGACGAGCTGGCCAGGAGGGGGGCCGTCCTAGAAAGCTCTCATGCGGAATCTGTTTGTATTTCGCTGAGGACTGTTAACAGCAAGATCTCCTCTCATTACCTCAACGTTGCGAATTCCAAATAGTGAAATCTGCTTCCCTACGCCCTATCAAGGAAAACATGGCCCTCCTATGACAGTAGGAAAACATCTGAGCTATTAACCAAGTCCCGTAGAGATGTCGCCAGGCTCACGGCGATCATTACAGGACATTGGCCTATCGGAGAACATGCAATAAGGCTTGACATCCCTTATAATCCGCACTGCAGCAGCTGCGGAAATGAGCTTCCTCTGCGAATGCCCGGCCCTTGCTAGAGCCAGACGTCGAGCATTGGGTGAGGCCTTTCTTGTTAACCTGGGGGATATATCGGGGGTGAAGATCGGGGAGCTGCTATACTTCCTGAACTCCTCCGGTTGGATCTAGGCATCCTTGCATCCCCTGTTAGTCCAACCATCTTCTTATAAACGATTTTGCCGAGGGTTGTGGTTACAAAACGGCGCATTCGCGCTAATTGGGCTCTGGCAAGCTATGTTTCAGCCACCACTTATACCAACCAACCAACCCCAACAAGACGGAGCTTGTGCTTTTTTTTCAAGAAGCATACGATACCATCAGTAGAACCTCTTATACTGGAAGATGTCCGACTGACTCTGATAATACCAAATTCCTGGGAGTAATCTTCGATAGGAAGCTTAACTGCGTGAACAAAGCCTGTATCGCCCTATACTACTGTAGGAAGGCTATTGGGGCCTACAGCTGAAAGTTGTGCGGTGGTTCTGTGTGTCTATCGTGCGCCCCCTACTGTTGTATGGCATTGTGGTCTGGTGGACTGGATTTAGTCTGTTGGGAAAGGTACAAAGAACAGCCAGCGTAGCTGTTAGGATGACTCCTAGTGACGCTCTTGATGTATTGTTTCACCTGCCTCCTCTTGATATTATGGCCGAGCAGTTGGCTGCGTGCACGGCCGTCCGGCTTCGTGAAACGGGTAACTGGATAACACTTAATGTCGTGCATTCCACCATTCCGATCAACCGGGAAATCCCCGCAACAACGGACTATATCACACCACACTGTCTTTGATAGGAATTTCATAAGTCAGATTCCATTACGAAGTCAGTCGGTCGCGGATCGACCTTTGTTGTCTGACTCGTTATCCATCTACAAGGATGGATCGAAGACGAGGCGGGCATTGGAACCGGGGTCTACTCCGAACGAACGAATATAGACTTATCAATTCCTCTCCCAGATCACTGTAGCGTTCTCCAGGCGGAGTTTTCGGCAATTAGGCTATGCTCTGGCTGGGGCCTAACGTTATCACGGTAACGGAAGTCATCATTTATACGGACAGCCCTAGAGTCCATTCTCACCACAGCAAGGACGCTAGCGAATTGTCGCGTCTCTCTCTCATTACCGTTCTCCCGGAATTATCAGAGCTGACGAGCTCGTCGAAGGGGGACAACGGAGGCGCTTCCTCAAAATCAGCGAAATATCAAGGGGGATGCCCTTGATTTTTTCAAGCACGCTATCAACTTGACCTCGATTAGCCAGGCTAACTTTACATGGGCAATTAACAGCACGTGTCGGATAACGAAGATGATGTGGCCTTCGCTCGATTTATGTCGATCCATGAGGTTGTGGTCACTGAGTAGGAAGCACTTAAGTGCGGTGGTAGCACGCAAGGAGACTAGAGCTAACTTTTAACGACTTCTGGAGCTGTGACGATGAGGAGGAGGATTAGAGTACCGTTCATCTACTCTGTGAGTATCTGGCTCTGGCACACTTGAGGATGGGAATGTTTGGGGCAATTTCTATACCGACTTGGGGACCTGGCGACGGGGATGTTGGTAAACTGATTAGGTTTATTGTTGGCTTGGGCTGGTTTTAAGCCCTTACCACATCTTTCACTGCCCAGCTGCACCCACGCAACTGACTCCCAGATCGCTGTGGAAGAACCCAATAGAGGCAGCTAATTTTCTATCCCTCGACACTGGGGATGACGACGAACCGTAGGCCTGTAACTTACCAACACACCGAATTCCGACCATTGCTACAACAACAACAAAGCCAGACTTCCGGCCATTACTATTACAACATCAACGACTAATACTATTTTACCCTAACCCCTAGTGGGACATAGCGCGTCAACTATTCTCATGTGACTTTAGTTGACGCTTCGTTAGCATAAACTGGTTTGGGACGATGCATTTTGCTAGCTCGTACCTCCTGTCCAATTAGCCGCATACTTGCGACAAATCGGGGAATGTTGTGGCTTATTGTTATGCCCCACACCATAGGGGAAAGACAATACGAACATCCACGGCCACGACGTGGATGGAATTCGAACCCGCAGCTGACCGGTAGCATGAGACATCAGACTGACTCCTCAACGCACTGAGCTACCGGCCGCACCATAGTTGACGATTTGTTAACACATAAAAATTTTAAGTTGACTCATGTTGCTGGAATACACATCCTATCTATTCAGTGGGAGAGGTTGTGGATTATTTCTACGCCCCACACCGCAGTAGGAAGACGACACAAATAACCAAGTCTACATCGGGACTCGAACCTACAAACCGGAAGGAAGAATCATCGGAATGACGCCTCAATATACTGAGTTATAGGCCTCCTCAGTATGTGTTAATTGGCTTGACCCCTTCAGGGACATGAGCGCGCCTTGTTGACGTTTCGATAGCATATAAATTTCGGATGGTGCAGTTGCTAGCATGCATCAGCCGTTTTTTACTGACAAGCTTGGAACGCTGTGAGAGTTCTAATAGTACCCACAAGTAGTTTTTTTATCAACGCGCCGGGGAGTGAACCCCTGCTTCTCTGGATGCAGCTACGTAGGGGTGGTGACCGAGACCTCACGGCTACTGAGCGCATCGTTATTGTCCTCAGTATAAATTTACGTGACAAACTTCAAAACAACAGAATTAATCTTTAATATTAATCATAACTATATTATAAAAATAATTTACACACAATAAACATAAATACATGCACAACACCAACGGACGGAATAGAATCCAACTCAACATTCATCTTCACACAAAACTCATTTCCAAATCTTTAATTTGGACGCACTATTCGTCAGATACATCGCTCGCAACTTCCTCTCATTCACAGCAGCGGAAATTGAACGACTATCGCCAACATCGCCCCTGAACAAGTTCCGACTCTCCAACTTGATGACCGGCAGGACTATCGGTTCATGGTTCAATCTCGTTGTAGCCGTGGCAGCCTGAGCCTTTCTTGTGCCGTTCGGTTTCTTCCCGCTGAAAAGGAAGTGCGTGGCAATCGAATCGGTTGGCAAATATTTGTTACTCGATGGTGGCAGAATGAAATTCACGATTGGCGGCATGCGAACAATTCTGGCCGACTTGGAAGTGGTCAAGTTGGGTTTGGGTTTACTGGCGAAGCTGAAGGACGTCGTTGGTAATGCGTTCGATGAGTCCGAGGGAAATACTTGCCGTCTCACAACCCGACCCGACTGAATACTTGGTTGCAGTAGCAGCGACCGCGATACAGACTTAGACCAGACGGAATTGTCGGGAGGCAGAGCATCTAGATCGGTGAATTGCGATCGTTTCGACACCATCGGCACTGAGTGGATTCGCAGATCCCTATCCAGAAGGCGCGACAAGTCTACATCGTAGAGAATGGACCTGGCTTCAGGATGCACCATGAAGCTCTTATCCAAGTTGTCTTGGTTGTCAGTGAATCCCTTTTCGAAAGAAGCTTCATAATTGTATGACTCTGTAGTCGGTGCTTCTTCCAACTTCAACTGTCTGCCCACGACTCGAATATGCGGGAAAGCTGTGGTCCATTCGATTATCTCCCGCTTTAGGTCCTGATCATTCTCGGTCAACTCCTCTTCACCGTAAAACATCCGCTCGATACGTTGCCATTCCTGTTGGTTTTGCTTAATGGCATCCTCCGCCCAGGGGATCGATCCTACGCTGCTCCTGTCGTGGCTGCTCGACGAGTAGAAAACTCTGTGATAGTCGTCGGAATCGGACGATGGCAAACTGTCGTCGTAGCACGCGCTACGCTTGATTGTTGTCAGCGCTGACATTTATGTAGGCGCGCGGTAGCCGTTTATAAATGGAAATTGTACTCTAATGTTTATTTTTTCACTTAAACTTTCGTCATCTTCACGTTAACGATTTGTAGCCAAACAAAACACTTTTGACATCCCAGTCGGACAAGAATCGACACTTGATCGATCCTGGATCGATGACTGTCTACTAAGGAATCGATGACTTTATCGAGGACACGTCGGAGACATTTGTACGGGCATGGCCGCTTTTGCGATACCGAAAATGAGGACAGGAATCGATCCGAAATCGATAACGGTAGTCGATGGAGAATCGATGACTGGAGTCAACGTAGAATCGATACTGGGATTGAATTGGGATCGATGACTGTAGCCAATGTGGAATCGAATCCGGATCGATGACTGGAATCGATTCAGGACCGATGACTGTAGCCAACGAGGAATCGACACTGAGATCGAATTCGGATCGATGACTGTATAAATGGGTTGAATCTATTTAAGCCTGATATACAATTCGTCCAGAAACTAAAAGTGTCGTGAAATCTCTTTTTGTATTGATTTCACGGCACTTTTAATTTAACGGCGGATTGTATTCATATTACAGAAAAAAAAAAACAACATATTCTGTATTCCATATTTTATATATGACAACATGCGTCGCCAAATGCCAGATACTTTCAAATGGGTTCAAATTTCAGGCTAACTCGATATATAATTGAAAACATTTGAATTTTTCCAGCTTCGGAGACAAACCGATGACTGGAACCGCTATAGGATCGAAGACTTTTCGATTCCACTGGGATCGGAGACAAATGTCTTGCTGGGATTGAAAGAAAAGAAAAAAAATCAAAGAGAGCATTCATCCCAGCAAGACATTTGTCTCCGATCCCAGTGGAATCGAAAAGTCTTCGATCCTATAGCGGTTCCAGTCATCGGTTTGTCTCCGAAGCTGGAAAAATTCAAATGTTTTCAATTATATATCGAGTTAGCCTGAAATTTGAACCCATTTGAAAGTATCTGGCATTTGGCGACGCATGTTGTCATATATAAAATATGGAATACAGAATATGTTGTTTTTTTTTTCTGTAATATGAATACAATCCGCCGTTAAATTAAAAGTGCCGTGAAATCAATACAAAAAGAGATTTCACGACACTTTTAGTTTCTGGACGAATTGTATATCAGGCTTAAATAGATTCAACCCATTTATACAGTCATCGATCCGAATTCGATCTCAGTGTCGATTCCTCGTTGGCTACAGTCATCGGTCCTGAATCGATTCCAGTCATCGATCCGGATTCGATTCCACATTGGCTACAGTCATCGATCCCAATTCAATCCCAGTATCGATTCTACGTTGACTCCAGTCATCGATTCTCCATCGACTACCGTTATCGATTTCGGATCGATTCCTGTCCTCATTTTCGGTATCGCAAAAGCGGCCATGCCCGTACAAATGTCTCCGACGTGTCCTCGATAAAGTCATCGATTCCTTAGTAGACAGTCATCGATCCAGGATCGATCAAGTGTCGATTCTTGTCCGACTGGGATACGAGAGTACGAGAGAGATTACGAAGTTATGCCAATTTCCGCAGTGAGACACTTAAATGACAGGTGTCAATTTGGGTATTTCCAGCTGGCGCATAAATTTGAACAATTTTTACAGTGGTGCGTGAATACATCGGTCCTTTGGAATCCGATTTGCATTAATTAATTAATCTAAGCATGTACTAAATGTTCGTCCTACGGTAAAAACAAAATGTTTCAGGAAATTTGGTAGATCGGGTGAATCCAACAATTTCTGGGAGATCATTAACCTCCAAATCAGCTGATTCGTTTCCAAAAGGAATGTTTCTGGTATCGGGAACAGGTGAGCCAGCAACAGCTCGTCTCCAGTCTCGTCCGATCATAAAATACGTACTTGGCAAATTTCAGGTCGAACCTTCATTTCCCAATTGCGCAGATTATATTCCACAAGAATGTCCGCCACCGGTCCTATACAGACGGCAATTCAAGAAGTTCTCACGGAAAATTTGCAACCAGTTCACTTGGAAGTCATCAACGAGTCGTACATGCACAATGTCCCAAAAGGATCTGAGACCCACTTTAAGGTTTTGGTAGTTTCCGATAAATTCGACAACTTGCCACTAATAAAGGTAAAAGCTTGATATTCATCCAGGTGGATGATTTTAATGCCAATTGTGTCCTTTTCAGCGCCATCGTATGATCAATGATTTAGTGAAAACAAAGTTGCAAGGAGACTTTGTTCATGCCCTCTCCATTGAAGCAAAGTTACCCTCTCAGTGGAATGCAGACTATAAAGTGGATCCCAGTCCAAATTGTAAAGGCGGCTTCGGGAAGTAGATTTTATTTTGTTGATAAGTGAGTGTTGCAATAAAGGTTTCTATGTAGTCTGGTAAAAGAACTATTTCAGGTTGTGGAGTACAATTTCATAAGTAATTCAGCTCATTGATCGATATTCATTGTATTTTCGTGTGGGCGTGATCTATCTGATTGAAGGCGCCAAAATGATTAGCTGCAACGCAACACTGTGCCGATACTGGACGGTATATGAGAGGGTGCCAAACTGGAAATTGTTGACCGGGACAACATTCCAGTGGTACCCAAGGCGAAGGTCCTAATGCCGGGGGTCTTACCCGCAGACACCTCGCTCTAACTGCTCCAGTGACACCCCCCACCCAGTATTAGGCTGCCATCTATCAATACTGACTATAAGAAACCACAAGTAGGTTTCAACACAATCTTTGAGGTCAATATAGCCGATAGGGAACAGATCCCGGTAGTTGATCATGGACGCAGAAGGCGCTGAACCTCTACACGGATGGCTCCAAGATGGAAGCCGAAGATGCTGAACGACATTGTTCGCGAAAAAGCCAATGCTACTTACTGGTTTAACACAAACGACTCCAGAGTAAGGCAAATATTTTGGAGTTCCTATGACAAAAGGAAAACCAAAAGCCTCTTATGACTACCCAAAAGTCGGTGTGCACTATTAGTGGGCATACTAACGGGCCACTGCATGATAGGGGAACACGCGTAAAAACTAAAGCTAATAACTAACGATGGTTGCAGGAATTGCTAGATACCAAACACGAAAGAAACTCTAAAGCATCTTCTATGCGAATGTCCTGCACTCGCTAGAAGAAGATTAAAAAGCCTAGGAGCTTACTTCCAAACGACCTTGTAGGAGCCGCAGGACTAAGTTGGTGTAGCCTCTTGAGCTTGAGTCAGGTTCCTTCCAGCTCAACGACGATCTTTTGATATGGGCTAGCAACGGCAGAGGATGAGTACCTGAGAATATGTGGTGTCGCTATGAACCCCAGCGGTCTATGCGGAGTCGTCAGGCTGCCACCCTACCTAATCCTAACCTAAGGGTCCCAAACCTATGCGCTATGATACCCACGAAGAATTTTCACTGCATAACTAGTTTCTTCCACGATTTGGCAACCTTTTAGTTTCCGGGGCCCGGGCTGGGGAAATCACTTTTCGCTCGGATTTTTGTCACTTTACACTCGCGTCATTCTAAAAGTACAAAATTTGCAAAAAAAAAAAAAATTTTAATTTTTTTTTTATGTTTTTATTTTTTTTCCATGATTTATACTGAATGTTTGGTATATTGGAGGCATAGGAAATTTAAATATTCGCAGATTCCCTGGCGTGGGCTCCGCGCTTAAGAGATCGCAACCCTCAGTGTCGTACAAACATGAATGCTCGCTTCGCTCTCTCCGCGTGCTACAGCGTTTTTATCAGTTTTAAACATACCAAACATTCAGTATAAATCATTTAAACAAAAACAAAGAAAAAACTAAAAAATTAAAAATAAAAATTGAAATAAACAAAAATAATTAAAGTTTTTTTTTGCAAATTTGAGAGTTTGATGCCCGAACCAGAATCAACGCAGAATGCAGCAGCAGCGGCAACGAAATGACAAATTAGAAAGCACGCATTTCCCATACGCGACCTAATTGAACGCAGCGACAGCGGCGAAAGCAGATCTGCATGTTGGTGTAGTTGCTGCTGCCGCTGCTGCTGCTTTCTGCGTTCATTCTGGTTCCGGTATTAAGGTGACGCGAGCGATAAGTAACAAAAAATCCGAGTGAAAAGTGATTTTTTCACCCCGGGCCCCGGAAACTAAAAATATCCCGGCGAGTGATATTGCCGAGGCTGTGGGGATATTGGAAGAAAAGGTGCGAAACATCTTACACAGAGAATTAGAGATAAGCTCTGCTGCATTTGCTTAATGCCGATCAAAAGCAAATGCGCAAACGATTTTCGCAGCAAACTTTGCACCGATTCAATCAGGATCTGATCGATTTTGTGCGGCGATTTGTTACCATGGATGAGACTTGGGTCCACCACTACACGCCAGAAATGAAAGAGCAGTCCGAGCAGTGGGTGGAAGCCGGTGGTTCAGCGCCAAAGAAAGCGAAGTCGATCGCATCTGCCGGAAAGGCCATGGCCAGCGTGTTTTGGGATGCGAAAGGTCTTGTTAATTGATTACCTTGAAAAAGGCAGAACAATAACAGGCGAATATTACTCCCAAATTTCCTGACTAGCTGATGCCTGGATGCCAAAATTCGCGAGAAGAGGCCTGGCTTGAAGAAGAAAAAAATCATCTTTCACCAGGACAGCGCACCTGTACACAAGTGTGCGTTGGCGATGGGAAAACTGCGGAATCTGGGGTACGATTTCCTCGACCATCCCCCCTATTCTCCTGATTTGGCACCCTCAGACTTCCATCTTTTCCCAAATTTTTTTCTGGGAAGCGCTTCGCATTCAATGAAGAAGTTGAGAGACCCGTAGATTAACATTCCAGACTTACTTCCGGGAAGGAATACTGATGTTGCAGAAATACTGGAACAAGTGTGTTTAAGTCAAGGGAGATTATGTAGAAAAATAAATTCATTTTTTAACTGATATCGCAGTCTTTTATTGTCAGGCCCAGAACTTTTCACCTTACCCTCGTATATACATAAATTATAAATATGTAATATGTTACATAATACACGAAAACCTGTGGTAAAATTTTCACTTAGTCACTTACATCGGTGCTCCTAACCCAACATCACTGGTTCGAACGTTTTGGCAACTGGGTGATAGAAGTGTGATGGGACGATAGGACTCGCCGAATGTCGCTTTTTTCCCCAGGTTTCAAAATTGGGACTATTCTCCCTTTCTTCCAGAGTTCCGGAACGATCAGTGATGTGATGGATAGATTGAGTGTAGCCGTGAGGTATTCGATAGCTGGTGCGTCGAGGTGTTTAAGCATTGCCATTGAGATTCCATCAGGTCCCAAGTTCGAGTTGTTCGCTTTCCTGATTGCTGCAGCCACTTCGTCCGTGGTGAAGACAGGTATGTTGTCCGCTGTTAATGAATCCTCCTTCGGATTATGTGCTTTTGTCTGTCTGGTGGAGGCTGTTCAATAAACTGCCTATTGAAGCGACTTGCGCAGTGGGCAGGGTTGCAGATTGAATTTTCTCCGAACTGTATGGCGACATTTCCCTTCTGTTTCGATGGATTAGAGAGGGCACGGACTTTCGACCAAAGTTTGCTAATACCTGTGGTTAGGTTGCATTCATTCAGATGCGTACTCCATTTTGACCTCTCATGTTCAGCCACTAGTCCATTTCGTGAATTCTGGGATCGTCAGGGTTAGTGCTCCTGATGTTGTCTCACTCGTCTTCCAATCTGGCGGCTGAGGTAAGAAAGTTGGGCCGAATTTTTGGAATGCGTCCTGCAGGAATAAATTTTGCAGCCGCTTTGTTGAAGACGACAGATACGACATTTGTCTGTTTGTGAAGCCTTATCACGATTGGTAAGTGGTCCGATGATAGTGATAGGCTCCCATTGTGTATCGTTTATGAGGCTAGCACTGGCAATCGTGATGTCTGGAGAGCTGGAACAGGTGTCGGCAATACGGGTGGGCGTATCATCATTCAGTGTACAGAAGTCTGAGGCGTCAAGTTGTTCTGCAATGGCGATACCTCTGGCGTCGTTGTTAAGATGTGAGTGCCAGAGTTCATGGTGAGCGTTAAAATCACCAAGCAGGAGACGGTGTTGACCAGTGAGGAAAGTGTTGATATTTACATGGTAGCCTGAGGGACAACTGGATACCGGTGGAATATATATGATATATATGTTGTAAATTTCAATATCAATATTGTCTGATTTTATGGCGATGGCTTGCACTTCCATGGTGATGTTGTTGTTGGTGGCATCTATTTCCCGGTATTGCACGGAATGGTGAATGATGAAGGCAAGTCCTCCAGCGTTGGTCCGCCTATCTTTCCTTATGATGATGTAATTTCCATGAGCGTTGAGGGACGAATTGCCATGTAATTTCGTCTCCTGGATGGCTCCAACTTGAATGCGGTGTCTGTCCATGAATGAAGCGGGTTCGGTAATTTTGTTTTGTAGCCCATTGCAATTTAGTTGGACGAGTGAGAGCGTATCGAGAATGGCGATCTGTGGTGCAGTCGTAAGGTTGTTTTGTTGGGGAATCCTACTGGGTTTATTCGCAGGAGTCGTTGGCGTTGACTGAAAGCTCGTGTGGATGCTCACTGGTGTAGGAAGGTGAGGCGTGTTTGATGAACTCGCTGCTTGTGGACCTCGGTTTCTACACTGACGTAAACGAAGGATTGCGCCGAGATGTGTTGCTCCCAATAAACACAAAAAAAAAACAGATACAGTAGGTAACACACATCCTTCTTGCATTGAAGGGGTTTGGCAGTTCTTGGCCGTTGTAAAAACGGGTCGCTCCGGTGCGTACAACCGGCTGCCGCAGGAACGTGTTTCTGGTCGAAGTGTACTACTTTGCCTTAGCCCCTAGCGGGGCATAGCGCGGCAACTACTCCTGCGCGCCATCGTACTCTGTTCTGGGCAATGGGGCGCAACTCCCCAAAAGACTTACCCAGTGCCTGACACTCCTTCGCCACAGATCGACGCCATGTGATTCGAGGACCCCCTCTTGGTTGGCCTTGGTTAGAAATGGGGTTCCATTTCATGGCATGCAAAGCAATGCAGTTATCACTCTTCCGCAATGTGTGACCTATCCACTGCCATTTTCGCCTGCGTATCAATTCGTCGATTGGCATCTGACCCGTACGCCGACTTAGCTCTTCATTTGATAGTTTCGGGCCAGAAAATTCTTAAAATTCGACGAAGACATGAGTTGACGAAAACTTGCAGCTTTCTGGTAACTCCTACGGAAACTTTCCATGTACTGCTCCCATACAAAAGCACTGACAGTACCAGGGAGCGAAACAGGCCCAGCTTGGTCTTGATGCTGAGATAACTGCTCTGCCAGATTTTGGACAGCATGCCGTATGCGCGTTTAGCCTGGTTGATACGACGAGCGATGTCCTGCTCCGTACCACCATTTTCGGCAACAATGCTACCCAGGTAGACGAAGTTGTCCACCTTCTCCACAGGCTGCCCATTAATATTGATGGCAATAGGTGTCGGATTTCTTTTTCGCAACGGCGGGCTAAGAACCTTGGTCTTGTTGGTATTAATCTTTAGCCCAACCTTGCTTGCCTCCCTCTCGAGATCTAACGCCATTGTGTGCAGATCCATGATTTTGTGGGAGAGTAGGCATATGTCGTCAGCGTAGTCAATATGTTGTAGATAAGATGTCAAAGTCCATTGAATTCCTCTGTCGAGTCCGGATAGGGCTGCATGCAACACATCGCCGATCACAATGAGGAATAGGATCGGTGAGAGGATGCACCCCTGCCGGACTCCACTGCGAATCTCAAAGTCCCCCGACACCTTACCTTTATGCAAAACGCGACATTTCGCGTCGTCATAGGTTGCCTTAATAATAGCCACAAGCTTCTCAGGGATGCCTCTCCTGCGCAAGGCCGCCCATATAGAATCCCGGTTCACAGTATCAAAAGCCTTTTCGAAATCGATGAAAAGTGAAGCGGAGAATCGTATTCAGCGCATTGCTCGATGATGATTCGCAAGGTGTTAATGTGATCGACACAGGAGAATCCGGATCGAAAGCCAGCCTGGTCTTCATCAATTGTGCTTTCTAAGTGGACCTTTAGTCTTTCCAGGACGATTTTAGCTATTATATTGGCAATGGCAGAAAGCACACAAATGCCTCTCCAATTATTACAGTCTGTGAGGCTACCTTTCTTTGGAAGTTTGATGATCAAACCTTCCTTCCACTCAGTGGGAAAGGTCTCTGTATTCCACGCTTTATCAACAAGTGGGTGCAGCAAATCGGCAGTTACGCTTGGCGCTGCTCGAAAAAGTTCGGCAGGGACACCTTCGAGTCCGGCGGCCTTTCCTCGTTTCAGTGCAATAATTGCAGTGACTATTTCCTCTTTAGTCGGGGCAGTGGACCGTATACTCACATTTTGATGGTTAGCTAAATTATCTATATGAGGGGGAACTTCACCAGAGGTTACACGGTTCAAGACGGCGGTGAAGTGTTCTTTCCACCGCCTCATTTGATCTTCTTCCAAGATAAGTAGCTTTCCATCACTATCCTCACCTGATGTTGGCAGGAGTTACGACCACCTGTAAACTCCTTGATGACACTGTATACGGCGTTTAAGTTGTTACTTCTTGCGGCTTCTTCTGCTGAGGCTAAGAGAGAATTGGCATGAACTTTTTTATCGCGTCGCACACTACGCTGAACTTCTCGAGCTTTCTGACGGTCAAGGAGTTCGATGCTGCTTCGATTGTCGCCTGATGATGCAGCCAAACGAACTTTCAGCTCCTTTCTTTCAACGATCCGCTGCCATGAAACTTCGGACATCCAGGGCTTATTCCGGCAATCCGGGTTTGTGCCAAGGATGGTATCTGCGCTATCAATGTACGCATTTTTTATGGCATCCCAGTTTTCGTTTATGTCACTATCTGGGAAAGGGTCGAAGTGTGCTGTTTTAACAACCCTGCTACCTAACTTAACCTATGGACTCGTAGGTGTTGTTTGTTGTTAATTGCCTCGACCCCTCCAGGGGCATAGGCGCGTCAACATCTCTAGCATTTCTATGCCTTGTTGACGTTTCGATAGCATATCTACTTTTCGGAAGTGCAGTTGCTAGCATGTATCTCCTATCCGCGCCGTCTTTATACTGATAAGCTCGGAGCACTGTGAGAGTTCTATTAGTAGTCACAGGCAGTTTTTGATTGCGCCGAGATTTGAACTCCGAGCTCTAGATTAGTATCGTAGAGCGGTGACCGAATGATCACGGCTACCGAGCGCAGTAATGTATGTCATGGTAATGTATGGTTTTATTATATGCGTAAAAAATACATGTGACTCAAGTACCGCGGCTAGAACAATGGTCATGATGCCTTTCATCCAGGCCTGGATAATGAGCGCATTGATATCTTCATCATGACTTGGTTAGCAGGGAGGTAGCTACTTTTCTTTATCTGGACATAGAGGAAAACAACACGGTACATTAAAATGTCACCACACATATTGGAAGTCGAAACATTGATACAACAACAACGGAGGAAGCAAGGAAAAACAATCAGTGCGTACCCACATAAAGTGGAAAAACGCTCAAGTCAGAAAATCCTATATCGGACGGGATACAAAAGACATGTAAAACACTAGCGCGCTACACACCAGATTCTGCGAGAATAAGTCAGCGTAGCTCAACCCTCAATTTTGAGGGACGTTCAATAACTGAATGAAAAGTCAAATTGTATAATTAAAAACCTGCGTTTTTTCTCTCTTTATTTCATTTTCTTTATATAGGCAATATACAATTTCCTGGAAAAAAAATCATATAGTACAATCATACAATAATAATAATACAATACATTATACACTTAAAAAACACATAGGCATACAATTAATAGATTATAAGATTGATCACAATGGTCGTTTCATTTTCTTCACTTGATTCTCGTCATCGTTTCTATTTTCTACCTAACTATATAATACAATAAACAAAATAGATCAATTAACATTATTGCTTGGCGAACTAACTACAATGAAAACTTAATAAAACAAGCCTATAAAAATTACCTTTATGTAAAATATTCTCAATATTCTCTCCTTCTCTATTTTTTTTCGTTTTTTTTTTTGATTCTCTCATATCTATAGATAAATAAATATTAAATACAATAACAACCTCGATGTACATCCTGTGTTGCAATTGCATTCATGCGTATATGTTTACATAGTAAAGTTTGAATGTAAAATATTATTTATGTAGAGACGCACAAGTGTACGTACGTATGTTTTGTTTATAATACGAGTATGTGTCGTGTGTAAGTTCTCAAAAGCTTTTAAAATCGTTTTTATGGCACTTATCACTAGAAATATAACTGCAGTTATTTTTCTTATAAAATCTAGGAATAATAAAAAAATCTGTTGAATATAATGTATTTATAAATAATTTTTTTTTTCATTTTTTTTTTATGTTTATAGCATAGTAAAAACGTTTAAATGTTCCAGTTTCGTTGCATATATTAAAATAGAGAATAGCGAGCGTTTAAGTTAGTCAGCTCGGATATTTTTCATTCTTTTTTTTTACGTGTTACGATTTTTTTGTTTGTTTGATTATTTTAAACGCTTTTTATATTAGCGTTTTTTTCTGTGGTCACGATTTCTTATTGGAGTTTTTTTTTGCATAAGTTTAAAATATACATTTTTTAAATATTGAGCTATATCATTCTCATCACATAGAAAGGCAATCTATGACGGTGAAATATACAATAAAACCACCCCTTGAACAGGGAGAAAACTACTAAAAGCGCGCGCCATATAACGAAAACAAATTAAAATGACCAAGTCTACTGAACAACAGTTTACAAAACGAACGAACTGCAATAGTAACCATCAACATTTCGAAAAACAGTAAAAAAAAAACTAAAATAATAAAACAAGTCTTAATGCAAAGCTGCCACAAACAATGTTTAAAAGGCTTTTGATCATCTGATATGTTTAGTAGACACATCCTCTGCCATCGTCGGGATCTTTAAATCGACTTTCACCTAAATGGACCTGTGCTGTAACTTGGGCGAAAGGATGCCATAGCCGTGAAAATAGATCGTCTTAAAAAAATACGTGCCTAGGAAGAGCATCTTCTGGACTACAAATTAAACAAAAAATAAAATAGTGTCGCTAGAAGATTCTCGTGAGAAATAACAAAACAAAACAATACGACAAAATAAATTATAATAAAAGGCATGCACAAAATAAATAAAAAACCAAGTCATGGTTATTGTGATAGACCGAAAAGTTTAAGAGCCGTGAAGGCAGTTGCCAAGGCCACTTCGTCTGGAGTTTTCTTCATAAATGATGCAATCATTTCTACAATGGCAGGTAGACTGCATGGTTCGTTTCGTTGAAATGTACAATACCTGCGGACAAGAAGAAATCGTCGTATCAAATGTCAGCGGAGAATTGGATAGTGTAGGCCGTAGTGTCAAGTTCGTGCCAAACAGTCAACTTACCTATGTAAATATAAAAGTGATCGTTCTGTAATACCAGTCTTAACGTGTTGAGGAAGTTTCGAGGCTCGAGTATTTGGATACATAAACGGTGAGTCCGTTTCAACTAGGAGTTTGTCTAATGGCAATGTGCCATCTTCAAGTAGTTTACGAACACCGGTATCAGATTTGTCCTGAAATTAAAAAGATTTCGATTAAACATGGTTAGTAGTTGATCGATGCAGCCAACTGAAACTACCTAGTCTAGCCATAAATACTGTTACAAACTTTTTGAAGCACTGTTCAATAAAAGAGGTGTTATATGTTAAGAAATCATTGTTTATTTATTAAATGCATTGTCAACAACGGAAATTGCAACAAATTATTCGAAGTGATTGCCTTATGCCTTTACATAAGCCTTTAATCGAGCTGGCCACTTATCTATGGAAGCACGCACGACTTCAATCGGAAAGTTGGCGACTGCATGTGTAAGAGACTTCTTTAAGGATTCGATATTAGAATGTCTTTTAGAGCACGTCATTTGCTCTAAGACAGACCATAATTCGTAATCCAGCGGATTCAGGTCTGGGCTAGAGGAAGGCCAATCTTCAGCTTTAATAAAATCTGGAACATTTTCTTGAAGCCATTTTTGGGTTGACTTCGCCTTATGACCTGGTGCAGAATCTTGCTGGAAACTCCAAGGCTGATTTTTGAATAATGACGTGTTGAGAGGTTTCACTACACTTTCAAGGACACTTTCTTGATAAATTTTGGCAGACGTTTTGATGCAACTTTGTCACCCCGTTGTAGCTAACACCCCACCAAACCATTACTGAGGCTGGATGATGACCTCTTTGAACATTTTGGGCAACTTGAGAAGCTTCTCTGGCACTGCGAGCATAAACCCTATCGTTTTGTTTATTAAATGTTTCTTCGACAGTAAAAATTTTTTCGTCCGTAAACAAAATTTTACGGTGTTCTTGGTTTGCGTACCGGCAAAGTAATCGTTTTGATTTTTCCACTCTATTTTTTTTAACGAATCTGTTAGTAAATGCCCGGTAGATCTACGATAAGCACCCAACCCCAAGTCACTTTTGATGATACGTGAAATTGTTCTTTGGGGTATTTTCATCTCACGCGATAAAATTTTTTGTTTCCGAAGAGGATTACGGCGAATTCTCTCGCGCACGGCTTTAACCGCTTGAGGTGTTCGAGTAGTTCGCGGACGGCCACTTCTTTCACGGTCACTTACTCCAGACGTATCATTAAATCTTTCAATAGCCCGATATACAAACATTCGGCTTATACCAAGGGTATGCAGAGTCTTAAAAACATCACTTGGTTGCATTCCTACTTTATGAAGTGCAATCACAGCAATTCTATTTTCTTTGTCACCCCAATCCATGTTCACTAAACTAAAAATTAAACTCAAATGATGACAAATGCATCAAGCACAAGCGTACTATAGCGATTAGCTCAATTTTTAAGAAATGCAATATAACGGTTCCTTTCTGCAGGGTTGCCAAACCTTGTAACAATATTTATGGCTAGACTAGGTAGTATTTCTCGTTTATGTTGTAATGGCTGTTTTTTTACGTGGATATGTCTTATCGCTGGGGGTCATCCTGAAAATTTGCGGGTCATGTCGGATATCACGATTTTCATTAGGCTATCAGAAGTGGAAACAAGTGAATTGAAAATGTTTCTGAGTGCCATGAATGTGGTGGCTGATTAGATTAGTGTATAGAGTATTTCCAACCAGGCTCGCAGTTAAATTTTAACAAAATTTGTAAGATAGTGTTGGTGCGAAAATGAGAGGCAAAAGACCTTTACTATAGTCCTGCACGTGGGCGCCCCCTGGTAACGGCAGTGGGTCAAACCACTGACGGCCAAGTTTTAGCGATAAGACAGTTTAGAAAAAGGCAGACAGCTGTAGCCTGAATGGCTGACCAACACCTAAGCGTCTCAGGTTTAGTAGGATGGAATGACTTGCGTAGTCGGACCTGCAACATAGTTGTGTGAACTCCAGCACGTTTATTGAACCATCTGAAGCAGCTACCTTCCGAGGCCATCCCCTGAATGGGGTTAAGCGATGTGCTGACAACTCGTCCTTGTAAAAACCACTCCACGTCAAGAAACTTGGAGCAAAAGCCTCGGATTGGACGGATCAACAACGACGACCACGCAAACGACTAAAAGATTATTCTTTCGGATCGTGGAATGTACGCTCCCTGAACAAACTGGGGGCTGAGAAGGCCCTCCTTCAACAGGTCGAAAAGTACAAACTGAGCATTACTGCAGCCCAGGAAACAGGTTGGATCAATGACAAGAAATCGCACACAATTTTCAGAAGTGGCAAACCATCGGGCCACAAGGAGTTTGGAGTAGCATTTATAGTGAACAATCATCTTAAGCCGCACATTACTGACTTCAAACTTATAAATGAACGGCTGTGTGCGATTTGCATTAAGACTCGATTCTTCAATCTCTGGCTCATCAACGTGCATGCCCCCAATGAAGTTAAAGAAGACGCAGTAAAAGGCGAGTCCTACGCCCGCCTTGAGACTCCCTTCGACTCACTTCCAACAAACGACGTCAAACTCATGCTGGGAGACTTTAACGCGAAAGTCGGAAGTGACAGTTGGCACCGGGGGACAACTGGAGGCCATAGTCTCCATAAAAAATGTAACGACAACGGTCAGCGACTTATCGACTTTACCTACAGCAGAAATCTAGTCGTAAGCTCTACGTGTGTTCCGCATCGACGCATTCACAAGCAGAAGTGGAAATCTCGAGACGCACATACCATCAACCAAATTGATCACGTCCTTATTTGCAAGAGATGGGCATCTAGTGTAACATATGTCCGCTCCTATCGAGGAGCAAACTGCCACTCAGATCATCACCTACAGATGTAGAATTTCCGCAGTGCACCAATCGAGAATCAGCCCTCCCAAAATTTCTGCGATTGATAAACTTCTGAGCGATGCTACGGCGGTGGCGTATACTGCCGCCCTCGAGGAAAGACTATGCTACACAACATCAGGAACACAGGCGTCCATGGGTTCTGGGAAGAAATCAAGGGTGCCATCAACGAGGTCGCAGAGAAAGTCGTGGAATATAAAGACCGGCGAGCGTGAAATGACTGGTTCGACGAAGAATGCAAAAATTCACTTGACGCGAAAAACGAGGCCTGACAGTGATTCAACGCCGAAAGAGAAAAATATGACGAGCTATGGCGAATATCGAATAGAATAGTTAGACGTAAGAAACGTAAATACAATACTTTGACGAGCAGTTGCAGACAAGCGTACAAACTAGTAAATACAATTAAGAACGGCTATCAACCCAGGACTAGCCTTTGTAAGGACAAGGATGGAAACATCATCAGCGACACCGATAGCATTAACAAACGATGAGCCTCTTATTTTGAAGAGCTTTTGAATCTACCATTTAACATCTCCACATAAGAATCTCTTCAAGATATTGTTGATCTAGGCCCACCCATACAACCCCCGACAGTAGAGGAAGCTCATCTTGGGGTGCGGTCACTAAAACGAAATAAAGCGCCGGGTGCTGACGAGATTCCAGCTGAACTGCTAAAATTCGGTGGAACGGGAGTAGTTAATGCCATACATCAACTACTCCTGCGAATATGGGAGGACGAGGTGATCCCAGACGATTGGCGCAGAAGCATCATCTGTTCAATTAAAAAAAGGGAGATAAACTGCAGTGTAAGAATTACAGGGGCATATCACTAGTCTCTAGGTCCGAACGAATCATTGGCGAATAACAAGGCGGTTTCAGATTTGGTTGCTCAGCTCTTTACGGTGAAACTGAAGTGCTGGGAATACAACGTAGACGTATACCAAATCTTTGTCGACTTTAAGCAGGCATACGACAGTATCGATTGTGGAGTACTGCACAACATCATGCTGCAATTCGGTATACCGGCCAAATTAGTGTGACTGACTAAGATGACGATGACCAACTCCGTCTCACAAGTCAGGATCCATAATAGACTTACTGATCTATTTGAAACACGCACTGGTCTGAAGCAGGGCGATGAACTGAAGCCGACGTTCTTCAACCTAGCACTGGAATACGCTATTCGGGCTATGAACATGGACAACAGCGAAACGCTACTCACCAAGCCGACACAATTAGCAGCATACGCCGACGAAATCAACATCGTGGCACGAAGATTGGCCCCTTCGATGCAAGAAGGAAGATCTATGTGTGTGTCACACAATTTGACTGTTAATTTTTTCTGGAAATTGGGAGCAACACATGTCGGCGCTATTGCTCTCAATACTTCTTCAACGCGCCGGAATCGAGTTCAACCCAGGTTGGATCTGCTGCGTCTGTAACAGAACGCTGCATCCCAGCACTACCACAATAAGATGTACATGCTGCAACAATTGGTGTCACCTTAAAAATTGTTCCGGGCTGAAACACCACCGACAATGGAATTCCTCCTTCACTGCGAATCGATGTAGATTCAGAGGACAACAAGCATCAACGTCAACGCAAACACCTAACGTACCACCACCTGTTAGTGCGAACAGAAGCTCCCAGCCCCCTCCCTCGACTCCAGTGAACCACATTACCAACAGAATTCCATTGCAACACAACCTGACACCTGCACCAGCTGTTGCGAATTTCAACACCGTATCAATTGTGCAACTTAACTGCAATGGGTTATAGCGAAAAATTGCAGAATTATCGGACTTCATGGATAGACACCGCGTAATTAGAGCTATACAGGAGACGAAGCTTAACACCAATTCGTCCCTCAACTCCTATGGCAATTACAACATCATTAGAAAGGACAGAGTGTCCAATGCTGGTGGTGGAATTGCAATTTTTAATCCATCATTCAGTACCATATCGTGAAATCGACGTCACAGTCACCGACAACATCTTGGAGGCCCAGGCCATTGTCATTCAGTCGGGCAATATCAAAATTGAAATCTACAACATCTATATTCAACCTGTATCCAGTTGTCCCTCGGGATACAGTGCCAATATCACACCACTGCTAGCTGGCCAATATCGTCTCCTACTTGGTGACTTCAACGCCCATCACGAATTGTGGCACTCTACCCTCGACAACGATGCCAGAGGGGTTGCCATAGCTGAACAACTTGACGCGTCAAACTTCTGTCCACTTAACGACGACACGCCCACTCGTATTGCTCGCAGCTCGCCCGATATTTCAATTGCTAGCGCTGGACTTACCAATGATGCTCAATGGGAAGCAGTCCTGATGCTATCCTCGGATCACCTGCCAATCCTAATAAAATTGGACGAACCATCAAATACTCAGTTTGCTGATCACCGCACATTCATCAACCACAATAAAGCGGATTGGGCTGACTTCAAATCCTACACCAACACGGCCTTCGCTGCCTTACCAACTCCAACTGACGTGCGCACGGCCGAACGAAATGTAAGGCACATACTGCAGGAAGCAATTAAAAAGTTCATCCCAGCAGGTCGAATACCCAAAATACGACCAAATTTCCCTACTTCAGCAGCTAGATTGGCAGATGATAGAGACCGCATACGTAGCATTAACCCGGACGATCGAAGGATCAAGGAGTTAAATCTTGATATCTTTAAACAGGTGGCAGATCACAGGAGAAGGAAATCGAACTCTCACCTCGACAATTGCAACTTGACAACGGGCGTCAATAAGCTCTGGTCAACGGTTAGGGCCCTTACAAACCCAACCAAACATAAAGGGCATGTTGCAATCCAATTCGGCAACATTACGGTTAACGACCCAACAAAATGCGCTAACAACTTTAATAAACAGTTTGTCGAACATTCACCTCCTGACTTAAGCGCATCATTACTAGGAGCATTCGTAGCCGTCTAGCTGACCAGGAACTTCAATTTACATCTCAGGAAGTTGCACTAGCGATAAAAAGAGCGAAAAGTTCTAAAGCCTTTAGACCAGACGGTATATCGATGGTCAAGCTCAAACATCTTCACACACGAGCAATTGACTACATAACGGCTACGATTACACTGTCCGACATTTTAAAACTTTTTTTTGGCACTTGAGCAATGAAAACTGATTTCGATAGGCTTTTTCCCGTAGAATCTGAATTTGGAAACGGAATTCAAGAAATGGCTCAGTTTTCGAGAAAAACGGGCTCAAAAGTACGAAAAAACGGGGTTTTGGCCTTTTTTGAGGGCGTGTAAAAATGTAACGCGAGCCAATAGAACCTCCTAAGATGGATGAAATGAAAGCTTGATTCTTGGCCTTTCAGAGCAAAAAGCAAAAAAACAGGTGCCATGAGCTTTAAATGGTCAGGAACAGACTTCGTACACGTCCGCGCACCAATTCTACCACGCGCTTCCAGCTTCGCGCTCGCTGTTCTCTTCATCCTCGAACTTTCATCTCGTTAATTCTCTAGTCCACCAATTGTATGTATGTATCTGAATCGGATATATGTGTAATGTTGGAGGACGAAGAAAGCAGCGAGCGCGAAGCTGGATGTGCCTGGTGGAATTGGTGTGCGGACGTGTACAAAGTCTGTTCCTGACCATTTCAAGGTCACGGCATCTGGTTTTTTGCTTTTTACTCTGAAAGGCTAAAAGCCAAGCCCGTTTTTCTCGGAAACTAGAGCCAATTCTTGAATTCCTTTTCCGATCAGACGGCAGCCGCATAATTGGCCACAGATCTCCCGATAGACTTGTAAGTCGTTAGTAGGGTCTCCTTGTCCTTCCCCCAGGAACTGCCAGCTAGAGCTTTGAGGACTTTAACTTATTTGACACTCAGTGGAGGAACGTCCAGACCTGCCAAAATGCAGCTCTCAAAACTGTCACAAGCTGCCTACTGATTTTGCGCAGGACCACCTTCACCAAGAAACCAGAATGATGCCCCTAAGAAGCCACAACACACTTCTAACGAAGCAGTATCTGGTTGGCTGTTATCGGAGTGACCATCCTAACTCTAACCTTATGGATAGAAGCCCACCGCCACGTCATGTAAAAGTAATATGAGGGACCGCGAGCGGGAGATCCAAAGGTTTAAAACAGTTCCCTTCGATAACGCTAGCTACAGATCGACCATCACAACATTGCATAGTGAAGAAGTACTATCCCCAATCACGGAAATGACACCAAACAGGGTACTAAATGCGCAACCACCTGCTATATCTTCAGACGAACTACGACTTCCTAGAGCAACCAGGACTACACTCGCCCAACTTAGTTCTGGCTGGTGCTCACGTCGCATTGATAACGAAATAAGAACTCCTGTCCAGCCTGTGGCCTCACTCCACACGATGTTGAGCATATCTTTAGCTGTCCTGCAGCTCCCACGCGCCTAACACCTACTGCGCTATGGGATAATCCTATTGAGGCAGCTGCGTTTCTACACCTAGCCATTGAGGAAAACATGGACAACCAAGCTGTTTGACACACACATTCATCGGATATCAGCGCGTCGCTACTACAACAACAACAGCAATGATTTCAGTCCCGACCGACAGAAAAATTAAATTAACCTTCTGTGTACCAGGTGGGGTATACAAGACACATCTCAGCAAGATACTATGTACTAATACTATGTACATGATATGGACCTACCTATCTCGCATTGACCGGGATGTCACGAACACATGCCCCGCCTGCAATGATACACCTCATCATGTGGACCACATTTTCAACAATTTTGGGGCGACCGGTAGCGCAGTGTGTTGAGGCATCAGTCTCATATTTGACTACCGGCGTCGAATCCCGTCCACGACGACGTTCGTGGCCATGGATGTGCAGGGGGTGTATGCTGGCAACTGCATTCTCCGAAACCAGATTATGCCAACGAAACGTCAACTGGGCCACATGGAACAGTTGACGCGCTATGCCCCACAAGAGGGGTTAGGGCAATTGAGTAGTAGTAGTACATTTTCAACTGCCCAGCTACACCCACACACCTGACCCCCAGATCGCTGTGGGAGAACCCCGTAGAGGCAGCTATCTTCCTGTCGCTTAACACCGAGGAAGACGAGGAACAATAAGAACATGTAACACACTCACACAACAAACTTCTGACCATTGCCACAACAACAACAACATGCAATAGGTATGACACAGTCCATACAAATTGAACGAAAAAAGTTGGATTTTTCATGATGTATTTTAACTCTTTGTTAATATTATAAAAAATGGAATGAAAGTTACATTCCACCCCACCTGGCATACAAAGCGCTAGTTTTAATTTTTCTGTCGGTCGAGACTGAAATCATACCTCAAATTTACTAGTGAAAACGTAAAACTGGCACGAAAGACCATATGTGTTTGCTGTTGGACTCATCGACTTACCGCCGAAGGCATTTAAGACACACTGACAACGATGTCGTTGCGATAAAATTATGGATAAGTTGTCGCGTGTGGATCGCGCTTTAGGCTACGAACCTCCCGCCAATCAGCGTTGAAATAAATTAACAAATTCAATCAGGGTTCAATATGCATACCCTACAGCGAGGCGCAAGGCTACGAGTACTTTGGCGGTATAGTGTTCATATCAATCCTTCTTGTGGCTGAGGAGTTTTTCTTGGCGGGGAATTTTTTACAATAGGGTTGTTCTTGGGAGATAGATATTTCTCTCTGCAAGCCGTTTGAAACAAATGGTGAAAATTGTTAGATTGGAGTGGGCTTCGAAGAAACAGAAGCATAGCGAATCGTAGGTATTTTGTGCCGAAGCCAGAGCTTGGCCGGTAAAGACCGTATTCGTTCTTAACAAAAACTACAACTCACCTTACATAAATAACCTGTCAAACTTATATGGTATCCGATATCAATATATTTGAGTGCTTCCTCTGTGGTGCCCATGAATCCTCTAATAACAACTTGTGAAATGTTTGGATATCTGCAAAAGGAAATCCAAAATTCCATCATTACATTAATTTCACCTTTAGACAAATAAGAAAGTTGCAAAAAGACTCACTTCCTTAATATCTCCAATACATCATCTTGAGCGGATCGTTCGTGTATCAGCACCGGCTTATTTAGACTACAAGCGAGACGCAATTGTTTTTCGAAGATCTCCTTTTGTACGTCTGGCTCGGAGAAGTCTCGCTGATAGTCTAAGCCACATGGACCGATTGCAACACATTCCGGTGCTTGTGCAATTGCTTCGAAATCAAACCATGTTTCCGGCTCTTCGACAATTGATTTGGAATCGTGCGGATGTATGCCGGCTGTTGAATAGATTATATCGGGATAGATACGTGACAGGCGTAGGGCTTCTTTGCTCGATTTGACCGATGTGCCGGGAACCATGATTTTTTGGACACCTGTAAGAAGAACAAATATTTTCAAAATAAATGATCCGCACACGAGCATTTGACGAGTTCAAAGTAAACTTAATGTTACTATTTTGGTTATGTACCAGAATATGATTGGCTGCATTTTGGCGAACTCTGATTAAATATCATGAGTCGAACTTTTCTCGATTTCTCCTCCATACGGTAAAATAATATATGTACTGTAAATTTTTGGATCTGAAAATATTTCCCTCCGGATCTGAATACTTTTCAGATCAAATAAAACTTTTTTGCTCGGTGCTTTCAAGAAAAAATCGAAGCATGTGCACAGAAATACGAAGTTCGGCATATGCAAAACTATCATACGATCTGTGCTATGCTGTGGTTGCGAAATCTGGACCATAACTCAAGCTCCGAAAACATGCTAAACATGTTTGAACGACAGGTCTATCGGAGCAGTTTGCGACCGAAATGGATGGCGCATCCGGTACAACTATGAGCTGTACGAACTGGAAGTTTAGACAATCGTCAAACTACAACGACTCAATGGGCAAGGCATGAAAAACGAATGAACGAAAATCGGTTACCTAAACAAATATTGAAAGGGCGCATCAGCGAAGCAAGGCTGCGAGGAAAACGGAGAGCTCGTTGGGAAAACTCAGTAGAAGTTGACGAAGAACAACTGCTGTGCTTCCGAAATTGGACGACGCGGTCACTTGACCGAGATAATTCGAGGACAAAGATCTAGACGACCATATTGATGATTTCAGGTCAAAGCCCATGTTTATTCTAGCTATTAAAAATGACATCCCACACTTGTGCGAGCTGATCAACAGTTACCTTGGCGAACTTGATATCTTCTTCAACAAGAATGTACTGATTTCGGCACAAAATTAAAACGACTTCAATGGGCAGGGCATGTACAATGAATGGACGATGATCGCATGCCAAAGAGAGTAATGAACGGACGACGAGTCGACGGAGCGAAACTGCAGGGACGACCGAGAGCTCGTTGGGAGAGCTCAGTATATACAGACGCCGCGCAACTACTGGGCTTCCAAGATTGGAGGACGCGGTCATGTGGCCGAGATAATTGGAGGACAACGATCCAGGCGTTCAAGGCCCGACGTCGGGCTGTCGCGCCACGATGATGATGATGACGATTGAGTAGCCGTCGATAACGATACGCTCTCACTCGTCCAACTAAATTGCAACGGGCTGCAAAGCAAAATTGCCGGACTCGCTTCATTCATGGAGAGATACCGCATTCAAGTTGGAGCCATCCAGGGGACGAAATTACATCCCAATTCGTCCCTCAACGCTCATGGAAATTACATCATCATAAGGAAAGATAGGCTGACCAACGCTGGAGGAGGACTTCCCTTCATCATTCACCATTCCGTGCAATACCAGGAAATAGATGTCACCAACAACGACATCATCATGGAAGTGCAAGCCATCGCCAAAATCAGACAATATTGATATTGAAATTTACAACATATATATTCCGCCGGTATCCAGTTGTCCCTCAGGCTACCATGTAAATATTAACACTTTCCTCACTCGTCAACACCTTCTCCTGCTTGGTGATTTTAACGCTCACCATGAACCCTGGCACTCACATCTTAACAACGACGCCAGAGGTATCGCCATTGCAGAACAACTTGACGCCTCAGACTTCTGTACACTGAATGATGATACGCCCACCCGTATTGCCAGCTCTCCAGACATCACGATTGCCAGTGCTAGCCTCATAAACGATACACAATGGGAGCACTATCATCGGACCACTTACCAATCGTGATAAGGCGTGACAAACCGACAGATGTCGTATCTGTCGAACATCGCACTTTTGTCAACCACAACAAGGCTGACTGGAATAGCTTTACCGATTATACGATTATACTAGTGCTAAATTCCTCGCCATGCCAACTCCCACCGACGTACGTAAGGCCGAGTCCAATATCAGGAAAGTCTTCAACAAAGCGGCTGCGAAATTTATTCTTGTAGGACGCATTTCGAAAATTCGGTCCAACTTTCCTACCTCAGCCGCCAGATTGGCAGACAAGGGAGACAACATCAGGAACACTACCCCAGACGATCCCAGAATTCACGAAATGAACTGTAAAATTCAAAGACTAGTGGCTGAACATAAGAGGTCAAAATGGAGTACGCATCTGAATGAATGCAACCTAACCACAGGTATTAGCAAACTTTGGTCGAAAGTCCGTGCCCTCTCTAATCCATCGAAACAGAAGGGAAATGTCGCCATACAGTTCGGAGAAAATTCAATCTGCAACCCTGCCCACTGCGCAAGTCGCTTTAATAGACAGTTTATTGAACAGCCTCCACCAGACAGACAAAAGCGCATATTCCGAAGGAGGATTCATTACCGAACTGCAGACAACATACCTGTCTTCACCACGGACGAAGTGGCTGTAGCAATCAGGAAAGCGAACAACTCGACAGCCTTGGGACCTGATGGAATCTCAATGGCAATGCTTAAACACCTCGACGCACCAGCTATCGAATACCTTACGGCTACACTCAATCTATCCATCACATCACTGATCGTTCCGGAACTCTGGAAGAAAGGGAGAATAATCCCAATTCTGAAACCTGGGAAAAAAGCGACACTCGGCGAGTCCTATAGTTCCATCACACTTCTATCACCAGTTGCCAAAACGCTCGAAGCACTAATCCACTGTTCTTGCGGCCCACATCCAGCTTGCAAACCACCAGCACGGCTTCAGAAGGATGCATAGTACGACGACGGCCCTGGATGGCATTACAACTCGCATCCATAATGGCCTCAACCAACTTCGTCCATGTCACAGAACAATTCTGGTGGCACTTGACCTGTCGAAAGCCTTCAACACAGTCAGCCACTCAGCACTTCTGTCCGATCTAAACAATGTATCTCTTCCAACGCATACTACAAAATGGATTGCCAACTATCGTCCTACACCAAATTCAGGACCAAGAAGTCGAAGCTAAGGAATATCAAACAAGGTGTGCCACAAGGAGGAGTTTTGTTTCCCTCCTTGTTCAACCTTTACCTATCTGGAATTCCAACCCCACCTGAAGAATCGAAATTATCTCCTATGCCGAGAATTGCTCCATTCTGGCAACAGGGAGCGACGACATCACGGAAATGTGCGAACGATAAAATGCTTGCCTGGAAGAGCTTAACTCCTTCTTTACGGGCAAGAATTTAATGGTATCCGCGCCCAAATCCTCGGCAACCTTATTCACCACCTGGACGAAGAAAGTCAAGATGCAACTTGAGATCTCAATTGGCAACCAACTTATTCCGACCGTGAACCATCTTAAAATTCTAGGAGTAACCCTGGACAACATGGCCACGTCATCCCCCCATGTTTCAACAGTGTGTAACAGGATGCACGGAAGGAATAAAATCCTTAAAGCCTTGGCCGGTAGCACCTGGGGCATGGTTAAAGAGATCCTACTGGTTACATACAAAGCAGTCGGAAGGTCAATAGCCAACTATGCGGCTCCAGTGTGGTCACAGAATCTCTGTGACACAATGGAATAACATTCAGGCTTGCCAAAACGCCGCTCTCTGTACTGTGACTGGCTGTCTCCTGATGTCATCCCAGGACCATCTACATCAGGAAACAAGGATGATGCCTCTAAGGGACCACAACAAGCTTCTTGCGAAACAATACCTGGTGGGTTGTTACCGAAGAGAGCACCCCAACACCGACCTCATGGACAAGACGCCGCCACCAAGACTTATCAGGCGTGATTTGAGGGACCACGAAAAAGACGTCCAGAGGTACAAAAGGGTTCCCTTTGACAACAACGCATACAGATCAGCCATCGCAGCAATACACCAGGAGGAGGTTCAAGCATCAATCGCGGGACTAGGTCCAAATAAAGTTCTCTCGACACAACCACCAGCCATTTTTCCCGATGAGAGAATACTGCAATGGTACACCTGACGATGTGGACCACATTTTCGATTGTCCAGCTGCACCCACACACCTGACCCCCAGGTCGCTGTGGGAGAACCCCGTAGAGGCAGCTATCTTCCTGTCACTTAACACCGAGGAATACGAAGAACAACACAACATGTAACACACTCACATAACGAACTTCTGAACATTGCCACAACAACAACAATCTGGGGGTACCGAACGAGAAAGAAGATGGTCGCGAGCCCTGTTTCTACACCTATTAGCAGTGAAGGAAGGGCTCCATTGCCTATGACGAGGTAGTCCAGACCAGTTTCCGAGGTGGCACCAATCGTTGCAGCAATTACATTTGATTGAGGTGGCATTATGGTGTATTGGTTTATTGCAAACACAGCATATCCAAGGACCTGGGTTCGATTCAATTCCGGCGCGAACGAGGAGTATTGAGAGCAGCTGCGCCGATATGTGTTGCTCCCAAAACGTATAGAAAACTGGTTTGTAATATACAGGATACACACACATTTTTTTTTCTTGCATCGAGGGGGTATGGCAGCTCTTGGCCGTTGAAGAACGGGTCGCTCCGGTGGCTGCCGTGGAACTGTTTGACCAAGGACTAGGCCTCGATCAAACTTGTGGCGACCGGTAGCTCAGTACGTAGAGGCATCAGTCTCATGTCTGACTACCGGCGTTTCGGGTTCGAATTCCCTCCACGACGACGTTCCTGGCCATGGATGTTTACTACTTTGTCTTAACGCCTAGTGGGGCATAGCGCGTCAACTACTCCTGCGCGCCATCGTACTCTACTACGCAATTGAGTACCTCAATCGGTTTATCGAGATGAGTAGATTGGATCAACAGATCTAGGCCTGTTTTCTCAATGTCCGGTTAGTTAGCTAGTCCGGGACACTAAATTTAGCCTTAGCGCATGCAACGCGCAAAATATGATAATAATGCAGTCCACAGCGCAGCTAATGCAGTAGAAAGTCAGCTGATTTTCTTGGCGGAATTCTGCCACCTGTTCAATTCTATTCCACGTCTGTGCCACCTCTCAGCATTATTTTGCGGCTGAGTTGGGGTAATGAACCACCTGTAATGAACCATATTATGGTCTGGGGTACTGCTGCTCCCACCGGCAGACCGAAGCAGCACCTGAAGCAGCACCTGATGAGTAGTGATCTGTTGGTGGTACGAAACCAGAGGCCAAGGGTCCCATTACACCCGGACCCAGGTGCGACCGCGTGGGCGTCTGATCCGTTCGCCAACCATTCCATCCTTATCGACTACTTTTTTTTATTCCCCATTTTTATACCCTAGACTTTTAGCATAGGGTATATTGTTTTTGTCACGACGGAAATATGTAACACCTTAAAGGAGGCTCCGGAGGTATAGCAATGCATACCTAGTCTAGCCATAAATATTGTTACAAGGTTTGGCAACCCTGCAGAAAGGAACCGTTATATTGCATTTCTTAAAAATTGAGCTAATCGCTATAGTACGCTTGTGCTTGATGCATTTGTCATCATTTGAGTTTAATTTTTAGTGTAGTGAAATGAATTGGGGTGACAAAGAAAATAGAATTGCTGTGATTGCACTTCATAAAGTAGGAATGCAACCAAGTGATGTTTTTAAGACTCTGCATACCCTTGGTATAAGCCGAATGTTTGTATATCGGGCTATTGAAAGATTTAATGATACGTCTGGAGTAAGTGACCGTGAAAGAAGTGGCCGTCCGCGAACTACTCGAACACCTCAAGCGGTTAAAGCCGTGCGCGAGAGAATTCGCCGTAATCCTCTTCGGAAACAAAAAATTTTATCGCGTGAGATGAAAATACCCCAAAGAACAATTTCACGTATCATCAAAAGTGACTTGGGGTTGGGTGCTTATCGTAGATCTACCGGGCATTTACTAACAGATTGGTTAAAAAAAAATAGAGTGGAAAAATCAAAACGATTACTTTGCCGGTACGCAAACCAAGAACACCGTAAAATTTTGTTTACGGACGAAAAAATTTTTACTGTCGAAGAAACATTTAATAAACAAAACGATAGGGTTTATGCTCGCAGTGCCAGAGAAGCTTCTCAAGTTGCCCAAAAGGTTTAAAGAGGTCATCATCCAGCCTCAGTAATGGTTTGGTGGGGTGTTAGCTACAACGGGGTGACAAAGTTGCATTTTTGTGAGAAGGGCGTCAAAACGTCTGCCAAAATTTATCAAGAAAGTGTCCTTGAAAGTGTAGTGAAACCTCTCAACACGTCATTATTCAAAAATCAGCCTTGGAGTTTCTAGCAAGATTCTGCACCAGGTCATAAGGCGAAGTCAACCCAAAAATGGCTTGAAGAAAATGTTCCAGATTTTATTAAAGCTGAAGATTGGCCTTCCTCTAGCCCAGACCTAAATCCACTGGATTACGAATTATGGTCTGTCTTAGAGCAAATGACGTGCTCTAAAAGACATTCTAATATCGAATCCTTAAAGTTCTTACACATGCAGTCGCCAACTTTCCGATTGAAGTCGTGCGTGCTTCCATAGATAAGTGGCCAGCTCGATTAAAGGCTTGTGTAAAGGCAAAAGGCAATCACTTCGAATAACTTGTTGAAATTTCCGTTGTTGACAATGCATTTAATAAATAAACAATGATTTCTTAACATATAATACCTCTTTTATTGAACAGTGCTTCAAAAAGTTTGTAACAGTATTTATGGCTAGATTAGGTATATATAAATGATCAGGGTCACCTCCTGATTCGATTTAGCCATATCTGTCTGTCTGTCCGTTCGCACGATAACTTTCGATAGAATGAAGCTAGAGCCATGAAATTTTGGTCAGATGTTGGAAGTATCTAGTATCTAGTTGGTTGGTATTGATCAGGCCAAGAGAACGCCTACCTCCCCTACATATGTAAAATAATTAAATGTATTTATAACTCCCGATTAAATAAACATGAAAAGCTCTAGCTTCGGTAGATTGCTCGTGGGAGTAATCTTATACTTCCCTGGAAAAATAAAATCGATCAGTTGAAAACTAACGGTAATTTTCTTACAAAGAACCCCGTACTACCCTACTTTTCAGGTTTTTTGTCCATAACTCTTGAACAAATTGACGTAGACATCTGATTTTTGGCATGTAACCCTGAAGTAAGAAGTTGCTTGGGTTTTGGTAAGTTGGGCATAATAATAATAAGATCAAAGGAACGCCTACCTCCCCTACAAAATTTAAAAAATTAAATATTACTTTAATTACGATAACTTTCGATAGAATAGCACTAGCGAGTTGAAAATTTGGCAGAACGTTGGTAGTAACATCCTGTTAGTTGGCATTGAAAATGGGCAAGATCCGACCTAAGGAACTCCTACCTCCCCTACAAATGAAACTTCAAATAAGCGATAACTTTTGATAGAATCAAACCAGCGACTTTAAATTTTGGTCGAATGTTTGAAGTGAGATTGAGTTAGTTGGCATTAAGGATGAGTTAGATCAGACTTAAGGAACCCCTACCTCCCCTAGAAATGAAGTTTTAAATAAGCGATAACTTTCGACAAAATAAAGCTAGCGACTTGAAATTTTGGTCAAATATTTGTAGTAGGTACCAGTTGGCTAATACTGAAAATACGTAAAATCCGACAAATGAAACCCCTGCTTCCACTTCAAATGAAACTTCAAATAAGCGATAACTTTCGATAGAGTGAAGCTAGACACCTGACATCTTTTTTTTTAATGTTTGTATTGTGATCTAATTGGTTGGTGGCTATGATGGGCAAGATCCGATCCAAGGAACTTCTACCACCCCTACAAGTGAAACTTTAAATAAGCCATAACTTTTGATAAAATGAAGCTAGCAACTTGAAAAATTTGACAAATATTTGTAGAATGGGTTAGTTAATTGATTTTTAGAATGGCCAAGATCCTCATGAATGTTTGCCAACCTCCCCTATTTACTGGCCATATAGGAAACTCACTTTTAATGCATATGGTCGTTGCCAATTGGTACTTTTGGTATCACCACTAGGTCTGTACAAGTCTAGGGTATATACGCTTCGGACTCCGGGCCGAAGCTTCGCTTCGGCCTGGTTACCTCCCCTGTTTGTGTTGTCTCCCCCAGGCCTATGAATTTGTGTTAATACGTAAAGGACAAGGGCAAAAAGCGGCGAAAACCCCGCCCACATCTCCCGAACTGAGCTACAGCAAGCATAGGCCGCTGCTTAGCTCGTTGAGGGGCCTTTTTCTTCGCCAGATGGCACAGTCCGACCTTCACGGTCGTTATGCTACCTAAGGCTCCGTCCCCACGGGCATCTTCGGATGCCCACCAAACCGTCCGTTACACTGGTTTCAGATCCGTTTCCTTTGAATGAATATAATAATAATATATCCAGAACTCTGTTGCTTGTGACCAGTTTAATTGTCTCATTTGAATAAGCAAACGTAAACAGTTCTAGCTGTCAAAATCTCAGCAGTACGTATCAGCTGTTTGGAATTATTGTCCGATAAATTCTTAACCGGAAGCGGTTAGCGTTTATCTAAAGGATAAGATTTAACCAGACATTGAGAAAACGGCCCCTAGTCCTTCTCTCCAGAATCCGACTATAGCACAATATACTTATTGTTGCAGTGCTTGTGGCACTTTTGTGGGCCACGGGCCATCTATTTATCACGATAATGCAATCACATTTCACTGCTTATTTTCTAACAAACAACAACACCGTTGTTGTGCCTCAAGCACAGTGTTCACCGGACATGGCCCCCTGTGATTACTTTCTATTCCCGAGGCTTAAGAGAACCATGAAAGGACGACGTTGTGCCAACAATAATGAAATAAAAACAGAATCGCTCAAGGAGCTGAACACCATAGTTCGGAGCGGCAATGCAGTCCGATTTCCTATACAAGGAGGAGAACTTCACATGCAGCATGAGGGGTAATATCAAAATACCAAGCCCCATTGGAAAGAAGAGGTGCGTAGCTTCAGGGAGTAGAAAGAAGAGGCAGGGACACAACTGGCTCAAATACGTCTTAACATTGGCCGATGTGTAAGACTAAACTTAGTTTTCACTTAAATTGTATTGCGTAGAAATATTAATGAGAAGACCGACCAAGGGTATCTTTCTATCTTTGGAAGAAAGTGCGCTATATGGTCTCCTCATATTTCATTTAAATTAGTTATGCGTTTGTTTATATAACGCATATGTAGTGCAGACGTACCCTTTTTCTTACTCTTTTTAAAGTAAGAAGGACACGTCGAGTCGCGAGTAGTTTAAGTTGACTTTGGTCAGTCTTGTTCCCAAGTCAGTGTATTGTGGTGTGTTTTCAAATAGCTAACTAAAAGAAAAGAAAAACTAAAAGACATAGTGAATTGTGGTTCGCGTAGATTGACAATTTGGTAAGTTGACTTACTGAGTCTTAGATAATAATTATAATTGATAGTGCATGAGTCTATAGCATGGAATTTTTAATTATCTACTCGTTATTTACCAAATGATGTTGTGCTCGTGAGAATACTCCCCAGAGGGTGTGATCGCGTCTTTGTTTTTATTGTGGCAAGCCGATATGTCATCTCCTGATGATATATTGGTAAAAATTGCCGTTTGATGTGTTTGACTGATTGGCAGTGTGATTGGCGGGATCCCAGATCATTTTGTAAGAGCCGGGCCCGTAGCGATTTACCGGTTAGGCTGGGGAGTCAATGGTTTGATTGGCGGGATCCCAGATCGCGGCGTGAGGCCGAGCCTTAAGTGATTTACCGGTTAGGCTGGATGGAGTCAGTCATAAGTTAGTAATTTTAAATATGTAAAATACGAGAACTGTTAAATAACGAGTAGTAGAGGTAGAATTCAAGCTCATTGGTTGTTTTTAATATATTTGCAGGCTCGGTCCACCATCGACACACACCCGATCCAACCTCCTGACGATGTAAATACATATATGCTGGTATATGTTGAATAAATGGATAAATGGCTATCACAAAAAAAAAATCGTGTATGGATATTTTTCTGACCATATTTTAATATGGTCTTACAGATGCACTACGTACATTGACCTAACTCAGCTCGATGTAAGAAGAACTGAAGTATTCGAAGCATCGCTACCACAACAACAACAATCTAACTCAGCTTCCGCCTTCGAAGATGCATTGACGGCCATTCATAAAAGGCCTCTCAATTATTTTCGTTTATCTTTGCCCTAAGCATTTTCAAAGTTCTAATTGTTCGGATGAACGCTACCAGACACCCATAACTGCAGCGCACTTCACCCAGCACTCATCGCGTCTGCAGCCGCCCTGCGTTCAATAAAAGTGAACGTCTTCCGCTGGAGAATCCATAAAAGCGAATGCCACTACTCGTATAGGGTTCCACTCGATTGGACGTTATGCAGAGCGTCCGCAATGTTGCATAAAATCTGGAACATGTGTACGCAGCATGGCGAGTGCAGTGAAATGTTCACTTTCGTTTATTGCGGCTCCTGCACATTCAATGATTCCAGAAATCAGAAATGACGACGATGGCGACTCTTTTTTTGCCGAATTTCTTAATTACTCGCGCCCACTGTTCTCCGCCCAGCGCCGAGGAAAACGCCCCACATGGCATTGCATGAGCTGCGACGACATCTTTTACATAACTTGAGAAAATCTCCATAACGCCTTCGCATAAATATGGAAATGTGCGCATCGGCAGCAAGAGCAACCAAACCGCAGCAACAGCCGCGGGAACGAGAATGGGCAGATAAACAACAAACAAACAACCAGTCGAGATGACAAACATTTGCGCGACCGACCGCACACTGGGTCGGAGCTGGAGGAATCTCCCGACTTTGAGCGTGTGCACCGTGCCCATTAATTGATCAATTGACGAGTCCAATCGAATGGAAATTTGATCGGGCGGGCATTGGACGGAGGGAGGCTGTTGTCGTTGTGGTCGCTTATGACAGCGCAGCAGCCTCTGGGATTCTTCCGATCTTAGTCAGAGGTCGACGGTGATAACGAGTGAGAGAATTGATAAGATAACAACAATCAGGGCAGAGGAATTTGAACGTGGTGGATGTATGACCCGTTTGTATGTTTGCTCAGTGATTCCGCTCGCTGCCGATGACACGTAGCAGGCCTGTGTGGTTTGACACGAAAAACACGCCTAAAAATAAACGATGACTTAACACTGTGCGAAATGTGGGTCAGGCTGACGAGAGCTCTCGATTTTGCCTCAGCCATCGCCTGACAGCGGCACTCACCTGCATCTTTGGCCCTCTGTATAACCGAGTCCAGGTCCCGACTGTACTTTTTGTTGGTCAAATTGGCGCCCACGTCGATCACAATCAGATTCTCGTAGCAATGCTTCATCTGGTCCTCCGACTGTTGATTGTCGGCCATGGTCACAGAAGCGGCAGCAGCAGCAGATGCAGCAAAATTCGTGTCGCTCAATGACAGCGCAGTTCGCCTGGCGATGAATCTCTCGTTCACTGATCTACACGTTCAGACAAAGACGAATTGCGAAAAAAAAGCGAAAGAATTTCGCTTTCACGCACGCACGATTTTACACAGAGCAATTCTCACGGAATCGCCGACGACGAACACGGCGCAACGAACTGATCCTGGTCGTTATTTGCACGGGCACCACTTCACGGTCAGCGTGTTCTTCTACGAGGAATAAAACGGAAAAGTGTCGAGAAGAACTAAACGTGAAAAAAGAAGAAAAGTGTTGGAGCCAGACGTGTGTGTTTCTATGGTGGCTGGAGCCGTACTCGTGAATTTTCACTCGACTGTTGATGGACTGGTCGAAATGGTGAGGGGAGCAGATCAGATGGGATTTTTCGTAGTGGTCCAATTGGCACTGGAGAGGGAAATTTTAAAGCATTGCCATGCGTGCAAATGTCATTGTGACGGCTGGAAATTGTTGGTCTGCTGGCGGTTGTTGGTAGTGCGGAACTTCTCCCGGAAAAGATGTCGAATTTAGTGCAGTATGTGGTTGTTCGCGGGGATCTGATCAAGACGTTGAGTTGGCCATTGGGTGCCGTAATTGCACAGTGCTGTCATGCTGTCGCGGCCGTCTCGTATTTGCACAAAGATGATGCGGAAACTCGAGCCTATTTCGCCGACCTGGACAACATGCACAAAGTTGTACTGGAGGTGATTGTCATTTTTGCGTTTGGTAGTAGAGTAGCCGGAAGGATGTGACGTCATTTGACAGAAATTGTGTTTGAAATTTGAAATGTCCGTTGGAAAGTTGCAGCAGATCAATGGGTGCCTTTTTAAAACGAAACAGTGTCGACACTGTTGCGCGACTCTCTAACTCACGGGTGCACAACATTTTACATCTCTGTCGCACATGCAACAGTGTCGACACTTTCGTTTTGAAAACGCACTCAATGATGGCCGTAAATTATTTCTTTAGAAATAGAAAGTTCTGCAATTCATGCCCGAATTTTATTGAAAGCTTTCAACTGGAATTGCATTATCAATGAATCGTAAAATAATTTTTTATAATTAGGCGTGTTTTTTTGTACTGCGGTTATCCAGGTTAACCTACACTCATTACACAAACAAAAGGCGTGTTTTTTTTTGTACTGTGGTGCAGGTTAATTGGGGGCTATCCAGGTTAACTTACACACATTACACAAACAACTAGGGTATGTTGTTTGTGTAATATGTGTAAGTTAACCCGGATAGCCCCCAATTAACCTACACCGCAGTACAAAAAAAACACGCCTATTATACCCTTGTTGTTTGTGTAATGTGTGTAAGTTAACTCAGATAACCCCCAATTAACCTGCACCGCAGGCAAAAAAATTAATAAAAGACGCCTATTGACTTTTTTTTAAATAAATTTCGCTTTTAATTTTCAGGCACCGTCTGAGGACGATCTAAAAAAGTTGAGTGAAACACTTCAGGCAAATGAAATTGTCCACAAAGTGTGGGTCGAGCAGCCGGAAAATTTTCCCACGTGCATTGCTATTAAACCGTATCCCAAGGATCAAGTGCATAAATACGTTAAGAAATTTAAATTGATGAAGTGAATAAAATGTTGAATGTAAGTTTTTTATTTTATGTTTTCTTTAACCCTTAAATGCATGGGGTCAACCCCCAATAAAACAAGAAATTGTATCTTTAAACTATGGAGTTAGTTCTAACTTAGACTTAGGGCTCATACAGTATGAAAGCTACAGGAGACGAAGAGGATAAGTTTACGGCTATATTTGAGGTATCAAGGGATGCTTACTCGCGAATAGTGAATAGGTATATTAACATCGATTATGCCAGTCACTACTGTGCTGAAATCATTGATGTGACAAGGTGCTACAAATGCCAAAAATATGGGCATATAGTAAAGTACTGAAGAGTACCCACGATATGTATGTATATGCCCAAAATGTGCAGGTAACCACCGAGCATCTATTGTAATTGTCAAGCATCTTTAAATGTAATCAGAATATACAGGACTACGCCCGCAATCCGAGGGTTTTGTAGCAAGCGCTTCTTTTGGTATGTAAATATCGGCTCCCATCTCTTCTTAGGTTAGGTTAGGTTAAGGGGGTGCCACTTTGAATAGAGTATCAGAGGAAATGAAAAAGAGCGAGAGAAACGAAGCAATTCGGCACAAGTGAGGAAGTAGGATGGAAATTTGACATCTCTTTTGCTTCTATATGGACCGGGTGGGTGTTCCGCGGCAGAGAGACAGACTGGAATGTTATTGTCCCAATAGTAGAAGTAGGAGAGGGGATGACATCTTACGTGCTTCCTGAGCTTTTATATAGACTGCGCGGGTGTTGCGCAGTGGAGGGCGTCTCTCTGTTTACTTTTTACGACTGGAATTGCTTCAAATAGTTTAGTGTTGAGTATATGCGGATTACTCCTCCATAGTTATTCTCTATGGGCTGCCATGATACGGAGGTTGCCTTTTATATTTCGGGATTGGACAACCCTAGTGTTGCAATCTGCCAACTGACAGCTCTATCGTAAAGTTTGACATTTTTGAGGTAATACGTACTCAGAACGTTTTGACATACGAGCGCTATTTGTGTTTTTTACAATAACTTAAAAGATTAATCTCGGCCAAATAATGGAATTCAATCGTGAACATTTTCGTGCGATTATTTTTTACAATTTTCGACGTAGATTAACTTAGCAACAGTGCATGGATGAACTGAATTCAATTTTTGGCGATGAAGCTCCATCGAGGAACAGTGTTTATCGATGGTATGGTGAATTCGATCGAGGTCGTAGTTCACTCCAAGACGAATTTCGTGAAGGTCGTCCAAAAGGTGAAGGTCGTCCGGAAACCATTGATGCTGTGCGCGAACTGATATTGCAAGATCGTCATGTGACCTATCGTGAGATTGAGACAACCTTAGGCATTAGTGGGACCAGCATACATTCAATATTGCATGAACATTTGACTGTCAAAAAAATTTGTTCGCGTTGGATCCCACACAATTTGTCAATCGCTCAAAAAAAGGCTCGTGTCGATTGGTCAAAAGAAGTGCTCTAAAAATACGATCGCGGTGCTTCGAAACACGTCTAAGACATCGTGACAGGTGATGAATCGTGGATTTATGCGTATGAGCCCGAAAGTAAACAGCAGTCGACTGTATGGGTGTTTCAAGATGAGCCAAACCCAACAAAAGTTGTTCGCGCACGAAGCACTTCCAAGCAAATGGTCGCCTGTTTTTTTCGGAAAAATTGGACATGTCGCAACCGTACCACTAGAACAACGCAGACCAGTCAATTCTGAGTGGTACACAACCATTTGTTTGCCAGTTGTCTTCCAAGAAATCAGGAAAACCAACCGCCGAAGACGGATCACTCTTGACCACGACAATGCGAGCTCTCACACATCAGCTCAAACAACTGCATTTTGGAGCACTCAAAACATAGATTTGATGGGTCATCCGCCGTATAGTCCTGACTTGGCACCGAATGACTTCTTTTTATTCCCGTACGTAAAAAACAAGCTGAGAGGTCAACGTTTTTCAACACCTGAAGAAGCGGTTGCTGCGTTCAGAATGCATGTTTTGGAGACACCTCAATCAGAGTGGCAAAAGTGCTTTGACAATTGGTTCAAACGCATGCAAAAGTGTATAGATCTTCATGGGGAATATTTTGAAAAACAATAAAGCGATTTTCAATGATTAATATTTGTTTTTGTTCTCTAATCCCGAAATATAAAAGGCAACCTTCGTACAACACAGCACACTTAGACCTCTCATGGGTCCATTGTGATACCACCAGTAACAAAACACCTCTCTAAGAAACCTAGGTTCCGAACCAGCCTGTGCTGGCAATGTAGCGATTGAGCTGTATCACACTCATATCCTTGAGGTCCTCCATGTCAAAGTAGAACCAGGAGCCCAGGAATTTCTTCCTTCTGATGGCCAGTGCCGGACAGCGGCATAGAAGGTGCAAGACACTCTCCTCCTCATCCTCATCCTCACAACTCCTGCAGTAGTCATGATGAGGAAGACGAAGCCTCCATGCGAGCTCACCAATGGGGCAGTGCCCTGTGATAGCCCCCACCACTCTACCAATGTGCTTTCTATTCAGTGCCAGCATAGAGGCAGAGCGGCTAGAGTCGAATTTCTGCCAAATCATTCTCGTCGTTTGGCAAAGTGCGACTATTGACCCATCTGGTATTTGCCCTATCCACTGCCACAGACTTAATTGCCACTTGCATGATGCAATTGGCATTCTAATGTCATTGCGGTGCCCATCGACGACACCGGTTGTCCCCTCGTGAGCAAGATCGTCCGCCCTGCAGTTGCCCGCAAAGCCACTGTGACTCGGTATCCAGCAGAGGGTAATGTTGAAAAAGTATGAGGGCCATGAGGGCCGAGCGGCACTTCAGAATAGATTTCGATGTAGTGAGAACAGAGTCAAGCGAGCGAATCGCAGCCTGACTGTCCGTATAGATAGTAATGTCTCTTGCAGTCACGACATGATTCCTTAACCAGGTCAGTGCTTCCGAGATCGCCGAAACCTCGGCCTGCAGGACACTACAAAAGTCGGGAAGACGGTAGGATAAGTTAATTCCCAGTTCCTCCGATCCCAACTCCATTCTCGGTCTTAGAGCCATCCGTGTAGATAGTCAAGGAGTTGGAGGTAAGGGGTACATTGTCAGCCCATAGGCTTCTCGACGGAATCAGGCTGGTATAATTCCTACCGAAAACGTGTTTAGGAGACGTGTAATCAGTCCCCGGAGGGATATCCAGGTTGCACAGGATAGCCGCGTGGCCAGTGCTCGAAGTATGCCATTGGCCTGTTTCTCGAAGACGCAGGGCCGTATTCCCCGCCAGCTGTTCGCCAAATATGTCAAGCGGGAGCAAGTGTAGCAGCGTGTCTAAGCTGGCTGACGGAGTTGTTCTAAAGGCCCCCGTCGCACAGTGCGTCGTTCCATAGCCAAAAATCGAAAATTTTTTATTTTTGTCCGGCTTTGAAAGTAACCTATCTTTAAGAAAACATGTTGGAGCTCCTAAAAATAATGTTTGAAAAATTTTGCTTTTCTTTGTTTTAGTAATATTATGTGCTAAATTCGAAAAATTGAAAATATTGAAAAAAGGGTCTATGAGGTGAAAATTGCGTTTTGAGCTTCGGTGAAGTCCTGGCTACCTAAAGTTATATTTTCCCAATAGACCAGGCCCCAGGCTTACACCCAAAGACAAAAAAAAAAAAATTTAATTAAAAAATGTTAAAAAAAAAAAACAGCACAATTATTTAAAATTAAAATAAAACTTTGAGTAAGGATTAAAAAAAAACGTCACAAAACGTTTTGGGTGGTTGACGGTTTCTGTCAGATGCATATATATTCTTTCATTCTAAGTAGTTTTGGTTTGCCTTTTTTTGCCTTTTTGAGCGTAATTGGCGTTTTTGTGGGATAAGTCACATTTAAAAAATCAATGAATATTTTTCAAGATTCCTTAAAATTAATAATACAGAGAAAATTGCACATTTGTTGCAAGGACTAGGTGCTTACCGTCTGAAATATAAATAAATAAATAAAAAAAAAAATTTAATAAACTATAAAAAGTTTATTTATTCTAGAAACAAATACCCATAAAAGGGAACAAATACACAAGGCATATCGGTTCAACTGGGTTAAAGTTTTTTTTATTATATATATATTATTTCGCTTATCTACTTTAGAGTGATTTTGGGGGCGTAATTCTAATTTATATGCGTGAAAAACGCTTTTGTAACACATGTAAATATGTATATGTATGTTAAAAATACTAAAAAGTTCTAATTACGGACAAAATTTTATATTTTATAGGTAAAATAAGTATTGTGCTTAGAGTTAGACTAGCAGGACCGGAAAAAAAGTAAATAAAAGAATAATATGGATATAATGAAAGAATACACTTTAATTTTTACGCTCTAGGTGCTAAAAGCATCAGCTAACGTAACGAATGAAAATTCGAGCGGAGTAATAAAATAAATGTTGTAAAATGTCACAGCTAGTTAGAAAATTCGACACGGTTCATACATAAACTTCAAATTCCGCATCTGTGTACCTGTGCTAAATTAAATGTTAGGTTGTTAATTGCCTTGATCCTTCCAAGTAAGTAAAATATAGTAAAGTGCAATATGTGCATAGAATCTCTTTGAAAATTTAAGATATTCTGTGTTACCATTTAAAAGATATTACGTTTTGCATACTACCTATAAACAGAGCCAGAATTGAACAAATTCTCTGATCAATATCTCAAAACTGCGTCATCAGATCACATTGTAATTTGGAAATGTTAATGCTTGTAGCTTTTATTAAATGGACGTTAAATTTCATTACAATCGGTAGACTCGTTTTCAAGTTATGATTTTTTTACCACCAGCCTCCTAATTACAGCAAATTTAACTCACACTTTTCGCAATATATCAGAACTGCGACCATCTATCTTAATCAAATTTATGCAGTTAAAAGATTATGTATAGCTCCCCATTCGTGCGAAATTTTAACAAAATCGGTTGCACAGTTCTTAAGATACTGATTTTTGATCACTTCAACGCACTGTGCGTCGTGGCAATCGCTGCTAGTCTTTGCACTTTACTTAACAGGCGACAATAGGACGCCACTCTTAGTGCCGCCCACCAGACACAAATGCCGTGAAGTAGAATTGACCGCTGTATATAGCCAGTATACCACCTTCGGTTGCAGGCCCCAGTTCTTACCAACCGCTCTTCTGCACGAATAGAGCGCAGTAGTGGCTTTATTCACCCGCTCAAGGATGTTGGGCTGCCCCGTCAATTTCTTAGCTTAGCTCTATCACTGAAGGCCAGTTTCTTGCCATCTAATGATGGAGGCTCAACAGGAGGCAGCTCCTGTCTTCTGGTAAAGAGCACAAGTTCGGTCTTGTCAGGGTTGACACCAACCTGACCTGCCCATTCGATGAGTATGCATAGAGCATTCTGCATCAACTCACTAAGGACTCCCGGGAATCTTCCGGAAACAGCAATGGCAACATCGTCAGCGTAAGCCGTCATACTGAAACCAGGCTCTTCCAATCTCAAAAGCAGTCCATTGACCGCCAGGTTCCAAAGAAGAGGGGACAAAATGCCCCCTTGTGGGGTACCCCTGCACCTGCATACATATTTACTAACGGATGAAGTACCCATAGTGGTACTTATAGTCCTAGATGTTAACAGGAGACTAATGAGTTTGCAGAGCGAGTCCTCAACCTGCATTTTTAAGAGCGCTTCGATGATCGCACTAGGTTTAATATTATTGAACGCTCCCTCGACGTCTAAAAACGCAACCATGGTGTATTCCTTGAATTCAAGGGATTTCTCAATACAGCTAACTAGAGAGTGCAGAGCAGTGTCCACTGATCTACAATACCTTTCCAGTAGGCATGTTGCGATGAAGATAGTAACAGAGGCGGAATGGTATTTCGAAGATGGACATTTCTTCTTGGTACTACTCGGATAAAAACACTATAATTAAAATGTCTTACTCATAATATAGTATTTTACATGCCCATTCCCTGGTTCCCCTTTCTTCAAATTAAAGAATATTCCAAAAAAATGGAATGTACTCAACATTACCTTTCTCACGACACCCCCTGCCAAAAGGCTGAATAAAAAGATTGTTACGCCGCAAATTGTGAGACATCTCTAACTACAAAGTAATTTTTAATATCTTTACACGAAATGTGAGAGCATAGCAAGTCTCTTATAAACATCGCGTTCAGTAAAGTCCTTCCATAAGCTAACGTTTGTAAACCAAATAAGGAACAATGAGTACTATAATCAGGCTTAAAACGCCAGCCAATTTGGTAAATAGCAAAACGAGTAAAATTATGTTGAATTCTCTCTATACGTTCGATATGAACATTTGTAACGTTACGTTTTTCTTTCCGTGCCGGTGAAGACTCCAATCCCGTGTTTAGAGGTGTAACTTGCAATTTAGGAAAGAAGTTGTAGTTTTGGCGGTCAATAGGGGATGGCGGAGTACTTACCTCTACACATTGTACTATTGAATCCGTCGAGTGAAGCTGAAGGATGATGCGCCTCGAGCGTACAGATGAACCTGCGAAAGGAAAGAAGAGATCACAAAGTATCAAGCGATAAATGATGAAGATATGAACTCAATACTTATCTAAACTGGTGGTGTCGGCTTTCGATCGATGTAAACAGCGAAACATAAACAAACACTGTCGGCGAACTGTCAGTGTCGGTATGATGTATACTGCATTACCGATTCAACCGTGATGTGCTAGAGCAGACGAATTCTCGTACTCACTAACTGATCGAGAAATATCCGTTGGGATAGAAAGCTATTTAAGGGCCCTGAGTGAAAACGGCACTCTCTTTGTTCGATTTTGTTTCATTGGAAAAGGTGTGTATACGTTTTCTCAGGACCCGAAGCTAAAATTATAATACGAGCTCCTTGTTCGAATTTGTTTCATTGGAAAAGGGAAAAGACGAGAATCCTGGAAGTGAAGGCGAAGTTCTTATAAATTCAGAGGGCTAAGAACGGAGAGTCAAAAGAGATCTTGGAACGTAAGCAGTGGCGTAGTTAGGGGGGGGGGGGCATTGCCCCGGGCGCAACGGCTGGGGGGTGCCAATACGCTATTGACGGACTAACTTTTTTCTTCCCTCTGTTTGAATATTAAAAAGATTTTTTTTTGTAACATACACTTTAAAAACACACAAAAGTCTCGGGTATAAAATGAAAACAAAGTCTATAAGGCCATATAATCCAGACGCACCGATAACTGGACTCGTAAAAAGCGCGAAAAGAACTCGTATGAAATTAAAAGTTGTAGTTTGTAGCACAAGCTCGTTCGTATGGGAAATTCGCAGTTGAACCAATATTATGTTCACATATAAATTAGGTTCACATATACTTCATTTCGATGATTTTATTTCATTTGGAAAATTCATAAAATTCGAAATTCCAAATGAAGGGAAATCGTCGAAATGAAGTATATGTGAACATAACATAACATAGCTGGAACATTTGAATTTCCAACTACAAGCTACAGGGCTACAGCTATGCATTAGGTGTGTAATTTTTTTCAACAGTCGACCACGACAGAGCAGGATAAATCCACAGAGTTCCACTAAAAACTTGAGTGGTTGTTAGTGTAAGTAAATACTTCCTTAAGCATGATTTGGAACTATTCTATACTAAACAGTAGCGGATTTACCTTAGAGGCAACATAGGCAGCTGCCTAGAGCGGCAATTTAGAAGGGGCGGCAAAATTTCAGGGAAGGATAAAATTTGTGGATTTTTTTTTATTGATATATAAATCTGATCAACCAGCTCAATTCATTCTTCGTATAATATATAGAATTGAATTTACGATTAACTTAGATTAGCCCTATCTTAACTAAATGGGAAAAATGTATGTTGAGCATAAGAGTTACAGGAGGAGTTCCCAAAATCATTGAATTAAAAGATTAAATTACAAATCAATTTGGGAACTGATTCTTTAACTACCCATTTGCAATGTTATCGAAATCAACAGTTAAGATTGTTATCACCAAATGCCTGATAGGAACGAGATGCTCGTAAGAGTGATATCGAAAACCGGTCATTCTTCTTATCTGTGCATCCATTGGAGTCGGACGTGTTTGATTATCAGTAACAATAGTAACTGCAATAAATGAATTTAGAAAGAAAGAATAGTTTTAGAATATAATTAATTAAAAATGATCTCCGAATCGACGAAGATCTTAAGTGGCGCAGTCGGTAAAAAAATCGCGAAGCAAGTAGAAGTTGCGTGTTGTTAATGCTTGAACGCGCAAGCATAGTTTATTTCGTAAGAAAGATCTTACAAAATAACAAGTGTAATAAGTTTTCATAACCCTTTCAATTTAACTTGTATTTAATTTGGTTTGGTGAAATTTCGAAAAACAAAAAACTGATTGAAATCGCAAGCAAATTAATTGAAAGCGTGATTTAAAAGTGAATAATTACTTTATTCAGATTCGCATAATTGTAGGAGCTTTTTAAACTATTGCGATAAGCCCTGATACACAGTTAGCTCTAACGGAAAAAGAAACACGTGGTAAAATTGTTACCAAGTGCTAATTGAATAGAAGTCGGAATTTTAGTTAATTTGTGCAGATCTAAATTTGTTTTTAATTAATTATCGAAGTCATTTAATTAATTACTCGATACGATTCGTTGATATTGGAAGTTACTTCAATTTTAAGACCATTTAAGTTCCGCAAAATGGAGTCACTACAAATTGATCCTTTAAAATACATTTTGAATCTTCCTGAATTCAATGGAAATTTTAAGGAGCTTCAGAATTTTATAGATTTATTGGACAAAATAAACCCTTTATTCGAAAGATATGATCCGTATTCGAAAAGCATACTGGTGGACCATATTAAATCGAAATTGAAAGGAAAAGCACGGGAAGTTGTATAAATAAACCCCCATATCAGTACCTGGGCAGACATAAAAAATATTTTGCTTCAAAATTTCAGTGACCGGAAATCAATAGAAGAGCTGTTTGACGATTTGCGATCACTTAAATTTAAAACAAACAGCGTCGACTTCCATAATGACCTGAAAATCTCTTTAAGACGTTTGAATCTAAAAACGATTCAAATGTTTCCAGAAGCTTCGAATGTAATCGAAGCAAACAAAGTGTCCGCATTAAATTTATTTAAACAAAAACTTCCGGAGCCCATGCGGTCAATTCTTTATTGTAGAAATCCAACTACTTTGGAAGAAAGTATGAATATCCTCCACGAAAGTGGATATGCTTTTTATCGAACCAATATTGAACTTGGTAATTCGAATTCAGCGGGACGTCCTCCAAACTACAATAACGTCAACAACCGTATCGCTACATCGCAACCTTCACAACAGCAATTTCAACCCTTTCCCAATAAACCCCGTTCACATAATTACCAAAATAGAAATAATTTCAATAATAATAATTTTAATACGAGATCTAATTTCCAACCGAATTTGGGCCATAATGTCCGAAGTCCTTTAAACCAAAATAGACCGGAGCCAATGGAAATTGATTTAGTTACCTCTCAAGCGGGGCCATCTAATGTACAAATGCAAAATTTTCAGTATCAAGCCCCTCTTCCCAAAACTCCCCTATATAATTGTCAAATCGAAAACAATTCCGTTGAAATTTATTATAGATACAGGAGCAACCCACTCAATAGTAAATCCTAATGTTTGCCATGTAAAATGGAAAACTATCTTGGAAACACCACTTAATTTAAAAACTTTAAACCACATTATCCAAATCACAGAAAAGGTTAATATTCCATTATTCGAAGAATTAGGCATTCCGTCAATGAAAGTAGAATTTCATGTCTGCCAATTTCATAATAAATTTAGTGGTATAATCGGTAACAATATTCTTCTTCAGATAGGAGCAGTTATCGATTACACAAAAAGAGAGCTAATAATTGGTTCAAACAAAATAAAACTTCATTTTGACTTAAAAAATAGTTTTTGCTCGAAAAAGCCGGAATGGAATCTATACGAAGAAATGGAAATGGTTCTTCCTGTCCCAGGAAAAGATGGTCTAGGACTCGTTAAGAACCAACGAAGTTTAGACAATTCCGCTGTAATAAACGAAGGAATCTATAACATAGAAAATTATAAAATTCGAGCTAAAAATTTTAGGCTGAAGACGTTGTCAAAAGAAATTACATTTCCGCAACCCGTCGAAATCGAAAAAGTTGATAATGTAAACTTTAATATTATCGAAACAAGTTACCATACTCCCGTTCTCAACCAATTAAGAGTTGATCATTTAAATGTAGAAGAACGCGATGCGCTTCTAAAATTAGTGAAAAGATTCACTAACATACTTTATAATGAAAAGTCAGATCTTTCATTTACGAATGTAATAAAACATCAGATACGGACAATTAACGACATTCCTATCCAATGTAAAGCTTACCGATACCCCTATATACACAAACAGGAAGTAAAGACACAAATCCAGCAGATGTTGAACAAGAACATAATTCGACATAGTAACTCCCCATACTCGGCTCCAATATGGATCGTGCCAAAGAAGGCCGATGCTAGTGGAAAGGCCAAATGGCGACTTGTCATAGATTACCGAAAATTAAACGAGGTAACTATCGACGACAAGTATCCAATGCCAAATATGGACGAGATACTGGAGAAAATGGGAAACAGTATGTATTTTTCGACAATCGACCTCGCTCAGGGATTTCATCAGATTGAAATCAATGAGCATGACATACATAAAACAGCCTTTAGTGTCGAAGATGGGCACTACGAATTCCTCCGTATGCCATTTGGGCTAAAAACAGCACCCGCTACTTTTCAACGGTTAATGAACCATGTATTACACGACTACATAAATAAAATCTGCTTGGTTTACCTTGACGATATTATTATTTTTTCGACGTCCTTGCAGGAACACCTTGATTCATTAACCAAAATATTTAAAAGGCTCGAGGAAGTAAACCTTAAGATCCAAATGGATAAATCCGAGTTTCTAAAGAGAGAAACCGAGTTTTTGGGTCATATCGTAACCCCCGAAGGCATAAAACCGAACCCCAAGAAAATACTATGCGTTCAGAATTTCCCCATACCAAAAAAATCAAAACAAATCAAAGAATTCTTAGGATTGACTGGATTTTACCGAAAGTTCATAAAGGACTATTCGAAGATTGCAAAACCCATGACAAAATATTTGAAAAAAGATTCTAAATTGAATGTTTCCGACCCTGAATACATACGAAGTTTTGATACTTTAAAGACACTACTAATCAATGACCCTATCTTGCAATATCCGAACTTTGAAAAACCCTTCACTCTCACCACTGATGCAAGTAAATATGCACTCGGAGCTATTCTATCGCAAGAAAACCATCCGATTTGCTACGCCAGCAGAACTTTAAACGATCACGAGATCAATTATAGTACTATCGAAAAGGAGCTACTTGCGATAGTTTGGAGCACCAAATATTTCCGTCCATACCTTTTTGGTAGGAAATTTGTAATCGAAACAGACCACAAACCTCTAACTTGGTTGTTTTCTATTAAAGAACCGAACTCCAAACTTGTTAGATGGCGTTTGAAGTTATCTGAGTTTGATTATTCCATTAAATATAAAAGGGGAACCAGTAACAGTAACACCGATGCTCTTTCAAGGATCCAAAATCCTGAATTGAACATGGCTGAAGAAATAGAAATTATTCCAACTAGTCACACATGCATCAATATATTCAAAAAGCAAATTATCATTAATAAAACTCAATCCGACTCTACTAATATCCAGAACGAAAATACATTTGGTAAAAATCGAATAACAATTTCCATGAGGGATATAGATGAAGAAACGGCAAAGACCCTCTTAATGAGTCACTTCAATCAAAATGGTCTAAATGCTATACTAGTCGAAGACGAAGAATTATTTAATATAATTAATAATACTTTTATTAAATTCTTTTCCAATAACACTAAATTCAAAATCATTCGTTGTAAAACTTTAGTAGAAGATATCATAGATGAAGAAAAACTGGCTGAAATTATCAATAAGGAACATTTGAAAAATAATCATCGGGGAATCAATGAGGTTTTTAGAGAACTAAAACTGCAATATTACAATCCTAAAATGAGAGAACGTATTACTCAATTTATTAACAAATGCGACATTTGCAATGTAGAAAAATATGATAGGCACCCGATCAAAGAAAAATTTAAAATAACTGAGACCCCCAATAAACCAAGAGAGATAGTACACGCAGATGTTTTTTATAGTTTAAATAAAACCTTGTTCCTCACTTTCATAGATAAATTTTCAAAATTCGCTGTAGCTGTAAAAATTATAGGAAGGACATGGGTAGAATTTAAAAGAGCTACAATCCAATATTTTGCTACATCAGGGCCATTTAGTAAATTGATTGTCGACAATGAATTAGGCTTTAAAGCTCTTCCTATTCGTCAATTTTTAGACGAACAAAATATTCAGATTCATTTTACATCAAACAATAACCATACATCCAATGCAGAAATTAATCGTCTACATAACACCATAAATGAGCATCTACGATTACTGAGACATGACCCAAATAAGGACACTGATACAGTAGAGGAAAAAATATTAAAATCTATACATTTTTACAACAATTCCATTCATTCGACTATTGGTATAAAGCCAATTGATTTCCAACTCGGATATGTAAAACAATCGGAATACCCTATAATTAGGGACAGAATTTTGAAAATCAAAGAAAAAGTTATAACTAAACTAAATAATAACAGGGAAACCATTGAAGTCAGCGAAGGACCTATATATCTCAAAGAAACTAGAGGCGGTAAGAACCATGCCAAGTTTCGAAAGGTAATTGTTGAGAAGCTTGACAATGATCACGTAGTTACAAATGGAGGGTACAAATATTACAAATCGCACATCAAGCGAAATAAAAAGTATCAAAACGACGCAAACGTTTGATGGAAGAAAACTTTTTCCACAAAAATAACAATCTAACAAAAGACGTTAATAAAAGATGGAAATAGTTTTCATGTTCCCTTTACTAACAACTAAATTATATTATTAATAATAATTAACACATTAATAAATAATAAATAAGATACAATTAAAAACCGATAAGCACGATTACTTAACTTATAACTAACCAACAAAGTACAATATGCATTGAATATTCTACTAATATACTAACAAACTAAGGCACCCTATCCCTTATGTCACAATGCAATAACATAAAAATTAAAACTAACCGAATTAATATTACTAAACTTACTAAAAATCTACTAATACATATGCATTTAAATTTGTAAATAAAATTTTTGAAAAGATATATCATAAAGTAAATTAAACTATTGACCTTAATACATATATTTAAAATTAATTCGTAACAAAATCCATATGATCAAATAAATTGAAATTGTTAGTAGCCTAATGTTTACATTTATGAATTGTATAAAAAACAATAATAAAACTTCAATATATAGGTAAATGAGTAAAAATGACATGAAGATATATTTGTTGATAGAAATAGCAATTATAAAATCAATACACAGAACAAAATAAGAAATGATATATGCATTTGTAAACTGTAAATAGGTTAATTTAATGAACAATGGCCGATGTATTGAAAAATGAAATATACACATACATATCAAAAAAATAACTAGAAAGCATACCTTAATTGATAAGAAAAAGATATGAACAGTTTGTATATGATGTAGCCAAATTAGAATGTACAAATTAATTAAAAGAATATGTTTGATTATATTTGATTTTTTATAATGTAGTTAACTCAACATGGACAATAGTTGATTGTTGATCACTGGTCTTCTTATTCAAATAAATGATATAATATTATGGATAAATATAAATTAAATATATGGACAAATGAACAAAAACGTACAAAAAATAATATTTACATTTCAATAAGAAATTAATAATACAAATATGGAACTGACAAACAAATCAATATCAGCAATGGAAACGATGCATATAAAATCAAGGACTGCAACATATGATCCAGACGACCAGGATGATCTGATTACATAGCTTTTATTATTTCGTCAACATCGCTCTCACACTTCATTCAGTTTTATTAAAAACCGAAATGGAAGCTAACAAGGATGAGAAAGCCTAATTCGAAACTACAAAGCGACTTCAAATGATAATCGTATAAATAATGTTATCAGTATGATAAGAAGCTTTTTCTTTGAACACAGACGAAAATATATAAAATATACAAGCATGTACATATAAGTCAACAAAGATACACCTATTGGACACATTTATATTAAAAAAAAAAAAATTAAAATTGATATTAATTTATTTCATTCAAATTTTAATTAAAACTGAATTGTTCGTAATCCACTCTATAATTTAATTAACTTTCCATAAAAAAAAAAAAAAAAAAAAAGAAGTACAATCTAAATATTAAATACACACACAACCTATGTAACATAACCTAAGTATAAGTAATTTTCGTCGGAGCCTCAATTTAAGGAGGGTGGAGTTACAGGAGGAGTTCCCAAAATCATTGAATTAAAAGATTAAATTACAAATCAATTTGGGAACTGATTCTTTAACTACCCATTTGCAATGTTATCGAAATCAACAGTTAAGATTGTTATCACCAAATGCCTGATAGGAACGAGATGCTCGTAAGAGTGATATCGAAAACCGGTCATTCTTCTTATCTGTGCATCCATTGGAGTCGGACGTGTTTGATTATCAGTAACAATAGTAACTGCAATAAATGAATTTAGAAAGAAAGAATAGTTTTAGAATATAATTAATTAAAAATGATCTCCGAATCGACGAAGATCTTAAGTCATAAGCTCATATTTACATTATCCGCATGTCTTTTGCGTTTTTTGCTGTATCCCAAATCGCACACGCACACACTTTTTGAGAGTCCGCAACCGTGCGTGTGATTTGAGATACAGCAGAAAATGCGAAAGGCATGCGAATAGTGTATGAGCTAATGGTGCCCAATAGCATTGACCTTGAAACTTTTCCTATTCGGAGTCAAATTCTCTACATTGCAGATGCATACGAGCTATCAAGCCCTTCACAGTTTATCATTCGGTGAGTACAGTCATTAGTGTCTGGGTTATTGAAAAGTCAGAAACTGCTGTTGGATCACTTTATATTTTTCGGAATAAGACGGAAAGATTGGTGTTAGTATCAATCCTTATACAAGTGAGCATCATCCATATAATTTTTCGCATCTAAAACTATCCATTTGTTGTACACTGTTTGAAATATCTGATTCTATAGAAGAGTAGTGGAATAATTCGACTATGAGTGACGGCCGCTGGAAATTGAGCGGTGCTGAGTACCGCAAAAGAGCTGCAGATAAAATAAAAGATGCGGAGATTATAGGAAAAACGCCAAAGCTTACTAAATTTTTTACAACAAAAAAACTTTCTACAGCCGAGGATGGAAATTCAGGTATTAAATTTAAGGTTCTCAATTTATTTCTAAATATTTTTTTTTTGCGTTTTTATTTTCTCTTCATCTAATTTTGTGCAGTTATGGGTAATTCAAATAGAGATAACCTTACTGCAGATTCTCACTCCGTAGTGAATCCAGAGAACGATTCTTGCGGCGAAGGGATTTTCTTGGATACATTCGCAAATGATCCTGCTATATGGAAAGCCAACGACGATTTCCGTGATCATATAGCTTCACATGGTTACGATCAAAATGTCAACGCTGATTTCTCAAACTCAAGACGGATTTACAGTGACTGTACACGATATTTCTCGAGTTCTCTCTTTCAAAGAAAACTTTTGAATGGTGAGAAAACCATGCGACCTTGGCTTGTTTACTCTGAGAGCAAAGGCGTTGTCTATTGTGCTCCATGTCTACTGTTTGGAGGAGAATCGTCATTCGCAAAAGATGGATTCAATGACTGGAAAAATGCTGGAACCCGTGTTGCGGAGCATGAAAACTCCGAAAATCATCATACCTGCTCGACTAAATTAAAGGATAGAACCGAGATCCAGGGGAGTATCGGTACGCATTTGACACGTTTTGTTGACAACGAAGTGAAATACTGGACAAATGTTTTACAACGAGTCATGGCAGCAATTAAGTGTCTAGCAGTACGAGGACTTCCATTTAGAGGGCATAATGAAACGTTCGGTTCAAAGTACAATGGTAACTACATGATGCTGCTGGAATTAATCGCCCAATTCGATCCGTTCCTTGCCAACCATATAACCAGATTTGGAAATCAAGGAAGTGGCAGAGGAAGCTATTTGTCAAAAACCATCTGCAATGAATTCATTCAGCTTTTGGGACAAAAAGTGCAAAACGAAATAGTGAAAGCAATCAAAACTGCCAAGTATTATGCGATAATTGTGGACTCTACTCCCGATATTTCTCATGTGGATCAATTATCATTTATCATAAGATATGTGAATGAAAATGGAGTTCCTGTGGAACGTTTTCTGAAATTCATCGATAATCCGGGACACAAATCAGAAAATCTGGAGAAAGCGGTTTTATCTACACTCGAGTCATTCAACATAAACATCAGTGACTGCCAAGGACAATCGTACGATAATGCTACAAACATGTCCGGCCCTTACACCGGGCTTCAAGCAAGGATAAAAGCGGTGAACAAATATGCAGAATACACGCTTTGTACTGCACATTCTCTGAATTTAGTGGGCACCCACGCAGCAGAAAGTTGTCCAACGGCTGTTTCTTATTTTGCAAGTGTTCAAAGTTTGTATAATTTTTTTTCCGCTTCAACACACTGTTGGGAAATCCTCAGCAAACATTGCGCTGAATCGAACGCTTCCAATTCTGTCAAATCATTATCAAACACCAGATGGTCGGCTCGAGACGATGCTGTCCGATCTCTTAACAACCATTTCAGTGAAATAATTACGGCTCTACATGAAATTGAAAATGATCCTGCGGAAAAATGTGTTACTAAAAACGAAGCAAAAGGTATTCGAGAACAACTTGAATTACTGGAGACAGCGTTCATGCAACGATGGTGAAGCTTTTTGCTGTCGTCATTCAATTCAGTTAGTAGAAAGTTACAAAATATTAATACAACAATTGTTGAAGTAATTGAACTTTTTGATGGGCTAATCAAAACTGTTGATGGTACACGTGAAAAATTCGATTTATACGAACGAAGTGCTCTAGAGATTTCCATGAAACAAGAATATCGGAAATCAACTTCACGTAAAAAAACAAGAAAATTGCAATGCGATGAATCTCGTGAAGGAGATATTGAGTTAGATGATTTCAGGATCAATACCTTCTACGTTATTTTAGACAAAATCCTATTTGAATTCCGGCAAAGATTCTCGGCATACAAAGCTATTCATCGAAAATTTGCAGGTATCACCGATATGCATTGTTTGAGTACAGCAGAACTTCGGGAGAAAACTCTTGAATTAAAAAACTTGTTTGACGAAGATATTGAACCATCTATTTTAAACGAAATGATTCTATTCAAAAACTATTGCGTTCAGAAAAACGTGGCAAATCATTCTCCGACGGACTTACTGAAATTGTTAAGAACTAGTGATCTTCACACAGTCTACCCTAATGTTGATATAGCTTATCGAATGCTAGTTTGTACACCTGTAACCAACTGCAGTGCTGAACGATCATTTTCAGTTCTTAAACGTGTGAAAAATTACCTCAGATCTACCCTTTCGGAGGATAGATTAAATGCTCTAGCATTGATGACAATAGAATCAGATTTGCTCATGTCATTGGATTGCAATGACATAATCCACGACTTCGCAATTCAGAAATCGAGACGCAAACTTTTGCAATAAAATCTACGTCGCTAAGGACTTATTGCTGAAACATGATGACGGATAAATTTTGCTATGTCGGAAGCGTAGTTGTAGAAGATAGTGGAACGGATGCTGATGTAAAAGAGAGGGAGAGGGAGAAAATCTACGATTCAACATATGAAACAATGTTATTATACGATTTATAAACCTATACATACTATAATTTTATGAATGTTATTCAAAGAATACATTTGAAAATACATACTAAATATAATAAAAATATAAAAGGATTAACCTGTATTGTATGAACAGGGGCGGCAATTTTGGGAGTGCCTAGGGGAGGCAAATTTGTAAATCCGCCACTGATACTAAAGGACATCATATTCACTATTCCGTAAGAAAAGTAGTATCTAATAGATTAGTAGTATTATTTACGTTGTTTCTACTCTATATACCTATATTTACCGAATAGTCATACTGAATTTGTGCCCCGGGCGCTAAATACTTTATCTACGCCACTGATCGTAAGAGTAGACGACTTGGGGAAGAGCGTGGAGTCAGCCTTAGCAGAATTGCGTGGACGGAATTAAAGCTAAGTTCTAACATCGAGTGAATTAAGGGGAAGTAACCGCCACCTAGGTAGGTGTTATGATTGTAGTGAATTTTGATTAATTAGGATAAGTTAGTTCTTAAGTAAAGTAATTAGACGCCCGGCTCGTGTGCGTTGCAAATTAGGAGATAAGTGCATAGTGAAATATATTGCAAGGAAAATAAAATAGATTGTTATTGTAAAGTACGTGTGATGCGGTTAATTGGAGGTTCGTGAAATAGTTATTCGGTTGCGAGTATATTCACTTTAGGTTTGTGTCCGGTTCGACTAAGCGCAATCGTGGTTTCGCGCTATTCACGATTGATATAGTCAGGTAGCAGAGTATTTGAAAGCCCGTTGCGCCCACGGCCCGTCTCCGCGGACAGCTGCCCAAGAATCGGCGTAACACATTATAGAAAGGATCTCTCACAATTGAACAATATTCAAGAATCGAGCGAACAAATGAAGTAAATAGAATCTTCAAAGTATAAGGATCATTAAATTCCGCCGCGTTACGTTTAACAAACCCTAACATGCTATTCACTTTTGGCAAAATGTAATCCGTATGTGATCGAAATGAAAGCTTCTGATCAAAAATTACACCTAAGTCGGAGCACTACCTGCTATGAAGTACTCATAAAAAGAGAGGATTTTTTAATCTAAACGCGCTTAAAACTTTCCTTTTACTAACATTTAAATTTAAATTATTATCGTGGCACCAATTTTGCAATTTCTCTAAATCGCATTGCATTTGAGACAGTCGCTTACGTTGCCAATTTTCATATCATCCGCGAACTGCCATACTCGCACGTATTCAAAATTTTGGATGATATCATTTACAAAGACTCAAAAGAATATAGGCCCTAAATAACTTCCTTGTGGTACTCCCGATGTACTTCTTATCATAGAGCGCTATGTACAGCCGCTTAACTTCACCAATTGAGTACTCAATTGCCCCAACCCCTTGTGGGGCATAGCGCGTCAACTGTTCCATATGGCCCAGTTGACGTTTCATTGGCATAAACTGGTTTCGGAGAATGCAGTTGCCAGCATGCACCTCCTGCACATCCATGGCCACATACGTCGTCGTGGACGGGATTCGAACCCGAAACGCCGATAGTCAAACATGAGACTGATGCCTCAACACACTGCGCTACCGGTCGCCTCAATTGAGTCCTATCAGTTAAATAGGATCTCACCCAGCTGAGATCAACTTTATCGAAAGCCTTCGAGAAGTCGGTATACACCACATCAACATGCATGCCCTCTTCCATAGAATCAGCAATAAATTTAGTAAAGGAAACTAAATTGGTTGTAGTTGATCTACCTTTAAGGAAGCCATGTTGACATGGCGATATCAACTCGCTGATCAAAAGATCTATATTCTTTTTAACAATCAGTTCAAAAAGCTTCGGGATAGCCGATAATATAGCTATAGGCCTATAATTGTTTATATGATGTTTTGGACCCTTCTTATGAACAGGAGTAATAAAAGATGTCTTCAATTCATCAAGGAAAACACGTGTCGACAATGACGTAATAAAAATGCTCGTTAGAGGACGACATAATGACAGCATGCAATTTTTTATTAAAATATTAGGAATGTAATCAGGTTCGGCCTGAATATTAATATCAAGCTCAGTCATAGCATATAGCAGGTCATCTTCAGAAATCTGAAGAGCACTGCTAAGACGTTCATGAGATATTTGAGCATTCAGGAATCTCCCATTGACATTGTTATTCAATTCCGACGGAATCGAACCTGGCATATCATAAACCGTTTCAGCCGTTCGTCAGATATTCAATGGATAGACGAACAGACATTTGGCCGATTTTATAAGAGTTTTATTTTTACTACAAAACCCTCAATAATTATTATTAGAATCACCGCCCCAAATCAATCTTTACCCTTTCAAAAATGGTTAATTAAATAACTGAAATTCGCACTACGAAAAACAACATGCAAGTAGTACTTGCAACTAGGCCTGTTCCTAATACAGGGATCCCGGTTTGGTACCGGTTTTTTCTCAGTACCAGTACCAAAAACTGCGTACCTGAAATAAATTTACACTCGAAACATTAAACGAGCCCTAATACCTTTGACACACGTTGTGCCCGAATTATCATTCCGCGAATTATGAATTGCTGGCAATGACGAAATGGGCATACACACTTTACTGTGAACGTCATTCTATTCTTAAAATTCAACGAAGACATGAAAACTAGCAGCATTCTGGTAACTCTTACTGGAACTTTCCATATACTGCTACCATACAAAAGCGCAAACAGTACCAGGGAGCGAAACAGGCCCAGCTTGGTCTTGATGCTGAGATAACTGCTCTGCCAGATTTTGGACGGCATGCCGTATGCGCATTTAGCCTTGTTGATACAAGGAGCGATGTCCTGCTCCGTATCATCTTTTTCGGTAACAATGCTATCCAGGCAGACGAAATTGTCCACTTTTCCACAGGTTGCCCACGTACATATAAAAATCCTAGATTGCATAGCCACAACCTGCGCAACATACGAGTTATATTTTCATACAAAAACACTTAATTTCACATTCACACAAATCGCAAAGGCATTACGAAAAAAAAGATATTTTCCCAAAGCACCACCAACAGATACTTTGCAAAAAAAAAAGATTTTCAACACCTTGCCGTGTTCAATCATCAATCATGAATATCAGGTACTGAAAAGACTCGATACTGAAAAGACTCGGTACTGAAAAGAACAGGTACTGAGTACCGGGATCCCGGTACTGAAAAGAACAGAACGAACAGAAGAACGGGATACCGGTACTCTTAGTTTTTGGTACCGGTACTGAAAAAAAACCGGTACCAAACCGGGATCCCGGTATTAGGAACAGGCCTACCTAATGGGCAATCATGGTCTAGGCAACATTAACCAAAATGGCGAGATGTTCGTGGGGTTCTGCAACTCTCGTCAGCTCGTTACAACCTCCCTATATATCTATATATCTACATATAACTATTGTATCTATCGCACAAGCATGAACGCTCGTTTCGCTCGCTCTGGACACTACATCTTAAAGGGCTATTTTCTATTTTTAGGGTAAGATATTACCTGCAATTCACTCATTACGAGAATATACTACCGGGTATAGTTTTTGAGTTATTGCGTTTTTATTTAAAAAAAAAGTCGGTGATTTTAAAAAGGCTAAGTTACTTTGGTCAGTCAAAATGTTATAACACTGGTTGCTTTAATTAGGGTAGTTTCGATTTTTGATATATGTAAATGTAACGGACGGTTTGGTGGGCATCCGAAGATGCCCGTGGGGACGGAGCCTAGGTAGCATAGTGACCGTGAAGGTTGGGCCCTGCCATCTGGCGATGAAAAAGGCCCCTCAATGAGCTAAGCAGCGGCCTATGCTTGCTGTAGCTCAGTTCGGGAGATGTGGGCGGGGTTTTCGCCGCTCGTTGCCCCTGTCCTTTACGTATTAACAAAAATTCATAGGCCTGGGGAAGACAACACAAACAGGGGAGGTAAAAATGGGGAATTAAAAAAAATAGTCGATAATGATGGAATGGTTGGCGGACGGATCAAACGCCCACGCGGTCGCACCTGGGTCCGGGTGTAATGGGACCCTCGGCCTCTGGTTTCGTACCACCAACAGATCACTACTCATCAGGTGCTGCTTCGATCTGCCGGTGGGAGCAGCACTACTAGACCAGAATATGGTTTATTACATATATTGTTTGAGTTGGTAATTTGTTTAAAAATTCGAGTTTTATATTTCCCCCACAACACCACGGACCCCGCCACCATGTTGAAAATGTACCTAATTGTTTGGCTTGTCCTGTTTCTTTTTGGTATCTCCTAAATTGATCTTACAAGAAACCTTGCAAAACTTTATTAAATTAGAGTAATTTATCTACAATTTGACACTAAAATAAAGCTTCTAGCTGTTATACTTACTGAGATAGAGCTCTTAAGGCATAAATCGATGAGCAGGCATTTTTGAATTTCTGCTCATATCTACTCTAAAAATGGGCCGAATCGAAAAATACTATGGCCACGTTAGGCTAACAATCAAATTATTCTCAACTTTTACAGGTAAGCTTTTCCATTTGGAGCATCCGTTGCAAAGATCTGTGAGCTTGGAAAGTCATAAAGTGTGATTTTTCTCCGAAGCCTCGAAAATTGTCGTTTTTTGATTATCGACAGTACAGTACATTAGACGCAGAATTCAACGGTCTTTAATTTACTCATGCAAGTGTTTTGGATCCGAGGCACCGTTTAGGAATTATAAGGATAATATTTTAAAAAAAGGCTCAAATTTCTCGGATTTTCGCCCACCAAAAGTTAAGCTCACCTTCACGACCGTGGAAACTCAGTTTCCATGTACTCAGTATCTATAGAAGGGATTAAAATGATTTCCAGATCTTTCCCTAATTATTATTACAAAGCCCCTAAATTGGCTTAATTTTACTGGCCTATTAGCAAATATTCCCGAGAAAATTAGAGTGGGAGATAGTGAATTCGTTTTAGGAGGTTTTATTTGCCACAAACCAGTCCACTACACGGCCTATAGTAGGAACGTGATAGGGGCGTGAGCTGAGAAACATGTTCTCCTGAGAACATCAAAGCCCATTCGAGGAAAAAGGCTTCCTGAAATTAACCCTGAAATGCAAACCTGGGCTAACGATGGACAAACGAAATAGCGTATAAAATCGCGAAAAATCTAAATTTGGATTTTCAGTGGCTTTAAAAAAATAAAATATATTTACTAATAACTTTTTTTCTAAGGGTGGGCAAACGAAAATTTTTCCTGGGCAAACGTGGGCTAACGATGAGCAAACGATTTAGTCAGTTTGCATGGAAAAAAATAATCTCGAGGTGCCAACTTCACAGACATCAATATTGTTTATTTTTACTTTTTATTCTAATTTTTTGTCTTCTCTTTTTATTCTTTTTATAATACATATCTTTACTTTTTGTAATTAATCTGTTCTGTAATTGGAGCATTAGCTCTGTTTAACAGACTATATTATAAATAAAAATATAAAATAAATAAAATCACTTAAAATCTCTCTCTCTCTCTCTGGATCCTGTCAACCCCTTGTGGGGCATAGGGCATTAACCACGCCGACTTTCCACCTCGTCCTTTCGCCGCCATCGCCTTCAACTGTCTCCACGATTTGCCTAATGACTTACCCTCAACCTCAACTGATCTTCTCCAGGTGTTTCTAGGTCGTCCAACGCGGCGACTTGCATCGGTTCCCTGTGGGTTCCAATCAAGGGCCTGTTTAGCAATGTTTTCCGGCCCCTTTCGGAGTGTGTGACCTATCCATTGCCACTTTCGCCTTTTTATAGAGGTGCCTATCCTGTCCTGGCCGGTAATGAACAGGAGGTCGTCGTTAGAAAGTTGAACAGCCATAAAGAAGCACAGATTTTACATTGGTTTCGAAGATCCTGAGTTTGGTACGTCTGGAGTTGTTGTTTTGCCAGAAAGGAGTCAAACTGAAAAAAGCTGCCCGAGCCTTATTGATGCGAGACTGTACATCAGCATCCGCTCCACCATCTGCTGTAACTACGCTTCCTAGGTAGCAAAAATTGTCCACTTTTTCCACCGTCTGCCCCGAAACACAAATTTCGCTCTGTCTTCCTGGATCCAAGCTCAAGTACTTAGTTTTGGCAGCATTGATTTTAAGCCCCGCATTGCCACTTTCGCGGTGCAGGGCATCCGTCATTTGAACTAGATGATCCGATATATTTGAGAGAAGACAAAAAATCACTTAAAATGCCCCTGAAATATAGGCAACCCCGTGCAGGGGGACCAATCTTAGCAAAATTAATTAAATTGAAGGTACTGGTATGTACAATGTTCTTGCAAAGTTTCATCTCGGGATCATAAAATGCAAGGTGGGAGCTTTTTCTGTCCTTTAACCTCCAGGTCCGGACTACTTGGAATGTTCCATAGTAAGATAGAATTAGTGTCTGTACAACGAAACGGAATTTAATCGGTCAAGGTCAGTGCTTAGCAATTCTGAACTAGCCATGATGTTTATGGCTTCAACTAATTCCACTCTCCATACTAACCTATTATTACCTAAAAAAAGGAACCTCTCAAAGACTTCCACTGAGGTAACTCGTCCCGGAAAACCATTACCATATCTTGTTTTCCTCGTCATCTATCAATTTTGTCGTGTCTTATGTCTTGCGGTGATGCTTTTATCTGAACAATACAACAAATTGCTGACATGCATTCCACGATTGCACCTGAAACAACCGACAAAAATACACGCCACACAGCAGCAACGTGTGGAGGTTCACTTTTGCTGCACGACCATTTCTCAAATTTGCCTTCCGGCTAACCATCACAGCGTCGTCGTCATTCCAACTTCGTATGGCAAGTATAAGTAATTGGACCACCCAACTGACGACATCTTAGCCTTTTGTATCTTTCTCCTCGGTATCTGCGATAACAGCATCCAGCATATTGTCCATAGGCCATCAGCCACCGCCGTATGTGTGTGTGTGGTTTGATTCTCGGGGCAAACCTTTCAATCGATAACACCAGCTCAGGCCCATTAATCGCAAAGTCGCGGTCTAGTGAAATTCAATACTATCGGCGAGCACACCTCTACTGCGCGCATTTGATTTATGCCTCCTTCATCATTGACCACGACCGTGGCCACGAATCAGGTTCCAATATGGCTCAATACGACGTGGTTCAGTGTTCAGATCGAAGGAAAGGAGTCATCGTTCTTGGCCCGATTCTATGGATATCCACTTTGCTCCACGATGTGGGCACTTTGTCTTCGATTAGAGAAGTCTTATCTCAAGACGAAAGAGTTCCTGATATAAAATGCCATTGAGGGATTGATCGAGTCAAATTACATCACACATAGAAAGGTTGTGTCGTTTTGATAAAGAAAATAGCGTGGCTAGCACTTGAGTCACACCATCGCATCGGAGACATGAGAAATGTCGCCCTAGTCGACCAGGTTGGGGGGTTTGAATTTTCTGAAGTCAATTCGATTGGATTGGCGACAATGTGCTGAGATAGCGAAAAAAAAAAACAAATGACTCAATTTCATTTTCCTTTGTCGCATGGACAAAGGAAATTAGCATTCCAGTAATTGAATTCCTGAAATGAGAGAAAGTCATTCGTTGCATTGTTGCGTCCTGTCGGCAATTTCGCCCTAATAGTATTCGTCATGAGTCCTATCCATCTTCCAAAACTACACATCAGTTTCCTGTGTTCGGGAAGGACTTTCAACGTTGACCCCAACAACATTCCCTAACTCAATTCCCTTCGAAAAATCCTAGAAAGAAGCCAGTACTATAGTACAATTGCTCCAGAGTTCCATCGTAGCATAAACGACCTTTGTATGTCGTCGTCTTCCACCTGAATGTCCTTCCGCCAACATACTAATTGAGCGCAGCCAGTAAAGAACCAATCTACCATCGAAAAGTTCTCCGCCATTAACCAGGCAAGTGAGATGGCAGTCGGTACTTGAGATCCGGCCTTTCAGCATCAATTTTACATAATTCATTGAGTTCTCTTTCGAGCAGTAAATTTGGTAATTTACATTTGCCCGGACGAGAAAAGATGCACGTTACGTACTCGCAATACTTAAACGGGGCGACGTTTTTAATTGGACCTCATTAAAAATCATCGACAACAACTCCGCGGCACTCCCAGAACCAAGACCTCGAGAGTCAATTCCATTCCACTCCATAAATTGCCAATTCATTGAGCGACTCGAGTCATTCGAATTGATGAAGTATATTCGTTTCGTATCTTTGCCGGCAGGAAAGCAAGGTCGGGGGTTGTCCTCAAACCCGCTGAACTTACCCAAGTATCTGAAGATACAATCGCTATGCCTGCTTGCCTGGCGAACGCGACATCAAACTCTCGCTCTAATCGTCGCCTGATTAAATTCTCATAGAAGAGCGAAACGAATTAATTAATCCACGAAATGGTTGATTATATCTTAATTGCCATAAGCAGCAACAGTTTCCCTACTACAAGTCTCATCTCATTCTTCGATCAACGGCGGCGAGGAGGTGAGGCGGACGCGTAGTAGAGTGGTGAGCCTGTTGAGAGTCAGCCCAAGCCAAAGTGCTCGTACACTTTCACTTACTTTCGCTTATCAATGCCCGAATTCAGTCGACTGTAAGCGATTATGACGATAAGGCACGCCATTATCCTTTTTATAATTAATTAGGGTTATCCCGGGCGTATATTATGTGACCAGGAATTGATGGTATCCTGCAACGAGGCCCGATGAACTTTGAAGTTTAAACGTTATGAGCTTAAGTTGTTTTCGATTGGAAGTAAGAGTCTTTGAAGTTGGTGGGTTCCTTCTTGAGAGGTTGTTTATTTAGTTTTGAAAGAAAGTAGGTCGCGAAGGGATCAAGCTGGTATGTGGTTTACATTCTTTTGGATGGATTTCATCTAAATTTTTCAAGTGCCGACAAAAGTATCGATAATCGTAGTTTTGTCTGCTAACAAGTTACATTGTAATTCATTACGCTAGAAACGATTTTTATGAGGTACTTAATACGAGTCTGAGGTTTGCCAATATAAATTTTGACCAAAATAACGAAATGACAATTAACACATCCATTGATAAGGGTGCGTTCCGCTACACTCCCTAACGCAAATTACAAAAACGGCTATTACACAGTTATTCAGAGGACATTTGTACCAGTCGACGGTCTGTAGCCGGACTTATACGAAATATTCGATTAACATGAATTGCGAACTCGGTTGTGTAACGCCAATCTAAAAATGTCGGTTAGCTTAGGTTAGGTAGGATTGTTGTCGCTAGAGCAGCCTGCATTTGGCCTCCGATTGGGTCCATTTGGCACCCTCCGCTGGCTAGATAGAGGTGCCAACTACCACTCCCCTAGATTAATCAACTTAGTTACTGAAACGCCACTGGCGACCTCTGCTAACTTTTGAAAGGAATGAACAGCTAAGATGTTGAGGCGTTTCGAATTTGGGACTGGACACTCACACAGCCAGAATGGCTACTGTCGACGCAAATCGTCATCATACTCGTTGAAGTCCCTTGAATGGACTCTCTTCTCTCATGCGTATGGCATGTAATTCCGACTGTAACACGGTCGCATGGTTCGACAGTGTATACCACTGGTTTAGGCCCATCCGCCGAGTAGACGCTTGAGCCTACTCCAGTGTCCGTTTCTGAACAATCCGCAATAAAAGGCGCAGGGTAACTCGTGTAAAGAAAAGAAAAACGATCGAGGTTAAATTTTTAAATGTCATGTTGTCTACCCTGATTTGCTTCAAAATTGACAGTTGCTTTTAGAATTTGTTTGTTTCTGTTCATGTGGCAAGCAATTATGAATGGCTGCCTAAATTAGGAATGAACTTTACGAATTAATTAATGCATTATTATCGTCGGAACTTGACTCCGGTTGTCAACTTAACGACAAGCCTACCAATAGGCGCATTTTTTTATCAAGTGCAAATTAGTTGAGCCGTAGAGGTTTAAGTTGTTGTTGTAATTCATGGAAATACCCTACCCTGCACCGCATAGATATTAAAAAAAACACACCTTATAACTCCCAATTGAATAAACATGAAAAGCTCTAATCTTGGTATATGTCTCGAGAGGTGTAATGAATTGTGGGAATCGTTTGCTGCACAACAATTGTTATAACGGAGGAAAAAGGTGCAAAACAATTATTTATCTTCATTAAATAATTACTTACAAAACTCATTTCGTAATTATTTGATGAAGATAAATAATTGTTCCATTCCATTGGCGAACCGATTCAAAATGATTATTGTGAATTTATCACATATTAGGGAATCCGCCTACAAGTCACTAACTTCGCCAGTTAGGAGAGCAACATACAAATTTCTGTCTATTTGCTCCCTAGACTGCGATAAGTGCGGTCGTAATTTTGAGACCATCGGAAAAAAATCGTCAGGTAAACCTCGTGTCTGCCTAAATACTATATTGCTAATAGTTGTTTCCCTTTATTTTAGGAATAATTCATTTAGTAATTAAATGAATTAAATTCCAAGAATCACTATTGGCGCAGAGATTTTTCTTGACAGCCAGAGCCGGCTTAATGTGGCGGTACTTTCCAGAAATCCCACGACAAGAAAGAACCGCTATCAGCGCAACCGAATTAGAAGCTACCTGCGTCCAAAATTTACCTGAGTAAGTTGTTAATCGCTATCTTTTACCATCAACCTACGAGTATATACACCAAAGTGCTAAATAAAATCGAAGTGACAGTGCGGTGTAAATGTATGAGACGTACCGACACCGATTTCTGGTGCTTGATCTGGTTGCAGTTCAAGCATGCGCCATATACTGATTGTGCTTGTCGAATATGCTTGAGCGGTCTCTCCGGTTCACAGAACAAAACCTCTCTACGTCGGAAGGTAGTAGAACGCCGATAATTCGGGCTAATTGCATTCGAATTCATTCGGATCATAGAATTGGACTATCGGCAGAGTTGTCTTTCGTAAGCAAACGACAAACATTATGAATTGTTCAAAAGTGTATGGTTACAGAATTTGTGCTTGCTTTCGTGTTATTGTCAATTAGTACGTATTATCGGCGCTCTACTAACTCACTGACATTCAGCACTGAGCAATGTTTGACAAACACGCAGGGAGCACATACGTTCTTCGTGAGGATCACTCTGTTGCAGGATTCTTGCTGTATTGCCAAGTGTAAGATTTTTGACAAAGCAACGACATTAAAAATTGAGAAAGCGAGAGCTTGGTTCAACTTCCAGGTTTTTGGGTTTGAATCAGCTGCAACCATTAGCGGTTTTCGTTTCACCCGGTTTCAGATCCGTTTTCATACAAAACGAAAGACTGGTTTTGATCCAGGTGTCATATGGGATCTCATCGGATTCAAGTTGAAAGTGAATTGGTTGACCGTTAACTGTGTACGGTATACTGAGTTTGTGCCGTTCCATTCAATCTGGATCGGAGATCGGGTGAATTGAAAACAACTGTTGAGAAACGCAATATGCTGTCAATAATGAATAATAATCGGGGTCTGCAAACGATACCGCCGCTAGGTACTGTGTTTTATACTTAAGCATCACTACTTGACAAGGTCGAGGGCTTACGGATCACCGCAAACCCATTGGCTGCTGCTCGTCCGTGATTAAGACTGATCTGCTAAGGATCAAGACTTAACACGAACCATTTCTTTTGTTCTAGGTACAATCGCTGAAACGATCCTTGCTCATGGTACAAGTATATGGACCGGTGTGCAGGCTAGGGAGCACGCATAAAGAATCCTATGCCGAAGGAAACTAAAAGAATTATAGAATATTATCAAGACAAAACACCGCAAACTAGTGGGTCTACCACTTGTATGGAACCACCAATATTTTAAAAAAATTGCAACCAAGCGAAGCTTCGAATACTTGTATAACGTAGTACTTTCTTCAGACTTAATTAATTATTAATTAAAAATTGATTAATTAATCTATAATAATACTATACTTAAATCCATTTCAATAACTAGAGTTTCTACCATGAAGGACCCTCTAGTCTTCTTTTTGCAAACACTGTTATTAAAGTTCTGTTTATAGTTTTTAATTTTAAGTCATACAATTTAGTAATGTAGTTATATATATAGTGTTTCGGATGCACTGAGATGGAGGTACCAATGCATATCATTTACATAAAAATACAATTATAGGAACGACTGTAACCATATGCAACGCTACTAATTTATTGATATACTCGAGCAACGCTAACAACTACCTACATATGTGCGCACATACCCCTTAGGCAGAGTTATTAGTACGTTAGACAATTAGTGATTGAACTTTAATACTTTATTATGGATATGGTTAGAATCATCCCTTTCTCGAATGCTTTGTTTCAATACTGCATTAAACTTCCATATCTCAGGATTTAATTTGTTCATCCACATTTGAATATTGTATTATTATTTATTGACGTAAATAACAGAATTATGTCTTATTAAGAAAACCAGTGTTTTCAGCTATCCTTTCCATTCCTCTGTTTTAGCGGACATGTAGTTGACCTTAACCTTAACTTGATTTGGGGGTTAGACCAACAACTTTTTTTTCGCGCGGTTTAACCATGGATGGGCGGGTAATATCGCGATTGAGTCACAATTCATCCGTGACTCGCAAGTAAGGCAACGTATTTGGTGTTTAAAGTGTTAATCCCGTTTCATTTTCAGGTGTTTACAGGTGTTTCTCTTCTTTTTCTTCTTATTCGGGCTATGACGTGTGATATGACGTAATGTCATGGAGTATTAGTGCTGTCATAAAACTCCGTACCCCCCCTTTCATCTCACCGTCGCTGAGCAGGCTCACAGCAGACGTCTTCTTGCAGCACTATTACAGGGGCTTGACACTTAGCTGTCTGGCAGACTTCTACGGTCATCTTGCCACCTCGTTCCATAAGAATCATTACAGAGGGTCTCTTGTAAAAATTAGATCGATTAGTTGGAAAATAACGTACTTTTCTGACAAAGAGCCCCGTATCACTCTACTTTTCAGGTTTTTTGTGGCTTAATCAGACCGACGATAACTGTCGAAAGAATGAAGCTACACTAAACGAAATCCTTATGTTTTATTGATTAATTTTTTTTTTGTTATATCTACAAAATTAAATTTCTTCACTATGAAAGAATTTTTGTCGTGCTGATTGTTGATTTACAATTTTTCTTTTTCAATTTGAACAAATTTTTGTAATTATGAAAACCTTATAAAGCTTTTAGTAAATTTCACAAAATTTTATGCAAATTTTTGGTAACCTTAACTATTAGTCCATTTGAATAAATATTTCACCTCTTTTTTTTTTTAACTTTTGTTACGCTGACGAAAATGCAGACATATTCACAAAATATCATTTTATTCTTATTGAAAAAAAAAAAATTGTTATAATGAAATCGTATTTTACAAAAACTGGTGTTTCCTTAACAAAATATTTGTTCTTAAAAAGTAAAGAACTAGTGCGTGCATTGTTTGTAATATTTGTGAGATGGGAGTTAACAGTGTAGAAAATATAATCAAAGAACTGAAATTAGTTTCTGATAATTTTGCATAACCAATGTATAATGAAATTATTATTATGTTTTAGTATGAAATATAAATGACACTGAAATTTACAAGTTTAGTTTTATATACTAAAATACATTTTCAATCCTTTTCTTTTTATTTCAGTATAGTAGATATCTGTAATTCTGTACTTGATTCTTCACTTAAACTGGGTTTATTTTGACTTATCACATCCGTGTAAGTTCTTTTTTCATCAAGTAAATGATTTTATTTTATGGGGGCAAAATACCTTATCCATAGTCCTCCACGTGGTCGCCCCTTGGTAACGGCAGTGTATCAAATCGCTGACGGCGAAGTCTTAACGATAAGACAGTTTGGAAAAAGGCAGATAGCTGTAGTCTGAATGGCTGACCAACACCTAAGCGTCTCAGGTTTAGTAGGATGGAATGACTTGCGTAGTCGGACCTGCAACATAGTTGTGTGAACTCCAGCACGTTTATTGAACCATCTGAAGCAGCTATCTTCCGAGGCCATCCCCTGAATGGGGTTAAGCGATGTGCTGACAACTTGTCCTTATAAAAACTATTCCACGTTAAGAAACGTGGAACAAAAGCTTCGGATTGGACGAAGATGACCACGCAAACGACTAAAAGATTATTCTTTCGGATCCTGGAATGTACGCTGCCTGAACAAACCGGGGGCCGAGAAGGCCCTCCTTCAACAGGTTGAAAAGTACAAACTGATCATTACTGCAGTCCAGAAAACAAATTGGCTCGGCGGCGAGGTCAATGACAAGAAATCGCACACAATTTTTATAATTGGCAAACCATCGGGCCGCAAACAGTTTGGAGTAGCATTTATAGTGAACAATCACCTCAAATCGCATATTACAGATTTCAAACCCATAAGTCAACGGCTGTGTGCGATTCGCATTAAGACTCGATTCTTCAATCTCTGGCTCATCAATGTGCACGCCCCCACTGAAGTTTAAGAAGACGCAGTAAAAGACGAGTTCTACGCCCATCTTGAGACTCTCTTCGACTAACTTCCAACAAACGACGTCAAATTGCTGCTGGGAGACTTTAATGCGAAAGTCGGAAATGAAAGTTGGCACCGGGGGACCACTGGAGGCCACAGTCTTCATGAAGATTGTAACGACAACGGCCAGCGACTTATCGACTTCGCCTGCAGCAGGAATGTTTCCCGCCTCGACGCATTCACAAGCAGACCTGGAAATCTCCAGACGCACACACCGTCAACCAAACTGATCACGTCCTCATTTGCAGGAGATGGGCGTCTAGTGTGATGGATGTCCGCTCTTATCGAGGAGCAAACTGCGACTCAAATCATCACTTGGTGGAGACGACCTACAGATGTAGAATTTCCTCAGTGCACCAATCGAGAATCAGCCCTCCCAAAATCTTTGCGGTTGATAAGCTTCTGAGCGATGCCACGGCGGTGGCGTATACCACCGGCCTTCAGGAAAGACTATCGCCTATGCTACACAACATCAGCAACAGAAGCGTCCATGGGTTCTGGGAAGAACCCAAGGGTACCATCAGGGATGTCGCAGAGAGGGTCGTGGAATATAAAGCCCGGCGAGCGCGAAATGACTGGTTCGACAAAGAATGCAAAAATTCACTTGACGCGATAAACGAGGCCTATAGACAATGGACTCAACGAGGAACCAGAGCCAAAAGAGAAAAATATGACGAGCTACGGCGAATGTCGAATACAATAATTAGACGTAAGAGACGTAAGTACTTTGACGAGCAGTTGGTGAATATAAACGAAAACTTAGCTAAAAGGAACACCAGACAAGCGTACAAACTGTAAATACAATTAAGAACGGCTATCAACCCAGGACTAGCCTCTGTAATTACAAGGATGGAAATATTATCAGCGACACAGATGGCATTAACAAACGATGGGCCTCTTATTTTGAAGAGCTTCTGAATTTACCATCTGACATCCCCACACAAGGAACTCTCGACGTTATTTTTAATCTAGGCCCACCCATACAACTCCCGACAGTAGAGGAAGTTGATCTCGCGTTGCGGTCACTAAAACGAAATAAAGCGCCGGGTGCTGACGAGATTCCAACTGAACTGCTAAAATTCGGTGGAACGGGTTTAGCTCATGCCATACATCAATTACTCCTTGCGAGTATGGGAGGACGAGGTGATCCCAGACGATTGGTGCAGAAGCATCATCTGTGCAATTCACAAAAAGGGAGATAAACTGCGGTGTAAGAATTACAGGGTCATAGATAGATATCACTAGTCTGTACGTCCTATAAAATTTTGACGAAAATTCTGAAAAATAGAATAAAACCGTACGCACAACGAATCATTGGCGAATATCAAGGCGGTCGCTCCACAACCGATCAGCTCTTTATGACCAAACTGATACTCCAGAAGTTCTGGGAATACAACGTGGTCGTACACCAAATCTTTGTCGACTTCAAGCAGGCATACGACAGCATCGATCGTGGAGTACTGTACAACATTATGCTATAATTTGGTATACCGGCAAAGCTAGTGCGACTGACAAAGATGACGATGACCAACTCCGTCTCACAAGTCAGGATCCATAATAGACTTACTGATCTATTTGACACACTGGTCCAAAACAGGTCGATGGACTGGCACCGACGTTTTTCAACCTAGCACTGGAATACGCTATTCTGGCTCTGAGTATGGACAACAGCAAGACGACGCTACTCATCAAGTCGACACAATTAGCAGCGTACGCCGACGACATCAACATCATGTTCCGAAGATTGGCCGACGCAGAAGAACTTATGCATACGCTTGACACCTCTGCAAAAAAGCTGGACTACGTATCAACGAGGGTAAAACTAAATAATGATGCAATCGACGACAAGGACACCTGCACAATCGAGCATCAATGTGGGGGACCTCAACATCGAGTTCGTGAACGACTTCATATACCTGGGTTGCAACTTGTCAAGGGATGCCAACGAAACTGACAAAATCAACCGACGGATACAGTTAGCTAATAAGACTCTTTTCTCGGTTCTGCCTATAATAAAATCGAAGCATGTGCACAGCAACACGAAGCTCTGCGCTCCATTATACGACCAGTGCTATGTTATGGCTGCGAAGCATGGACCCTAACTGAAGCCTCCGGAAACATGCTAGACAGATTTGAACGTAAGATTCTACGTCCAATTTTCGGGGCTGTTTGCGGTTGAGATGGATGGCGCATCCGGTACAACCTTGAGTTGTATGAACTGTACTGATCCCGTCCACGGCGTCGTTCGTGGCCATGGATGTGCAGGAGGTGCATGCTGGCAACTGCATTCTCCGAAACCAGTTTATGCCAACGAAACGTCAACTGGGCCACATGGAACAGTTGACGCGCTATGCCCCACAAGGGGTTAGGGCAATTGAGTAGTATGAACTGTACGATGAGCTGGAAGTTTCGAAAATCGTCAAACTACAACGACTTCAATGGGCAAGGCATGTACAACGAATGGACGATGATCGCATGCTAAAGAGCTTAATGAACGCAGAGCGAGTGGACGGAGCGAGACTGCGTAGACGACCTAGAGCTCGTTGGGAGAGCTCAGTATATGCGGACGCCGAGCAGCTATTGGGCTTCAAAAATTGGAGGACGCGGTCACGTGACCGAGATAATTGGAGGACAACGATCCAGTTGGCCAAGGCCCGACATCGGGCTGTCGCTCCACGGTGATGATGATGAAGAGACAATTTCGTGCGGCTCCGGTTAAAAGGAGCCCCACAGCTGACTCACGACCACTACTGATAGCTCTACCGGAATACACCATGACAGTGCTACCCGTTGGAAAGCTAAATCCTCCGCTGTTTCAGCATCTTATCTCACTTACTCCCAAGGTGTTTAATTTATACCGCAGGAATTTACTCTCTTATTCTTCGTTGCCCTTTCATACCACTCTGCCTGTGGTGTTGGCACTTCGACCATTCTGGCGGTATAATCTCAGCTTCCTGCTGCAGGCAGCTCGGTCTTGGACCGTATCATCGCCGAGATTAATGCGTTGTTGTTTTTTTTCACTCTCTAATTGAAGAAATCGTGCGTTCTGGGAACCTTCTGATCCATTGTCCAGGAGAGTACGTACATTCCAGAATCCAATCTTTGTCAATGTATACAATAGCCGAAAGTTGTAACCGTTGAGTCAGTTCTTATTCGAAGCATAGTTGACGTTTCGTTAGCATGTAGAAAATTTCGGATAGTGCAAGTTGTTGGCATACACATCCTGCCCTTTGTTTGTGAGTTTCTACGACAGGTCGTCAAAGGGGAAGGCCGTGATATTATTCTTACCACACCACAATTTCAACCAAATTATCGCACCGCCAATACTGGCGGCTTGATTTAGTTAGCAATAATCAATGACCACGAGGACTATGGAAGAGGATTTTTGCGCCAACCCCTACGGCATCCCTATAAGCTTACCTGAGATTAACTTAACCTACGTTTGGGTTTCTTAATGCTTTTTTTTTTGCTCCACGTCAGGGAAAACAGTAGAAATTAGCCGAAAAATCCCTAAAATATCCGGCGAACATTGTGGAGTTAGTCAGTCAAAACGAAACTTTTTTAGTCTCTTACCTTCAATAACGCTCTTTTGATCTAAAATATTATAAAAAAAAGTAAAAAAAAAACACAAATTTACGGTGGGAAATAGTCGAAAAATGGTACAAAATAGTCCGAGAATATTTAGTGCCTAATGGGGGTCAGTGTTATTTAATCCTGTCATTAAAACCGAAGAGGCAATCGAATAAGCGCGTGGTGTAGTGCAGTACAGTACAAGGTGCATAAGCGAAACCTTTTTAAACCTAACTTTAGGACTACCTTATGTTTATGTAACATTTTGTTTGATTAGGCACGAGTTTTTGTGACCCTGCAAAATGACACCCTATTAAAATGCTTAGTCTGCGCATATGGTAGAGCCAGGCCTGATGATAGGGACTTATTTTTTTATTTAGACATTGCATTATCATGAATAAACTATTGAAAACAAGTTTACTTTTCAAGTGCTCAGAAAACCAACTTCCGTTCCTCTATAACCTTTAACTGTCTAATTTAACCATTCATCTCAATTCGAAATTCACCCCTAGCCCTTATGCCTAATCTATCACTTGAACCTTCATTTCGGCATTTCATCTGACAAATTACCGATCCAAATCACCTAATCCATCCTCGATTGCCATCGATGTGTATTCATACCTGTACTCTGCTCCCCCCGTTTCTAGTGGCCCCAGACGACACTCCATCCACTTCATCGTTTCCATCCCTTTTCAAGACAATCCCGGCAAAGTCTGTTAGCCGTCTTTCGCCTATACCAGATAGCCTCTCATCTTTCTCCCATCATTTTTGAATTCCATTATTAGCTCCGATAATCGTCTCAATAGGAAATAGGAAAATATTTGTTTGGCGGAGCGGAGAGGGGGATTCAAGCATTCCGGGATTCAGGCAGGGATCTTCATCTATTCGAGTGAATCATCCGCCATCATCCTTTTTGTCGACATATTCTCGCCATAAAACAGCCAATGACTTTACGGAAATTGTATCTTCCTGCGCTCTAAAAATTTAAAATCGAATCAAGGGATTTATTAGAATTCGACATTGAGGGTGATAAATTGATGGAAAATTGAATTTACATTGCAAAAGCGCGCTATAGCCAAAAATTGATAGAGTTGAAATGCGCGCGAATCGGCCGCTCCTCGGCGAAAATTGGCCAGGACAAATACGAGTATGGAGAGAGGAGATACGAGTAGAGTAGGCTGCGATGGGTTTTATTGAATGTTTTTCTCGGTAATTAGTTTGGATCGTTAGGGAATTGATTGAATTAAATTTGAATCCTTTTTCGGGTCGGGGGCATAAAAAATAAATTGATTTATAAATGATAACTACTCGGATTTTCGAGTTGAAATTATAAATAGTGCATGTGGAGTGTCATTTTCCAGTGAAAATAGCAATATCATGGAATAAAGTGCTGTCCGAATTTATTAATGATAACCAATTTATTTATTTTTTGGGGGTGAACGGTAGCTTTTGGTCAAATGTTTGTAGTAAGATCCAGTTACTACTACTTTGCCTTAACCCCTAGCGGGGCATAGCGCGTCAACTACTCCTGCGCGCCATCGTACTCTGTTCTGGGCAATGGGGCGCAACTCCCCAAAAGACTTACCCAGTACCTGACACTCCTTTGCCACAGATCGACGCCATGTGATTCGAGGACCCCCTCTTGGTCGGCCTTGGTTGGAAATGGGGTTCCACTTCATGGCATGCAAAGCAATGCAGTTATCACTCTTCCGCAATGTGTGACCTATCCACTGCCATTTTCGCCTGCGTATCAATTCGTCGATTGGCATCTGACCCGTACGCCGACTTAGCTCTTCATTTGATATTGTTTCGGGCCAGAAAATTCTTAAAATTCGACGAAGACATGAGTTGACGAAAACTTGCAGCTTTCTGATAACTCCTACGAAAACTTTCCATGTACTGCTCCCATACAAAAGCACTGATAGTACCAGGGAGCGAAACAGGCCCAGCTTGGTCTTGATGCTGAGATAACTGCTCTGCCAGATTTTGGACAGCATGCCGTATACGCGTTTAGCCTGGTTGATACGACGAGCGATGTCCTGCTCCGTACCACCATTTTCGGCAACAATGCTACCCAGGTAGACGAAGTTGTCCACCTTCTCCACAGGCTGCCCATTAATATTGATGGCAATAGGTGTCGGATTTCTTTTTCGCAACGGCGGGCTAAGAACCTTGGTCTTGTTGGTATTAATCTTTAGCCCAACCTTGTTTGCCTCCCTCTCGAGATTTAACGCCATTGCGGACAGATCCATGATTTTGTGGGAGAGTAGGCATATGTCGTCAGCGTAGTCAAGATGTTGTAGATAAGATGTCAAAGTCCATTGAATTCCTCTGTCGAGTCCGGATAGGGCTACATGCAACACATCGCCGATCACAATGAGGAATAGGATCGGTGAGAGGATGCACCCCTGCCGAACTCCACTGCGAATCTCAAAGTCCCCCGACACCTTACCTTTATGCAGAACGCGACATTTCGCGCCGTCATAGGTTGCCTTAATAATAGCCACAAGCTTCTCAGGGATGCCTCTCCTGCGCAAGGCCGCCCATATAGAATCCCGGTTCACACTATCGAAAGCCTTTTCGAAATCGATGAAAAGCAAGTGAAGCGGAGAATCGTATTCAGCGCATTGCTCGATGATGATTCGCAAGGTGTTAATGTGATCGACACAGGAGAATCCGGATCGAAAGCCAGCCTGCTCTTCATCAATTGTGCTTTCTAAGTGGGCCTTTAGTCTTTCCAGGACGATTTTAGCTATTATCTTGGCAACGGCAGGAAGCACACAAATGCCCCTCCAATTATTACAGTCTGTGAGGCTACCCTTCTTTGGAAGTTTGATGATCAAACCTTCCTTCCACTCAGTGGGAAAGGTCTCTGTATTCCAAGCTTTATCAACAAGTGGGTGCAGCAAATCGGCAGTTACGCTTGGCGATCCAGTTGGCTAATATTGAAAATACGTAAAATCCTACCAACGAAACCCCTACTTCCCCTACAAATGAAACGTCAAAGGAGCGATAACTTTCGATAGAGTGAAGCTTGAGACTTGAAGTTTTGTTTAAATGTTTGTAGGGTGATCTAATTGGTTGGTGCTAATGATGGGCAAGATCCGACCCAAGGAACTCCTACCTCCCCTACAAGTGAAACTTCAAATAAGCGATAACTTTCGATAAAATGAAGCTAGCGACTTGAAAAATTCGACAAATATTTGTACAATGGGTTAGTTAGTTGATTTTAAGAATGGTAAAAATCCTCCTGAATGAGTGCTAACCTTCCCTATAAGCTGGCCATATAAGAGACTCACTTTTCATGCATATAGTCGTTGCCTATTGGTACTTTTGGTATCACCACTAGGTCTGTAACGGTCTAGGGTATATTCGCATCGGCCCGGTTTTTTTGGTCTATGCACAACTTCGATTTCAAATCGAAATCAGGTATGCGAAGAAAAGCGAAAATAGCCATGTACATACCCAATTTCGTTTTTAAACCTAAAACCATCGAAGCAATTATATCATTCATCAACGCAACGCATTGTATTATTATATTATGTACATATGTACGTACATAGACATTGTAATGAACCATAATCTGCCAACATCCGGTGAAGGATAGTGATGGAAAGCTACTTATCTTGAAAGAAGTTCAAATGAGGCGGTGGAAAGAACACTTCGCCGCGGTCTTGAGCCGTGTAACCTCTGGTGAAGTTCCCTCTCATATAAAATAGATAATTTAAAATGTGCGTATACGGTCCACTGCCCCGACTAAAGAGGAAATAGTCACTGCAATTATTGCACTAAAACGAGGAAAGGCCGCCCGACTTGACGGTATCCCTGCCGAACTTTATCAAGCATCGCCAAGCGTAACTGCCGATTTGCTGCACCCACTTGTTGATAAAGCGTGGAATACAGCGACCTTTCCCACTGAGTGGAAGGAAGGTTTGATCATCAAACTTCCAAAGAAGGGTAGCCTCATAGACTGTAATAATTGGAGAGACATTTGTGAGCTTCCTGCCGTTGCCAAGGTAATAGCTAAAATAGTCCTGGAAAGACTAAAGGCCCACTTAGAAAGCACAATTGATGAAGAGCAGGCTGGTTTTCGATCCGGATTCTCCTGTGTCGATCACATTAAGACCTTGCGAATCATCATCGAGCAATGCGCTGAGTACGATTCTCCGTTTCACTTGCTTTTCATCGATTTCGAAAAGGCTTTCGATAGTGTGAACCGGGATTTTATTTGGGCGGCCTTGCGCAGGTGAGGAATCCCTGAGAAGCTTGTGGCTATTATTAAGGCAACCTATGACGGCGCGAAATGTCGCGTTCTGCATAAAGGTAAGGTGTCGGGGGACTTTGAGACTCGCAGTGGAGTTCGGCAGGGGTGCATCCTCTCACCGATCCTATTCCTCATTGTGATCGGCGATGTGTTACATGCAGCCCTATCCGGACTCGACAGAGGAATTCAATGGACTTTGACATCTTATCTACAACATCTTGACTATGACGACATGACATATGTCTACTCTCCCACAAAATCATGGATCTGTCCGCAATGGTGTTAGATCTCGAGAGGGAGGCAAACAAGGTTGGGCTAAAGGTTAATACCAACAAGACTAAGGTTCTTAGCCCGCCATTGCGAAAAAGAAATCGGACACCTATTGCCATCCATATTAATGGACAGCCTGTGAAGAAGGTGGACAACTTCGTTTACGTGGGTAGCATTGTTGCCGAAAATGGTGGTACGGAGCAGGACATCGCTCGTCGTATAAACCAGGCTAAATGCGCATATGGCATGCTGTCCAAAATCTGGCAGAGCAATTATCTCAGCATAAAGACCAAGCTGGGCCTGTTTCGCTCCCTGGTACTGTCAGTGCTTTTGTATGGGAGCAGTACATGGAAAGTTTTCGTAGGAGTTACCAGAAAGCTGCAAGTTTTCGTCAATTCATGTCTTCGTCGAATTTTAAGAATATTCTGGCCCGAAACAATATCAAATGAAGAGCTAAGTCGGCGTACGGGTCAGATGCCAATCGACGAATTGATACGCAGGCGAAAATGGCAGTGGATAGGTCACACATTGCGGAAGAGTGATAACTGCATTGCTTTGCATGCCATGAAATGGAACCCCATTTCCAACCAAGGCCGACCAAGAGGGGGTCCTCGAATCACATGGCGTCGACCTGTGGCAAAGGAGTGTCAGGCACTGGGCAAGTCTTTTGGGGAGTTGCGCCCCATTGCCCAGAACAGAGTACGATGGCGCGCAGGAGTAGTTGGCGCGCTATGCCCCGCTAGGGGTTAAGGCAAAGTAATAGATCATGACGGTATGTCTTTTTCAGAGGTGTGGGATCAGCAGCATGCTCGACCGAGTTATTTACCTCATAAATGGGTACTCATTTAACAGCTGAGTGGGCTCATAGTCCGACTCGAAAATCCCCTTCTTTATCGAAAACTACCGCAGGCAGTAGGAATCGAACTGGGGCCCAGTGCATAGAAGGCGAACGTGCTAACCGTTGCGCCATCCGGACTACCAGTAATCATCCAGTAATAGTATCAGTTGAATAAATCAAACTTTGCTTATTTAAATTATAAGAATAAATCTCTCTCTCTCTCTCTTAATTGCCCTAACCCCTTGTGGGGCATAGCGCGTCAAGTGTTCCATGTGGCCCAGTTGACGTTTCGACGGTATAAACTGGTTTCCAAGAATGCAGTTGCCATGTCTCAACACACTGCACTACCGGTCGCTCATAAGAATAAATACGCGAACATAAATAATTCGACATCAAAATCGCTCCAGTTGAATGTCAATCCTAAACAAACTTATCTGGGAAAAAACGACTTCCCTAATGGATACCAACAAAAAAATTAAACCGGAATATAGAGGGCTACGCCCGCAATCCGAGGGTTTTGTAGCAAGCGCTTATTTTGGCATGTAAATATTGGCTCCCTGGTCTTCTTGGTATCACTCAGATGAATAAAAACACCATAATTAAAATGGCTTACACGTGATATAGTATCTTACAAGTCAATCCATAAAAAAAGACTCAATCTATCACCTTTCAAAGTGATAGTTTTAATACGAGAAGCTTTACTGTAGATACATAGATATGAATGTATACGAGATAGACTGTCCTACTCTTCGAGATGCTTAACCATTCATGTTAAGATGACATTGCAAATTGCAAACTTGCATAACCCCTCTCCCCTCCTTCCACTTCCCCCAATCTTTACCCTTACAGAAATGGTTCAACTACAATTCGCTCTACGAAAAACAACATGCAAGTAAAATAGTACTCGCACCTAAACATGAGGCCGGTAGGTGTATTTTTTGTATGGATAGTGTAAATTTGCCTAATTTTAAAAGAATGTACTATTATTAAATATTATGTGATTGTAATGAAACCTAGAGATATTATTGCCTATGATGTTGGTTATTATTGGCCATTAATATTTTTGACCTGGGGTGTGCTTGAGGGGTGCAGGGGTGTGTTAACAACAAATATAGAAATGTACTATTATTAACCTTTTTTGATGAGATTTCAAAATTTCATTATTTTTAGTTTTCTATGTTAGCGAAATGCCGCTTTTCTGTAAGTTCTCATATCTCTGTGTATAAAGGTCTCGAAATGCAAGGGGGGTGGGACAAACTCGGACCATATATTTTCCCCTCTCCCTCTTTTCTCCTTTCTTCAAATTTGAAAAAAATTCCAGAAATGGAATGTACTCGACAGTACCTTTCTTACGATACCCCACTTGCCTATACCAAACAAAAAAAAAAATTCGACCTTCATTTCCCCTCTATGGAGACCTCCCCTTAAAGTTGACCTATTACGACGCATCGCTTTCTCCAGAGAATTATAATACTTCTACATATTTTCACCAAATTTCATGCATGTAGCTTGAGCGGTTCGTGAGATATTTCATGGACAGACAGACAGACAGACGGACGCATGACCGATTTCATAAGGGTTTTTTTTTTTTTTACAAAGCCCTAAAAAAAAAAAAAAATGCAAGAACGTAAAATCCTTTCGGACTGCTCGCAGCAACAAACACTTTTACCAATTGCATTGCACTTCATCGAAGATTGCTCATGTCCTTCCGCTTGATAGGGTCCCTGAGAATCTCATACTGTCTCGGAATGTATGCAAATGCAATAAGTCCCAAAGCATATTGGTATCTCATTGAAGTGCGCAGGAATCCCTAACAAAGAGATTTGATCTCCTATATATAGTGTCCTCAAGGAAGAAAGAATAATCCCATCTGAATTCCCTATTCGCATAAAATGCCGGGGATCTCTTAAATTTTATCTGTCGTTCTCTTCGTGTGGTCCATATGATAAGAACACCTCATTCAGCTTCCATCCAGCATTATAGCAAAGTATTGCTGATACGAACTGGTTCTCTTAGATGCACATGCGCCTCAAAAGTCACTCAGATATAAACACACGGTTTGTTGGTGTTACCATGTGTTCCCCCAGGAGTTTGGCCATTTATTACACCTATGAGGCTCATGGCTGGGATTATCCCATAAAAGCGCGATACGAGTATCCTGCGAGCATATCTGATTGAATGAATGGTATCTGACCACAGTGACCACGGCGACAACCGTAGCATCGCGCGAGTATCTTTGCGATAGATTCGCCGTTGGTGGGATTATATGAGATGTGGTGGTCCATGGTACCAGCACCCAGGCCCAAATAGATTCAAAAACGACTACATGCGGGGTAAATGTACCACAATCCAATAGGATTATGATGGAATGATGGAACGTAATCATGGGATGGATACGAAAGAGCCATACTGCAGACACGGACCCCGATGGTACGAACATACTCCGCACTTGGTAGCAGGGCCATTCATAGTGAATTGCTTCTATCACGGGACCGCCGTAGTCAGTTGCTCGTCGAATCTCTTGCAAGTTGGTTGTTCGGTCGCGGGATACATAATTTGCGTGGTGTTTTTCGTTACATGAAAGTCAAAGTATTTTCTTTTTTTTTCTGTAGAGTTGTTTGGCTAAAAATCGGGCGAAGGAATTTCTTCCTTACGCCCTCTGTCCACACGGAGGAATTCCTTGGCCATTAATCGAAAGAGATTTCCAATAGTCCTTGTATGAACGTGACGAAAGCCAACCTCTCGTTCCAAAGCCGTTTTGTCAATTTCTGTTCGTATATAGTCTCGTGCAAAAGGAAAAAAGGACGAAAAAATACGGACGAAAAGAACCGGGTGAATTTCTAGGTCGAATTTGAAGGGATATTGGGTCCTCTCGACAAGAAGTATAGTGTCTGTTGCGGAATGAGACAGAGATCCGGACATTTGGGGAGATCCCCTTGATTAGTTTGTCGGTTTTTCGTCCGTCGCGTCGCTCGGTTCCGGCCCGGTCATGCATTCCATTCCCTGACCAGCAGTCGGGTGCTGTGTGTGAAACAGGACATCTGATGATAAGTTGCCTGGTGTGATTGCGTCCGGGAAGTAGTCCCAGACAAGTATCTGTTGGGCATTAGTGTACCATTATCGTGCGGTGTATATCCCCTTGGGGAGTTGTATGTGTTGTCTCCGCATTTAGGGGCTTTTCTTATCATACGCGTGGTGGCCCACGAATTCGTGTGAGGCCGAGTGCTATCAGGACGATGGCCATAGACTTGTGGCTATCACGATTTGGATGATGATGTTTATTTCGCGTGATAAGTCGTCGTGATGATTTCTTCGATGACGGTGAATGAAGCTCGTGTCCGTTGTTGGCTTCGTGTGAATCCCGCGGTTGGTTTCTTCCGAAAATTGTGCAAGTGATTCTTATCCCTTAAGTTCAACTTAAAATTCGAATTGGTTTCAAGTGTGTCGCTCCGTCTATTTGTGGGTCTCTGTGTTGGCCCAAACCCCTCTCCCTCCCACCTGAGGAGTTGTAATCGAAAATTCCGGTGAATTCAGATAGTATCCAAGTGGTCCGCTCGAAGGACACATGCCTAGTGTTTGCCTACCAAAGATGAGTGACGCGATGGGTGCCAAAGGTAAAACGTCGAGTCTTTCTGTCGCGGACGGGAATTGCGAAAGTAACAGTTGTTGGCGATCGTCGAATGTCGGCTCCTCCACGACGTTTGTGAATATCCTTTTCTATTTAATGTGCACTAGTGCGTTAGGCTTATCATTATACGCGAATTACCGTCATATACATGTCGACGAGCGGATACGACATCTACGTCATCTGGACGATCGGTTGGCCGCTCTCGAGGCTCAAATGCAGCTGATGGGAGCATCATGGGACGTAGGTTCATCAGCACCGGCATCGACGCCGGCTGATCTGACTCAGGTTGTACGAAAATTATCTCTTCACTCGGACGGTATTCAGAGGCTTCGTCGCGATGTATCGCAATTACATTCGATACGTCGACAGATGCGACAAACGGCCATCCAATCATCACAGGAATGCACCTGTCCACCAGGTAAGTTACTCAGCTTACTTTAAGCACAACATTTTTTTTTGTCATATTTTTTTCGGGGGATTTGTCATTTACCTTGATGGGATCCATCAAGCAATCCATATTCTTAATTCCGCCACCGGATTACGTATACGTGCAAAACGACTTTGGAGGTAAGGAGCCACCACCTCCTCTTCTTCATCTTCATCGTATTCATTCATTTTTCAGGGACTTAAGTGGCACATTGAAATTCAGTATTGGTACGTTCCTCTTGTCTTATGTTGAGCTGGTCGGGGCCGGTTGCCGATTTTATCGGAAAAAGATTTTCTTGTTAGTCTGTTTTGTTGCGTATTTTGACGTGTCCCTTGCCATACATAACATACCTTAAATGATATGACAAAATATACATGTTCTGTATTTATTGCATTTACATGAATTGTGTCGTTTGCTCGTTTCGTCGGGCAGAAAAATGGCATGGAATGTTCGATGGGGCGAGATACTACTCACTCGTATACAAAAAGATACAAAAAGTCGACAAGGCTTTTTTAAAATTCGTTGCCATGCTACTGAATTCTTGGTAATTATACGCTCACTCGAGTCGAGATGGGAATGTCGATAGGGAAATTGGAGCTTATTGCAAGGGGATTAGCTAGAAATGAGGTGTGTTTAGATATTATTACCTGGGACGAGAGAAATTTCGTTGAGAATTCATAGATAGATTCATTTATCCTCCCTATTGCCGATGACATGGCCTTAATCTGCTGTTATCAACAGTTGTACTTGTAAGTTGCTTTTCATAATACATATTGTCAGTGGGCGTTTTGCAATATACTTTATCTTCTAAAACGGTTCGGAAGACGACATCATTAGGTTAAGGAATTTCAAAATTCAGAATGCTCAGAACATGACAATACATCCTATCAAAAAGGCAGCGGCTGTGTCGAAAATGTGAAAGGACGTTGACTTTGTTAAGGAAGAGGGTCCTCAGAGTACTGCACTCTACTCAATTTTAAGCTCTGAAAAGGTCGTTCAGAAGGAAAGAAGCTTTTCGATACCGAAATAACCGTGCATGTTTGCAGGAATGTAAGTGGGCTGATGTTTACGTTTAAGTATGTCATTAAATTTATGGTGCCACAAAAAAAAAAAAAAATACAAAATGTACATATGTATATATGTATTGGGTGTATAACTTTGCTTCTGCCGTTTTTTCCTGGAATTAAAAGCTTAATTGTCGAAAAGTACTTACAGATGTATTATTCAAAGGACTGTCCATCACTAGCGAAAACTTTCACCCATCTCTCCGGCAATTTTCGGATTCCAATCTTGGAAAAAGGAGGCATCTTTCGACGCGATCCATGATTGGATCCATTTTTCGACTTCCTCGTACGAACGAAAATTCTGATCAGTCAGGCCGTGCGCCATGGAACGAAATAGATGGTAGTCGGAAGGAGCGATGTCTGGGGAGTACGGCGGGTGGGGCAGGATTTCCCATTTCAGGGTTTCCAAGTATGTCTTGACCACTTTTGCGACGTGTGGCCGAGCATTGTCATGCTGGAGGATGACTTTGTCGTGTCTCTCTTGACTGTGGTCGTTTTTCCTTTAATGCTCGACTTATGATGGCTTGTTGAGTGACTCTCAGTGATTCAGCTAATTCTTCTTGCGTTTGGCACGGATCTTCATCGAGCAGTGCTTCCAATTCGTCGTCTTTGAAATTTTTTTCTATCCCACCACCATGCTTGTCCTCGACATTGAAATCCCCACTTTTAAAACGTTGAAACCACTCACGACATGTTCTGTTACTCAGAGAAACCTCACCGTAAGTATCTGAGAGCATTCGATGAGCCTCAGCTGCAGTTTTTTTCAAATGGAAGCAGAAGATCAAAACATCCCGCAAATGACGAGAAATTAGCTCGAAAACAGACACTTTGCCTGCATTCATAAATCATAGCGCTACCTGAGGGCTCCCATTTTTGTTGTTGTAATTCAGTGCAAAATGGGGACAAAAATGGGAGCGCTACCGATTTGTGAATGCAGGCTTTGAATCGCGAATCTTATTAAAAATGCGAATAACTTTTACTAATGCGGGGATGTCGATACGTTCACAGACGTCCAAACTAACTTTGTGACACTTTTGAACTACGTATTTTGACCAGCCCTCACCGATGCAGCCGTCTGTCGGAAAACGGCGGAAGCAAAGTTATACTCAATTGCCCTAACCCCTTGTGGGGCATAGCGCGTCAACTGTTCCATGTGGCCCAGTTGACGTTTCGTTGGCATAAATTGATTTCAGAGAATGCAGTTGTCAGAATGCACCTCCTGCACATCCATGGCCACGCACGTCGTCGTGGACGGGATTCGAACCCGAAACGCCGGTAGTCAAACATGAGACTGATGCCTCAATACACTGCGCTACCGATCGCCCCAATATATATACATATATTTATGTACTTTAAATTTAATTTAATCATACTTAGTTTCTGGATGAAAATTGAATTGTTTCTGAGCTAAGCCCATTGCCGGATGAAGCCAGCGCGGAGCCCGTAGCAAATGTGAACAAGGGGCCTTTGATTTCCATTAGGTATTAAAGTTTAGAATACACTGGAACCTCGATTAACTGGACTAATTGTTGTCGTAAGTTATTCCCATTCGGATAATCTAAAATCCGGATAATTGAATGATAACCTACGTCGCACGCAAATGGTCATCTTTAAGGCACGTTGTGATATGGTTATCTTCGTAGGGTTAATAGGAGTTTATTCAAAACAACCAGCCAGGCAGGCCAGCCAGGACGAACTGGCTCGCAGGGTGCAGCCGGCGAAGCTCGGCAGATCAGGGGCTACATTGTTAAGCCCATCTCTACCTGCAAATCTGAATTAAAGTTGGCTGCTATCAGGAAAGCCAACTCGACATGAATGAATGGCGTTACATGTCCGAAAGTAAAGCTGATTTGGCTCGAGCTGAATTTCAGTCGCTCTGATAAATTGCTATCACTGACTAAACTTCAGATCAGGGTGGTAGTTAGCGTTGTTACAGGTCATTGCGTCATCGGTGAGCACGCTAGAAGGCTTGGACTTCCATACAACGACTTCTGTAGAAGTTGCGGTGATGCGGATGAGGAGGAGAGCACCCATCATCTGCTTTGTAGCTGTCCGGCACTGGCATATAGAAGGAGATCAATCATTGGGGAACCTTTCTACGACCATCTTGGTGAACTAGGAGATGTGGATGTTGATCGATTTCTCCGGTTTGCGGTTAGCTCCGGATGGTTCGATACAACCTAGAGACTGAACACAACTTGGGTAACACAATGGACCTATCCCTGGTATAAGTGTGCTGTGGTAACCACGGCAGCCCCCCCAACCTAACCTAACCTAAGAGCTCACATGTGCGCCCTTATGTTGTGAGGCACTCTCATTCATTGTGTGGATTAATTAACCCGCTATTAACTTCCAGGGTTATACAGTGTAATGGACGGTTTGGTTGGCATCCGAAGATGCCCCTGGGGATTGAGCCTAAAGTTGGATGGTGGTCGTGAAGTTCGGGCAGTGCCATCTGGCGAAGAAATAGGCCCCTCAACGAGCTAAGCAGTGGCCTATGCTTGCTGTAGCTCAGTTCGGAAGACGGCGGGGTTTTCGCCGCTCGTTGCCCCTGTCCTTTACGTATTAACAAAGATTCTTAGTCTTCCCCAGGAAGACAACACAAACATTGGAGGCAAAAATGGGGGATGACAAAAAATGAGACGATAAGGATGGAATGGTTGGCTGACGGCGCAGATTCCTTCGCGCTCGCACCGGGGTCCAGGCGTAATGGGATACTCGGCCTCTGGTTTCGTACCACCGACAGATCCACTCATCAGGTGCTGCCATAGATTTGCCGGTGCAAGCAGCACAACCAGACCAGAGTATTGTTCATTACAACAGTCCAGTTTGGGAGAATCTACTGTGAGTAGGTTCGACTGTAGGGGCATACCTTAAGGTGCTGTGCTCTCACCGCTATTATGGAATCTAGCAAGACTACTTTTGGATCTTGAGGGTCTGGGATGCAGGGTTGCTTCCTAGGCCGACGATGTTGCCATCGTTGTTACAGGTAAGTTTCCGAGCGTTCTTAGTGAGGTCCTGCAGAATGCTATATCGACTCTGGTCAGTTGGGTTAGTCGGAGTGGTTTCAGCGACAAAACAAAACTTGTATGTTACTCTTTACAAGGAGACACTATCACCTTCGGGTATCAAAGCTCCGGTAATGGAGGGTGTCAGACTGGCTTTTCTTGACAATGCTAAGTTCCTTGGTCTTATCCTAGAAAGGATGCTGGGATAGATGCCAAATATTCAGCAACGTGTTGACAAAGCCACTTTGACACTTTACACCTGCAGGAAGGCGATAGGTCGGAACTGAGGGCTATTGCCGAAGATAGTCTTGTGGCTATACACATCAGTTCTTCTGCCCATTCTTTTACATGTCATTCTTGCTTGGTGGACGGCGCTTATAATGGTGACCCACAGGACTCTACTGGGGAAGATGCCAAGATTGGCGCCGATTGCTGCAAACGATGCTATCATATCCACTCTATCAGCAGGCCCGGATGTGCTCTAAATCTTTTACCGCTTGATATTGTGACTTCGTGAGACCGGTCAGTGGCGTGCGCTAAACTCCGGCTACTCTGCTATTTTGAATAATCTTGACTTTCCTGCATATACGGACTATCCGTATATCTCCTCTAAGTATATGTTTGGTAAAAATTTTGTGAGCTAGTTTCCCTCAAGGAACATGTGGGAAATTGGGCCAGTCTCACTCACCAAGACTCCATTGTTTTATATACTGACGGATCCAAAACGGATGCCGGAGTGGGGGCTGGTATCTTTTCGGAGACGTTGAAGATTAGTTTATCTTTCCGCATACACGATTATTGCAGCCTGCTGCGGCCAGAAATTTTTGGCTATTTCAGAAGCTCTCGTCTGGCTGGGAGATAGTGTCTCAATTGGTAGGAAACTCACTATTTACACTGACAGTCAGGTTGCAATTCGATCACTAGAATCTGCCCTGTAGGCATAGCGGACGGCTACGAAGTGTCGATCACTCTTGATGAGATGGGGCGTTACTTTGAAATCACAATATGCTGGATGCCAAGCCACAGTGCTTATGCTGATAATTGTGTGACAGATGAGCTTGCTCGGGCTGGGACGACTGTGGCAATTGAGGATAGTTGTTGGCACATCGGAGTGCCTTTCGCAATCTGCAAGCGAATTATCAACTCTAACGCAAAAAATAAAGCGAGCGCTAGATGGACTGAGGACGGTACGTGTCAAACCATGAAGAGATTTAGGCTGCAATATTATCATTGAAGAGTAAGCACATTGATGTGGTGGTGAATGTTATCACTGAGCGCTGTCCCTTTGGGGAGTACGCTAGAAGACTTCGCCTACCCTACAATGCCTTCTGTAGAAGCTGCGAGGATACTGACGAGGTGGAGAGTGCCCTTAATTTTCTATGCACCTGTCCTGCCCTTGCTGCGAAAAGGCGGGTTTTTCTGAGGGACTCTTTATTTGGAGGGCCTAAGAGGCTCAGGCTTTATATTAGATAACAGGCTGACTGATCTTTTTAAAACACGTACTGGACTGAAGCAAAGCAACTAGCGCCGCCGCTCTTTTATCTGAAACTTAAATACGCCTTCCGGTAATGAATGCGGACACCAGCGGCACACTGCTCTGTGATCCTGACCTGTGGGACGGAGTCTGTCGTCGTCATCTTTGCTAGCCGTACTAGTTTTACTCGTATACCAAATTACTGCATGATATTATACATACAGTTCACCATGACAGATACTGCCGTATGTTTGCAAAAAAGTCAGCAAAGATTTGGTACACGTCAACGTTGTATTTCCAGTACTTTTCCAGGGTTATGACCAACTGTAAACTCCTTGATGAAAGCGTATACGTCGTTTAAGTTGTTACTTCTTGCATCTTCTTCTGCTGAGGCTGAAAGAGAATTCGCATGAACTCTTTTATCGCACACTACCCTGAACTTCTCGAGTTTTCTGACAGTAAAGGAGTTCGATCCTGCTTCGATTGTTTTCTAATGCTGGAGCCAAACGAATCTTCAGCTCTTTTCCTGCAATAATCCGCTGCACTGAAGCGTCGGACATCCAGGGCAAATTCCGGCAGTTCGAGTTTGTGTCAAGGATAGTATCTGCGTTATCAATGTACGCATTTTTTATGGTATTCCCGCTTTCATTTATGTCACTAACTGGGTGACTGGTTATATCAGCTGCTTTTTGCGCAAGATCTGCCTGGTCTGTCATTATATTGTTGTGAGACAGCTGTATTTTTTAATCGAGCGTGTTGTATTTGCGGCGTCTGGATCTTTCGTCGGTAGAACGGCGCACGGCTGCAATACGTAATCGAACATTAGCGATCATAAGATAATGGTCTCTTTCCATCCCTGTTTTGATACCCTTCTTGTTTCGCACGTCCAGGAGGCAAGTCTTGAATCTTTTACTAATGCAAAGTGATCGATCTGATTTTGTGTTTTGCGCGGATCAACACCAACTGATTTTCGGGTGGTCCTTATGCTCAAACATAGCACCATCGATGAAGAAACTGTGAAAGTTGCGGAACTCTAAAAATCTTCCACCGTTGTGGTTACGATCCTCATTATTAAAAATATTAGTCGGCGCTCCCAAGAGAATGAAAGTAACATCGTTCAAAACAAATAATCTACTACTACTCAATTCCCCTTACCCCTTATGGGGCATAGCGCGTCAAATGGTCCATGTTGCCCATTTGATGTTTCGCTGGCATAAACTCTTTTCGGAGAATGCAGTTGCCAGTATGCACCCCCTGCAGATCCATGGCCACGAACGTCGTTGTGGACGGGATTCGAACCCGAAACGCCGGTAGTCAAACATGAGGCTGATGCCTCAACACACTGCGCTACCGATCGCTCCAAACTACAGTGCTAAACCACAAGCATATGGGAATTGAAAGTTCGCGTCGTAAAAACTCCGACTTATAACTCGTATCAACGCCATACACTTGACAGATTTCGTTAGATTGATGGAAGTTTTTTTTGAGAAACTCGATTGAGGATCACCTTTCTTCAAGCGATGCGTTAAGATTTCCTCCCCATGGGTCAAGACACAAATCTAGAAAAAATTGTCCACTGAGACAATGCTCGTGCTCGGCAGTGTGTGGTCGGGCTTATGCTTTAACCACTAGCCTGATAATCACCTACCATGCATTCAGTATTCAGTGCATATCACATTTATGCGTTCTCCCGATAATCTCCATGTGCGTCTAGGCCTTTTCCTAAAATCGGTCCACCGGTTTAAAACCGGTCCCGAGATTCCCAAGTATCGGTTTCGAGAAAAACCGTACTCGAAAACCGACTCGATAAAAACCGACCGGCTCATGGTTAGAGGAGAATTCGAGAAATGTCAAATCCTGATCCGCTCGCAGAAACGCATGAATTGTATGAATGGCTTCATGATAATGTTGCTATTTTGAAATCCTGAAAATCCGGATATCTTTTGATCGGTAGAACCGATTTCACTGAAATAAGGACTAAATATTACTGCAAATTCAGCACTATTTTTGTTTCCAGAAAACTGTACTTGAATCAGATAGTTGTTTTCATGTGATGCCCGAACAGACAAACAAGCAAAATTTTCAAAAACCATCTTAATGTATTTTTTTTTTACTGACAACTACACACTAAATAAGGTTTTTTTTTTTCAAATATCTTAAATGTACAGACACAAACAAATTTAGGTACAGTTTATATGTGTATAAATAAGTTCAAGAAGAGATAGCCTCTGCTGTTCGTATCTATACATACAGACTTCCAAATATTGTGTGATGGTCGTTTGGCGTGAAAATTTTATTTTAAATACCTTGAGCATGGAAATTTCTAGTGAGTTATAAGTTTACTTTGACCAAAAGCAGTTGCCAGGCGTTGCTTCTTCAGGAAAATGTCTTCTTAAAAGGGAATATTAGATCAATCCATTTTCTTTCCACTTTCCAGCTTTTCCGTCCAAATCCGCTGTGATATGATGCACATCGGGAACGCACGTTCATAATAAACCCATGAATCATTTCCTAAGTGAAAAAATCTCTCATAAATCGTTCATTGATTAAAAGGATCAACTTATACCAGTTTCTGTAATAAAGCCTTTTTTTTATCTTAAACACGACATCTTCCTCGACCGGCTCCGACTCCGTCAATCCCAAGCAGGAAACAACAAACAACGCGGAAAAAACATAAAAGATTTTAAGATACATTTCCATATTTTCAAGATGATTAAACCTTGGTTGTTTCGCATTCCACCGCTCGACGGACGATCAACTGGCTGACTACAATCCCCCTCCCCCCTTCCAACCAGTGTTGCATGTGTTTTACTACCGGCACGTTCACAATGAACTCCACCGACCCTTAACAAAAGATATTTTTGATTTGCATCAAGCATCTAAGAAAAAGCCACCTACTATCGCTGTTCTCGGCGAGGGTGTTCGAATTCCCACACGACCGACCAACCGACAACCGCTCTTTCTAACAACCAGATTACGGCCAAATTTTCTATATCAAAATTTTACATTAGATTAAATTGCATGGAATATACGTCGAAGGTCGTGTTGGGAGACGAATGAGAGAAATAAAAGACAGGACCACACTTCTCCCGGAAAATAAAAAAACAAGCCCAAGCCTATTTTATCCGGGGGGATATTTCTTATCTGAACGAAAAAATCTTTTTGCGACATTGCTGTCATGGTGTGTTTGTTGCGTTCCTTAAAGGCTCTTAACGTTGCCCGTCTATGTCATCCTTGTGTTGGATCGTCTATAAAAAGACGGCCAAGAAGACTGTAAAACTTGCAATCTTGGCAATTATATTGAGGCCATTCGCTTTTAAAATGCGAACGAAATAATGCCCTCGCTCCGATGGTTTGAAATCCACATAAACGTCATTTAACAGCTTTATTATGCGTAAAATGCTGAGAGAAAAGTTAATCCTATTTTCTCGGTATAGACGCCGCACAGTTTCGTTTGGCTTCGAAAGGCACAAGAGTAAGGTCTCCAATGTCGGTTTTCTATTTCTAAAGAGGCATCTCTCCCCCGCGCCATTGACAAAAACGAACCGTATGATGAGTGAAAGCTGGAGCGTATTCGCCAGGGGGATGCGACTGAAAATCCATTAGGATGTCCCTTTTGGGTTTGAGTCTCGACACAGTCAGTCTGTACCGAAGTTTTTTTTTTCTTTTAGTTTCTGGAGGTGGAAAGAACAACAACGCAAGAAGACACTTGACGTAGTTGAGTACACGCTCCATATTTTCCCAATACGATTGTGCCTGACTCTCCGAGCCGAGTGGATGGTTGTCTATCTGTTTTGAATTTTAATCGACTTTTCCACAATGACGACGCTGTTCTATCAGGCTGCTCTATTTCGTTTCCACGTTACTCATTGTTATCCTCGACGATCCTTTCTATTCTTCTGCCCTCGAAACAGACACACACTTCACATGGCCACAACGACCCAGCCATTCGCAACCCGAGAAGTTCCCAGTTAAGAGACCCAAAGCCAGACCATCTATCCTATCAGGAATATCAGGCCACCCGGCATGGCACTCTACTGGGATACTATGCCGAGCTCAAGGCCCGGGTACTCAGGGTCGTCGTCGCGTCGTGTTGAAATAATTTCGACAGTGAAAAACTGCTGGATTTTCCTTCGACTGACGACTATCACTGAATTTCCATCTGATTTCAGATTAAGATACGACAACGAAATGGCAAAAGTGGCAGCTGAGAAACGTCTTGGCAAACTTGGCAAAAATGGCAATTACTTGACCTTCTTTTTCTATTCCGGCATTACCCAGCGCGGCACACTTTCCACACTCCGTTGTCTCGTGAAAGCGACCAAAAGCCTGAGAATTATTTGTGTAAATCGAAAAGTTACATATGTTTGAATTTACTGCCGGTTTGAGGAAAGACAGCTGGAATGAATTGGCTACTGGGCCGAAATGGAGCGGACGAAGTCGAAGGATATTGGAAGTGCGACTGAAGAATGTGCCAAGAATTGAGAGGTGTTAAGAGATCTTCTCAAGAAGATATATCCTTTGAATGAATTTTTCGGGATGATTTGCTGGGAGTGTGTGTGGGATCAAATGGATGTTTGAGAAAGTGCAAAGAAGGCAGAGGAGTTTCAGTGGAAAAACAATAAACCTTTGGAAGGTTGTAACGATTTATGTCGAATTGATTCATTGATTTGAGGAAATATCTAGTATCAGAGGTGCTGGGGTAGGATTAAAATTTCTTGTAATGAAAACCTTGTCAGCGTGCTCCAAGAATTCAGCCGAATAACAAATTAAAACTGTAACTCAGTATGATGTTCGTGAGTAATGTACAATCGCTACTTCACATCTTAAAGCTTCAGTGACTTGCACTTTCACTTAAATTGATTGAATCGAAAAAAATAGAAAAATGCCATTTTGTAGATAAAACAATTCTATACGAATTTCGAGCGGGAGCTATGTCCTGCGATTCATAATTATTAAGTAATTAATAAATGAAACAAACAGAGCGATGATATTCATTAGCACTTTATGCCCGTTCCAGGCAAATACATTTTAATTTTGATCCATTTGGTTTCAAGTTGTCTATGACTTACTTTAAGAAATGTTGTCTTTAGCGCCCCTATTGAGGAGATAATCATATCCCCCAGGCGAATGCCTGAGTCACCAAAGGACGTCAACAGTAGTCTAGTGCATTGGTCACAACGTGAACACCCCCAGTCATATGATACCCATATTGCCTGTATATCACTTCATTGCCAAGAATGTCCTTTTTTCTCACCAAAAGACTCAAATGCCTTTAGCTGTCTACTCTATTCGTCTCAACAACCCATAGTCATATGATACTCATTACCTAGTTATGGTATGGACATTCTTAGCAATGAAGCCTATCATTGCCAAGAATGTCCTTTTTTCGATACCAAATAACTCAAAATGGTATCAGTCCTGGCCAAAGGACAAAATGAGTTATTAGCGACATTTCCATCATCTGAAGTCACTCTCGCTGGCGATTTTAATGTGCACAACGCTCAATGGCTTAAGCATTCCTCCAGAACCGATTCTTTTGGTAGAGAGTTCGGACTTTTTTCCAATTAGTAGACTTCCCCGGATATATTCGTTGAAAACGCCTTGATTTGTTTATCACCTCACATCCTGACAAATACTCGATGTCACTCTCAGCTCCTTTGGGTAGCTCTGATCACCTCGTAATATCATCGCGTTTCTTCACAAGTTCTCTGGTCAATAAAGGTGTTCCATTCCTCGCTATTGTGGAATTATGGCAAAGCTGACTGGATCTCATTTAATAAATTTAACAGATAACTCGAATGGTCGGATTGTTTCCACACCAAAAATGTAGATCATATTTGCGATACAATTACTAACATCTTATGGTATGGAATGTTTTCCTTTATATCTCACAGCTACAAAAGTTGTAAGCCGGTTTACACGTCGTGGTTTAATAGAGACTCCCTCAAGGGACATGTGGCAAACGGGCAATCACTCACCTAGACTTTATCGTTTTATATACTGACGGATGCAAAACCGATGCCGGAGTGGGGGCCGGTATATTTTCGGAGACGTTGAAGATTAGTTTATCTTTCTGCATACACGGTCATTGCAGCGTGCTGCAGGCAGAAATTTTGGCAATTTCAGAAGCTCTCGCTTGGCTGGGATATAATGTCTCAATTGGTAGGAAACTCACTATTTACACTAACAGTCAGGCTGTAATTCGATCACTTGAATCGGCTCTGTCGACATCGCAGACGGTTACGAACTGTCGATCGCTTCTTGATGCGATGGGGCGTTACTTTGAAATCACATTGTGCTGGATTCCAAGACATAGTGCTTATGCTGGTAATTGTGTGGCTGATGAGCTTACTCGGGCAGGGCCGACTGGGACAATTGAGGATTTATCGTTGGGACATCGGAGTGTCTTTCGCAATCTGCAAGCGAATTATCAATTCTAACGCGAAAAATAAAGCGAGCGCTAGATGGACTGAGGACGGTGCGTGTCAAACCATGAAGAAGTTATGGCCCACAGCGGATCCCGGTCGTTTTGCTGCCATATTATCATTGAAGAGTAAGCACATTGGTGTGGTGGTAAATGTTATCACTGGGCACTGTCCCATTGGGGAGTACGCTAGAAGACTTCGCCTACCCTACAATGACTTCTGTAGAAGTTGCGATTGCGAGGATGCTGACGAGGTGGAGAGTACCCTCCATTTTCTACGCACCTGTCCGGCCTTGGCTGCGAGCCGGCTTTTTCTGAGGGACTCTTCCTCCCTTCATTTGGAAGAGCTAAGGGTCATCTGCTCGCTGAGGCTTTATCGGTTCACTGCCAGATCTGGGTGGTTCAATGAATAGCAATTTCAATGGGATAGGTTTTTATCCTGGTAGGTATCACAACGGGCCCTTAGGTGACCTATGTGTGCTGCGTCATTCGCGGCAGCCTTTTAACTTAACCTAACCTAACCTTAATAAAGACTGCAAGAGAGCAATTCAGAATAAGGAAGTGGCTTTTAATGCGTATAAACAAATTCCTTTTGAAGAATTGTACAGTATCGATAGGATCTGTCCGAAATACCTGCAAGTCTGTCATAAACAAAACTAAATTTCAGTTTGATAGAAATATAAGGTAAAAAGTGTTCAATCAAAAAAGGGTGGAAAAGGTTTTTAGTCACTTGTTAAAACAGTGAAATACAACTTTACTTCCTCTTCCATTCCATCTCTACTTTATGAAAACCACAAGTAAATTAGCCTTTTCCTGAGAATCATTTTACTAATTTCAGGAAAAGGCTAATTTACTTGTGGAGTTGTTTGCTAATAACTCTTGTTTGCCATCAACTTCGCAAAGTCCTCCCACCATTCCTAGGTACAACTTACAACAAGGACCATTACATTTCAGTACGAGAGAGGTATTTAAGGTACTAGGTAGCTGGACTTGATAACTTAAAATCTGCTGGTCCAGATGGTATTTCTCCTAAAGTTTTCAAAAATTGTGCTGCTTCTTTAGCAAAACCTTTGCGCAAACTATTTCATCTGTCTTATTCTTTAGGAGATTATACATCCGCGTGGAAACTTGCGCATGTTCAGCCTACCCCCAAAAAGGTGACGCCCGTAGTCCTTGTAACTATACATCAATTGCGCTAAACTAAATTTTATCGAAGGTTTTTGAAACGCACAATCTCATCGATGATAAACAATACCGATTTCGATCTGCTCGTTCCACCGGTGACTTAATGACATTTTTAACTGGAATCGTTGGAATCGTTGTCTCTATAATTTCGGTGAGTCAAAGTCGTGGCCCTTGATATTGCAAAAGCTTTTGATAGATTCTGGCACCCAGGTGTACTTGCCAAACTTCATGCTTTGGACATACATAGATATAAACATAGTCAAATGTATTAAAAGTTTCTTTCATGACCACTCGATTATTGTCGTTCTTGATCAGTGGCGGATCCAGAGGGGGGCATGCGCCTATGCCCCTGGAGGGGTCAAGGGTATTAACAAACGCAGTACTCATCCCGCCAAAAGCTTTTTCATGCCCGATTCTTCGTGTCATACTATATTTTTTAGCGCGGTCACTTGATATGCTTGCGATGTCAGCTATCCCTCTAATTTTCTTTCGGAAGTCTCCGAATGCGACATCCTGGATTTGATGAACCATGTCCTCAGTAGTCACCTCAATCGGACGACCTGGGCGCTCATCATCAAAAACCGATGTTCGGCCACGCCTAAATTCGTCTGCGAATAGTTGATTTGAGCTCATACTGCTCAAATGAAAAGCAACTTTATTGGGTTTTTTGGCTTTGAAGAAACTAGCCCAGCAACATATTTCCCAGAGCTAGTGCGGTGTGATTTCAGGTTGCTTCCCAAAAATTAAGAAAAACTTGAGGGGAAAAATTTGTTATTGCAATCAGGACAGATAAATTAGGTTCATCTTGAATTAGGGAAACTGAAATGGATTTGGAAGAGTAGTCTTCAAAATCCACTTATCTCAGTGAAAAGAAAAAGTGTATAGAAAGTGATAGAAATTATGAAAATTTTGTTTTATTGCGACTTTTTTATTAGCCCAACTAAGCGAGCGTTTGTTACAACCCTCGTATACACGGAGATCTCCAAAGCACTGCTCACATGGCGATATTCATATCTCGGATACTCGGCGACTGAGATTCGGAGACTTGGAGACTCGAGACTGCAGTTGCCCGTTTCTTCACGGTCACTACTGAAGTGGCAAGTTTCTTATCAACGTACTCAATTCCCTTCGGACTTCCCATGTGGATATCCAGTGCGCTTTACAAAATGTCTATTGACTTGTAATGGACGGGTTGGTGGGCATCCAATGATGTCCGTGGGGACGGAGCCTAAGGTAGCATAGTAACCGTGATGGACGGACCGTGCCATCTTGCGAAAAAAAGGCTCCCCAACGGGTTAAGCAGCAGCATGTGCTTGCAGTAGCTTATTTCGGGAGACGTGAGTGGGGTTTCGTATTAACAGAAATTCATGGGCTTGGGGAAGACTACATAAACAGGAGAGGCAAAAATGGGGAATAAAAAAAATAGGGCGGTCAGGATGGAATGGTTGGCGGACTGCCTCACGCTCGCTGCGAGGTCCGGATGTAATGGAACCCTCGACCTCGGGTCCCGTACCAACGATAGATTACAACCAGAATGCAGGGCTGGTCTTGGCTAATTAGCCGATAGTCCGTTGCGTCCTTTTTCATATTTGTTCCTCTATCCTCAGTTCCCTATCGATGTCGCATATTGCGCGAGTTACGGCCTCCCAATTGGATTCAGATCTTATTGTGAACTCCACTATGTTATGTGGATTGAGGTCACTGCAAAGTTCGACCTTTAGTACTTCACGCTTTCCTGTAAACGTTGGACAGTGAAAGAATACATGGTCCGGGGCTTTCGCTATATTTGGACACCTCGGACAGTCGGCCGAATCGTCTAACTTGAATCTGTGTAGGTACTCCCTGTATACACCATACCCTGTAGAAAACTGGGTTAGATAGCGATTTACATACCTCTCCGTACTTGCGGTTCGGCCACAATTCAATTTGCGGAATGAGTATGTGTGTTGCCATTTCCTCAGAGACTCGTACCTTTCTTGCTTTTTGCGCGAGTTACGATACCTCCACGCAGCCCTGACACCAATCTACGATACCTCCACGCTTCGCCGATATCATCAAAATTCATTTTACTTAGATACAAATTTCATTGCACCATTTCATTTTTGCTATTTTGCCACTTGTATTCATGTTACAATTCCGTTTATCTAGAAAATAGCTCATATTCTGTCTGCTGCAGAGTAAGCAGAATATAATTTTTGTAAAAGCGAAAACCTAAGTAAAGTTAACTTCGACAAAATGTTCGTACAATTAAGATCGATAGAATAAAGTCTGTGTGAGTGAACCAATATAAATTTGATTTTTTTTGATCAAGAAGGTGCTCTCGAAGTTAACTCGCGCATTAGATACGTCCGGTTGCTCCAACGTAGGCATCTGATGTTGTGTATGCACCGCACACTATCAACGCGTTCCTTCGATAAACAGAGTTGATTTTGCGACTATTACAGCCGTGAAGAAGCGCGTCGATCCCAACTGATGAGGCATGTAGATGTGATAACCCTAGACAATAAAAGTCGCCTACTCGGTTGTGGTCCGTCCATATTTGGTATCATCCTTTCCAATGTCCCAGTAGCATTAGCTGCCTTGTCACATACATACTTGACGTGCTCTCCAGTATATCAGCTTCGCGTCAATCTCTATCCCTAACCTAATTGCTGGCTTAGAAGTGATGATGGTGTTTCCGACTCCCATCCTCAGAATGTTCCCTTTTCTGCGGTAACTGATGAGAACGGCTTCCGTCTTTTGCTCAGCTAGCTCCAGCCCTACTTTTTCCAACCACACCTTAATATTTGTGATTGCCTCAGTGTCGTACAATTCAGTGAATGCCGGATCCTTGGCCACCACGACCACAGCTATATCATCTGCAAACCCGACTATCGTTACTTCTTTGGGCACTTGCAAATCCAGTTTGTCGTTGTACATGATGTTCCACAGCAAGGGACCGAGTAACAGATCTTTGCGGAACGCCTGCTGTTTCATTGCCATCAAGAAGTTCCTGTTTTTCAAGGGCTATCACTGTCAAGATGGCTTCGGCCGTGGAGTGCGCTCTTCGAAACCCAAACTGTCGATCCGACAGTGCTCCCTTTTCCTCTACGACGGCTGCTAATCTGCACTTTCCCCGCAGTTTCTAGCAGGCAAATTGGACGGTATGAATTTGGTTCGCCCGGCGCTGCGGTTTGTTGTGTTTTGGTAGCAGAATCAATCTTTCTCTTTTCCATACAGCAGGGAAAATTTCCTACAAACAGGACTCAAAAGTATGGACGAGCTTCCCGAGAACTGTGCCAACTGCTACTTTCAATATTCCGTTGATACCGATAGAACTAATGTAAACCTTCTTGATGCGTTTTCCTAGGTTAGGTTAGGTAAGGTAAGAGGGTTACCGCTAGCGCAGCTTGCATTAGGTCTCCGATTTGGGCCCATTTGCCACCCTCCGCTGGCTAATTAGAGCTGCCAAGTGACCACTCCGCTAAATTTAATCAGCTGATTCAACGAGACGATATTTACCACCTCTGCTATATATTGAAGCGTCTCTTATTTAGAGCTGGACACACACAAAGTATGTTCGATGGTGTCCTCTTCCATCTGGCATTTTCTGCGTAAATTGCAGGAGGTCAATCTCAATTTTTTCGCGTGAGATGCGGTAAGACAGTGTGCTGTAAGTAGACCTACCGTCGCTCTCAGCCTATTTCCAGCCATAAGGTCCTGGCTACCCTACAATCCGTTCTGTTTGTCCTGTGAGATTGTAGTTTAGTCCATATGGCTCCATATATTTTGTTTGTGGTGTCCGCAAGTGAAAGTGGCATAGGTGCCGGTGGGCTGTTCACGGCTCCCGAACCTCTCCTTGCCAGTTCATCGGCTTTCTCGTTGCCTGCGCCATCACTGTGTCCGGGCACCTACATAATCCTTATGGGAGTATGTTTAGCCTTTCTGTCGGCAGCCTCTGTGCGTTTACAGTTCCCGAAGAGCATCTGTATCACGCTAGAGCCAGAATAGTCACCCTACTGCCGACGCAAACCCTCGTTGAAGTTCCTTGAATAGACTCTACCGCCATGCGTATAGCTTGTAACTCCGATTGGAATATGGTCGCGGGGTTCGCCAGTCTGAACCACTGGCTCAGGCCCAGATCCGCCGAGTAGACGCCTGAGCCTACTCCAATGTCAGTCTTTGAACCATCCATGTAAATCAGGACGCCACTGTTATTGATGGCTTCTCTACTCTCCCAGTCTATTCTTGTAGGGAACTGCACTTCGAAGCTGCTTTCGGGGTATGTTTGTTTGGTCATGTGATCTCTATCGTATCGAGGCCATATTGTCTCTGATAAGTTGTCAGAATACAAGAGTGGCCCTATTACATCGTGCCACATCCCAGAACTTTTAGCGCGGATTGCTGTTAAGCATGCGCTTCTGCAGATGAATCGGTCCAAGGGCATAAGTCCAGAGTCATTTCCAGCCCGTAATACTTATGCAGACCAGTCGCTGAAACCTCGTTAGTTCCTTGACATTGGTGTGGTTCTCGTTGTCGTTGAATTTTCACCATACGACCGCTCCATACACAAGTGTAGGTGTTACTGCACATGTAATAGGCCGTGTGAAGTCTGAGGCCTGATGTACTGGAGTCAGCCAACCGACACGCAAAGAGGGTTGCGCGGTGCGTGGTCCTTACCAATTCTGCGTTTCCCTAACTATTGCAGTGTGTTTCAAGCCCAGATCACGGCGATTACGGAAAACCCGTCTTGGCTAAGGAGACACGTTAGAAACTTAGCTATACTAGTCAACCCACTGGATATATCTTTAGTTTTTACTGACAATTGCCTTTTCAGTTCCTAGACTTAAATTCCACAGAGCACGTGTGGCATAAGGTAAGGAGACAGACTAGATCCCAGGACTTCTGTAATATTTTCGAGCTACAGGGGGTCTTCATGGACGAATGGGATACAAATTGCGGGGCACTGGTAGTTCGTTGATATGTCAGTCTGATGTTGTCTCATGCTACCGGTCAACTATGGGTTCCAATCCCGCCCACGTCTCACGTCGTGCTCATGGATGTTTGTGTTGTTTTCTCCCTGCGAACATTAAGCCACAATAATTCCCGACATGTCACAGGTTTGCAACAAAATGGGCAGTAGGTACATGCTAGCAACTTGCATCGTCCAAAACCAGTTTATGCTAACGAAACGTCAATTTAGCCACATGGGAGTAGTTAGCGCGCTATGCCCTACTAGGGTGTTAGGGAAAATAGTAGCAGGGAGACTTCATCGATGAATGGTGCCGGATGACGCTATAAGCAATGTTTTTTCAGGTGACAAATAATTAAATTGGACAACTCTTCCATGTACCAATGGTATAGCGGCTACGTTGAGCGTTAAACGGCTACAGGAACGAAAAATTTCGGAAGACCGAATAAGCACTGGAAATCATCAATCCAACAGAAACATCAGTGTGTGAATCCAGACAATGAGGTGTTGACTTGCAAAAGACATGTCCCAAGGACCAGGAGAAAAAAAAGTGAATTAGTCATTAGTGTAGTTTCATGACCATGCGGGTCAACATCTTCTCATCGTTAAATTCAAATTCATCACAGACTGTCATACGTTTTGTCTTTGCCTACATTTAGAGATCTTCGTCTCTAGTTTCCGGACCCCTAATGCTTTCAGCAATCATTCAGCTTCAGCACAATCTTCCCAAATGCCTTCGTCATTTCATTCAAATTTAATTCCTGCAGAAAAAGGGCCAGTCAGTTACCCTATCAGTTAGTCGTCCGAAGTCTGACGAGCGTATAAACAAATCAGGCTCATTCATCCCTTTACAAACATGGCCTTCTAATTCCCACTTAATACACCTAACCAAGAACGACTCTTCTTCCTCTTCCTCTTCTGTTTTCGTATTTTGTTTTTCTTCATGTCCATCCTCCAGCCCGACGTCGCGCCGCCCTCCAAGAGAAGAAGACTGAATGATATATGAATTATGAACAACGTGATGATGTCTACCAACAACAGGACGACGAGCCTTGAAGAGGCAATCGGGCGTAAATAAGGAGTTGTTGCTTGTGCTGCTCTTTCCTGGTTTTTATTCACACAGGATCAGTTGAATGTTTTGTAACCATTTCATCTATGGCAAACATATGAGTACAGTATATCGTTGCCGTCGAAGCCTGAAGGCCCGGAAAATTCATAGAACACACACAGCGCACAGTGAGTCGGACGGTTTGAGAATTCAGGACTAGCTGGCAGAAGTGAACATGCTTGCTTAGAGATCCACCCCAACCGTCCTCGCTCCATCATCGTATGCCTTGTATGCATGTTTCTTTTCGAATTTTTCCTCGGACTATCCAACAAGGTTCATGTTTGGATTACTCCTTTCATAGTTGGATATCCGTTTCTGCCAACAGGATGTAATTCTGGAGGCTTGCTTACTTTGCGGGGGGAACGTAGGACGAGGATGGTCCAATTGAAAATCGAAGGACGACATGCAAACATTGTTTCCTGCGTATTTCATGAAATGTGGAGCAAACAGACCGGATGGCTGCAGGACAATGTTCTCAAGCCTTGCGAATGATGCATAGATAGCACATAGTCCGAGTTTAGTGAATGGTTGAGATAGCAAGTTTTCCGGTATTATCTCTCCATGTTTCGGTGGTAGCTGCCTCCGCGCGGCTTCCAAATGCATTTGCAGAATATTGTTTCCGCAATATGCACACAAAGCCTTCGAACCAACCACCTGTTTGACACGGATGACACGGCAACAACGTCTGTGGGAAGTGTTTCGAGGCGCTGTTCAACATGGCCAGGAGGTCATCGTTATCAGTCCATTGAGTGTCATGGCACCACTGAGTCCTTGTGTAAATAATCATTAATTTTAATGGCGACTAAATGGAGCCATGCTGTGTTGTTTCTTTAGCGTTTCACTTTTTGCCCAAGTCTATTTGCCGGCCATCCTGAAAACACCACTTGGAACATTTCACGTTTAACTGGGTTACAGGCTATAGCGAAGCCTTCTCGTCGGCGACTTTGAATTCGTCCTTGTCCGTTGATGGACTCCCGAAAGAATTCTTACCGATGGAATAAAACGAAAGTTGACGAGCACTCTGACGAGGTTGACTCTTGATATTTACTTGAAAACTCATCGCAGACATTTTCGTTCATCGTGTATAGTCGTAGTAAGAGTCGTCTTGGTCGTCCTTTTTGAGAAAGCAGATTTCACGTTTTACGCTCCAAGCGTTCCACGACATAAATAATTAATCGGAAACGGAAATTACTTTTAAGTGTGCCGAGATGATGACGAAAAGTACTGTCGACGACGACACTCCGTGACGCTCCTTTTGTTTAATAGAATGCTGACACTAGTATTCCTTAAGACAAGGCGAAGCAAGTCGCGAAAAAAAGAGCCATCCTTGTTGTCGGATTCGTCTTCTTGACAATCGTCAGATCGACGAAAATTCAATGTGCGCCCTAGGTGGTGCGGTGTTCTTTTCTTCGTTTGTGTCCTTCGTTGTCGTATTTACACAAGGACCCTTAACAACGAATGCTTCAAGTTGCACGAAATTTGAATCCTCTTGTCGGGTTTTCGAATATGATGAGTATGTGCCTCGGGGAATACATACTACGAATTTACTAGTCAAGGATTCATGCAAATGGGGAGTCGACTTATCTAGCGGAATAAGAGGTCGAGACGAGAGTACAATGGCGTTTTAAATGTCCTTTATCTGATCCTTGTATAGCAATTGTAAATGAAATTCTTCATTTCCTGGTAGACATAAATTTAACCCGTGGCATGGAGAATTGGATTGTCTTGGGGATTTATATCTGAAATATGTATTTGTTGTTGAGCAAATACTCATAGTCGTAGATATTTTTTTAAAGAAATTTTTGAGATGCCAGGTAAGTTTTACATTTTTGGCACCTACCGAACGCTTGTGAAAGGAGTAGTGTTGGCTAGAAATGGACATACAATATAACAACGGAAAACAACCGAGAGAACGTTTGCCGAAAGGGCGGTTGTTGAAAAGGACGCTGTATAAAAACGACGCAGTTAGATTTGGTTGGGTGTAGACCACTTGGGTCCACAGTTATACCAGTTCAGATTCCGATCCGTCCATTGCTCCTCGGTGTTAGTCCTTGCCAAGAGATCATTATTGGGCTCGAAGGATCCTGACACGTTAGCGCGGCTTCTCAAGCTGAGACCCACAATTTTGATGTTTTCCTTGCGAGCGCATAGAGTATCCTCCGTATTAAGTAGCGTGCAATTCCTGCAGCCACTGCAGTGCTGCGTTAGTGTGCTCACTAGCTAGCGCGCACTGCTTTGTGGGCAATTCCAAGAGGTTTTTGGTCTTTGGCGTCGGCAGCTCTTCAGCTGTTTCTCTGCCGAGAGCTAGTCCATCAACGATTTCGTTACATAGAACCCTACTGTGGCTACTATGTATACTGTCTTCGACTTGATAGTAACGGGCTGTAACACCTTTAGTGCTGCCGAATGAGTAACGATTCTACCCTATTTTCCGAGATGATAGAACCGCCTCGGCTGCCTTCTGAATTGCAAGCACATCTGCCTGGAAAATATTAGATTAGGTTAGGAAGCAGTGTTGCTGAAACAGTACATTTAGGGCATATAGGTTCATTGAAATATTCTAGGAGAACCAAAACAACATATTAGAACTAGCCGGAGGCACTGACGAATCGAAGGAGGTGTCCGACCTCCACCTTTGCCAGCTCTCCAAGATGGTTGTAAAGGCATTTACTAAAAGTTGACATCCTCAACTGCTCAAAAACAGGGTATTCGCAGAACAGATGAGTAATACTTTCCTCCACACAGCTTTTACAGTAATCAGAGAAAGGAAGCCGAAGCCTCTTAGCATGTTCGCTGATAAGCCAGTGTCCATTAACGGAGCCGACCAGCAAGCTGATCTGGTACTTAGTCAGCGACAGTAGTTTAGCAGTTCGGTTGATATTCTGCCTCGGCCAGATAAGCTTGGCATTGGCTGCCTTTTGGCGAGGGGATCAGAATACTTTTCAGATCCGAAGGGGAACAATTTCAGATCCCAATATTGACAACTGTCAATATTATACATACATATATTACCGGAGGGGAAAGCATATGGAGGAGAAGTTTGTTTCTGATCCGCTCGCCAAAACGCAGCCAATATACCAAGTAACGCCATCAGTCCATCTAAGGTGGGATTCCCTGTCCGCAGCTAATTTTGTCCTGGATTTGACCAGCCAAGCCACATCGGTGCCCCCTCCCCACCAGGCGATTTCATCAGCCCTGAAATATAAAAAAAAGGCCATGTGGCCAGATATCCAGCACAGGATAATATCAAAGAAGTCACCCATCTCCACAAGCCACGTCCTGCACTTCGATAGGCTTTTCGATGTACAGAACCTTGATTCGAGGGATTTTACTGCGGTTGAAAACCCGGGGGGGGGGGGGGGGCGAAAATTCCTCTTCCATAGTCCTCCGCGTGGGCGCCCCCTGGAACGGTAGTGGTCACTGACCATTGCCAACCAACGTCAAGCCGCCAGTGATGGCGGTGCGATGATTTGGTTGAGGTACCCCTGTGGTGTGGGGTGTGAAAAAAAATACCACGGCCTTTCCCTTTGAGGGCCTGTCGTTAAAACCGACAATCAAAGGACAGGATGTGTATGCCAGCAACTTGCACTATCCGAAATCTTTATATGCTAACGAAACGTCAACTATGCCTCGGATAAGGACTGACTCAACGGTTACGACTTTTAGCTATCGTACAATGACAAAGATTGGATTCTGGAATGTGCGTACTCTCCTGGACAATGGATCAGAAGGTCCCCAGAACGCACGATTTCTTCAATTAGAGAGTGAATTTCTGAGGTACAAATTAAATATCTTAGGAGTTAGTGATATAAGATGGTGGAACAGCGGAGAATTCATCTCTCCAACGGGCAGCACTGTAATGTTGTACTCCGGTAAAGCTACCGGTTGTCGCCGTGAGTCAGGTGTGGGGCTCCTTTTAACCAGAGCCGCGCGAAACTGTCTCTTATCCTGGGAACCGGTCTCTGACAGGGTCTTGACCGCCAGGTTCCGGACCAAAATGAGGAACATCTCAATAATACAATGTTATGCCCCTACTGAACCCGACAATGTCTTGGCAAAAGACTCCTTCTACGAAGAACTAAACGCCGTTCAGAGCAGAACACCTAAAGGTGACATTATAATGGTTATGGGTGATTTGAATGCGAAAGTTGGCGCTGATAACTATGGGCTCAGACATGTGATGGGGAGACACGGTCTTGGTGATCGTAATGACAACGGTGAAAGATTTGTAGAGTTCTGCAACTTTCACAGTCTCTTCATCGGTGGTACTATGTTTGAGCATAAGGACCACCACAAAATCAGTTGGTCCTCTGTTGATCGGCGCAGAACACAAAATCAGATCGACCATTTTGCCATTAGTAAAAGATTCAAGAGTTGCCTCCTGGACGTGCGAAACAGGAAGGGTGCCGATATTGGGATGGGAAGAGACCATTATCTTATGATCGCTAATGTTCGATTGCGTATTGCAGCCGTCCGCCGCCCCAGCGACGAAAGATCCAGGCCCCGCAAATTCAACACCGCTCGACTAAAAAATCCAGCTGTCTTACAACAATATAATGACCATCTTGCGCAAAAAGCGGCTGAGATAACTAGTCACCCAGATAGTGACATAAACGAAAACTGGGATGCCATAAAAAATGCGTACATTGATAGCGCAAATACCATCCTTGGCCCAAAGCCGGATTGCCGGAATAAGCCCTGGATGTCCGACGCTTCATGGCAGCGGATTGTTGAAAGAAAGGAGCTGAAAGTTCGTTTGGCTGCAGCCTCAGACGACAATCGAAGCAGCATCGAACTCCTTTACCGTCAGAAAGCTCGAGAAGTTCAGCGTAGTGTGCGACGCGATAAAAGAGTTTATGCGAATTCTCTTTTAGCGTCAGCAGAAGAAGCCGCTAGAAGGAACAACTTAAACGCCGTAAACGGTGTCATCAAGGAGTTTACAGGTGGTCGTAACTCCTGCCAACATCCGGTGAAAGATAGTGATGGAAAGCTACTTATCTTGGAAGAAGATCAAATGAGGCGGTGGAAAGAACACTTCGCCGCGGTCTTGAACCGTGTAACCTCTGGTGAAGTTCCCCCTCATATCAAAATGTGCGTATACGGTTCACTGCCCCGACTAAAGAGGAAATAGTCACTGCAATTATTGCACTAAAACGAGGAAAGGCTGCCGGACTGGACGGCATCCCTGCCGAACTTTATCAAGCAGCGCCAAGCGTAACTGCCGATTTGCTGCACCCACTTGTTGATAAAGCGTGGAATACAGAGACCTTTCCCACTGAATGGAAGGAAGATTTGATCATCAAACTTCCAAAGAAGGGTAGCCTCACAGACACTTGACTACGCTGACGACATATGCCTACTCTCCCACAAAATCATGGATCTGTCCGCAATGGCGTTAGATCTCGAGAGGGATGCAAGCAAGGTTGGGCTAAAGATTAATACCAACAGGACCAAGGTTCTTAGCCCGCCGTTGCGAAAAAGAAATCCGACACCTATTGCCATCAATATTAATGGGCAGCCTGTGGAGAAGGTGGACAACTTCGTCTACCTGGGTAGCATTGTTGCCGAAAATGGTGGTACGGAGCAGGACATCGCTCGTCGTATCAACCAGGCTAAACGCGCATACGGCATGCTGTCCAAAATCTGGCAGGGCAGTTATCTCAGCATCAAGACCAAGCTGGGCCTGTTTCGCTCCCTGGTACTATCAGTGCTTTTGTATGGGAGCAGTACATGGAAAGTTTCCGTAGGAGTTACCAGAAAGCTGCAAGTTTTCGTCAACTCATGTCTTCGTCGAATTTTAAGAATTTTCTGGCCCGAAACAATATCAAATGAAGAGCTAAGTCGGCGTACGGGTCAGATGCCAATCGACGAATTGATACGCAGGCGAAAATGGCAGTGGATAGGTCACACATTGCGGAAGAGTGATAACTGCATTGCTTTGCATGCCATGAAATGGAACCCCATTTCCAACCAAGGCCGACCAAGAGGGGGTCGTCGAATCACATGGCGTCGATCTGTGGCAAAGGAGTGTCAGGTACTGGGTAAGTCTTTTGGGGAGTTGCGCCCCATTGCCCAGAACAGAGTACGATGGCGCGCAGGAGTAGTTGACGCGCTATGCCCCGCTAGGGGTTAAGGCAAAGTAGTATCAGTCCATCTAAGGTGGGATTCCCTGTCCGCAGCTAATTTTGTCCTGGATTTGACCAGCCAAGCCACATCGGTGCCCCCTCCCCACCAGGCGACCTCATCAGCCCTGAAATATAAAAAAAGGCCATGTGGCCAGGTATCCAGCACAGGATAATATCAAAGAAGTCACCCATCTCCACAAGCCACGTCCTGCACTTCGATAGGCTTTTCGATGTACAGAACCTTGATTCGAGGGATTTTACTGCGGTTGAAAACCCGTAAAAATAGTGATTTCGTCGTCGTGGAGATCGCCTGGACACCCAGTGAAGTCACCGCTTCCTTAATCGCAAAAATGTCCGCCTGGAAAGCACTACAGTATTCTGGTAGCCGGAAGAACTCACGCTTTCGGCGGTCTTTGACCCGTCCGTGTATATTTTCAGCGAGTGGGGTAGAGACTTTCTCTCCCACAGACTGGTGGTGGAATTAGGTTTGTGTGATTCTTAATGAACCAACGCTTTAATGAGGTGTAATCAATTGACTCAGGAATCTCTCCGTCGTTCAAGATTGTTGAGTGACCGGTTCCTTAGGTTGTCCACTCGTAGCTCTCTCTTATTCTAATGACTGAGTTCACCGCCATGAGCCCTTTTGGATGTTCAGTCTCCAATTTAGCTTACTATCCTGTAAGAGACCAAGGAAGTTAACGATCTCCGTGAACGCAAATCTCACCCCCTCCAAGATAGGAGGCATCACTGCTGGAATGCTTCGTTTCCTAGTGAATATGACTAAAATGGTCTTACTGGGGTTAACACCTAGGCCACATCTATTAGCCAGGTTGGTCAACAGAGGTAGTGCATGCTGCGTTATTTCGCTGAAAGTTCCTGGAAATTTACCAGAGATATGAATGGAGACATCATCGGCAAGGCGGTCACCTTACAACCCAATTTCTCCAGATCTAAAAGCAGTCTGTTGACCGTAATGACTCAAAGGAGCGGTGAGAGCACACCGCCTTGAGGAGTACCTCTGCAAACACAACGGCAGACTGGCGATGTTCCTAGTTTAGATGAAATCACCCTAGATGTAAACATCAGATTAGTGAGTTGGACCAAAGAACTGTCAACATCTAGTAGTATGAGAGCGGCGATAATAGCCTCCGGCTTGGCATATGTAGTTGAAGGCACCTTCGATGTTCAAAAGGTAATTAGAGTAAATTCGCCGGAGTTGAGTGATTTCTCTATATAGCTCACAATGGAATGTAGAACTGTATCTACAGATCTAACCTTGGTATAGGCAAAGAGGATTGATAATTCTACAAGAGTTATCACTCCATATAACTTTCCCCTCTGCCAGGAGATTTGTATGTATTGACAAATTGTATAGACTTCACAAGAAAGCTGACTCAGCCTCCGGCGGTAGATTTGTATGTATTGATCCTCTTGTGTATCTATACTGTGTAGTTTATACTATATTTATGTATACAATTTGTCAATACATACAAATCTCCTGGCAAAGGCGAAACTTCTATGGAGTGATAACTCTTGTGGAATCTATACTATTTGGTATAGGTATGTTGTGATGCCACCAATAAACTTTCTGGCATCGTGCTACGTAGGTAGACATCATTAAGCCTCTCGAGGTCTTTGGGTCCTACATGTGAGCTTTTCTCGGCTTTGGGAATAAATACCACGTGCACTCCTAGCCATGTTCGTGAAATGTAAACAAGGTCCAAACACGCCTTGAAGATAGTCTCAACCCATGGAACTACAATATCTACTTTGTGTTGAATACCTGCAGGCAGGGCCGTCGAGAGGGGGGGGGGGGGCGGTTGGCGAAACGCCCCGGGCCCGTATTTTTCTTGGGGGCCCGAAAATTTGAAAAATTGCAAAAAAAAACCTATCTACGCACTGAGCATTTTTTTTGTTGCTCCTTGCCCTTTCATACCACTCTGACGTACTGAGCCATACCCTACAAAAGTTGAGTAATTTGAAAAATTGAAAAAAAAAAAAAAAAACGAAATTTAGCTTTCCGTATCGGTTTTTTTTTGTAAACACCGAGATGCTCCTTGTAAGAGGCGCATCCCGATTCCTCTCTCAACGATCTTGCTTGTTAAATTGCTTCCTACAAGCATAGCTTTAAGTGCAGCAAATTTTTTATTATTTTTCAGTCTACTGATCGGACCAGACTTGAGCGTAGCCTGGGAAAACGCATCTGTAAGAATAAGCACCACATTATCCAACTCTTGTTTAATACAGGGCTGATCAGGAAGCGATGGAAGACTTTATTCCAAAATCTTACGGTGCTTCTCCCTCTTTGTCCTACGTCTGTTCATAATGACAGGTTTTGTCACAGGGAGATTCTCAAGGCTAAACTCAATATTGCGTTTTGTGTTATGTTTCCATCTTTCAGAATAACGAAGGTCAGAGAAGGAGTGTCAATGTCAAAAACCTTTGTTTGTTTTTTGTAATAAACGTCGGTTCGTGCCCCACGTTACAAAGTAACGGGTTTGTACCGATAAAATGCTCGAAGAGTACCTCCCTACGGGTATTCGTGTCGGAACTCCCTCACACTGTATGGTGAGCATTCCCACCGCAGCCCGATTTAAAGCATGTTGCTTTTATTTTAGCCGTTGCGATCGCACCCCGTAAGCATTCGGTCGGGAAGATATGTACCAACCTGATTATAGGGTAGGTAAACTGAGGCTATCCAGTATAGCTCACCCGCTCCTTCCTGGAATATGTTACACTCATCTGGTGTATACTAAATTGAAGCAATTCTATCGCTAAGGGAGCTGTTTTTTTTGCAAAGGAGAATGGAGAAATCTTTAAAAGGTGCCCATAGCGATGGCGTCCAAAAATGTAATGTAATTGTAACGCAACTGCAACCTAATTTGTATATGTACGTTAGTGGTACGAAAGTCGCGTTGGCCGTTCTTCGTCCATTAATGCAACTTCTCTGCGACTTGTGATAAACTCACAAGTGTACTAACAAATTAAACCATCTGAAACCAACGAAAAGGCTGATGAAACTCGCAACTTGCCAGCCAAGTCGTTTTATAATAATAAGAAGAAGATACTGGCTACTCACCCTTAAGGTGCAACCGAAGGAGGTCCATTTTGCCATAGCCGATTTTTCTTTATTATTTTTCAAAAAAGCAAAAGACCTTCCACCACTTGTACGAAGGCTAGAATGTATTTTGCAGGAGTTTCCTGGCAACGGCAGGGAAAGTGGTGAACTGCCCGAGGAACGTATACCTCACCCGCGCAATCGCCGGGCATTTACATAAAATGTGGCATGTGGTCTCAACGTCCTCCAAACAAAGACGACACTCCGTCTCGTTAGACAAATTCATCTTGTTTGGATGAAATCTTACCCAGTGGTGGCCCGATAGGTAGCCCAGAAGGAGTCTAAGGTCGGTTCTACTCATGCGAGTGGTATCTACGTAGTTGAAGGGCCTTATAAATTCCTTTGATTACCGCAGTCCTGGAAGTTTGTCCCAGTACTGCTGTTGTACCCTTTTAGACTAATTCGTTATAATTGCTCCAGCTGAAGCTAAGCCAAGACCACAAAAGGGCTCTGGACTGAGAAAATTTGGTGATGAGCCTTGCCTTGCAAGTTCATCTCCTACTTTATTCCCGGATCTTCGGTCTCGGACTCACTCCCTTTTTCGCTCAGCTTGCTGTTGTCGGCCGACATGGTTAGGATCTCCAGCACCCTTTCTACCTCATTGGCATCCAGAGTATTCTCATTCTTATCCGTGCTTCCTAGACCTCATCTTCCTATATCGAGGATATGGTATGTCCTCCGCTACTTTGTTGATCTGCAGGATGAGGTTCTGTCCTATTTCTGTGATCGGTTGTACGTTGGTGTGCAGGCTTATCCAATTATCCGCTGACGTCCTGTCAGCGTTCTGTTGCTGGAGTTTTTAAGCGAGGTTCTTGCTGGTTCCTCGGCAGTAGCAGCTTGGCTGCTGGAACTTTGTCCCGATCGGCTATTTCCAGCTTCGCACCCTCCCATAGTCCGTCCAGTGTTGGCACAGTTTCTCTGCATCACTGCAGGTTGTTATTCGTCTTTAAACCATCCTACTCCATCAAACGATGGCTGAGGGTGTTCGGTGTCCGATATCATCCGCTGCAACGGTTTATCGAGCAGTCACATTTCCATAATTTTCCATCCTTCCTGGCTCATTTTGTCCACATGGTTGCAGCGGTCAATGAGTACTACCAAGTGTCGTTTTGTCGATGTAGCCATAATGTCTTTCTTAACCTTTCTAGCCTTCCTGGCAGTGTTAGTTGTTTACTTGACTGACTGTCTTTTTGTATCGTGGTACAACCGTTTGGTCGTGAGCGCCTGGCCAGCCGCTGGTCCTTCCGCCACGGGGCATTGCCTTATGCTCCAGGAAGCCCGCTGTTTATCCTCTGAGCGCTGTTTTTTACTGCTAGCTTCTGCAGCTCTTACTGTTCAGCCTTGTGAAAATGCGGGTGGCTGCTAGCAAAGTTTTTGTGTGTATGAAAGGGCTAACGTAAATACCTTGACGAGCAGTTGCTGAACATAAACGAAAACTTAGCTAATAGGAACACCAGACAAGCGTACAAACTAGTAAATACAATTAAGAACGGCTACCAACCCAGGACTAGCCTTTGTAAGGACAAGGATGGAAGCATCATCAGCGACACCGATGGTATTAACAAACGATGGGCCTCTTATTTTGAAGAGCTTCTAAACCGACCATCTAACATCCCCACACAGGAAGCTCTCGACGATATTGTTGATCTAGGCCCACCCATTCAACCCCCGACAGTAGAGGAAGTTGATCTCGCGTTGCGGTCACTAAAACGAAATAAAGCGCCGGGCGCTGACGAGATTCCAGCTGAACTGCTAAGATTCGGTGGAACGAGTCTAGTTGATGCCATACATCAATTACTCCTGCGAGTATGGGAGAACGAGGAGATCCCAGACGATTGGCGCAGAAGCATCATCTGTCCAATTCATAAAAAGGGAGATAAACTGCGGTGTGAGAATTACAGGGGCATCTCACTAGTTTGTACGTCCTATAAAATTTTGACGAAAATTCTGGAAAATAGAATAAAACCGTACGCAGAACGAGTCATTGGCGAATATCAAAGCGGTTTCAGACCTGGTCGCTCCACAACCGATCAGCTCTTCTCAGTCAAACTGATACTCCAGAGGTGCTGGGAATACAACGTAAACGTATACCAAATCTTTGTCGACTTCAAGCAGGCATACGACAGTATCGATCGTGGAGTACTGTACAACATCATGCTGCAATTTGGTATACCGGCAAAATTAGTGCGACTGACAAAGATGACGATGACCAACTCCGTCTCACAAGTCAGGATCCAGAATAGACTTACTGATCTATTTGAAACACGCACTGGTTTGAAACAGGGCGATGGACTGGCTCCGACGCTCTTCAACCTAGCACTGGAATACGTTATTCGGGCCATGAATTTGGACAACAGCAAGACGCTACTCATCAAGTCGACACAATTAGCAGCGTACGCCGACGACATCAACATCATGTCCCGAAGATTGGCTGACGCAGAAGAACTTCTGCATACGCTTGATACCGCTGCAAAGGAAGTTGGATTACGTATTAACGAGGGTAAAACTAAAATAATGATGCAATCGGTGACAAGGACACCTGCACAACCAAGCATCAATGTGGGGGACCTCAACATCGAGTTCGTGAACAACTTCATTTACCTGGGTTGCAACCTGTCAAGGGACGCCAACGAAACTGACGAAATCAAGCGACGGATACAGTTAATGTAGCTAATAAGACTTTTTTCTCGGTTCTCCCCATAATGAAATCGAAACATGTGCACAGACACACGAAGCTCCGCGTGTACAAAACCATTATACGACCAGTGCTATGCTATGGCTGCGAAGCATGGACCCTAGCTCAAGCCTCCGAAAACATGCTAGACACTTTTGAACGTAAGGTTCTACGGCGAATTTTCGGGGCTGTTTGCGATCGAGATGGATGGCGCATCCGGTACAACCATGAGTTGTATGAAATGTACGATGAGCTGCAAGTCTCGAAAATCGTCAAACTACAACGACTTCAATGGGCAGGGCATGTACAAAGAATGGACGATGATCGCATGCCTAAGAGAGTAATGAATGCAGAACGAGTCGACGGAGCGAGACTGCGAGGACGACCGAGATCTCGTTGGGAGAGCTCAGTAGGTGTGGACGCCGCGCAGCTGCTGGGCTCCCAAAATTGGAGGACGCGGTCACGTGACCGAGATAATTGGAGGACAATGATCCAGGCGGCCAAGGCCCGACGTCGGGCTGTCGCGCCACGATGATGATGATGAAAGGGCTTCCGGCTATTAACCATGGTTTCCTTGACTCAGGACAAACTTTTCGCCTCCTCAGGGGTCAGGTGTCCCCGGGTACCAAGCGCCGCATTCACACGTATTGTCTTCTAATGTTTGAAGGACCTGCGTTCCTCATTCGTAGGTTCGGGTCTTCTGGTCAAATGGCGTTCAGTATCCTCACTAGACGACGAGGAGCTTGATGGGCGGTTCTCTTCCGCTTGACTGAGTTTTCACATTTTCGTCATCTTGATCCGACCGATCGCTGTCAAGCTCGGTATCGAGTTCGTTCGCATTATTTATGCGTGCTTGTTTTCTTAAACCAGTAGTATGACCATCAGAGTTGCCTGGGTTATCCGCTGACTCTTCTGTTTACATGTGGTCGCTGGCGACTAAGGAGGACCGTTCACCTCCCGAGCCCTCGCCGATAGTCGCAGCCATGCCTTCTATTATATTGTCCATGACGCATCGTCCACGACGATGTTCGTGGCCATGGATGTGCAGGAGGTGCATGCTGGCAACTGCATTCTCTGAAACCAATTTATGCCAACGAAACGTCAACTGGGCCACATGGAACAGTTGACGCGCTATGCCCCACAAGGGGTTGGAGCAATTGAGTAGTAGTAAAAAGACTCGAATCTAACACTGTCTTCAATACCTCCACAGCCGCATTGATCACGCAGGGGGGAAGTTGTCGTTGCTGGAGTGTATATGTGCCTGGAAGGATTGGCCCACCACTTCTGGTCAGCAAGCTGTATTTATTGTCGCTTCCCAGTTGATACCACTTGGAAGTTCCTTACTAGGCCGCTTGAAAAAACGAACTGGACAATAAATACAACGTGGTTTTTTGCTGTTTCATTGCTTGATATTTTAGGTACGTCGTTTCAGTTTCGCCGGACTTGACGCCATTCCTGCCGAACTTTATCAAGCAGCGTCAAGCACAATTGCCTAGTTGTTGCACCCACTTGTTGATAAAGGGAAATATCTATGTGCCCCACCATAGATTTTTCCCACTGAATGGAAGAAAGGGTTAATAATAAAACTTCCAAAAAAAGATCAGGCGTCGTTAGACAGGCTCGTTGAATTCCGGAAACGTTTAGTAAAGAAATTAACTCCATTAGGCTTAGAAATTTTAGCTGAGTGGTTGAGTCCACGGATGTCTGTTACAATGTTAATTGCCTTGACCCCTCCATTTCTATGCCTTGTTGACGTTTCGATAGCATATCTACTTTTCGGACGTGCAGTTGCTAGCATGCACCTCCTATTCGCGCCGTCTTTAAACTGACACGCCCGGAGCACTGTGAGAGTTCTATTAGTACTCACAGGCAGTTTTTGATCGCGCCGAGATTTCAACTCCGAGCTCTAGATTAGTATCGTGGAGCGGTGACCGAACGACCACGGCCACCGAGCGATGTCTGTTACAATCATCATAATTATAATTATCGTGGCGCAACAGCTCGACGTCGGGCTTTGGCCGCCTGGGTCGTTGTCCCCCAATTATCTCGGTCACGTGGCCGCGTTCTCCAATCTTGGAGGCCCAGTAGTTGCTCGGCGTCAGTATATACTGAGCTCTCCCAACGAGCTCTCGGTCTTCCTCGCAGTCTCGCTTCGTTCCGTTCATTATTTGTTTAGACATGCGACCATCGTTCATTCATTGTACATGCCATGCCATGAAGACGTTGTAGTTTGACGATTTTCGAAACTTCCAGCTCATCGTACAGTTCATACAACTCTTGGTTGTACCGGATGCACCATCCGCCTCGGTCGTAAACCGCTCCGAAAATTCTCCGAAGGACTTTCCGTTCGAATGTGTTTAGCATGTTTTCGGAGGCTTGGGTTAGGGTCCAGGTAGCACTGGTTGTATGATGGTTTTGTATGCGCGGAGCTTCGTGTTTCTATACACATGCTTCGATTTTATTATGGGGAGACCGAGAAGAAAGTCTTATTTGCTAACTCTATCCGTCGCTTTATTTTATCAGTTTCGTTGGCGTCCTTTGACAGGTTGCTAACCAGATATGCGAAATCGGCTACGTTTTCGATACTGAGGTCCCCTACATTGACGTTCAACCGTGCTGCCATCCTGGTTCTTGATTGCATCAATTTTTTTGCTTTGTCCTCGTTGATGCGTAGTCCAATTTCTTTTGCAGCGGTGTCAAGAGTATGCAGAAGTTCTTCTGCGTGTCGGTCAGTTTTCAGGACATGATGTTGATGTCGTCTGCGTACGCTATCAGTTGTGTCGACTTGATGAGTAGAGTTCCAGTTCCAGTCGATAAAGATTTTTTACACGTCAACGTTGTGTTCCGAGCACTTTTGCAGAATTAGCTTAATCGTAAAAAGCTGATCGCTTGTAGAGCGACCAGTTCTTAAATCGCCTTGATACTCGCAAATGATCCGTTCAGCGTACGGTTTTATTCTATTCTCAGGAATTTTTGTCAATATTTTGTAGGACGTACAGGCTAGTGAAATGCCTCTGTTAATTCTCACACCGCAATTTATCTCCCTTTTTGTGGATGGGACAGATGATGCTCCTGCGCCAATCGTCTGGGATCACCTCGTCTTCTCAGGTGCGCAGAAGTAGTTGGTTTGTGGCATTTAATAGACCCGTTCCATCGGATTTTAGCAGCTCAGCTGGAATCTTGTCAGCGACCGAGACTTTATCTGGTTTGAGTGGCCGCAGGGCGAGATCAACTTCGTCTACTGTCGGTGGTTGTGTAATGGGGTCATGATCAATAATAATGCTGTGACAATCACAAGAACTAAATATAGCTCTCATCAAAGTACTTCAGAATTTCTTCATGACAGCTTTCATCAAGGAGCACAAGGGCTAATGACGTCAACAAACTTTCGGAAGCGACGTTCCATCGATCCGTTCATTTCGACGTCCTAATTTTAATCCTACACGCGTAATTCAATACGTTTCTATATTTGTGCCTCCGAGGTTCAGCTTATCTCCCATCGCAGTATTTTGCTTTTCTACGAATCTGACGAAAGGACACCTTTATCCGATAAAATTGTACAGCCCATCCTTTTTTTGCCCTTTATTCATCCGTAGTTGTGGTATCATTCTATAATCGAATCCTGACCCAAAATTAACTCAAAAACCAGAAATTCGATCGGTAATTTCTCAACGTATTGTATTTCCGTTTACAAAAGGAGCACTTTGTTACCTTTTGCCTGTTGGCTCGGCCCTAGGTGTTGGCTGGCTTCGATTCCTTTGTCATATAAGGAACTCGTCATTGTTCCACGGCCGATTGCAAGGTGAGACAAACGGGGTGCTGGTAATTCGATATTGTCACACTGACACGAAACAAACATAGGACGACCGATGACGATGTATAAAAAAGAAAACTAGAAACAGCAAAGACCTTTTAACGAAAAAAATGTCTACCTTAAGTCCTGGCCAAACACGACCTAGTGAGAATGAAAGAAAAAGAGGCAAAGGAGGGTGCGGTGATGGCAACAGTATGCCAAGACATTGCCGGCCTCACCCTTTTATGTGATGTAGAAAATACATGAGGTGAACGGGGAAGTAAGAAACCAACAATAATAACACAAGCAGAAAAAGACGGATTCGATCCTTTTCCGTGTCAGCACCAAACATCAACCGTACTTCGTCAAGCTAAAGCCCGTGAGATGGGTTTGCAATGTAAACAGATTCCTCGACCTTTTATGTGACATGTCTGAAAGTTTGTTTGGCTACGATTTCATGAAGTATTTGTCATGGAAATTATCCGTGACATTCTGGCTGACTCGGGCATGTTTGGTCCTTGGTCGAGGACGTGTGGTGTACGTACGTCCACTTGCCGGAGAATCTTACACTATCCTGCTGATGGGCGACACGCATTTATTCAGAGGCCCACATATGGATGTACTCTGTCATCCAGTGCCCACGTTCGGACGTGACCCATATCTCACGGGCCCCCACCCTATGCAGGCTCCACGACCGATATGGATGAATCCGCACAATGGACAGGTGAAAGGATTCCATTTTGTTCATTTTCAAGTGAAATAGCTGCCAATCTAATTTGGCTCAGTTTCAGGCACACGAATCGAAAATAAAAAAGAAAATTATACAATCGAAGCTGGCAAATCGTTTTGGTTGCGATGTTAAAGGACGATTGCACGGTTGGTTGGATCAAATTAGCATATGGGTCTTGGATAGTCGTCCCCCGGAATTTCGTGTGTGTATGTGTATATAATGTTCGTTGGTTTGTTTCTTTTGTGGCGGCTCGGGTTTCGACATATCCATTTTGTCGTGGTCGATTGAACGACGTCGGTTTTGGTGGCTGATTTCCTCTTATTGTCAGCCTTCACAAGTTCGACAGAAGTTCAAGTCGGTCTGTCGATCGGTGCCGCCCGCCTGACTGCTTGCTTGCTTGACTCCGACAACTGCTTTTCGTCCTTCGACCGGGTCGGCTGGTTGGTTAGGTCGGGTTCAAAAGGAGTGTGAGTCAGACCAACTTTCAATTGAATTTTAATCGAAATCGAGAAAAGGCTTCCTTACTGGGGACTGTAATTGGGAAAATTTCAAATGGAAAGACATGTGGCAATGGACAAAGTTTGCATTTTAACAGAAGAGACGGGATATTATGCTCTATTTCTACGTGAACACTTTGGGGTTATCTTTGTTGAAACGATGTGAAAATGGGTTTTGATTAAGTTATATGAAATATCGATTCAATAAGATATGCAGAGTAGGTGAAGGGGGAAGGATCACTTTGATGTTATGGAATTTGTCATAAAACGGTTCAGTTATCCCGGCAGATATAAATTTCGTGTTAATGAATCGAAAGCATCTTTAAGGCATGTTTACAGACTACTAGTGTGGTTGCTCAAAACCGGACCTACTCGTTTCGACCTAGGTTCAACACCCAGACCTCGTTCTGGGAGGTCCGATTTGCAATAAATCTAGGTCACCAGGTCTATATAGGTCCACAGGTTTGGGTAGGTATACAAATCTGGGTCGACAGGCAGGCTTTGAAAGAACCGAAGATCAGTGCTGGGTAGGTATGTGTATATCCAGGTCTAGGAAGGTCTCTCTGGCTAAATAAACAACTCTGGGTATATCTGCAGTTTTTGGAAGAAAGGTACGATTTGCAAAAAATCTAGGTCACCAGGTTTATGTAGGTCGACAGGTCTGAGACTGAGTAGGTATACAAATCTGGGTAGACATGCAGGTTTTGAAAGAACAGAAGATCAGTGCTGGGTAGGTATGCATCCACTCTCCTTCCTTAATGGAGTAGGTCTTGTTAGATACACACACATGTTTTGAAAGAACAGAACATCAGGCGTAGGTTTGGGTATTATATTGGGGCGACCGGTAGCGCAGTGTGTTGAGGCATCAGTCTCATGTTGGGCTACCGGCGTTTCGGGTTCGAATCCCGTCCACGACGATGTTCGTGGCCATGGATGTGCAGGAGGTGCATGCTGGCAACTGCATTCTCCGAAACCAGATTATGCCAACGAAACGTCAACTGGGCCACATGGAACAGTTGACGCGCTATGCCCCACAAGGGGTTAGGGCAATTGAGTAGTAATATTAGGAGAATTCTCTTTATTGCATTTAGAGAGAATTCTTAAAACTCCTTCATTGCGGCATTTCCGCTACAGGTAGTCCATTTCCGCTTTAGGTGGTAAGAACCTAAAACCCACTCGGGGGGATTTGTAGGTCCTAAAGCGGAAATTTTTTGGGTTTAGTGAAAGTTCTCTCTAATCAAATAGAGAGAATTCTCCTAAATTTTCCGAAACAGGAATGTTTCGAACCCCCACAATCATTTGGGATTGGAGCTACAGAGGTCTGAAAACTCGTAGTTGTTGTGTCGTGTAAACATAGTCTATGGTCACTTTTTCTCGTTTTCGCTTTTTTTCGATTTCTTCGTTTTTTTGTGGCGTGCGGGACGCTTCCGTGTCCCTAGATGAGATTCGCATGAATATCTTCATGATGTTTCGCATGAATATCTTCTTGATGTTTCGCCTAGCACGCCCCATATCTCCTTGCATAATTAGTATGCACAGACAATGAGATGTCTTTGAGCATTATATGCTTAATTTACTATGGTAATAAGGACGTGTTTATTATGAGACAATCAATGCTAACACCCTTATTTGTATTCAGATAATTTGCGTTCGACCACAACGGCTATGATACTTGATTGGATATAACATGCCCCATGTCAATTGATGGACTTTGATGAGTTCATTTTACAAAGTTCAGCATGGAATTGTCCTTTGCTGACATGGATTGCATTCAATGTGCATATACTGTGTTTCAGTAATTTATTTGCGAGAAGTGCATTCAGCAAGCGTGAATTTGATGTTTAAATTTAAATCTAAATCTTCTATTTTGGTGGAGTTGAATTGGTTGTACATTATCTTGCTGCAAGTCTTTTCCGACAATCACAATCATAATAAACTCGTCTCGTCATATGCATGCACTATCAACTTTTCCACAAATCGTTTTTATCGTAACCCTATCGTGTTACATAAACACAAGACGCCCTAACATTCATTACCGTCTTCCAGATGATTGAGCTAATAGATAATCCCATATCATACACAACTCAATCGGATCACGTCACATATGTTTTAGCGCAGCATCCCATGATCCATTCCAACCGATGGCCATCATCACCACCGACACCATTAGCACCATCATCAACTTCATCATAGTCATCATCATCGCTATCGCTTGAATCCCATTTCAGTTCCTTCAAGAGGGTACGTTGTACATTACCATCATCATCGTCGTCTTACCAAAACAGTGTGCCTTCTGCAACTTATGAACAAAAGACGCGCGACCAAGAAGACATTGCCGGGACATTAGACCCTCGATGCTTTAAGAAAAACAAACAGTGGTCCATTACGAAGAGGCTGCTAATTGAAATAGACGGTAAATCAATGCATCATTTCATCTTGCGGTTCCCTTAAGTAGTAGTAGCAGCAGCACTACCATTACCATCATCATCTCCGCCGTCCCTTTTACATCTCGGGGTCGGGGCTCCATCCCATTGTAAGGGAAGGCGACCCAGGAGTATACCAACAACAATCAATGGCTTGTGGCCTTTCGGGATGAGTGATTTGGAAATAGTTTTCAACAGACATGTCTTTTCGACTCTTGAGCAATGGATAGGTCTCTCCCATCAGGACAAGGCTCAACCTTCATGTTTTTTCTTCTGGAAGGCGCACAACCGGGATAACAAAAAAAAAGGACTTGTAAAGTAATTTTCTAAATTGAACTCAACTCCTCCATCTAACACACTTGGACGTTGTACAAAAAAAAGTCTGGGAGAGACCCTTACACAATTCATTAATTATTTCCAGACTATCGATTTTTATAAGTTTTCAAGTCGAGAGTTTTCGATTAACTGAATCGAGGAAAAAAAATTACAAAATCCCGGAGGATGTTGAAAAAATTCGAATCATTTGTTTTAGTATCCTGAAAGCCACTAGCTTTTGGGTAGTTTTAGCTGTCGGTTTACGGACCATGGTTTTTAGCTTGATAACATGGACTTTACAATTTTCATTAGGACTATTTTGGATTGTTCGGTTCATATATTTTTTTTTTCGGATTCGAAGGAGAGTGCGTTGAAATGAATTACGGAAAATCCAAGTTGTTTTTTCTCTGTTTTGAAAAGTTCGTACAAACACATTGAGTTAGTTGAGGCAGATTCATTTTTTTAGTCAAGGTATAGCCAGTTCAAGTGGGCTTCATGGAAACTATAAATTTATAGGGAATGATGGGTACTAATTTTGTCGATTTCGACGTTGCCCTGTGAAGACCACTGTTGAATAACAATTCTACTTGATCGGGATAAGTATAGTGGTTCGCGTCTTTCACCATAATAGTGGGTTTTAATTTGAGTGGATTTCTCACTCTTCTTGCGTGGGCTCTTGCGGCATAAGGGGTTGCAACCCTCACTATACCGTTCTCCGTTCGTTCGCTCGCTCTATATCCTACAGCGGTGAACCCACTATTAGCCAAGACGTGAACCATGATGCGTCGCCCGGTGAAATAGGGATACAACGAACATATAATACTGACTTTATCTTTAGGCATGCGGTCATCGTTCATTTGTTGTACATGCCCTGCAAATTGAAGACGTTGTAGTTTGACGATTCTTGAAACTTCCAGCTCATCGTACAATTCGTACAGCCATGGTTGTATCGGATGCGCCATCCATTTCGGTCGCAAACTCCCCGAAAATTCGCCGAAGGACGTTCCTTTCAAATGTGTTCAACATGTTTTGTAGTAGGAGGCTTGAGTTAGGGTGCAGCCATAGCATCAGTGGCGTAGATAGCTTTTATCGGAAGGGGATATGACGCCTACCTTATTTTTTCGTATGTGCTTGGGGTAGGATTCGAACCATCTCCTTTTGAGCGGAAATCGACGCATAGAGCTACTCTACAAATGTAATTCTATAAGAAACTTAAGTAAATATAAAACCATACACCCAATAAGTTAGCTGCATATAAAGCAGTTATTGAGAACGAGCAGCTTACGAAATACTTGATGATTGTCATTAACAAAGCCATTTAAAGGTTTGTGATGATATTCCTGATGACTAAATCTTAAAAAAAAAAAAACGTTGATAAATTGTAGGGGTCAAATTTACCAAGGGACCAGCCTCTAGCATGTCAAACACTGCAGGAGATGACCAGTTTTTATCGTGGAAGACTGCCGATTCAAAATTATATTGTCTTTGTATAATACGAAAGAACAAAAGTGACATTCATTCAGACACTCATCATGAATGAGCTTAGCACATAGAAGCAGGCTCTACTACTCAATTGCCCTAACCCCTTATGGGACTTTGCGCGTCAACTGTTCCATGTGGCCCAGTTGTCGTTTCGTTGGCATAAACTGGTTTCGGAGAATACAGTCGCCAGCATGCACCTCCTGCACATCCATGGCCACGAACGTCGTCGTGGACGGGATTTGAACCCGAAACGTCGGTAGTCAAACATGAGACTTATGCCTAAACACACTGCGCTACCGGTCGCCCGGTAGCTATGCTGTGCATTTTAACAGAGTGTCAATTATATGCAATGTATTTATTTAAAAACAAAATCATAAGATATTAATAAGCTAGGTAGTCCGGATGGCGCAACAGTTAGCACGTTTGCCTTCTATTGACTGGGCCACGGCTCGATTCCGACTGAATGCAGTACTGATAAAAAAATTGGATTCACGCGTCGAACGATGACCCCACTCAGCTCTTAAATGAGGTGATGCTAACTCATCTCAAGACCTTGGTCCAAATTTGGACTATTGCGCAAGTTATTTATTTAAAGTTTGGAAAGGTTTCGGCTTTTGTGTCTCGCGAATTACAGTGCCGATTTCATTGACTACATTAAATTACTTTAACCCCATGTTGGGCGCCGAATATTTTCAAGCCTTTTCGACTATTTTCTACCGTAAATGACTTAGGATAAAGATGCCGTTAAGCTATTGGGTGTACAACTTTGCTTCCGCCGTTTTTTCGAATTAAAAGCTTAATTGCCAAAAAGTATTTACAGATGTATTATTCAAAGTACTGTCCATCGCTAGCGACAACTTTCGCCCATCTCTCCGGCAATTTTCGGATTCTATCTCGAAAAAGGAGGCGTCTTTCGACGCGATCCATGATTGGATCCATTTTACGACTTCCACGTACGAACGAAAATTCTGATCAGCCAGGCCGTGCGCCATGGAACGAAACAGATGGTAGTCGGAAGGAGCGATATCTGGGGAGTACAACGGGTGGGGCAAGATTTCCCATTTCAGGGTTTCCAAGTATTTCTTGACTGCGACGTGTGGCCGAGTATTGTCATGCTGGAGGATGACTTTGTCGTGTCTCTCTTGGTCAAAAGAGTCAATTGACTCTTTTTGGACGAATCTTTTTGTGCGGTTCGATTTTGTATCGCTCTTTTTGAACGAATCTTTTTGTGTGAGTTGATTTTGTATCGCTCTTTTTGAACGAATCTTTTTGTGCGAGTTGATTTTGTGTCGCTCTTTTCGAACGAATCTTTTTGTGCGATACGATTTTGTATCGCTCTTTTTGAACGAATCTTTTTGTGCGAGTTGATTTTGTGTCGCTCTTTTCGAACGAATCTTTTTGTGCGATACGATTTTGTATCGCTCTTTTTGAACGAATCTTTTTGTGCGAGTTGATTTCGTGTCGCTCTTTTTGAACGAATCTTATTGTGCGATACGATTTTGTCGTTCAAAAAGAGCGACTCGTTACTGTGTTACACATCACTACCTAGAGGCGTTTCGAGATGGGTTGCTGAGTCACTTCCAGTGATTCAGCTAATTCTTCCTGCGTTTGGCATGAATCTTCATCGAGGAGTGCTTCCAATTCGTCGTCTTTGAAAATTTTTTCTCTCCCACCACCATGCTTGTCCTCGACATTGAAATCGCCACTTTTAAAACGTTGAAACCACTCAGGACATGTTCTGTAACTTAGAGTAACCTCACCGTAAGTATCTGAGAGCATTCGATGAGCATCAGCTGCAGTTTTTTTCAAATGGAAGCAGAAAATCAAAACTTCCCGCAAGAAGAGAACTTGGCTCGAAAAAAGACATTTTGAATCGCGGATCTTATTAAAAATGCGAACAACTTTTACTAATGCGGGAATGTCGATACGTTCACAGACGTCCAAACTCACTTTGTGACACTTTTGAGCTATGTATTTTAACCAGCCCTCACCGTCTGTCAGAAAACGGCGGAAGAAAAGTTGTACACCTAACCTACCTAAATTTGTGGTAACCTTAAGGTAAATTAAGGTAGTCTGAAGGTAAGTTCTAAAAAGTATTGGGTTTTTGTTTCTTGGGACTAATGGTACCTCGTGTCTTTTCTATTGCCTATTTTAGTTTCACTGACTAAACAAAATCATACCGAGGGCCAACCATTTTGAGGCTTTTTCCAAAATCTATTTTGTACTGTAAAGTTTCACTGATGTAGAGTGGCACCGGAACGGATTTTGTTTTGGTAGAGGGCAAACAATTTTGAATCCAGTTTAATTACCAATGTCTATACATTTATACATTTTTTATTCATTGTGTGTACATGCAGCAAAACAATTAAAGGGCCACTTTAATACGAATTATTAATACGAATAAGGAAGCCAATACTGTAGTTATAAGTATTTATACAGAAAGAGCGAAAGGAAACACATATTTTAAAATGTCTGTTTCCAACATAACGGTAAATTTAACTACATTGAACTAGACATGAAAGTGTCAGTTGCTTTATCTCTGATGAATCAAGATTTTTTCTGGGTGAAGTAATACGGATAGTCGAGCTAGAGTTGTGCGAAGATAAATGTGCTTTTCAATCCACATCACCTTTTGGCTGCGGATCCATTAAGGTTTGCGGCGCTATTTTCTTAAATGACAAATTCGATTGCTATGCCTTCATGTTACTGGAAGAACACGTGCTGGTGGACAGGATTTAATTTTGATGCAAGAAGGAACGCATCCTCATACTACAATCATAATGCGTGAATTCTTTACTGCCAATAGTATCCACCTTTTTCGCTGGCCAGCGTACACCCCAGATTTAAATCCCATAAAACATTTATGGAACCAGCTGGAGCAACGCAATAATATTCATTCCAATCATCCTCAGAACTTACATGAACTGGAACAAACCCTAACGGACGAATGGGCAAAACATTCTAAGGAAGATATCAGGCGTCTCATAATAAGTGAATTTAGGCTGTTATTTCAGCTCTTTCAGATGATAAAGCAGAATAAATAAAAAAGTCCGAAGCGTATATATCCTAGACTTGTACAGACCTAGTGGTGATACCAAAAGTATCAATTGGCAACGATCATATGCTTTAAAAGTGAGTTTCTTATATGGCCAGTTTATAGGAGAGGTTGGCACTCATTCAGGAGGATCTTGACCATTCTCAAAATCAATGAACTAACCCATTCTACAAATATTTGTCAAATTTTTCAAGTCGCTAGCTTCATTATATCGAAAGTTATTGCTTATTTGAAGTCTCACTTGTAGGGGAGGTAGAGGTTTCTTTTGTCGAATCTTGGGCATTTTTAATAACAACCAACTAGATCCCAGTTCAAACATTTGACCAACATTTCAAGTCACTAGCTTCATTTTATCGGAAGTTATCGCTTATTTGAAGTTTCATTTGTAGGGGAAGTAGGGGTTTCTTGAGTCGGATCTTGCCCATCATTGCCACCAACCAATTAGATCAGGGGTCGGCAAACTCCGGCCCGCCTCTGGTTCTCATCCGGCCCGCGAGCTAATATTGTTTTTGACATGACAAAATCAAATTTATACAAACACATAATTTAAAATCGATTTTTGTTTATTACAACGAAGTGTGTTTGAGTTGAATTTAAAATATTGTAAATATATTTGTTACATTGGAGACTCAATTGGAATAACAATCCAAACAGCAATATATTGTAAAAACCGATCACAGAGTCTGTGGTGGGGTATTTGAACTAAACACTAGGATCTTGCTATGGATGTCTGGCCCAGCGTATATTAAGTCTATTTTCATGTCATTACGTCCTGCGCCAAGGAAATATTAATTCGGATTGCTATCTGTGCAGATAATAATGTAGGCATTAGAGCACGTATACACTCTTATCAAAAGGTCTTATTGAGACTAGTAAAACGGTGGCTTCGAGGTCCTTGAAAATCTGGTAAGCACCAACCTGATCATTGAAAGTTTGGTTCACTTGGTTTCATTCTGCGTACCGGCTGTGATTTGCGCCTCTCACTGTAAAAATACTTGTCCAATAAATTCAGACTTATTAAAATAGAGGGAATTTGGGAGATAAAAAGGATTTGTCCCGTATGGGCGCGAACTCAGTTCAAAGTGTTTCGACTGGCAACGCAATGACACGATGTCAAGCTAATCTACACAGTACACATGCATACTAAGTTTGTATGCAGAATGAAACCAAACCAACCAAGCTTCCAATTTTCAGTGAAACATAATTCTTTGTAAGAAACTTGAATATCAACCAGGCCACTCTGTACTGCTTGCAGGATGACACATTTAACGTATTCGCTACTCCAGATCCGGTGATTAAGTTGATGCGTGTGTCGCTTTCATCAATTCCAGGTAACGAAGCAAATACGTTTTCCGATGGCATTTGCGGTGTAAAATAGTAATACAGCTGTGCCTACCTCGACAGCTTTTGCTATTGTAGATGGACTGGTGATAGTTTTTGGTAATTTGTTTTTGTTATGAATTTAATTTTTAAAAGGAAACTAAAGAGTGTTTCCTGAAATAAACGATATTATTTGAGTATCGGTCTGGAAATGTTCATTAGATTTATTGAATCTTACAGCCTGGTATAGTACTCGTATATAGTGGCTCAGTTTTTCTTTTTGACTATCCAGTTCAACAACATGTTAACCTGAAATATCAATGGGGGTGGAAAATTTCGCTTCCGTCACCCTGTATAGGGAGGTTTAAAGACAGCAATATTAGCCCGCAGAGATTCACATTTTACTGCGGTCTCCTCTGTCAAGAATTTCAATCGCTGAAATAGATTTACACTTTAGGCAATACGATTTTTCGTTATTCGGCGTTAAGCTTTGGTTATAATGCAGATATACAATATATTACATACTAAGGGGAATTCACTCAGGACTCACCCTCAATAACAACAATGCAAAAAATAAGGAAATTACTTGAATTCTCTTTAATTTCGGCACGAAAAAAATACCGTTTTTTTCTTCTATCTAGCAGTTACATTGCTCATAATTTCGATTTAATTTCGCCTGCATCTAGTTATATCTGAAATGATATCTTATGTGTTTCGCTACTTCGAACTGACGAAATCGATATACAGGTTTGCGGTTATTTGCAGAAACACATATCGATTCCGTCATTGGATTTGGGCGTCATAGATACGATACGGCTAACGGCTAGGGCTGCTGGCACACGGTAAACAATTTCATTTCGAATTTACTAACCGGCCCGCTGAGCTTAACATTTTAAAAATGTGGCCCTTTTCAGAAAAAATTTGCCGACCCCTGAATTAGATCATGCTACAAACATTTAAACAAATTTTCAAGTCTCTAGCTTCATTCTATCGGAAGTTATGGCTTATTTGAAGTTTCATTTGTAGGGGAAGTAGGGGTTTCGTTGGTCGGAGTTTGCGTATTTTCAATATCAGCCTACTGGATCCTACTACAACCATTTGACCAGAACTTCAAGTCGCTAGCTTTATTTTGTCGTAAGTTATCGCTTATTTAAGTTTCATTTGTAGGGAAGGTAGGGGCTCCTTGGGTCGGATCTGGCCTATCTTTAATGCCAATTAACTGAATCCTACTTCAAACATTTGACCAAAATTGCAAGTCACTGGCTTCATTATATCAAAAGTTATCGCTTATTTGAAGTTTTATTTGCAGGGGAGGTAGAGGTTCCTTGGGTCGGATCTTGCCCATTTTCAATACCAAACAATTAGATCATGCTACAAAGATTTGACTAAAATTTCTAATTTCGAAAGTTATAGTGCGAACGGACAGACAGACTGACAGACAGACCCTGATAATTTATATATACTACTCAAAACAAAATAAGGGCCACCCGAATATTTTTGCTTCGATAACTAATTTTTATGAATGCCGTTATGTTTTCAAGTGTTTTGTTAACGATAAAGTGAATGGGGCATGGAGGAATGGCGTGAGGTGCTTTTCACGGATGAGTGTAAAGTGAATTTTTTTTAATGACAATCGACGTATGAGAGTATGGAGAACCACAAAAAACAATCGGAAAATTATTAGTGGCCCTTATTTTGTTTTGAGGAGTATATATACATTGCCATACCTCCGGAGTCTCCTGTAAGGTGTTACATATTTTCGTCGAGACAAAAAAAATATACCCTATACTTATAAAGTCTAGCTAGACTATAAAAAGTTACGCATCCACTATTCTTCTTACTGAAGAGAGCAAGAAAGCAAGATTTTCTGGATCATTCCTGTTTCGGAATAATTAGGAGAATTCTTTCTATTTGATTAGAAAGAACTTTCAAAAAACCCAAAAAATTTCCGCTTTAGGACCTATAAATCCCCCCCGCGTGGGTTCTAGGTTCCTACCATCTAAAGCGGAAATGGACTACCTCTAGCGGAAATGCCGCAATGAAGGAATTTTAAGAATTCTCTCTAAATTGAATAGAGAGAACTCTCCTAATATTGGCGAAACAGGAATGTTTCCCGCCTTTAAAAAACAACAACTGGGTCACATGGAATAGTTGACGCGTTATGTCCCACAAGGGATTAGGGCAATTGAGTAGATATGATCTGTGGATAAACGTGTAATGTTGATAATCTACAAGAATATATCAAAAGGAAAACAAACAAAATAAATATATATTTCTTTGTTCTTCCTGAATCTAGGCTATTTCCCGACGGGAAATGAACATTACAGCACGTCTTATCAGGCGCCTCCGCATCGTACTCCGCATTGGTGTTAGAGGTGTCACCAGGTCGATGTTGTTTCACCTTATATAGACTTATCTTAATATATGTATCTTTACGACTGTATGCATCTCCGCATAATGTATTTAATACAAAGACAAAATTCCACAGACTAATCCGACTGTCCATTATTGTTCCTATCACACACTGACCTAATGTCGCACTCAACTCCAATCGCCACTTAAGATTAGAAAAATATTATCTAAATCTCTTCGTAAAGATTTTCATTCCAACCATTAAGTACTAATTAAGACATGCATTTTTCAATAAAATTTCCAAAAATCAGTGTCAAATGTTCCAATAATTGATTCGAAGTTGAAGAAAAGAGCATTCTGTCGTGATTAGACGATGCCCATAGGAACCATAAGCCCATTACAGATAGAGCCCATTGAGTTGTTTTGTTTTTTAATTCTCCGGGGAATAATGAAGAATATAATTTCCAGAAGCTTAACAGACAGTAAGTCGTTGTTCACCATGTGACTCCTCTCCCTTGTACACCAACATTGGTTGTGTGAAAATTTCCAATGCTCAAAATCAATTATTCATCGAGACCTCGTAATGACCCTCATAAATTCGAGACCATTATAAGTGCCCATCCGGAAACGTCTAATCGCAATTTATAACTCTTCGACGAAGCTCCAGAAGCCAGGGCTAGGCTTGTGCTGATGATGTAAGCTCATATGCCTGGGAAATCCGACTGGAATCCGGTGTATTCAGTAGTCCTGTATATACGGTGCATCTCCTTTAGGAAGCACCGCACATCATACACACCACACAGGACGTTCAAACTGAAGATTTTTGTTCGGCGTGTGAATATACATTTCGATGAGGGTTGGACCAGGAGACGTAGACCTCTACGATGAGTTGTTATTGTATTCCATTTAAGTGACACTCCTGGCTATAAAAAGAGGTTGGCCGAGTGCTCGGTAAAGGGATGAGAACCAGGATAATATTGATGTCAAGTGGTGGGTTAGACAGGCAGGCAGTAGGAAGGCAAGCCAGGAGCTTGCCGGAAAAGGAAAACAAACTCGGCAGGGTGTGCACTTCTCATCTGATGCAATTCATAGGCAACGGACCCATTGATGACAACATGCCTAAGAGGATTCTTTTTTGAGAGTAGCGATAAATTTTCTTTTGTTTTTACCGCCTCATGCGTGTTGCGTGTGCAGGCAAGGTGTCCTAATGCTCTAGATTTGAAGCAGTTTGGCGGTAGTGCTGACAGTGGCAATTTGTTCTCTTAAAGGGAGGAATCCTTGTTTTTATGAAGCGTTGATACTTTTATGGTTTCACTCAAACATAAATACTTAAGTGGAGTAAATAACTGGGAAATTATTGTTCAGGCCAGATGGTATGAGAGAGTGTTGTTGGTAGTCTGTGCCGGGTTACGAGTAGTACCGTAGAAATTACGAGTCCTTCGAATGAAGACATCGGATCATAGAAATAGGGTATCGGATTGAAATTTGGATTTTTATGAAGGTAATAAACAACCCGACGTCGGGCTGTCGCGCCACGATGATGAATAAACAACTCAAATGCTCGGCGAATACCACTCTTTGTGGTTGCGGAGTGGGAATTTTGTTTTGTTGTCATACCTTTGACACACGTTGTGCCCAAATTATCATTTCGCGAATTATGAATTGCTGGCAATGACAAATTCGACATACACACTTTAGGTTAGGCAAGGTTTTTTTTTACTGTGAACGTCATTCCAACTGTCATTGCGAAAAAAAGAAAATTGTATGATGAGCGACCAAGGGGGTAACAATTGATTGCCGTTGACTGAAATTGAAAGGTCCATCTTTAGTATGAAAGTTGTCTACAGCTTACTCGTATCATTTTACATAGTAGTTCACCATCAGTAAACTAATGACGAGTAGCAAGCAGATGATTCGGTACATCGATATGTCTTATGGCTACCGAATGCGTGGAACATGTTTTGTCGAATGATTTCATCCAGTATAATTAATGATACTAGCATCTTGATAAAGCCGTCCATTTCTTTGACAAGACACGTTCCACGCATTCGGTAGCCGTAAGATATACCCATGTGAGGATGTATTCGCATACAGTGTAGATACTCGTCACCACTCTACCGATGATGAACTACTAGGTAAGAGGACTTTGCTTCATTTTTACGTAGAAATTGACACCAAGATATTCTTTCACAAGTTCGGTCACTGAAGCGACAAATCGAAGTCAAGCATTCAACCCCCAAACTCATTCCCAAATCCATTTCGGCACCCTTTAACACCCAGTTCTCGAAACATGAAGAGCCTTTCAACCCGCGTTCCTATCACTAAAGAAAAATTAAGAGAGAACTCCCTGGAGCTTTGAGCTTTCCGAAACCTGGAAGAAGTTTGTAAACGTTGTATGTACGAGCTTTTCACATTATAGTTTTGAGTTAGCCGTACTCTTCAGACTGCAGTTGATCCCAATATTCCTGCCATATTCTCACTGATTGGCTCCTTTTTCTCTTTTCCCCCCTCTTTGACTCAGCCGATGGCTCCAAATCGCGATAACTGTAAAGTCTCTCTCTTTAATCCACTGGAATGTCTATTGTGATCATTCCGGAGACAACGTAGGCCACTTCATGGGATGTTGTTGGGTATGCGCAGCACACCCTCAAAGCGCACCTTTGGTATACCGAACGGATACCCTTGGTGTTGCAGGTGTAGCGTAGCGAGAATCGTCAAGCAAAATAGACGCTATTATCCTTGACAGTTTGAAGTCTCTTTCCCGTTGTAGACCATGGATGTTTGGCATGTTCCTTGTTAAGGCGACAGTGGCGTTCTTGCAGGGACCACATGTCTCGTTGAGTTTCACATCTTCCAATTGGGGCGGCAAAAAATTTGGTTATCATCGACCTCTGCCTCTCGCCGTTGAGTTATGGCGGAACCAGTTTCGTTTTGGAAGAAGTAGGAGCCAATGGGAAGGTAAGCCGCTAGCTCAGTGCGTTGAGGTTGTAATGGACGGTTTGGTGGGCATCCGGAGTTGCCCGTGGGGACGGAGCCCAAGGTTTTATAGTTGACCATGAAGGTCGGGCTGTGCCATATCTGGCGAGGTAAAGGCCTCTCAACGAGCTAAGCAGCGGCCTATGCTTGCTGTAGCTCAGTTCGGGAGAAGTGGGCGGGGTTTTCGTCGCTCGTTACCCTTGTCCTTTACGTATTAACAGAAATTCATAGGCCTGGGGAAGACAACTCAAACATGGGAGGCAAAATTGGGGAATAATAAAAAAATGGGGCCATGTGGATAGAATGGTTGGCGGACGGCTTAGTTTCGCTCGCGCTCGCATCGGAGTCTAGGTGTAATGGGGCTCTCAGCCTCTGGTTTCGTACCACCGACAGATCATTATTTATCAGGTATTGCCATTGATCTGCCGGTGGACGCAGCACAACCAGACCAGAATACGGTTCATTACAAGGCAGCTTCTACCTCGATGCCTGCAAAGAAGTAGAAGATGAGGACAGAGTGTGCTGCAAAAAAAAGGAAAACATAAAAACAAACTGGGCTCTTGAGCTAGCTGGCAACCATTATAGAGGAGAAAAACAGCAAAGAGAAATGAAAAAAAAATACTACATTTCCCCATTATTCAGATGATATACAGACCCCGATGAGGTCCTTTTTAGTCCTGTTCTTGACCAGAAATGGTGCCCCACGTTGGGCGCCAAATATGTAATTGACCGATTGGTGGGTACACGAAGATGTCCATGGGGACGAAGCCTTAGGTAGCATAATGACTGTGAAGGTCGGGCTGTGCTATCTGGCGAAGAAAAAGGTCCCTTAACTAGCTAAGCAGCGGCCTGCTGTAGCTCAGTTCGGGAGAGGTGAGTGGGGTTTCCGCCGCTCGTTGCCCCTGTTCTTTACGTATTAATAAAAATTCATAGGTCTGGCGAAAACAACACAAACGTGGGAGGTACAAATGGGAAATACAAAAAAATTGTGCGATAAGGATGGAATGGTTCGCGGGCGGTTCACTTGCCCTCGTACTGGTATCGGATAATCGGGGTGCAGGTGTAATAGGACCATCGGCCTCTGGTTTCGTACCACTGACAGATCATTTATCGCGCTCGGTGGACGTGGTTGTTCGGTCACCGCTCTACGATACTTATCTAGAGTTCGGATCTCGGCGTGATCAAAAACTGCCTATGGGTACTAATAGAACTCTCACGGTGCTCCGAGCTTATCAGTATAAAGACGCCGCAGATAGGAGGTGCATGCTAGCAACTGAACATGAGTTGGTTAAATGGTTATACGTGTCTAACAACGAAGTCGATTTGGCCGAAACTTGACCCTAGTCGCTCCGCCACACTGCTTTCACTGAACAGAAAACACACTGGCACAGTTGTGGGGGTTATTACGGGGCACTGTCATATAGGAGAGCTTGCCTGGAGGCTTCGTATTCCTCACAATGAACTATTGCTGGAGCTGTGATAACGTGGATGAGGAGGAGAGCGTTCTCCATCTTCTTTGTCACTGTCCGGCCCTGGATGAGAGGCGGAGGAAATTTCTGAGTTCTTGTTTTTTTTTTTCGGAAACTGAAGGACTTTAAGGATACGAGTGCAATACAGCTCAATCGCTATATTGCTAGCACAGGCTGGTTTGTTGCCTAGGTTTAATTAGGTGTCTTTGGTGGTATCACAACGGACCCAGAGGTGGTCTATGTGTGCTATGCGGTAGCATGGCAGCCCCTTTACCTAACCTAACCTAGCAACTGCACTTCCGAACAAGTAGATATGCTATCGGAACGTCAACAAAGCATAGAAATGCTAGAGATGTTGACGGGCCCATGCCCCTGGAGGGGTCAAGGCAATTAACAGGTGCTGCCATCGATCTGCCGGTGGAAGCAGCACAACCAGACCAGAATATGGTTCATTTCAAGGAGTCAGTCTGATGCCTCATGCTTCCGTTCGAATCCCTTCGTGGCCATGGATGCTTGTGTTGTCTTCCCCCTGTGGTGCTATGCGCAATAATAAGTCACATCTCTGGACTTGTCACAGGTAGGCGGCTAAATGGGAACAGGAGGTACAGGCAGGTAACGGGCTAAGCCACATGGAATAGTTGTCGCAATATGCCCCACTAGGGGTTAGGGCAAATGAGTAGACTTTGGCAATTTCAATTAGTAGAATTTATAAATCTGCTCCGTCCGTTACATACGCAAGTGGACTCCCACTTGATACATATATGCTATCCCCAAACAACAATGAACCATCAACCTACAACCTGCGTTGACTAATTAATCACATCGTACTCCAAAGTTTGTCCAAAAATAAATACATACAGACATCGGCAGGGCATGTATTCTGTGTCCATTATTCTGTTCAACATCAATTATCCTCGTTCCACATGTTTCGCTGTGGTTTGTTTAGGTGATTCTCGACTCGCTCTGCTACTATTCCGATGATTTGTCATGTATGTCGCGGGTGTGGGAAACCAACCCCCAAATAAACAAAAGGAAAATCTGTAAAGTGGTTGTAGTTGAAATGTTTATCTGACTTCGGTCCGCGCCACCTCCCCTGCCGTCGCGCCGCGTCGTAGGAAAATGTTAGCATTTCCCAAAATAATATTTTCATCTAATTGACGGTTGTCTGTCGTCTGTGTCGCTCACGAGTAGGAGGAGGAACAAATGCGTGGAAATCTATAGTACTAATATTATTCTCATCGCGCCCCGGTATGCGTCTATTTCTTCTCATCGCAGAAGTGCCACGAACAGACCAAGATTAGCCACAGATTGGATGTTTTCTCTAGCCACTTTTCTACCACGCGCATCTAAGATCTAATAGCTAATGACTTGGAGAATCTTCTTCTTCAGATCTTCTAAGTTTAGGATGAGTGGGATTCTGGGCCACTGTGCCTACGGACTTGGTCCATCCGTCTACCGAGTGGTTCTTTCAACAGCTGATGCTCTGTGTTGCACTATGGTGTGGCTTTATGGATACCACTTATTGCGGAAATCAAGTTGGGATTAAAATTCATTTGAAGTACGACAATGATCTTTGTCTTAAGTAAATTTTATGGATTTTATCAGCCAGACAGCCAACGTCGACGCTACCACGGTCGTCTGTAACCCAAAACCCCCGAATCTAGGAAAACATTCGCGGGGGTTTGAGTGCACGTTATGATGCTAAGATTAAGACAACAAAATGAATTCGACCAGAAGCGGAAAGAAATCAAGAAGAGAACACAGGATGCAGCCCAACAGATCTAGCCAGCATGACTAGGAAGAACGCTTTTAAAGCTGGAAGCTGACTATGCGAGTACACGGGAGCAGCTCGGATGGTTCGACTAATGGAAGTTAATTAGCTCGGAAACGTGAACAACTTAATTAGATGCATTGCAAGATGTTGTGTTGTGGGCACAGATTGTGAAACATAAGCTAGCTTATAACCACATAATGGATACCCATTTCAGACAGCTATGGAAGCAGCCAGGCCACCTTCTTGCCGTGCCACGGAACACGCTCCACAAGCTGTCGTGAAATTTATGAATCCATTCGCTCGGTATGTTGCAGCATACTGGCTTCGGTATGTTGTGAGGGAAGAGAGAGGATATGGAACGAATAAGAAAAACCACTTCGCACTCATCCCATCAAATCGATCGAAATATATTGCTTTGAACTTTTATCGTTTGCAGGTAATAATGGCGCTAATCGGCAGTCGGTAATTAGATCAGCTTCCTGCGCTGTGGTGTTGCACAGCCGGTGATAGTTTTGATTTCGAGCGAAAAAGGAAGAAATAAATTTACCCAAATATTGCGCTGCTGGCAATTCCTTAAACTAATAAAGGATGCAATTAGAAGAAAACGAAAATATTTTTGTGTGTAAACAAGAAACAAAGTAAATTTGTGTGAATTGATTTTGTACACATGATGTACAACGGCTGTTCAAAAGATTTGCGGATTTCTGGAATTTTGCAGGCTGTAAAAAACAAATTATCATACTTATACAGAGAGAGCAGGGGCTCTCAACCTTTCGGCCATCATCAACCGCTTAAAGAGAAAAAATCACACGGAACTCGATTTTTTGTACACTTCACTTGAAACAACGAACGGACAGATAGACATAGCTAAATCGATTCAGGAGGCTGTAATGTGATTTTTTTTAATTTTTTCACGACTTGTGTGTGCGGTTGTATGTGTGCTGTGGCAGATAAGTGTGTTGTGCAGTGTCGTTCTCCCAATATCGAGATTGGTCATCGGAAACCCGAACATAATTTTAACAGATGAGTACCTTTTGTACACTATCTTTGTTCTGTTTGTTTTTAAATGAGCAATAACGGGACGGAGCCCCTCAGAGGTTCCACTGTCTATGTAAGGGCGCGAAGGTTTGTGTCATGGTGAACTTGGTCCTACCCATAAATCTAGTGCTTCGAAAGGTAGGTCAAATAATCGAACAACTGCGGCTTTGAACAAACCTGGCCCTAGTTGTGCAGGGTTAAGACACTCCGGAGAGGAACGCAGGCGTATGGCTATGGAGAAACTTGGCCCCAATAGAAGCGTCGTCCTCAGTTAGGGAGGATAACACAAAACAGCTGCCTCCTTCAAAAGTCCGCTTTAGGCAGAAGCGTGACGCCCTACGCATTCTCAACTTCGTGGGAAAAATCCGAAAAGATGAAACAACTGGGAAGCATAAGGCGTCGCTTTTATGGGCGGAATCTATTATAAATGATGGCCAGGATCAGGAAACTGCCGTTCAAAAATGAAATAGGTCATAGGATGATTCGCCGTCTGTTCCTAAACGATAAAAGACCGTCGCAGCATCTGGCGGGGTAGCTCCTTTAAATGCCGATGCTCTATTAGTATAGATAGAACTAGCGGTCATCGATAGGAGTGATGCTGATGGCAGCATGAAAAATGGAGGAAGGTCGAGTGCAAATTGTCTCTGAACTTCTGTAAATCATGGAAGAGGATCCTGGATCTCCTACTAATTTCTCTGACGGCGGCTGGTATCAAGGTCGCGTGAAATTAGTAATAACCAGAGGTCAGCGGACCTTTTTAAAATTGCCATTCAGAAGGCAGGAGAACCTTGGTCATGTGCCTTGCTGGAAACTGTCTTGAAAGACCAAATTGCAACAAGGTCAAGAGCTCGTATCTGGCTTCCGACTACCCCGCTGGTACTACTACTACTACTTTGCCTTAGCCCCTGCTGGGGCATAGCTCGTCAACCACACCTGCGCGCCATCGTACTCTATTCTGGGCAATGGGGCGTAACTCTCTAAACGACTTACCCAGCGCCTTACACTCTTTTGCCATAGATCCACGCCATGTGATTTTAGGGCCCCCTCTTGGTCGGCGCCTTGGTTGGAAAGGGGGTTCCATTTCATGCCCTGTAAAGCAATGCAGTTATCATTCTTTCGCAATGTGTGATCTACTTACTGCCATTTTCGCCTGCGTATCAATTCGTCGATTGGCATCTGACCCGTACGCCGACTTAGCTCTTCATTTGATACTGCTTCTGGCCAGAAAATTCTTTGAATTCGACGAAGACATGAGTTGCAGCTTTCTGGTAGCTCTTACGGAAACTTTCCATGTGCTGCTCCCATACAAAAGCATAGACCGCAAAACAGGCTCAGCTTGGTCTTGAAGCTGAGATAGCTGCTCTGCCAAATTTTGGACTGGTCCATTGAATTCCTCTGTATAGTCCGGAAAGGGCTGCATGCAAAACATCTCCGATGCCTATGACGAATAAGATCGGAAAGAGGATGCACCCTTGCCGAACTCCACTATAAATCTCAAAATACCCCGACATCTTAGCTTTATGCAGAGCGCGACATTTCGTGCCGTCATAGGTTGCCTTATTAATAGCCACAAGCTTCTCAGGGATGCCTCTCCTGGGCCCATATACACACTATCGAAAGCCTTCTCGAAAACGATAAAAAGCAAGTGAAGCGGAGAATCGAACACAGTGCACTGGTCGATGATGATTTGCAAGTTGATAAGAATCCGGATCGAAAGCCAGCCTGCTCTTCATCAATTGTGCTTTCTAAGTGAGCCTTTAGTCTATCCAGGATGATTTTCGCTAATATCTTGGCAACGGCAGGAAGCACGCAAATGCCTCTCCAATTATTACAGTCTGCGAGGCTACCCTTCTGCGGAAGTTTGATGATCAAACCTTCTTTCCACTCAGTGGGAAAGGTCTCTGTATTCCACGCTTTACCAACAAATGCTGCTTGATAAAGTTCGGCAGGGATATCGTCAAGTCCGGTCTCCTTTCCTCGTTTTAGTGCAGTAATTGCAACGACTAATTCCTCTTTAGTCGGGGCAGTGAACCGTATACGCTCATTCTGATCATCATCATCGTGGCGCGACAGCCCGACGTCGGGCCTTGGCCGCCTGGATCATTGTCCTCCAATTATCTCGGTCACGCGACCGCGTCCTCCAATTTTGGGAGCCCAGCAGCTGCGCGGCGTCCACACCTACTGAGCTCTCCCAACGAGATCTCGGTCGTCCTCGCAGTCTCGCTCCGTCGACTCGTTCTGCATTCATTACTCTCTTAGGCATGCGATCATCGTCCATTCTTTGTACATGCCCTGCCCATTGAAGTCGTTGTAGTTTGACGATTTTCGAGACTTGCAGCTCATCGTACATTTCATACAACTCATGGTTGTACCGGATGCGCCATCCATCTCGATCGCAAACAGTCCCGAAAATTCGCCGTAGAACCTTACGTTCGAAAGTGTCTAGCATGTTTTCGGAGGCTTGAGTTAGGGTCCATGCTTCGCAGCCATAGCATAGCACTGGTCGTATAATGGTTTTGTACACGCGGAGCTTCGTGTTTCTGTGCACATGTTTCGATTTCATTATGGGGAGAACCGAGAAAAAAGTCTTATTAGCTAACTGTATCCGTCGCTTGATTTCGTCAGTTTCGTTGGCGTCCCTTGACAGGTTGCAACCCAGGTAAATGAAGTTGTTCACGAACTCGATGTTGAGGTCCCCCACATTGATGCTCGGTTGTGCAGGTGTCCTTGTCACCGATTGCATCATTATTTTAGTTTTACCCTCGTTAATACGTAATCCAACTTCCTTTGCAGCGGTATCGAGCGTATGCAGAAGTTCTTCTGCGTCAGCCAATCTTCGGGACATGATGTTGATGTCGTCGGCGTACGCTGCTAATTGTGTCGACTTGATGAGTAGCGTCTTGCTGTTGTCCATATTCATGGCCCGAATAACGTATTCCAGTGCTAGGTTGAAGAGCGTCGGTGCCAGTCCATCGCCCTGTTTCAAACCAGTGCGTGTTTCAAATAGATCAGTAAGTCTATTCTGGATCCTGACTTGTGAGACGGAGTTGGTCATCGTCATCTTTGTCAGTCGCACTAATTTTGCTGGTATACCAAATTGCAGCATGATGTTGTACAGTACTCCACGATCGATACTGTCGTATGCCTGCTTGAAGTCGACAAAGATTTGGTATACGTTTACGTTGTATTCCCAGCATCTCTGGAGTATCAGTTTAACTGAGAAGAGCTGATCGGTTGTGGAGCGACCAGGTCTGAAACCGCTTTGATATTCGCCAATGACTCGTTCTGCGTACGGTTTTATTCTATTTTCCAGAATTTTCGTCAAAATTTTATAGGACGTACAAACTAGTGAGATGCCCCTGTAATTCTCACACCGCAGTTTATCTCCCTTTTTATGAATTGGACAGATGATGCTTCTGCGCCAATCGTCTGGAATCTCCTCGTTCTCCCATACTCGCAGGAGTAATTGATGTATGGCATCAACTAGACTCGTTCCACCGAATTTTAGCAGTTCAGCTGGGATCTCGTCAGCGCCCGGCGCTTTATTTCGTTTTAGTGACCGCAACGCGAGGTCAACTTCCTCTACTGTCGGGGGTTGAATGGGTGGGCCTAGATCAACAATATCGTCGAGAGCTTCCTGTGTGGGGATGTTAGATGGTCGGTTTAGAAGCTCTTCAAAATAAGAGGCCCATCGCTTGTTAATACCATCGGTGTCGCTGATGATGTTTCCATCCTTGTCCTTACAAAGGCTAGTCCTGGGTTGGTAGCCGTTCTTAATTGTATTTACTAGTTTGTACGCTTGTCTGGTGTTCCTACTAGCTAAGTTTTCGTTTATGTTCAGCAACTGCTCGTCAAAGTATTTACGTTTCTTACGTCTAATTATTCTATTCGATATTCGCCGTAGCTCGTCATATTTTTCTCTTCTGGCTCTGGTTCCTCGTTGAATCCATTGTCTGTAGGCCTCGTTTTTCGCGTCAAGTGAATTTTTGCATTCTTCGTCGAACCAGTCATTTCGCGCTCGCCGGGCTTTATATCCCACGACCTTCTCTGCGACATCCTTGATGGTACCCTTGAGTTCTTCCCAGAACCCATGGACGCCTGTGTTGCTGATGTTGTGTAGCATAGGTGATAGTTCTTCCTCAAGGGCGGTAGTATACGCCACCGCTGTAGCATCACTCAAGAGTTTATTAACCGCAAAGATTTTGGGAGGGCTGATTCTTGACTGGTGCACTGAGGAAATTCTACATCTGTAGGTCGTCTTCACCAAGTGATGATCTGAGTCGCAGTTTGCTCCTCGATAGGAGCGGACATCCATGACACTAGACGCCCATCTCCTGCAAATGAGGACGTGGTCAATTTGGTTGACGGTATGTGCGTCTGGAGACTTCCAGGTCTGCTTGTGAATGCGTCGATGCGGGAAACACGTAGAGCTTACGACTAGATTCCTGCTGCAGGCGAAGTCGATAAGTCGGTGGCCGTTATCGTTACATTCTTCATGGAGGCTGTGGCCTCCAGTGGTCCCCCGATGCCAACTTTCATTCCCGACTTTCGCGTTAAAGTCTCCCAGCAGCAATTTGACGTCGTTTGTTGGAAGTGAGTCGAAGAGAGTTTCAAGGCGGGCATAGAACTCGTCTTTTACTACGTCTTCTTTAACTTCAGTGGGGGCATGCACATTGATGAGCCAGAGATTGAAGAATCGAGTCTTGATGCGAATCGCACACAGCCGTTCATTTATGGGTTTGAAGTCAGTAATATGCGGTTTGAGGTGATTGTTCACTATAAATGCTACTCCAAACTCCTTGCGGCCCGATGGTTTGCCACTTGTAAAAATTGTGTGCGATTTCTTGTCATTAATCTCGCTGCCAAGCCAATTTGTTTCCTGGACTGCAGTAATGCTCAGTTTGTACTTTTCGACCTGTTGAAGGAGGGCCTTCTCGGCCCCCGGTTTGTTCAGGGAGCGTACATTCCAGGATCCGAAAGAATAATCCTTTATTCGTTTGCGTGGTCGTCGTTGTTGATCCGTCCAATCCGAGGCTTTTGTTCCAGGTTTCTTGACATGGAGTGGTTTTTACAAGGACGAGTTGTCAGCACGTCGCTTAACCCCATTCAGGGGATGGCCTCGGAGATAGCTGCTTCAGATGGTTTAATAAACGTGCTGGAGCCCACACAACTATGTAGCAGGTCCAACTAAGCAAGTCATTCCATCCTACTAGACCTGAGACGCTTAGGTGTTCGTCAGCCATTCAGGCTACAGCTATCTGCCTTTTCCAAACTGTCTTATCGCTAAGACATTGGCCGTCAGCGAATTGATACACTGCCGTTACCAGGGGGCGCCCACGCGGAGGACTATGGAAAAGGTCTTTGCCCCCCGCTCATTCTGATGGTTAGCTAAATTATCTATATGAGGGGAACTTTACCAGAGGTTATATAGTTCAAAACCCTGGCGAAGTGTTCTTTCCACCGCTTTATTTGATTTTCCTACAAGACAAGTAAGTTTCCATCACTATGCTTCACCGGATGTTAGCAGGAGTTACGACCACCCGTAAACTCCTTGATGACACCGTATACGGCGTTTAAGTTATTACTTCTTGCGGCTTCTTTTGCTGAAGCCTCAAGAGAATTTACATAAACTCTTTTATCGCGTCGCACACTACGCTGAACTTCTCGAGCTTTCTGTCGGTAAAGAAGTCCGATAGTGCTTCGATTGTCGACTGGTGCTTTTCTTTCAACAATCCGCTGCAATGAAGCGTCGGATATCCAGGGCTTATTCCGGCAATCTGGGTTTGTGCCAAGGCTAGTATCTGCGCTGTCAATGTATGCACTTTTTATGACATCCCAGTTTTCGTTTATATCACTATCTGGACGACTAATTATCTCAGCTGCCTTCTGCGCAAGATGGTTGCTATATTGTTTTAACATAGGTGGAGTACGTAATAGAGCGGTGTTGATTTTACTACGGCTGGAACTTTCGCCGCTAGCACGGCGGACGGCTGCTATACGCAATCGAACATTAGCGATCATAAGATAATGGTCTTTTCCCATTCCAATATCGGCGCCCTTCTTATTTCGCACGTCAAGGAGGAAACTCTTAAATCTTTTACTAATGACAAAGTGGTCGATCTGACTTTGTGTTCTACGCTCATCAACAGAAGGTTAGGTAATCTGGCTGCCTTGACCAGCACAGCACACTTAGACCATAAGCTGGTCCATTGTGATACCACAGAGTCCTATATTGATCCCAATCACCCCAACTAATTTTTGAACCAACCTGAGCTGGTGATAAAACGAAGGAGGCGGTCTTTATTGACATCCACCAGATCCTCCAGTTCTGAGAAAAAGAAAAAGGAGCCAAGAGTTGATTTCCTCTTACTTGCCAGGGCAAATCATTAAAAGGAAGGCGAAGCCTCCTAGCATGCTCCCCAATAACGCAGTAGCCAGTAATTACTCCCACAACAGAACTGATATTCTGTCTTTTCAACGCGATGAGTTGGGATGAGCGAACAGGGTTTAGACGGTGGCCACATCGATCTGGTTGCATGACATGTAATACCACTCAACCACCTAGCATTCGCCTTATTAATAGCCTCAGACTTAAAGTATAGCCTACATGAATTAATAGGCATACAAATGTTACCATGTTGCTGCTGAATCACGCCCATTGTCCCCTGCCTAGTGAGCTCATCAGCGTGGAAGTTTTCACCAAAGCCACTATGCCCTGGAATCCAGCACAAGACAATACATATTAAAAAAAACCCCCTGCCTCAACGAGAGTCGAGCGGCATTCAGCTATTATCTTAGATGTTGACAGTGTAGATTCAGGCGATCTTATTACGGCTTGGCTATCTGTGTAGATTGTGATATCCTTATATGGCACGGCGTGCCGCCTTAACCAGATAAGGGCCTCCAAAATTGCAGTAACTTCCGCCTGGAGGACACTACAGTGATCTGGAAGACGGAACGATAAGCTTAGGTTAAGTTGATCGGAGTAGACTCCTACTCCCACCCTGTTGTCAGTCTTTGAGCCATCCGTATATATACCTACAGAGCCCGTCAACGGAAACTCGCCATCAATCCACTGATGACGAGAGGGGATTATATGTACTTACAATGTTCTTCCCGAAAATGAGTTTAGGAGAAGTGTAGTCAGTGCCAGCATGGATTATCAGGTGGTTCAAGACCACCGAGTGGCCGGTGCTCAATGAAAACCAGTGCCCTGTTTCACGAAGGCAGATGGCAGTGCAAGCAGCAAGCTCCTAGGAATTTTGCTTTATCAGCACAAACCAATTCGGTTTCCCCCAGCACTGGGGGTGAAACGAGAGGTATCTTATACCTTCTAGTAAATAAAACGAGTTCCGTTTTTTTAGGGTTAACCCTTAAACCGCAGAGATTAGCCCAGAGAGTTTTTAGAGAGAGAGCATTCTGTAGCACCTCACTGAGGACACCAGGGAACTTACCCGAGATGGCAATAGCGACATCATCCGCATAAGCAATGACTCTACATCACATCCTTCCAGGTCCAAAAGCAATCTATTGACCACCAGATTCCAAAATACCGGGGATAGAACACCACCTTGCGGAGTGCCCCTCTTGACACCTCTACGTTCCGAAGATGAATCCAAACTAGTGCGAACAACTCTCGACGTAAGCAGCAGTTTGACAAGCTCGACAAGAGACGCGGTCACATTTAGATGCGCGAGTGCGTCAGTAACAGCCTCTGGCAAAACGTTATTGAAAGCGCCCTCGATGTCAAGGAAGACGACCATGGTGAATTCCTTGTAACTAAGAGACCTCTCAATATAGCCATATACCAAAGAGTGCAACGCCGTATCCACCGACCTACCCTTCCAGTAAGCATGCTGAGATGCTGACAGGAATTGTGGTGGAATACTGCTGCGCAAATAAAAGTCAATCAGCCTCTCCAATATCTTTAGTAGATTCGAGGATAGGCTGATAGGTCTAAGATCATTGGGATGTCCATGAGAGCTTTTACCCGTTTTCTGAATAAAAACAACATTCACTTCATTCCATGAACGAGGGATATAAACCAAATCCAGACAAACCCTTAAAATGGTTTCAATCCATGGAGCGACGATATCCAAATTGTGTTGCAGATCGGCAGGTATAATGCCGTCCGGTCCAGCTGATTTGAGCGATTCAAAGCTGCCAATAGCCCATAATAGCTTCTCCTTTGATACAATCGCAGCAGAGTCAAAGTAGCTCCTGCCGAAGAGACGGGAGTGAAAGAGATATCCGTAGAACTACCAGGAAAATGGGTATCAAGCAGGAGACTAATAGTTTCCGAACTAGAGGAATTCCACGAGCCATCCTGCCTCATTAAGAAGCTAGGTACCGAAGGATTAGAGGCCAAAATTTTTCTAAGACTAGAAGCTTCACTGGACTCTTCGATCCTTTCACAGAAAAGCCTCCACGACTGTCGCTTACTTCTACGTAACTCCCTCTTAAATAGGCTTAGCTCCTTCTTATAAGTCATCCAGTTCGCTTGAGCCCTGGTATGTTTGGTCCTATTAAATGACTTCCTACAAACTGACCTCAAAGTGGAGATTTGAACATTCTACCAGGTTGGTTTGCTGCTCATCAACAGAAGGACCAACTGATTTTATGGTGGTCCTTATGCTCGAATATAGTACCACCGATGAAGAGACTGTGAAAGTCGTAGAAATCTACAAATCTTTCACCGTCTACGTTATGGTACACAAGACCGTACCTCCCCATCACATGTCTGAGCCCATAGTTATCAGCGCTAACTTCTGCATTCAAATTCCCTATAACTATTATAACGTCACCTTTAAGTGTTCTGTTCTGAACGGCGTTTAGTTGTTCGTAGAAGGAGTGTTTCGCCAAGACATTGTCGGGTTCAGTTGAAGCATAACATTGTATTATTGAGATGTTCCTCATTTTGGTCCGGAACCTGGCGGTCATAACTCTGTCGCAGAGATTTGGTCTCTAAGTGAAGAAATCGTGTGTTCCGGGGACTTTCTGATCCATTGTCCAGGGGAGTACGCACATTGCAGAATCCAATCTTTGTCATTGTACGATAGCCAATAGTCGTAACTGTTGAACCAGTCTTATCCGAGGCATGGTTGACGTTTCGTTAGCATATAAAAGATTTCGGATAGTGCAAGTTGCTGGCATACACATCCTGTCCTTTGTTTGTCGGCTTGTACGACAGGCCGTCAAAGGGAAATGCCGTGGTATTATTCTTACGCGCCACACCACTATGTCAATGGGGAATGTTTACCTCAACCAAATCATTGCACTGCCATTACTGGCGGCTCGACCTGGTTAGCAATGGTCAGGAAGAAGGTGGCAACCCATTCGACTCGTCGGATTATTGTCGCAAGCGTTTTTTTTTGAGGATTCTTGTCATTGTTATGGCACGGGATTCACCGCCTATGAACACAAGGTGCTGTAGCACATATTACACATTGGTCAGACCGTTGATTTTATAAATCATTTCTAATGCTTAGACTTGGTGGATCAGGCGATAAACTATTGTCCTTGTTTGCACTGTCGAAGGCGAATCCCCATAGTCGTTAGTATGCCTACGAGTCTGAAATTTCAGCTGGCTATTCCTTATTAGTCTTGTTGGTTTTGCGGCGCAATGAGGACGGTGACGACTCCCCCAAAAGGATATCAAAACTCCAACAAAAGAAATATACAAAAGGGGACTATGACCGCTGTCCAACTCAGATCTCACCGGTATCTTATTACGCGGGATGGCGGATCTAATTTTTTCCCGCCAAAGTGCTCAAGTCGCCTGCAGTGCCCAGCGACAAGCTCAAACGAACATAAACAACGCCCAACGCCGGTGGCGATGGCGGGTCTTTTCAAGTAAAAGCGTTCGATACCGAAATTAAAATTTTTGGAGCTCAAATAGAAAAATCACGCTGATGGCGTTGCGGTTTTTGAACCAACTCACCTCGATCTGATGGCTTTCAACGAGCGCCACTCATCATTCATCCGACATGAAATTGACGCCATGTAAAAGGTGCGCGCGGAGATTTAAAGAAAAGGTGTTCGTTAGTGTCACCCTACACTGTCGAATTCGAACACAGTGTATCGTGGCACTTACAGGGCATGTTATTTTGCGCGGCCTGCCAAGTAAATGAAGTTGAGGAATTTACGCCGAATATCACTGGTACTGAAGATGACAACTGCACTTCCCTGCAGATCTGACAACAAGTAGCGGCCATGACCCACTCTCTTAACCACGCGAGCCTTAACGAACTTGAAATCCAGCTTGGCGTTGTAGTGATCCGCCGCCTTAATTTGAGTAAAGCTCCGGCGGAGCGCTTCATTCCCAGGCTGGAATTCAACCCCACGAGAGCGCAAGATGTAGCGGGCCGCATTCTTGGTGTGAGCCGCTCTACGTTTTTTTTTCAACCTATTGTCGGAGCAACTTGACCCTGTCTTTGGCATCAACAACATCAGTAGCATCTTCCAGTAGATCCTTGTAGCGATTTCTCTATTTAAGAATCTTTTGAAAATTCAGTTTTATGGAAATATTCGTGATATAATCCCTTCGATAAATCAACGTCCTTTTGACTGAAAACGGTTCACAATCCATTCTGACTCATTCAGATCTTCATTTCGCGGAGACACGGAGACATACATTTTCATCAACGAACAATCGTTAACGGCTCCCAAAATAAAACCATATTCCCCACCCATAAAAAGCAGATGACGAACGATTTGTGTTCGTTTGCGAAAGTGTTTTCAGAATACAATTTCAAAGGAACACGCATAACACAGCGCCCAATGTGCCCAAAAACAAATTCACGAAAATAAATTAACATGATTGCGGCCATAGTCTCCTAGTTGTGAATTTGGGCACTGGGCCAAAACAGATAAAATTTGTTATAATCCACGTCTCGGTCACGTTTAGAAGAATCCATTTCCGAACATTGGCTGATTGACGACAGAGCCGTTGTTCTATGGTCTGCAGTGTCTCTCGCGAAACTCGCCGTAGGGCTTCCTGCTGATGGCTATTGCCAACAAACACCTTTTGGCGTCCCCGATGACATACAGGCATGCTGCTGCCTCGAGGAATTACATTTTTGGTCATACACAGAGAAGAGTATCATGGCCTCGAGGTAGATCATGCGTGGGTGTATTCGAGTATAACCCAGTGATGGTAATAACGATTTGTTCGGACGATGATGGATTAGCTGGGAGAAGTCATCGCATAGGTTGAAGGTGGGTCTCATCTTTTTTTTACTCAAATGTCGAATTTGTAGTCGGCTGTAATAAGCAAAGCGATGACAAACGCCCCTATTGTCAGCACCTCATCCATCTTTCATGTGTAGCACGCATCCAAATAGTCGGCAAAAACATATTGTAGAGAAGTTCATGAAAATGAACATTTCAGCGAGGCTCATGGCATGGCATGTGTCACGGCAAAATGGCTAATAAATAACCATCGTACTTGGTGTAGACTGTTGCGTCTGGTTTCATGATGGACTGCTGCTAATCCTGGTCTTAGTATAATTCTTTTATTCCACTTTCGTTTTCATGTCATGCGAGCAAGCACTCCATTAAGACTCGCAGAATTATTGGCATTGCTGGGAATTATTCTATTTTGGTCGTTGGAGGCACATTCTTTTCCGATGGAAAGCCAATATTTCACTCCAATCGTTTTCCCGGTCTCCGCGGCGCTCATTGGGGGTTCTTGCACTTGGCAGTTCCCGCAATTTTTCTTCCTACTCAACTACTGATGGATGGCCTCGGGACATAGGCGCAGTTAGACACCCCCGCGTCTCAATGTTTTCGTTTTCTTTTAATTCGTTCAAATTAGCAAAATGTGAGAAGGTTTTTTTTTATTATTGTGTTTTCGTTACCACCGCTTTTCCAGACGAATAGGCCAGAATATACCAAACCGCAGTATGCTGGATGTCTTGGCATTGGCAGTGGCATAGATAGCTTTAAGGGGAGGATGAGGATATGTCGTTGGCATTACATTTTTTTAATGTGCTCGGGCGAGGAATTGAACCCCTCATCTCCTGAGTGAAATACGAGTAGACCTGGCAAAGCTGTCCATTTAGGAGAAAGAGAAGTAAATTTAAAGAAGGAATGAAATTGAAGTAATATCAGATCATACCCCAATGAGTTCGCTGCTTACATTTTTCATTAAATATTTGAAGCACTCATTGCGAACACGGCACCGAAATTACCCATGACGAAAATAGCCATCCGAAATAATCCATATAGATGCTTACATTTTGAACCGAAAGTGTCTATCGCAAAAGAAGCGAAATGAGCTATGGATTAAAAATATCGGTTTAAAATTGGAATAAGGCTTTCGAAAAAAAAAACACCTGGCGCAGTGAAGTCAGAACTGATTTTTGATGTGCATTAATTCGTGATAATTTCTGAGTTTAAGTGAAATTAATGCATCGGGTGGTAATCCAATCATTAGGAGCTCAGAAGGGCTTCGGGGAAACAAATTGTGGTGGAGAATTTTTGTTGTTTCATTTTTTATGTTTTTTGGAGTGCTGAACACGAATCCGGAGCTTCCCACCAAAATTTGTTTGCGGAACATGGTCAAAATCTCAAAAAAACCACAAAATTTCGGTACTTTTTTTTTTTGGTTTTTTGATTATAACTTGAAAACCGTGGATTCTATTTCATTTCATATTCAGACACAAATTGAAGAGCATAAAATTCTGCGTCGAATAAGCTACCTAAACATCAAATTTGGTTCATTAGTGTAGCCGCAATCGACAGTCAAAAAACGTAGATTTTTCTCAATTTTGCGATAAACCCTGTTCTGGTCACATTTGAACGTCTGTAACTTGAAAACGGCTACTAATACGTAAAAATGCAAGAAGTAAAAGTTATAGAGCATGAAATCTTAAAGCAAGTTTTTTGCCGGGCGACAACCATCAACGCCATACAACTTACATGGCACTTAGCATGCCGTCGCCCTTCTCAGTCCAGAGTGGGACTACACTTATTCATACTTTTTTTTTGTTGAGAATAATTAACTCCCCGAAGGGAGCCCAAATCGTGTTGGTTCGCCGGTTTCGACCGCTGCTGGTGCGAAGCGCGTCTCATCAGATGCCTCTGCTTCGCGCTCGCACCAGTGGGAGAGGCGTGACCGGGAACGACCAAGTCAGATGTTGGTTTGCCTTATATAGGCCGACCAACACGACATTGGCGCGAATTCTATCGAATGCAAATAACAACGGGGAGTTAATTATTCTCAAAAAAAAAAATAAAAAAGTATGAATAAGTGTAGTCCCACTCTGGACTGAGAAGGGCGACGGCATGCTAAGTGCCATGTAAGTTGTATGGCGTCGATGGTTGTCGCCCGGCAAAAAACTTGCTTTATAGTTAAGCCACTAGCGCTAAGCCAGAACAGTTGGGTAGAATTCCATATCGGCAGGTAGCACGTTGTTATTTGCATTCGATAGAATTCGCATCCATGTCGTGTTGGTCGGCCTATATAAGGCAAACCAACATCTGACTTGGTCGTTCCCGGTCACGCCTCTCCCACTGGTGCGAGCACGAAGCAGAGGCGTCTGATGAGACGCGCTTCGCAACAGCGGTCGAAACCGGCGAACCAACACGATTTGGGCTCCCTTCGGGGAGTTAATTATTCTCAACAAAAAAAAGCATGAAATCTTGTTCAGAAAGTACCCAATCTTTTTAATTCGGTCAACAAAAAATTCAGAAACTCGAAATAACTACAATAAAATCACTTTTTAAGCGAGTGTTCCCATACAACACATTTTCGGGCATTTTTAATAGGTCTCCGTTCTAGTCACCGTTCTAACCACCAGAAACCTTGCGTTTCCAGTTGCCGCAGTCACAGCTTCTACAGTTTGCCCAGATTTCTACAGATTTATTGTGTTGTTCGGGTTCCCTCCCTTCTATCTCCATCCTTCTAACACGGAACCCAGCCATCTGCTCCCTACCTGCTGAAGGTCAGACTTAGCTCTTCATTTCATTGATTTCTTTTTCACAATTGCGGGCTAAGAACGTTGGTCTTGTTGGTATTAATCTTTAGTCCAACCTTGCTTACCTCCCTCTCAAGATCTAACGCCATTGCTGACAAATCCTAGATTTTATGGGAGAGTAGGCATATGTATGTCGTCAGCGTCAAGATGTTGTAGATAAGATGTCAAAGTCCATTGAATTCCTCTGTCTAGTCCGGGTAAGGCTGCATCCAGCACATTTCGGCATTTCGCCCCGTCATAGGTTGCTTCTCAGGGATGCCTCTCCTGCGCAAGGCCGCCCATATAGAATCCCGGTTCACACTTTCGAAAGCCTTCTCGAAATCGATGTAAAACAAGAGATAGCAGCAGATACAATATCGACATTACCACCTTATAGTCCACCTCCTTCAGGTCTATGAGTAATCTATTAACCGTGATATTCCACAGAAGGGATGAGGGCACACCGCCTTGTGATGTGCTCCAGTATACCGATGATATGACCCTGGATGTTAACATCAGGTTGATAAGGCTTTTTCCTGAGTTGTCGGTACTGCAGCGGTGCGGGATCGGCATGCCCGGTATACGCGGTTCCGAAAGCTTACCGAGCGACTTTATTTCAATGAATGTTTGTTGATTGTGTCGGTATTCGCGGGTGTAGGGAGGGATCGTTTCGTTTTACCTCGTCGCGGGAGGAATATTCAGTGGCTGCTTGGTATTGACAGAAATAATCGCAAAAAAATTTGAAAAATGGCTGAAATGACGAGGTCGTGAGCAATACTGAACAATGAATGCCGAAAGTGTGTATACCGTCTGGTTCGAAAATGAAGGCAGTGCGGAATCGTTTCGGTATAGAGAGCGTACTGCCCCGCACCTTTTCGTACCAACAAGTGAGGAAAGGACCTATGTCTAGCCAGAGAGCTTTCCACGTTTAGCGTCGGTAATTGCGTTAGGCATGACATTATTGAAGGCTCCTCAATGTTCAGAAAGGTAACCGTGGTATACTTAAAGTAACGTCTAAAATAATTTGGCTTTTATGTCTCGCGAATAACGGTAACATGCGCTTATTTGGTAATCCATTTCGGCTTTGTTGACTAGATAAAATCACACTGACCCCACATTAAGCGCCGAATATTTTCATGCTTTTTCAGTAATCTTTCGACCATTTTCTAATTTCTAAGTTTTTATTGACGTAGGAAAAAAGATAAAGCTTGATGTCATCATGGATGATGAGTCGAAAAAAAAAACATGTGACAAAGAAAACGTTGTGACTTCGTTGCATCAGAATGTTGACTGATGACTTTTTTTTGGATTCGCCAATTTCTTTATTAGTTTTGGTTTCAACAACACAAAAGCTGGTACATTTCTAGTTTTCTTGCAAAGTCCATCTTTTTCGTAACAACTGCAGCTTTTCATTGTGACAGATCTGTACAAGTTTGATTCATCCCCATAACCCCCCCCCCCCCCCCCCCTTATCTACGCCACTGCCTCTTGGAAGCATTTTTAACATAACCACATTCAAAAATAGAATTTATGGAATCCGTCTACGGATGTGCGAATGTCCTATGAACGATCGGCAAAGATGTATTGTCTGAAACGCGTCAGAGATTAATCCTAGTCCTGGAAGAATATTTATTCAGTCGCCGCGAAAGATTGATGCCAAAGTGATTAACATTAAATCAGCGGCGGTCTTTAGTCATTTCATTATATTCGAACGTTCACTAACCGCTAAGTGCTGTTTTAGACTTGTGCGTCAAAATCGTTTGAAGATTTCTGAATGAATGGAGAAGCGTGGAATCGAATATGTAAACACATGTCCGTAGCCAAATGGGTTGCGAGTTTGTTTGGACAACATTATTAAAACCACAGGAATCCACACAGGACAACACACACACATTGCAAATTTGGCCAAGGTCCAATTTCGTAATTTTACCTCTCGCAATTGCAATTGCATAATTGTCAGCCGTTTCGAAAATTGGCAATGTTCAAGGTTACTTGAACTCATCGGCAACTGTGCCTTCAGAATAAATTTTGTCTTAGATTACGTCTACTGAAATGTCAACCGATATTGCCAGAAAAGCTTGAGAAATCTGTCGGGGAAAGGTCCTGAATGCGAGATTTGCCGTAAAGAGTACATTTTAGCGGCCATTTACATATAAGACCAAACAGCCGTTAGACCATGCATTAGACGAAGCATTAGACCTCTTTTTTGTTTCCTAATAGGTGGTCTGATGCGTGGCCTAAAACGAGTCGTCGTGGGGATGGAGCCTAAGGTAGCATAGTGACCGTGAAGGTCGGGCCGTGCCATTTGGCAAAGAAAAAGGCCCCTCAACGAGCTAAGCAGCGGCCTATGCTTGCTGTAGCGCAGTTCGGGAGACGTGGGCGGGGTTTTCACCGCTCGTTGCACCTGTCCTTCACGTATTAATAAAAATTTATAGGCCTGGGGAAGACAACACCAACATAAGAGGTCAAAATGGGGAATGATAAAAAAATGGGCCGATAAGGATCAGGGTCCAGGCGTAGTGGGACCCTCGGCCTCTGGTTTCGTACCACCGACAGATCCTTACTCATCAGATGCTGCCATAGATCTCCCGGTGGAAGCAGCATTACCAGGATATGGTCCATTGCAGGTGGTTCATTACAAACGGTAAGGTTTATAGGTCGAGTTGAGCTGTTGCACGTACATGTTGTAGTTCACTTCGGGAATTGTAGGCACTGTTTTGGGTTCATTGTCTTGAGAACCTCGGCTATCTCATCCCTGTATCTGAAGGTTTTCCATATAGAGCCGATAGTCAAGAGCAAACGCAAGAAGACAAGTAATTACAAAAATATGATTTGAACGCCTTGTGGTTCCGGACAACCGCACAAGTGGAAATGCTAAAAAAAACTAACCGAATTCCTTGATGATCCCCTTTGCAGACGTCTTTGAAATATTGAAAATTTGAAAGTTTATTCGTTGGCAGAGGTCATTAGGAGCTCAAAACGTCATTCCAGGACCATTCCATTCAGGACACTCCTAACTCACAAACAATTCCAATTTAAATTGAAATTGATTCGCACTTGTACATTTGCAAGAACATTAATACATAAAGTAAAATTGCTAGGGAACAAATATCTCCACTTCTCACCCTCTCTCCACCCTCTAGTGAGTTAATGCGTGGTATGCATAAAGTGAGTCGAGTGGAGTAAAGCTGAGTTGACAGAATTCCACTCAATTTTCACTATGGAGCGGAGAGCAGTTTTATGCATACAACTTTTTCACTCGATTCACCGAACATAGCAGACTCAGGAATGTCCTCAATAGACTTCACTCTTGAGTATATCCTCATTATTATGCATACCACCCAATATAAGTGCTTCACACCATCTAGACCTCCACGGTCGAGTTTTCAAGAATAAAAAAATAGTTGGTCCCGATGCGGGGCGCGAACCGCAGAGACCGTGTTTCGAGTAGCAAAAAATGCCCGGTGCGTTACCGAGCTAAGCTACAGACGCATACTAAGTTGGTGTGCAGAATGAAACCAAGTGTCACAAACAATTCCAATTTAAATTGAAAATGATTCGCACTTGTACATTTGCAAGAACATGAATACATAAAGTAAAACCTTTGTTGTTAAAAAACCATCTGGAGTTAGTCCCAAAACGGGGTAATAGGCCAACCTCCACCCCTGCTGGTTCCCCTGATGGTTGATTGAAGGAGTAGTTACCGAGAGTTGATTATCTCTCAATACTTCCTTCGTCATCCATATCTCCACAGCAAAAAATATCGACGCCTTATGCCGCGCTCGCCGATGACAGAGTGTCTATTGACCATACTCATTACCACACCGATCAACTGTTTTAGGATCGGTATTCATTTTGTGGTATGGACGGCTGATATCGAACATCAAATCAGCTTAGCTATAAGATATTGGGGGCGAACGGTAGCTCAGTGCGTAGAGGCATCAGTCTCATGTCTGACTACGGTCATTATGAGTTCTACTCCCGTCCACGGCGTTAGTGGCCATGGATGTTTGTGTTGTCGCCCCCCTGTGGTGCGGGGCGTAATAAGCCACAATATCTCCCAGCTTGTCGCAGGTAGGCGGCGAAATCGGAGCAGGAGGTGCACGCTGGCAACGTGCATCGCACGAAACTGGTTCATGCCAACGAAACGTCAGGTAAGCCACATGAAATAGTTGACGCGCTACGCCCCACTTTGGGTTAGGGCAAGAGAAATGAGTAACAGTTGATCTTAAGTTGATTTTACTGACTGTAGTCGACTTTATACTAGATTTATTAGAAGATACGGGCATGATGGTATTACTGCAAGTGCAGGCCTCCATACCAGCACCCTGAAAAACATTGCGGGATGCAAGACTGACACGTAATGCCAATGCAGAATCTTGGATTGTAAACCCCATGTCTTACCAATCGCATTCCTACATCGGTAGAGTGGTATAGTAGCTTTTTCGCATGCTTCTGAATATTTGTTTTGCAGTTAAGTTTTCTATTTAATATTAGACCAAAGAAGTTTTGCCCCATCTGCAAGCCCCCTTCAAAGTAGAAGCTACTGCTGGTGGAAACTGCATCCGTACTGTGATGTTGAAATCATCTCAAACTAGTCCTTCAGAAAATTGTAAGGGTAATCCACAAAAGTTAATTTTCTCTTACTTGCTACCGCAAGTTGCGATCAGAGCAGATGAGAATGCTTTCCTCCTTATCCACATCCCTAAAGGTAACTTTTTGGGTTACTCTTATTACGATCCACCGCCGGCCACAAGAAACTCAACTCCATCTGCAAAACGTTAAATTCCTTCCGAAAACAAAAGGTTATTTTTTGGCAGTTAACCCCAACTTGAAATAAGTTAATGCGATTAGTATGTTATTGTCAGTGGCATTTGTGACTCGACACCCAGCCGATACGACTGCGGAATAATTCGTCACATACTTCTTCTTTTTTTTTAAAGGGCCAAGAACAATTATGTATGTATTTACGAAAAATAGCTTCGACTATTGTACTATGTCGCAATGGATCCTTCCTGGATCGGCTCTTCAATATCCCAGAGGTACGCAGCTCGTCTCAACCATAATATGAAAAAAATAAATAAATCTGAGTTAAATATGCCAATTTAATATTATGAATATATGTATTTTGGTCTTCTAAAGCTAATCTATTGCTAGATGTTTAAATAATACCAACCACACACACTGCAAAACAATTAAAGGGCCACTTAAAACAGTCCAAAATTCTTCTTGCTGAAAATAATAAGGAAGCCAAGGCCGCCGTTTTTTATATAACTGTAGGAATTGTAAAAAGTAACGGTATATTTAATGCAAATTTTGCGAACTATTCAAAAAACGAATATCCAGTAATATTATTATAAAAGATTTTTTATTTCTATTTTTTTTTATGTTTTATTCTGCTTCATCGGCTGCTTAGTGCCACCTGGGACTCGAATAAAAGCCTGAATTCGCTTAGGCATGCTTACTATATAATGAGACACCTGGTATCCTCCTGGGAAATGTTCGTCCTTTCATTCTTCGGGGATTCTTCCAGCTCACGTACGGTCTAATGATGGTTGGTACGGGTCCTGATGCGTTACCCCAGCTAGTCTCACAAATATTCTGTGGGATTTAAATCTGGGCTGCACGCTGGCCGGGCAAGATGGTGGATATTATTGGCAGTGAGGAATTCACGCACTATGTATGTTAATAGCATGAGAGCGGGCTCCACCTTGCATCAAAATGAAATGCTGTCCATCAGCACGTCTCTTTCCAGTAACATACTGCTTTGTCTTAACCCCTAGCGGGGCATAGCGCGTCAACTACTCCTGCGCGCCATCGTACTCTGTTCTGGGCAATGGGGCGCAACTCCCCAAAAGACTTACCCAGTACCTGACACTCCTTTGCCACAGATCGACGCCATGTGATTCGAGGACCCCCTCTTGGTCGGCCTTGGCTGGAAATGGGGTTCCATTTCATGGCATGCATAGCAATGCAGTTATCACTCTTCCGCAATGTGTGACCTATCCACTGCCATTTTCGCCTGCGTATCAATTCGTCGATTAGCATCTGACCCGTATGCCGACTTAGCTCTTCATTTGATATTGTTTCGGGCCAGAAAATTCTTAAAATTCGACGAAGACATGAGTTGACGAAAACTTGCAGCTTTCTGGTAACTACTACGGAAACTTTCCATGTACTGCTCCCATACAAAAGCACTGATAGTACCAGGGAGCGAAACAGGCCCAGCTTGGTCTTGATGCTGAGATAACTGCTCTGCCAGATTTTGGACAGCATGCCGTATGCGCGTTTAGCCTGGTTGATATGACGAGCGATGTCCTGCTCCGTACCACCATTTTCGGCAACAATGCTACCCAGGTAGACGAAGTTGTCCACCTTCTCCACAGGCTGCCCATTAATATTGATGGCAATAGGTGTCGGATTTCTTTTTCGCAACGGCGGGCTAAGAACCTTGGTCTTGTTGGTATTAATCTTTAGCCCAACCTTGCTTGCCTCCCTCTCGAGATCTAACGCCATTGCGGACAGATCCATGATTTTGTGGGAGAGTAGGCATATGTCGTCAGCGTAGTCAAGATGTTGTAGATAAGATGTCAAAGTCCATTGAATTCCTCTGTCGAGTCCGGATAGGGCTGCATGCAACACATCGCCGATCACTATGAGGAATAGGATCGGTGAGAGGATGCACCCCTGCCGAACTCCACTGCGAATCTCAAAGTCCCCCGACACCTTACCTTTATGCAGAACGCGACATTTCGCGCCGTCATAGGTTGCCTTAATAATAGCCACAAGCTTCTCAGGGATGCCTCTCCTGCGCAAGGCCGCCCATATAGAATCCCGGTTCACACTATCGAGCTGTCAAATCGTCACTAGCGCCAAACACCATATTGGATCCGTCGTCAAAATGGAATGTGGGTTGAAGGGCACAGGGTAGAAAACGTTCGTTTCCCCTACTCTAGACCCTCGTTTCTACACAGGTACAATTTTGATTCATCAGAGATGAAAACTCTCGCCCAATGCCTCATATTCCAATTGCGGTGGTTCCTGGCCAACCGATGTCGGGCAATTTTGTGCTTTCTTGTTAATCGCGGTACCGGATATCTGAAAAGCGGGCCATTTCAAACGATTACATACGGTCTGTTTGGAAATAACGGTTCCTGTGGCGTTTCTGAGGTCATTTAGTATGCAAGGTGCCATGCTTCAACGGTTTTGAGGGTGTTTGTTCGATTCAAAAATGTTTTCGACCAACCACTGCAGATTTGCAGATTGAAAATAAAATTATTTGGTAATTAACTAACTATAACAAACTTTAATCTAATTCCAAATTTTTAATACAAGTTTACAATGGCAAAATAAGTTAATACATATTAACGAACGGTCATTCGTGACGTATTAATGTACAGTAATAGTTCAAGGAACTAATTGTGCAATTCAATTCTACATTATAAATGATTTCAAGATAATAATACAATTTAATTAAATATTAAAAATATACTGCTGCCGCCAGGATTAGATCCGGGTACCTACTGGTCCTGTGTGTGGATCCTTTGCACTACCCGTATAGTGAGTCGGTTGTGTATATTAATGCGGTTATTGTGTCAATGCATTTCGTGGCTACTAATGTTTCTATTCGCAGGGCGTGGATCGATCCTGAACAGCGTTTAATGGTATAAATCGGACCTCGGCGTAAGAAGTTGTTCTTGGTCGGTCCTGCTCTTGCCGTCTTGTGAATTGTCCTGACTCCTGGAATCTTTCCCAAACACTTTGGATGATAGATTTTGTCTCTCTCCAAACCGGCGGCTCACTTTGCAGAATCGATGGCCTTCCTCTAGTAATGTCACAGCCCTACACACAAATTCGTTGAGATATCTTCTGACACCTTGTGGAGGATTCATCATTTGCTAAGCAATAGTAAACTTTACAAAAAAACTTCTCAACGGGTCGGGGAAGTCGGAGAGAGGAGGTATCCGAAATGCCGACGAAAAATCAAGTGACTCTTTCATTTTCAGTTCTATGTAGCCAAATTTAACGTTATGTTGGAAATTAACATTCAAAAATTTTCGATACATTTCGCCCTTTCTGCACTAATACCAACAACTAAGTTTCGGCTAACCGAAAAAAATCGTTTTTTAAAGTGGCCATCTAATTGTTTCGCGGTGTGTAGTTACTCTCAAACAACTCCCAAACTCCACAGCCGTGTCACTTGTCCCTTGACCCGTGTCCAGTCGTTCCATTCCATAGAATCAGATGAGCAAGTTCCGTCATTGTTATCTCATATCATGCTGTTTTTTCCCCTTCTACACTCATACACTTTGTTTTCCTTCTACCAACTACTTCCTGTTTCACATTCATGTTAATTTACTTCTATACTGATGTCATTTGTCTTCTTCTCTTTAATTGCTCCCTCCTACTTGCCCTCCGCACTCAACGCCTTCCCAACCATATCCTTCTTTTGTCATTTGTTCCACCATATGACATGTCACATACCACTGGTCCTATGTCCCACATAATCTCCTCATCGCCGTAAAGTATGCATTCGTATAATAACAGCAGGGGTAGGCAACCTTTTTAGGGCAGTGGGCCACTTTCAAACGAATTATCTTTAGGCGGGCCGCACAGTGAAAAAAACATGAAGTATTAGTGCAAAAAAACACCCATATTCTGTTGCAACAGCACGCCAGACAAGCATTTTCGAAAATTGGAAATATAGTCGTAGTTACTAAACCGCCTGCAGACATCATAAACAGCGTCGAAAAACGACCCAAGTTCAAGTCAAAACAACCTTCCTATCCTTGATTCGAATGGAATTTTATTCAGGATCATCCAAGTGTCTGTGAACAAAAAGGCAAACCGATACTCCATTGTTACCTGAATGTGTGATCTGTTGATTGAATGTGCTCTTTTCGATAAATCGATGGAGATGGCCAGTCCTCACTCGGTAATGCCAAAGCATTTATTCTTCTTCAATATCATCGACGCTTTGATAGATTTCAGTTAAAAATGATAAGTCGAAATTCATTTGAAGAACACAGCGAAACTTGACGCGTCGGCGGTTGAACCTACTCGAGTCAACAAGTCGATTCGCTCCTCCAAATTTCCGATTCTCATTTTCAGAGCAATGCTAGATTATATTAGATTATGTGAAGCGTGGCTGGCCCGAAAGGCCACCAAGCACTGCAACCCGAAGGTCTATTGTGCAGACACTCTAGTGTCTAGTCAGATTAGGGATTAATTATCGAGACTAATCATTCCCACGAATCTGCTTAGCTGATCGAGTATTAGTGAGGGAATCGGTTCCGCTTCAGGAAATGCGTTGCCGAAGCATTTCAAGCGGCGGAGTTGTCACCCTCACAGAAGCGACAGTTTGGGTTAGAGACGATCCTCATTCTATATAGATCAAGGTAAAACGACCCGTAAGAAACCCGCAGATAATTCGCACCCGGTTTCTGCGTAATCTTAAGGTACGATTGCGGGGGTGACCAAGTATAAACAGTTTGGCCTGTCTGAGTCCAGGGGTGCTGTCCCAGTGCGCAATTGCTACTAAGTGCTCCCATTCCCTGATGTGCCGTCTTGCACTACAATACAAAGGGGGAGTGCACAGTATGGCTCAGGGCCGTCGATTGGGACTGAAGAGGCCTTCCTCTCCAACTCATCGGCTGTCTCTGTCAGACCAATGTTAGCAACGGATTTTTGGTTTTGCATTTTAGCACAGACACATGTGACAGTGTCCTGAATCGAATACCATTCGAATGCAGGCCTTGTTCTGATATTCACCTAATCGAAATATTTATTCAGTTTTTTCGATTTTTTAAACGAAGTTCCTTGTCCATGACTGTATTAATATGTATTTTGGATATTTTCGTACCAACGTCGAATTACATAATTTTGGTTCGGTCCGGTCCGAAACATATCGTACCCTTGTTTCAATTTCAGATTGTAGAAATTGCAATATTTTCTAAAAAAGAAAATCAAGAGTTCATTGAACTTTACAAACTCATTCATGGGTTGGGTAATATCTTACTAGTTCAAGACAAGTACTGATTACGAACCATAGATAATCCAGCAAATCTGTACATATACTACAGTTCGTAGACTCTTTGGGCGACCATTAATCAACGTCTGCCAAACCAATTATTATTATGACAATTTTCTTCATATATCTTTTGTGTATCTAACTAACTTACAACTGAGCGTTGCCCTTGAAGATACATCACACAACATGCATACTCATATTCATCTTGCTTTGGTTGGACCAAAGAATCTTCAAATATCTTTTTGAACACTGTATTGAAAATATTTTTTCTTTTCACGGCTCGTTTGTTAAGAAGTCCGTTCTTTTTCTTTTCTTTCTCCATTTCATTTTCGGTATCTGATCTGAAAGATGAGCATAGTCATCTTGTTATGTTTACATGTGACAGTAACCAAAACATGAACAACAACAATATACAAAATACGAGTAATATGCCCATGCCCACCACCACCATTCAGATTAGAAAAGAAAAATGTCGAGAAATTTTCAATAAAGCCATGAAAAAACGAAAAGTGTGATGAAGTAAAAGCCGAAAATTGACAGAAATGAAGTCAGATCGTGACTTGGAGCTAGGCTCATGTATTTTGTTATATTGTATTGTCATGGTCTAATTTGATTTGTTGTAACGGACTACTGGGGAAATATGCTCGTAAAAAAGGTTTATGGGGTGACTTAAGGATTTTCAGAGTATTAAATGTACCTCAGACTAGCAAATTTCAAATTTCGTACAAAAATTTGAAGAGCAATTTGCTAGTGTGAGCAAAATTTTCACTCAAAATCCTTTGCTTCAAAATATTGAATAGTCCCCAAAAATTTTCAAATAGCTTTTAACTTTTCTATTCTATTCAAATTTTTGTGAATGAAATTGCCGTGTGAGGGCAATCGACAACAATTTAAACAAAAATTTATTCAATCAGGTGGTTCTTGTTATACTCCATTACTCCATTGCCCTAACCCCTTGTGGGGCATAGCGCGTCAACTATTCCATGTGGCCTAGTTGACGTTTCGTTGGCATAAACTGGTTTCGGAGAATGCAGTTGCTAGCATGCACCTCCTGCACATCCATGGACACGAACGTTGTCGTGGACGAGATTCGAACCCGAAACGCAAACTACAGCCTCTTGCAGGTTTTATCCGGCCCGCGAGTAAGGCTTGGCATGTTATAATGGGTGTCTAGTTCTGGTAGAGTGAGAGAATACAAAACGTTTTATTTCTCAAACCAGCAAAAGGGAATGTGCTGCAAACTCTGTACAATCTTCATCTCTCAATTGAGAATATAATATCTCAAAACATACTATTTTTACATTCGATAAGTGGGCGCTGTTCAACCAGGGGAAGAAGAAATTTCTCAACGTCCTCCGGAGAAATCCACATTTGCCAGCCGTCATGAAAGTTTTTCAAGATCCCCAGGCTGCTCGTTCAAGTATAGCTACGGTACGAGAAGCTTCCGTGATTGAATCTGCTGAGAAACAAAAGCTATGTGACGTCCTCCTTAACTTGCGCCTTGAAGGAGGACGTCAACAACTGAGGACGCAGCTCACCAGCATTCAATGAGAGTATACCACCAAGTGCAGACACGAGGAATGCCGCACCAGATACCCTACTGCGCATCATTTCTTGCAAATGCAAGAAGGTATGTGTAGGACACTGGCTACAACAAGGCAAGTCAACATTGCTCCCCTGTGAGGGTATGTGTGAAAATGTGGACCTCTCTGCAGTCATGGATGATGACGAGGACCTCGAAGAGATGTTGGAAGAATCAGTCGACAAATCCAATCCATCGGAACCCAGACCACCGTCCTCACAACCCGGTCCTTCCAAAAAACTAAGGTTATAAACCTGTAGTGCACTTTTTATTCAACTTCTTGTAATATATACATATATGTAAATACAATCTTTAATATTCTAATTGTTGGAGAATTACCAGCACCTACTAAGAAAAAGTACGAAAATATGTTATAAGGGAACACTCGTTCAAAAACGTGATTTCAGCTATTTCGAATTTCTGAATTTTCTTTTATGCAATTAAAAAAGATTAGGTACTTACTTGAAGGTTACTTGAAGCATTTTTACGTATTAGCCGTTTTCAAGTTACAGACGTTCAAATGTGGGTTTCAGGGTTTTTCGCAAAATCGACATAATTCGACTGTCGATTGCGGCTACACCACTGGGCCGAATTCGACGTTTAGGTAGCTCATTCGACGTAGAATTTTATGTGCTTTAATTTATTCCGTATCTTTTTCTAGCTAGGATCCACGGTTTTCAAGTCAACCAAAAAAAAAAAACGATATTTCGAAGTTTTTTGAGATTTTGACCATGTTCCGCAAAAAAATGTTGGTGGGAAGCTCCGGATTCGTGTTCAGCCCCAAGAAACATAAAAAATTAAAGAAAAAAATTTTCCACCGCAATTTGTTTCCCCAAATCATCCAATGTCTGAACTAGGTGGACGTCTAACAAGATTTTCTGTAATCTGGCTGGTGCACTGCCTATAGGCTTCTTGAATATAATCTCCAACGGTTTGTGGTCACTCTCGATGGTCAGTTCACGGCCCCCACGTCTGTGGGGGTTTTCAAATTTTTGATGGCCTCGACTTTGTCTGAGTCTGGTAGCGAACCGTGTTGTTTCAGTATGTGACCCAAAAATTTGATCGAAGTTTGATTAAATTGACACTTTTCAAGATTCAACGGTAAACCTGCTGCATGAATTCGTTGAATTACTGATTCAGTCAACTTTTTGAGTTCGGCTGCTATTTCTGCGTAGACTAGAATATCATCCATGGCTGCCTCAGTGTTTTTTAAATCTTTGAGGACTTCGTTGATGTGTTCACTAAATATTTCTGAAGCAGGCGAAATTTCAAATGGCATGCGCAAACAACAGTATCTACCCCATGGTGTAGCAAATGTCAAATATTTTGATGTCCGCTGGCTTACTTTGATTTGCCAAAATCCACTGCGACAATCTTGTTTGATGAAGAGATTCGCATTTCTCAAATTTGCTGCTACTTCTTCGAAGGTTTTCATCGGATAATGTCTGAGAATGTTTTTATTGCGCTCCACAGGATCTATGAAAATTCTGATCTTGTCATTTTTTCGGACCATTAACATCGGGCTAACGGCTGGTGTCGGTTCACTAGTCGATAAAAATTTGATGACTCCTATTTCAACCACCCTGTTCAGCTCTGCCTTGACTTTATCGCGAATAGCGTATGGAATGGGTCATGCTGGAAAAATTTTGAATTCGGGGTTATCCACAAATTTGATGTCGTATTCAAAATTACGCAATCAATCCAGACCTTGAAAAATTTCATTGTTTACCGCCACTTGATGCATTCTTTTTATTAATCCCATTGATTCGCAAAATGTACGGCCTAGAATTGTAGGGAATTGTGGATCGACTTCTTTAAAAACAATTTCTTCGCTGTGACGTTTGAATTTGCACTGCGCTCTAATTTTACCGATATCGGGAATTTTATGTTCACTGTAGGACGTATAAGTCTCTTGGTATGAGATTCATGAATTTCGAGTTTTAATTTGTCTGCTACTCTTCGTGGTAGTACGTTGCATTGTGCTTCAGAGTTCAACTTGAATTTGATGAGAGTTTTTTTCAACAAGGATGCTTTCGGTCCAATCGTCGTTTACATCTGAATCTACTTTCGCTATGTATAAATCATGCTTGTAACTTAGCTGATTTACGAATGCATTGGAGTCGTTGCTGCTGTTTCCATTTGAATCATTTCTAGATGAATCGCTACTCTCCTCGATGATTTCACCCACTTTTTTTTTGCTTACGAGATTTGAAAACTATCGCAAAATGTCCCTATTTATGACATTTATTGCATTTATGGTTGCATGTTGGGCAGTGATCCTTCGAATGAATCTCTCCACAACGGCCACAGAGTTTAGCTTTACTGCTGCTGCTAGATTTTCTACTTTTGTTTGATTTAAATAATGCATTTACTTGGACTATAATGTTTTGAGTTTTCAATAATTGCTTGCTAGCTTGTTCACTAATTCGGCATATGCTAATCGCTTTTTTTAAGTCAAAATGATCCGTGTTCAACAGCTTTTCCCGAACTACGTCGCTACGAATTCCGATCACTAATTTGTTACCAAAGGAAAATTTGTTTGCTTGAGTTTTGATTTTCGTCACGAATTCCTCAATAAATTCTCCTTCGGCTTGGTGCAGCTGGTTGAATTTGTAACATTCATATGTCACATTCGTTGCTTTGGTAAATGCTGTATAAAAATTTGCAATTACGATGTTTACATTTTTGGCTTCATTATCCGTTAGCTTGAAAGTGTCAAACTCTCGAAGGGCGTCCGTACCAATTGTACAAAGAAACGAAGCTGCTTGCATTTCTGGCGATTTCTCTTTAAGTGTCACCACTCACTGTCGATCTTGAACTCGAACACGAACCTGGTACAAACGTCCTCTGACACACACACTTCACATACATGTGAAGAAAACCGGTCCACTTGTACCAGGTGCGGAACGTCTGGAACCACATTCTGGGTCCCTTTTCGGTGCTCGACGGTGAAATTAAAGGACTGTAGTTTCAGGCTCCATCGTGCTAGTTTCCCACACAAGTCTTGTTGGTTCATTAACCACTTCAGACTTGCGTGTTCGGTAATGATGGTGAACGGCAGCCCTTCGATATATGCCCGAAATCTTTTAACGCTTTGCACCGCAGCTAAGCATTCCAATTCGGTAACGCTATAGTTGCGCTGCGCAGCATTTAGCTTTAGAGACATATAAGCGATGGGGTGCTCACCACCATTATCGTCCTTCTGGAACAAAACACTTCCAACTCCAGTGTTACTAGCATCACACTGAATATGGAAGTGCTTTGTAAAGTCAGGATTAACTAGCACGGGAGCGGAAACTAACAGCTGTTTCACTCGCTCAAAGAAATCACTGGCTCCTGCTGTCCATTTGAAGGAACGCTTACCTTTTAGCAAATCCGTTATAGGGGTAATGTAATAGACGAGAAATTCGGGATAAAACGTCGATACCAACCTGCCATTCCCATAAACCGTCTCACGTCTTTTGCACTTTTGGGCTCTGGGTATGAAATGATACCGGAGACCTTGTCAGGGTCTGTCATAAGGACACCATCACTAACCACATAGCCAAGGTATCTGATTTCTTTTTGGATAAACTTGCTTTTCTCCACGTTGACGGTTAGACCGGCCTCTTTGAGCAAATTTGCAACCCTCGAGAGGAGTTCTAAGTGTTCCTCAAAGGTGGAACTGGTGACAAGCAAGTCATCCAAATGGACAAACACCTTGTCTTGTAGCTCATGTGGTATAACCTTATGCATGAGCCTGCACATGGTCTGCAGCGCATTGCAGAGACAAGGCATTACCGTGAAATGGTATAGGGGCCTGCCAGGAACGGTAAACGCAGTCTTCTCCCGAGATTCCACGTCCAACGGAATCTGCCAGAAAGCGTCCTTCAAATCCAGAGCCGAGATGAGTTTTCTGGATTGCATCCTTGCCAGCAATCCCTCGATGAGCGGCAATGAATACGCATCTTTAATGGTAACCTCATTTAACCGTCGAGCATCGAGACACAGACGCACTTTCCCAGGTTTCCTCACCAGTGTCACTGGAGAGCTCCAGGCGCTCCGTTCTGTTCGGGCTGTCGGTTGTTGTGAGTCGTTTGGTATTTTTCTAAGGTGGCTATTACACTTTAAAAGTTCTTTTGCAAATATCTTTTATAAAAGATATTTTTAAAGAACTTTTATAGTGTAATATCCGCCCAAGAAAAGATTTGCGACATGAGCGTTGCTTGTTTCAAGTACTTTTCTTACAAGCTTGCACACTTTCCCTCTTAGGCGGCTAGTATCATTCATAAAAGTTGTTTTAAAATATCATGCACCAAAAAAAAAATTAATCGATAAGGATGGAATGGTTTGCGGACGGCTCACCAGCTCTCGCGCTCGCATCGGGGTCCAGGTGTAATGGGACCCTCGGCCTCTGGTTTCGTATCACCGACAGATCATTACTCATCAGGTCCTGTCATCGATCTACCGGTGAAAGCAGCAGTACCAGGATATGGTCCATTACAGGTGGTTCATTACGTAAGTTGCACTGTGTAGGCTAAAATTTAGTACAGAAAGGGTGCACCAAGTAGAAGGAACTGATAAACGGCCGTAACAGATGATCCACTCTTATTACCTACACTTTCGATTTCTTTCGCCCTTGTTTGTGTCACTCCGCGTCAGTGTTTCTTAACCTCTGTCTATTCAGTCAGCATATTATTAATATTGACCAGGAACAGTGTTCAATTTAATTGCTCAAAACGCTGAAGTGAAATGCTTAATAATCTCTACCAACGTCTCCCTCATTCCCTCTGGGCATTGACTCTGTTCGTTGCCTGGCTTTACTGAATTAAATTCCACATAGTAAGTACATCCGTCGGCTATATCTGTCTAGCCACTTGTGAAATTTCTTCGCAACTTTATCAAAGCGAAGCAATCATATTTCTAATGAGTGGGGAACGTTAAGAAGCGACGTTCATTTTAATTCTCGTGACACGACTGACCTATTAATATCCCACCGTCACCGAATAGGAATGAGCTCGACAGAAAACTCCTACAGTACTCGAACTTTTAGGTAAATCAATTGAGTCCAAGTAAAAGACGTCGGCAAACTCTCCCTGGAATTTTAAACCGTCAGGGAATAAAAGGTTCGCTCCAATACTCAACCCGCCCTTCGACGACGTAGGAGGAAAATTCCTTGGATACAATTGCCAATACTGTCTGCGTACTTTACAGCACTGCTCGAAGTTACACAGAATTTAAAAATGACCTTTTAAAATTCAACGAAAAAGACTATCCAAATTAGTGTCTTCGACTCTATCACAAACTGCACAAGAATATCTTCATTAGGCTAATTAGGAACTTACTGATGAACTTTTGCTACAAAGAGCACTCGTGCAAGAACCAGAGATAGTGTAGTTGCCAGTTTGCCAGTGTACCGGAGAAACGAGCCCATTCATGAGGAAAATCATGGCATAGAACCCGACAAACTCTGTATAATTGGAAGCCTTGCAGGCTTGTGCCTCAACTAAAGCTGAGCCTACGTCGCGTCGTTGTCGTTTTTCGTTTCGCCTCCCGAATTATGAGTGAAAATGCCCTTTGTTCGCAAAGTCTGCTCACATTCCCAGTACTACCCGGTCGTTTGCATTTTGGAAAATCTTGGAATGGATTTTCGGATGTCGTATGCCAAAAGTCCATCATCATCATCAACATTATAGACATCGACGTCGTTCAAGCCCATATGTTTATCAAGACGTATGCCCCGAGTCATACAGCCATTGTTACATATTCCTCATCTTTCACCGACAATACTTGGTATATTTACGAGTATATGAAGATACGCTAAGTAGACTTAATAGTGTTTAGTTAATAGAAGCAAAAGTCATTCAGCTCCAGCTCCTCGAGAGCCCGTCATAAGAAGGAGCATAAGATGGTGCGGAGCGAATCGACATGACAAGATACAAAGATACAATACAACCGAATCGTCGTCAACATGGCATCTTAATGTGATAATGTCAAATATACTTAATTGAATGATACAATATCGTAGCACGTCGGTTTATTTAGGAATTTCAACAATTCAACGGATGAATGTGGTGGCGCGAGAATATTTGTTGATATAATTTTGTGGCCTGCTTTTTTGTATATGGTCCCTGTAGAGTGCATAGCCGCACTTCAGAGATGAATAGAAAAAATTACAAGATGTATAAATAGACCTGACAAGTGTCAAAATGTAGATTTGTAATTAACGCCCGCGAAATGGACAGAAATTAGGGTGATCTGAAAAAAAAAAAAAAAAAAAAAACAAAGAATCGTACCTATTAGTTCATCATCATCTGTAAACTGATGACGAGTATCTCACTACATGCAGATACATCGGGACATGCATGTCTTATGAGATGACTACCGAGTGCGTGGAACGTGTCGAAGATATCGGCGAATGTTTTATTAAAATCCCAGTATCGTTAATTATACTGGATGAAATCAGTCAACAAAACAAGTTCCACGTATTCGGTGGGACCATTTCATGTACCATGCCACGCAAATGGCCTTCGAGTTAACCCTCCCAAGGCAGTTGCAGCTTTACTAAGAATACATATGTATCTCAGACAAATCAGGTGCTCCCCTGATGTACAATGTAGGAGCGACCGGTAGCTCTGCGTTGAGGCACCAGTCTCATGTCTGACTACCGACGTTTCGGGTTGGAATCCCGTTCCGGACGCCGTTCGTGGCCATGGATGTTGTTTGTTGTCTTCCCCCTGTGGTGCGGGGCGTAGTAATAAGTCACAGCATCTCCCGACTTGTCGCAGGTAGGCGGCTAGAAATGGGAGAGTAGGAGGTGCAGGCTGGCAACTGCATTCTCCAAAACGTTTATGCCAATGAAACGTCAACTGGGTCATATGGAACGGATGACGCGCTATGTCTCACAACGGGCTAGGACCATTGAGTAGTAGTAATGTACAATCTACCCTTGGCAGACAACGTTCTGGGGGTCATTCTTGATAAAAAAAAACTGCTCTGATCAGAGCATCTGAAAGAAGTATCAAACAAAGCCCCTAGATCTCTATGGATATGCAGACAATTGTAGACAAGACGTGGGTAATCAAACCTTCTATCGTTCTCTGGATTTACATGGCAATCGTTGGACCCATGCTAGAATATGGTGTATTTGTATGGTGGAAGAGAGCCTGTACAGTAACTGGCAGATCTAACCTAGGTAAAATTCAGAGACTTGTTGCTGTTAATTGCCTTGACCCCTCCAGGGGCATGGGCGGGTCAACATCTCTAGCATTTCTATGCCTTGTTGATGTTTCATAGCATATCTATTTTTCGGAAGTGCAGTTGCTAGCATGCACCTCTTATCCGCGCCGTCTTTATACTGACAAGCTCGGAGCACTGTGAGAGTTTTATTAGTACTCACATGCAGTTTTCGATCGCGCCGAAATTTGAACTCCAGTATCGTAGAGCGGTGACCGAGCGACCACGGCCACCGAGCGCGATCATGTCTACCGGAGTTATTCACTCCTGCCCTTCTGTGGCGCTAGAGGCACTGAAGCAGAACTGATGATCCTCAGATTGAAGGCTTGCGATGCCCTCACTAAGCTGAATCCGGATCAGGAAAGTTGGCTCAGTGAGAGCTGCATAGCCAGCATGCAATCGGACCATCTGCTGAAAGAATCATCCAGCTTTTCAACACTTTAATCTGGAGCAGTGAATACTGCTTGGAGGAATATTCCACTCTCCTTCCAGATACCATAAAGTGGTTCATGGATGGATCAAAGACGGGTAATGGCACGGGTGCCAGAATAGTTGGCCCTAACCCCAGGGTATTTCTATACCTGTGGGTAGGCTCACCACAGTGTACCAGGCGGAAGTACATGCCATCGAGTTGTGTGCGGAGCTGTACTGAAATCTGAATTCTGTAGCAAGAATGTATTGTAGCTATATTTACTGACAGCCTGGCAAGCTGTCTCTTCGAAACTAGTGCCTACTATGTTAAGCATAAGGATCACCACAAAATCAGTTGGTCCTCTGTTGATCGGCGCAGAAGACAAAATCAGATCGACCACTTTGCCATTAGTAAAAGATTCAAGAGTTACCTCCTGGACGTGCTAAACAAGAAGGGTGCCGATATTGGGATGGGAAGAAACCATTATTGCGTATTGCAGTCGTGCGCTGCAAATTCAACACCGCTCGACTAAAAAATCCAGCTGTCTCACGACAATATAATAACCATCTTGTGCAAAAAGCAGCTGAGATAACTAGTCACTCAGATAGTGACACAAATGAAAACTGGGATAAAAATAAAAAGTGCGTACATTGATAGCGCAACTACATATCATCCTTGGCATAAACCCGGATTGCCGGAATAAACCCTTGATGTCCGACGCTTTATGGTTTATGGCAGCGGATTGTTTAAAGAAAAGAACTGAAGGTTCGTCTGACTGCAGCATCAGACGACAGTCGAAGCAGCATCGAACTCCTTTACCGACAGAAAGCTCGAGAAGTTCAACCTATTGTGCGACGCAATAAAAGAGTTTATGCAAATTCTCTTTTAGCCTCAGCAGAAGAAGCCGCAATAAGTAACAACTTAAACGCCGTATACGGTGTCATCAAAGAGTTTACAGGTGGTTGTAACTCCTACCAACATTCGGTGAAGGATAATGATGGAAAGATACTTATCTTCGAAGATGATCAAATGAGACGGTGGAAAGAACACTGCGGTGCGGTCTTGAACCGTGTAACCTCTGGTGAAGTTCCCCTTATATACATAATTTAGCTAAGCACCAAAATGCGTATACGGTCCACTGCCCCGACTAAAGAGGAAATAGTTACTGCCATTATTGCACTAAAACGAGGAAAGGCCCCTGGACTCGACGGTATCCCTGGCGAACTTTATTAAGCAGCGCCAAGCGTAACTGCCGATTTGCTGCACTTGTTGCCACTTGTTGATAAAGCGTGGAATACAGAGACCTTTGTCACTGACAATGAGTGGAAGGGAGGTTCGATCATCAAACTTCCGAAGAAGAGTAGCCTCACAGACTGTAATAATTAGAGAGGTATATGTGTGCTTCCTGCCATTGCCAAGATAATAGCTAAAATCGTCCTGGAAAGACTAAAGGCTCACTTAGAAAGCACAATTGATGAAGAGCAGGCTGGTTTTCGATTCGGATTCTTCTGTGTCGATTACATTAACACCTTGCAAATTATCATCGAGCAATGCACTGAATACGATTTTCCGCTTCACTGGTTTTTAATCGATTTCGAGAAGGCTTTCGATAGCGTGAACCTCGATTCTTTATGGGCGGCCTTGCGCCAAAGAGGCATCCCCGAGAAGCTTGTGGTTTTTATTAAGGCAGCCTATGACGGCGCGAAATGTCGCGTTCTGCATAAGGGTAAGGTATCGGGGGAGTTTGAGATTTGCAGCGGAGTTCGGCAGGGGTCCATCTTCTCACCGATCCTATTCCTCATTGTGATCGGCGATGTATTGCATGCAGCCCTGTCCGGAGTAGACAGAGGAATTCAATGGACTTTGACATCTTATCTACAACTTCTTGGCTACGCAGATGACATATGCCTACTCTCCCACAAAATCATGGATATGTCCGCACTGGCGTTAGGTCTCGAAAGGGAGGCAATCAAGGTTGGCCTAAAGATTAATACCAAGAAGACCAAAGTTCTTAGCCCGCCATTGCCAAAAAAAAATCTACAAATGTTGCCATCAATATTAATGGGCAGCCTATGGAGAAGGCGGACAATTTTTTCTACTGGGTGGCATTGTTGCCGAAAATGGTGGTATGGAGCATGACATCGCTCATCATCATCATCGTGGCGCGACGGCCCGACGTCGGGCCTTGGCCGCCTGGATCATTGTCCTCCAATTATCTCGGTCACGTGACCGCGTCCTCCAATTTTGGGAGCCCAGCAGCTGCGCGGCGTCCACACCTACTGAGCTCTCCCAACGAGATCTCGGTCGTCCTCGCAGTCTCGTTCCGTCGACTCGTTCTGCATTCATTACTCTCTTAGGCATGCGATCATCGTCCATTCTTTGTACATGCCCTGCCCATTGAAGTCGTTGTAGTTAGACGATTTTCGAGACTTGCAGCTCATCGTACATTTCATACAACTCATGGTTGTACCGGATGCGCCATCCATCTCGATCGCAAACAGCCCCGAAAATTCGCCGTAGAACCTTACGTTCGAAAGTGTCTAGCATGTTTTCGGAGGCTTGAGTTAGGGTCCATGCTTCGCAGCCATAGCATAGCACTGGTCGTATAATGGTTTTGTACACGCGGAGCTTCGTGTTTCTGTGCACATGTTTCGATTTCATTATGGGGAGAACCGAGAAAAAAGTCTTATTAGCTAACTGTATCCGTCGCTTGATTTCGTCAGTTTCGTTGGCGTCTCTTGACAGGTTGCAACCCAGGTAAATGAAGTTGTTCACGAACTCGATGTTGAGGTCCCCCACGTTGATGCTCGGTTGTGCAGGTGTCCTTGTCACCGATTGCATCATTATTTTAGTTTTACCCTCGTTAATACGTAATCCAACTTCCTTTGCAGCGGTATCGAGCGTATGCAGAAGTTCTTCTGCGTCAGCCAATCTTCGGGACATGATGTTGATGTCGTCGGCGTACGCTGCTAATTGTGTCGACTTGATGAGCAGCGTCTTGCTGTTGTCCATATTCATGGCCCGAATAACGTATTCCAGTGCTAGGTTGAAGAGCGTCGGTGCCAGTCCATCGCCCTGTTTCAAACCAGTGCGTGTTTCAAATAGATCAGTAAGTCTATTCTGGATCCTGACTTGTGAGACGGAGTTGGTCATCGTCATCTTTGTCAGTCGCACTAATTTTGCTGGTATACCAAATTGCAGCATGATGTTGTACAGTACTCCACGATCGATACTGTCGTATGCCTGCTTGAAGTCGACAAAGATTTGGTATACGTTTACGTTGTATTCCCAGCACCTCTGGAGTATCAGTTTGACTGAGAAGAGCTGATCGGTTGTGGAGCGACCAGGTCTGAAACCGCTTTGATATTCGCCAATGACTCGTTCTGCGTACGGTTTTATTCTATTTTCCAGAATTTTCGTCAAAATTTTATAGGACGTACAAACTAGTGAGATGCCCCTGTAATTCTCACACCGCAATTTATCTCCCTTTTTATGGATTGGACAGATGATGCTTCTGCGCCAATCGTCTGGGATCTCCTCGTTCTCCCATACTCGCAGGAGTAATTGATGTATGGCATCAACTAGACTCGTTCCACCGAATCTTAGCAGTTCAGCTGGGATCTCGTCAGCGCCCGGCGCTTTATTTCGTTTTAGTGACCGCAACGCGAGATCAACTTCCTCTACTGTCGGGGGTTGAATGGGTGGGCCTAGATCAACAATATCATCGAGAGCTTCCTGTGTGGGGATGTTAGATGGTCGGTTTAGAAGCTCTTCAAAATAAGAGGCCCATCGTTTGTTAATACCATCGGTGTCGCTGATGATGTTTCCATCCTTGTCCTTACAAAGGCTAGTCCTGGGTTGGTAGCCGTTCTTAATTGTATTTACTAGTTTGTACGCTTGTCTGGTGTTCCTATTAGCTAAGTGTTCGTTTATGTTCAGCAACTGCTCGTCAAAGTATTTACGTTTCTTACGTCTAATTATTCTATTCGATATTCGCCGTAGCTCGTCATATTTTTCTCTTCTGGCTCTGGTTCCTCGTTGAATCCATTGTCTGTAGGCCTCGTTTTTCGCGTCAAGTGAATTTTTGCATTCTTCGTCGAACCAGTCATTTCGCGCTCGCCGGGCTTTATATCCCACGACCTTCTCTGCGACATCCTTGATGGTACCCTTGAGTTCTTCCCAGAACCCATGGACGCCTGTGTTGCTGATGTTGTGTAGGATAGGTGATAGTTTTTCCTCAAGGGCGGTAGTATACGCCACCGCTGTAGCATCACTCAAGAGCTTATCAACCGCAAAGATTTTGGGAGGGCTGATTCTTGACTGGTGCACTGAGGAAATTCTACATCTGTAGGTCGTCTTCACCAAGTGATGATCTGAGTCGCAGTTTGCTCCTCGATAGGAGCGGACATCCATGACACTAGACGCCCATCTCCTGCAAATGAGGACGTGGTCAATTTGGTTGACGGTATGTGCGTCTGGAGACTTCCAGGTCTGACATCGCTCGTCGTATCCAAAATTGGCAAAGCGGTTATCTCAGCATCAATACCAAGCTGGGCCTGTTTTGCTTCCTGGTACTGTCTATGCTTTTGTATTTTGTGAAAAGTTTCCGTAAGAGTTACCAGAAAGCTGCAAGTTTTCGTCAACTCATGTCTGTCAAATTATAAGAATTTTCTGGCCCGGAACAATACCAAACGGAGAGCTAAGTCGGCGTACGGGTCAGATGGAAATCGACGAATTGATACGCAGGCGAAAATGGCAGTGGATAGGTCGCACATTGCAGAAGAGTGATAATTCTATATCTGTCCGTAATGGCGTTAGATCTTGAGAAGGAGGCTACCAAGGTTACCAAGGCTTTTAGCCCGCTATTTCGAAAAATGAATCCTACACCTATTGCCATCTATATGGGTGGATAGGTTACACTTTCTAGAAGAATGATAATTGCATTGCTTTGCATGTAATGAAATGGAACCCCATTTCCAACCAAGGCCGACCAAGAGGGGGTCCTAAAATCACATGGCAATGGTCTGTGACACAGGAGTGTAGCGCGCTGGGTAAGTCTTTTAGTGAGTTGCGCCCCATTGCCCAGAACAGAGTACGGTAACGCGCAGGAGTAGTTGACGCGCTATGCCCCACTATGAGTTAAGGCAAAGTAGTAGAAGCTAGTGCGTAGCTGCCAGAATACATTACAAAAAGTTGGCTCCTCAAATATGGTAACGTTATACTGAGTTCCTGGCCACGTCGGCATTTCTTGGAATGAACAGGCTGATGAGCTGGCCAGGATGGCCTCGGACACGCCCTTTTGTGGACCTGTGTCCTTGAAGTTCCGCCAGTAAGTCCATCAGAAACTGGGAGCGTACTGAGGCTACCTTCCAGTGGGATCATCTCCAAGCAATATATTCATATCGATTACTCGCAAAGCAGGGCAAATAATCTTTTAAACTTCTAATTGGACATTCTTGCCTAAGAGGTTACTTAAAAATCATGGGTATGGTATCGGACGCTGCCATTTCTGCAAAGACGATGATGAAACGTCACTGCACGTTTTTTTGCGAGGCATTGTCCCAACGTCGCCAAGTACACCTTGTCATCGTTTTCCTTAAAGCAGATGACATTGCTTCGAACCTGCTCACACTTTTAAGTAAATTTATTGGCGCGATCAAGCTTGATCGACAGGCCTAGGCCTGGGGCTATAGCACAATATTCCGTCTGACCTCGGGGCTAGTGAGTTTTTTGGCGCCTGCATCCCCTCTCTCAATTTAATCTAATCCATGTACCGATGTATCTGCATGCAGTTTAAGTAGATTAAATGTATGTAACTTTTAAACTGTTTGATGAATTTTGCTGAAATTAGATCAGGACCTAGCCCACCAATTAGGTGAGTTAGCTTCTTCCGTTATTTAGATATTTAGCTTACAAAATTTGGTCATTGCACAGCTTAACTTTTGAATGGGTTAATGAACTTTGCTGGAATTTAGTAGGAACCTGCTCCTCACTAAAAGTCAACAATTTAGACAAGTTGTAACTGATGTTTTGGTGGGCATCCGAAGATGACCGTGGGGACGGAGTCTAATGTTGAATAATGACCACGAAGGACGGGCCGTTCCATATGGCAAAGAAAAAGGCCTCTCAACGAGGTATGCAGCAGCCTATGCTTGCTGTAGCTCAGTTCGAAAGATGTAGGCGGGGTTTTCGCTGCTCGGTGCCCCTATCCTTTATGTAATAACAAAAATGCATAGGCCTGGGGAAGACAACATAAACACGGGAGGTAAAAATATGGAATAAAAAAAATGAGGCGATAAGGATGGAATGGTTGGCGGGCGGCTCACTTGCGCTCGCGCTCGCATCGGGATCCAGGTCTAATGGAACCTTCAGCCTCTGGTTTCGTACCACCGACAGAGCATTACTCATCAGGTGCTGCCATCGATCTGCCGGTGTAAGCAGCACTAGCAGACCAGAATGTGGTACATTACAAAGTTTCACTTAGCCAGTTTATGTAGTTATATACATACGTAGAAATATTTTTCTAATAAAATTCTGCCGTTATATGGCTGTAACTTTTGAAAAAGTTGATGGATTTGGCTGAAAATGAATATGAGCCTCGTCCTTACTAACGCCCATCAATTTTATAAGTTTTACCCGTTACCGATTTCTTTTCGAAAATCAGTCAAAATCCGATTTTTACTTTAGCGTTAAATATCTTAAGACGCGTACACATAATTTTATGCGACTTTCTTCACCTGTTCCGTTTTCTGCACCAAATGTATGAAGTCTTAACGTTCCCTGAGCACAATGTTATTGACAATCTCGGACTTATGTCAAAGGCAAGAAAAATGTCCATCTAAGACAAATGTTAGAAAAATCTCAGGCCAGATTGAACGCAGCAGCAGCGGCATCGGCAGCAGCAGCGGTGGTAGCAACAAAAACAACAGGTAGATATGTCGCGATGACACAGCGGCGATGACAGGTCGCTGTGTCATCGCGACAGATCCACCTGTTGTTGTTGTTGCTGCCACCGTTGCTGCTGCCGATGCCGCTGCTGCTGCGTCCAATCTGGTTATGGCCTCAGACTTAAAGCAAATGCAAGATTTCTTTAAGCTAAGACCGCCTTTTTAAATACAAAATCGGTCACGGCACGGATTTAAGTTAAGCGAAGAAGATAAAAGTTAGGTATGATAACATGTGAACAGTATTATTATACCCTTCACGGATGTGATAGGGTATATTAACTTTGTCATGAAGTTTGCAGCGCACAGAAGGAAGCATCTCCGACCATATAAACTATATAGGTCAGTATGACGAGGAATGTACGCTCCCTGAACAAACCGGGGGCCGAGAAGGCCCTCCTTCAACAGGTTGAAAAGTAGAAACTGAGCATTACTGCAGTCCAGAAAACAAATTGGCTCGGCAGCGAGGTCAATGACAAGAAATCGCACACAACTTTTATAGGTGGCAAACCATCGGGCCGCAAGGAGTTTGGAGTAGCATTTATAGTGAACAATCGCCTCAAACCGCAAATTACTGACTTCAAACCCATAAATGAACGGCTGTGTGCGATTCGCATCAAGACTTCGCATCAAGACTCGATTCTTCAATCTCTGGCTCATCAATGTGCACGCCCCCACTGAAGTTAAAGAAGACGCAGTAAAAGACGAGTTCTACGCCCGCCTTGAAACTCTCTTCGACTCAATTCCAACAAACTACGTCAAATTGCTGCTGGGAGACTTTAACGCGAAAGTCGGAAATGAAAGTTGGCACCGGGGGACCACTGGAGGCCACAGCCTCCATGAAGAATGTAACGATAACGGCCAGCGACTTATCGACTTTGCCTGCAGCAGGAATCTAGTCGTGAGCTCTACGTGCTTCCCGCATCGACGCATTCACAAGCAGACCTGGAAGTCTCCAGACGCACATACCGTCAACCAAATTGACCACGTCCTCATTTGCAGGAGATGGGCGTCTAGTGTTATGGATGTCCGCTCCTATCGAGGAGCAAACTGCGACTCAGATCATCACTTGGTGAAGACGACCTACAGATGTAGAATTTCCTCGGTGCACCAAGCAAGAATCAGCCTTCCCAAAATCTTTGCGGTTGATAAGCTTTTGAGTGATGCTACAGCGGTGGCGTATACTACCGCCCTTGAGGAAAAACTATCACCTATGCTACACAACATCAGCAACACAGGCGTCCATGGGTTCTGGGAAGAACTCAAGGGTACCATCAAGGATGTCGCAGAGAAAGTCGTGGGATATAAAGCCCGGCGAGCGCGAAATGACTGGTTCGACGAAGAATGGAAAAATTCACTTGACGCGAAAAACGAGGCCTACAGACAATGGATTCAACGAGGAACCAGAGCCAGAAGAGAAAAATATGACGAGCTACGGCGAATATCGAATAGAATAATTAGACGTAAGAAACGTAAATACTTTGACGAGCAGTTGCTGAACATAAACGAAAACTTAGCTAATAGGAACACCAGACAAGCGTACAAACTAGTAAATACAATTAAGAACGGCTACCAACCCAGGACTAGCCTTTGTAAGGACAAGGATGGAAACATCATCAGCGACACCGATGGTATTAACAAACGATGGGCCTCTTATTTTGAAGAGCTTCTAAACCGACCATCTAACATCCCCACACAGGAAGCTCTCGACGATATTGTTGATCTAGGCCCACCCATTCAACCCCCGACAGTAGAGGAAGTTGGTCTCGCCTTGCGGTCACTAAAACGAAATAAAGCGCCTGGCGCTGACGAGATTCCAGCTGAACTGCTAAAATTCGGTGGAACGAGTCTAGTTGATGCCATACATCAATTACTCCTGCGAGTATGGGAGAACGAGGAGATTCCAGACGATTGGCGCAGAAGCATCATCTGTCCAATTCATAAAAAGTTAGATAAACTGCGGTGTGAGAACTACAGGGGCATCTCACTAGTTTGTACGTCCTATAAAATTTTGACGAAAATTCTGGAAAATAGAATAAAACCGTACGCAGAACGAGTCATTGGCGAATATCAAAGCGGTTTCAGACCTGGGCGCTCCACAACCGATCAGCTCTTCTCAGTCAAACTGATACTCCAGAGGTGCTGGGAATTCAACGTAAACGTATACCAAATCTTTGTCGACTTCAAGCAGGCATACGACAGTATCGATCGTGGAGTACTGTACAACATCATGCTGCAATTTGGTATACCGGCAAAATTAGTGCGACTGACAAAGATGACGATGACCAACTCCGTCTCACAAGTCAGGATCCAGAATAGACTTACTGATCTATTTGAAACACGCACTGGTTTGAAACAGGGCGATGGACTGGCACCGACGCTCTTCAACCTAGCACTGGAATACGTTATTCGGGCCATGAATATGGACAACAGCAAGACGCTACTCATCAAGTCGACACAATTAGCAGCGTACGCCGACGACATCAACATCATGTCCCGAAGATTGGCCGACGCAGAAGTGCTGCTGCATACGCTCGATACCGCTGCAAAAGAAGTTGGACTACGTATCAGTGAGGGTAAAAGTAAAATAATGATGCAATCGACGACAAGGACACCTGCACACCGAGCATCAATGTGGGGGACCTCAACATCGAGTTCGTGAACAACTTCATTTACCTGGGTTGCAACCTGTCAAGGGACGCCAACGAAACTGACGAAATCAAGAGACGGATACAGTTAGCTAATAAGACTTTTTTCTCGGTTCTCCCCATAATGAAATCGAATCATGTGCACAGAAACACGAAACTCCGCGTGTACAAAACCATTATACGACCAGTGCTATGCTATGGCTGCGAAGCATGGACCCTAACTCAAGCCTCCGAAAATATGCTAGACACTTTTGAACGTAAGGTTCTACGGCGAATTTTCGGGGCTGTTTGCGATCGAGATGGATGGCGCATCCGGTGCAACCATGAGTTGTATGAAATGTACGATGAGCTGCAAGTCTCGAAAATCGTCAAACTACAACGACTTCAATGGGCAGGGCATGTACAAAGAATGGACGATGATCGCATGCCTAAGAGAGTAATGAATGCAGAACGAGTCGACGGAGCGAGACTGCGAGGACGACCGAGATCTCGTTGGGAGAGCTCAGTAGGTGTGGACGCCGCGCAGCTGCTGGGCTCCCAAAATTGGAGGACGCGGTCACGTGACCGAGATAATTGGAGGACAATGATCCAGGCGGCCAAGGCCCAACGTCGGGCTGTCGCGCCACGGTGATGATGAGTATGACGAGGCGAATCGATTAAGCTTTGTCCGTCTGTTCGTCTGGCTGTCTGTTTCTATGCAAACTAGTCCCTCAGTTTTAAAGCTATCGAGCTGAAATTTTGTACAGAGCCTTCTTTTTTGCACACAGTATATATGTCGGAACCAACGAAATCGGACTACTACGTCATATAGCTGCCATAAGAACGACCGGTCCAAAAATTCGTCTTTGTGAGAAAAACTTTTTCATTTCTACAGATAGATTTTTAAAATTTCACAAGGATCAATAGTATGTGTAGTCAAATTTCATTCCCGAATTTGGTTGGAATTGGATCACGTTATCGTATAGCTGTCATAGGAGCGATCGTTCCAAAAGCAAGTTCTTATTAGAAAAACTTTCTTATTTCTGAAGATATCTTTACCAAATTTAATATTATTTATTCATATTGACCATCCAACCATGTTCCTAAATTTCATTGAAATCGGTTTACTATTTCATATACCTCTCATAGGAATAATGGAATCGGAACAAGTTTTACTACCAATTTCAAAGTAGCAAATGCACCATAACTCATAACGAACGTATGATACGCGAAGCGTGAAGGGTATCATACTTTCGGCCAACTAGCCGAAGGCTAGCTTGTTTATCATTTGAGATTATATATAAAAAACCTGTTTTCCTAGAAAAACTGAAGAGCTTCTTAGTGTTTAAGAATGACTATTATATATAATGACTATTCATATAAAGCTCTCAAAGAAAATATTACCTGTAGACATATTTGTGTAAAACAAGACATTCCCGTTTTTTATTTGTTATGAAAGGATACTATCTTCTAAAACTTCGTGCACAACAAAACAAACTACATAATAACAAAAACCTAGGAAATTTAATTCAGTAATGTTCAACCGGATAAAAGAGAGATTATATCTGTTTGATGAAGATACGCGTAAGAAGTTCTAAGTGTCATTTCCTGTAGCGCTAAGAGTTGTTTTCGTGGAAACAAGTGGAAAAAATCCTGAATACTGTAAACATTTACAAAGCAAATAGAATGTGCTTCTGGTGTTGTATCTTTCATTTGAAAGATTATGACATGGTTTCAGGGATCATAACCAATTTAAGATTGTCTCTGTGTATTTATTTACTTTTTTTTTTTAAGAATAGTTATAGAAATAACATCGGGATAAGAAATATAGTATTATGACAAGTAAATTACACTTATGGCTGGAAGCGTTTTTCGTTTAGAGAGTTAACACCAAACTATGTCAAACGGCTACTGAAGATTGGGATAACAAGCATTCTAAGTCAGAAATACACGCAACTAGCTAACGCTCGATGTTCAACAAATAGCGACCGTACTTTACACTGGCTCGTTGTGCGATACAAGCTGATTAGCTGCTTTCTGGCTGGGTACGCAGATAACTTGTCAGCACACATAGACATCAATATAGGTCCGTTGTGATACTACCAGGATACAGCCTCTCTTACCCTTACAGTTAAAACCATCAAGAGCTAATAATAAAACGATGGAGTTTTTCAACAGCTGCGCTTTCCAGTTCGTCCAAGTCAGTGAAGAAATGGGATCCAAGTATCGAGCTCCTCCCCTCTAACGAGGCATTGCCCAGTGGTAACACCCACTACCGAACCAATATGCTTTCTATTTAGCGAGAGTCGGATTACGTATCGAGTGACGTCAAGTCTGGGCCACATCGACCCATTTGTATGGCAGCTATTGTCATCAATCCATCCATCCAATCCATGCCCATAATAATCGGCTCAGATTTGACTATCAGTTTACATGAAGCAATGGACACGTAGAAGACGTTGGAGAACGCAAACGCGATCACATTAGCCTGGCAATTACCTTCCAAGCCACTGTGGCTAGGAACCCAACAGAGAACAATGTAATAATAGCTCTCCATTTCGGGGAGGGATGATCGACAATGTCAATACCACTGTCTTTGAAGGTTCGTTTTGCTAGAAATGTTCCCTTTGGCGAAGTGTTTGATCCATAGGTATATTTACATTGTTGTCTCTGAAGTAAGTTTTTACGGTTGTGTCACTTTTTTTCTTAACTATTTGAAGTGGCAGCTTCGAATTTGAAGTCATAACTTTAATCGGTCAATATTTTCCAATACGTAGAATTCTTATGTCACCTGCTGTTATATTAGTTGAATGCAACGTTCGATTTATTATAACCACGGCTTTATTCATATCTTCCTCTGTATTCGACTCCTGAATTCCATGGAGGATGACGTTAGTTGATCGTTTCCTGCGGTCATCAATTTCCAAAATGATATCCTCCATAACTAAAGGGTCCGATTCTGCATGTCGGTTCTACTTGATTCCCAGTTTCAATTGGTTTATTTCGTCTCTAAGCGAATTAACCAACGACGAGAGTGCATTTCACTGATTATCTCTTGTCGTACAGAAAAACTCATTCTTTTTCGAAGAAGAAGATGCTTTTAGGTGCAAGTGCTTGCGTTCTTGATAAGCCAGTAGACTCCGTATGTTGTGGTCTTTCGCACAATTCGCAATGTAAGAAATCTTCACCAGGCTTGCAATTTTTTCGGCACATTGTACATTCGTACAAGTTGACTACTGCCATTTTCAATCAACAAAGTAATTCAACTAGAGTATTAAGTAAGGCTGTCACTCAATAACTCAAATAGTACTCATTCAAACAGTCCTCACTCAAACGACTAAACTTAATCCCAAAATCACGCAATCGCAAGATAGTAGAAGAGAATATGATGTGAATTCTTTTCAGGGACCGCAATCAATATTGATTAAGGACAATACTATAAGTAAAGCTTTCAGTTGGCGATCGATGATAATCTCGTTCTCGTAGTAGGTAGTTAGTGTAGTGATGTGTTGATTGTCGACAAAGTCACTGCTGTCACTTGAGTCAATTGTGCAATTTCTTAAATTGTTGAATGTCTTCGATCTTGACGGTGGAAAACTCGTCACGGATGGTTCAAGCACTAGCCAATGTAGCAGTAGGTAACAAAACGAACTATTGGAATTCGAAATTCACTTTAAAATATTGAACATTTTTGCCAAGCGTTACGACAGGATGATCAGTTGATAGTTGACAACTATTATCGCTACGCTCACAACATTCACACTAATTTTTGGTCGTTTCGGGGCGACCGGTAGCGCAGTGTGTTGAGGCATCAGTCTCATGTTTGACTACCGGCGTTTCGGGTTCGAATCCCGTCCACGACGACGTTCGTGGCCATGGATGTGGGAGGAGTTGCATGCTGGCAACTGCATTCTCCGAAACCAGTTTAAGCCGACGAAACGTCAACTGGGCCACATGGAGCAGTTGACGCGCTATGCCCCACAAGAGGTTAGAGCAATTGAGAGAGAGAGAGACATTTGTTCACGGTCATTCACCCTGGGGAGGGGCGCTTTGGTAGCGCTACCATTCGTCCCAGCGACCCCAAAATCACTAATCTCTATCATTTTCGACATTTTTTGCACTCTCATTCACCTCCGGGTTTATTTCGTATCATATCGGCCCTTATTCGAATTTGCATATCCCTCGTTGCCAATCGATCCAATTCGGTTCAGAATAGATATATCAATGCATTTTCAGCTCTGTCAAATTGGCACCGTCACATTTGGTATTTTAAATTTAAATTGTGCAGTTCGTTTGCCCATCGTAGGCCCACGTTTTAAAAAATTTTCGTTTGCCCACCCTTACAAAAAAAGTCATAGACAAAATACTTTTTCTCAAAATGAAAAAAAAAACAATAATTTTTTTTTCCCAAAATAGAGAATTTTTTTTTCGCTATTTCATTTGCCCACCGTTAGCCCAGGATTTCCCAGCTAAAATTTGCGTTTGTTTACCCCTTAATTTTTATTTATTCAAAAAATAAAAATTTGATCCCACATTGGGCGCCACATTATACACCCTCACAACGATAATATTTATAATAATTTAAATTGCCTAGCCCGTTAGCCCACTATAAGCCCTTGTTGGCCCAGTAAACATTTTCGGTTGTCCACTCTTGCAGAAAAAGTTATTAGCAGACTAATTTTCTTCAGGTTGGGAATACTTATGTATATCGTTAATTTGGCTCCTTGAAGGATAATTTTGTAGTGCAAACAAAGCAGTTCGGTTGCCCACCGTGGATTATCGTTCGCCCAGGAAAGAGTTTCGTTTGCCCACCCTCCAACTTTTTTTTGATAAAAAAGTAAGTATTTTGATCCCACTTGGGCATCACTCTCCTCACTTTGGCTCCTTAAAGGGCAATTTGTGGTCGCAAACTGGACAGTTCTTTTGCTCATGGTGGAACATGCCCAGAAAAAAGTTTCGTTTGCCCACCCTTGAAAAAAAGTTATCTGAAAACTAAATTTTATTGGTTCCGATTACTTATATCCTTAATTTGGCTCCTTAAAGGATAATTTTGTAGTGCATATTAGAAAAATCGTGAATTAGTGGGATTGGGATGAGTGATGAGATCTCCGACCCATATTGATTTGTCGCATACAATTTGGATACATACAGTAAGTGTGACTCATATTATATGTACAAGGACTGAAAGTTGAAGGTCAGAAACAGTGTTCTCATGGTTGGAAAAACTGAAAACGATTTCTGCTGATTGCATAAATGTGTGTACATATTTATTGTACTTTAAAGAGCTAACTCAGGCTCAATCTACATTGCCGCATGAATCGGATGAACCGCATGCTCTCGCGCCACAACCACCTACTTTTGAGTTGGTCGTTAAGGTGGTTTGCTCATGCGACTCATCCGGTTCATGCGGCAATGTAAATTGAGCCATTATGATTCCCAACCTACTTCTTGCAGGTGTAAGAACGAAACTTTTTCCTGTGAAAATGATAATCCATGATGTGCAAACGAACTGCCCAGGTTGCGGCCACAAATTGTCCTTTAAGGAGCCAAACTGAGGAAATTGGTGCCCAAGTGGGATCAAAATACTTACTTTTTTATAAAAAAAAGGTTGGAGGGATGGGCAAACGAAACTTTTTCCTGGGCGAACGACAATCCACGGTGGTCAACCGAACTGCTCAGTTTGCACTACAAAATTATCCTTCAAGGAGCCAAATTAACGATATAAGTATTCCCAACCTAAAAAAAAATAGTCTGCTAATAACTTTTTCTGCAAGGGTGGACAACCGAAAATGTTTACTGGGCAAACTAGTTCTAGTTTGCTAATAACTGTTCTTGCCAGGGTGGTCAAACGAAACTTTTATTGGGCAAACAGGGCTTATAGTAGGCTAACGGGCTAGGCAATTTAAATTAAATGTTATTGCTGTGAGGGTGTTTAATGTTGCGCCCAATATAGGATGAATAATCATTTGAATAAAAAACCAGGCCGAAGCTTCGCTTCGGCCCGGAGTCCGAAGCGTATATACCCTAGACTTGTACAGACCTAGTGGTGATACCAAAAGTACCAATTGGTAACGACCATATTCATTAAAAGTGAGTTTCCTATATGACCAGTTTATAGAAGAGGTTGGCAATCATTCAGGAGGATCTTGACCATTATCAAAATCAATTAACTAACCCATTCTACAAATATTTGTCGAATTTTTCAAGTCGTTAGCTTCATTCTATCGAAAGTTATTGCTTTTTGAAGTTTCACTTGTAGGGGAGGTAGGGGTTCCTTGGGTCGGATCTTGCTCATCATTGCCACCAACAAATAAGATGCTACAAACATTTAAACAAAATTTCAAGTCTCTAGCTTCACTCTATCGAAAGTTATCGCTTATTGGAAATATCATTTGTAGGGGAAGTAGGGGTTTCGTTGGTCGGATCTTACGTGTTTTCAATATTAGCCAACTGGATCCTATTGCAAACATTTGACCAAAATTATAAGTCGCTAGCATTATTTTGACGTAAGTTATTTTAAGTTTCATTTCTAGGGGAGGTAGGGGCTCCTTAAGTCGGATCTTACCCATCTTGAATACTAACTAACCCAATCTCACTTCAAACATTTGACCAAAACTTCAAGTCGCTGGCTTCATTCTGTCAAAAGTTATCGCTTATTTGAAGTTGCATTTGTAGGGGAGGTGGGGGTTGCTTGAGTTGGATCTTGCCTATTTTCAATACCAACCTAGTAGATCTTACTAACAACATTCTAACAAATTTTCAACTCGCTAGTGTCATTCTATCGAAAGTTATTGAAAGAATATTATTTTTTTTGAAATTTGTAGGGGAGGTAGGCGTTCCTTTGATCTGATTATGCCCAACTTACTAGAACTCAAGCAGCTTCTCACCCCAGGATTACATGCCAAAAATCAAGTATCTACATCAATTGGTTCAAGAGTTATAGACAAAAAAACCGAAAAGTAGGGTAGCACTGGGCTCTTTGTAAGAAAATTACCGTTAGTTTTTAACTGATCCATTTTATTTTTCCAGGAGAGTAGAAGATTATCCTCACGAGCAATCTACCAAAGCTAGAGCTTTTCATGTTTATTTAATCAAGAGTTATAAATGCATTGAATTATTTTACATATATAGGGGAGGTAGGCGTTCTCTTGGCTTGATCACGCCCATTTTCAATACCAACCAACTAGATCATACTTCCAATATTTGACCAAAATTTCAAGGCTCTAGCTTCATTCTATCGGAAGTTATCGTGCGAACGGACAGACAGACATACAGACGGACAGACGGACTGACGGACAGACAGACAGACATGGCTTAATCGAATCAGGAGGTGACCCTGATCATTTATAAATATACATTGCCATACCTCCGGAGCCTCCTTTAAGGTGTTACATATTTCCGTCGTGACAAAAACAATATACCCTATACTAAAACTCTAGGGTATAAAAATTGAGGGGTGGGCATTCGAAAATTTCGGATGGCCAATCCTGGGCTAACGATGGGCAAACGAAATAGCGTAAAAAATTCCCAATTTTGGAAAAAAAAAATTTCGTGGCTTTTTTCATTTTGAAAAAAATTGTATGTTAATAACTTTTTTTTGTAAGGGTGAGCAAACGAAAATTTTTCCTGTGCAAACGTAGGTCTATGATAAGCGAATGAACTGCACAATTTAAATTTAAAAAATCGAATGTGACGGTGCCAACTTCACAAAGCTGTCATTGGGGATCATTCGCAATTTGTTATTTGCACCGGGAATTGGATGAAGTGAGCCCATTTGATGGTATATCTGACCTTTTACTTTAAACGTTGGCATAAATCTACCCTCGTTAACAATTCTTTTTGCTCCGAACGATGCCATTTGGAAGCAAGCTGTGTACTTCCTGAAATTTGGAGGAAATGTTTTGATATGGGATCTCGTCTAAAATATTTTGAAAATGCTTCTGCTGACTCCATAATTGGGGACAGTTGAACTTTTCCGTTTGAACAGTACATTACGGGCGTTCCTTTTTCAAATTTTAAAGCATGGTAGTATTGTATATACACACTTTTTCCCCCTTTCCCATTGAAACGCTTGAATGAACACTGGTATCTAAAGTTTTGTTGTATTGGAATGCATCACCAAATCTCGCCGTTGATTTTGTCGCGGAATTGATTCAGCGTTTTTCGCAGCAGTCATTCCTTATATTTGCTCCTTGGTTGTGCGCCTCGCATATATTCGGTGTTTCAGCAACTCTACGGCAAACAATTCCAACACGAAGCTGGCGTTCTTCTGCTGATTCTGGCCGTCTGGCTGCCCTCATCCTAAGCGCATCGGTGCATCGTCCCTGTAATCCTACCATTACTTTTAACTTTTTTGTGTTTTTGAGAGTATCACTGCAAATCTTTTCTATCTCGAAAACTGTCAAATCGATACTAATCTTTGTAATTTTGGAAATTTTCTCACTTATTTCCAGAGGAAGGAGAGAGTAGGCGTGGAGAGATGAGGGCGCGATTCTTCTCAGCGACCCCAAAAAGCAATAGAGATTAGTATCAAATCTGGGTAATTTTGGTCTTTTTATCCACAGTCATTCAATGGCAACCGGATTGGGGGAAGGGGGAGGGGTGGTGAGTTTTAGGAGTGCCACCAGTCATCTCAGCGACGCTGGAAACCAATGTTTTGACACTAATCTCGGTCGTTTTGGAGAATACTTTTATGACGCTCATTCACACCCATGTGGGGCATCGGGATAGATAGCTGAGGACAAATCGAATAATTGAAAACGCTAAATCTTATTTTGGATCATAACTGATATGTTTATGAAATTTTCATTGAAATCGATCGAGCCGTTTGACTGTAAAGAACGAACAAACATGCAGTCCATTTTATATAGACAGATAGATAAGTATGTAACTTGGATTTTACTGTTTGTAAAAACATTATGCAGTTAGTTTTTGCACGACAAACATACGAAAGTAATCTTCACTTTTATAAATCAGACTAGCTAATCATCATTCATCTAGGGTTCGCTTCGCTCGCTAATTTCATTTTGGATATTCTTCCACGTTCATTCACTCCGGGGGAGGGGACTTTGGGAGCGCCACCACTCATGCCATTTTTTTGCAGTCTCATTCACCTCCAGATTTATTTAGTATTATATAGGCCCTTATCCGAATTTACATGTCCTCCGTTCCCACTCGATCCAAAGCGATTCAAAATAGACGTTACCAATGCATTTTCCGCTTGTAAATGTCTTTAGAGATCAGTCACAGTTCATGATTTGGTCCAGGAATCTGTTGCGAACGCTGATCCACTTGCTGCGTTCTTCGTTGTCCATGAAATAAATTTGCAAGGAATTGTGGTCTTGGTCGGCAAGTGAACGAGTTGAAGTGAGCCCACTTGATGGTATATCGGACCCTGTACTTTAAACATTGGCATGAATCTACCCTCGTTAACAACTCCTTTTGCTCCGAACGACGTCATTTGGAAGCAAGTTTTTTACTTCTTGAGATTTGGAGGAAATATTTTGATAGAGGATCTCGTCCAAAAAATTTTGAAAGCGACTGATTGGAGGCAGTTGCACTTTCCCGTTTGGACAGCTCATTCTGGGCGTTCTTTTTCAAAATTTTAAAGCGTGGTGGTGTGTGTTTTCCCCCTTCCAAAATTGAAACGCTTGGATGGACGCTGAAATCTAAATTTTTGTCATATTCGAATGCAGCCATCACGAAATCTCTCCGTTGATTTGATCTCGCAATTGATTCAGCGTTTCTCGCAGCAGCCATCCTTTACATTGCCCGAGCGAGCTTCACGAACCTGCGGTGTTTCAACAATTCTACAGCGAACATTTCCAACACGCCGCTGACGTTTTTCTGCTGACTCTGCCCATCTAGCTGCCCTCATCCTTCTTGCACCGGTACCACTTTGTCCCTGTGATCGTACCATAATTTTTAATTTTTGTGTTATTTTGGGAGCGTCACCACGTTAGCGACCTCGAAACTATTAAATCGACATTAATTTATGACATTTTGGACATTTTATTCCCTTTCACTCATTCCCGTTTGAAAAAGGGAGTAATTTGCATCACAGAAGCTTTCATCCCGGGACTAGGCCTCTCTGCATCACTTTACTTACTCAACGTAAGTGACTTATCAATCTATCGAGTGTGAACCCTAGCAGATTGTTTAAATAATTTAATTGTTTAAAATGGGAATTTATCAAAATATTCTCTTTTAAAAATAAGTTTATTAATTGAGTGAAAGTCAATTATATTTTTCAAGCTGTTATATAGGATAATAGACCGTGTAATCGGTTCATTAAGACCATAATTCACTCATGAAAAGGCTGAATAAAAAGATTGTTGCGCCGCAAATCGTGTCAGACATCTCTAGAAGTGGAAGTGAGCTTTGGGAATGCTATCATTCATCTCAGCGATCCCAAAAAACTAGTGGTTTTGATACTAATCCCGGTTAGCTAATATATTAAGATATTAGACTGGAAAATAACTTTTTTGACTTGGAAATTAAGTTGTTTGACGCGGAATTTTTTTTTGTTTTAGAAATTTATTTCTTTGATTTGGAGGTTTATTTATTTCTTTTAAAGATTTATTTATTTGATTTGTATTTTTTTTTTGATTTGGAAATTTATTTATTTTATCCAGAAACTTATTTATCTGATTTGGAAAGTTGTTTATTTGATCCGAAAAGTTCGATCCGGAAAATTATTTTTTTGATCAAATAGGTAACATTCCGCCCATTTGGTCCGGAAAATTGTCTATTTGATCCGGAAATTGATCTATTTGTCTCGGGATTCTTCTTACTTGATCTGGAAATGCTTTAAATGGGCGTTCTCCCGATTTGTAAATTTCATGCGCAATGAAATCGGGTAATATAACAGATTCCAAATTTTGCTGGAAAAGGTTACTTATAACACTATAGCATCGTTTGATTCGTGTTTCTCATCGATACGTTTTGCAACTGAATCTTACATTTCTTTCAGGATCTATTTATTTTGCTTTCGATACATTTTTTATAAGTACATCTACATATATCTGAAATATTATATGTAACTATACCTATTTTTCATATTTCAGGTCCACCGGGTCCGCCAGGAAAGCGAGGGAAGCGCGGCAAAAAGGGAGATGTTGGTGATCAAGGACCACCGGTAAGTAATATCGGCTGTCAGATTAAGTTCAATGAAATCAATTCCATACACAATCATCAAACATACATCTCACATCCAGACATCATATTATTTTACCACATACCATTATAATCCTGTCTCCATTTATCCCCATTTGATCCGTCTATACGCCTCGCGGGCCCTTGACAATAATTTCTATTTAAAATTTATCTTCTAGGGTTACATTGGACTACCCGGACCAATGGGTTCATTGGTATTATAAACAAATCATCGTTTAAATAACAATTTAATCAAATTTCGTTTTTATTGCCATACTACTGTTTAGGCTAGGCGGCTATCCACCCCGTGTGTTGTAGTCCATTCTGCTTGAAATAGTCGCAACCGCATTCCCGGTGTTAAGCTAACCCATAGCCTATGCCAATATCCTGCTAATCCTTTGCAAATTGTATAGAGAAAAACGCTTTTCTACTAATGCCAACGATCCTGATTCAAATCGAATACAGTTGCGAGCGAAAAAAGGAGAAATTTTCAAATACAGGAGATTCCGAAAATAAACTAAATATGTGTTAGATAGTAAAAGGACATCCTATTTTTGTTTATTTTTTTTTTCTATATAGGTATATTAAGGCCCAATTTCGTGTCATATTTTTAATTGACTGACAGGCTAAGGATATTTGTCTTATGTTCGACCCGTTTTTTCGCTCGCAACTGTAAAACACCCCAACCACATATAATGGTCGAAATTTTCTCACCCGGTGACCAGTCGTGCGGCGCGGCGGCGACGACAATGCCTCCTTCTCGTCTGCTACTATGAAAATGGCAAGGACTCGATCCTAGACGATAGTGGGCGAGAAAAGCAGAATGTGCAAATTCCGTGGAGATTATCTCAAATGAAGCGAAAAATTAACGAAAGATTAACACAATAAATTAATTTAGTGCTGGATTCAGTACCGGGACTCTCTGTGTTCCCAAAGTTTTTCTTATTCGCTGTATCCTTCCGGTACGGTTGAACGACTGTTTCATGATACACGTAATCTCAGTGGCAGTGGTATGGGAACCTGCTGAGTGCTTAAGTTGGTGAAATTGACTCACTATATAGACTAAGTGTCATTAATTGAGATTGAGATTGTTGCTTTTGCTGTTGAAATGATAGTTCTTTTTTGTTTCTCAGTTTTTTTTTCGTATTTATCTTTTATCCCGAACATTTTCCCTGTTTTCTTATCTTTTATCTTTTAGGGACTGAAAGGACAAAAAGGTGATCGTGGAATAATGGTAAGGAGCGCGATTAGAATTGGCTGTCTGTAGACTAATCCCCGTGTAACAACAGGAGTGTAGCTAGAATACCCGTAAATAGCCAGATGCGACATTTCTAACAATTTTCTATTAACATAGTTGCTTTCTTGGGCCATTAACTCCGGCACGACACAGCTCACATGTTGTGTTGCCGAAAAGTATCTGTTGTAGTTAATTTTCGCATCACATATACACCTAACACCTAAAATGAAGAGATAAGTTTTTGATGAAATGCGAACGTAGTTAGCGCTAATCCCCGTAACATGTTTCTAATGCTTTTCGTAATATTCATTTCGTGGAACATTTGTGCCATTCGGTTGTTCGTCCTGTTTGTCTGTCAACAGGCTGTTGCTTCCTTAGAAGCTTACCCACGGCCGGAATGGCAAGGAGACCCATTTGGACTGGGTGTTCAAAAGGAGTGCAGGGCGACGAGGAGGAGGAGTAGTGTGTAATAAGGAATACAACTCTCAACATTATGAGATGAGATTTAGCGTCAAGTGGAAGAACGGTTTTATGGGATATGACATGGTGTGCTGGATTCTATGACGTAACTCTATTAAACTTTTCTAATTAGGATATTCGGTTTGGAAGTTTCTTCATACTGATATCATCTATTTGATGGGATAATAAATGTCTTATGTCGTTGTCATTATGCCGATCAGGATATGAGTGTAGGAGACAGGAATATCCGTTTCAAATTTGACAATTTTAATAGACTCTTCCGTGTTTCATGTGGGGGAGGATTAAGGTTATTTTAAGATATGTATCGGATATGGAAGTGATTCGTAAACTTAATTCGTTTGGAGTACTATTACTACTATTAAAGGAAGCACTATCTTGCTTAATATTGGTAGTCTCATAGAAGTTAATTTTTTTTTGGGAAATTTGCATATAGATACCGTCTGCTGGTTTCGTGTTAATCAAACAGCATTATAATGTTGTAATTTTATGCAGTGATACCATTTTGCGATTTATTTTTATTATAATTTTTTATTAAATTTGTCGCGCTCGGTAGCCGTGGTCGTTCGGTCACCGCTCTACGATACTAATCTAGAGCTCGGAGTTCAAATATCGGCGCGATCAAAAACTGCCTGTGAGTATTAATAGAACTCTCACAGTGCTCCGAGCTTGTCAGTATAAAAACGGCATAGATAGGAGGTGCATGCTAGCAACTGCAGTTCCGAAAAGTAGATATGCTATCGAAACGTCAACAAGGCATAGAAATGCTAGAAATGTTGACGCGCCCATGCCCCTGGAAGGTTCAAGGTTCAATTAACAAAAGGTTCTTATGAATCTTTTGACGTAAGGCTTCGTTTACATATGAACGCTGAGCCAGGCACCGAATATTGCAAAATTGCATAGAAAAGCACCAACAACACGAAAATACATTTTCTACTCTTACATGGCAAACTTGAATTTATGAGCATTCGTGACCACATGTAAACGAAGCCTAAGAATCTTTCACCTTTTTACGTTACTTGAAAATCAAAAACCAGAAATAAAAACGTGACTAACTCTGTAGGGCGGATACGTTACGAATCCCGAAATATTTAAAAAATTCTTGTTTTTCCTATTTGGTTATTGGGGCGAACTTAAATTTTAGAAAACTCAGAAAGCTATTGGGATAAAATTTTCCAAAGCTACAAAATCTTTGAAAATTTCGAAACTCAGCACCTGTAATTTTCACCGATATAAATTTGTCCCTCTAGGAACTTTACGCGTGTGGAACTAGTGGTTAACACTTACTCCTATTATCGCTATGGGCTCGTTGATCCCATCGGAGTCTTCAATAGTTTTACTCAGACCTCGCTGTGCACTCAGTTTATAACATTTCTAACGTCAGACTTGTCTCCTGTCTATAGAGAATCTTAAAGGATCCAAGGTACTAATAGGATTTCCATCAATTTTGTCAAATAATTTAAGGGCTTTGTTCTTTGTGTTATATATGTCCTGATAGGGTCAACCCAAAGGTCTCTGTGTATGTCTTTGTTTTTAACGTACATACTTTGAAACCTTAAAGATTCTCCGCAGTGCTTGTTCCTGACAAATTTGTTGTTTCTGTGCTTTCATATAGAAAGCCAAGCTTCTGTATAGTAGCGTTGTTGTTGTAGCGATGGTAAGAGTTGCAGTGTGTGTGTGTGTGTGTTATATGTTTAATTCCGTTTCAAGATCCTCGGTGCCAAGGCCAAGGAATGTAGGTGCTTCGATCGGGTTTTCCCACAACGACCTTGGGGTAAGCTGTGTGGGCGTAGTTGGGCACGTGAAAATGTGGTCTACGTCATGAGGTGTTCCGTTGCAGGCTGGACAAATGTTTCGGATGTTTTCATCAATACGGGATAGATAAGAGTTGAGGCGTGAACACCAGCCTGATGGGCAAGTGCCGTCCTGGTGGCTCTGGGAAGCCTCTTCTCTTCAGGTGCTATGGGTGGTGATTGCGCCAAAAGTACTGGATTCGGTTTTAATCCCGTAATTTATGAATGCCCCTCTTGCTGATGGAGTAATGCGATTGCAGATTTGTAGGCGGCGTCGTCGAAAGGATTCCTTTTATATGCCTGGACATCACGTTAAAGGTCCCTCAGATGACGCCGAACATGTCTTGGTGGCGCAGTCTTGTGCATTAGATGGAAGTTAGGATGTTCCCTCCGGTAGCAGCCTACTAAATATTGCTTCGCAAGCAGCTTGTTGTGGTCTCTGATAGGCAACCTCTTTGTTTCCTGGTGTAGGTGGTCTTGGGGAGACATAAGGAACATCTAGTTACGACGCGGAGAGCGGCATTTTGACAAGTCTGAACGTGCTTCCACTGTGTGTCACAAAGGTTCTGAGACCACACAGGAGCAGCATAGTTGGCCACTGATCTTCCGACCGCTTTATAGGTGACCAGTAGCGTTTCCTTGTCTTTTCCCCATGTGCTACCGACCAAGGCTTTTAGGATTTTATTCCTGGCACGCATTCTATGGCATATAGTAGTGTGCATGGGCAGATTAGGTCGCCATGGTATCCATGGTAACCCCAAGGATTTTCGGGTGATTGGTGGTGAGAATGCATTCTTACTTTTGTCCAGGTGGTAAACAGGGTTGCGGATGATTTGGAAGCTGACACAGTTAAGTTTTTGTTTTCAAAGAATCCGTTAAGTTCAATGATGTAGCCATTAATCAGCTCGCACATTTCATTGATGTTGTTCCCTATTGCCAGAATTGAACAGTCATCAGCATACGTCATTAATTGGAGATCATCAGGAGGTGTTGGAATTCCTGATAGATATAAATTAAACAAGGTGGGAGATAATACTCCTCCTTGGGGAACACTTTGCTTAATTTTCCTGAGCTTCGACTTGCTGTTCTTGAACTCCGTGTAGGACTGCCTACCAGCGAGATAGTTGACGTATTGTGTTGGAAGGGATGAGCAGTTTATGTCAGATAGAAGCGATGAGTGGTTGACTGCGTCGAAGGCGGGCCTGGTTAAGGCCAATATCAATGCGGGATGTAATAGCATACAAAGCAGTTGTTGTCCTGCGCATCCTTCGGAAGCCGTGGTGATCTTCTAGCTGGATGTGGTCTATAAGAACAGCCTCTAGCATTTTAGAAACTGGTGACGAAAGTGTAATGGACCGGTAAGAATCGCCTAGCGTCGCTTTTTTGCCCGATTTCATAATTGGGATCATTCTCCCTTTCTTCCAGAACTCAGGAACGATCAACATTTGAACATAAGGTTATGCGGCGAATTATCGGGGCTGCTTTTGATCGAGATGGATGGCGCATCCGGTACAACCACGAGTTGTATGAACTGTGCGATGAGCTGGAAGGTTCAAAAATCGTCAAACTACAACGACGTCAATGGGCAGGGCATGTACAACGAATGGACGATGATCGTATGCCAAAGAGAGTAATGGACGCAGAACGAGTCGACGGAGCGAGACTGCGACGACGACCGTGAGCTCGTTGGGAGAACTCAGTATATGCGGACGCTGAGCAGCTACTGGGGTTCCAAGATTGAAGGATGCGGTCACGTGACCGAGATAATTGGAGGACAATAATCCAGGCGGTCAAGGCCCAACGTCGGGCTGTCGCTGCCGTTGTCAAGATAATAGCTAAAATCGTCCTGGATATACTCACTTAGAAAGCACAATTGATGAAGAGCAGGCTGGGTTGCCTGTGTCCATCTCATTAACACCTTGTGAATCATCATCGAGCAATGCACTGGGTACAATTCTCCGCTTCACTTGCTTTTCACCGATTGTGAGAAGACTTTCGATAGTGTGAACCGGGATTTTGTATGAGCGGCCTTGCGCAGGAGACGCATCCCTGAAAAGCTGGTGGCTATTATTAAGGCAACCTATGGCGGCGCGAAATGTCGCGTTTTGCATAAAGGTAAGGTGTCGGGGGCTTTTGAGATTCGCAGTGGAGTTCGGCAGGGGTGCATCCTGTCACCAATCGTATTCCTCATAGTGATCGGCGACGTATTGCATGCAACCCTATCCGGACTAAAAAGAGGAATTCAATGGGCTTTAACATCTTATCTACAACATATATACTACGCTAACGACATATGCCTACTCTCCCACAAAATCATAGATCTGTCCGCAGTGGCTTTAGATCTTGAGAGGCAAGCAAGGTTGGGCTAAATATTAATACCAACAACACCAAGGTTCTTAGCCCGCCATACCGAAAAAGAAATCGTTCACCTGTTGCTACCAATATTAATGGAGAGTCTGTGGAGAAGACTGACAACTTTTTCTACCTGGGTAGATTAGATTAGATTAGATGGAGGGCAGTTGTCCCAGAGGGCCAACAAGCACTGCGACCCGGAAGTCTATTGTGCTACACCCTGAAGTCTACGCAGATTAGTGATCTGACTAATTCTCGAGACCAATCATCCCAACAAATCTGCTCAGCTGTTCGAATGTTAGTGAGGCAATCGTTTCCGCTTCAGGGAATGCATCGCCGAAGCACTTCAAGCGTCGGAGATGAAGTGCATCACAGTCACAGAGAATGTGCTGGGAAGTCTCATCTTCGCTCTCACAGAAGCGACAGCTTGGGTCAGAGACAATTCCCATTCTATGCAGATGACCCCTCAGGGTAAAGTGACCCGTAAGGAGCCCACAAATAGTTCTAACCCGGTTTCTGCGTAGTCTCAGCAGTTCGTGGGTACGGTTGCGTGAGTGGCCAGCTATAAACAGCTTGGCCTGTCTAAGACCAGGGGTATTATCCCAGTGCGCGATGGTTACTGAGTGTTCCCATTCCCTGATGTGCCGTCTTGCACTACACAAGGGAATTCCACAGTATGGCTCCGGACCGACGAGTGGGGTTGCAGATGCTCCCCTGGCCAACTCGTCCGCTGTTTCGTTTCCTGGGATACCAGCGTGTCCGGGGACCCAGTAAATGGTAACCTTATTTACGGAGCCTAATCTCTGCAGGGCTTCACGACCACTAAGCACCACTTTCGACGAGACGGAGAAGTTACTTAGTGCTTTGATCGCCGCCTGGCTGTCAGTGAAGATTGCAATATTCCTGCCTTGGTATCCAGCTGCTAAGCATGTGTTCGCACAAGTCTCGATTGCGTGAACTTCCGCCTGAAATACCGTGGCGTACTTTCCCATTGGAATGGATATCTTGTGAGACGGACCTACGACGCCCGCCCCTGTACCATCTTCGGTTTTAGATCCATCTGTGTACCACGTAACAACGTTTGAGGGGAGAGTGTCGAGCTTCAGATTCCAATCCTCTCTGCTCCATATTTCGGTTGAGAATGGAATTTTAAAGCAAAGCTCCCTAGCCAAATGGGTAGTAGTATTATTGCCGAAAATGGTGGTACGGAGCAAGACATCGTCGTATCAATCAGGCTAAATGCGCATACGGCATGGTGTTTAGAATCTGACAGAGCAATTATCTCAACATCGAGACCCAGCTGGACCTGTTGCGCTCCCTGGTACTGTCTATGCTTTTGTATGGGAGCAGTACATCGAAAGTTACGGTAAGAAAGCTGCAAGTTTTCGTCAACTCATGTATTTTTCTAATTCTGAGAATTTTCTGGCCCAAATCAATATCAAATGAAGAGCTACGTCAGCTTACGGGTCAAATGCCAATCGACGAATTGATACGCGAAAATGGCAGTGGATAGGTCACAGATTGCAGAAGCATAATAACTGCATTGCTTTGCATGCCCTGAAATGGAACCCCATTTCCGATCAAGGTCGACCTAGAGGGGATCCTAAAATCACATTGCGTCGATCTTTGGCAAAAGTGTGTAAGGCGCTGGGTAAGTCGTTTGGGGAGTTGCGCCCCATTGCTCAGAGTACGATGGCGCGCTGGAGTGGTTGAGGCGCTCTGCCCCACTAAGGATTAAGGAAAAGTAGTATGTGGGTCCACTTCTTCATCTGTTTATTAGCTCCGCTTGGTTCAAATATTATATGATGTCTAGAGGTTTGAATTACTAAGGCAACACAAGGGACCTACACTTGGTCTAAGTTTGCTTTTCTTTATATGACAGTCTTCCATATCATTGTAATCGAATTGAACCTTGTGATACCCAGGTCTTTGCTAGACATACGAGTATGTATGTAACTAAAGTAAATTTTAACAGTTTTAGCAAGTAGTCACTGTTCCTAGTTGACTGCGACTATGGCCATGCTGACGTTATTTATGGTTGCTATATCAACCTCTTTACAAATTTACACGATTTGTATTTATATTAATTACAAACATTTATTCATTAAAATAATTTTAAAGTTCGCCCAAAGAAACTCAAACAAAACAGCCTGCAGATCAAAGCTGTCAACAAAAAAGCTGTCATTCAATATCCTATTTGTTGCGTCAGTAATTCGACCTGTTTGCTTCAAGCTTTGATCGAATATCCAGAATGGTTCTCATTAATTCCCTCCGGCTTCATGCTGGGAGGTCATTTCAGTAAACTATACCTAACTACGATATATACGAGAACATACAAGTAATGCAACGATTATGGTAATGACTTCGTAGATACTTTGGTCAGGTACCTATCAAACAATAATTACAGGCCAAGCATTCATTATGACATGCAATGAGGGCGTTAACAACCTGTTGCACAGAGTAGTGTTAAGCACGCAAGTGAATACCACGAGTGAAGTGATTATCTTAATTTATCAATTAGATTTTGGGCGTAATGCTATTTGGAAAGAATAGGAATTGATTAAGAGTTTTGTTTTTTTTTTTGTTTTTGGTTAGAGAAGTTTGGTTTCACAAGGACTAAGTAAGACTTCAACTTCGGGAGTTCTTCGGATATTGACCAGATTATTAGAATATTAGGCGTGTTTTTTGGAAATTTATCGGGTGTAGAGTAAAATAAAACACGCGTTACACTAACAACATTAACCTGGATAGCTTCGTAGGGTGGCTACCCTACACTCGATAACCCCTCAATAACTTCCACATGCGTGTCACATAGATGGGTTTAGTTACGTATGGAATCTAATATGTTGATGTTGGTACGCTTGTATTTTTGCCAATCAGCCAATTTAATTGGTAAACTAATATTACGTCTTGCTCTGATAGGCCCATATATATATATTTTCAAGGGGATTACTAAAAATATCAATAGAACAAAATAAAATGGGAAAAAAAGATAAGAATTTGCTGGGGATCGAACCCGCGACCCATTTGGATAGAGTGGCACTTGTAGCTATCACTGATAAATAACTCGTTTGAATGATGTTTGTTAAGTTAGAACGGTACGCCAAGTTTATAAACGTCCGCCATCGCAATAAATAAACGATCCGGTAATCAAACTGACATTTCATCCAAATTTGTAATTTATTTTCACCACATATGAGGCGCACCACTTGACGTCAGTGTAGACAACTTCACGATTGGGAGTTTAACCTAGATGCTACCCTAGAGCGTTTTTTGCGCAACCAAGGCAGGGACCTTACACGGTTACGCACAAAACACGCCTATTATTACACATTTAACTGTTTTTATGTTGAATTATTCTTTCAACTGGTTGACAAACTTCAATGATAAACTTATTCACTTTTCCAGTTAATATATTTCTTTCTTTTATTTTGACAACATTTCGCTATTCATTAGCATTCTCAAGTCTTATGTAAATTGAATATATGAAGATATGAAGATATAAAAAAATATTATATATTTCTCACAGATTTGTATTTGATATTGCAAATTAATAATATATTTACAATACTGTTTTTATGTTGGTTTGTTTAGGCAAACACAAGCATGAAAGTTTTCCAAAACGTGCATATTAGTGGTCCGGTTTGTGCTATATAAGTAGAAGTTTGGCTCCGGAAGACTCTTTTCAATCCTCGCTCCTCTTCATAAACTGTCTTGCACTGAGCATGGTAGAACGGCGGGGTTTTTTCCTAGGGACAAAAGTGAGTGTAGCTAAAATTACCGAAAAGGATACCTTGCTGAGCAGCGGCACGTATGACCATTAAAATGCAATAATACAGTCAATGTTGCTCTGTCAGATGATCTGTTGAGGCGACCGGTAGCTCAGTGCGTATAGGCTCAGTCTCATGTCTGACTACCGGCATTTCGGGTTCGCATCCCGTCCACGACGACGTTCATTCCTATGGATGTTTGTGTTGTAATGTAACCCCAAAGAAAAAAGTCCAAAGGGGTTAAATTGCCTCGTTCGAGGCGGCCATTCGCGAGGACGGTTGCGTGAGATGCCTCACTCTCCGAACTTGGTCTTCAATAATTCGATTGTGTCGTACACTGAATGGCACGTCGTGCCGTCCTGTTGTCAAGTTGGTCCCAAAAATACTCCGATATCACAGCCCTGTAGCGATCGCCGTTGACGACTGTTGGCACGCGTTTTCATCAAAAAGAAGAATGGGCAGTTCATTTTTTGGGATAAAGTTGTGTCTCGTGCATCACTTCAGGCTGCTCACTCGACCTAATGCGGCAATTTTGCTTGTTGACAAAACCATCGAGCCAGAAGTGAGATTCATCCGAAAAGATGATTTTCTTGCGAAAGTCGTCGTCAGCTTGCATCTGGTCCAGAGCCCAATTAGCGAATATGCGACGCTTAAAATGGTCGGTTGGCTTCAGTTCTTGAGTCAACGCAATCTTATATGGGCGAAGAGCCAAATCCTTCCGCAAAATTCGCCACAAACTGGTCACACAGATGTTCAACGCCTGCGTTCGGCGTGGAATCGACAGTCTTGACTGTTCACGCACGCTCTCTCGAACGGCCACGCGATTTTTTTTCACTTCGAGCATTACGTTGTCGCACAGGCACTGGGGCATTATGCAGTGCATAAGTTGTTTCGAATTTTTGCACCAAACGTTCAATAGTCCGTCTTGTGTGATGGTTTCTTCAACCGAAAATTGGCGTAAGTGCGCGCAACGTAGTCGCGATAGAACGTGAAATATGCTAAAAATGTTGAATAATTTGCAAACGTTGTTGAAGCGTGTAACTCTCCATGATGAAATCGCCGAGACTGACGTTTCAAAATGTGAAAGAATTGCGAAGCCAACTTTACTCCTATTTTAAAAATGTCAAAAACAAAATGCGTCGTCCAATAGAATTCCATTGCAACGCAACCTTAGACCTGCACCAGCTGTTGCGAATTTCAACACCGTATCAATTGCACAACTTGACTCCAATGGGTTACAGCGGCAAATTGTAGAATTATCAGACTTCAGGGATAGACACCGTATCATGATTACTATACAGCTATACAGGAGACGAAGCTCAACACCAACTAGTCCCTCAACTCCTATAGCAATTACAATATCATTGGAAAGGATAGAGTATCCAATGCTGGTGGTGGAATTGCACTTTTAATTCACCAATTAGTACCATATTGTGAAATTGACGTCGAAGTCATTGCCATTGCTTTTCAGTTGGACAACATTGCTATTGAAATTAACAATGTATATTTTCCACTTGTATTCAGTTGTCCCTCGGGATACAGTGTCAATATCACACCACTGCTAACTGGCTAATATCGTCTCCTACTTGGTGATTTCAAAGCCTTTCACGAATTGTGGCACTCTAATTTCGACAACGATGTCAAAAGAGTTATCATAGCGCATAGCTGAACAACTTGATGCATCAGACTTCTGTCCACTTAACGTCGACACGCCCACTTGTATTACTAATTTGCCCTAACTCCTAGTGGGTCATATCGCGTCAACTATTCCATGTGACTTAGCTGAAATTTAGCACCACGGGGGGAAAACAACACACACATACATGGCCACGTACGCCGTGGACGGGATTTGAACCCGTAACGACCGTAGTCAGACATAAGACTGACGCCTCTACGCACTGAGCTACTGGTCGCCCCAAGCATGTTCCAGCTCGCCCGATGGGAACCAGTCCTGGCGCTATCCTCGGTTCATCTGCTGATCCTAATAAAACTGGATAAACTATCTAATCTTCAGTTTGCTGATCACCGCACGTTCATTAACCACAGCAAAGCGGAATAGAATTTCTTCAAAACCTACTTCATTGCGGTTTTCGGTGCCTTACCAATTCCAACCAACGTATACTCCAGAAAGCAACTACATTCATCCCAGCAGGTCGAATACCCATAATTCAGCCAAATGTCCCTACTTCAGTAGCTAGATTCTCTAATTGCCTTGACCCCTCCAGGGCCGTGGGCGCGTCAACATCTCTAGCATTTCTATGCCTTGTTGACGTTTCAATAGCATATCTACTTTTCGGAAGTGCAGTTGCTAGCATGCACCTCCTCTCCGCGCCGTTTTTATACTGACAAGCCCGGAGAACTGTGAGAGTTCTATTAGTACTCACAGGCAGTTTTTGATCGCGCCGAGATTTGATCTCCGAGCTCTAGATTAGTATCGTAGAGCGGTGACCGGACGATCACGGCCACCGAGCGCGATAGTAGCTAGATTGGTAACCTGGAAAGATGAAGGATTTTGGGGTTTAGTCGGTTAAAATGCGAAATAACCGAATTTGCAAAATATTTATCCGCTTGTCGTTATCGGTATCCTTAGAAGATTCCGACATCAGCTAAGAAGAGGTGTTCATAGTGATTGGCGATGTGTTGCGATGCAGTCCTATCCGGACCTCATAAGGGAATTCGATGGACCTTAATATCTTATCTGCAACATCTTGACTACGTTGACGACTTTCCCACAGAATCATGGATCTAAACGCGATGGCAATGGGGACCGGAGGACGAAGGTGAGGATTGGCCGTGAAGGCCTACTGACACTTGAGGTGCAGAAAACCCTCTCCAGGGACCACCAGATGATGTGTTTTGGCAGACCAACTCAGAGATCGGGAGTAGCGGGGTGGGTGACCATGGCAGTCACTGGCCTCTTCCAGTAGCATTCAACAAGATAAAACACGTCTGCCCGTTATTCCAAATATAAAGCAAACTACACGCAAAAAAAAAACCCGCGATATAACGACAAAAAGAAAACTTGAAGAGCTAGTGGTTGTGCCTACGCACCAAACTCCCATAGACAAAAAAAAACGCAAAGCCCCGTGCAGGGGCAAGGGCTGCAACAGCCAAAATTCAAAATCAATAGGACACGAAAGTCAAAAAAATATAAAATGGGTGAAATACCGTCCAATCAGCACAGATCCTTCACCCTTGCTGGTCATGGAGCCTTTAGGCGTTATCCGGCTCAATCTGAGCCCCAAGATGTTGCAGGCCCGGCACGACCATGCTCCCCTCACCCATGGGTTTCTTACGCCATAAAATGGAAAACCCCCAAGTTTTTTGCTCAAATTCACATGTGAAGTCGCTGTTTTATACCCAAGAAATTCATACCGACATTTGCTATTAACAACCGTTTAAAAAGAAAGGTGTACAACTTTGCTTCCGCCGTTTTCCGACAGAAGGCTGCATTGGTGAGGGCTGGTCAAAATACGTAGTTCAAAAGTGTCACAAAGTGACTTTGGACGTCTGTGAACGTATCGACATCCCTGCATTAGTAAAATTTGTTCGCATTTTTAATAAGATTCGCGATTCAAAATGTCTGTTTTCGAGCCAAGTTCTCGTCATTTGCGGGAAGTTTTGATCTTCTGCTTCCAATTGAAAAAAACTGCAGCTAAGGCTCATCGAATGCTCTCAGATACTTACGGTGAGATTGCTCTGAGTGACAGAACATGTCGTGAGTGGTTTCAACGTTTTAAAAGTGTCGATTTCAATGTCGAGGACAAGCATGGTGGTGGGAGAGAAAAAATTTCAAAGATGACGAATTGGAAGCACTGCTCGATGAAGATTCGTGCCAAACGCAAGAAGAATTAGCTGAATCAATGGGAATGACTTAGGAAGCCATCTCGAAACGCCTCAAGGCCATGGGCATGATTCAGAAAGAAGGAAATTGGGTTCTGTACGAGTTAAAACCGAGAGATATTGAACGGCGATTTTTTTGCATGCGAACAACTGCTTAAAAGGCAAAATCGGAAGGGATTTCTACATCGCATCGTAACCGGCTACGAAAAAGGGGTCCGTTACGATAATCCCAAGCGTAGAAAGTCATGAGGAATGCCCGGACATGCCTCAACGTCGACGGCAAAACCGGATATTCACGGCGCCAAGGTTATGCTTTGCACTTGGTGGGACCAGCTCGGTGGGATATACTACGAGCTACTGAAACCGAATCAAACTATCACACGCGCCGTACTCCCCAGACATTGCTCCTTCCGACTACCATCTGTTTCCTTCCATGGCGCACGGCCTGGCTGACCAGAATTTTCGTTCGTACGAGGAAGTCGAAAAATGGATCCAATCATGGATCGCGTCGAAAGACGCCTTTTTTTCTGAGATGGAATCCTAAAATTGCCGGAGAGATGGGCGAAAGTTGTCGCCAGCGATGGACAGTACTTTGAATAATACTTCTGTAAGTAAAATAAAATAAATAACTGGCGCAACAGTCCAATTTGAACCACGGCCTCGAGATGAGTTAGCATCATCTCATTTTCTAGATCGTGACGGTTTTTGTGCAGAGGTATGTGATCAGCAACACGCTCAACCGAGTTATTTACCCCATAATGGGTACTCATTTAACAGCTGAGTGGGCTCATAGTCCGACACGTAAATCCCCGGAATCGAACCGGGGCCCAGTGCGTTGAAGGCGAACGTGCTAACCGTTGCGCCATCCGGACTACCTTCTGTAAGTACTTTTTGACAATTAAGCTCTTAATTCCAGAAAAAAACGGCGGAAGCAAGTTGTACACCCAATATATACATATATTTATGTATATAGTTTATTATCGTCAAATCCAAATCGCGATATAATACGGAAAAGCAAATATCCTCTTATATTACAAAGTTGACCGTACACAGATAGCGCCACGAAAAAATTTGGATACTCTAGACTTTTAGTATAGGGTATATTGTTTTTGTCACGACGGAAATATGTAACACCTTAAAGGAGGCTCCGGAGGTATGGCAATGTAAATATATAAATGATTAGGATCACCTCCTGATTCGATTTAGCCATGTCTGTCTATCTGTCTGTCTGTCCGTCTGTCTGTCCGTTGGCACGATAACTTCCGATAGAAGGAAGCTAGAGCCTTGAAATTTTGGTCAAATATTGGAAGTATGATCTAGTTGGTTGGTATTGAAAATGGGCGTGATCAGGCCAAGAGAACGCCTACCTCCCCTACATATGTAAAATAATTAAATGTATCTATAACTCCCGATTAAATAAACATGAAAAGCTCTAGCTTTTGGAAAAATAAAATCGATCAGTTGAAAACTAACGGTAATTTTCTTTCAAAGAGCCCCGTACTACCCTACTTTGCAGGTTTTTTGTCTATAACTTTTGAACCAATTGATGTAGACACTTGATTTTTGGCATGTAACCCTGGGGTGAGAAGCTGCTTGAGTTCTAGTAAGTTGGGCATAATCAGATCAAAGGAACGCCTACTTCCACTACAAATTTAAAAAAATTAAATATTCATTTAATTACGATAACTTTCGATAGAATGACACTAGCGAGTTAAAAATTTGTTAGAATGTTGTTAGTAAGATCTACTAGGTTGGTATTGAAAATGGGCAAGATCTGACTCAAGCAACCCCTTCCTCCCCTACAAATGCAACTTCAAATAAGCGATAACTTTTGACAGAATCAAGCCAGCGACTTGAGGTTTTGGCCAAATGTTTGACGTGAGATTGGGTTAGTTGGTATTCAAGATGGGTTAGATCCGACCTATGGAACCCATACCTCCCCTAGAAATGAAACTTAAGCGATAACTAACGACAAAATAATGCTAGCGACTTAAAATTTTGGTCAAATGTTTGCAATAGGATCCTGTTGGCTAATATTGAAAATACGTAAAATCCGACTAACGAAACCCCTACTTCCCCCACAAATGAAACTTCCAATAAGCGATAACTTTCGATAGAGTGAAGCTAGAGATTTGAAATTTTTTTGTTTAAATGTTTGTAGTATGATCTTATTTGTTGGTGGCAATGATGAGCAAGATCCGACCCAAGGAACTCCTACCTCCCCTACAAGTGAAACTTCAAATAAGCAATAACTTTCGATAGAATGAAGCTAGCGACTTGAAAAATTCGACAAATATTTGTAGAATGGGTTAGTTCATTGATTTTGATAATGGTCAAGATCCTCCTGAATGATTGCTAACCTCTTCTATAAACTGGTCATATAGGAAACTCACTTTTAACGCATATGGTCGTTGCCAATTGGTACTTTTGGTATCACCACTAGGTCTGTAACGGTCTAGGGTGTATTCGCTTCGGCCTGGTTTTTCTTGTTTTGTCAAGTCATTTAGTAGTCGCTACTCGCCATGCACCCGTTGATCCACAGGTTTACCTTGGTAATGTCCTCAGTCCGTGGTGCGTCATGCCGGTTTTCGTCACATGCCGCTGACAATTGTCCTAACTAAGGGTGGGTTGCTTAGCCAGTACGCCAAGGCCGTCAAAAAGAGACGAGGCGATACCGTTGGAAACTGTTCTGATGTCCTTCAGCGTGGTTTCGCATGCACTGAAGAATAATCTGTCCGTCCGTCTAATTATCCACTCAAATGTTGAGTCCTCTTGTTCTCTGCCACGTACCTTTTGTCGCGACTGCAGTTCCAGTACACAGTCCGTCGGTCGTCCCTGGGGGTCCAAGCCCGGAACGTTTTTTCTGCCAAGTCGATTTACGTTATTTATTACCTATATTTAATTCATTATTTATTTTATTATTTGTATTATCTTTTTTTAAAGTTGAGGGTATGGAACATGTATTGATGAGAGGCTATCACACACAATCCATGCGTGTTTCGTACATATTTTTTTTTTATAGCCTGCCGTCTTCTTTCCCTCGTTGGTCAAATTAATTGACTGAAAGTTGTAATTTGTGTCGGCTTTTTACAATATTTTTTTTTCTCATTGCCTACTTTCTCCTATCAGCTGTTGCTCCCTCGGTTGCAGCAGTATGATTGAAAATCACGCCAAATTTTTTGACAGTCGGGGGAACATTTTCGTGGTTTATGTAATATGTCTCAGTGTGTAAACGGGTACCAAAAATCTTGGCTTATTTTCATTCTTTATATAATCTTCATATTTTCAGTTTAAAGTTATACGGATAGTACTGAGCCATATACAAAAAACTGTAAATGGTTGAATGATTACGAACGTATTTTCCAATTTATAAAATAGGTTATTAGTAATGTAACGGGCGGTTTGGTGAGCATCCGAAGATGTCCGTGGGGACGGACCCTAAGATAGCATAATAACCGTGAAGGTCGGGCTGTGCCATTTGGTGAAGAAAAAGGCCCCTCAACTTAGCTAAGCAGCGGCCTATACTTGCTGTAGCTCAGTTCAGAAGACATGGGCGTGGTTTCCGCCGCTCGTTGCCCTTGTCCTTTACGTATTAATAAAAATTCATAGGCCTGGGGAAGACAACACAAACATGGGAGGTAAAAATGGGGAATAAAAGAGAATGAGGGGATAAGGATGGAATGGTTGGCAGACGGCTCACTTGCCCTCGTGCTCGCATCGGGGCCAGGTGTAATGGGCTTATGGTTTTGTAACACCGTCAGATCATTATTCATCAGGTGCTGCCATCGATCTGACGGTGGAAGCAGCACTACCAAACCAAAATACGGTTTATTGCAGGAGGTTCATTTCAGAAACAAAAACAATATTTCTAGGAATTAAAGCAAGGTATTTCGAAACAGCACCCGCTCCAGGAACAAGCGAACAACCAACTCCTCACGCGACTCACTGTTTCACGCCACGCCCTTCAAACAGCCACTTGTCTCTTTGTCTGGCATCACAACGGGAAATCGTTGCTTGACCAGACAAACAAGTGACCATTTCATGGCGTTGCGGTGAAATAACAGTGACAGTGATTCGCAAAATGATGGCGATACGGTCGACAACGAAATTGGCTCATTGCAGTTGGGCTCAAGATTAATAGCAATAAGGCCGGGGTTCTTAGCCCGCTACTGGTAAAAAGAAGAAATCTAGCTTGTCCAATTGCCATGAGTATCAATGGGCCTAGATGGCATTGTAACCGAAAATGGTGATTCGGTGCAGGACATCGCTCGTTGCATCAACCATGCTAAATGCGCATTCGGTGGTGTCTAAAATCTGGCAGTGCAGTTATTTCAGTATTAAGACCAAGTTGGGCTTGTTTCGCTCCCGGGTACTGTGTGCGCTGTTGCCTGGGAGCTGCGCATGGAAGTTTCCGTAAAGGTTACCAGAAAGCTGCAAGTTTTTGTTGACTCATGTCTTCGTCGAATCTTAAGAATATTCTAGCTCGAAACAATATCAAATGAAGAGCTGAGTCGGCGTACTGGTCAGATGGCAATCGACGAACTGATCTCTCAATTGCCCTAACCCCTTGTGGGGCATAGCGCGTCAACTGTTCCATGTGGCCCAGTTTATGTTTCGACGGCATAAACTGGTTTCGAATAATGCAGTTGCCAGCATGCACCTCCCGCACACCCATGGCCACGAACGTCGTCGTTGACGGGATTCGAACCCGAAACGCCGGTAGTTAAACATGAGACTGATGCGTCAACACGCTGCGCTACCGGTCTCCCGGTACTGATACGAAGGCGAAAATGGCAGTGGATGGATCATACTGTAATGTTTCCTCAGACCGAAGCCGGTTTCGTTAGATATTTTTGTGCTGAATAATGAAAACACTTCGATTGAAAAACACACACACTTTATTTACTAAACGAACTACACAAGCGTAACTAACAACCAACGTTAAACTAGCTCGAACTATTTTTTAACGGCAGATAACAACTACCATCCTTTCCGCTTCCGAGCGGATACTTTAGAACGATCCGACTGCGACTGAGTGTTGAGCATTACTACTTCTTTCTGTTCTTGGTGACATCTGTCTTTATATAGCTGCTAAACCCATGTACCCACCAGTTAGCGATGATTCTAGACGGTTCGAGAATCGGCTAGTGCTCATTATCGATGGATAGAGACTATGGTAGAGCTTAGTACAGTATGTGTCGTAAGAGAGACGTACTTCGTGCATACAACAGTGCCTCCTCCTTGGACCTGTTCGTCCCGAACAGAAGCCACTATGACGCCCCTCACGCGGTGCCATCCGATCCAGATGCATGGTCTTCATTTTCACTGTTGGCCTATAACGTTTCGGAACGCGACGCATGACATTATCCAACCAGGCAACAATCTTGTCCGGTTCCTTCCAGTTTTGCTGAAACCACGAGCACATCTGTTTTCTCCGATGAGCGCTACACAACCACTCGAGGCCACAGTCGCTGACACCAGTCGAGCGCGCTTTCAAATTGAACCTCCTTCTTACGCGATCAACTCTCCACCGAGGTCGTCCTTGCATTAGATCATGTACGAGTACGCCATCCAACTGGCGTCCGAAGTCGGTGACCGACGTTGACTGCTCCACACACGAACCATTCCGTGGGGTTGGAATGCTCTGCAACACCTCCGTAGTCGTACATCGCAATGCCACATTGGCAGCAGTAGTACGCCCGTTGTCGCTCTTGCCGTCCATCACCACAGCGGCCCCAAACTGTGTGCAGGACGCTTCTACGTCGTCAAGAACTGGTTCCCTTGAAATCTTCGCGGACAGTTCGGCCCTAACGAATCCCGACGTTTCCACACGTTCCAGATCGTTCTTCGAGTGTCCGACCTTCTCGAATCTATCATATACTCGTATGTTTCCGATCTGGACGCCCACCCGCATCAGTTTAAACTTCATGGAATCTCTACGAAGCTTCTCGCCATTAAGCTTCCAGACTCTCGCAGACCGCTCCTCCAGTTGTGGCTTCAAGCTGTCCTTCTGCGGTTGCAACTGTGTTGTCACTCTCCGCGGTGACTCCTCCAACCTCACCGACCGCTCGTTCAACTTTGCCGATGGTCATATTCGTTGTCGGTTCATTCAACGGTGTTGTCGACTCCTCGAAATTCGCTGACCGTTCGTTCATCTGTGTTGTCATTTCACTCGGCAACTTCTCCGCCCTCGGTGACTGTTCGCTATCAGTCCGGCTGTTCACTACCGCAACGGCCTTCAGCTGTGTCCTGCATATGCCCCAGGACGTTTGTCCGTCGAAAGCTGGCGCCATCAGATTTTCCACGGCTAACTCGGCCTTTATGACTCCTGATGTTTTAACGCGTTCCAGTTCGGTCTTAAATTTTTCGACTTCCTCGGCAACCGTCTCGAATTTGCCATTCATTTTGGCGTCCATCTGCATGAGGTCGTGTTCGAATTTCTTGGATGCTTCTCGTAGGTTCCCGTCGAATAAGTTCGATATTTCCGTCAATTGTTTTTGCAACTGCTCGGAACATTCGTCAAATCGCTTGTCAAAACGCTCGGATTGCTCTTGAAACCGCTCCGCTTGTTGCTTGGATAGCTCGCTAAATTGCTTGGACATCGACAGTAGCTGCTGCATGACAGGGTTCCCGATTGAAACCTGTTCCACTCCCGATTCGTCGAGATTTCTCGTCGATTCGTCCTTGTCTGGAAATTCGACGGTGTCCGGATCCTGTCCACTGACTCTTTATCACTTCTGCTAAACGAGCACCCAGCGCGGACTGATTTCCCGTCGTAGGCGAATCCCATTTCACTAGTTCGTTTTTTAACTCCGCGGCTGTCACGAATGAGCTTTGGATGAGAACGACTTGCTGTCGCTGGTGACATTTGCCTTTTATACTGGATTTCTGTTTCGAGATGTTTCTAGACTCGGGTTTCCACTAATCAACGAAGATTACAGAAGAAGGTCCGAGAATCGGCTAGTGCTCATTATCGATGAGACTATGGTAGAGCTTAGTACAGTGTGTGTCGTAAGAGAGACGTACTTCGTACATACAACAATACATTGCAGAAGGGTGGTAACTGCACTGCTGCTGGACATGCCATGAAATGGGACCAAGGGGTTGTCATAGCATCGACCTGTGGCGAACGAGTGTGAGTTTCTACGTAAATCATGCGGGCAGATGGGTTCCATTGCCCAGAATCGAGTACTATGGCGCTGTGCCTCACTAGGGATTAAGGCAAAGTAGTACAAAGTATGTAGTAAGAAGAGGTCAGGATTTCAAGATAATTTCTGATTACGGATTAGAACTATCAAATGACGCAAATGTTTGACATTTGCTGATGACAATCAAAAAAGTGAATCGTTACAAGTCATCTCAAACCAAGAAGCTTATCATTGAAATTCCAACGGATAGAACAGGACAGACACGAAGAATTTGTTCACAGTTTCCACATATACGCACGTACATACGTCCTTAGGTGACTAGTAAAAGTGTCAAAAATAAATTTTATTTCTTCTCCACGACAACTTCCTCCCAGCTTTGTCCTCTTCACCTGTATCTTGTTCACTTCACTTTCCATTTAAGATACACTTACATGCGATTGAAAAAAGACTTTCTTTCCGTATCTGATGTTTGCGTTTTTAATTAGCCCCCGTCAAGTTGTATAAGCAGAAAAGGATAATCTCATCCCTCGACTCGGAGCATTTACTCGTCTGTCTAGGCACTTGCTGGTACATTCGAGATGATGAAGTGGTCGGTCGTCCCATTCAGCATGAAGAGTGTCTATGATCTAGAAAAGCCTCACTTATTAAATGACAGAGTACCACTAGAGGCTGTCATTTCTTGTTAATGTCGTTGTCGTCCAACGGCTCTATTATCCTTCGCCCCCGAAGTGAGGTCGCCACCCCCACATTACGGGCTGTAGTAAAAATCACGTAAAACCCCAACGGTATCATCCACAATGTACCTATATCATGTATTCGGATTCGCTTTTTTGGTTTTGTTCTCTCTCAACACGATGTTCTGCTGTTGTTTTTCACCCTCGTTCTTTCAGCCTTTAACTGTCATTAACATCCAATGGACTTTTTCATTCACCCGAACGTTATACACATGGTCACACATACATTTTCCTAACAAAGTAATGATTTTTTACCAGTATTTATTTGTTTTTTTGATTTATTTGATTTTTGTTGTTTCTCTTTTTTTTGGGTCATATGATATTGCTGACATTTTCACCCAATGTTCGTTTCGTACGGATAATAAACGTGCTTGCTAACAAAAACAATAACAAGTGAAACCCGAGACTAATGAAGGATTTTTTTTTGTGTTTGTGCATTTATTTAGGGTCCCATCGGATTGGACGGCCCCAAAGGTGATGCTGTAAGTATATTCTGGATGTGTTCCAGTATTGAAGCTCTTGTTGTTACTTTAATTTCAATGTTTTAGGGTGAACCAACAATTTGTGTCTATGAACAACGTTCTATATTTCAAATGCTTTTAGTTTAAGGTATTGAAAACGTTTAGGTGAACAGTATGCCAAGAGTCAGCCGTATTACTACAACACACTTAGACTGGGGATAGGTCCATTGCGTTACCCAAATTGTATTCAGTCTTTCTAACCGCAACCGGAGAAGTTGACTGACATCAACAGTTCCCCAAGATGGGCGTCAAAAGGTTTCATCGGCTTCCTTTTATTTGCCAGTGCCGGTCAGTGACGACCCAAATGAAAGGTGCTCTCCTCTTTATCGAAATCACCACAGCTCCTGCAGAAATCATTGTATGGAAGTCTAAGCCTTCTGGCGGGCTCGTCGATGATGATGACCCCTAACTACTCCAACCACCACGCTGATCTGGTATTTTGTCAGCGATAGTAATTTTCGTAGTCCGGCAGGCGCAACGGTTAGCACGTTCGTCTTCTATGCACTGTGCCCCGGTTCGATTCGTACTGAATGCAGCAGTCTTTGATGAAAAAAGATGATTTACGTGTTGGACTATGAGCCCACTCAGCTGTTAAATGAGTACCCATCAAATAACTCGGTTGAGCGTGTTGCTGATCACACACCTCTGCACAAAACACACCGTCACGATCTAGTAAATGAGATGATGCTGATTCATCTCGAGACCTTGGTTCAAATTGGACTGCTGCGCCAGTTTTTTTTCAATAATTAAGCAGGTCACAGGATCACATTGACGTTATGTTATTGATCCACTTTGTTTTGCCTTAGCAGCCGCTGAACTGCCTAGTCTCACTGGCTGCACCCGTACGAGCTAGCTCGTCAGCTCTGCAATTTCCGACAAAGCCACTGTTGCCCGGTATCCAGCACAATACTATGTTGAAATAGTTACTCATTTGCATAAGCCATGCTCGACATTAAGCAACAATCTTTGGCACATTCAGCACAGACTCGAGGGTTTTAACTATGCGGCTTTCATCATCATCATCATCGTAGCGCGACAGCCCGACGTCGGACCTTGGCTGCGTGGATCGTCGCCCTCCAATTATCTCAGTCACGTGAACGCGTCCTTCAATCTTGGAGACATAGTAGTTGCGCGGCGTCCGCATATACCGAGCTCTCGTAAATAGCCCCGAAAATTCGTCCCAGAACCTTACGTTCGAATATAGCCGGCCATAATAATAATAATATTATATAATAATAATAATAAGCTCTCGTAAATAGCCCCGAAAATTCGTCCCAGAACCTTACGTTCGAATATAGCCGGCCATAATAATAATAATATTATATAATAATATTATTATTATTATGGCCGGCTATATTCGAACGTAAGGTTCTGGGACGAATTTTCGGGGCTATTTACGAGAGCTCGGTATATGCGGACGTTCGAATATAGCCGGCCATACACACACGCTCTATCATCTGGAAACGTGCGGCACCTGGATCGCCCAATGATTCGCCGCGTTTGCTATCCCCTGGAAAATCGCGGCACCTGGATCGCCCAATGATTCGCCGCGTTTGCAATCCCCTGGAAAATCGCGGCACCTGGATCGCCCAATGATTCGCCGCGTTTGAACGAGTAGTGAAATTTAAGTAACTTTATGCGACCAGATGATTCGTGGCATTTTCGGTTTTCAGATGAAAGAACAACAACAATTTGTATGGAGCCGGTGTCTAGTTGGGTGTGTTGTGATTTTGCAGATGATTCGCCACTACCGAATTTTTATGGGTTAATCTATAGTGGTGGTAGTAGTAGTTTGCATCATAAAATATGATAAGGATGGGTCCACGCAGATATTTTGGTCCTGTTGCACTCGTTGCAGGTGTGCGTCAGGAAAACCGAAAATGCCACGAATCATCTGGTCGCATAAAGTTACTTAAATTTCACTACTCGTTCAAACGCGGCGAATCATTGGGCGATCCAGGTGCTGCGCTTTTTGAGGGGATAGCAAACGCGGCGAATCATTGGGCGATCCTGGTGCCGCACGTTTTGCAGATGATAGAGCGTGTGGGTATGGCCGGCTTATGTCTAGTATGTTTCTGGAGGTTTATGTTAGGGTCCGTGCTCCGCAGCCAAATCATAGCACTGGTCATATGATGGTTTTGTACACGCGGAGCTTCGTGTTTCTGTGCACATTCTTCGATTTTATTATGGGGAGAACCGAGAAAAAAGTCTTATTAGCTAACTGTATCCGTCGCTTGATTTCGTCAGTTTCGTTGGCGTCCCTTGACAAGTTGCAACCCAGGTATATGAAGTCGTTCACGAAAACGATGTTAAGGTCCCCCACATTGATGCTCGATTGTGCAGGCGTCCTTGTTCTCGATTGCATCATATTTTGGTTTTACCCTCGCTGATACGTAGTCCAACTTCTTTTGCAGCCGTGTCGAGCGTGTGCAGAAGTTCTTCTGCGTAGGCCAATCTTCGGAACATGGCATGGTTGGAGCGACCGATAGCGCAGTGTGTTTAGGCATCAGCCTCATATTTGACTACCGGTGTTTCGGGCTCGAATCCCGTCCACGACAATGTGGGCATAGATGTGCAGGAGGTGCATGATTGCAACTGCATTCTCCGAAGCTAGTTTATGCCGACGAAAAGTCAACTGGACTACATGGAACAGTTGACGCGCTATAGCCATAAGGGATTAGGGCAACTGATAGAATCTTCGGAACATGATGTTGATGTCGTCCGCGTATTCTGCTAACTGTGTCGAATTGATGAGTAGCGTCTCGCTGTTTTCCATATCCGTAGCATGAATAGCGTATTCTAGTTCTAGGTTGAAGAGCCTCGGCGCCAGCCCATCGCCCTGCTTCAGACCAGTGCGTGTTTCAAATAGATCAGTAAATCTATTATGGATCCTGAATTTGAGCCGGGTTGGTCATCGTCATCTGTGTCAGACGCACTAATTTTGCCGGTATACCAAACTGATGATGATGTACAGTACTCCATGATCGATACTGTCGTATGCCTGCTTGAAGTCGACAAAGATTTGGTATACGTCTACCTTGTATTCCCAGCATTTGTGGAGTATCAGTTTGACCATAAAGAGTTGATCGGTTGTGGAGCGACCAGGTCTGAAGCCGCCTTGATATTCGCTAATGATTCGTTCTGCATACGGTTTCAATCTGTTTTTCAGAATTTTCGTCAATATTTTACAGGACGTACAGACTAGTGATATGCCTCTGTAATTCTAACACCGCAGTTTATCTCCCTTTTTGTGAATTGGACAGATGATGCTTCTGCTCTAATAGTCTGGGATCACCTCGTCCTCCCATACTCGGAGGAGTAATTAATGTATGGCGTTAACTAGACGTGTTCCACCGAATTTGAGCAGTTCAGCAGGAATAAGCGCCCGGTGCTCTATTTCGTTTCAGTGTCTACTGTCGGTGGTTGTATGGGTGGGCTTAGATCAACTAAAATATATCGTCGAAAATTTCTTGTGTGAGGATGTTAGATGGTAGGTTTCTGTACCTTCAAAATAAGAGGCCCATCGTTTGTTAATGCCATCGGTGTTGCTGATGATGTTTCTATCTTTGTCCTTACAGAGGCTAATACTTGATTGATAGCCAATCTTATATGTATGTATTTACTAGTTTGTACGCTTGTCTGGTGTTTCTATTAGCTAAGTTTTCGTTAATATTCAGCAACTGTTCGTCAAAGTATTTACATTTCTTTCGTCTGAATATTCTATTCAATATTCGCCGTAGCTCGTCGTATTTTACTTGTTTGGCTCTGGTTGCTTGTTGAATCTATTGCCTGTAGGCCTCGGTTTTCGCGTCAATTGGATTTTAGCATTCTTCGTCGCACCAGTCATTTCGCGCTCGCCGGGCTTGACACCCCACGACTTTCTCTGCATCCTGTTTGATGGCACCCTTGAGTTCTTCCCAGAACCCATGAACGCCTGTGTTGCTGATGTTGTGTAGCATAGGTGATAGTCTTCCCTCAAGGGCGGCACTATATGACACCGCCGTAGCATCACTCAGAAGCTTATCAACCGCAAAAAATTTGGGAGGGCTGATTCTGGATTGGTGCACTGAGGAAATTCTACATCTGTAGGTTGTTTTCACTAAGTGATAATCTGAGTCGCAGTTTGCTCCTCGATAGGAGCGGACATCCATCACACTAGACTCCCATCTCCTGCAAATGAGGACGTGATCAATTTGGTTGATGGTGTGTGCGTCTGGAGATTTCCAGGTCTGCTTGTGAATGCGTCGATGCGGGAAACACGTAGAGCTTACGACCAGATTCCTGCCACAAGCGAAGTCTATAAGTCGCTGGCCATTGTCGTTACAATTTTCGTGGAGACTAGTAACGGGCACACATTACAACATTGCCTGTGTTCATATTTCAATAAGATAATGGCCTGCGTGTCGTTCCAGGAAATGTGCATCGCACATGACTAAAGATTTATACTTTGACCTGCGTGTCGTTCTTCGAAATGTGCATCGCAGATGACTAATAGAGATAAGGACTCTTTGACCTGTGCGTCAACTAAAATAAGATAATATAGTTATGCGTAGGGCATATGACTCACAGGGAATATGTTATGTATTTTCCCTGTGCAATCATTAGATATATAAGCAAGTAGTTCGTAAGGAGAAATCAGTCTTTAGTTTACAATAAACGAGATCGTACGATCTTAGTATAATAACGAAGCTCTGTTTTATTTAAAAACATAATTGGCGCCCAACTTAAAAAAAATCCTAGTATTAGGATCAAGAACCAACCCATAAAGCGTGGCAAAGTTATAACGTGGCAAAGTTAAAACGTGGCAAAGTTAAAACGTGGCAAAGTTAAAGCGTGACAACGTTAGACGACGCAAAGCTAAAGTGTGGCATAGTCCTTGGCGAAAGACGTAAAAGACGTGACGTAGCAGCAAACGACACAGCATACGTGGCAATTATCCCTGAAAAAAACTGTGATACAGGACTGAACAATCAAATCCAAGAATTAAGGCAGCAGAAAAAATTACGACGAAAGATGAACATTTGGTTTTTGTATGTATTTTAAAATTTATATTTTATACCTGTATAATTATATAAGTACCTATATAACTTGTGAATACAAGAGGGCAAACTCAAACCGAATAGACAGCAGTTTTCGATTACATTAATTTTTTGCTTATATTAAACAAGATGTCTTTAACTGCTGAGGCCATAACCGAGATGGTAGAGAGAATTACCTTTTCGGTAGCCAACCAGCTGAGACAGGAATTTCAAGCTTCCGTAATGGAGCTAAGATCGCAGCCTGGTCCGTCTGTCCAAGCGTGTGATCAAATCAATGCAGTAGCCACTCAGCTGAGGCAAGAATTTCAAGCCTCACTAAACGGAATAGGGCAATCAGGTCCGTCCGTCCAAAGGTATGAAGAAATAAATATTTCAAGAAGAGTTGATTGCAACTTAAGGCTTGATTTGCCAAAATCAATGCCTGAATTCAGTGGTATCATGGAGAGGTATCCATCATGGCGACAGTCAGCTAAAGCGGCGATTAAGCCATATGAAGGATACTCTGGTTCCGAAATATATTATCAGGCAGTTGCTATAATTCGCAACAAGATTACTGGATCAGCTGATATGGTCTTATCATCGTTCAGTACTCCGTTGAATTTCGACGCAATAGTAGCCCGATTAGATCACACATATTCGGACAAGAGGCCACTATATTTGTTGGAACAAGAATTGTCCACTCTTAGACAAGGTCGTCTTTCCATAATGGAATTCTATGATGCGGTTGAAAAACAGTTGACCTCTATCACGAACAAAGCCATTATGCAATATGGTGACGATAGTGATGTTTTAAAATCCCTGAATGAGAAATATCGAAAGGATGCGTTGCGTATATTCGTTTCTGGGCTTAAGCGGCCAATCGGCGATATCCTGTTTGCGAGTCAACCAACAGATCTACCTTCTGCGTTAGCTCTTGCACAGGAATTAGAGTCCAATAGGCAAAGGTATAATTTTGCAACAGCGTTCGCAAATTCAAATGGTAATAGGGAACAGGGTCTAGGAAAAAGTCCACAATACAAAGTTGTCCAAAAAGAGCAGGAGAATAGAAATCAACCTTCACTTGAATCGATGGACGTAGATCCATCAGTATCGGGATTCAATCAAAACTCTAAGAAGAATAGCAATTTCCGCTCAAAGTCTTCTAAAAATAATTTTTCAAAGAAACACCAGTTGAATACATTTAAAATAGGAAAACATAAAAGTAACAACGGTGTTAGGATTCTAGAATCGGAAGCAAGCCTTCCTTACATCGAACATATTTTAAGAAATGGACATAAAATTAAACTACTTTTAGATACAGGTGCCGACAGGAATTACATTAAAAATCTTCCATTTTTAGTTGGTGTATCAAGGGTAAAGAGTCCTTTCAGCGTACATTCGATCCATGGAGAAACTCTCATTGAATCGAAGTGTCAAATAAGTATTTTTGGTGAAAATTCAGATTTTTTTATACTTCCCAAAATAAACGATATGGACGGAATAATAGGATACGATTTCCTGAAGAAAATCAATGGGGTAGTCGACCCTTCCAATGGCAATCTGCGCTATAAGGGCGAAGGTCGAAAAATTATTTTCGATTCTAACCACCAAGTAAATTTTCTTCAAAATATTGATTATAATTCCATTCCTAAAGAAGGGCTGGAAAAATTTAAAAAAATCATGACGAAAAATCAGAAAGTGTTTGCGGATCCGAATGAGGCATTACCGTATAATACTAATGTAGTTGCTACAATAAAAACTACTACTGACGAATCAATTTATTCAAGAAGTTATCCATATCAAATGACCGCAGCAAAATTTGTTAATTCAGAAATAGAATCAATGTTGCGTAATGGGATAATAAAGAAAAGTTCTTCACCATACAACAACCCCATATGGGTAGTTAACAAAAAAGGTGTAGATGAATTAGGTAACCCTAAGCTTCGCCTTGTAATTGATTTTCGGAAGCTTAATGAGAAAACCGCTTCTGATAGATATCCTATTCCGGATACTTCTGTCATATTATCAAATTTGGGTAAATCAAAATATTACTCAACGATTGATCTGAAGTCTGGTTTTCATCAAATTTTATTAGCAGAAAATGACAGAAAGAAAACCGCCTTTTCAGTGAACAATGGCAAATATGAGTTTTGTCGTTTGCCATTTGGGCTGAAAAACGCTCCAAGCATCTTTCAGAGAGCGATTGACGACATATTGCGAGACGACATAGGGGTTCGATGTCACGTTTATATGGATGACGTCATAATATTTTCTCATGACACGGAAGCCCATTTAAATGATATTCAAATTATAATGAAAAAACTTCTTGATGCTAATATGCGCGTTTCGCTGGAAAAATGTAACTTCTTCAAATCAGAACTTGAGTTTTTGGGGTTCGTCGTCTCCGAAAATGGCCTTAAAACAGCTGATAACAAGGTAAACGCTATATTAAACTTCAAGGAACCAACTTCCATCAAAGCCCTCAGGTCCTTCTTAGGATTATCGGGATATTATCGACGTTTTATACGGGATTATGCAAGAATAGCGAAACCCTTGACCCAAATATTACGGGGAGAAAACGGTAACATAAGTTCGAGAAAATCGGAGAAAAAGAAAATTACTCTTTCGGATGATGCTCGTGAAGCTTTCAACAAGCTAAAGCAGATTCTAGCATCAGAAGAGGTCACTTTACGTTTTCCAGATTTTGCCAAGCACTTCGAGCTCACAACAGATGCTTCGTCAGTGGCCATTGGTGCTGTGTTATCCCAAGACAAACACCCTATCACATTTGTGTCACGAACACTTAGCGCTACAGAGCAAAATTACGCAACTAACGAACGAGAAATGCTCGCCATTGTATGGGCGTTGCAATCTTTGAGGAATTATCTCTATGGAGTAAGCAATCTCCATATATACACTGATCATCAACCTTTAACATTTTCGATATCCGATCGAAACCCAAACACGAAGCTAAAACGTTGGAAAAGCTTCATAGAAGAATTTGCACCGATAATTCACTACAAACCTGGGTCTGAAAATTATGTCGCGGACGCACTGTCCCGCCAATATATTCAAAACCTTACCGGTAATAACAGTTCTAACGAAAACTGCACAAATAGCGGAGTTTCATTGTCTCAAATCATAAGGTCAGTCCTGACACCTATAAATTGCTTCAAGAATCAAATTATTCTTACAATGGGCGAAAGACTAAAATTGAGAACAATTAGGCTATTTAATGGCTATTTGCGCCATGAAATTCAATTTTCCGACTTTGAAAATTTATGCCTCAAGCTGGAAAAAGTAATCGATACAAAAGTGGTAAATGGTATTCATTGTCCACTTGGAGTTCTAGGGAAAGTACAAAATGAAATTTTACAACATTTCCCTTCAGCCCGTTTCAGACATACTGAAAAATTAGTTCTGGACTTAATTAACGAGAATGACCAGCTCGAAACTATCGCACAAGAACATAATAGAGCACATCGCTCAGCCAAGGAAAATTATGCCCAAATACTGGACGCGTATTTCTTCCCAAGTCTCCGTAGGGATATTAAGAAATTCGTGGGAAACTGCAAAATTTGTGCGGAGTCTAAATACCAAAGGTATCCCAAAAGGCAAACACTGCAGCCAACACCAGTGCCCAAATATCCAGGCGAAATACTACACATGGATATTTATATCACACAGAATCGTTATTTCTTAACATGTGTGGATAAATTTTCAAAATTGGCTTTAATAGAACAAATCGCTTCACGTTCAATTGTTGATTTGAAAATACCTATCATCAAAATAATCGGGTTCTTTAAAAATCCGAAAATATTAGTAACAGATAATGAGCCATCGTTCTGCTCAAATGCTATACAATCACTTATAAGGGACCATTTTGAAATGACCCATCACAAAGTTCCAGCTATGCATAGCATAAGCAACGGACAGGTAGAGAGATTTCATTCAACTCTAAGCGAAATATGTAGAGCAATCAAGAAAGAGATGCAGCTCACGGATATTAGCGAAATCATACAAATAGCTTTAACAAAGTACAATAGTTCTATCCACTCTGTGACGAAGAAAAGGCCAATTGATATGTTATGGGGAATTTCCGATCAGAATAGATCACACACCCAGGAGCTACTACTAACTGCACAAAGAAGGCAAAATGAACAACTTAACAAAAAGCGTTTTAATAGAACCTTCCAGGAAGGACAAACAATTTTTGTGAAAACAAATAAACGTTGTGGGAACAAATTATCGAACAAGTACGATAAAAAAGTGGTGCAAAAAGATTTAGGTACCGCAGTACTAGTAGATGGTAAAGAAGTGCATAAGGATAATGTTCGGTAATATTTTCCTTTTCAGGTTAACACTAGTCACCACCGTCACGTGCAAAATTTATGACTACACCTCTTCGAAATATATACCAATGCGAAAAGGAGACGTGGGACTTTACAAAGACTTCATATATCTTATACATAGTATTAATTTAACCGATTTTGAGGAAATCATGAGGGATATAAATGACTTACAGAAAATGTTTAGCATGCCAGAGCAAAAGGAATCACTTGACGCGGACGCGAACGAAATATCTAGACTACTGACATCATTAAAGCTCGGTAGCGATAGGCATAAGCGATCAATCGATTTTATTGGTTCCGCAATTAAATTCATCGCAGGCACGCCAGATCATGATGATTTCGTTCTGTTGGGCGAACGTCAATCTAGGTTAATAGATGCGGAAAATCAGCAGGTAGAAATAAATTCTGAGCTAACTGGTAAAATAAACGAATTGACTGAGCAGATTAATTTAATGAAACATGAATATTACGACACTAATGAAGCGAAATTCCCAGATCTATTTCAAATAATTTCGATTAGAAATCAAAGGGTTATATCATTGTTAACAAACGCTGTCTACTCGGTTACTCTAGCACAATTAAACATTATTAACCCTGTTATTTTAACGGACAAAGAAGTCCTTTCAATTGTTAAAAAAGAACAAATGCCCATAACAATTAATGAACTAATTTCATCGTCAATTGTAAAGATATATGTAAGTAGTAACGTACTCAAATATATAGTTAAGGTACCAAGTATAGAAACTATTTGCTCACTCATAATTGTTTATCCGGTTATACATAACAATACTATATTAGACTTAAGAAATAAATATGTTGCCGAATGTGAAAAGGAAACACTTCCATTGTACAACTGTAAAGAGAGCAAGGGAATGCCAATCTGTAAGCATGACCGCTTCGACAAATGCCTTTCAATGATTTTTAACAGCAACGCCGCAACATGTAAAACAACCACCTCCTACCATATCGCGCCTGTCGAAACAGTAGACGAAAATACAGTCCTTATAAATGACGAAACTGCCACGATTTCTGAAGGAAACCAGAAACTGAACGTCACAGGTACATTTTTGGTTCAATTCGAAAACGACATCTACATAAACGATTCGCTCTCAACATATCAGCGCATTCGACCTTGTTAACGTTGCCATATTTGCACCAGGTACATCTGCGTAATTTGCAGAAAATTGAAAAGTTCAATTCTGAAATGAATTCAACAAATATAATATGGTACATATCTGTTGCAATCATATCAACAATTCTCTCTACGATATTCGCGTATTTAAAATGCCGCAACAAGCCGGTGATCGTTACGCCAGTTGTCACGCGGGCCACGAGTTTCAACATGGACGAAGAAATTGAAAGGATCGTACGCAATATCGCTGTAAAACATCACCAGATTCGGGACGAATCTGTTTAAGGGGAGGAGCAGTAACGGGCACACATTACAACATTGCCTGTGTTCATATTTCAATAAGATAATGGCCTGCGTGTCGTTCCAGGAAATGTGCATCGCACATGACTAAAGATTTATACTTTGACCTGCGTGTCGTTCTTCGAAATGTGCATCGCAGATGACTAATAGAGATAAGGACTCTTTGACCTGTGCGTCAACTAAAATAAGATAATATAGTTATGCGTAGGGCATATGACTCACAGGGAATATGTTATGTATTTTCCCTGTGCAATCATTAGATATATAAGCAAGTAGTTCGTAAGGAGAAATCAGTCTTTAGTTTACAATAAACGAGATCGTACGATCTTAGTATAATAACGAAGCTCTGTTTTATTTAAAAACATAATTGACTCTGGCGTTCAGTGATCCCCCGATGCCGACTTTCATTTCCAACTTTCGCGTTCCTGAAATTGATTCTGGCCGGTCTTCCAAACTTCGATCAATGGAGAGAAGATATATTAGCGTCTTGGTGAAAGTTAGCACTGGACATTGTTTGATCGGCGAACACGCCAGAAGACTCCAACTTCCTTACAATAACTTTTGTAGGAGTTGTGATGACGAAGATGAGGAGGAAAGTTTTTCCCATCTTCTTTGTGCCTGTTCTGCCTTAGCCGTAAGGATGAATGAGGTTCGTTGATCTTTCTGCTTTAGAGATTTGGATGACCTGATGTTGATGTTGTCAGGTCCGGCTGGTTCAATGATTAATCTTTATCTATGTATAAATTATGACATCATATTAAATTAGACCTCTTGCTTCCTGATCTTCTAAGGGCCCTCTGCTACTCCACTTGCGCCGGTAAATTTTCTTATCTTATACCTTTAGGGGACAAAGACTTTTTCCATAGTCCTCCGCGTGGGCGCCCCCTGGTAACGGCAGTGTATCAAATCGCTGACGGCCAATGTCTTAGCGATAACACAGTTTGGAAAAGGCAGATAGCTGTAGCCTGAATGGCTGACGAACACCTAAGCGTCTCAGGTTTAGTAGGATGGAATGACTTGGGTAGTTGGACCTGAAACATAGTTGTGTGAGCTCCAGCACGTTTATTAAACCATATGAAGCAGCTATCTTCCGAGGCCATCCCCTGAATGGGGTTAAGAGACGTGCTGACAACTCGTCCTTGCAAAAACCACTCCATGTCAAGAAACCTGGAACAAAAGCCTCGGATTTTCCAGGTGGCCAAGGCCCGACGTCGGGCTGTCGCGCCACGATGATGATGATGATAATACCCTTAGGGGCCAGGCCAATTTCGCAGCCTAGCCAAGGTCGGGGAGGGAGCGCGGAGCCTCAACGCCATCAGGGGGCTCTCGTGTTAGGCTGGGGGATGTGTTAGGGTTTCGTCGACCATACATTATTTTGTGTGAACATTTTATTCAGGGACTTCCCGCCTGCTTTCCGCACTCAATCCGAACCCGTCCACATAACCGATAGCCGAACTAGCTATCCAGGTTTTGACACTTAGGTGTATAGGGCGGTCTGCCAAATGAAACCCGCCACCTTCGTCCTCATTTGAGCCCAGCTCATCAAACACATCTGTTATTATAGAGGGAGTCAGCAAGGCAGCAATATCTAAGAAAGTGGTAAGAGCGGTTAAGGGTGTCGTCAGCAGGTCGATGAAAGTAAACACTCATTTCACAAATATTGTTATGGAACATCCGAAAACATGGCGACCTAAACCATTATTTGACCCAGTTGAAGCTGAACTCTTACTGAAGCAATATACCAAAATGCACAAATTGGCTGAAATCCTTTAGTACACATGTGAGTAGTTTTCGAAACGCTTTAACAAAGGTTGTTTAGTTACGTATTTAACTCGTAGTTTTATTTGAGTGCTTTCAATGGGCGCGGTCCTGGAAGCCTTCTAATATGGATCTGACTTTTCTGTTTTCTCCTCTATGTGCTTCCCCTCCAGTAAATTTAGTACAGACAACTGTCAATTTTTGGATCTGAGAAATATTCCCACAGACGGCATACACGGCCGTCTTGTCAAAAAAGATCTGTCAAGTTTTTAGTTTCAAAATGGAAAATTTAATAATTGCGGAATTATTGGATGATTTCGGTGATATCCAAATTGTAAATAGTGTGCAAAACATACTAAATATAGTGCGCGTTGTCATGGATAACAACATGACAAACGATTGGAGTTTGTTGGACGGGATTGAGCGCGAAAACCGACCCAGAAATGCAAATTATTTCGAACAAATAGTTCCCCGATACGACGACTTCCTATTCAAGGAGCAGGTTTGTAGGCTAAAGGCGCAACAAACTACCACTAAACACTTCGCAACACGTCCTGCACGCTGGCTAACGGATGACTGGCTATGTTGCTTTGGTGACCGAGGCGCCGGTGACATCCGAGAACTGTCAAAATTTCTGATTTTAGAAATTGACCGGAAAAATATTCAGATCCAGAGGGGGAATTGTCAGATCCAAAAGTGACAGTTGTCTGTACTAAATTTACCGGAGGGGAAAGCAAATGGAGGTGAATTTGAGAAATGTCAAACCCTGATCCGCTCGCAGGAACGCAGCCAATTACAACCTAAATTGCATAAAATGCGTACACGAATTGTTGGTTCACCTTACCATCCATGCCCACGAATTTGGATTGTCATTATCCTCTATACATATATTTTCAACTAATTTATATATACATATATGCATATCTAACCATCTAGAACGTGCTATATTCAACATTTAATTTAATTTAAGTAGCCTGCGGACACACTGACTGAAATTCAAAACTAATTGCAGGGCAAACCCGGTGACAAGGGTCAAAAAGGTGACGTTGGACATCCCGGTATCGATGTGTTTCAGACAGTGAAGGTAATTATCCCGTTCCCTGACATTATGCCGACATTTCAAATTCCAAAATGATTATACCATCACTTCGCCTTTTTTATTTCCTTTCACCTTGTGCATGCACAATTCGAAATTCTTCCTAATAATTTTCCACTTTACTGACTTTCACCATCCCTTTACTTCCATCTTCATTCTGTCACTTTTTATATATCCTTCGTTCTAACCTCAGCCCTCCTTATTCCTTTACCCTCGAACACTTTATTCCGTCCTACTTTTATCAATTTTTGCTTTTAATGGTCGTTTATTACGCGTGTGGTGTACTTTATGGCTTTAATTGCCGTATCCACCGTTTTTTTTACACCGTATACTGACGTTCATATTGGAAAAATTGAAAATTATATTAAATTGAAAACGTACCGAGCCAGTACGTACCAGAAGAAATATCTTGAAATATATTTTCTCTCTGTAATATTTTTTCCTCTTCCGTTTTTTTATTTGATTGTGTTCACATCTAATGCTTTCCCACTTTGTGTGTGTGATTTTCCGGAAAGGGATTAAAGAGATCGGTGACGACGTTACGTGGCGGAACGCTAGGATACGCCGAGATTGTTGCTGTCAAGGTATGAGACAAGAGAGAGTCCTTAATGTTCATGACCTTTTTTCAATTTGTCGACAGGTAGACAAATGAAAAGAGTGAGTGGGGTGTGTTGTAGTAGTGTTCGTGGTAGAGTGTCCTTCATGCTGTGTTTTTTTTTGTTTGTAAATTTGTTGTTGTTGTGTTTTTATTTTATAAGTTTTGGTAAAATTGGTAACAGTAGTTAATTAGCTTTGGCTGTTTCCCTTTTTGTCTAGTAATTTTGTAGCTTTTGTTGCATTGAGGGTAAAACGGACCAATTAAGGATGTCGACGTAAGCGTACGGTTGATTTATTTGTTAGTATGTAGTAATTAGGATTTTTTCTTTGGCTTTACAATATAATTTTAAAATTAGGTCATAGATGTTATTGTGTTTGGTAGAGTAACCTTAGTAGTTGTAATATGCATACTCGTAAGTAGGAGAGCCAAATTAAGTAAGTACATTTTGATTATCCTTTGTAAACTGCCGCATAAGCTAGAAAAGTTATATGTATACCGGTTATCTGGAAAACTGCTCTGGTCTATCCTCATAAATTATGGAGCCCTTCCTTAACTGTGAATCTGTGTAAAAATAAGGGCCAGCAATAATCCTCCATGCCCCACACTGCCAGTACGGCTCTGCCTACTAACACAGCGGGCATGCTGATATCACCAGTGACAGCTATGAACAACAACACCAATCACCAAAGACTATCATCGCAATTCAATCCCCTCCCATGGGTTCGTATACAATCACTTTTATGCTATCTTTTTCACGAGTTTGAGAAAAAAAACTGTCCAAAATCCTCACAAATTAAATAAACTCATAATGATTTAAATACAAAACATACACAATATAAACGATAAACAGAAGTATAGGTATATTCGACTGCGCTCGGACAATCATCTTGGAATTATTACCGTCCTATGCAGTGCCGGTTTTAACTATTTTAGCGTCATATTCAACTAGTAGGAAATACGCATATTAGGCGGCTATTACACTATAAAAGTTCTTTTACAAATATCGTTTGTAAAAGATATTTTCGAAGAACTTTTCTAGTGTAATAGCCGCCTAAGAAAAGATTTGCGACTTGAACGTTGCTTGTTTCAAGTGCTTTTCTTACATGCTTGCACACCTTCCCCCTTAGCCGGCTAATATCATTCATAAAAGTTCTTTTAAAATATCGTGAGTCAAAGATATTTGTAAAAGAACTTTTATAGTGTAATAGCCGCCTTAGACGCATACAGGATATTCCGCGTCGAAATATCTCTGTTTCTTAAAATCGACCCATAGTTCACTGTGAAAAATTGGCAGTTTATTTTCAGAAACCGCAACCATCTGTCACAAACGAAAACTCGTTTAATAGAAGGACCTTGCAAAAAAAAAACCTAGAAATTTACCTGGCTTTGTGTTGTTGAAACCAAAACTAATAAGAACAAGCCAGCCTTCGGCACGCTTCGCGTGAATGGTATCATACCTTCGTTTTGTTTTGTGGTACGTTTGCCACTTTGAAATTAGTAGTAAAACTTGTTCCGATTTCACTGTTCCTATAAGAGGTATATGAAGTAGTGGGCCGATTTCAACTAAATTAAGGAACGTGGCTTAGTAGTCAATATGATTGAATAATATGCAACTTTGTAAAGATATCTTCAGAAACGAAAAAGGTTTTCTGACAAAAACTTGCTTTTGGAACTGTCGTTCCTATGACAGCTATATGATAGAGTAATCCGATTTCAACCAAATTCAGAAATATGATTTCACTAAAAATACTATTGATTATCGTGAAATTTTAAAACAATAACTTTAGAAATAAAAAAGTTTTCCCCACAAAGACGAATTTTTGGACCGGTCGTTCCCATGGCAGCTATATGACGTAGTGGTCCGATTCCGTTGGTTCCGACATATATACAGCGTGCAATAGAAGATAAGATAAGATAAAATAGTCGAGCTACTGTCCCAGCAGGAAGGCACTGCGACCATAAAAAATCTATTGTGCCGTAGCTCATTAATCCAGAAGACCGTCCACCCTTCTAATAAAGGGCAGTAAGTCTTTAGCAGGAATTAACCTGAATTCTGCAGTGCTGATGGTAGCCTGCCCGAGGAGTGACATCCTAAAACGCGCGATGGCGGGACATTCGCACAAGATGTGCTTGGTCGTTTCCACGTCCTCCAGACAAAGACGGCATTTAGTCTCGCTTGACATACCCATCTTATTCAGGTGATATCTGATCAGGTGATGGCCAGATAAGTACCCCACTAGGAGTCTTAGGAGGGTTCTATTCATTTGAGTAGTAGTATGGTCCATGAAAACGACTGGATGATCCTTGTCTAGCAAGTTCATCCGCAGCCTCGTTCCCCTCAATGCCTTGGTGGCCTGGCACCCAACACAAGAAGACTCGGTTTTTGGTTGCCAACAGTTGAAGGAGTTCGTAATACTCCTTCACGAGTTTCGAAGAGACCTTATATGAGGAGAGCGCTTTTATAGCTGCTTGGCTGTCTGAGTAGATAGCAATGTAAGCGCCGCGAAGTCCAGTTTCCAAGATTACTCTGGCGCAGACCTCAATGGCGTGGATCTCAGGTTGAAAAACGCTGGGCGAGACTCCCATTGCGATCGAAATCTTGCTGTTGGGTCCAAAGACACCTGCACCAACACCCTGTTCAGTTTTAGACCCATCAGTGAACCACTTGATACATCTAGGGCCTGGACAGGGTGTGCCATTTACCCATTCAGAGCGGTCAGGGATGAGGGCTGAAAATTTTCTGCCGAAGCAAACCTCCGTGATCATGTAATCTGATCTCAAGCAGATCTGCACGTCAGGAATTTGATTCAGAATGCTCATGTAACCGCTTTCTTCACTGCACACGTCGGAAGTCAAACGAAGTCTAAGAGCATTTAGAGCTGCTGATTCTTGAATGAATATATGCAACGGAGTAACTCCAATAATCGCCTCCAGGGCTGGCGAAGAACAAGTCCGCATAGCTCCAGTGATGCCAAGGCAGGCAAGGCGTTGGAGCTTATTGCACTTCTGTAAGACAGAAGATTGCTGAGTTTTCGGCCACCACACAAGCGCTGCGTAGATCACCATGGGCCGCACCAGCATGGTGTATAACCACTCAATTATCTTTGGGGTGAGCCCCCATGTCCGTCCAAAGAGACTTCTGCAAGCCCACATTGGGCGTGTGGCTTTGCTAAGTACATTATCTATGTGAGTATTCCAGGTGAGTTTGGAGTCTAGAGTTACCCCGAGACATTTAACTTCAGTGGAATAATCTAAGGTCGTGCCGCCTAACGAAATTGGATCCAATGTTAAATATCGTTTTCGCGTGAACGGCACAACAACAGTTTTCTGTGGGTTTACATGTTAGCCCACAGCAACACACCAGTGTAGAACTATGTCAAGGGCCGACCTCATCACCTCCGTAAGGATGGATTCGAATTTGCCCCCGATTATGATAGTTAAATCATCCGCGCACCCGATAGTAAGATAACCACGCTCATTAAGCATGGAAATCAGTTCGTCTACGACAAGGGACCACAAAAGGGGTGACAGAACGCCACCTTGTGGACAACCCTTTACGGCATTCACGCAAATGGATGTGCTGCCTAGAGTTGAGTGAATATCCCGTCCACGGAGCATGGCATCTATCCATGCAATGGTAGCGGGTGGGATGTCCCTGAGTTCCAGTGCTCTGGAAATGCACTCGTAGCCGGTATTATCGAAAGCCCCTTCAATGTCAAGAAACGCACACAACGCGGTTTCCCTATCACTGAGGGACTTTTCGATTGTACTGACAAGGCTATGCAAGGCGGTCACTGTTGACTTGCCTTTCGTATATGCGAATTGCATACGATGTAGGGGGCTTGACAGTTCCATCTTGTGCCTGATATGCAAATCAAGCGATTTTTCCATGGTTTTAAGGAAGAAGGAAGTAAGGCTAATCGGTCGATAGGATTTGGGCATGTATTCCGGCTTATTACCCGCTTTGGGTATGAAAACCACATTAACTTTCCTCCAAAGTTGTGGTATGTATCCAAGGGTGTAGGTTGCCCTAAAAAGCTCGATTAGCGGAGTTATTATGATCTCCAAGCTGTTTTGCAACAGAGCGGGGGAAATGCCGTCCACTCCGGGAGCTTTAAATGGCTCAAAGGATTCTATCGCCCATTTTACTTTGTCCATGTCAAAGATGACCCCCGATAAACTGCGAGCCCGGCTTACGGGAACCCGTTGGGGCCTCGCAGTTGGACAGGGGTCACCTTCCGAGAGTACGGACCCTGGGAAATGGGTCTGAATCAGCAGCTTTAGTGTTTCTTCTGGACCTTCAGTATACGAACCGTCTGGTCTCAATAGAAGGCCGACCCCGTTTGCTGAGTCTTTGGATAGGGCTTTGTGAAGGCGCGCCGCTTCCGGTAGCGACTGAATGCTTTCACAATGTCTTTACCAGCATTCTCGTTTGGAATGCCTAATGAGTTTGTTGTACTCGGTGAGAGCAGTTTTGTACTCATCCCACCTATTGCAATAGAAAGAAGGCTTTGTATAAAATTTCAGCTCGATAGCTTTAAAACTGAGGGACTAGTTTGCATAGAAACAGACAGACAGACAGACGGACAAAGCCTTATCGACCCGTCTCAACATACTGACCAAGAATATATATAATTTATATGGTCGGAGATGCTTCCTTCTGTGCGTTGCAAACTTCATGACAAAGTTAATATACCCTATCACATCCGTGAATGGTATAAAAATTTGCTGTTTTTAACTTAACACTCAAAGCCATTAGAAACTTAAACACAAAAGCATCATCAGTCCGATACATCAAAGACTCTCTATTTTATGCCATTTCTCTGTAGAGTGGATTGATCTAATCATTGAAACGATATGTGCAACCGACTTGGTGGGCGTGATACAGAGAGTTAAAAAACACAAAAACCGGAATCTTCTTATACCTTAACCTTAAGATTGCCGTAAGGCTTTTTTCAATCCTGCATTAGAAAAAATAGTCCGGATGGCGCAACGGTTAGCACGTTCGCCTTCAACGCACTGGGCCCCGGTTCGATTCCGGGGATTTACGTGTCGGACTATGAGCCCACTCAGCTGTTAAATGAGTACCCATTATGGGGTAAATAACTCGGTTGAGCGTGTTGCTGATCACATACCTCTGCAAAAAAAACGGTCACGATCTAGAAAATGAGATGATGCTAACTCATCTCGAGGCCGTGGTTCAAATTGGACTGTTGCGCCAGTTATTTATTTTATTAGAAAAAATTCACAGTCGAAAAACAGTCAGTAAGCTTGATCTCCCAAAAACAACTCTGTTGTAAAAAAAATTCTCGCCAAAAAAAAAACTCATCAGCCGAGAAAGGATTGATATGAACATAATTCTGCCAAAGTGTTCGTAGCTTTGCACCTCGATTTAGGGTATGCATATTGAACCCTGATTAAATTAGTTAATTGCTTTTAACGCTGATTGGCGGGGAGCTTTGTGAGTTTAAGCTCTGATTCCAAGTACTGTCTTCTCGCCTGGATTCCTGTACTCGTATAAAGCTCCCTGCCTTATAAAAGACTAGAGATGCACTTCAGGCAAGAAGTGATCAATGGACAATATCTGTATTGTGTGCGCAGCCCAGAACAGTGCAGAACAAGAATTCCACGCGTCACACTTACAAAATTGCTCTGGATTGAGCCGGTTGTCGGTGTAATGCTTCTGATTATTGTTCTGCACTTGATATCCATTGCACAAAAGAAAAACCAGCTATTACATAGTTTCTGCTCCGTTGAGCAGCTTTTGTTTAATTAACTTAATTTTTCAATTCAATAAAGTATTTCCATGTTCTTCAGATCTTCCTTTTTATCTGTTTTTATTTTAAGCAAGCTCCCCGCCAAACAGCGTTAAAAGAAATTAACTAATTCAATCAGGGTTCAATATGCATACCCGAGAGCGAGGCGCAAAGCTACAAGCACTTTGGCGGAATTATGTTCATATCAATCCTTTTTGCGGCTGATGAGTTTTTTTTTTGGGCGGGAATTTTTTTACAACAGAGTTGGTTTTGGGAGATATCACATCTTTTTGCAATTTATGGATGAAATCTAGCCAAATGTAATTACTAATTACATTTTGCATCACAATTATACTGGAATTGAAAGCGACGGCATTCATACTCGCAAACGTTTACTATCTAAAACGATTTATTTGTAAAATTTTACTGACTTTTATAAAATTCTCCTAGCACCTTCCACACATTAGAAAAATCATCTTACATCATAACTCATATCTTATATGCCATAAATGATATTAAATCATATACCACATTTCCGGACACCCTAAGACGAAACCATAAACATTTAAATTTTTTATCACTCACTTTTCATTGATGCACTTGCCACAAGCCACGACCACAACTATGAACTCGCAGTGATCATCGCACAATTTCGTATGGTTGTCCTTACCCGCCAGGCCTGTTGCATCCGTCGTTGTCACTACTCATATAACCAGTTGTTTGCGTCTCTTTCTGCCGGAGAGAGACGCAAACAGCTTTTCGTGGTCATCCTTTGGCATGCGATCTCTGCGAGTAATTTGCTGTTGGCTCATTGAAATTATCAAAAAGACTTAAGCGAAAAACTCTATAAAATTTCACAATTTTGGATGAATCTTTTTATCTACTGCACGGATCAGAGCTAATGATAGCCCATGCACACCCTTGGGACACAGTCAATCCGTGAAAAAGAAAACAGACCTCGATACGCTCCCTATGAGGCTGTAGTCCTGTCAAAGAACAACAAGAATAACGAGAACAAGAAAAATTTGAAAAATAGTGATTTTCAAACTGTCATATCTCGGGTGTTTTTCCTTGTAACGAAATCAAATTTGCAACACTTCGTAAAACGACCGAAAACAATGACCATACCATTTGAGCTCGAACAATCATCCGGGGCCGGAGCTACAGAGGAAAACCCGTAAAGTAATTAAGTAGTCCGGATGGCGCAACGGTTAGCACGTTCGCCCTCTACGCACTGGGTCCCGGTTCGATTCCTGCTGAATGCGGTAGTTTTCGATAAAAAGGGGATTGGATTGGGATTGGGGCGACCGGTAGCGCAGTGTGTTGAGGTGAGGCATCAGTCTCATGTTTGATTACCGGCGTTTCTGGTTCGAATCCCGTCCACGACGACGTTCGTGGCCATGAATGTGCAGGAGGTGCATGTTGGTAACGGCATTCTACGAAACCAGTTTATGCCGTCGAAACGTCAACTGGGCCACATGGAACAGTTGACGCGCTATGCCCCACAAGGGGTTAGGGCAATTGAGAGATAGAGAACTCATCTCGAGGCCATGGCTCAAATTGGACTGTTGCGTTAGTACCCAGATTTTGGAGCCACGGTTTCTATGGAGATATACAGGACAAGCTCATTCCATGCCTCTATGTTCTAAGACCCACCCAGAATAAACCTCGCGGTGCCAATAATTCAAAGGGAAATCGACGGCAGCACTTCACTAATGACAACTGCCTATAACGTTTCATTGTATGAGTTGGCTATTAGTTGGCATTACCCCTTTGTGTACGCACTATGGGAACCAACACATATGCAATTACTAGGCCCTGCGCTAATTCGTATGAAGTGCGGTATCTTTGTAATGTCTAATCTTTGATATCTTTATGGGATTTATTTGCACAATTTCATAAAAAGCTCAAACGTCGTTCACTCAGTACTCATTACAATTAAACTTGACCGGCTGACAATTCTGTGAGCCTGGTTGGAAATATTCTATACCAATCAGAAACCGCCACGCCACATTCAAGGCACTCGAAAAAATTTTCAATTGGCTTGTTTCCTCTTTTGCTAGCTGGATGGAAATCGTGACATCTGGTGGGACGGACAAATTTTTAGGATGACCCCCAGCCATAAGACATATCCATGTCAAAATCTAGATGCGTAAAAAAATCCAGGGGCAAATTGAACACCTGCACAAATATAAAAAAATTTTCGTCACTGATACGAGATAGTTTATTGGTGTACTGAGTTCCTATTCAGCATTCTCGGCAATATTTGGAGTTTGTGGGGCAGTATGAAGGTTGAGGAAGATATTAGGGCAAGTACGCATCTCTCCGGACGCCGCATCTCACCCGCTTTTACCCTATATGTATGATGCGTTCGTACAGCGGAATTCTACTCTCGACACTTCCGCAAATGGATCCTCGCGTCAGGCAGTATCATGATTATATTACTAAGTCACTTCTCGTACTTTTATGGTATTTATGCTTACGGACTTTGTAAATGCAGATTTTTGTTTGAATTATATGAATTTTGTAGCTAGCCCTACAGGATTAAGTCTCTTAAAATATTCTAATGTCTATTCTATCAGTTTTCCATGCTTCTCCATTTCTTTTTTTTCATTCAATATTTTTTATTTCTCCTAACATTTTCCTTTTTTTATAGTTAAGTTCCTTGTGTTCATATATTTTTTATTAAATTGTTTTAATTGTTTTTTAATTAATCTGATCATAAGGGATTACAAGCTGCAGGTGTTAATATATCAGCGGCAACTGTAATACAACTTAAGGTAGGTGGTTTTATGGGCTTACAATTCATTTTAATTGTTTTTTGCTTTAATTTTTAGATCCATTTTTTTTCGTTCTTGAACAAAAATGCATGCTTGTTCATTTACATGCTAAATTTGAACGTAAAGATTGTATGTTTACAGCATGCTCCTCATTTAGACTACTCCTGAATTAAAATAAGTTTTTTGAATTATTTAGGGCGAACCGGGAGAACCAGGGCCACCAGGTCCACCAGGACCATCGGGTGCTGTTGGCGTCCCGGGACGAGATGGTGAGACAGGGCCAGCCGGCGAGACAGGTCCACCCGGACCTCAAGGACCACCAGGTGAACCCGGTCCAATGGGCCCTGCTGGCAAAACCGGAGAACCTGGAATGAAGGTAAACAAATCTACTCCATTTGTTTCTGAATGTATTTCTCCTTGTCCCTATGGGGGATCATCCTTTTGGGTTTCTGTGATTCTCCGAGAACTGAAATATTATAATCAAACTTTCGATACTATCACTGCTTCGCATTTTCCTTTCATTCGATCGATCGCAATTCAAACCAAACGTCACTCATAATCCAAATCAACCATGATATCGTCCGACACAAATAGTAAGGGAGACGACCGAGTTTTTACTATCTTCATCGCGTTTTGTTTCCGCGAACTATAATTAGAACATATACCTATATTTGATATGTGCAATCACTGAATATCAATCCAGCCTGCCGCAGATGCCTTTAATGAATTTAAAAAATGTAATAAAATGGGTCGCACAACCCTCATGTTGGTTGTAATAAAATATGTATAACAGTTTACAGGCCTGGGTAAGGCGACCGAACATGCGATCTTGCCTCTTCCAAATTTGCTGCAACACAATGACACGATATCCCAAATGTGCTATTTCAGGTTGTCGAACTACACTCATCGCATTTTTCTCTAAATAGAGTGTCAAATGAAGGGTCTTGATGTCCTCTTTTCGAAAAACCAATCCTGCCCCGCGAAAGTTTATCGGAAGCGGTTGGTAGGAGTGCGCAAAGGGGACGCTTCAAGGCGGCGGACAACTCTCATCGAGGTTTGCGCTAATTGAGCGAAAGGTAACGTTTCAGGTCGATGAACAACCCTCATCGAGGTTTGCGCTAAATAAGGTTCTAAATCAAAGATCTTGATGCCCTCTTTCCGAAAAACCAGCCCTGCCCGGCGAAAGCTTGACGGAAGTGTATGGCAGGAGCGTGCAAAGTTGACGTTTCAGGTAGTCGAACAACTGTTAGCGAGGTTTGCGCTAAATGAGGTGTTAAATCGAAGGCCTTGATGTTCTCTTTATGAAAAAGTAATCCTGCTTGAAAAAAGCTTGCTGGAAGTGGGGGGGCAGGAGCGCACAAAGCTGATGTTTGAGGTCGACGGACAACGTTCATCCAGGTTTGCGCTAAATAAGGTGTTAACTCAAAGGTCTTGGTGTCCTCTTTCCGAAAAACCAATCCGATAAAAATAAATTTGCTTATATACTCTAATTACACATTCCGCCACACACTTTCGGCAAGCTTTCGTGAGGCAGGATTGGTTTTTCAGAAAGAGGACATTAAGGTTAGGTAAAGGAGCTGCCATGACACCGCAAAGCACATATAGACCACCTCTGGGTCCGTTCTGATACCTTTAAAGTCACCTAATTGAATCTAGGCTCCAAACCAGTTTGTGCTGGCGATATAGCTATTGAGCTGTATTACACTCGTATCTTCAAAATCTTCCAGATGCTGAAAAAAACAGGAACCCAAGAATTTTTTCCGCCTCTCAGCCGATACCAAACAGTTACAAAGAAGATGGAGAAAATCTTTCTTCTTTTTCTTCACACTATATACGTCCTCACAACTTTTGTAATAGTCGTTGTGAGGAATACTGAGCCTCTAGGTGAGCTTACCGGTACGACAGTATCCTGCGATAAACCCCAAACCCCTGCTAATGTGCCTCCTGTTCAGCGAGAGTAGTGTGGCAGAACGATCAAGTCAAGTTTTGGCCAAATCATCTTCGTCGTTTCGCACGTAAGATGAAGTGACAAGTTAATCCGCAGTCCCTCCGAATAACTAGCAGCCCCAACTCCGCCGTCGGTCCTATAGCTATCCGTGTAGATGACCATAGAGTCGGTGGTCAGGAGCGTGTTATCAGTCCATTCCATAGACTCCTCATCGTAATAAGGCTGCCCGGAACAACGGGCAAAAACCAGTTTCGTAGAAGTACAATTAGTCTCCACGGGGAGATCCAAGTTTCCCAGTATATTCGAGTGTCCACAACTCAGCGTGCGCTACTGGTCAGTTTCACGAAGGCGTAAGCCATAAATATCTAACGGGAGCAAGCCGAGCACCGTGTCTAGTCCGGCTGACAGGGTACCCGTCATGGCCAGCGCAGCTAGCCTTTGTACCTTTTCTAGTAGTTATGTATATTAGGTCGCTACTCGGAGTGCTATCCACAAGACACTCATTCCGTGCACTAGTATAGGACGTATATTATCCAATATACAATACAGCCTTAGCTGCAGGTCCTAGTTTTTATCTATGGCGTTTTTGCACGAGTAGAGAGCAATAGTTGCTTTGTTAATCCGTTGTTCAATATTGGGCTTCCACCTTAGTTTCCTATGTAAAATAAGACCGAGGAACTTAGCTTTGTCGGTGAAAACCGGTTTAATACCCTACAGTGTGGGAGGTTCGATAGGTGGAGTCGTGTGTCCTCTAGAGAAAAGCACAAGCTCCGTTTTAGCCGGGTTAATTCAAACGGGCAAAGGACATTCTACGATCATCCCAACATGCCATGGATGTACCCAAGGTAGTATGTGTGCGCCTAGATGTTAGTACCATATTAACAACTTTGCAAAGCGACTCATCAACCAGGAGGCCCAGTAGTGCCAAATATTATTGAATGCACCCTCGATGTCCAGGAAAATAACCATCGTGTATTTGTTTTGATCAAGAGATTTCTCAGTGTGGCTGATCAGAGAGTGTAGAGCCCTGTCTACCGACTTATCTTTCCAATGGGAATGTTGCGACGTGGATAGAAGGAGTGGCGACATGGTATCCCGCAAATGGAGATCAACCAGTCTTGGCGGTAGTTTCAGCATGCTTGCTCGTAGGTCGCCTGTGCGTGCATGCGAACTTCTACCTGCTTTCGAGATAAATACCACCCGCACTTTCGTCCAGATGCCAGGAGCGTGCACCAGCTTCAGGCAGGCCATTAGGATACTCTCTATCCATGGATATATGATATCCAAACAATGCTGCAAGTCCGGCGGATGATGATGCCATCTGGTCCACCCGATTTAAAAGGTTAAAAGCTGGAGATCGCCTCCATAATTTTCTCACGAGATAAGATGGATGCACTACCACATGGCGCTGTTCGACAAGTGGAGAGGTACTCAAGTGAGGTTCCAGCCGAACTTCCAGGGATATGTGTGTTAAATAGACATTCGACGATTTCTCTAGTCGAAAGCGTCCATAACCCGTCTTCCTTTTGTAGGAAGCTTGGCATATATGGATTTAACGCCAGGATTTTCCAAAATGCATAGGTTTCGCATGAACCCTCGATGCGTTCGCAAAAGCTCCACCATGCATTGCGTTTGGCTCCCCTTAACTCGTTTTTGAAAGACTTCAGATGTTTTTTTGTAGCAGTGACAGTGACCCTAGCGTTGAAGCCTTAGCTTTATTGAAACTTCTCGTACACTCAGCCCTAAGTTCGGAGATCCTAGTGCTCGACCAGGCTGGCTTTTTCTTTCCTACGTGCGAAGTAACCGGACACGATGAAGATGCCACCGCCTTCATAGCATCTATCAGAGTGTGGGGTAGTTTCTATGCCCCACTTGGGGTTAAGGCAAAGGTGTAGTAGAGCGTTTATCGTATCATTCAGCTCCTGTTCGTTGCAGGGCTGACTTGTTAGTGAAGGTAGCCCTTCGTAAAGAGCATCAGCAGTTACCTAGGCCAATTTGTCCTTCTGCGATTTATAGTGCGGGGCAGGGCACTCGATATGGCTAAATTGAAGGTAATCGATGATAGTGTTCCGACGACTCTCTCCAGTCTCTGATAATGTGGATGATATCATCCGACGCCAGAGATGTCTAGGATCTCTTGTCCCGTTTTTGTTATAAAAGTAGGCTCGCGGCCTACATTGCGGATTAAGAGAGTACTCGTAGTTCACATAATGTACTCTCAGTGGCGGATCTAGAAATCTTATTCAACTTTTGGTCCTGTGTCATGCGTGTATTGAAACCGCGCATGTATTCCTTATTGAAGAGAAGTATGCAATGATGAACGTACAAAATTTTGTAGCAAGGTTAGGTTAGATACAAGAGCTCCTGTGCTAACCATAGCATACATGGTTTGCAATATGGTTCGTTCTGTTGCCACCAGGGAATCATAACCTGACAATCCTAATCATTGAACTAGAAAGAACTCCCAATAAAATGATGGCCTTTGCCATCATCAACATTAGCTAAGTCATCCAGTTCAGTAGAAATGGGATCCAGGAAATGTCTTCTTCGTTCGTGTCAGAACAAGATACGTGCAGGAGAATATAACGAATACGCTCCTCTTTTTCCTCGTCACAGCTACTTTCAATTATGCAATGCCCAGTGATGACTCCCATGTCTTTTCAGCGACAAAAGTTTAGCGGAACAGCTAATCTGGGCCACAACACAACAGTTTTGTTGAGAATTATGTTTTACCATTTATCTATCCATCAAAAAGTATAGGCTAAACAGAATAATGAAGGAAGTAGGAGTATAATCCTTAGAGCATCACAAAAGTAACATAGGCCAATCTTTTCACTTTGCCCAGCAAACTAGGGTTAGCCCAGATACGAGTAAAGCAGCTACATAGAAACTTCGCCTTATAAGCTAAGCTGGTTCTGCGTTAAATGCCGATCATCTTCTATGGCTATATACGTCAGTAAGCTGAAAACTGCCAACCAGGTCCTAAAGGCGACTTCGACTGAAATAGCCACCATTCAATCGAAGCTTGGCTCAGCCATTAACGAACTGGCACCGCTATTAACTCCTGGCGACCCTGGTCGAGCTGATAACCAACAATATCTTCCACAACAAAAACGACCTCAACGACAGCGTATTCACCAGACTGAACAACAACAACACCAGGAACCACAATTGTTGCCTAATCAACCTGACGCCCCTAGCCTCAACGAGTTACAACGCGAACTCAACCAACTTCAAGTCAAGTTTGCAGCCCTATCAAAACAACTTGGCCCGACTTCAGACAATACGGGAGCTGCTTCCCAGGCTACTGGAGACCTTACAGAGGACGTTACAAGTGACGGTATTGTGACTCGCTCTCGCTCAAGAGCTAAATCGCAATCCGATCTGTCTCTTGACCGGACGTCTGTCATGGCGCCTTTGGAGGTGGCTAACCTGGACGCTACTTCAACTCATCTCGCCGCTCAACCATCATCCTTACCTGCAAACAGTTCGTCGCTGTCTCAACTTCAATTAACACCAAGTCTGCTACTTCCACAAAGCTTCTCACCTGGTCTGCAGAGGCAACAACCATTACCACTACCAGGCATACCGCAGACTCAACATTCGCAAGACCATCAGGAGCAACTACGAGTTTGCACACCTCCAAAGCAGCTGTTCCTATCTAGACTTGCCTACAATACCACGGAAAACGAAATTAGGCAATACATCATCTGCAAACTGGGTTATGAACCGTCAGTTCTTACTTGTAGGAAACTAACTAAGGATAATATTCCTAACAAGGTGGTAGCTTCCTTCAAGCTAACTATTCCGCACGACTTACTGCTACCTTTCAACGAATCCTTTTGGCCCCCTGGGATTCTAATAAAAGAATTCACACGCAAAGAGGATTTTCATCGCCAAAGATACACCAAAGTTCCAAAATAAGCTGTAGTCTCTCTTTATATTATCAAAATGTTCGTGGATTAAGGACAAAGCTTCATACTTTAAACAATTCTGCCTTATCTTCTCTACATGATGTCATCTGCCTAACCGAAACATGGCTGAACTCTTCCTTTAACAGTGGTGAGATCCTCGAGGGTTACAATATCTTTCGGTGTGATCGCAATTTTGACCTTCTTGGGAAATCGACCGGTGGTGGTGCCCTAATTGCCACACGGAACCACATAGAATGTTCTTTACTATCCAAGACTGACAATCAACCATACGACTGTGTCACTGTCAAAATTGCCACTTCTTCTTCAACATTTCTTCTAATTTCCTGTGTTTACGTTCCATGTGGTTCCGTTATAGCTACCTACGACAGTCTGTTTTCGCATCTGTCTGACATCTGCAATATCTTGTACCCTGAATCTTTCATAATCGTTTGCGGAGACTTTAACACTCCAAGCCTTAGTTGGCCTGACTCCCCGGGCCTTCCAGTTACAGCCTCGTCTCCGTCAATTCTTTTATCTTTCACATCTTTCATGAACTACTGTAATCTTTTACAGTTTAATTTAGTTCGCAATTTTATGGATCGTGTCCTTGACCTTATCCTTAGCAACCTACCTTTGTCCTCCCTCTCCACCTCTTGTGCTACCTTGGCCTATGTCCCGTGTGGTCCATACCATCCTGCGCTACTGCACGAGCTCAACATCAGTCTTCCCCCTTCTTGGAGGAATGTCAGTGTTAGCCGGTTAAATTTCCGAAAAGCCAATTACGAAGCCATTAACCAGAGACTGTGTGAAATTAACTGGTATCATACCTTTGAAAACCTTAGCTGCGAATCATCAGTCGAAAAATTCTATACGGTTCTCTACAATATCGTCTATGCTTTCGTTCCTTTTTATAAACCGAACCACCGCAAGGGCCCGGTGTGGTTCACTCCACAAATTTACAAAATGATTAAGAGAAAAAATCGGGCTCGCTCTCGATATAAGCGCTCTAAATGTTTCTCTGATCTGGTCTCTTTAAAAAAACTTAGATCTCACACCAAACGACTAATTAAATCCGCACGCGCTACCTATCTGCTTAACATCGAGAACAGCGTCAATAAAAACGAGTCAAAACTTTTCTGGTCCTTTGTCAATAATATGCGTTCTTCTTCTTCATCTCGCCCCTCTTTCCTTGTCCACGAAAACACTACCGCGCAAACTCCTCAGGAAATTTGTCAGCTCTTCGCTTCCTACTTTTCTAGCACATTTCGACAGCCCTCCACGCATCTTACCACCTACAATTTTTCCCAGCAGGTTGATTTTCTTTCCTCTCTGCCACTTATTTCACCGGCGTATGTAGACCTCATCATTTCCACCCTTAAAGCTAACTCTTCCCCCGGCCCAGATGGTATTCCGAACTACTTTTTAAAACATACGCACAGCTCCATCTCACTTCCTCTTGCTATTCTTTTTAACAAAAGTGTACAAGAAGGAGTTTTCCCATATCAGTGGAAAACATCCTTCATTGTTCCCATTCCAAAGAATGGTGACCCAACACTTACTTCCAACTACCGACCTATCTCACTCCTTTGCTGTTGCTCCAAAATCTTGGAACGAATTGTCTATAACCATATTTATGATTCGTTTGGCCATCTAATCAGTCCCAACCAACACGGCTTCTGCAAAAGCAAATCTACTGTGACCAATTTAGTTGAGTTTGTCAATTATGTTGCCAAATCGTTTGAAAACCACCTGGACGTTCATGTAATTTACACTGACTTCTCAAAAGCATTTGACTCAGTTAACCACAAAATTCTACTTGACAAATTGAAAAATTTCAACTTCCCTCCTTATCTAGTTTCCTGGCTTTCTTCTTATATTCTTGACCGTACCTCCAACGTTATATTTCAAAATTCTGTCTCCTCGTCTTTCTGTCCATGCTCAGGTGTTCCACAAGGCTCTAATCTTGGTCCCTTGCTGTTTGCCTTTTTTATAAACGATCTTCCTGTTCTATTTGACTGCCTCTGCTTGCTATATGCTGACGATTGCAAGCTTGTCTCCTCCATATCAGGTCCATCTGACTGTTCTGCCTTGCAATCGGATATTAATGTATTACATTCCTGGTGTTGCTCTAATGACCTTGCTCTCAACGTATCTAAATGCTCTGCTATGGTTTATTCCCTAAAATTATCTCATGTCTTTTTTCCATATAAAATTAATGGCTGTCCGCTTGAGTATGTCCCCTCTACCAAGGACCTTGGTGTAGTCTTTGATTCCAAACTTAAATTTAATGATCATTATGCTGTCATCATTAGCAGGGCCGCTAAGCTAGCGGGTTTTGTTTTGCGCTGTTCCCAAGTTTTCCGTTACATAAGTACTGCAGTAAACTTGTACATTTCACTTGTTCGGAGTATTATGGAGTACGCATCCGTGGTATGGTCACCTTCTACAACTGTCTCCTGTGAAGCATTAGAGTCCGTCCAACGTAAATTTACCCGTTCCTTGTTTTTTAAATTCAACATTCCCTGTACTCCTTATGCTGAACGTCTTACTTTCCTCAAGTTGTTGTCCCTTCAGAGCAGACGAATCTTTCTTGATGAATGTTTCCTCTACAAAATATGTAGTGGTTCATTACGCTCACCGTTTTCCCGTGACATTGCTCTTAGACATCCTTCCTATAATACCCGCACTACCGCCGTTTTCGATCCTCCCACGGCCTCACTGTCTGTCTACAAGAATTCACCACTACCTCGAATTATGACTAATTATGACAAACTGGAGCTTGGTCCTTTATCCATCTCATTTCTCGCCTTCAAAAAAAAATTACTTCATAAAGTAGCTTCGGCGGATCTTTAAATTTCTTAATTTATTTTTTCTTTTTTTTTTCTTTTCCTTTCTCTTATTACCTTGTAACCTTATTATTTGATTCTGTACTATTTTATTTTATTTTTTTTTTCTTCTCTCTTTTTATTTTTAAATTGAATTTCAATCTTGATCCTTCATTTTACTGTATTTCTTTTCTTCTTGTTATTATTTTAATTTTGGATTCTTATGTATTACAATTAATTTTCTCTTTGTTAATTTTTCTTACTCACAAAATATTACTGTATTTTTGGGACTTTGTCCTGTTCGGTAATTTCCTTCAATAAATAAATAAATAAATAAATAAATAAAACTAGGCTCGTCCCATGTAGCACAGTGAGCTCGACTGAAAGTCTCCTATACTTGTGAAGAGAATAAGCTCTGTTCTGTTCTGATTAACCTTTGTTGTAAGAGCGTACTCTGCAATACCTCACTTACACCAGGAAATTTACCAGATATGACAACAGCATTGTCATTCGCATGAGCACAGACACACCTTGCATCCCCATACTTTCGGATTCTAAAGCTGTATATTGACAACAGAGTTTCAGAGAAAGAGAGGGAGCACCTTGCAGGGTATTGGTTCTGACAAGTCAACGTTCAGATGATGCTCCTAGACAACACGAGAACCATGCGCCTTATTAAGCAAAATCGAAAAGGAACGCTTAGCGCAACGAATCCCACCCTTGTTGGGTACCTTTTGTATTTGCTTTTTGAAAATTATTTTCAAGTATTTGCTCAAATATTCCGCGAGCAAGCTCTGCATACTGGAAATTTTGGAGGGCCCCGTCTGGATCCGCCACTGTGTACTTTAGAAAGATTCACCTCGCTCACTGGTGTCTGAGCTACCTCAGACATAATAATGCCATTAGAGTCACAGCCAAGGATCATACTTATTTTTTAAGCCCGCGCTGCTGCAATGGCTTCCCGCAGATTGGATGAACAGAACATGCCCACATTATCATGCGGTATATATACCGATGCGACCCAATACACCTTACCATTGAGCTCCAGGCAGACTAACACAGAGTTCTTACGCTGTAAGTTGACAGTATGAAGACCTTAACGGTTTTCCTAACGAGAATGCAATGAAGACCCTTGGTTTTATACCTTATTTAGCGGAAACGTGATTAGGGTAGTTTAACGAACTGAATCATCGCTTTTGGGATATCCTGCCAGTGTGTTGCAGCAAGTTGGGACGAGGCAGGATTGCATATTCGGACGCCCTGCCTAGGCCTCAACATGAGGGTAGTGCGACTCATTTTTTCTACATTATCTTTAATTCATTAGAAGGCATTTCCGGCAGGCTCTGTTCAGGCAGGACTCATATTCCGTGATTGCACATATCAAATTGATGTACTTATTACAGTCGGGAAAGAAAACGCAACGAGAGAGGGTAGGGTAGTAAACACGCAGTAGTCTCCCGGACTAAAATGAAATGAAACAAATGGCCTTAAAAATAGTTTATAGCTTTAATTTGAAATCCAATCTGATTGCTTACGAGACAGTCTATTTAATCATCTGTTCATTGCCCTGTCCGTACCATTGACCCGTTCTGGAATGTGTAAAAGGATCAAAGCGACGACCCTTTGGAAACATGTTACGACTATCTCGTGTAATTTTTCATTCATAATATCACTTCTACTTCTATTATCTGAAACGACCTTCCCTCTCACGTTTATATTCACCGACCATAGTATACTCGGAGTATCCCTTCCGAGCCACTGCACACACAATTCATCGCAATTCATTGAACATTCAATTTCGTATATGTGACGAACGTTTCATTTATCCCCTCGGTTGGCTTCGACATGTTATCCAATTGTAATAAGTGGTCTATTGTGTGTTTGAAACCCTTTTGTGTTCGGCCTCTGCGAACACACCCCGACAGCAGCATCACAACAAACACCAAAGTCCAAACAAAAAAGGCGACTTCGTCAGTCCGTTCTTCTCTTGTAATACCGCAAACTACACCATGTCGACTCACTCTCGTATAATACGTGTTTCGGATTGCCCGAAGTGTACTATTCAACGATAAGTTGATTCGTCCAAAAAAATTATGACCAAATCTCCAGGGAAGGGATTACGACGACAACGACGCGGCGTTTTTGTGTGCAACCCCCTTCGAGAGTGTTCAGAACATCATTGCCGTCGTATTATCCTGAGTATCTGCAGTTGAAATAGGTACACCAATCTTTTGTCTCGCGTCAAGTCCCTTGACTGCGCTGTACGAAAGATAAGTCCCTCTATTAGAATTCTTGGGTTGAAAAAAAAAATACACAGCAAGTCCTCAATGAGAACGTGTTAAAAAGGGACGCCCCGAATGGGACGAGGAGAGAAGCCGAAACCAAACGAGTGTAGTGAATAGACGAAAATCACCATCGACAATCAAAGGAACATTAATCTCAGTTTTATCGTTTGCCTTTGTTTATTTATATTTCAGGGTGACAAGGGAGATAAGGGCGATCGAGGGCTTACCACGACAATTAAGGGTGACGAATTTCCCACCGGTATAATTGAAGGACCACCAGGACCTCCTGGACCACCTGGTAATGTTTGTTTCTATACATTATTTCTACCTTTATGTATTTATTGGGGTGTCGTAAATTTTCAATAGGTCATTTTGTTTTGGGTGTAATTTTTCAATTTTACGGTAATCCCGAAATGGGATATTTCAGGCTTCAGGGTGATAAGGACAATGGACGAATAAGTAATATGTACTGTTGATGAATATCTCAATTACCATTTTTTTTGTAGGTGTGTGGTGTGGGTCTGGGTTTCTGTATCTCAGTAAAAGTGCCAAAGAAGAATATGGTAGCATTAATGATTGAAAATTTAAAATATTTTGCTTTAGGATGTAGTTTGGATCCCCATACTGCGGCGTATTTATAGCGCTTGCCTACGCTCTGGGACAATACCCGAGCAATGAACCAAAGCGCGAGTGAACCCCCACGAAGTTGTGAATTGCCTTGACCCCTCTAGCTGCATGGGTGCGTCAACACCTCTAGCTTTTCTATGGCTTGTTGACATTTCGATAGCATATCTACAATACTTTTCGGAAGTGCAGTTGCTAGCATGCACCTCCTATCCGCGCCGTCTTTATACTGACAGTGACAAGCTCGGAGCACTGTGAGAGTTCTATAAGTACTCACAGACAGTTTCTGATCGCGCTGAGATCTGAACTCCGAGCTCTAGATTAGTATCGTAGAGCGGTGACCGAACGACCACGGCCACCGAGCGCGGCACCCTAAGTTTATAAAAGTTGGAATTTTTCAAGAGTTCCCTGCTTATTAGTAATAGTTCCAGACGAAGGTGCAGCGATAGTTCTAGGCTTTTAATGTCTTTTTTGTAATAATGTGCGTCGATGCGAAAAACATGTAGAGCTTACGACTAGATTCCTACTGTAGGCGAAGTCGATAAGTCGCCGTTGCCGTTACATTCTTCATGGGAACTGTGGCCTCCATTGGTCCCTCGGTGCCATTTTCGACTTTTGGGTTAAAGTCTCCCAGCGGCATTATGACGTCCTTTGTTGGAATTGAGTCGAACAGAGTTACAAGGCGGTAGAACTCGTATTTTAGTGCGTCTTTTTTAACTTCAGTGGGGGCGTGCAGATTGATGAGCCAGAGATTGAAGAATCGAATCTTAATGCGAATCGCACACAGCCGTTTATTTATGGGTTTGGAATCATTAATGTGCGGTTTGAGGTGATTGTTCACTATAAATGCTACTCCAAACTGCTTGCTGTTGTTACTGTAGATCCGTCCAATCGATGGCTTTTGTTCCAGGTTTCTTGACTTGGAGTGGTTTTTACAAGGACGAATTGTCAACACATCGCTTAACCCCATTCAGGGGATGGCCTCGGAAGATAGCTGCTTCAGATGGTTTAATAAATGTGCTGGAGTTCACTCAACCATGTTGCAGGTCCAACGTTCCGTCCTACTGAGCCTGAGACGCTTAGGTGTTGGTCAGCAATTCAGGCTACAGCTATCTGCTCCCCCCCCCAAGACATTGTCAGGTTCAGTTGGAGCTTAACATTGTGTTATTGAGCTGCTCGTCACTTTGGTACCGATCCTGGCGGTCATGATTCTGTCGGAGACCGGATCCCAGGATAAGAGACTGTTTCGTGTGGCTGTGGTTACGAGCAGCTCGACACTTGACTGACGACCACTGCCGGTAGCTCTGCTGGAGAGATCAATTGTCCGCTTTTCCACCATCTTATCTCGCTTGAGAAGTTTAATTTATACCTCAGAAATTCACTTTTTAATTGAAGAAATCGTTCGTTCTGGGGACCCTCTGATCCATTGACCGTTAGTGTATGCAGTATGCAGAATTGAACGACATCGATCTCTTGTCTGCTCTGAAGTTCTTTTTGTGCTGGTGGCAGTATAAATGAAAAAATTTCTCGAATTGATTATGGGCTTGGGTTGCGTCACCATGTCAATGAAAGAGGACATACGAGAGAGCCACTAACTACATTTTTTGTCTAAATGTTGAACGAAAACCCAAAGGTATTCATTCTAATCATTCATCAATTATTTAAACATTCATTTATAACAATATATGTAAAATACTCGTACAATAATAATATACAATATAATAAAAATTAGATCAACAACAATATTTTTTTAACTTTTATCAGGACCTGTCGGGCCACCGGGCGAAAAGGGTGAATTAGGACCGATGGGACCACCCGGACCACAAGGAGAGAAGGGACCACGCGGAAAACGAGGAAAGCGGGTAAGTGTGGAGAACGAATACAGATATTCTTTATTTTTCCCCAGTCACCACCTCACACGTTTCAGTGCACGCTTTAGTAAGACATTCATTTTGCATGCGGACATTTGATTCATTTGCATTGTACTATAATTACACGTATGGCCTTGATATAGGGTTCGGTCGGTTTTTGCACATGTATTTTATTTTGATTGAAATTTTGCTTAAGATTTTATTTTTTTGCCATGGGCTATTAGCGCATCTAAAAAAAAGTAGAGACTTCTGAAGAAGATAAGATAAGAAAATAAAAAGGAAATCCTGGATAGGTTGTCCTTTGCCGGAATTAATTGCTTGTCCCAAAGCCTTGATAAAATGGACTCTTTGAAATTGAATCCGCACTCTGTGCCCTAATGTGATGGCTCGGAGATCATGCTTTCCATGCTTTTTCCCTAATGAGGTTCCAGGTTTTTTTTATTAATAATTTTTTTTTTAATTATAATAAACTTTGAAATTTCGTCGAAAATTAATCCCGCTAAGGCGGCTATTACACTACAAAAGTTCTTTTACAAATATCTTTTATAAAAGATATTTTCAAGGAACTTTTATAGTGTAATAGTCGCCTAAGAAAAGATTTGCGACATGAACGTTGCTTGTTTCAATTACTTTTCTTACAAGTTTGCACACCTTCCCCCTTAGGCGACTAATTTCATTCATTCATAGTGTAATAGCCGCCTAAGTCCTTCATGCAACGATTGATGACATATACTTCTACTACAGTTTTCTGTGGGCTTACTTGTAAGACCATAGCAAGACAACAGTGTAGAATTATGTCGAGGGCCGACTCCATCACCTTCGTGATGGTAGATCGAATTTGGCCCTAATCAATACTCAATTACCCTAACCCCTAGTGGAGAATAGCGCGTCAACTATTCCATGGACATGGAGCTTAGCTGACGTTTCGTTGGCATACATCAGTTTCGGACGATACACGTTGCCAGCATGCACTTCTTGCTTCCATTTAGCCGCCTACCTGCGACAAGTCGTAAGATTTTGTGGCTTATTATTACGCCCCGCAGGGGGAAAGACAACACAAACATCCATGGCCACGAACGCCGTGGTCCTGAACCCGTAACGACCATAGTCAGACATGAGACTGACGCCTCTATGCACTGAGCTACCGGTCACCATACTGCCTACAGTTGAGTGAATACCCCGTCTATCCAATGGTGGCAGGCGGGATGTTCCTGAGTTCCAGTGCTCTGGATATGTACTCGTAGCCGGTATTATTTCGAATCCTCAATGTCAAGAAAAGTGCGCAACGCGATTTCCCTGTCACTGAGCGACTTTGCATTGTTCTTATAAGTTACGCAAGGTGGTCACTGTTGACTTGCTCTTCATGTAAGCGAATTGTATACGATGCAGGTGACTCGACATTTCCTGAAATGCAAATCAAGCCACTTTGCACTTCGTTTGAATAGTACAGGATTACAATAATCGGCGGACTCCTAAAGAGTCACTCACATCTGCGGGTCATCTGAAAGCTATGCACATCGTATCCGATGCCAGCTGTCGCGTTTATGAGGTCGTCCTACACATGATCTATGAGCTTTTGCCTACCACCGAACCGAGTATTTTGCCATGGCTTTCTCCATGGCCTAGGACGTCCCTCAGTCAAAAAGTGTCATCACTGTCGGTTCATCGAAAAGAACGGGTTGATTGGCCAGATCTTTGCCCTGGTTTGCCCTGGTCCCTTACATAGAAAACAGTATAATCAAGAGACTTTAGACCGCTTACAAGATCATGCACGATCCAATGCTACTATATCAGAACAATGTCTTCTTCAGTCCTTACTAGACGCAGAAGGACGACAGCGAAAGCTGCTTTAGAATAATGAAGATTGATTTGGAGTATTTTTAGGTCTAATATGAACTTCTCCCTACAATCATCGTGGCGTTCGCTTCATCATCCGTGTCGGATTCTGAAAGAACGTGCGCGAAAGACGGCTGGGATGTGTCGTCAAGAGCAAATAAGTCGGATTCCAGGGACATACACTTATCATCGGTGTCATCCTCTACGGTTCTTGGGACTGCAGCAGAGGCAGTCTCCGTTACTAGAGTCTCATCCGCCTCCTCCGAAAATGTGACTCATTTTCCTCCATGGGGGTAGATGTTAAAAATCCAGAGATAAGAGGAGCCAGAGATTCCGTATTTAGCACAAAGACAGCGCATCTTGAATCTTCCACCGGTTCCTCCAACTTAACGGCTCTCCAATCTTCCGTTGGAAGGTGGGCATTGCACTTGCGAATGAGGGTCATGACTTCATCCCCTTTGGAAACATAATATGGTAGGCGAGTACGAACTCTGGGTAGCGATCTTCTTCCTCTTTACAGCCTCCATGTAGGTAAGTTGGCTGCCATGAATAGCACAGCACACTTAGACCATGATGTGGTCCGTTGTGATATCATTTGAATCTATCATCCTTAAAACTTATTGAAACCAGCCCGAACTAGTAATAAAACGATAGAGCTTAGCTTACCAACATTCACACCTTCCAGATCATCCAGCTTCGAGCAGAAGTAGGATCCAAGATTTAATCGCCGCCTTCCTACCAAAGCTGGACAAGTACAAAGAAGATTGAAGCAACTTTCCTCCTTTACATCCGCACAGCTTCTGTAGAAATCATTGTAGGGAAGACGAAGTTTCCTGTCATGATCTCCAATAAGACACCGTCCCAGTGATAACGCCCACGACATCTTATGTGTCTTATGTGTCTAACATCATCTCCCGACATGTCGCATGTAGGCGGCCAAATGGGGGAGCAGGAGGTGCATGCTGACAACTGCATTCTCCGAAGCTAGCTTATGCCAACGAAACATATGGGACAGTTGACGCCCCACGAGGGGCTAGGGCAATTGAGTTTATATAAAAAGGAATTGAGGAGAGCCAAACGAACTTCCTGGATACTTTTTTTGTGAACGAATCTAAGAGACCGGTGAGGCCTCTAGACTTTTCAAAATTCTAGCCTGCAATCCCTTTGTACCTAGCTTTTTAGAGAAATATGATGGCTCCTGGATGTTCACGAGCTCGTATATTGCTAGACACTCACTTCCCCATAGTACAGCCGAGATTACGCTCTCCTCCACTTTTTTAGTGGAGACGGCTTCGTGTGACTTTGCATCCATTTTATCTAGGGAAAAGATTTGTAACAGACGGTTTGGTGGGCATCCGAAGATGCCCGTGGGGACGGAGCCTAAAGTTGCATGATGACCGTGAAGGTCATCTGGCGTAGAAATAGGCCCCTCAACGAGCTATGCAGTGGCCTATGCTTGCTTTCGCTCAGTTCGGGAGACGTGGGCGGAGTTTTCGCCGCTCGTTGCCCATGTCTTTACGTATTAACAAAAATTCGTTGGTCTGTAGAAGACAAATGGGGAATGATAAAAAAATGAGGCGATGAAAATGAAATGGTTGGCGGACGACGCAGATTCCCTCGTGTTCGCATCAGGGTCCAGGCATGATGGGACCCTCGGCCTCTAGTTTCGTACCACCGTCAGATCCTTACTCATCAGGTGCTGCCATAGATCTGCCGGTGGAAGTAGCACAACCAGACCAGAATATGGTTCATTACAGATTTTATGGGATATTGGGAGCTTTGAGCCTTCCAATTCTGCTGGACCAGACGGTATCATTCCGGCAGATCTATAGCACAGTCGAGATATCGTACTACCTTGGATCGAGAGCATTTTCAGTGCCTGTTTGGAATTGGTTTACCATATATCCGTCGTGTATGCACAGAGGTAGAGGTGGTCTTTGTCCCGAAAACGGGAAAAAGTTCTCACGTACGCTCTAATGAGCTTAGACCTATCAGCTTATCTTCAACTCCTCTAAAAATGTTGGAGAGGATGATCGATTTTCATCTACGTAGTTGTATTCCAGCCCAGCTCTTGTCTAAATCTTAGCATGCCTACACTAAAGGTATATCGGTGAATACGGCGCTACACTCCTTGGTAAGCTATATCAAAAAGTCTCTTAGTTTCAAGAAGTTCACCCTGGTAGCCCTCCTGGATATCGAGGGCGCCTTAACAACGTTAAACCTGAAGCTATAGCCGACGCACTTTTAAGTTTGGGTGTAGACGTTTCACTTTGCACTCTCGTATGCTGCTTATATAGGTATAAAGGGTTGTTTATACTAGTTTGGGCTCCTCAACTGAGCGTAGATGTGTTAAGAGAGGCACCCCGCAAGGTGGAGTTCTCGCCCACGAGCAGTGATAGATTTGGCTTAATGCTGATCATTTTTATGATAGTGGATAGTTAAATTCGGTCATTCCGACTTAGATTCAAATCTGTTTCATTCTTCTTCAAACCAGTCTGAAAGCAGAAATCTGCGCGTTCCACCATGTAGGTTTTCTTTTGCCTTTATAGAACCGTACAGGGCAAGATTGGGAAACAGCTTTGTTAAGTGCAGCTACGTATGAGCTACAGCATCCAGCTCTTCCTTATCACCTGGCTTAGATAATAAAGGAAGTAGTATTTCCAATAGACTACTATTGTACTTTGCCTTAAACGCTAGTTGGGCATAGCGCGTCAACTACCCCTGGGCGCCATCGTGCTCTGTTCTGGGCAATGGAGCGCAACTTCCCAAACGATACTTACTCTGCGGCTTACACTCCGTTACCACAGATCGACGCTATGTGGTTTAATGACCCCCTCTTAGTCGCCCTTGGTTGGAAATGGGGTTCCACTTCATGGCATGCAAAGCAAAGCAGTTATTATTCTTCCGCAATGTGTGACCTATCCACTGTCATTTTCGCCTGCGTTTAATTTCGTCGTCGATTGGCATCTGACCCGTACGGCGGCTTAGCTCTTCATTTGATATTGTTTCGGGCCAAAAAATTCCTAGAATTTAGGCTGACATCCGACGTTACAAAACAGGAGATTTGTGCCTATTAGGTAGTTAAAAAACACCTCTCCTCAGTAATTCGTATCCGAACTGCCCCAGATAGTATGATGCGCATTCGAGTTACAGCCTTGTGTAATACCAATATTAGACGCACTAGCTTTGGCAACAGCTTCTCTTAAGTTAACCGGTTTGAATGTTCCAACCTGGTCGACAGGCGAGATCAGCCAGTAACGCCTATCTCCAACCTCTAGACTAACGACAACGGTGTCCGTAACACTGAACTCCGATATCAGAAAATCATGAAAAGTTTTCCGCACAAGAATACATGAGCGGGGCTTACCTAGTCTTTAGCGTAGAAGTTTGTATAACTGGGAGACCCCAGGCCCTTCATCAAATAGTGCATACAACCCAGGGCTCCTGCACTAAAACAATGTCTTCGCCTTTGTTTGCCATCCTGTGCGGATACCTACCTTTCAGAAGCGGCGCAAATGAACTGGATCAAACCTAGGGAAACCTTAATGGCAGCCTTTCCTTCTATAACTTGTCAGCCGGAAACAGCATCGGAGCTGGATGATATGGTACATACCTCAACCACTGCACTCAACAAGGCTGCTTCCATCGCATGCCCTGTTAGTAAAATAAGGGGCAAAAGTAAACCAACCTGGTGGTATGCTCAGATCTCCACTTTGAGATGTATTTGCAGAAAGTCCTTCAACAAGGCTTAGCATATATCAGGCTTCAATCGGATTGGATGATCTACAAGAAGGACCTGTGTAGACACAAGAAGGATTTACTAAAATCTAAAAGTATGTCGCGGAGGTTTTTTTTGTAAGAGGATCTAGGAGTCTATGGTGAAGCCTCGAGTTTCAGAAAAATTCTGGCCTCTAATCCTTTAGTACCCAGCATTTTGCTGAGGCACGGTGGCTCGTTGACTATTAGTCTTCCACTTGATACCTATTTCCATGGCAATTCAACGGACATATCGATCGGTACCGATTCTTCGGTAGGGACTACTCAGTTTGACTCTACTGCGATTGTAACGAGGAAGAAGATAGTATGGGCTGTCTGTAGCTTCGAAGCTTTCAAATCAGCCGGACCGGATGCTATTATACCAGCCGATCTACAGCATACTTTGGATATCGTTACACCATGGATGGAAACCATTTTAAGTTCAGGTCGTTTTTATTCCGAAAACGGGTAAAAGCTCGCATGTGTGCACTAACGATTTTAGGCTTATCAGTATATCCTAAAATATACTAACGATACTAGAAAGGCTGATTGATTTCTATTTACGAGGCATTATTCAACGAGAATTCAACATTCTTACTGGAAAGGTCAGTCGGTAGACACGGCCTTGGCTGCATTGAGAGATCTCTTAGTCTCAAAGAATTCACCACGGTTCCGTTTCTGGACATTGAGGGCGCTTTCAATAACGTTTCCCCTGGGGCTATCACTGATGCTTATTAACCTGCTGCTTACATCGATGGTTGTTCGCACTAGTTTGGGTTCATCTTCGGAGAGATGTGCCAAGAGGGGCACTCCACAGGGTGGTGTTCTCTCTCCGCTTCTTTGGAGCCTGGTGGTCAATAGACTGCTTTGGAGCTGGAGGTACTCGGATATAAAGTTGTTACTTATGGGGATGACGTGGCTATTACCATCTCGAGTAAGTTCCTTAGTGTCCTCAGTGAGGTACTTCAGAATGTTCTCTCTTTGTTGGCTCGCTTGGCTAATTCCTTTGGTCTAAGGGGTAACCGTGACAAAACGGAACTCGTGTCATTCACTAGAAAGGAACAATATATCTCCCATCTCACCATTTGTGCTGGAAGGGAAGAGATTGATTTTTGCTGAAATAGTTTCTGGTAGGTATCTTTGATAGGAAGTCAGGTTGGAGACCTAATATACAAGAGCGTGGAAAGAAGGTTATCGTTGCTCTTTACGTTTGTAAAAAGGCCATCGTCAGGAGTTGGGGTTTTCAACCTAAGATTGTCTACTGGCTTTACGTGTCAATCGTACTCCCACTTCTTTTGCACGGTATTGTTGTTTGGTGAATTGCCCTTAAGACTGCGACTTTGTGCAGCTTGTTAAACAAGGTCCAAAGGCTAGCCTGCTTGCTCGTTGGTGTAGTTCTAGGAACTACTCCTTCGGCTGCCTTGAACATTTCGCATAACCTTCTTCCTTTGGATATTCTTAGTGAGCAACTTGCTCCTAACACTGCTATCCGCCTTCGCGAAACAGGGCATTGGTTGACCTCAGATACAGGCCACTTGGCGGTCACCTGAGTATCCCTGATAACACTGACTACACCTTCTCTATAATTATTTTCGGGAAGAACTTTACCAGTATCATGCGGGTGTTTACTCCGCTGAGCTTAGTCTAAGAAGCCTATTTCTCCGTCTCCCGGATCACTGTAGTGATGGCGGAGATTGCTGAAATTTTGGAGTCCCTAACTTGGCTGATGCGGCACGTTGTAGCTCCTAAGGATATCACAATATACACGGATAGCCAAACCGCAATAAAATCCCTAATGCTGTGTTTTGCTAGACAGCGGCTGGGCGATTTGCGTCTGCGGCTCGAGAGCAATTGATTCATCATTCAATGTCGGGGTTTTGTATGAAAATAGTACTACGTACAATAGTATGTTGGGCAGGTTGTCTATGCAATCAAGGATTTTTATATGTACGTGAGGAGAATGGATGGAAAGAGACGAATGTACTGTAGATGTAGAGTCCTTCGGTGGCAGCAAGGACATTCGAGAAAGGATATTTTTTGCAGTGAAGCGATATATGGGGAATATGGGTGTCATATGAACCGGGATGAAGAGGTGAATGTCCAGGAGTAGTGTAGATGGAATTCCGGATACTTCGGTGGCGACAAGGATATTCGAAAAAGGATACTTTTGGCAGTGAAGCGAAATATGGTCAATATGGGTGTCATATGAATGGGGGTGGACACCCGAATATCCAGGAGTAGTGCGGATGGCATTTCGAGTCCTTCGGTGGCGAAAAGGACATTCAAGAAAGTCAATTGAAATATGGGCAATATGGGTGTCATATGAACCGGGGTGAAGAGGCGAATGCCTAGGAGTACTATGGATGGCATTCCGGATCCTTCGGTGGCGACAAGGATATTCGAAAAAGGATATTTTTGGCAGTGAAGCGAAATACGGTCAATATGGGTGTCATATGAATCGGGGTGAACACCCGAATATCCGGAAGTAGTGCGGATGGCATTTCGAGTCCTTTGGAGCGAAAAGGACATTCACGAAAGTCGAATGAAAAATGGGCAATATGGGTGTCATATGAACCGGGGTGAGGAGGCGAATGCCTAGGAGTACTATGGACGGCATTTCGAGTCCTTCGGTGGCGACAAGGATATTCGAAAAAGGATACTTTTGGCATTGAAGCGAAATACGGTCAATATGGGTGTCATATGAATCGGGGTGAACACCCGAATATCCAGAAGTAGTGCAGATGGCATTTCGAGTCCTTTGGAGCGAAAAGGACATTCACGAAAGTTGAATGAAAAATGGACAATATGCGTGTCATATGAACCGGGGTGAAGAAGCGAATGTCCGGAAACACTATAAATGGCACTTAGAGTCCTTCGGTGGCGACAAGGACATTCGAAACAGGATATTTTTTCTGGTAAGGCGAAATATGGGCAATATGGGTGTCGTATGAATCGGGGTGAAAAGACGAATGTCCAGGAGTAGTGTAGATGGCATTTCAACTCCTTCGGTGGCGAAAAGGACATTCACGAAAGTCAAGTGAAAAATGGGCAATATGGGTGTCATATGAACCGGGGTGAAGAGGCGTAGATGTAGCTAACATTTCGAGTCCTTCGTCTACTTGCACAGCATTTACTCAAAAATGGTGGTGCGGACCAGAACAACGCTCGTTCTATCAACCAGGCTAAATGCGCATACGGCATGCTCTCCAAAATCTAGCAAAGGAGTTATCTCAGCACCAAGACCAAGCTGGGCCTGTTTCGCTCCCTGGTAATTTCTGCGTTTGTGTATGGTAGCGATACATGGAAAGTTCCGGTAAGAGTTACCAGAAAGCTGCAAGTATTCGTCAACTCATGTCTTCGTCGAATTATAAGAATTTTCTGGCCTGAAACAATATCAAATGAAGAGCTAAGTTGGCGTACGGGGCAGATGCCAATCGACGAATTGATATGCAGGCGAAAATAGCAGTGGGTAGGTCACACATGTCGGAAGAGTGATAAATGCACTGCTTTGCACGTCATGAAATAGAACCCCGTTTCCAACCAAGGCCGACCAAGAGGGGGTCCTAGAATCACATGGTCACGATCTGTGGCAAAGGAGTGTAGCGCGCTGGGTAAGTCTGTTGTAAGCTGCACCCTATTCCCCAGAACAGAGTACGATGGCGCGCAGAAGTGCAGCTTTCTGGTAACTCCTACGGAAATTTTCCATGAACTGCACCCATACAAAACTACAGACAGTACCCGAGAGCGAAAAAATATCAGCTTGATGTTGATGCTGAGACAACTGCTCTGCCAGATTTTCGACAGCATGCCGTATGCGCATTTAGCCTGGTTGATAGAACGGACGTTGTCCTGGTCCGCACCACCATTTTCGAGGAAATGCTGCGCAAGTAAACGAAGGACTCGAAATGCCATCTACATCTACGCCTCTTCACCCCGATTCATATGACACCCATATTACCTATATATTTTGCTTTACTTGTAAAAAGTCTTTTTCGGATATCCTTGTCGCCACCGAAGGATCCGGAATGCCATCTATAGTACTCCTGGATATTCGCCTCTTCGCACCGGTCCATATGACACCCATATTGCCTATATTTCGCTTTACTGCCAAAAACATCCTTTTTCGAATGTCCTTGTCGCCACCGAAGGATCCGGAATGCCATCTCAGTACTCCTGGACATTCGCCTCTTCAACCCGGTTCATATGTCACCCATATTGCCCATATTTCACTCGACTTTCGTGAATGTCCTTTTAACTCCAAAGGACTCGAAATGCCATCTGCACTACTTCTGGATATTCAGGTGTTCACTCCGATTCATATGACACCCATTTTGACCGTATTTCGCTTCACTGCCAAAAGTATCCTTTTTCGAATATCCTTGTTGCCACCGAAGGATCCGGAATGCCATCCATAGCACTCCTAGGCATTCGCCTCCTCACCCCGGTTCATATGACACCCATATTTCCCATATTTCACTTGACTTTCTTGAATGTCCTTTTCGCCACCGAAGGACTCGAAATGCCATCCGCACTACTCCTGGATATTCGGGTGTCCACCCCGATTCATATGACACCCATATTGACGGTATTGCGCTTCACAGCCAGAAGTGTCCTTTTTCGAATATCCTTATCGGCACCGAAGGACTCGAATTGCCATCCATAGTACTCCTAGGCATTCGCCTCTTCACCACAATTCATATGACACCCATATTGCCCATTTTTCACTTGACTTCCAAGAATGTCCTTTTCGCTTCGAAGGACTCGAAATGCCATCTGCATTACTCCTGGATATTCGGGTGTCCACCCCGATTCATATGACACCCATATTGACCGTATTTCGCTTCACTGCCAAAAGTATCCTTTTTCGAATATCCTTGTCACCACCGAAGGATCCGGAATGCCATCCATAATACTCCTAGGCATTCGCCTCCTCACCCCGCTTCATATGACACCCATATTGCCCATTTTTCACTTGACTTTCTTGAATGTCCTTTTCGCCACCGAAGGACTCGAAATGCCATCCGTACTACTCCTGGATATTCGGGTGTCCACCCCGATTCATATGACACCCATATTGACCATATTTCGCTTCACTGCCAAAAGTATCCTTTTTCGAATATCCTTGTCGCCACCGAAGGATCCGGAATGCCATCTGCACTACTCCTGGACACTCGCCTCTTCATCCCGGTTCATATGACACCCATATTCCCCATATATTGCTTCACTGCCAAAAATATCCTTTCTCGAATGTCCTCGCTGCCACCGAAGGACTCTACATCTACAGTACATTCGTCTCTTTCCATCCATTCTCCTCACGTACATATAAAAATCCTTGATTGCATGGACAACCTGCCCAACATACTAGTACTATTTTCATACAAAACCCCGACATTGAATGCTGAATCAATTGCTCTCGAGCCGCAGACGCAAATCGCCCAGCCGCTGTGTAGCAAAACACAGCATTAGCATCTAGGATAGTAGCTAAATGCCGCTCGACCCTCACTGAGGCGGGGAGGTCTTTTAATATTGTCTTGTGCCGGATTTCGAGTCATGGTGGCTTTGGTGGCAACTACCATGCTGATCAGCTTGGTAGATAGGGTACTATGGGCGTAGCTCTGCAACGACATGATAATATTTTCATACCTATACCAATTCATGTAGACTGCTTTTTGAATCTGAAGCTATTAATAGGGCGAATGCTAGGTGGTTGAATGGCGGCACTTGTCATGCAACTATCATAGATCGCTGTGGCCTTACCTAAACCCTGTACGCTCATACCAACTCATATCGTTGAAAAGGCAACACATCGGCTCTGTCATAGGGGTGATTACTGGCCACTGCCTTATTGGGGAATATGCAAGGAGGCTCCGCCTTTTAATGATTTATGCAGAAACTGTGGAGACGCCAATGAGTAGGAGAACTGTTTTCATTTTCTCTGTTCCTGTCCGGCCCTGGCGGAAAAGAGAAGATAGGCTCTCTCCTAATTTTTTTCTCGGAACTGGAGGATCTGGAAAATATCCATGTCCTCAGCATCCTTTGATTTATCACCAGGTCAGGCTGGTTTAATAAGTAGCCAGATATATGGGTTGTTAAAACCCAGCGGCATCACAATAGATCAAGTTATGGTGTAAGTGTGCTGTGTTTGTCACGGCAGCCAGTTTAACCTAACCTAACCTTGTTTGCCAGCCAAAGACGAAGAGCAGCCGAGGCTGCTTTACAATGATGTAGGTTCATTTGAATAAAACTTACCATCTTACTGTATCGATTCTTTACCAACAATGGTAACGTCGGCGTCCTCCTCGACGTCAGATTCGAAGGATTCGTATAGGGCAGTAGGCGCCATACCGTCATCCATAACTGCGAGGTCGGATCCCAGAGAATCGCTGTCTCCATCAGTGCTTTGATCAGCAGCTGCCTTAGCATATATTGCGGAAACATCCATCACGACGACTGTGTCAATAGGAGGGCTCGATTCTACCCGCTACCCGTCTTGTACACAGGGGTGAAACTTTAGTCAATAACTCCATTTTGCTTAGCCAGAGGAGCCAGAGATTCATTTTTAATCGCAATGACCGCACACCGTGTATCTTCTACGGGCTCCTCCAGCTTGACGATCCGTCAGCCCTTAGTAGGGAGGTCGTCATTAGCTGTCCGAATGAGAAATAAGACCCCCTGCGCGTCATCTGGCTTGACAGGTAGCCATACGCGAGTTCCGGACCGAGAGGTGATTCTATTCCTTGCGACTGCCTCCATCCTAGCCTATGGCCACAACCTTACTAATGCCAATCTTGAAGAGATCAGCTGAACGCTGATTTGGGGCGGCCTGTAGCTCAGTGCGTACAGGCATCAGTCTCATGTCTGACTATCGGCTTTTCGGGTTTGAATCCCGTCCACGACGACGTTCGTGGCCATGAATGTTTGTGTTGTCTTCCCTCTGTGGTGCGAGGCGTAATAATAAGCCACAGCATCTCCCAACTTGTCGTAGGTAGGCGGGTAAATGGGCGAGCAGGAGGTGCATGCTGGCAACCGCATTCTTCGAAACTAGTTGATGCCAAACAAACCTCAACTGGGCCACATGGAACAGTTGGCACGCTGTGCCCCCCAAGGGGTCAGGGCAATTGAGTATCAGTTTGATACGTCCTCAACCGCAAAGTTAGAGCCAGGCACATTTAAAAAGATCTGCAGACCGCTGATCCGTGAATTTCATAAGCTTTCTGCCCCCTTAAACTCCGAAATTGCTCCCGTATTAGCTTCCAATACTTTGAGGAACTTAGTCCGCCAAACGCTTCTTTGGTCGACCACGAGCTCCTCCATCGCCAATGTCAACCATTGATGCTTTTCTTGTTACTTAAGTCTATTCGACGTAGAAAATTTGGAAACCTCTAATTCGTCATATTTTTGTGTACAACTCACTGTCGTACCTATTTCGTCATTGGTCACCATCGCTGATTCTTCGTAGCTCTTTCCTTTCTAAAGTGCCCTGTAGGTTCTGTGCCTGAATTTGCTGCTGTTTCAACCTTTTCAGTGTATGTATCAACGAAAGAAATAGGTTCCAATTAAATCACATTAAATTCATCAAAAAGTTTTTTTTTTTCTTCGGGCAGGCTAAGATACCCAAAGGTGGCCATAGCCTTAACTAATCCAAAAGACCCTCAATCAGCCTGATAAAGGCTAGTAAGTCCTTTGTAGAAGTGCTCTTAGCGACAGCGGAGCTCACTATGGAATCTCTAAAAATAAAAACCTGGAACGAGCAACCGCCGGGCATTGCAGAGAAGATGTTTGGTGGACTCAGTATCCTTCAGGCAAAACCGGCTTTCCATCTCAGTGGACAGACCCATTTCGCTGAGGTAATATTTCACCCAGTGGTGTTCCATGAGGTAACCAACCATTAACCTCAAGTCAGCTGTGCCCAGGCGATTGGCTTCCTTTAGACCGTAGGGGTTTATAAGATCTGTGAACTACTGCAAATCTGGACGCAATCTTTCGTTGGCAGACAAGTTCCTTACCTTACCACAGTAAGGATCAGGCCCGTGAAATTTCGTCGAGGAGCCTTGTCTAGCGAGTTCGTCGACAACTTCGTTATCATGAACGCCCTGATGGCCTGGTACCCAACATAAATTGACCCGATTAGTGTTAGTGAGACACTGAAAGAAGTTAAAACACTCTTTCACTGTCAGTTCAGATAGCGATGTTAACGCCATTGAGTTTGTGTGCAAAATTTCCCTGGCATAGAGATCCTGGTGTTCGGTCCAAAGACAACACCTCCAACTCCCTGTCCCGTTCTTGACCCATCGGAATACCACATGGTATACCTGGGATCAAGACCAAGATTGCCATTATCCCAATCCGAGCGGGTGGGGATGGAGACCGAAAATTTCCTACCAAGGCAGAGTTTCGTATTCATATAGTCTGATCTCGAGCATATCTGCATGCCAGGAATCCGCCCCAGAATGCTCATATGATCCTCATTGTAAACATGTGCATTACACGTTAGACGCAAAATGCTTAAATATTAAATAGAAGGCCCGGGAGCACTTCCAGAGCACGATCAGATCTATTCTCATATTATGTCTCTGGCTAAGATTTTCATGTTTCCAATTGAGTCCCCATTTGACTGAGTTCAAGTTGAATTGCCCAAGGCATAACCTTACTGTCGTTTCGTCTCCTGAAGGGAGTTATTTTGTCTCTTAGATGGCTGCATCATCATATATAAGCAAGGTGGCATCCTGAACTGAAATATGTAGTATCTCCTAGATAGTGTAAATAGTTTTTGAAATGCATGTCCTGATTTTAATGACATATTTCATGCATGGTTGTGCAGAAATTAAGGTAGCGATTCTTTGCTACGATTGCATGACGAGTTGAGCCTCCAAGAAAGATGCACGTAAAGCTTTTTATCAGATTAAGTTTTAACTAAGCCAAATAGTATAATATGATAATCTTTGCTGAACTAATAAGTTTATAGTTACGTCACCGGTTTACTCTTACGCGAGAGAAGGTTTAAGATGGCCACATCTAAAGTGAAACAAAAGTGCCTAGCTTCCTCAATGTTGTGGTGGGATACTTAACCACCACACCGTCATAGTCAAGAATGCTTTGGGTCATTTAACTCTGGAGTACCTTGCTAATCTCCGTGGCACTATGAAGCACCTTCTGTCTCACTTTCATCCAGCAGGCTAGTGCATTTATGCACCACACATATGCACTTGTACCTCTAAAATGAGCTCACTCAGTGCACATGATATAACCAACGAATATGCTGATATTAGTGCAAATTGAAGGTAAGTAAGTCGAAGAACCCGGTGGAGAGCGGGTAAATTGCAGTCAGCATGGGGCTAACAAAAGCCGTTATCAACCACCACTACCTTCCACCCGAGAAAAGGAGCGACTCTGTGTGTCGTTGGCAAAGTCAAATTATCCGGAAACGTCGTGCGGTTTAGTGGAACATTCAAGGCAAATTTCACCCATTTCGACGAAAAGGATATGAGAGTGTGCCAGAAAGGATGCTTCCCGTTTGTGGGGCGGAAAAAAATAGAATAATATAAAAAAAAAATAAAACTATGGTTGCATCACAGCACTACGTTCAATGAGCGCACTAGAGCACTTAAGTATCCGCCAGTTTTGTTGTTTTTGTCGATGCGGTGGAGAAAGAAAAAAGATCGTTATAAGCATCCAAGGTATACGTACTAACCCGTACTTTAGATATAGCGGTATTGCTGACGGATTAGCCCTAACGAGACAAATAAGGCAGGAAGGAAGAGGAGAAACCATGGGAATTAAACCGGCTAAAGCCTGCGGAAAGTACTCGGTCGTAGTGTTGCTTTGTTTCGGTTAAAACAATTTGCCCGGTCATGGGTTCGACGTTGCTAGCTCGTATGAAAAAGAAACCTCGTGATTGTCGTTTGTTAGTGTCCTAATTGTGTTATTTACCAAACTTGTTTTTGTGTCATATTTGTGTGTAGCGAAATTTTTTTGTTGTTGGTTTTTTGGTTACACTGCAAACTGTAGACGCTTTTTACACAATAAACGTACTGTAGCGGTAACACTTAACACGATTTTTTCCCTATGTGTGTAAGTATCACTTTTGTGTTGGCTTTATTCACAATTTAGTTTTTTTTTTAATTTTTAATGTTTTTTTTGCCTTAGATAGCACTTGAGCACATTGTGTCGTCGACGACGTACGCTCTTCCTTATACTCATAGCTAATGGGATTTGTGACCTAATTAACATTTTATGTTGCCTACACGGCAATTTATTTTGCACTAAAGAAAAAAGCGGACAATGTGCACCCCACGGGGACAATCTCTACATCCCCGGGAATCTATCGCGTATCGGTGTCGGTGCGGCGAGGCGCGGGGCAAAACAGTAGAAACAGTCGAGATACCTAACGATTGAATGTGTAATTAAAACGTGTCTAGACTATGGAAGATCCTTTGAAGACGACGACGACTAGGACGAACCAGGAGGTTCCTGTACGCTTTTTCGGCGGAATTCCTTAGGTGCAAATTAAAACTGAGAAATTTCACCTTGTCTTGGGTTGTGTCGGAAGTAAATGAACCATTTGAAGGAACAAACGATTTGAATGAGGACAAGAATAATGAACAGTATATCCGGAAGGAGTGTTTTTTGTGTGTGTGCTTGTATCGCAGGAGACGCGTTAGTCCTTCACTTATTTTGGCATTTAATTAGAATGCAGACTACGACACTTTAGGGGATTTTCATTTGCCGTAATTTCGTAAATTATTTTCATTTAGGGTTTTTTTTTACAAGGGCGGCGGATGTGAAATAGAAATTTGCCTTTTAAGGTCTAATGAAGACGGACCGAAGACGGAAGTTCACGTCTTCTTTAAAATTTCGTGTATTTTTAATTGTTTTGTTTTTAAATATTCTAATTACGCGGGCAATGGACCAGCTCTGGTAGCGGTTTGTGGTTCGTTGGATGATATTTGTGAAGTTTAAAAATCAGAATGGCAAACTCATGAAGAGGATGATCAACGAGATGACGTTCCTACGGCAGACTCTTCTACGCACTGGAACGACCTATTATCAACAACGGCCAACAGCTGCCACACCCCATCAATGCCCGAAGAAAAGTATGTACGTGGGTTCGATTCTGTCAGCATTGGTTTTTTTTTATATCAATTGGGAGCAACATCTCTCGGCGCAATTGCTCTCAGTTCTCCTCATCTACGCCGGTATCGAAATCAATCCTGGCCCATGGATCTGCTGTGTCTGCAATGAAACTTTGCACCCCAACACCACCTCAGTGAGATGCAATTGTTGTTATGAACGGTGCCACCTTAGGGGCTGCTCCGATCTAACACATCACAGGCAGTGGAACTCTTCTTTTAACGCTTTTACCAATGCGGGAACAATGGGCAACAATCTCCTGCCTCGCCCAACATTACCGATCTGGCTACTCCTGCCCAGTCATACGTAGGCTCGCTCCCCCGTTACCCCCAAGAACAATACCACCATTCATCCCAGGTCATCGGTGCAGCACAATCTTACTCCGGTACCTAGAATCCCAAACTTCAACGTTCTCTTACTGGTGCAATTTAACTGCACCCGACTGACAACATAAAGTCGCAGAATTAACTACGTTTATGGACAGGTATCGTTCATGACTGATGCCATACAGGAGACATAGCTCAACTCCAACTCGTTTCTCAAATCTCATGGAAACTACAACATTGTGCGTAAGGACCGATTGACCAACACTGGCGGAGGATTTGCACTCTTAATTCACCGGTCTGTGCAATACCGAGAATTAGCTCCACCTGTACACAATGACAATGCCCTTGAACTACAAGCCATAGCAATACAATCGGGTAATATATAAAATTGAAATTTTCAATGTCTACATTCCTCCTGTGTCCAGATGTCCCCCAGGTTACAGGGTCAACCTTAGTTCTTTACTCATCGGTCAACACCGCCTCGTACTTGGTGACTTTAGCGTACATCATTAGCTATGACACTCCAGCCAGAGGAGTCGCAATAGCTGAACAATTGGACTCATCTGAATTCTGTCCTTTGAATGACGATACTTCTACTCGTATTGTGGGATCATGCTCTAGCTCTGCTGACATCATCAACGATGCTCATTGGGAGTCCGTTCTCACACTGTCTTCTGATCATCTTCCTTGGTGCTCAATGTTCATCTTCCAACTGAGTTTCGACTCGAGAATGACTCGGAGACACTTAATAGTGATAGTTTTAAAGATTGTCCATAAAGTTGCGGGAGTTGAAACTCCGGCATTTTGACCCTTGTAGTAAAGAGGACCAGCTCGATTTTGCTTGAATTTACACTAAGTTCGCATTCTGCAGTCCACTCATGATTTCGCTTATCACGGTAGAAACTTTCTCGAAAACAGAATTACCACATCATCTGCGTAAGCGATTACCTCGGCTCTTGACGGATCCAGTTTCCGTAGGAGTCCGTTCATCGCTATTATCCATAGAAGAGACAACATCCCGCCTTGGGTGGTTCCCCTAAGTACGCATTTGGTTGGTTGATTGACATCCTCCAAGTTCCGATTGAATCATTCTGTTTTTTAACGTGGCTATTATCCAGTTACTAATACAAGTCTCCAACCCCGTCTCGATGAAGGAGTTTTTAATGATGTCAATTCGGATGTTATTAAACGCACCCTCAATATCCAGAAAGCTGGTAGGGTGTATTGGTTGGTCATGCTCAATCAAAGAGTTTATGCCAATTCTCTTTTAGCGTCAGCAGAAGAAGCCGCTAGAAGTAACAACTTAAACGCCGTATACGGTGTCATCAAGGAGTTTACAGGTGGTCGTAACTCCTGCCAACATCCGGTGAAAGATAGTGATGGAAAGCTACTTATCTTGGAAGAAGATCAAATGAGGCGGTGGAAAGAACACTTCGCCGCGGTCTTGAACCGTGTAACCTCTGGTGAAGTTCCCCCTCATATAGATAATTTAGCTAACCATCAAAATGTGCGTATACGGTCCACTGCCCCGACTAAAGAGGAAATAGTCACTGCAATTATTGCACTAAAACGAGGAAAGGCCGCCGGACTTGACGGCATCCCTGCCGAACTTTATCAAGCAGCGCCAAGCGTAACTGCCGATTTGCTGCACCCACTTATTGATAAAGCGTGGAATACAGAGACCTTTCCCACTGAGTGGAAGGAAGGTTTGATCATCAAACTTCCAAAGAAGGGTAGCCTCACAGACTGTAATAATTGGAGAGGCATTTGTGTGCTTCCTGCCGTTGCCAAGATAATAGCTAAAATCGTCCTGGAAAGACTAAAGGCCCACTTAGAAAGCACAATTGATGAAGAGCAGGCTGGCATTCGATCCGGATTCTCCTGTGTCGATCACATTAACACCTTGCGAATCATCATCGAGCAATGCGCTGAATACGATTCTCCGCTTCACTTGCTTTTCATCGATTTCGAAAAGGCTTTCGATAGTGTGAACCGGGATTCTATATGGGCGGCCTTGTGCAGGAGAGGCATCCCTGAGAAGCTTGTGGCTATTATTAAGGCAATCTATGACGGCGCGAAATGTCGCGTTCTGCATAAAGGTAAGGTGTCGGGGGACTTTGAGATTCGCAGTGGAGTTCGGCAGGGGTGCATCGTCTCACCGATCCTATTCCTCATTGTGATCGGCGATGTGTTGCATGCAGCCCTATCCGGACTCGACAGAGGAATTCAATGGACTTTGACATCTTATCTACAACATCTTGACTACGCTGACGACATATGCCTACTCTCCCACAAAATCATGGATCTGTCCGCAATGGCGTTAGATCTCGAGAGGGAGGCAAGCAAGGTTGGGCTAAAGATTAATACCAACAAGACCAAGGTTCTTAGCCCGCCGTTGCGAAAAAGAAATCCGACACCTATTGCCATCAATATTAATGGGCAGCCTGTGGAGAAGGTGGACAACTTCGTCTACCTGGGTAGCATTGTTGCCGAAAATGGTGGTACGGAGCAGGACATCGCTCGTCGTAACCAGGCTAAACGCGCATACGGCATGCTGTGCAAAATCTGGCAGGGCAGTTATCTCAGCATCAAGACCAAGCTGGGCCTGTTTCGCTCCCTGGTACTATCAGTGCTTTTGTATGGGAGCAGTACATGGAAAGTTTCCGTAGGAGTTACCAGAAAGCTGCAAGTTTTCGTCAACTCATGTCTTCGTCGAATTTTAAGAATTTTCTGGCCCGAAACAATATCAAATGAAGAGCTAAGTCGGCGTACGGGTCAGATGCCAATCGACGAATTGATACGCAGGCGAAAATGGCAGTGGATAGGTCACACATTGCGGAAGAGTGATAACTGCATTGCTATGCATGCCATGAAATGGAACCCCATTTCCAACCAAGGCCGACCAAGAGGGGGTCCTCGAATCACATGGCGTCGATCTGTGGCAAAGGAGTGTCAGGTACTGGGTAAGTCTTTTGGGGAGTTGCGCCCCATTGCCCAGAACAGAGTACGATGGCGCGCAGGATTAGTTGACGCGCTATGCCCCGCTAGGGGTTAAGGCAAAGTAGTATGCTCAATCGTACGTACTATCTTATGGACAGCCGTCTCCGTTGATTTTCCTTTGAGGTACGTATATCGACTTTTCGAAATTGGCGCTTTCGCTAAAAACTGTCGGATATGGCTATCTAAGATTCGCTCCAGTAGCTGCATTAAGAAGGAGATGAGGCTGAAACGCCTGAAGTCCTTCGGCTACATGACCACATCTGTCTGCTTTTAGAATGAACGTTGCGCGTACACGTCTCCAAGACGTGTGCACGTGTTATATGCAGCTTCTGAACATGGCCACTAGCCATGGAGTTACTTATATCTTATAACTGCTGAAACAGTACTGGCGAAATGCCATCAAATCCCGGCGACTTGTACAGTGAGAAGGTTTTAATGGCGCAAATCGGTCTCTCTTTCGTGATTACCGATGATATTTCTTCCCGCGAAGTGCACTGCTCGCTTGGCCTGTCCGTACCGTAGTAGTCCTCACTGTCTGGAAAGAGTGTTGTTATCAGGAGGTCAAGAGTTTCAGCTGCCGATTCGATCCAGACTCCGTGTAGTCCCTTGATGAATGACGGACAACCATGGGCTTTTGAAAGAATGTTGTGCAGCCTTACTGAAATCCCAGTGATCTCAATTCTCTTGCAGTAATCTCTCCAAGATTCCGTCTTGGCTGTACTAATGGCTTTTTTGTATAAATTAATAACATTGAAAATATTGAAAATGTCCCTTATTAATTTAGGCAGTTCGAACAAGTCCTCGTCCCACCACGGGGGAAGAATTTTTTTGCTATATTTTGCTGGACACGAGTTCCTGTATCTAAGGTTCATATCTGTTTCGAAAATTTCGATCCTGGACTCCAACTCTTGCACTGACTCTATGCTAAGGCTGGTGGCCATTGAGAGTTTGGAGGTTATTTTCTGTCTACTCTTCTTCCAGTCGATTCTCCTGGGATTTCTGTACGGCTTCACTTCCTTAAGAGCAACCGTGAACAGCGTCCAGCTATGGTCTGAGATTGACTTTAGATTAGAGACCCGCCAGTCAAACTCAAACCTGATAGTCTCATGATTGCTCATCATAAACATAATAATCGCTGAAAAGTATCTGTACTAGGAAAGGTGAAGGTCGGGGTGCTTTTCATATTACAAAAAGAAAGGATATTGTTCATAATATAATCGAAAACCGACTCACCTCTTTCGTACGTCATGGGACTTCCCCACAAGGCATGTCTAGCGTTGGCATCGACTCCCACAAGTAGGCTGCATTTCCTAGTGGCCGGTGCTCTGCTCACTTGAAATAGTTCCTCGGTATTAGCTGGTCGATCGTGGGTCATATATACGGAGGAGATGTATAGTGCCTCCCCACTCGATGTTTCAACCTTTATCATAGTGAGGTCGCCCGTACTCATATCAGGACACATAAACGCCTTTATGGGTTTGTTAGCTAATATGAGGGTAAGGTGAAAAGTTCACGGCCTGACTCAAAAATACCGTTACAATCAGCAAAAATTTATGTTTCCTACCTGGGTGCACGTGTCATTAGTTCGTATGACAAGTTTCAACTTGTTCTCTCAAGTAGTTTGTGTACACGAATTTTTGCAATAGACGTCTTACGTGTTTTTCGTTAAAATGGAGAAACTTGAATATCGTGCGGTCATAAAATGGTTCGTTTTGGATGGATTAACCCCTAAGGAAATTCATTCGAAGTTAACAAAAGTTTACGGGGACTCTGCTCCTTCGATGTCAACCGTTAAAAAATGGACAGCTGAATTTAAACTTGGTCGCACGTCCCCCGAAGACGACAAACGCGAAGGACGGCCAAAAACCGCAACCACACCGGAAACCATCGAAAAAGTCCATGATATCATGTTGGACGATAGGCGAATGAAAGTGAGTGATATTGCTGAGGCTGTGTACCGGAAGAAAGGGTGCGAAACATCTTGCACAAAGAATTAGAGATGCGAGAGCTCTGCGCAAGATGGGTGCCGAAATTGCTGAATGCCGATCAAAATCAAATGGGTAAACGATTTTCGCAACAATCTTTGTACCAATTCAATCGGGATCCGACCGATTTTGTGCAGCGGTTTGTCACCATGGATGAGACTTGGGTCCACCACTGCACGCCAGAAACGAAATAGCAGAAAGCGAAGTCGATCGCATCTGCCGGAAAGGTCATGGCCAGCGTGTTTTGGGATGCGAAAGGGATTCTGTTATTATAATTGATTACCTTGAAAAAGGCAGAACAATAACAGGGCAATATGACGCCAAACTTCTTGACCAGGTAGATGCCAAAATACGCGAGAAGAGGCCTGGCTTGAAGAAGAAAAAAAATCATCTTTCACCAGAGCAACGCACCCGTACACAAGTGTGCGTTGGCGATGGGAAAACTGCGGGATTTGGGGTACGATTTGTTCGACCATCCCCTCTATTCTCCTGATTTGGCACCCTCAGACTTCCATCTGTTTCCAAACTTGAAGAAATTTGTTTCTGTTAAGCGCTTCGCATCCAATGAAGAAGTTGAAAGGGCCATAAATGAATATTTTCACAGCCTTCCAGACTCTCACTTCCGGTAAGGAATACTGATGTTGCAGAAATACTGGAGCAAGTGTGTTGAAGTCAATGGAGATTATGTAGGAAAATAAAATAATTTGTTAACTGAAAATCACAGTCTTTCATTTTCAGGCCGAGAACTTTTCACCTTACCCTCGTATGCAGCTTCTGGGCCTATCCTGGCCGGTGCTGCAGTAACCGAGGTTGTAGTTGCTGTCGTCAATGCCTATGACCTTCAGGTCCCTGGTCCACGGCTCTTGGACGAGCCCGATGTCGATACTCTTCTCCCTTAGGAGAACACACAGATTATCCGAGGCGCACCTGGCGCGGCTCAGATTAATCTGTACACACTTTAACATCGTTTGTTGCACACACTGCTCTTAGCATGTCGTCTTTTCTTCCTCCTCCAATAGATCCTCTGCATCCTGCTCAGGGTCAACCACTTCCGCCAAGGTTTGGAACACTTTAGCATTCCTGATGCCAAAAAGAAGTCTGTAGCCAGCGGCCTCGTGTGGTTTCAGGCTTTTCTCGTTTATTAGGAGGAGGAGAGTGATATTTTTGGAATGGAGTTCCTCTACTTCCCATCTTATGAGTTGGAAAGGCCGCGTTCTGTAACTAGTAGCCATGCAATTTCGCTTTGTCGATCGTCACCTCAGGCAACCAGATACGAGCCCTTGACTTCTCCGGAATTTCCCCCGCCGGGGTGAGCCTCATTCTGAAGACCTCTAGAGCGTCACGCATCCTCTTGACGCAGGTTACCATGAATTTCACAGAAGCCCGGTTTTCACACCTGATTATACGACGGCCTCGGATGATGATATCGCTGTCGAAGTGCAGCTCTGATTTACCCTCGTCTGGGTGGTCCAGCATCATCTCTGACAGGATAGATTCTATTCTGCACCAGGTCCTAGTTGCTAGCTTGCTGTCCGTTGCAAGTTCATTCCATAGAGCTACTGACAGATGATGGTCCTTCACCACCTCGTTGAAGAGTCTTCCTGTCGCTTTGCGTAGCTGGCAAGATCACACGGTTGTTGCTGTTATTTTGTTCCGCTTCGCGACATGGTCGGTATCATCCTGAGGCCGATTTCATTTAGACGCCTCTTGTTGTGGTTGCTGTTCCCTCTCCTTTAGGTGACGATTGTATTCGTCGACAAGCGCCTGATATCTAGACCTACCTTAAGTGTCGCGTTCATGAATGGTAGCGTTATTCTAGGAGATTTGGGGGTAGACTTTCAAATGTCCAGATTTATCCAAATCCCCTGTAGTGTACATAAGGTCTTAATTGTTCCGTAAGGGATGCGCATTCGCATCACACACCAAAGAGAAGTCGCGATAGCGCCCGAAAGTGCACTTTCACACGAAGAGCTGCACAGCTCTCGCTCGCGAGTGAGAGCTTTTTCCACTCCCTCCTTCCATTCTTTCACATGAAGAGTCACCCGGCTCTCGCTCGGTAGTGGGGGCGAGGCGCGTAAAGCTCAAATGAAGAGAATATACTGGAGCTTTCACACGGGGAGCACAAGCCTTTACGTTGCCCGAGTGAGAGCCGGTACAGCTAAATGCTAAGCGAGGAGTACCGGCATTCACACGGGAAGAGCGACAATGGCTCTCGCTACTCGGTCCCCGCTAACCGCTAGGATGGACCCAATACACTCTGGAACGTCGACGTTTTTGTCATCGAAGACGGTGTCGACCGTAAAGAAGATATATATTGTAGTATAGTCACAACACGTCTGCAACGCGTATTTTGTGACTGAACACAGAGCGAGAGCCTTTGTCGCTCTTCCCATGTGAATGCCGGCACTCCTCGCTTTGTATTTTGATCAAGAGACGCAACGTTCCATCTGATACCTTTGTTCTGGTATTCATGAAGAGCGCTGAAGAGTACGTCGTAAATGGCAATCAAAGACAATATTGGTGATAAAATGCAGCCTTGTCTCACTCCACTATGTACCTCGAAGGGATCTAAAGCTTACCCTTGTGTAAGACGTGACATTGGGCTCCGCTATAGAACTCCTTGATGATGGATTTGATTTTATCTGGTATGCCTCTCCTACGTAAAGCCTTCCAGATGTATTCCCGGTCAACGCTGTCAAACGCCTTCTCGAAATCGATGAACATGAAATGTAATGGGGATCTCCATTCTGCGGATTGTCCAATAATAATAGGGTGTTGATGTGGTCGCTACATGAAAAGTCCTCACGAAAACCAGCCTGTTCATCGTTCAGTGTGCGGTCAACTGTATGCTTGATCCGGCTTAAGACTATTTTTGCCATCAGTTTGGAGACTGCGGGGAGGAGGCAAATTCCACGCAAATTATTACAATCCTTCAGGTCACCTTTCTTCGGGATCTTAATAATGACGCCCTTCTTCCATTCTTTGGGGAGAGTTTTGGTTTCCCAACACTCTTGGATAAGAGGGAGAAGAATATCCGCAGTAGCGTTGATATCCACCTTAAAGAGTTCCACTGGAATTCCATCTACGAGTATCCCCGGCTTCCATCGATTTAATAGCCACAGTTACTTCCAGCTTAGATGATGGGCTAGTTTCGACTCTGGCTACTTGCGGTATATTTTCTACTTCAAGTGAAGGTATATATATATACGAATAAAGGATTATTCTTTCGGATCCTGGAATGTACGCTCCCTGAACAAACCGGGGGCCGAGAAGGCCCTCCTTCATTAGGTCGAAAAGTACAAACTGAGCATTACTGCAGTCCAGGAAACAAATTGGCTTGGCAGCGAGATTAATGACAAGAAATCGCACACAATTTTTACAAGTGGCAAACCATCGGGCCGCAAGGAGTTTGGAGTAGCATTTATAGTGAACAATCACCTCAAACCGCATATTACTGACTTCAAACCCATAAATGAACGGCTGTGTGCGATTCGCATCAAGACTCGATTCTTCAATCTCTGGCTCATCAATGTGCATGCCCCCACTGAAGTTAAAGAAGACGCAGTAAAAGACGAGTTCTACGCCCGCCTTGAAACTCTCTTCGACTCACTTCCAACAAACGACGTCAAATTGCTGCTGGGAGACTTTAACGCGAAAGTCGGGAATGAAAGCTGGCATCGGGGGACCACTGGAGGCCACAGCCTCCATGAAGAATGTAACGATAACGGCCAGCGACTTATAGACTTCGCCTGCAGCAGGAATCTAGTCGTAAGCTCTACGTGTTTCCCGCATCGACGCATTCACAAGCAGACCTGGAAGTCTCCAGACGCACATACCGTCAACCAAATTGACCACGTCCTCATTTGCAGGAGATGGGCGTCTAGTGTGATGGATGTCCGCTCCTATCGAGGAGCAAACTGCGACTCAGATCATCACTTGGTGAAGACGACCTACAGATGTAGAATTTCCTCAGTGCACCAGTCAAGAATCAGCCCTCCCGAAATCTTTGCGGTTGATAAGCTCTTGAGTGATGCTACAGCGGTGGCGTATACTACCGCCCTTGAGGAAAAACTATCACCTATGCTACACAACATCAGCAACACAGGCGTCCATGGGTTCTGGGAAGAACTCAAGGGTACCATCAAGGATGTCGCAGAGAAGGTCGTGGGATATAAAGCCCAGCGAGCGCGAAATGACTGGTTCGACGAAGAATGCAAAAATTCACTTGACGCGAAAAACGAGGCCTACAGACAATGGATTCAACGAGGAACCAGAGCCAGAAGAGAAAAATATGACGAGCTACGGCGAATATCGAATAGAATAATTAGACGTAAGAAACGTAAATACCTTGACGAGCAGTTGCTGAACATAAACGAAAACTTAGCTAATAGGAACACCAGACAAGCGTACAAACTAGTAAATATAATTAAGAACGGCTACCAACCCAGGACTAGCCTTTGTAAGGACAAGGATGGAAACATCATCAGCGACACCGATGGTATTAACAAACGATGGGCCTCTTATTTTGAAGAGCTTCTAAACCGACCATCTAACATCCCCACACAGGAAGCTCTCGACGATATTGTTGATCTAGGCCCACCCATTCAACCCCCGACAGTAGAGGAAGTTGATCTCGCGTTGCGGTCACTAAAACGAAATAATGCGCCGGGCGCTGACGAGATTCCAGCTGAACTGCTAAGATTCGGTGGAACGAGTCTAGTTGATGCCATACATCAATTACTCCTGCGAGTATGGGAGAACGAGGAGATCCCAGACGATTGGCGCAGAAGCATCATCTGTCCAATTCATAAAAAGGGAGATAAACTGCGGTGTGAGAATTACAGGGGCATCTCACTAGTTTGTACGTCCTATAAAATTTTGACGAAAATTCTGGAAAATAGAATAAAACCGTACGCAGAACGAGTCATTGGCGAATATCAAAGCGGTTTCAGACCTGGTCGCTCCACAACCGATCAGCTCTTCTCAGTCAAACTGATACTCCAGAGGTGCTGGGAATACAACGTAAACGTATACCAAATCTTTGTCGACTTCAAGCAGGCATACGACAGTATCGATCGTGAAGTACTGTACAACATCATGCTGCAATTTGGTATACCAGCAAAATTAGTGCGACTGACAAAGATGACGATGACCAACTCCGTCTTACAAGTCAGGATCCAGAATAGACTTACTGATCTATTTGAAACACGCACTGGTTTGAAACAGGGCGATGGACTGGCTCCGACGCTCTTCAACCTAGCACTGGAATACGTTATTCGGGCCATGAATTTGGACAACAGCAAGACGCTACTCATCAAGTCGACACAATTAGCAGCGTACGCCGACGACATCAACATCATTTCCCGAAGATTGGCTGACGCAGAAGAACTTCTGCATACGCTCGATACCGCTGCAAAGGAAGTTGGATTACGTATTAACGAGGGTAAAACTAAAATAATGATGCAATCGGTGACAAGGACACCTGCACAACCAAGCATCAATGTGGGGGACCTCAACATCGAGTTCGTGAACAACTTCATTTACCTGGGTTGCAACCTGTCAAGGGACGCCAACGAAACTAACGAAATCAAGCGACGGATACAGTTAGCAAATAAGACTTTTTTCTCGGTTCTCCCCATAATGAAATCGAAACATGTGCACAGAAACACGAAGCTCAGCGTGTACAAAACCATTATACGACCAGTGCTATGCTATGGCTGCGAAGCATGGACCCTAGCTCAAGCCTCCGAAAACATGCTAGACACTTTCGAACGTAAGGTTCTACGGCGAATTTTCGGGGCTGTTTGCGATCGAGATGGATGGCGCATCCGGTACAACCATGAGTTGTATGAAATGTACGATGAGCTGCAAGTCTCGAAAATCGTCAAACTACAACGACTTCAATGGGCAGGGCATGTACAAAGAATGGACGATGATCGCATGCCTAAGAGAGTAATGAATGCAGAACGAGTCGACGGAGCGAGACTGCGAGGACGACCGAGATCTCGTTGGGAGAGCTCAGTAGGTGTGGACGCCGCGCAGCTGCTGGGCTCCCAAAATTGGAGGACGCGGTCACGTGACCGAGATAATTGGAGGACAATGATCCAGGCGGCCAAGGCCCGACGTCGGGCTGTCGCGCCACGATGATGATGATGAAGTGAAGGTGAGTTCAAATGTCCAAAGTTGTTCAGTTGCAAAAGATTTGCCAGTTAATGGCTTGATAAGTTTGTAAAGGGCTCCACTGTCACCACGGTAAGCCGCTACCTCTGCCTTCATCGCTAGTGCATTGATGTTATTGCGTTTGTCCCGTCTTACGCTTTTTGCACGCCTTTCTGAATAGAACGGTATTCAGCTCTAAGTTGATCTTTGACTGCGTCCTTAGCGACGTTCCATCTATCATCGATTGTAGGAGTCTCATAAGGTGGTAGTGCATTAGCTCTTTCGTGCAAGGCGGTGGAATAAGCACGTCTTATAGATGGATCTTTAAGCTTTTGCACATTAAAACATGGCAAGATTCTTGCATTTTGAAGGCGATGGATCGCTGCCGTTCGTAAGCGCACTTTTGCGATAACAGGTTGGTGATCGCTGCCAGTATCAGCACCCCGCTTCGACCTGACGTCTAAGAAACAGTTCCTCCATGTCTTGGAAATGGCTATATGGTCAATTTGGTTCTCTGTTCTGTCATCCGGAGAAACCCAGGTTGTTAAATGGCATCGTTTGTGCTTGAACAAAGTACCGCCGATGACGAGCTGACGAGAGCTGCAAAGCTCCACGAACATCTCGCCATTTTGGTTTCTGTTGCCTAGACCATGATTGCGCATTAAGTGTTCCAAACCAAGGTTGTCAGATCCGACTTTGGCATCCCCCATAATAATTTTTATGTCACCTTTGGGAGCCTTATCAAAGGTGTCATCGAGTCGGTGATAGAAGGCGTCCTTAGCTGATTGATCAGCTGGTTCAGTCGGGGCGTAGCACTGAATTATTGTGAGGTTTCTAACCCTGGATTTGAATCTGGCTGTGAGTCAACTTTACGAGCTCTAATCAATATCTTAAGGTGACTTTTGATTTCGTCTTTGTCGGATAAACCAGAACGGCAAAGAAAGTTTCTACGTACTTATGTGTGTTGCCATTGCATCTCGTATAAAAAATATAGAATTCATACAATGTCAAAAAGATGCCGAATATTCGAATTCATTTCAATAAAACGGGGATCCGATAACCGAAAATATTCAAATATTTTCTTTTCCACATTTCCCGAATTTAGGCAATATACTTTTTCCTTATCACAGGCAAAACATAATGCTAACAAAAAATTGAATATTGAAAATTTAATAGAAGGGTCATACCCGGAGGATATTCTGCCAACGTCGGACATAAATAGAGTGATTCTTTCATGAAATCACCTACCCTCACGCAATATACGAAGCAATAAAATATCTCTTATCTCTGAAAACTCATACCATCCCCAAACAGAAATGATCTTTTTTTTACTCTCTCATGTCAAATGGACACGTACGACATTTCTTGCGTATATATCCGCTTTTCAGTATAAATTTCAATTACCCTTCTAATCCTTTGGCGGTAGCACCGACGACACCGAGTTAAACAGGTCACAAATCCCAAAGTATGTCGTCACTTGGAAATAAATCCTCGTCTGAATTTATTGTGTCGTAGCATTTCACTAATCTCTTCAAATTTTCCATCCCCCTCCTCCACACGCCGCACAATCATACGAATAAACACGCCCGTCGTCTCGTTTCGTGTATCCACGATGGCCGTTTAGATATTTGGACAAGGAAAAGATGAGGATTACGATGAGCCGGGTGTAACGTTATTGCGTGGACCGCCCGGTCCTCCAGGTCTGAACGGTATAGATGGCAAGGATGGCAAAGATGGAATGAAAGGAGAGCGCGGCGAACCGGGTGAGCCGGGTTCGTTGGGACCACGCGGTTTGGACGGATTGCCTGGCGAGACGGGTATTGCGGGACCACCCGGATTGCCCGGATATCAAGGACCGCCGGGCGAGAAGGGTGATAGAGGTGATATTGGACCTCCCGGATTGATGGTAAATTGATAGATAATTTTGATTTTATTATTCGTTGATTATTTGTGATTTGCGTGATTTGTTCCTCAGGGCCCACCAGGACTTCCCGGACCGCCAGGCTATCCCGGCTCGAAAGGCGATAAGGGTGAACGAGGTGATTCGGTGAGTGAACGTTTGACGATTTTCAACATTAACTGATTTAACCGTACATTTACCAGAAGTACAGGAAAATGCGACGAAGACAGGACGAAGGTATGGCTGATGCGCCGCATTCGATGCCAGTGGAATATGTGAGTAGAATATATTTTTTTTACTATTGTCTTACCAAATTCTGTTTCTATTCGGATTTCTCAATTATTAAAAATGAATGTACTATATCTTAGACGTTTTGGGGAAGACTTAGGCCTTTCGAGTTCAGAATGACCATAAACACATAAAGATCCTGATGCAAAGTTCCATGTTAAAATGAGATTTTTTTTGGCAACGACTTGGGACTCTCGTCAGGTAGCGACTAATTACCCAGTAAAGATCCTCTTTTCACATAATTCCCCAACTCTGTGGCTACTGCTGGTTCCTTCGGGCTGCCTTGTGCAAGGCTTCCGCTTTCCGGAGCTCTTGGTGTACTTCGCAGACAGGCACCCAACATCCTGTCTCGGGGTCCATTTTGTCCCCCTGGTAGTATTCAATGGGAGTGCCTTGCGACGTTTCCACTTGAGATTGCAGCCCTCCTTGTGAACGTTGTAAATCTGAAGTGGTCCTTTGGGTGCAGTGGGCTTATCGGTGACTGTTACCTTGATCGTCACCGAATCCTTGCCGGAGCTGTTGGTGGCGGTGACGGCATATTCACCAGAATCGCCTCGCTTTGCTGGATGGACCACCATCTTGGTGCGATAGTCCACATTCTTGCCCGAATGCAAGGACATGTTGCAGAAGCGCCACTCCACGGCTAGTGGAGGTTGACCGATAATATTGGCGTCAAATTTGAGCGTGCTGCGGGCGGAGATGGTGGTATCACGCAAATGCGTCGATCAATCTTGGGCGCAAGGAATCGCGGCTTGGCCACAAAGTTCTAGCTCGCCTCGGACGGTTCCGATTGGCCAGCCTTGTTAACAGCGATGACGCGGAGTTGATATTCGTTCCCCTCGACGAGACCGTTAACGGTTGCCGCGCGACTAGTGCTAGACGTTTCGCAGGCCTTCTCCCACATTGGACTGTACTTATCCTTCTTTTCGATGATGTAACCGATGCTGGGCGATCCACCATCGGAGGCTGGCTCTTGCCAGATCAGGTCCTCATGATTGGCAGACCAGTCGGCCGCCTCGGGAACTCCTGGACGCGATGGAGTGGCTGTGTGGGAAAAAGGAAGAAATATGGGAGTTTAGTATATTTGGATTAATTCGAGATCCCTATGTATACTCACTGAATGGATCCTTGGCGGCGATTGTGCCGAAGGTTTCCAATGGTTCGGACTCGCCCTCTTTGCTAAGAGCCTTTACACGGAACTTGTACTCATGTCCAGGCGTCAGACCATCAACGGTCATCTCGTTAACATCGGATTTGACCACTGGCAGCCAAATCCCCGTGCTAGGATCGTATTTAACCACCAGGTAGCCGTCAGTATGCTCGCCTCCATCGTCCAATGATTTTTTCCACTTGAGCTCGCAGCCCTCGTTGTGAATGTCGGAAACTTCCAAAGAACCTTCAGGTTTACTCGGTTTGGCTGTGGAAAAATCAATTGGTTGGAAAGGGTCCAGGATCCCCTAAGCTTAAGACTTACAAATGACATTAATTTCAATTTCGGCCGTGTCCTGACTGTACTGGTTATAAGCGGCGATCTCGTAGGTGCCGGTGTCCTTGCGCAAGGGACTATCGTTGAAGAATTTCGAATTGTAGGGTATATTGGCACGAAACGTGTCGTGCTCGACGACGGGATCGTCGTGCTATTGTGTCGCCAAGCGACTTCCGGTGCAGGCTCGCCCGAGTGATCGTACGCAAATTCTTGCGATCGATCTTTGGCGCCACTATCATGAGATCTAAAGGGAAAAGAATATGTTAAAAATTCGGTCTTCAGGGGTTAAAGGACTTACGTCTTCTGGGCTTGGTAATGAACGGCTTGCTAGCTTCACTTGGAGCGCCAGGTCCGGCGGCGTTAACGGCATGCACGCGGAACTCATATCGACACCCTCTTTGAGATCGGGAGCGGTTCCCTTGAATTCGGTGCGGGGTACTTCGGCGGCCTTGACCCATTTGCCTGTGTCCTTTTCTCGTTTCTCGATGACGTAGGCGGTGATTGGAGAGCCACCATCGGAAGCCGGTGGCGTTCATCGAAGGTCAACATAATCCTTATCCCAGTCGGTGGCTTCGGGTTGTCCCGGTGCTGACCGTTGTTGTTACATTTTTCATGGAGACTGGAGAAGAATCGAGTCTGTGAATCGCATACAACCATTCATTTATGGGTTTGAAGTCAATAATGTGCAACTTGAGGTGATTAATGATCCTTATACTTTGAAGATTCTATATTCTTCATTTGTTCGCTCGATTCTTTAATATTGTTCAATTGTGTGGAATCCTTTCTATAATGTCATATCGAACGTATAGAGAGAATTCAACATAATTTTACTCATTTTTCTATTCACCAAATTGGCTAGCATTTTAAGCCTGATTATAGTACTCGTTGTTCCTTATTTGGTTTACAAAGGTTAGCTTATAGAAGGACTTTCCTGAACGCGATGTTTATAAGAGACTTGCTATGCTCTCACATTTTGTGTGAAGATATTAAAAATTACTTTGTAGTTAGAGATGTCTCACACAATTTTCGGTGTAACAAACTTATTATTCAGCTTTTTCAAAGAATGAATTATGGTCTTAATGAACAGGTTACACGGTCTATTATCCTAAAATATATAACATCTTGAAGGATATAATTAACTGATATAATTCACTCAGTTAACAAACATATTTTTAAAAGAAAATATTTTAATTAATTTCCGTTCTATTGTAATTAAGCAATCTGCTAGGGTTCGCACTCGATGGATTGACAAGCCACTTACGTTGAGTAAGTAATGTGATGCAGAGAGGCCCAGTCTCGGAATGAAAGCTTCTGTGATGCACAATGCAATCCCATTGTCCCATTAGCTACAAAGAAAGTTACAAAAAACCAATATCGTAAAAAAACGATTTTGGGAAAATTATCGTACCAGAATGCTTTAATGTAAGAGATAAGATAAGATAAAAATATACGAGCTACTGTCCCAGCAGGAAGGCACTGCGACCATAAAGGATCTATTGTGCCGTAGCTCATTAATCCAAAAGACCGTCCACCTTTGTAATAAAGGGCAGTAAGTCTTTAACAGGAATCAACCTGAAGTCTGCAGTGCTGATGGTAGCCTGCCCGAGGAGTGAAATCCTAAAACGCGCGATGGCGGGACATTCGCACAAGATGTGTTTGTTCGTTTTCACGTCTTCCAGACAGAGACGGCATTCAGTCTCGCTTGACAGACCCATCTTGTTCAGCTGATATCTGACCAGGTGATGGCCAGACAAGTACCCCACTAGGAGTCTTAGGTGGGTTCTATTCATTTGAGTAGTACCCTTGCGAATGAAGGGCAATATAAGCTCCTTTGATTGACGTAGCCCTGGAAGGTTATTCCAGTACTGATGACGCAATAGTGCAAACCAATCTGTGATCCGCAGCTTGGCCGAAGTCAGCCCAAAGCCACAGTAAGGCTCAGGTCCATGAAAACGACTGGATGATCCTTGTCTAGCAAGTTGATCTGCAGCCTCGTTCCCCTCAATGCCCTGGTGGCCTGGCACCTAACACAAGAAGACTCGGTTTTTGGTTGCCAACACTTGAAGGAGTTCGTAACAATCCTTCACCAGTTTTGAAGAGATCTTATATGAGGAGAGCGCTTTTATAGCTGCTGTCTGAGTAGATAGCAATGTGAGCGCGGCGAAGTCCAATTTCCAAAATTACCCTGGCGCAGACCTCAATGGCGTGGATCTCAGCTTGAAAAACGCTGGGCGAGACTCTCATTGCGATCGAATCGATTCTGGTGTTGGGTCTAAAGACACCTGCATCAACACCCTGTTCTGTCTTAGACCCATCGGTGAACCACTTAATACATCTAGGGTCTGGACAGGGTGTGTCGTTTACCCATTCAGAGCGGTCAGGGATGAGGGCTTAAAATTTTCTGCCGAAGCAAACCTCCGTGATCATGTAATCTGATCTCAAGCAGATCTGCACGTCAGGAATTTGATTCAGAATGCTCATGTGACCGCTTTCTTCACTACGCAAGTTGGAAGTTAAACGAAGTCTAAGAGCATTTAGAGCTGCTGATTCTTGAATGAATATACCTAGTCTAGCCATAAATATTGTTACAAGGTTTGGCAACCCTGCAGAAAGGAACCTTTATATTGCATTTCTTAAAAATTGAGCTAATCGCTATAGTACGCTTGTGCTTGATGCATTTGTCATCATTTGAGTTTAATTTTTAGTGTAGTGAACATGGATTGGGGTGACAAAGAAAATAGAATTGCTGTGATTGCACTTCATAAAGTAGGAATGCAACCAAGTGATATTTTTAAGACTCTGCATACCCTTGGTATAAGCCGAATGTTTGTATATCGGGCTATTGAAAGAGTAAGTGACCGTGAAAGAAGTGACCGTCCGCGAACTACTCGAACACCTCAAGCGGTTAAAGCCGTGCGCGAGAGAATTCGCCGTAATCCTCTTCGGAAACAAAAAATTTTATCGCGTGAGATGAAAATACCCCAAAGAACAATTTCACGTATCATCAAAAGTGACTTGGGGTTGGGTGCTTATCGTAGATCTACCGGGCATTTAGTAACAGTTTCGTTAAAAAAAATAGAGTGGAAAAATCAAAACGATTACTTTGCCGGTACGCAAACCAAGAACACCGTAAAATTTTGTTTACGGACGAAAAAATTTTGACTGTCGAAGAAACATTTAATAAACAAAACGATAGGGTTTATGCTCGCAGTGCCAGAGAAGCTTCTCAAGTTGCCCAAAAGGTTCAAAGAGGTCATCATCCAGCCTCAGTAATGGTTTGGTGGGGTGTTAGCTACAACGGGGTGACAAAGTTGCATTTTTGTGAGAAGGGCGTCAAAACGTCTGCCAAAATTTATCAAGAAAGTGTCCTTGAAAGTGTAGTGAAACCTCTCAACACGTCATTATTCAAAAATCAGCCTTGAAGTTTCCAGCAAGATTCTGCACCAGGTCATAAGGCGAAGTCAACCCAAAAATGGCTTGAAGAAAATGTTCCAGATTTTATTAAAGCTGAAGATTGGCCTTCCTCTAGCCCAGACCTGAATCCGCTGGATTACGAATTATGGTCTGTCTTAGAGCAAATGATGTGCTCTAAAAGATATTCTAATATCGAATCCTTAAAGAAGTCTCTTACACATGCAGTCGCCAACTTTCCGATTGAAGTCGTGCGTGCTTCCATAGATAAGTGGCCAGCTCGATTAAAGGCTTGTGTAAAGGCAAAAGGCAATCACTTGGAATTACTTGTTGCAATTTCCGTTGTTGACAATGCATTTAATAAAAAAACAATGATTTCTTAACATATAACACCTCTTTTATTGAACAGTGCTTCAAAAAGTTTGTAACAGTATTTATGGCTAGACTAGGTATGCAACGGAGTAACTCCAATAATCGCCTCTAGGGCTGGCGTAGGACAAGTGCGCATAGCTCCAGTGATGCCAAGGCAGTCAAGGCGTTGAAGCTTATTGCACTTCAGTAAGACAGAAGATTGCTGAGTTTTCGGCCACCACACAAGCGCTGCGTAGGTCACCAGGGGCCGCACCAGCATGGTATATAACCACTCAATTATCTTTGGGGTGAGCCCGGTTGTCCGTCCGAAGAAACTTCTGCAAGCCACATTGTGCATGTGGTTTTGCCAAGTACATTATCTATGTGAGTATTCCAGGTGAGTTTCGAGTCTAGAGTTACGCCGAGACATTTAACTTCAGTGAAATAAACTAAGGTCTTGCCGCTTAACGAAATTGGATCTAATATTATATTTCGTTTTCGTGTGAACGGCACAACGACAGTTTTCTGTGGGTTTACGTGTAAGCCCAGAACAACACACGAGTGTAGAACTATGTCAAGGGCCGACCTCATCACCTCCGTGATGGTTGATTCGATTTCGATTTGCCCCTGACTATGACAGTTAAATCATCCGCGTACCCGATAGTAAGATAACCGCGCTCATTAAGCATGAAAATCAGCTCGTCTACGACAAGGGACCACAAAAGGGGTGATAAAACGCTACCTTGTAGACAACCCTTTACGACATTCACGCAAATGGATGTGCTGCCTAGAGTTGAGTGAATATCCCGTCCACGGAGCATGGCATCTATCCATGCAGCGGGCGGGATGTCCCTGAGTTCCAGTGCTCTGGAAATGCACTCGTAGCCGGTATTATTGGAAGCCCGCTCAATGTCAAGAAAAGCACACAACGCGGTTTCCCTATCACTGAGGGACTTTTCGATTGTACTGTCAAGGTTATGCAAGCCGGTCACTGCTGACTTGCCCTTCGTATATGCGAATTGCATACGATGTAGGGGCTCGACAGCTCCATCTTGTGCCTGATATGCAAATCAAGCAACTTTTCCATGGTTTTAAGGAAGATGCAAATAAGGCTAATCGGTCTATAGGACTTGGGCATATGTTCCGGTTTATTGCCCGCTTTGAGTATGAAGACCACATTAACTTTCCTCCAAGGTTGTGGTATGTACCCAATTGGGTAACTTGCCCTAAAAAGCTCGATTAGCGGAGTTATTATGATCTCCAAGCTGTTTTGCAACAGAGCGGGGAAGATGCCGTCTACTCCGAGAGCTTTAAATGGCTCAAAGTATTCTATCGCCCATTTTACTTTGTCCATGTCAAAGATGTAATGTATAATATCTCCGTAAATAATAGTTCTACAGAAAAAGATACCTAAATCTCTTTTAAAGTACACTAAATTTTCTTCTGATGTAAAAATCGGCTTCGTACGAGCATCACTTCCCGATAAATAGAGCTTTAAACATTTTATTTCTTTTGACCAGAAAATTTGAAAAATCCAAATATCGGGAGAAGTACTCATCCCACGATGAAAGTAATTTGAATTAAGTTTGTAGATAGTTTAATAACTTTTAATTTGATATAAGTGGCAATTCTGTAGGATCAATACTTACGTAGAAAATGACAAATCAAAAGTGACCATCGGTAAAAACAGCGTAAACATTGCTCACTATGTATGTACTTAGTGAAAAATTCCACTAGTACCTTTATCATAACATGAACAAACAGCAATGTATTAGATAGCTATATTATAAATTTATAACAGTTCGAATACATACACTTCTTAATAATTATTTTAGTGTTAACACAAATATTGCCGAATGGTTTTTTTTTCGCAAAATTTTAAACTGAACCCAGGCAAATTAAGAAACCGATTACGAGAGGATCACAAAGTCATTGGATTGCATCCATCCAATACACGAAAGAATATTTTTATAACTCTGGGCTCATTATGGAAAGCGGGTTGTATTTTTATACCCTAGACTTATAGTTTAGCGGTTTTGTCACGACGAAAATATGTGACACCTTAAAGGAGGCTCCGGAGGTATATCAATGTATATATATAAATGATCAGGGTCACCGCCTGATTCGATTTAGCCATGTCTGTCTGTCTGTCCGTTCGCACAATAACTTTCCATAGAATGAAGCTAGAGCCTTGAGATTTTGGTCAAATGTTGGCGGTATGGTCTAGTTGGTATTGAAAATGGGCGAGAGAACGCCTACCTCCCCTGCATATGTAAAATAATTAAATGTGCTAATAACTCCTGATTAAATAAACATGAAAAGTTATAGCTTTGGTAGATTGCTCGTGAGGGTAATCTTATACTCTCCTGGAGAAATAAAATCGATCAGTTGAAAACTAATGGTTATTTTCTTACAAAGAGCCCCGTACTACCCTACTTTTCAGGTTTTTTGTCTATAACTCTTGAACCAATTGACGTAGACACCTGATTTTTGGCATGTATCCCTGAGGTGAGAGGTTGCTTGAGTTTTAGTAAGTTGGGCGTAATCAGACCAAAGGAACGCCTACCTCCCCTACAAAGATTCGACAAAACAAACCTCTATCTCCCCTACAAGTGAGACTTCAAATAAGTAATAACTTTCAATAGAATGGTTTAGTTAATTGATTTTGAGAATGGTCAAGATCCTCCTGAATGAGTGCCAACATCCTCTATGGCCATATAGGAAACTCGCTTTTAATGCATATGGTCGTTGCCAATTGGTACTTTTGGTGTCACCACTAGGTCTGTACAAGTCTAGGGTATATACGCTTTGGACTCCAGGCTGTAGCGAAGCTTCGGTCTGGTTCTTTTTTTTCTTACTTTTGGAAATATGGGTCAAAAACCAAAAAAAGGGCGTTATTTTGGTCAATATCTTAATTTGTCAGGCGAATTCTCGTTGGCAATCCTCAGATTCATGTTCAGCAGTGACGTGCACTCGTAGTAAGCAATTCCAAACTGCTTGACTTACCGAAATAAGCAATTCAATAATAAACTTTGCTTACACCAATACACATATCATCATTTCAGTCAATGTTTTTCTTTAAGCTGAAGAATACATATTATCATTCAAATATTCCTTTACACATTCAAATTCTGATCCGCGCCTTCTTTTGGTTAAAAAACATTCGTTCAATTACTTTAGATAATATTCAAACCTCCCACATTTTGCACACCATAGACACCAAACTTAGAATAGGAAAATGTGCCTAGATCTTTAGATGCATGTACCATGTGTGCATCCAAATACTAGAGACATGTTGATTCCAGAAAATGGGAATCTTGGATTTCGGTAGTACATTGGGCAACGATTTTTTTTTGTTTTGTTCGCAAATTTATATGAGACAAGTCAAGCACTGGCGCGACTGCTTTTGTGTGTGGGATAAAGCCCAATGATGCTTCTTAATGAAATGTTGCCAATGCAGGGAATGTTTATGGGAATTTGATTTTTCCAGTAGAGCTTTTGTTTTTGTTATGTAATGGATTTTCCGTTGCAATTTAAAAGAGGAAATCAGTGCAATCGGGTGATTTTGATTAAATTGTGATTTGAAGTTTTTTTGACCGTTTGTAGTGATTTAATTGATTTGATTTGTGATAAAAGTGGTAAGTTTTCTTTTCGCATTATGTCGGAGTATTGCTGCGCGACGGATTTCGTACTAAAAGCGGGATTTTCAACTCTTTCCTTTGCCAAGAAAAGAGAAATTATAGAATCGGATAGACCGAAGCCAGATCTTAGTTTAGAGTTTAAATTAAAAAATATTACGCGAAAATTCCATATCGAAACGTATGAAAAGTACATTTGGTTAACGGGAAGCTGTAAATTAAATAAGTTATTTTGCTGGCCGTGTCTTTTGTTCACGAATGAAAAATCTGTTTGGAATAAAGCTGGATTTAGTGATTTGAATAATTTTACGGGCTCAGCAGCAAAGCATTCAAGTTCCGAAAAACATCTTCAGTCGTTAATTAAATTAGATAATTTTGGTTCTCAGCGTATAGAGTTTATGCTTAGTAACCAGGTGGCAATATCTTTTAGTCTGCATAATGAAAAAGTTGAGCGTAATCGTAATATTTTGAAACGTTTAATCGATACTGTAATTTTTTTTGGCAAAACAGGAGCTTCCTTTTCGCGGAAATAATGAAGACTCTTCTTCAAATAATCGTGGTGATTTTATCGAAACCGTAAATTTCTTGAGTTTGTACGATCCGATAATTGAGTCCCACATAGATTCTATAAAAGCAAATGCAGCGTTTTCGGGTTTGTCTAATAGAATCCAAAACGATCTTGTTTCCGCTATAGCTAATGTGGTTCGAAATAAAATCAATTTGGAAATAAAGGAGGCTCCATTTGTAGCTGTAATGGTCGACGAAACGCCAGATGTTAGCGGTCGGGAACAATTAACGATAATTTTTAGATATACAATATCAAATGAGATTGAAGAAAGATTTATCGGATTTTTGGATGTAAGCGCTAATCGTACAGCTACAGCAATAAGCTCTCACATTTTAAAACAATTGGAAAATTTTAATATCGATAAGAAATTAATTGCACAATGTTACGATGGCGCAGCAGTAATGAGTTCTCAAATTCGTGGAGTTCAGACTTTAATTCGGGAAAAACATAAATCGGCAATTTTCGTTCCATGTTACGCTCATTCACTAAATCTAGTATTGTCTAAAGCAGTTGAGTTTATTCCGGAAATTAAATTATTTTTCGCGCACATCAATAAAATCGCATCATTTTTTAATACATCCACTAACAGGTCGGACCTTTTTGCAAATATAGTAAATCGTCGTTTACCATCGGTTTCCAAAACGCGTTGGCATTATCATTCGCGTATTATTAACGTTATATTTGAACATAAGCATGAAATTTGTACAGTTTTTGAGACAATTTCGAATGGTTCTCAACACTGGGATGGCGATTCCTTGACTTTTTCCGATATATACTTACAAAAATTCGCAGAGTCAGATTTTCAATTATATCTGTTAATTTTTTCTGAAATTTTTTCGAAAACTGATATATTATTTAATATTATTCAGAGCAAAGTGGTAAACATTTCATATGCAAGCCAAAAAATTATTGAATTTGAAAATTGGCTTGAAAATGACTTTTCTAAAAAGTTTGATAATTTCTATTCGACAGTTACAGCAGAATAGCAGCCACCACGTAAGAAATGTAGAAATGCGATAGATCCTTTACGAAATTTACGGCGGATATTTCAGGAGATTATAGATGTTATTCTCGGGCAAATTCGAGATCGATTCCATTCGTTTAAAGATCTTTCATTTTTAGAGTTGCTTGAACCGAATTATTTTTCTAAATTCAAGTCAAATTTTCCCGATAAAAATTTTGACTCACTTATTGAATAACACGGTCAATTTTTCGACAGAATAAAGTTGAAAAATGAGCTAAAAGTTATTTATTCTTCAGATGAGTTTAAAAACGCGAATCCTAGTAAAATTCTCGATTATTTTCAAAAACGGCCTTATGTCGCAAACGGTTTTAAGCAAGTTCATATTTTAGCAAAATTATTAACGTCAATTCCAGTCACAGTGGCAACTGCGGAAAGGTCATTTTCAACACTAAAGCGCGTTCACACATTTTTGAGAAATCGCCAATCCCAAGAACGACTTTCGGATCTTGCTTTAATTGCGGTTGAAAAGGATCTTCTTATACAAATGCGAAGAGAAAACGATTTTTTTGATAATGTGATTAAAGAGTTTTTACTTAAAGAACGGCGCATAGATTTGGAATACAAATAAATGGCAATGGCGAAAGAATATTTATTTATTTCAAATACCCCTGAATTTTTCTTAGTCTTAATTAACATAATATTTATTTATCATTTTTTTTATTAGTAATATTTTATTTATTTATTTTTTTTTGTATTCCGAATATATGTGCCAATATTTTATTTATATCTTTCCTGATTTCTTCTTTAAGGCTTAAAGCCGCTTGGTATAGATGTTTTTGTGACTGTCCATATTCTATTATACAGTCCATTTTTGTTTATGCTAAATTGGTTTTAGGGCGCCCAACTGCTTGACTATGAAAAATTTCCACTGCACGTCACTGATGTTCAGTAGTCCAAAATACATACAGGTACATAAAAATCAAAAGGTCTGCAAAACTTTCCATCTCATAATGCCAGGGTCCTGAAGTAATAGCCTATTTTTCGTTTGTAGCCTGAACTAATTAACATATTGGAGAATGCGTTTTTTTTTAAAGATCCATTACTTTTGTTTGTCTCAACCTTTCGATTTTACGAGATTGCCATTCTGAATTGTCAGCAATAAAATAGTCTACAAAATGTCAAATTTATGCAATTTCAATCACATCTTTTGCAGTCCATTTGCATTTTCAATTCTAATTGAGAACTTTTCCCGAACTATTTCAAAATTCCACTCACTACAAAGACGACCGAGTCAAGGAGGGAGGGCAAGCGAATAATTAATCATGTTCGACATCGATATTGAATTCCAGCTTTCCACTATGCCGAAGAACTCATGCTATGCATAAAAACAGGAATTCCTTCTGTAGTCATAGGAATCAATCTGGGTTAGTTGGTAATTCAATAGAAAAATGCGTCCCCACCCCCTCCTTCCCTCCTCAGTCCTTTTCTCGTCGAAAAACAATTCATGGGAGAGAACCCCCAATCTCTAGCGCTCATCCAGCCCGACACGGGGGACATATTCAATAGGATGCAATGTCAGAAAACAAAAGACGAACTAATTAATCAGCTTTTGCTTGCTGTTTGCTCTCTCAATATTGCCACCAAGGAAGTCGGAATTGTGTGTTGATCCTGGCGGAGAATGGATGTTTGTGAATGGGATTTTCAGGCAGGCAATGCTCGGTGTGCTTTATGTTTTGGTCGTTTGTCGTCCCGAAGGAGTAATCCTATCGATTTGGTGTTGCCGATGAGGATGTTGTAGCATTCTTCTTGGCAGAGCAGAAGAGAGAGAGAGAGAGAGGGAGAGAGATCCTTGCTGGATCCTTCGTCAGGCCAAGGAATGCTGTTGTTGAATGATAGTAGTACATCATGTTCCATGTGAGTTGGCCCGTAATAAAAAGAAATAAGCTGTCAAAGTGCTTTGAATAATTACGGCAATTAGCAATGGATACGAGATGTTTGCATGCACGCTGGGGGATATGTTAGGAAGGTGGTTAGAGAGTATCGAAGACGTTTTGAATATGGACGGAGTACTTTTGAAAGGAAATGCATTTTTTCTTTTTATTGTTGGTAAGCCAGTACACCTCTTTGTCGCTAAAAGACAAAATGGAATCAGTTTCGTGAACTATGTAGTCAGCTCGAAAGCTCATACGCTTGTTAGTGCTATTGGTTCAATAGATGAACTTGAATTAGCGGCTGATCAACTCAACCAAGTGTTGTCCTCTTCCTATAGAGACAGTACCGTAGCACGCAATATCGGGGCAGTGTACGAATTGTGTTGGGTGAGCTTCCCTCAGAGGACGGAGATCGAGGCATGGTCTATCAGACCAGCCGTTACACCTAAGTGTCGAAATCTACTATACTATACTACTACTACTAGATACTAGCTCAACTTTCGGTAGTGTGGGCGCGGTTGTAGAAGGTCAAACTGTCTACAAAAAAAACCGACCGAATGTCGAAGGTAAACCCCTTACCAGGATGTTAAACAAAAAACTAAAGACGGATGAAATTTTCTTAACCGTCGCTGCCACTAGCTCGGGAGCCCCCCGATGGCGATGAGGCTCCGCGCTCGCTACCCGACCAAGGGGGTTGAGCAATATCGCGCGGCTCGACCCAAGGTCGATATCAGAAATGTTGATAAGGGCGGCTCTCTATATTAAAAAAAATAGAAACATACCGTACATTGAAACCAAAGTAGTATAATAGTCTACGGCCATGAGTTGATAAAAAAGCCTACGTCGGAAATTCTGAAGGAGAGATACGAGTACTTTTTGTATATTAATGTCCTCAGAGTGCTAAATATGAAGCTGGACTTTTTCTACAAGAATTTGATTGGGGAACGGTTTTTTTTAATAAAACTATTTTTCCCGCAGAAAAAAAAAAAAAAAAAAAAAATTGAAACTAGAGAAAATTTCCTAAAAATATTAAAGTATTGAGTTTAACCGAAAAGATCAGTCATAATACATCGGCTTCATATAGCACAGAAATTAGACGTCTTAATACTTATTTTCCTAATACCCAACACTCTTCATTGCCCGTATTGCCTCCCGGTCTGCTTTCCTTTTCATCTTAACAATTCTTTGAAAAAGAAGAGAAAACATAACAGGAACAAATATTTTAAAATTTGGTAACTAGTCGTTTTGCCACTTCGGCTCCCATAGCCCTCTTATCTTAGGATAAGTTTCAATTCAATTATGTGTGGAGTATGGAATATTTTTCTTAACATTTGGGTAGATATATCATAAAAAAGTAAATTTTGCTAAAACAAATTCAACATTTCATGAGCCATTTCTCGGAAAGTTCTAAACGTATAGTCGAGTTTGTACCTAACTTTTGCAAATTTCATTTACTTTAAGAAAATAGAAGTTACTTTTCCAATATCATGATATTTTGCGAGAAATTGTGAAAACAAAACCGAAAAAAGTAGGAAAATGGTCGAAAAAAAAACCGAAGATATTCGGCGTCCAATGTGGGGTGAGTGGGATTTTATCTAGTCAATCAAACCAAATGGACAATCGAATAGGTGCGTGGTACCTTAGTCACAAGACACAAAAACCGACCGGGGGGGGGGGGGGGGGGGGTCCCGTCCACGACGACGTGGATGTGCAAGAGGCGCACGCTGACAACTGCATTCTCCGAAACTAGTTTATGCCAACGAAACGTCAACTAGGCCACATCTAACAGATGACGCGCTATGCCCCACAAGGGGTTAGGGCGACTGAGTAGTAGGAGTAGGGAGAATTTACGGTAGAAAATATTGGATATAATTCGGTAATATCCGGCGTCCGATGTGGGGTCAGTGTTTTTTTTTTTATCTAGTAAATGAATTTAAAACTAACAATCGAATAGGCTCGCTGAGAGGTTCGTCACAAGACAAAACAACAATGAAACAAGACTGTACCTTAATTATGCCTTATTATTTTTAAAATATAGTGTTTATTTGTTGGGCAGGAGATTTTCAATCCTACATATTGACACCCTTTTCAATACAACATTCTGCGCATATGTAGAGTCGGGCCTGCCGATATTGTTCCATTTTTATTCAAATTCAAAATATTGGAGGGGACCGGACACCCTGGACCCCTTCCCTGGTTGCGTCACTGGAGAGTACCCTGGTGGAACGAAGAACTCGCTTCCGTGTACATGTTAGGAAGATATTTAATAAAGCGAAGCGTCTAAATCGATGGGACGAATACAGAACCGTTCTCACGGAGTATAACAAACTTATTAGGCACTCGAAACGTGAATGCTAGAAGAGACCTTGTGAAAGTATCATTCCCTGCTGGAAATGGAACACCTTCCCAAAGCTGTTTCCAAGGACTCTGTAAATGGGGTTGGCCTGCTAAAAAGCGCAGCTGGATTTTGAATTGAGGTTCCAGATGAAACCCTCGAGCTTCTACTATGTACCCACTTTCCGGGGTCTCTTCTTTCAGGATACTGTCCGACACACACCTGAAATCCATCGGGATTGGGATGATCGAATATATAGCCTAAAGGTCGAAATACATGTAGACGGACGGATGGAAATTTTTGATTGATCATCTTTTTGATCAATTTTTCTCATTCGAAGTCAATTTTGCACACACAACCGATCAGCTCTTTACAGTTAAACTGATACTCCAGAAATGCTGAGAATACAACGTAAACGTATACCAAATCTTTGTCGACTTCAAGCAGGCATACGACAGTATCGATCGTGGAGTACTGTACAACATCATGCTGCAATTTGGTATACCGGCCAAATTAGTGCGCCTGACAAAGATGACGATGACCAACTCTGTCTCACAGGTCAGGATTCATAATAGATTAACTGATCTATTTGAAATACACACTAGTCTGAAACAGGGCGATGGACTAGCATCGACGCTCTTCAACCTAGCACTGGAATACGCTATTCGGGCTATGAATATGGACAACAACAAAACGCTACTCATCAAGTCGACACAATTAGCAGCGTACGCCGACAACATCAACATCATGTCCCGAAGATTGGCCGACGCAGAAGAGCTGCTGCATACGCTCGATACCGCTGCAAAAGAAGTTGGACTACGTATCAACGAGGGTAAATTAAAATAATGATGCAATCGACGACAAGGACACCTGCACAACCGAACATCAATGTGGAGACCTCAACATTGAGTTTGTGAACAACTTCATATACCTGGGTTGCAACTTGTCAAGGGACGCCAACGAAACTGACGAAATCAAGCGACGGATACAGTTAGCTAATAAAACTTTTTTCTCGGTTCTCCCCATAATGAAATCGAAGCATGTGCACAGAAACACGAAGCTTCGCGTGTACAAAACCATTATACGACCAGTGCTAAGCTACGGCTGCGAAGCATGAACCCTAACTCAAGCCTCCGGAAACATAACTCATTTGAACGTAAGGTTCTACGGCGAATATTCGGGGCTGTTTGCGATCGAGATGGATGGCGCATCCGGTTCAACCATGAGTTGTATGAACTCTACGATGAGCTGGAAGTATGGAAAATCGTCAAACTACAACGACTTCAATGGGCAGGGCATGTACAAAGAATGGACGACGATCACATGCCTAAGAGAGTAATGAATGCAGAACGAGTCGACGGAGCGAGACTGCCTAGACGACCGAGATCTCGTTGGGAGAGCTCAGTATATGTCGCGCAGCTACTTTGCCTCCAAGATTGGAGGACGCGGTTACGTGACCGAGATAATTGGAGGGCAACGGTCCAGGCGTTCAAGGCCCGACGTCGGGCTGTCGCGCCACGATGATGATGATGTTGCTGAACAACAGTGAATTTATCATCAGTGGGTGGTAAATGCAAGCACAAAGCTCTGAAACTTTCGCCTCGTGATAAAGTAGCATAGTTCGCAACGTCCCGCATCTAAAAATATAAAGAACTTTTGAAAAATTTTGTTTCGTGAGCGATCCATGAGTTCAGTTTAAACCATTCACGTCTGCTCCTGACCCCGTGATATTACCCAAATGGAAATATGTCCGTCCGTCCACGTCTTCATGTATTTCGGCCTTAACTGGGGTTATCTTGACAAGGATAAAATTAAATTGGCAGTGGAGTCCTTTGAGCCGCTAAAGACTCCTGGAACGGATGGTATATTTTCTGCTCTTTTGTAGGATTGTCTTGATACTATCGCCACTCCGCTAATTTGCCTATTTGGGGCAAGTTACACTATAAGGTATATACACGACTATGGAAGAAAGTTAACGTTTTTTACACCCAGGCATGGTAACAAGCCGGAGGATTTTCCAAAAATCCTACTAATTTCACATTCCTTCTTAAAATCATCGAAAGACTGCTCGATCTTCATATCCGGCACGAAATGGAATGTTCGACTCCTCTGCATCGAAAAAAGTTCGCCTATTTAAAAGGGAAGATCTACGGTGACCGCCCTACACAATCTTAAAGGGTTTATCGATAAATCTTTTGATGACAAGGAAATCGCATGATGACTGTATATCCCGTGCCCTAGAGCTCAGGGGTATACCATCTAGTACTATATCACATGGATAGATCCTATGATACGCGGGAGGGAGATCTACTCAACGAAGTGATAGCGGCTGCCCTTGTTGTGATTTTGCACTGGTGCTATGAAGTGGGACTTAATGTAAACTCACAAAAAACCGTCATAGTGCCTTTTATTCGTTAACGAAACCTATAATCCGGATTGATTTCACTGGGAAGAACTGTTTTAGAGTACTCGAAGCAAGTTTAATGCCTTGGCGTCACACTAGATTGGCGAGTTAACTGGAATTATCACGTTGGCAATATAATCATTAAAACCACACGTACAATCAATCAATACTTTAACTATTTCAACCATAATAGGGGAAAAATCTACAGTGGATAATACCCGGAAATAGTCCGCGCCCCATTTGAAGGCAATGTGATCTTACCCTGTCAAATAGCACGAAATGCGCAATCAACTGGCTGCGCGATACAAGTCATACAAGACCAACACCGAAATTTTTAAGTTTTTTTTTCAATTCTACATCAGGGAAAATTTACAGTAGAGGATAGCTGGAGAATTTTGGAAAATATTTGGCTTTAAAGGTGGGGTCGGTGGAATTAGCAATGAAACTGAAACAGACACGTGGTACTGTTAGTCACAAGGAAGAAAACCCCACAAATGATTATTTAGTTTCGGGTTCTTGTGGTCTGATTAAGTGGAAACTGTAGCTACTTGCAAATGTACTGAAGAAGGGAGTGAGTACCTCCTGAAGTACTTGTACTTACTTCGAATAAAAGATTTATTGTGTTATTATAGCGACTGTTTTCAAAAACCCACAATTTTCTACAACTTACCTTCAGACTAAAACCTAAGACCTTAATCTACCTTAAGGTTACCACAAACTAGCTTAAGGATACCTCAGGGCTTTTTCAGCTTATGTCAGTGAACATTTACAGTAGAAAATGGTCAGAAAAGCCTGGAAATATTCGGCGGCCAACATGGCCTTATTGTGATTTTATGCAGTCAATAAAATCGAAATGGACAGTCGAATAGGTACGTGTTAACGTTAGTCGCGATACATAAAACCCGAAATCTTTTCAGACCTTACCTTATTGAAATGTATTGTATACATAATGACACTCTGCTCAAATGTGCAGCACAGCGCATATTGTAGAGCAGGACCTGCTTCTATATGCTAACCTCATGATGAATGAATGAATGAATGTCACTTATGTTCTTTCGAATTATACAAAGACAATAATACTTTTGCTACCACGCCACTTTTCCACCACAAAAAAAAAATGGTAATTTCCTGCGGTGAACAGCGCAGCGTTTTTTAAGATTCAGTCATCAAGAACATCATGACAAACCATCCGATGATTTTGTTAATGACGCTCATCAAGTATTTCACTATCTCTTAGCACATACAGTATGTTCTAAGCACTAGCTACTCGTTCCCAATGACTGCTTCGAATTATATTCAGCTAACTTATTGGTTGTCTGTTTTAATATTTATTAAATTTTCTTATATTATAGAATTACAGTTATAGAGTAGGTCCAATACGTTGATTTTCACTCAAGAGGAGACGGTTCGAATCCTGCGCCAAGCACATGCAAGAAACAAAGTACTGCAGATGTCATATCCCCTCCCTCCGCTAAAAACTATTGTATTTACGCTACGGCTGAATGGAAGCAGGAGATGCATGCTGGCAACGTGCATGGTTTGCAACTGGTTTATGTCAACGAAACGTCAGCTAAGCCACATGGAATAGTCATGGAACGTCAACTATGCCTCTTAGAAGTAGTTGGCGCTACGCCTCTTATAGGGTTGAGGCAAAGCAGAGTCAAGCATAGATACCAATTCAACTCAACACAAAAATAATAGAAAGGCAAACAAAACTTTCATTACGATTACAAATATGCTTTAGAAAACTTTAGAACGTTCTTCTACTCCCTTCGAAGTGTTAATATTTTTTTTAATTGACGACCAAACAATTCTTAAATGCGGCACATAACTAGCAGATGACTGTGCAATAATCGGGGGGTAAAGCGGAACGCACCTAAACATGTTTGGCATTTTCAAAAAATCTCTGATATTGGCGGGGGGAAGGACTCCCACCTGAATCCATAATCAGGAATATTCCAAATCGAAAAAAAACGAGAGAGTTCCTCTTTTGTCTATACAAATCCGTGAATTGTCAAATGTTGAAAAAACATTTCCGTGTTGTATCTTAGTCGCTATATTGCATCGAAGAATTACTATGTGACTCCTAAGGCCAAGAAACGGCAAATGAGACTATATGTCATGAACATTTGCTATTCTAGACCAAACTTCTAAAAGAAATATCCTGATAGTGAAAATAACACAAAGGATTCTCCTTATTGCACCGGTGATAACAAAACAAATGCGGTTCTTGTCAACCATTTTATATTCCTGTATTCATGAAAACAGTACAATCTTAGAACTACGTAAGATACAACTACAACTATCGCCACTCATAACAAGCAGAGCAGATTGTCTTGCAAGACCAAGAATAAAATACGAGTACAACTTGCATCTTCTGATGTCTTACATTTCTAGCTAATTAAATTCGAGTAAGTTCCACTCTGCTCCCCGTGCTCCCCCTCTTCCTTGTCTCTGGCCACTTTGTCTGCACTTCATTTGAACTTTCGGTTGGGTGGTTCTCAATACCATCCCCTCGGACTCCTCCTTGGTAGGGAGACGATGACTGAAGCAGCTCCAGGATACGCGATAAGCGAAAGATTAATTGAAACAAATTTAAGGTAATCCCTGTCATTTGATGGTTAATTATACCGAACTCGAGGAACAGTAAACACTCGATTGTGGTAGCGTTTTGTTACGAAAGCCTATACACTTGATGGTGTTTTGTTGCCGTGTGTCTGTTGTTGGCTTTTTGAGCATCTTATTCATGATTAATTATGAAAAGATGCTGTTGTGGTGGGCGGGGCGGCGGTGGTGAAAGGCACAACGACGAAAGTGAGCGTATTATATCTCGCCCAAGGATCAGATGAAGTAGAATAATTTTAAAGAAGCCTGTGTGTGCCATGTACAGCAGCGTGCCACGTCACAGTCATGCAGCAATATTTTGCGTCCTGCTCCTTTGGCCCAGAAGTCTGCGTCCTTGTCGAAAACGGGAGTTAAAGGAAATCTTATTTGCTAATGAGAAGAAATTAAAAGACAGAGCATGTCCTCTGCAGTGAAATGTAAAGATATCAAAATTAATGAATGCGAGTGTATCTTTGAAATTAACTGAATTTCTTAAGTATCTAATGAAAATTTAACTGAAATGCACAAGCAATTGAAAGATCAACGATGATGGTGGATTCCCTTCAACTTTTTGAGGGTGCAATTTCATTCAGTGGACTATGCAAAGCGAGTGGCTCTATGGGAATTACTGAAACAACGAGTTCGAGTTGCAAATCTAGCAACTAAATCTTTTGGCTTTGGCTATAAGTGAGTAAAATTTTCTCATCCTCGAGAAGTGATTTTTGTTTTCACTGGCGGCAATTCAATCCCCATCTACTTCAAGTTAGAAGTTGAATCACTCTAATTCAAATTAAGTGATCCCAAAGTACTTATAAATCGCTAACACAAAACAGATAACAAAACATGGGTACGAATCAAATGCTAACAAAGAAAGAAATAGATAATATCTCCTTTCTTTTTCTTTTTGACGTGATGACGTCTTTGAGGAGTATGTCGAAAAAGTTGGGACGGAAGTTGAAATGCTTTAAAATTCGTTTGAAGATCGCAGCGCCCCTGTGATCAACTTTCATTTGAAAGCTTATTGCATATTTCAACCAAACTTTATCTAAAATCCCATCCAGTAAATGTTGTCGAAGATAAACTCGGTTGCCGCTGTTGTACCCATAGCGAGCAGATCGAGCGTTCTTTGGATATATTCTGAAGGTTAAAGCTATTTAAATGGGGAGCTCGCGTAGCGAGTGGAGCTCATACAAGATGCTGTTGATCTACAATATTCTCTCGTATGCGTTTGGAGGATTTATTATGAATAATTATAGTGTGAAAGAGTTTATGCAACGACGACAACCCATTTGGGATATCATAAGCTTTTGTGGCCGCATCAATGACAGCGGCGCAAGAATCGTCATCTATTCAACAGCCACTTAACTCCGCTTGTGTGACGGCGCAACGATTGACAACTACCAAGTAGCCGCAGTGAACTTCTTTAATTGCCCCTTGTATATTAATATGTTAACGTCTTTCAGCAGTATGCTAGGAAAATGCAGGCCGGTAGTGGAAATGCTTTAAGATCGTAGCGCCCGTGTGATCAACTTTCATTTAAAAACTTATTGCATATTCCAACCAAGACCAACCCATCGAATAAATGTTGTTAAAGGGCAAACTGGGTTGCCGTTGTACCTTGGGCGAACGCCTGTAGTCAAACATGAGAATGAGGCTTCAATACACTGCGCTACCAGCCTCCATACGAAGGCGCATATTCAGGCCTCCAGGATGCGCAGCATTTCGCATCCTGGTGGTCGTACCACACGCAACGGGATCAACCGAAAGTTTGTGTGGCCAAACATGCGCAAAGAAGTGATCAGTGGGCCCGTAGTTGCCTACGTTGCCACAAAGCTATGGTCGGTCGCCACACGAAAACCCAATATTAGCCATTCGAGGTACCCGACAAGAGATTTCAGCAAAGTCTACTTCGATATAATGGGAACCCTTCCACCCTCACGTGGATACAAATACTGTCTTATAATGCTGGACACATTCACCCGTTAGCTGGAAGCTACCCCGTTAATTGACCAATCTGCTGAATCCGTTGCTGACATGGTTTTCTCGATGTGAAGCACCTAGCATCACAACTACAGAGCAGGGTACACAGTTCTTCACAGCTCTATTGAAATTGCTGGGATGTAAACGGAAGAGAACTTCGCCATATCACCCTGCGTCAAATGGCCTCAAGATGCGTCGTTTCCTGTAGGCCGCCATTATGTGTTTAGAAGACAAACACAAATGGGTCGATATTCTGCCCATTGTCCTACTTGGCCTTCGAACAAGCGTGAAGCTGAACGCTTCCTCCGCAGAGATGCTGTTTGGTACCTCCTTAAGGTTACCAGGCGAATGGTGTCTCGACGTAAACAACGACAGCGATCCCAGGGTTTTCCTGAACAAAGTCCGCCAACACCTGAGGGAAAGTCGTCCAACACCCATCATTTATCGCAATGACAGCACACCGTTTGTTCACAAGGACCTAAAGTCTTGCTCAGACATCTTTGTCAGAGTGGACTCTGTTTTTTTTTCTATGTTAACACCAAAGCTTAGGGAATACCCTTTAATGCAATAGCATAGCTTGGTAGGTAAGGGAATTAAGGTAAGAGGAAGGGGATGGGTTGAGCTGGATTAGACGAAATTAAATGACGGTGGACATTTTGTTTAAATTTCTGCAGGTTGTAATTGCAGGGGAAAACAGATGATGGTAAAGCGTTCCACATTCGAGTTGTTCTGTATACGAAAGAGTCATAAAATTTTGCGGTTCGGCTGACACTAGTTTCGATGGTAAGATGGTGGGCACGAGTTGACTGCCTGGTGTTGCGTACAGGAAATGCAACATCGGCAATTAAACTACTTATTTCAGCAGAGCAGCGGCGGTTGAAGTATCGATAAAAAAGTGATAGATAACCAACGTCACGTCTGTGCTGAAGTGGTTCTATCCGGGAAGTTATATCGTCATCACCAATAAGTCTGAAAGCTTTCCGTGCAGTGCGACCCGCACCGGCCCATAAATGGCAATTATATTCGAGTCTCGGTCTAATGTGACTCTGTATATTAGCGCTAAATCAGATAGCGTGAAATATTTTTTGCATCTATTTAGGATGCCCAGGTATTTCATTGCGTTTTTCGCAATGGAAAAAATGTGGTCAGTCCAATTAAGCTTTTTCGAGATGGTAAGACCTAATATATTAAGCGCTGGTGAGTCAGAGATACTCACACTGTCGACGAAGATGTACTGTGAGGTGTGTGGAGCAGATACTTTATTGGTAATAAGACAGCTTTGGGTTTTGGAAGCATTGAACACTACGCGGTTTGCTTCGCCCCAAGCGATGATTTTTTAAATATCCCCATTTAATGGATCATACTTGCGATCCCGATTAGTAAATGTTCTGCTCCTATGAGATTCAGTCACGGTACTAAAAGAGTACGTGCAGTCAAGAGTACTGTCATCGGCAAAACTGTGTATTGGTTTGGAAGTTATACCCAAAAGGTCATTGATAAACAGGAGAAAGAGGGTTGGAGACAGGACAGTGCCTTGCGGAACTCCGGCATTGATGGTATACTGACTCGATTTCACTCCGTCAAGGACGACTTGGATCGAACGGTCATGCAGGAAACTTTCAATCCATTTGATGAGCTTGGAGTCAAGACCAAAAGCATGAAGTTTAGCCAAGAGTGCTGAGTGCCAAACTCTGTCAAAAGCTTTGGAGATATCTAGAGCATTGACTTTGGCCTCACCGTATTGATGGATACAGCGATTCCAACGCTCGGTGAGAAATGTCAATAAGTCCCCAGTGGAGCGAGCAGATCGAAATCCGTACTGTCGATCGCTTATAAGATGGTGTGAATCTAGATAATTCATTAATTGGGAATTAACAAGTGTTTCAAAAACTTTTGACAAGATCGATGTGAGTGCAATTGGCCGGTAGTTCGAGGGATCACTGGCATCACCCTTTTTGGGTATTGGTTGTATATTAGCAATTTTCCACTCAGAACTGGGAACATACCCGTGTAATATAGGATAAGTGGAATAACTTACTAAGAGGTTTTGCTAACGAGGATGCGCAATGTTTGAGAACTATAGGTGATATACCATCAGGTCCCGCGGATTTGGAGATGTCGAGTCTTGGAAGAATTTTGAATATCTGTCTTGTACGAAAATGTAGGGGCTCTTGCCTTGAGTCACACAATGGAATGAATGGTGGTTTTTGAGTTGTGGATGGGAGGCACGAGTTTGCGGCAAAGATCTCCGCAAAGAGATTGGCCTTATCCTGAGACTCGCTGTACACTTGGTCTCCATACAAAAGAGGTGGATCGGATGAAGACGTGAAGTTAGTTTTTACTGCTTTTACGAGCGACCAAAAACCCTTGTCACCCTTCCTTTGAATAAACACTTTTTGCCTGATGTTTTTGTCAAAGTTGTATTGTTACGCGCGGATTTATGGATATTTTTGAGTTCAGCAGAGCCACATAGTGATAGGCGCGAAAAGCCGCTTCCTTGTTCCTAATTGCTTCTTCGCAATGGCTATTAAACCAGGGGGTAGTGATCGGTTTAGGGTTTTTGAAACTATGAGGAATAAATGAACACATTCCGAACCATATAATATTTACAATGCTTTCGCTTATAAAATTGATGTTTTTTGTTGCGAAGCAGTCGGACCAGTCAAGTTCCCTAATGTATTTATTTAAGGAGGCCCAATCGGCTTTGTCATAATGCCATAGAAGTCTTCTCGCTGATTTTATGTTTTTACTTGGCATAAAGTTGTTGGGAAATCTAGCCGATACTAAACAATGATCCGAACTGCCTAATGGACTTTCAACTAAGACCGAGTATTTATCGGGATGGGATGTTACGAATAGATCTAGAAGATTGGCTCTTTCGCCGAGTCTATCAAAAATCTGTTCAAAAATCTTTGGGAAAATTCATTGGGCCTCATCGTATCATCCAGCAGATTTCGCCCACAGTATTCCAGGTCGATATCAACGGGCGAGAATTAAACATTTCTACAGAATGATTAAAGCCAGCTTTCTTGGAATGCGACTTTTATAATCCGCTATTGTCATCTCGACAACCTCAGCTGTTCACGAAGATTTTCGAGCAGTTTCCCCGCGCTGCAGAAGTGCCACTCAGAAGCTTCCCCACGCAACCACGGCATCAACCTCAAGCGACATTGTTGTTGTTGTTAATTGTCTTAATCGCAAACATCGCTAGCATTTCTATGCCTTGTTGACGTTTCAATAGCATATCTATTGTACTTTTCGGAAGTGTGATTGCTGGCATGCACCTCCTATTCGCGCCGTTTTTATACTGATAAGCTCGGAGCACTGTGAGAGTTCTATTAGTACCCACAGGCAGGCATCAATCTTATCGTGAGTCGATAACGCCACCTGCGGATTTTCAATCATCATCGATGCTCTAGCATCCATCTCGTCGACAGGTGATAACGCCACCTGCGGCTCCTTTTCATTCGACGTTGACGTCAGTCTTCCGCACCTCCGAGGCTCTCGCCACCTCGGCTTGCGACACCGACTGTTCTCTTTCCGGTCTGTGTCAGACTCAGGACACACCACTCAGCCATCATCAACCATCGTTCAGCCACCGCTGAATCCTCGACTTCAACACAGCGCAGTAATCGTCCATGGCTTCATTCCTAAAACGCAAGCGCTGAAAAGCGCTTAGTGCTGCGTAGTGGTTTGTTCTAAGAATGCTTGTGCTAAGCGAAGTGCTGAGCTAAGCGTTTTCACTTTTAGTCCGCAGAATTTGTGTGCGCTTTTCTGGCTTAACGCGTATTTGTGGCTGGTGGAATCGGCCAAGGTCCCCCGCGGAAACCACTGATAACCTTTAGTGCGCTCAAATTATGTGATGTTCCTTTCCCTGCTGAATGCTCGCAGGTCGCAAATGCCAAACTGAACATTACATTTGTCAAAGGAGACAGGATGTTGTATCCAAAATGCAAAATAGTCACAAAGAAGAAAAAAACGCTTTGCTAAGTACTTGCGTTTTAGGAACGCAGCCAATTATTTAGAAGTCGCGCGGGTTCCGCTTGGATGACTATGGCGCATCGATTGGCATTGTCACTTAGTTTACCTTTCGAAAACAGTACTGCCGTTCTGGATCAGCTATTTTGTTTTTTATAATTTTGAATTCAGATTCGTCATCAGCGACCCCAAAAACCCTCATATAGTAACTTTCAAGAATATTGAACGTTTATAGAAATCAGTGTTGCCATTCTAGACCTCCCGTTTTGTCTATTAAAATTTTGACTTCAAACTCGTAATCAGCAATTGAATTGAATTGCTTTCGAAAGGATGAAAGTGGTACCATGTAACTCGAAAATGAATTTCCCTATTTTAAAAATTATTTGCTTCTTCGCTACGAATGGAACAATTCGTAACGAATACGCGATGATTATTGAAATGGGGGAATTCGTTTTCGAGTAACATGGTACCACTTTCATCCTTTCGAAAGCAATTCAATTCGAATCGAATTACATGATAGGACCCCGAATCCAAAAGGTGCTTTAGTTGTGATCATCCCGGATTAAAATTTAATGAAAATCCGAATAGAAAGGGGAATTGTTCTTAATAGACTCGCGCATTATAACATCATTACCTCACTATCTACAGCTTTACGGTCCACCAGGCCCACCCGGTACCCCAGGCTTAATGGGACCGCCAGGACATCCAGGACTTCAAGGCGAGCCGGGCTTAAAAGGTGATCGGGTAAGTACCGAGGAAATCACACCTTCCACACATATTCTATCAATTGAGAAATTTTTAGTCAATAAACTTTTAATAGGGCGAAAAGGGAATCAAAGGCGACACGGGCCCAATGGGATTACCGGTAAGTGTTCGAATCTTTTGTTACAATTTCCATCCAATAATGTTCAATTTGCGCTCCAATTCTACTAACGATTTCAATTCAGCCAAGAAGAAGTACTCGTTCAATAATCACGAAATTTTCTTCAATTTTCTTTTCGTTTCAATTCAAGGGCCCGATGGGAATACGCGGCGAATCAGGTCCTTCAGGTCCAACAGGAAAACCTGGACATCCGGTAAGTTCAATAACAAAATTTATTACTTTTACAAGTATATGAGTGCTTCAAACTGCTGTTTGTTAGCAACATACTTATAAATAAATCTATAGATACATTCGGAACATATGAGCCACGTTATGATGAATGGGGGGTGCGCGTTTACGCCCCAACGACAATGTTTTGAATCTCATAACAAACGTGGCGACAATCATAAATTGATCCCAAGTGGAGTCGGTGCGGAGAGGAGACGGCACGTTATGGAAAACCGCATAAGGCCTAAATAAATCAAATTACCGACACTTGAACCACAGAATGACATAGTACCGAGTACAGTGCTGGAATCCTCTGAAGAGAGCCTGCCTCTTATTAATCTTTATTTGATCTGATTACGGTGAGAATCGTTTACAAGCCAAGTGCAAACATACTGTGTCGGAACAAATTAGAGTGGTCCATTCCGACAAAACCCAGATACGCGATACACGGGTACACTCCACACTCTGGGTTCTGGGATCCTCTCATACACGTCTAAAGTGACGATTATATTGTGGAGCGTGAAGTTACATTAACACGACTCGGGTATCTATATCTCAACAAGTTACTAACTAGCAAGCGTAAGGTTTTTCCATGCCATGAAGCCGACTATGTGTCTAACAGGTCACCTCGATGGTAGTAGAGCAGGCCGAACGAGACGACCAAGAGTCCATTGCACGGTGGTCAGTCAGCTTGTCAGGGACAATTAGTGAAATTCACGCTCCCTTTCGCCTCGTCCGAATGACCATATATATGTATGAGATATCAGATACACTTTCTAGTCGAGAATAGTTTGCAACCAGCATATGGTCTTAGTGTGAAAGCATCTGGACTAGATACTAAGCGAATTATTCGGGAATAGGAATGTAATCTGAACTACGCAATGGATGTGTCGTAGAGTGAAAGGTGGATGAAATCGGATGTGAGGTATATTGAAAACGTTTTTAAAACGATGTCCTTTGAACCTAGTCTGCGTATTTTCAAGCTCTCTGAGTGAGTGTTACTTGTGATTCTACATTGAGTTGTATGACTATGGTAAATGCTGCCCACGATTCTGACAATAGCCTGATATCGACATATAGCGACCAGGATTCTGTTGTGGTGGGCGTCAGTTTTGAAGAGAGTGATTCTGGATAGTCTCAGCATACCTACCACACGACTATACAGGCATACCCAACCGCCGAATAACTTGAGAGATGCTATAGCATTCACCAAAACACAAATAAATGGTCTCATAATTGGATGAGAATCCAAAGCACACCATGGGGTAGTTCCGATACAAATGAGCGAGCAGAATTGATGTTCGAATTTTCAAATTGTAATGTAGGCTGCGAACCTACCTTTGTTATCAAGAGTAAGCAAGAAGTCTTGGACTTACCACTTATGTCCGAGGATATTCAGCGTATGGTTCGGGATCGGATAGTTTCGTCGGATCACTCCTTTTCCGATCACCGCTTCTTCAATTTTCTCTGGACGAAGACGTCCGTAGAACCGAAATCAGTCATCTTAAATCGAAAAAGAATGGACTGCCACGGATACCGCGAATCTGTGTTAATGATGTTGCCGCCATTACCGTCCCAGCCACACAGCAAGGAAGAATTGGATGACATGGTTTACATGGTTTAACGGGTGCTCTAAATGAAACGATGCTAAGATTCTGCCCTGTCAGTAGATAATCACTAATCAGATAATAAAAAGCCAACCTGATGGAGCGCCCAGATCTCAAATCTAGGCGTGGCTTGCAGGAAAAGCTTCTACAAGTCGAAATTTTCCTGACTAAATTCAGATTGGATAACCTACAAAAGGGATCTTAATGGCTTTCAAAAAGGAAATCAAATTGGCTAAACGTAGTTCCTGGCGGCTCTTTGTGGGCGCATAAAAGAATCAAGTGAGGGCTCTAGGCTTCGTAAGATCCTATCTAAAACCTAAGTTTTTTTACTTAAGCAGGACGGATCTTGGACAGCAATGAGTGAGAAAACTATTAAGCTAATGCTAGACACGTATTTTCCTGATAGCTCGACTGATACCATGTTTTGCGAAAGCCCCGATGTGTTCAGCAACTTCCGGAGTCCCCTCATCTATTATTTTTCTTACAGAGGAAAATACCTTGTGAGCGATTTCCAGCTTTGAATCGTTTAAGTCCGTTGGACCGGATGGTATTATCCCAACGGACTTACATCACATGTCACTAAATGGACATGAATTGCATTCATTTTGAGGCATGCTTGGATTTGGTACATATTCCACGGCTGTGGACAGAAATTAGAGTTGTCTTTATTTCAAAATCAGGAAAATGCACGCATGTGCGTTCAACTGATCTTTGATATATCAGCGTTTCATTGACCTTACTAAAGGTCCTAGAAAGATTGATTGATATCCACCTACGAATCAGCATTCCACCCCGCCTATTATCCACTTCACAGTACGCCTACTGGAAGGAAAGGTCTTCAGATACTGCCCCACATTCTCTGGTAGGTCACCTTGAAAAATAATTTGCCAGTAAAGAATACACAACTGGTCGTTTTGGTTATCGAGGGGGCTTTCAATAATGTTCAACCGGTGGTAATGCACTCGCAAGTCTGAGTATTGACGATTCACTCCGGAGACTCATTAACCTGATGCTAACATCTAGGATTATACACGGGAGTCTGGGTGTGTCGGCGGAACGATGGCGTGTAAGTAGAGGCATTCCTCTAGGCGGGGTTCTCTCTTCTTCACTGAAATCTGGCGATAAACGAACCACTTTTGGAACTGGAAGTGGTAAGGTGCCTTACACCCTACCTTCGGACGACATTGCCATTGACATCTCGGGCATATTTTTAAATGTTCTCTGTGAAATAATAGAGAATGCACTCTCAATTCTTGCAATTCGGGCTTGTTATGATGGCGTTAAGGTAAATCCGGACAAAACGAAACTGGCCCCCTTTGCTTGGCGGCATAATAGTTGCTGATTTCACACCTCCTTTGTTGGAGGGGATGAAGTTGGTGATCAATAATAAAGCAAAGTTTCTGAGTCTAATCTTAGACAGAAAACTGGCTTGGAAACTCAACATACAGCGGGTGAGCCGCCCAACTAACAAATTTTCAAGAGTTAAGCTCTTGTAAATTGTAAAAAGCTCTCATAAGACTCTAGTAAGACTCTCTGATACTCTCATAACGTAATTCTTGTAATAAGACTTAAATTAACTCTCATGGCATCATTAGTATAAGACTTTAACTCTACAATAATGTAACTCTTGTAACAAGATCACTCCTCTACTCTTATTGTGAGAGTTAAAATACTTTGACTCTTATTAAGCCTTTTTTATGAGAGTTCAACGCTTTAAGCGTAAAACTCTTGTAACAGTGTTCTTACAAGAGTTTCAGTCTTATGATACTTACGATACTGATAATGATAGCTTTATAAGAGTTCAACCTTCTGATGACCTTGATGATAACACTCATCGATTATTTTACCAGCTTCCTGTTATCAATGAGTGCTTCAAAGATATACCATATGTATCGAAAAATGTTAGCGAGAGGTGCTCAAATTCTTCTCCGAGCACATATAAAAAAAAGTTAGTACCGACAAAATATCCCCTCCACTAGCTGATTGCTATTTACGTCACTGATTTAAACTCGAGTAGTATCTTATACAAGACGTTACAATCAATGCTATCGTAAGCTTGGCGGAAGTCCAGAAACAGTTAGAAGACGTCGATGTCGTATTCCCAGCATTTCTCGAGTACTTGTTTTACTGAGAAAATTTGATCCGTGGCAGATCGATCGGTTCTGAAGCCAGCTTGTTACTCGGCGGTGAAATTCACGCAGAAAATGAAATTCCTGAAAGAAGACGGAACTGCGCTGATCATTTGAATCTATAAGTTAATAGTTAAGATCTGGACAACTGAAAAAGTACCTGACGACTGGATAAAGAACATATTATATCCAATACACAAAAAAAGCGACCGCTTTATTTTGTTTTAATTATCTAAGATTGTATCCATTCCGTCATTATCGTCTGGGATTGAAAGTTCTTCTGACTGTAATTTTGTCGGGTTCAGCAAATTTTGGAAGTATTGAACCCATTTTGTTTTGATTTCTGATGCGTCACTAATAATGTTGTCATCTTGGTCCTTACTGAGAATTGTTTGGAGTTTATACTTGCACTAAATGCCGCTCGCTTGTCATTAATCCTTAGGTTTTTGTCTAGGTGTGAAATTTTTTCGTTGCAATATTTATATTGTTTTCGTGTATACAGTTTCCTCGCATATCGTTTAAGCTCGCGATAATTGTCTTGTCTGGCTCGTGTTGGTCTTTCCACAAATGGTCGATAAGCTTCGTTTTTCTTTACGGTTTCGGTGTCCCAAAACATGGCTATTTTCTGGATGCCTCCTTAATATTTTACCACATTTGCTCTGGATCAGGACGGGCTCGTCGAAATGTTTTCTTAAGATCCGTCATGTAAGCCACCTTTACATCGTCCTTACATAACTTTTGTACATCAAGCATAGGAGCCGTGCTCCTTTTTGTGGGGCGACACCGATATTTAGCTCGAACAAGAAAGTGGTCCGAGTCGCAATTGGCTCCACGTAGGGTTCTTTCGTCCAATATGCTGGAGGTAACCCTTTTCTCAACGAGGACGTAGTCAATTTGATTCGGTGTCATACCACCTGGTGACGTCCATGTTATTTTATGTACAATATAGGTATTACGATGCAGGAAGCCTGTGGAGCTTACGAATAAGTTTTACTGCTGGCGAAATCAATTAGCCTTAGGCCGTTGTCGTTTGTCTCATCATGGAGGCTGTGTCCTCCTGTTGTGCCCCTATGATGCAGTTCATTGCCGACTCTGGCATTGAAGCCTTCAAATAAATCGTCTAGCAAAGCGTGAAACTCTTTACTCTTTAACGGTTTCTTCATTCTCCTCCGTTGGGGCATGGCAATTAATTAGCCAAACATTGGAAAATTTGGATCTATTGCGAATCGCATAGATTCTTTCTTTGATGGGTTGGACATTCGTTACCAGCTGTTTAAATTTGGCATCGACTACGAAGGCGATCGCTTTTGTCTGTTAATAATAACAATAAGATACCGGGTACTCACTCTTAAGGTTGGCACTGCGACTAATGCAGGTCTATTGTGCCATAGCCGATTTTTTTTTATTGCAAAAGACCTTCCACCACTCGTATGAAGGCTAGTACGTCTTTCGCAGGAGTTTTCCTGATAACGGCAGGTCACGAGGTGAACTGCCCGAGGAACGTATGCCTCATCCGCGCAATCGCCGGGCATACGCATAAAATGTGGCATGTCGTCTCAACGTCCTCCAAACAAAGACGACACTCCGCCTCGTTAAAAAAAAAGTCCATTTTTTTAGATGAAATCTCACCCAGTGGTGGTCCGATAGATAGCCTATGGTTTAAGTAGTCTAAGGTCGGGTCTACTCATGCGGGTGGTATCTACGTAGTTGAAGTGTCTTATCAATTCCTTTGATTACGGAAGCCCTGGAATTTTTTCCAGGATTACTGTCGTATCCTTTCAGACTGTTGTGATTGCCTTAGCTACGCTAGGACCAGAAAAAGGTTCCGGTCCGAGAAAATTTGATGGTGAGCCTTCAATGCCACGGTGACCTGGCACCCAATACAGAAAAAGTTTGTTGACGGTCGTCAGACATTTAAGAAGTTCGCGACACTCTTTCACCAGTTTCGAAGAGAGCCTTAATGGTTGCCTGGCTATCTGTATAAATAGCAATATGTGCGCCGTGGAGTTTGTTTTCCAGAATAACTGTGACACAGACCTCAATGGCATGGATCTCGACTGGAAACACGCTAGTACCCATAGCAACCCATTTAACCCTGTCATGGTCGAATATTACCTCCGATAGACTGTTTAACCGGTTGGTCTGCCACTGGTAGAGATTGTGTACGATCCGTAGTCATTCATCTTGTTAAAAAGTAATTTCGTTTCTTCAAATACGAGTATGTTGATATTATATCGATATGCTTCTTGAAGGAGCTCTCGCAGTGTATCGGTGCGATATAGTGTTCGCACATTCCAGGATCCGAAAGAATAGTCCGCACATTGCTGACCCATAAATGAACGGTTGTGTGCGATTCGCATTAAGACTCGATTCTTCAATCTCTGGCTCATTAATGTGCACGCTCCCTGAAGTTAAAGAAGACGCAGTAAAAGACGAATTTTACGCCGGCCTCTTTGACTTACTTCCAACAAACGACGTCAAATTTCTGTTGGGAGACTTTAAGGCGAAATTCACACACACGATACCGCGCTGCACGACTGCTTAAAATTCCACTCGAGATACACAGCATCAAATGGGTGGATTCACACTCATCGCTCAGCATGCGATACGATCGACTATGCTTGGCTATTGTGCGTGGCTGCGTCATGCAGCGCGGTGTCGTGTGTGTGAATTTCGCCTAACGCGAAAGTCGGAAATGAAAGTTGGCACCGGGGGACCACTGGAGGCCACAGTCTTTATGAAGAATGTAATGACAACGGCCAGCGACTTATCGACCTCGCCTGCAGCAGGAATCTAGTTGTAAGCTCTACGTGTTTCCCGCATCGACGCATTCACAAGCAGACCTGGAAATCTCTAGACGCACATACTGTCAACCAAATTGATCACGTCCTTATTTGCAGAAGATGGGCGTCTTGTGTGATGGATGCCCACTCTTATCGAGGAGCAAACTGCGACTCAGATCATCACTTGGTGAAGACGACCTACAGATGTAGAATTTCCTCTATGCACCAATCGAGAATCAGACCTCTCAAAATCTCTGCGGTTAATAAGCTTCTAAGCGAATAGAATAATTAGACGTAAGAAACGTAAATACACTTGCGAGCAAAAATACTGAATCAAACCGAAAGCACGTGTATTTGTATGTATATTTTTAAAAGTACGTTATGTATCCCTACAAATCGTATGTCATTTGAAAGTTTGAGATCTTAGCTTTACAATGATACCTTCTTCATCACCATTTAATGAGTGTTTTATGAATGAACGCTATCTGGAGCTAAAAAGTCGGGAAATTGAACAAACTAACCCTATAAATGCATCCGCAAAGGGTTTTCAATGGTCAGTTGAATCTGGAAGGTCGATTGAATAAGTTTAAAGCAATAAAAGTCACAATTTTGTCATTCATGAGTACCACGTCTCAGCAGGCGGCTCAAGTTGTGGCCCTATTTTCGGAAGGGCTTACTCAGAGAACAGTCGCTCGTCAGCTAGGAATGAGTCAGTCTACTGAGTTAAGAGTGTTTCGGGGGGAAAGTAGCTACAATCAGAGACCCCGACCCGGCCGCTCTAGGTGCACTTCCGATAGAGACGATCGTTTTATTGTGACAAGTATGCTACGAAATCGGCACCTCACGGGAGTTGACGTGCAGCAGAATCTGAGGGACGTTCGCGGAGTAGCTGTGAGGAGACGACTAAAGGAAGCGAATTTGACTCCAAGACGGCCCGCCACAGGCCCAAAATTGACCCCACATCACCGACAAGCGCGACTCACGTTTGTCAGGAATCACTTAAATTGGACCCTCGAGCAATGGCGGTCCGTATTGTTCACCACGAGACCAGAGTGTGTCTAGTCTACATGGCAGTGACTGGAGGTCGGGTATGCAGGCGTCCAGTCACTGCCATGTAGACACACTCTGGTCTCGTCGGTGAACAATACGGACCGCCATTGCTCGAGGGTCCAATTCTAACGAAAATTCTGGAAAATAGAATAAAACCGCACGCAGAACGAGTCATTGGCGAATATCAAAGCGGTTTCAGACCTGGTCGCTCCACAACCAATCAGCTCTTCTCAGTCAAACTGATACTCCAGAGGTGCTGGGAATACAACGTAAACGTATACCAAATCTTTGTCGACTTCAAGCAGGCATACGACAGTATCGATCGTGGAGTACTGTACAATATCATGCTGCAATTTGGTATACCGGCCAAATTAGTGCGACTGACAAAGATGGCGATGACCAACTCCGTCTCACAGGTCAGGATCGATAATAGACTTACTGATCTATTTGAAACACGTACTGGTCTGAAACAGGGCGATGGACTGGCACCGACGCTCTTCAACCTAGCACTGGAATACGCTATTCGGGCTATGAATATGGACAACAGCAAGAAGCTACTCATAAAGTAGACACAATTAGCAGCGTACGCCGACGACATCAACATCATGTCCCGAAGATTGGCCGACGCAGAAGTGCTGCTGCATACGCTCGATACCGCTGCAAAAGAAGTTGGACTACGTATCAGTGAGGGTAAAAGTAAAATAATGATGCAATCGACGACAAGGACACCTGCACACCGAGCATCAATGTGGGGGACCTCAACATCGAGTTCGTGAACGATTTCATATACCTGGGTTGCAACTTGCCAAGGGACGCCAACCAAACTGACAAAATCAAGCGACGGATACAGTTAGCTAATAAGACTTTTTTGTCGGTTCTCCCCATAATGAAATCGACGCATGTGCACAGAAACATGAAGCTCCGCGTGTACAAAACCATTATACGACCTGTGCTATGCTATTGCTGCGAAGCATGGACTCTAACTCGAGCCTCCGGAAATATGCTAGACACATTTGAACGTAGGGTTCTACGGCGAATTTTCGGGGCTATTTGCGATCGAGATGGATCGCGCATCCAGTACAACCATAAGTTGTAAGAACTGTACGATAAGACGAAATTCACACACACGACACCGCGCTGCACGACTGCTTGAAATTTCAGTCGAGATACACAGCGTCAAATGGGCGGATTCACACTCATCGCTCAGCATGCGATACGATCGACTATACTTGGCTATTGTGCGTCGCTGCGTCGGAGCTGAAAATGTAGCTAATCTGAATATCGCCTAAGCTGGTTTCGGAAATCCTCAAACTACAGCGACTTCAATGGGCAGAGCATGTACAACGAACGGGCGATGATCGCATGCCGAAGATAGTAATGAATGCAGAACGAGTCAACGGAGCGAGACTGCCTACATAGACGACCGAGATCTGATTGGGAGAGCTCAGTATATGCGGATGCCGATCAGCTACTGGGCTTCCAAGATTGGAGGACGCGGCCACGTGACCGAGATAATTCGAGGAGAACGATCCAGGCGGCCAAAGCCCGACGTCGGGCTGTCGCGCTACGATGATGATGATGATGAAAGAATAGTCCGATTTTCGATTCTGCATACGTTTCCGTTTAATCCGTAAAATCCGAGGCTGTACTGAAGGTTTGTGAACCAGGATGTTTTTTCCTACGAAACGTTGCCTAGGAGGAGCAGACCACTATCCTGAATTTGGTTTTGCCTCTCTTCCACTGGGGTTTAAACGCTAGGTGTTCTTACCCAGTCGCCGATCAAAAAGGGAAGTACTCAATTGCCCTAACCCCTTGTGGGGCATAGCGCGTCAACTGTTCCATGTGGCCCAAGTTGACGTTTCGTTGGCATAAATTGGTTTCAGAGAATGCAGTTGCCAGCATGCACCTCCTGCACATCCATGGCCATGAACGTCGTCGTGGACGGGATTCGAACCCGAAACGCCGGTAGTCAAATATGATTTCATTGGGACTACCGGTCGCCCCAATGAAATCAGCTTCTTCTCAGATGTATGAAATTATGCCTATCTCTCATCCAAAAATTCTAGCTTCAACGATTTGCCCTTCCATCTGAATTCTCGTAGCGTGAAGTCTGCGTCTCTAGATTAAAAACACCTCACTCATCGCCATGTTAATTGCCTTGACCCCTCCATGGGCATGGTCGCGTCAACATCTCAAGCATTTCTATGCCTGGTTGACGCTTCGATAGCATATCTACTTTTCAAAAGTGCAGGTGCCAGCATGCACCTCCTATCCGCGCCGACTTTATACTGACAAGATGGGAGCACTGTGAGAGTTCTATTAGTACCCACAGGCTGTTTTTGATCGCCCCGAGATTTGAACTCCGAGGTCTAGATTAGTATCGTAGAGCGGTGACCGAACGACCACGGCCACCAAACCGCGATCAATAAACTAATAAAAATAAATAGTTGTGCCAGTGGTAACCTTTCGAGTAAAATACTCGTAATCCTTAAAAGTGGATAACACTTTAAATTTACAAGTGCTCCTGGAAATTGCAACAAATTCTCCACACTCAGCAAACAAACGACAGAATTCCTTCCACATTATCCATAATGTACAACATTGGCCCCGGCTTAAATGAATTTCCATAAATTAAACTCGGTACAGTGAAAAAGCGAAATGTGTGCAGATAAAGGAGCCAACAACCTATTAAGGACTCATTACATATGAATTCAGAAAAAGCTTCCGACTAATTAAATCCCCTGCTGCCACGTACGTTCTGCAAATGTTTCAGCAGCACCAGCAGCCCCACAGATAACCCTCTGCTTGAACGTGGAAAAAAAGCGAGCGGCAACTGGAGCACGAAGGATCTGATTAAGACTATGTGCCCGCTGTACACACAGGTTTCTAACATCTTGGTCCAAAATTTATGTGGCATTTAGGTAGGTGCAGGCAACTTAATTGCTAAAGCCACCAACGCGCTACAGTAAGAAGTCAAAAGTACAAGAGTATGGTAGCGGTCATGGAGTCTATGGCTCGTTGGTTTCATCATATATGATGTGGCTTGTACCATGGCGAAAAAAAGAACTCCCCAAGTTCGTACGTTTCGAGCCCCGGCGTGTTTCCTAACAAACAATTTCCGTTCATAAAAGTCTCTCTTATTAAAATGTTATTCTTCCTTCCGTATCTAGTGGGCATCATAACATTTTTCCCTGACACAGCAGCAACCATAACGTGGCGATGTCTGCATTACATGACCGGGAATTGCTTCGTGCCTGCAATTATGTCCATCCCTGTCCCAGCTGCGTTACGTGTACGATGTGTTCATATGCGTTCAGCATGCGGGACTACATGGAATATGAATGGAATTGTAACACAAAGTGTCACACTCATTGTGCAGAAAACCGGCAAAATTAAATGTTATCAAGATGTTATAATGTACTGTACTATGGATTTTGAGGAGAGGCTTCTTTATCGGAAACTTTCATGGTTCAAAGTCAAAAGCGACAATGTAAATACGTCAACACTTGGTAGTGAAGAAGGAGCGACGGGGAAGTGAACTTAATTTTATGGGCCAAAACTAACCTGCTAGGTATGCGATCCATGCAGCTAGTTACGTGGTGAACTCCACAAGTTTATATAAAAAAAAAATGCGGCGATTTTATGTGGACAAAGTATTTTATTCGGACTGATTCAATAATTACACAAAACAATTTAGTTTTAACAGCTCACGGGCTCGATGGAGTGGCTCTGATTTCATGTGCACGTCGGCTTTAAGTAGACAATATCTGCTGATTCATTAAAATGAAATTTGCGCGTGTAAATATCGTTTCCGCGGACCTAAAGTTTCATTTCGTAATTTTAAAAAAAAATAATTGCTGACTGTAGCTGCGCGTGTAATATTTTATCAATATTTTTCCGAAGACTGCAAAAGCTTTTGGATATCATGTGCCGACGGGTACATAACTATCATCATTATTGTGGCGCGACAGCCCGATGTCGGGCCGTGGCCACCTGGATCATTGTCCTCCAATTATCTCGGTCACGTACTACTCAACTGCCCTAACCTCTTGTGGGGCATAGCGTGTCAACTGTTCCATGTGGCCCAGCTGACGTTTCGTTGGCATAAACTCGTTTCGGAGAATGCAGTTGCCAGCATGTATCTCCTGCACATCCATGGCCACGAACGTCGTCGTGGACGAGACTTGAACCCGAAACGCCGGTAGTCGAACATGAGGCTGGTGCCTCACTACACTGCGCTACCGGTCGCCCCCGGGGTCCGCATATACTGAGCTCTTCCAACGAGCTCTCGGTCACCTTCGCAGTCTCGCTCCGTTGACTCGTTCTTCTTTCATTACTTTCTTTGGCATGCGATCATCGTTCATTCGTTGCACATGCCCTGCCCATTGAAGTCGTTGTAGTTTGACGATTTTCGAAACTTTCAGCTCATCGTACAGTTCATACCACTTATGGTTGTACCGGATGTGCCATGCATCTCGATCGCAAACAGCCCCTAAAATTCTCCGCAGAACCTTACGTTCGAATGTGTCTAGCATGTTTCTGGAGGCTTGAGTTAGAATCCATGCTTCGCAGCCATAGCATAGCACAGGTCGTATAATGGTTGTGTACACGCGGAGCTTCGTGTTTCAGTGCACATGCTTCGATTTCATTATGGGTAGAACCGAGAGAGAAGTCTTATTAGCTAACTGTATCGATCGCTTGATTTCGTCAGTTTCGTTGACGGTCCTTGCAACCCAGGTATATGAAGTCGTTCACGAACTCGATGTTGAGGTCCGCCACATTGATGCTCGATGGTTCAGGTGTCCTTGTCGTCGATTGCATCATTATTTTAGTTTTACCCTCGTTGCCATACATCAATTACTCCTGCGAGTATGGGCGGACGAGGAGATCCCAAACGATTGGCGCAGAAGCATCATCTGTCCATCTAATGCACAAAAAGGGAGATAAACTGCGGTGTGAGAACTACAGGGGCATATCACTAGTTTGTACGTCCTATGAAATTTTAACCGAAATTCTGGAAAATAGAATAAAACCGAACGCAGAACGAATCATTGGCGAATATCAAAGCGGTTTCAGACCTGGTCGCTCCACAACCGATCAGCTCTTTACGGTCAAACTGATACTCCAGAAGGGCTGGGAATACAACGTAAACGTATGTCGACTTTGGTGGGGCGACCGGTAGCGCAGTGTGTTGAGGCATCAGTCTCATGTTTAACTACCGGCGTTTCGGGTTCGAATCCCGTCCACGACGACATACGTGGCCATGGATGTGCAGGAGGTGCATGCTGGCAACTGCATTCTCCGAAACCAGTTTATGCCAACGAAACGCCAACTGGGCCACATGGAACAGTTGACGCGCTATGTCCCACAAGGGGTTAGGGCAATTAAGTAAGTAAGTATGTCGATTTCAAGCAGGCATACGCTAATATCGGTCGTGGAGTACTGTACATCATGCTGCAATTTGGTATACCGGCCAAATTAGTACGGCTGACAAAGATGACGATGATCAACTCCGTCTCACAAGTCAGGATACAGAATAGACTTACTGATTTATTTGAAACACGCACTGGTCTGAAGCATTGCTATGGACTGGAATACGCTATTCGGGCTATAAATATGGACAACAGCAATACGTTACTTATCAAGTTGACACAATTAGCAGCGTACGCCGCCGACATCAACATAATGTCCCGAAGATTGGCCGACGCAGAAGAGCTTCTGCATACGCTCGATACCGCTGCAAAAGAAGTTGGATTACGTATCAACGAGGGTAAAACTTAAATAATGATGCAATCGACGACAAGGACACCTGCAATGTGGGGACCTCAACATCGAGTTCGTGAACAACTTCATATATCTGGGTTGCAACTTGTCAAGAGACGCCAGCGAAACTGACGAAATCAAGCGACGGATACAGTTAGCTAATAAGACTTTTTTCTCGGTTCTCCCCATAATGTAATTGAAGGATGTGCACAGAAACATGAAGCTGCGCGTGTACAACACCATTATATCCGTACGACCTGTGCTATGCTACGAATGCGAAGCATGGACCCTAACTCAATCCTCCGGAAACATTCTAGACACATTTGAACGTAAGGATGGCGCATCCGTTACAACCATGAGTTGTATGAAATGTACGATGAGCTGCAAATCAACGAATAGACGATGATCGCATGCCAAAGAGAGTGATGAATGCAAAACGAGTTGACGGAGCGAGACTGCCTAGACGACCGCGATCTCGGTGGGAGAGCTCAGTATATGTGGACGCCGAGCAGCTACTGGGCTTCCAACATTGGAGAACGCGGTCACGTGACCGAGATAATTAGAGAACAACGGTCCAGGCGGTAAAGGCTCGACGTCAGGCTGTCGCGCCACGATGATGATGATGATGATGTGGAGGCGAATGTTCTTGACTATTCTTAAAGGTATTTTGAGTCTTTTGGTGTGCAGGAAAGGAGATTTTTTGCAGTGAAGTGATATATAGGCAAAGTGGGCACCATATGAGGGTGTTGAGGATGGATGTACTAGACTAGTATTGAAGGCGTTTCGAGTCCTTTGGTGTGCGGTAAAGGACATTCTTAGCAATGAAGTGATATATAGGCAAGGTGGGTATCATATGATAAGGAGTGTTGATGCGAATGTACTAGACTACTCTTGATGGAATTCTGAGTCCATGCAACAGAAAATGAGTACATTCTTTCATTCGCGTGATAGATATGGGTATTTCCTGAATCGGGGCGATAAGGACATCATTTCTCAAAGCAAATCATAGACAACTCACATAGACAACTTAAAACTAAAATGTTCTTCCATGAGACGTGCCTCAAGTGCCGATGAACATCATCACTCTTGTTGTGTTTTTTTTTCTATTTCTTCTTCACCTTTTTTATCTCAACAGGGAGTTCTTCTTCATCAGCAGTCTTAATGAGGGGGCAGTCCGTTAGTTAGTTCGCATAGGCACATTGGACATTCCTAAATGATGTTGTTTTGCAGAAATTTTCCAGATTTTGTTTTCTTTTTCGTAATTTAGTGCACTTTAAAACATATGTTACTGACTTTTTCTATATGCTGTACGCGTTTGGAAGTATGAGTAAAAAAACCAAAAAAAACGCGTTATTTTGGTCAATATCTTAATTTTCCAGGCAAATTTTTGTTGGCAAACTTCGTGTTCAACAGCCCGAAATACATAAAGGTACAACAAATCAAAAGGTCTACAAAACTTTCTAACTCAAAATGCCAAGGTCCTGAAGTATAATAGATATTGTTTAAAATAGTTATTTGGCTTGTTTCAACGGCAACACAACGAACATCGACACGAACTAATTTGCCTAATAAATTGTACAACTGCTATTATTGCGGCAGTAACAAATACAAAGATGCTACAGTACATATTATAAACCAAATCACCAATAACACGTAACGTGCCCCATATGTTAGCGGTAGCACCCACGGAGCATATATTGTAGTACATATATTAAAAATTAACAAGCAAGCGCTACCGCCATGCCAGCGTCAAATGAACCCCCACGCCCACTTCATAAATATTCCAGCTCAATTTCACAAAATATTACTTACATTTGTGCTTTCGTTATTTACCAGTATTTTAGACATTACATAACGTTATATCATAAATTAACAATATTAGATACTAACTCATAGATTTTTTCTTGTTATTCTCTTTTTTTCCTAACAGGTGTGGTCTTCTTACTAAAACAAAAAAAAAAAAATCATTTCAGTCCCAAAAACTGAACTCTATCATCTAACGAGTATTTCTTCTTCAAAGCAAGAAACCTTTCACTAACTTTATCCCATAATTTAATAATATTTACAAAAATGAAACAATAATATTTTATAAAAATTTCAAATTAATTCTTAAATTATAAAAATAAAAATTGAAATAATGCCATCAATGTAAAAAATTAATAATAAAATTATGTGTAAATGTTACAAACAAAACAAAGAATACAAAAGTATAATAATATAATAAAAATCAAACAAAGTAAAAAAATACAAAACGAAAAATAATTGTGCCGAAAATACAAGTAAATGTATTAAATTATTATAGTTATAAATTTACTATTAAAAAAACGCTAAAACGCCAAAGAATAAAAAAATATTCAACGCAATGACAGGCAATTAAAGACCTAAAGAGGGGATATCTTCTGTGGTTTCTAAACCAAAGTCGATTTGTTGTAAAAAAAGAACTCAACCCAAAAGAAAATGTAAAATTTGTGTATAAAATTTAACAAAAAAAAAATCTTCGTCATAGGTTAAATATTAAATGTAAAAACAAAAAGGAAAAAAGATTAAAATGAACATGCTACTAAGAAAATGAAAAAAGGAAACGAAATGTGTGTAATGTAAAAAAAACTATAAGAAAGTAATGTGCATTAAAAAAAAATATAGATTTCTAAAGAATATTTATAAAACAAAGTGCTAAAAAACATCTAAACAAAAACATAAATACATCAAAATGCACACACACGTGTACTTTTTTGAATACAAATCGTCCATCCATAGATCGTATATGTATGTATGTAACTTTAACTTTGTAATATTGTTCATTATGGCGAGATAGCCGCGTCGATTCGTTCAGATTTGAGTCTCCCCCTTTTATGTTCGATAATTTAATTAAATCCAATTGGGCCTATTCATATAACAACATAAATCGTATAAAAGTATCTACTAACGTACAAAATATGGCTTAGCATAGATACATGCATTCATGCATTCGCGGTTATATAAAATAAATGTATTAAATAAAAAATTAACTAAAAAAAAATTAAATGAATACTCGAGTATCGAAATCCGAATCTAAATTGAATCCGTTGTTATAATGAAGGCGTGGAAAGTTCAGTGAAATGTTTCAATTGTGTTGTTTTTTTACATGTCACAATGATACGAGTACAGTGTACGTAATATTTCTCCTCGTGTCCTTCATATCATGGCACCCGGATTGAATGCATCATTAATTTTTAATGATTCAAATGCGGTTTCGATTCAGAATGACCCCTTAACTGGTATCTGAATGGCGTCAAGTATGTAGCATTTCTTTTCATTTTTAATATTATTTACATGATGTATTTCATATACAGAATAGAACGAAATAGCTAAAAGTGAAACTTTAAGATATAATGTGATTAGAAGTTTTGAAGTTGCAGTTATATGATATATTTTGTATATATGTAATGGTAAAATAGAATAATTTTTTGAATTTTAATAATATTGCAAAATTTGCATTTGGTTTTGCATAATATATTTAGGAATCTATCTAAAAAGAATGATGCATGTTGTAATGCTAAATTAACGACGAAAATATAAATGTAAAAAAAATCAACGAATGATATTTTTTAGAGGCATAAGAAGTGACATACAACCAAGTACATAGCTACTCGTATCATGCATCGGTATTTAACAATTCTTTCAATTTTTGGACATTATGGAAGCACCTTTGGCGTACCGCTTATCTTAATATCGGTCTTAATTGTTGCACCGTGAACGTGGAAATTAAATAAATGTTTTCTAGGAAAATTATAAAAATGATTTTTTCTAACGTACGGACAGTATCTTTAACTAATACGATATAGACTAGTAATCCAATAAATAGAGTCCAAATAAGGGGGGCAAGCGTGCAAACGGTGCGGTAATTCTGAATTTTTGATATGTTATATAGATCGGTGGGATAGTAGTAGTTACGTAAAAAAGGGGGAAGACCCCATTATTTTTTAAAAGTACAATATATGGTTTTTCCCCTTTTCTACGTACCTGTCATAGGTTAGGCTGTGCTTAGCACAGCACATATGGACCGCAGCAGGGTCCGTTGTGTTACCACCGGGGATTCAACACCCGACCATCCTAATCATTAAACCAGCCAGAACTGTAAATGAAACGATGGAGCTTGCCAATATCAACATTAGCCAAGTCGTCCAATTCAGCGAAGAAGCAGGCTCCCAGAAAAGTCCTTCTTCTTCTTTCCTTATTGACAAAGCAGGGCAGGTGCATAGAAAATGAAAAACGCACTGCTCCTCCTCCTCATCACCGCAGCTCCTACAGAAGTCATTGTAGGGAAGGCGAAGCCTCCTGGCGTGCTCACCAATCACACAATACCTAGTGATGACTCCCACCGCCGCTCTGATATGCTGCCTTCCGAGGGACAGCAATTTAGCTGATCGGCTAGAATCCAATCTGGGCCACAGCGATTTTGTTGAAAGACATGTGCTTCCATTTAGAGTTGGTCTTGATAATTGCTTCGGTTTTAATAGCTAGTTTGCAGGCAGCGATAGGCATGTAGAAATTACGACAGCTAAGTATGTTGTACCCTGTCTGGCAAGTTCGTCTGCTTTGCAATTACCAGCGAAACCACTGTGGCCCGGAATCCAGCATAAGAATAAGCAGAGAGCGACATTCCGCGATAGTCCTTGACGTAATTAAACCCCGTTCGAGAGATTTAATTACAGCTTGGCTGTCTGTCCATTGTTATATCTCTAACTGATATTACATGACGCCCCAACCAGTACAGGGCTTCTGTAATCGCCGCAATCTCTGCCTGAAGAACACTACAGTAATTGGGGAGATTGAAAGAGAGGCATAGGTTCAGCCCATCACAAAAAATTCCAGCGCCTACTCCCTCGTTCGTTTTAGATCCATCTGTGTATATTTCTAATGACTTTTGTAGTGGAAGCACGTTCCCTTCCCATTGACTGCGTGATGGTATCAGACTGACAAAGTTCTTATCAAGGGCATATTTTGGAGCCGTATAGTCAGTCGTTGCCGGAATAATTGGGTTATTGAGAACAGTAGCGTGCCCAGAGTTTGAAGCAAGCCAACGATCACTATCACGTAGTCGAATGGCCGTACATGCGGCCATCTGTTCTCCAAACGTGTCAAGAGGAAGTAGGTTGAGCAGCATGTTCAGGGCCGCAGAAAGAGTAGTCCTAAGAGACCCAGTAATAGCGATGCTGGCCAATCTTTGCACCTTTCCCAGCAAACTACGATTAGCCTCTATACTCAAAGCAGTCACACCAAACCACAACCCCAAACGTAAGTATGGGGCGCAAAACAGGTACATCGAGCCAGTGCAATATTTTAGGTTGAAGGCCCTAGCTTTTACCTATAGCCCTCTTACAAGAGTAGAGTGCAATAGTAGCCTTGTCCACCCTCTCGGCCTCCATGATAATTTTTTTGTCCAGAATAAGTCCTAGAAATTTTGCCTTATCCGCAACAACCAGGCTCGTCCCCTTCAACACAGGAGGCTCAAATCGAGGTATAATATCCTCCCTTGTAAAGAGGACAAGCCCAGTTTTGTTCGGATTAATATTTAAACCACAGTTGTCAGCCCAAGTGGTTAGAAGTGAGAGGGCATACCTCACTAAGAACAGAAGGAAATTTTCCCGATATTGCGATGGCAATGTCATCCGCATAAGCACACACCATGCAACCCAGCCCTTCCAGGTCTAAAAGCAGTCTATTGACAGCTAAGTTCCAGAGAAGGGGAGAGAGCACTCCACCTTGCGGAGTACCTCTTCACACTAGTCTACGTTCGGATGACGCTCCTAAGCACGTGTGTATAACCCTAGATGTTAACATCAGGTTAATGAGCGTGCAAAGGGAATCTCCAACTCCAAGACTAGAGAGTGCATCAGTGATAGCTCTGTGTTTAACATTGTTGAAGGCCCCTTCGATATCAAGGAAAATAACCATGGTGTATTCTTTATTGCCCAAAGATTTCTCGATATAGCTCACAATAGAGTGTAAAGCTGAATTTACTGATTTGCCCTTGAGGTAGGCATGTTGAGAGGTAGACAGAAGGCTGATTGGTCTTAGATCATCTGGACGTACATGTGAGGTCCTACCCGCTTTTGCGATGAATACCACCTTCACCTCAGTCCATAATTTAGGAACATACACCTCCAAGCAGGCCCTGAAAATAGTCTCGATCCATGGAGCTAGAATATCCGATGATTGTTGCAGATCGGCCGGAATTATCCCATCCGTGCCCGCGGACTTGTAAGGTTCAAAGCTGGATATAGGACCAGATAATTTTTTCCCTAGATATAATGTTATTAGCATCGAATGAACTATTGCCCGTAGTCGGTGAATACACATTCGATACATAAGGTGAGCTACCTGGGAAATGCGTGTCTAGCAGTACCTCAATGGATTCCCTGCTGGAGGTTGTCCACGACCCATCTTGCTTCAGTAGGTAACTGGGTGCAGATGGATTGGTAGAAAGAATTTTGCGAAGCTTGGACGCCTCACTCGACTCCTCGATGCGTTCACAAAAAAGTTTCCATAAATTTCGTTTCGCCCGTCTCAGTTCCTTGTTATATAAGCCAAGAGACTTCCTGTATGAGGCCCAATCAGAATCAAGCTTGGAGGATTTAGCCTTGTTAAAGGACTTTCTGCATGAGCCTAAATTCTGTTATCTAAGGATTCCACCAAGCAGGGTTTTTCTTACCTCTTTGTCTTATGAGAGGAAAATGATACGCTCGGTTGGATATCTTGCTTACAACTGACTTCTTGTCATGTTTTATTCTATTACCAAATATTTACATGAGTTCAATGTAGGAACTTAAGTACTAGATTTACATTGATCTTGACAATTCATTGCTTGGAGTACGTTCAATGTTAAATAATACAATTCATTATGCTGTTGCTTAACGCTATTACATCATTGATCTTATTTTAATTACGTGGGTGATAGACAGGTGCTAATCAATACGTAGCTCGCCCTATTAATTCCCACATACATGCATAACATCCGGATCCACACACGCAGTTCAAACTGACCATACTATATAGGAAACTCATTTTTAATACATTATGGTCGTTACCAAGTGGTACTTTTGGTATCGCCACTAGGAATGTATAGGTACAGGTCTAGGGTATATACGCTTCGGTCTGGGTTTTTTTCGTGACATGCTCTGTCAGTCTCGCACCATGTATAGTAGTGTATATCGACCTTACTTGTGGCAGATTTGATGTGATTAAACCAGAAATACTAACTCCATAGTTCAATGTTTCCTGGAAAACCGTGACGAGATACTGATCTATACTAGATATAGTTAGATCAGATAAAAATTAAAAGTCGTTTTCTGTTGTCATTATATTATTATGTCATAAATAACAGTGTATATAATATAATTCGAAGTGTTTCACATCAACAACAATCTTTTACTATTAGTGCTTGGTGTATTGTCACTTTAATACTTTAAAGAAGATTTCCATTATCCAATAATAATTTACCTCAAAATAATTTCAATAAGACTTGACTTGTATTTTTTAAAACTGGCTGAGATAAAATTGTATGATGCATTCAGTGGAATCCTTAGCAATTAATGTTAATATTAACATTTTTATGTATACGGATGTACTAACATTCTCTTTAAATCATATTGTAATGAAAACATTTTACTTTAATCCTCTAATATTAGTTGATTGTTCTCCATTTTATCATGTAAATTATACATACATATCAAAATTACATTTCCCCTAATGTACAGACAATGTTAATTACATATAAATATTTAAATAATACGATTTTTTTAATGTAAAATAACAGCAGTTTTTTTGTGCCCTTTCCACAAGAAAAGCTTAAAATTATTGTTTAATGTAAGTATCCTTAAATTTGCTCCGAATTTTATGATATTAAATGTGAGTTTCCGTTTGAAATTTATCGAACACGGGAATAAGGATTTTATGAAAATTGGGTTTAAGGGGCTACATGTATGTACATATTCACGAAATGATGGCATAACACTAAATTTTTTTTAGCAAAGTTGTGTAGTGCATATTCGAACCAGACGCATACCCAGGGCGGCAGAACTCTGGGGCCGCAAATATCTGAATCTGGGGAAAAGAAAAATTAAAAATAAAGTCTTAATGCACTTTGAGTCTGATTCTGTTTTTATAGCCTAGGCCTTATAAGGTATAGGATATATTGTTTTTGTCACAATAAAATACACATGTAACACCAGGAGGTTCCTTAGGTATGGCAATGTATATATTGAAATGACCAGGGTCACCTCCTGATTCGATTTAGCCATGTCTGCATGTCTGCCTGTCCCTTCGTCTGTCTATATGTCCGTTCACACGATAACTTTCGATAGAATGAAGACAGAAGCTTGGTCAAATGTTTGTTGTAAGTGTATGATCTATTCACCAAGGGATAACTCCATGCCAAAGTCGAGTCTTACAACCTTGGTTTGGAACACCTAATGGGCAATCATGGTCTAGACAACAGGAACAAAAATGGCGAGATGTTTGTGGAGTATTGCGTCATCGGCGGTACTTTGTTCAAGCACAAACGATGCCATTTAATAACCTGGGTTTGTCCGGATGGCAGAACAGAGAACCAGATCGACCATATAGCCATTTCCAAGACATGGAGGCACTGTCTCTTAGACGTCAGGTCGAAGCGGGGTGCTGATATTGGCAGGGATCACTTACTTGTTATCGCAAAAGTGCGCTTACGAACGGCAGCGATCCATCGCCCTCAAAATGCAAGAATTTTGCCACGTTTTAATGTGCAAAAGCTTAAAGATCCATCTATAAGACGTGCTTATTCCTTGCACGAAAGAGCTAATGCACCACCACCTTATGAGACTCCTGCATTTGATGATAGTTGGAACGTCACTAAGGACTCATTTATTTGGTGCGGTGAAACTTTTGCGGGCAGATTGGAGCGCGGTACAAGGCCATTCATTAGTGACTCTACATGGTCTCTAATCTCGGCACGCAAGAGAATTAAAGAACAAATCAACTCAACTGACGACGCAGTCAAAGATCAACTTAGAGCTGAATACCGTTCTCTTCAGAAAGGCGTGCAAAGAAGCGTAAGACGGGACAAATGCAACAACATCAATGCATTAGCGGAGAAGGCAGAGCAAGCGGTTAATCGTGGTGACAGTGGAACCCTTTACAAACTTATCAAGCCATTGACTGACAAATCTTTTGCAACTGAACATCCCATGAAAGATAAAGACGGATCCCTACTGGTCACTGATGAAGACCAACTGCGACGGTGGAGAGAGCATTTCATTGAGGTCCTCAACAACACCTTTCGACCTTCGAACTCATCTTCACTAGAAGTAGAAAATATTCCGCAAATAGCCAGAGTTGATACCAGCGCACCTTCTAAACATGAATTAACTGTGGCTATTAAATCGATGAAAGCGGGTAAAGCCCCGAAGATAGATGGAATTCCGGTGGAACTCTTTAAGGCGGATATCAACGCTACTGCTGATATTCTTCTCCCGCTTATCCAAGAGTGTTGGTAAACCGAATGGAAATAGGGCGTCATTATTAAGATCCCGAACCGAAGAAAGGTAACCCGAAGGATTGTAATGATGGGCGTGGAATTTGCCTCCTCCCCGCAGTCACCAAACTGATGGCGAAAATCATCTTAAACCGGATCAAGCATACAGTTGACCGCACACTGAACGATGAACAGGCTGGTTTTCGCGAGGGCTTTTCATGTAGCGACCACATCAACACCCTCCGAGTTATTATTGAACAATCCGCAGAGTGAAGATTCCCATTACATCTCATGTTCATCGATTTCGAGAAGGCGTTTGACAGCGTTGGCCGTGAATACATCTCGAAGGCATTACATAGGAGAGGTATACCAGATATAATCATATCCATCATCAAGGAGTACTATAGCGGAGCCCAATATCATGTCTTAAACAAGGGTAAGCTTTCAGATCCCTTCGAGGTACATAGCGGAGTGAGACAATTCTGCATTTTGTCACCTGTATTGTTTTTGATTGCCATTAACGACGTACTTCGCAGTGCCCTTCGTGAACACCAGAGCAAAGGTATCAGATGGAACCTGTTTGAATACCTTCAACACCTGGATTACGCTGACGATATTTGTTTTCTCGCAAATATATCGGATCATCTAGTTCAAATGACGGATGCCCTGCAAGGCGAAGGTGGTAAAGCGGGGCTTAAAATCATCATCATCATCATCGTGGCGCGACAGCCCGACGTCGGGCCTTGGCCGCCTGGATCATTGTCCTCCAATTATCTCGGTCACGTGACCGCGTCCTCCAATTTTGGGAGCCCAGCAGCTGCGCGTCGTCCACACCTACTGAGCTCTCCCAACGAGATCTCGGTCGTCCTCGCAGTCTCGCTCCGTCGACTCGTTCTGCATTCATTACTCTCTTAGGCATGCGATCATCGTCCATTCTTTGTACATGCCCTGCCCATTGAAGTCGTTGTAGTTTGACGATTTTCGAGACTTGCAGCTCATCGTACATTTCATACAACTCATGGTTGTACCGGATGCGCCATCCATCTCGATCGCAAACAGCCCCGAAAATTCGCCGTAGAACCTTACGTTCGAAAGTGTCTAGCATGTTTTCGGAGGCTTGAGTTAGGGTCCATGCTTCGCAGCCATAGCATAGCACTGGTCGTATAATGGTTTTGTACACGCGGAGCTTCGTGTTTCTGTGCACATGTTTCGATTTCATTATGGGGAGAACCGAGAAAAAAGTCTTATTAGCTAACTGTATCCGTCGCTTGATTTCGTCAGTTTCGTTGGCGTCCCTTGACAGGTTGCAACCCAGGTAGATGAAGTTGTTCACGAGCTCGATGTTGAGGTCCCCCACATTGATCCTCGGTTGTGTAGGTGTCCTTGTCACCGATTGCATCATTATTTTAGTTTTACCCTCGTTAATACGTAATCCAACTTCCTTTGCAGCGGTATCGAGCGTATGCAGAAGTTCTTCTGGGTCAGCCAATCTTCGGGACATGATGTTGATGTCGTCGGCGTACGCTGCTAATTGTGTCGACTTGATGAGCAGCGTCTTGCTGTTGTCCATATTCATGGCCCGAATAACGTATTCCAGTGCTAGGTTGAAGAGCGTCGGTGCCAGTCCATCGCCCTGTTTCAAACCAGTGCGTGTTTCAAATAGATCAGTAAGTCTATTATGGATCCTGACTTGTGAGACGGAGTTGGTCATCGTCATCTTTGTCAGTCGCGCTAATTTTGCTGGTATACCAAATTGCAGCATGATGTTGTACAGTACTCCACGATCGATACTGTCGTATGCCTGCTTGAAGTCGACAAAGATTTGGTATACGTTTACGTTGTATTCCCAGCACCTCTGGAGTACCAGTTTGACTGAGAAGAGCTGATCGGTTGTGGAGCGACCAGGTCTGAAACCGCTTTGATATTCGCCAATGACTCGTTCTGCGTACGGTTTTATTCTATTTTCCAGAATTTTCGTCAAAATTTTATAGGACGTACAAACTAGTGAGATGCCCCTGTAATTCTCACACCGCAATTTATCTCCCTTTTTATGGATTGGACAGATGATGCTTCTGCGCCAATCGTCTGGGATCTCCTCGTTCTCCCATACTCGCAGGAGTAATTGATGTAAGGCATCAACTAGACTCGCTCCACCGAATCTTAGCAGTTCAGCTGGGATCTCGTCAGCGCCCGGCGCTTTATTTCGTTTTAGTGACCGCAACGCGAGATCAACTTCCTCTACTGTCGGGGGTTGAATGGGTGGGCCTAGATCAACAATATCATCGAGAGCTTCCTGTGTGGGGATGTTAGATGGTCGGTTTAGAAGCTCTTCAAAATAAGAGGCCCATCGTTTGTTAATACCATCGGTGTCGCTGATGATGTTTCCATCCTTGTCCTTACAAAGGCTAGTCCTGGGTTGGTAGCCGTTCTTAATTGTATTTACTAGTTTGTACGCTTGTCTGGTGTTCCTATTAGCTAAGTTTTCGTTTATGTTCAGCAACTGCTCGTCAAAGTATTTACGTTTCTTACGTCTAATTATTCTATTCGATATTCGCCGTAGCTCGTCATATTTTTCTCTTCTGGCTCTGGTTCCTCGTTGAATCCATTGTCTGTAGGCCTCGTTTTTCGCGTCAAGTGAATTTTTGCATTCTTCGTCGAACCAGTCATTTCGCGCTCGCCGGGCTTTATATCCCACGACCTTCTCTGCGACATCCTTGATGGTACCCTTGAGTTCTTCCCAGAACCCATGGACGCCTGTGTTGCTGATGTTGTGTAGCATAGGTGATAGTTTTTCCTCAAGGGCGGTAGTATACGCCACCGCTGTAGCATCACTCAAGAGCTTATCAACCGCAAAGATTTTGGGAGGGCTGATTCTTGACTGGTGCACTGAGGAGATTCTACATCTGTAGGTCGTCTTCACCAAGTGATGATCTGAGTCGCAGTTTGCTCCTCGATAGGAGCGGACATCCATGACACTAGACGCCCATCTCCTGCAAATGAGGACGTGGTCAATTTGGTTGACGGTATGTGCGTCTGGAGACTTCCAGATCTGCTTGTGAATGCGTCGATGCGGGAAACACGTAGAGCTTACGACTAGATTTCTGCTGCAGGCGAAGTCGATAAGTCGCTGGCCGTTATCGTTACATTCTTCATGGAGGCTGTGGCCTCCAGAGGTCCCTCGGGGCTTAAAATCAATGCAGCCAAAACTAAGTACTTAAGCTTGGATCCAGGAAGACAGAGCAAAATTTGTGTTTCGGGGCAGACGGTGGGAAAAGTTGACGATTTTTGCTACCTCGGAAGCGTAGTTACAGCAGATGGTGGAGCGGATGCTAATGTACTGTCTCGCATCGCATCAATAAGGCTCGGGCAGCTTTTTTCAGTTTGACTCCTTTCTGGTAAAACAACAACATCTCCAGAAGTACCACACTCAGGATCTTCGAAACCAATGTAAAATCTGTGCTTCTTTATGGCTGTTCGACTTGGAAGGTGACCAGGGCGATAACAACTAGGTTGCAAACTTTCGTGAACCAGTGTCTATGGCGCATCCAACACATACGCTGGCCGGAGGTCATTTCTAACGACGACCTCCTGTTCATTACTGGCCAGGACATGATAGAGACCTCCATAAAAAGGCGAAAGTGGCAATGGATACGTCACACAGTTCGAAAAGGGCCGGAAAATATTGCTAAACAGGCCCTCGATTAGAACCCACAGGGAACCGATGCAAGTCGCCGTTGGACGACCTAGAAACACCTGGACAAGACCAGTTGAGGTCGAGGGTAAGTCATTAGGCAAATCGTGGAGACAGCTGAAGGCGATGGCGGCGAACAGAATGAGGTGGAAAGCCAGCGTGGCTAATGCTCTATGCCCCACAAGGGGTTGACAGGATTCAGAGAGAGAGAGAGATAACTCCCGAATGAATAATAGCGAAAAGCACTAAATTCGGTAGATAACTCAAGAGGATCATTTTATAATCTCTCTTAAATATGAGATCGATCAGTTGGAAACTAACGGTACTTTTCTTCAAAAGGTTGTCAGGTTTTTTGTCTATAACTCTTGAACCAAATTACATACAAAGCTGATTTGTGGTATGTAAACTTCAGATGAGCTTCATTTTTAGTAAGATAGTCATGAACTAACCAAAGAAACGCCTCCTTCCCGTAGAAATGTAAAAAAAAAATATATATATCATTTTAACCACCTTGCCATCGAGAAACCTTCTAGTATTGCCGAATATGATGACGTTTTTAGTCAAAAGACAAATGAAAAGAAAGTTTCATTTTGACGAGACTTCATACGGCGATACAGTATTGACTGGACGAAAATAGTTCTAGATAACGTTAAAATAAATCCAAAGTCATGTGAATTAAACTGCACCACTCCATATGCAAGAAATCGCACAACCAATTTTCTTTCTTTTCCAATATGCCAGTTTTTTACTGATTTGAAAGGACTAAATTGTGTCAGTTTTTCAAAACCGATTAACCTGCTGACCCAGGAATTTTTAGGAATGAGTGGGCAAGATCTATGTAGCAGGGGGGCGTATTTCGAAAACCGTGTTCAGTACGTCCCTTGTCTACTTGTCTACGTGTGCGGATAGCGATGCGGGTGTCACGAAGATTCTGGAATAGAATGTTCCTCGCCAAGAATTCAATGACTTCGATCTCGGCTTGGAAGTCGCTTAGCCAGACATAGCGATTGAGATGCTGGTTTTTTGTCTAAACAGTACCAACTCCCTTTTCCGTTTTTAATTCATCTGAAACTCGGAGGAAATGGTCACTTTCCCATACCGAACGTTCTGGGACGAGGGTCGAGAATTTCTTAGCAATGTAAATTCCATGGCCATGTTCTCTAACCTCGTGCTGATTGACATGTTAGGGATTTGCTAGAGAATGCTCATATAACCATATAAATTCTCATGTGTTCTTATAATTACTGCTGGCCCGGGACGTTTTCGGCGTGGCTTCCCCAGTTGAGCCTCCAGTCGAGCTTAATTCCTAGACATTTGACTTTGATGTGTAACGGACCGGTCGGTGGGCATCCAAAGATGCCCGTGGAGACAAGCCTAAGGTAATATAGTGACCGTGAAAGTCGCGCTGTGCCATCTGGCGAAGAGAAAAGGCGCCTCAACGAGCTAAGCAGCGGCCGACGTGAATGGGGTTTTCATCGCTCGTCGCCCTTGTTCTTTACGTATTAACAAAAATGCATAGGCCTGGGTTAGACAACACCAACAGAGGACACTCAAATGGGGAATTAAAAAAATGGAGCGATAAGGATGAAATGATTAGCGAATGGATCAGATGCCCTCGTGCTCGGATCGGGGTTCGGGTGTAATGGGACCCTCGGCTCCTGGTTTCCTACCACCGACAAATCACTACTCAGGTGCTGCATTCGATCCGTCGGTGGAAGCAGCACTACCAGGATATAATTCATTACAGGTGGTTCATTAAAGTATTTAGCGTCCCGCCCAGAGAAACCGGACCCAAGTTTAGGTTTCTTTTTCGGGAGAATGGGACTAGGACAGTTTACTGAGTGAGGTTAGTTTAATTTTATCTAGTCAATGAAATTGAAATGGACAATCAAATAGGCGCGCGATACCTTAAGGTATAAGACACAAAAATCAAGTCCTTACCTTGAGGCTATGTTATGATTTGTAAAATGAAACGTATTGTTTAATTAGAAATATAATTTCGCGATCCTACATAATGACACCCTGTATCAGTACAGTTTGCGCATTTTATAGAACCGCGCCTAGACCCCAAGGACTCATCCCCTCTTCGGCCCATCGTCCGATTGATTTAACATGGGTTTAAGAGAGATTTTCACTCGGTCTGAGACGGTCACGAGACCTGCTGCGAGACCAGCTACGACAACAGTTATGAGACATGGCCGGTCGGCCGCCAGGCCTGCTATCAGATTAGCTATTTTTTTTTCCTGACGGCAGTCCTCACAATAAGCCCGTTTCCTCACTTGTCGGTACGGTAGCGGTGCGGGATCGGTATGCTCTGTATACGCGGTACCGAAAACTTACGGAGCGCCTTTATTTCAATGCGTGTTCCCTGATTGTCCCGGTATTCGCGGATGCGGGGAAGGATCGTTTCGTTTTACCGCGTCGCGGGATGAACATCCAGTGGTCACTCGGTATTGACAGAGATAACGTCGCGGAAAAAAACTTTTTTTTCAACATGGCAGATATGGCGAGGACGTGAGCAATACTGAACAATGAAAGCCGAAAATATACCGCCTGGTGCGTAAATGAAAGCATTGCGGAATCGTTTCGGTATACAGAGCGTATTGTTCCGCGCCGCTGCCGTACCGACAAGGGAGGAATGGCCCTAAGTCTCGTGGCTGGTCTGGCAGCAGATCTCGTTGCTAGGCTTGCGACCGATTGATCTGGTGTATAAAAATACGTAAAGAAGTGAAGCAACGAAAGCAAATAGCGACATTTATGGTCAAATGTCCTTTTCACAATCCATCCTAGAATGCATACCATCATGTATACAAAATGCTGCAATCATGTCCATGATTATTTGCAATTATCATCGTATGCTTTTGCATTTTCGATATCGTCCATAATCCGATTTTTATTTTAATTGCGTCCTCAATAAGCGCACTTTTAAATTACGGCTGGGACAGGGTCGACGATCAAAGTATGCAACTTATTTGAACAGCGAATGCATCAGATACATTACGAGTGCGTGTACAAACCGACCAAATTATATTTTTGGCACCTGTTTCATTCAGTCGGGGTTTATTTATGACCGAAAGGTTTTAAGCTCCCTCCTCCAGTCTCACGCCCACCCTTTCTATTAATGCTCTGTTATGTGCTTCATAGGCGGATGAATTTATACATTAATAATTTATTGCCAATAAATTTGGTTATTTGTTGCTCCAATTTGTTGCTATTTGTTGAATGTAACAATTGCCCTCTACCGCCGTCGATGGAATCAGCCAAAACAGTCACACCAAACACGCACTCTGGATATAAGGGAGAGATGGGCGGGGGCGTTTTGGGGCCATGTTTCATATTATGGATCCGTGTTGTTATGAATTCGATACGAATATTTTCGTCCTGGATTTCTATACACACTACTATACGTTCCGAATACGAATGAAGGCAATTTGCATGGTGGCATTCATAAAAATTAAAAACGTCCGGCGGCCGACTCTGGTCAATCAGGCTCTATGAAAACTCGACATTTGTGACTTGTCGCGTCGCTGAGGTAAATTCTATTCATTTGGAAAAATCGTTTTTATGCCTGACTGTTAGATTGGAAAATATTTGCATGATGAATAAGTGAATATACAATTTTGTATTGGCTCGGGTCCTTTTAGATATTTCCCTGGAAATTTTAATTGCTAAACGAAAAATAATATTAGTTCCAAGTTTAGAGGGAGATTTTACTGGAGATTTTTTGTATTCATTTGATAAATTAAGTCGGATTTGGTGTTTTTTTTTTTAATTTTTTTTTTAGATACATGAATATGAAATCCCATTTTACGGGTTTGTTTATTTCTACTCCAAATTTGCAAAGGCATTGTCAAATAATCCCCACGAAAAAACCAATATGTCTGTAAATTAAAATATTGCAAATGAAGTTAATCTATGGACGCAAAAGCGTTCCATTCACCAAATAAAATCGAAAAAAAAATTTAGAAAGTGACCAAGACTATATTTACGCGACACAACAAGTACGGGTTTTCGGACCTCTATAGGGGCTCAAATTTGGTATGGTCATTGCCTCCGGTCGTCTTACGAAGTATTGCAAATTTGATTTCGATAGGAAGAAAAACACCCGAGATATAGTATAACAGTTCGAAAATTGCAATTTTTCAAATTATTCGTATTCTCGTTGTTCATGTTGTTCTCGATCTTCTTTAACAGGGCTACAGCCTCGTAGGGAGCGCATCGATATCTGCTTTCTTTTCTCGCGGATTGCCTGTGTCCCAAGGGTGTGCACAGGCTATAATTTGTTCTGATCCGTGTAGTAGTTAAAAAGATACATAAAAAAATGCGAAATTTTATAGAGTTTCTCGCTTAAGTTTTTCTAATGGTTTCAATGAAAAAGATGCCTGTCGCAGTGAAGCCAGAGGAACTGATTTTTGATATGGACTAATTCGGGATCATTTATGAGTTTATGTATTGTATGTGACAGTGACTTCGAATAGAACGTTTAGTTGTTCCATACGATATTTAAATTAATCGTCGAACATACAAAGCTCGCTCGCCACTGGTGCTTTATGCTAAAATCTCGTGTATCGTGCGTTTTGTGTGAAAGCGGCCTTTCTGTTCCTTTTTGTCGATCTTCTTCGATTGTGCGGTGGGCTTTTTTGACAATAATAATTTTTTTTTGGTAATCTTTGGGTGGTCGTTTTAACTAATTTTATTGTTAAAAAAAAGTTTTTAATAACGGTTTTTGTTTTGTCTTGTCAGTTTTTTTTTTGTCATAAACTCGATTGACGATATTTGTACTTTGTGATAGTCCATATTAAATTTGAAATCAAAAAACAAATTCTTTGTCTTTTCACGTTATGTACTTGTAATAAAGTGATACGGTGAAGAATCGGTTTTCTGATTTCAAGTTTTTTTCTGTCACTTTTTTCAGTTTTTGCTTAATATCTCCCGAAGTATACGATCTAAAGAAAACTTCTGTTGCTTTTTGAAAAATTATGAATGCAATGAGCTGAGTCTGATATAAAATTTTAGCAAATTTAGTGAACTTAAAAAAATATGTAATTATTTTTTTTTATAGTACATATAATTTGGGAAGTGTGGGCCAAAAACCAACAAAAAAAAAACGTTAGTTTGGCTAATAAAAGGGTTTCCAGTAAAATTTTTGTTGGCAAACCTCGAATTCGTGTTCAGTACCCCAAAATATTTAAGGGTACAGAAAAAATAAAAGTACCGTAAAACTCTCCATCTCAAGACCCCAGACTATTGGACTATAATCCAACTTATAGATAAGCAATCTAGCCGAAGGTCTGAAGGTTTCATACTTTCATGTGTTACTTTATGACATGGTTGGTTAATCCATTCTGCATTTACTACTTCGAAATTAGCAGTAAAGCTTGTTCCGATTCCACTATTCCTATGAGAGGTATGTGAAATAGTGGGCTGATTTCACCCAAATTTAGGAATGTGGTAGCCGCCAACTATGATCGATTAGTGTAAAATTTGGTAAAGACACCTTTAGAAATAAAGAAGTTTTTCTAACAAATGTTATTGGACCGGTTGTTCCTATGACAGCTATATGATATAGTACTCTCATTTGAACCAAATTTGGGTATGCGGTTTGGCAATAGATTCGATTGAATAACGCGAAATTTGGTAAATATATCTTCAGAAATAAAAAAGTTTTTCTCTCAACAACCGAGTTTTGGACCGGTCGTTCCTAAGGCAGCTATATGACGCAGTGTTCGGATTCCGTTGGTTCCGACATATATAAAGCGTGCAATAGAAAAAAGGCTTTGTCCAAAATTTCAGCTCGATAGCTTCAAAACTGAGAGACTGTTTTGCATAGAAACAGACGGACAGACAGACAGACAGACAAACAGGCAGACAAACAGACAGAAAGACAGACGGACAAAGCTTAATCGACTCATCTCGTCATACTGACCAAGAATATACTACATCATCATCATCGTGGCGCGACAGCCCGACGCCGGGCCTTGGCCGCCTGGGAAATACGCCTCGGTTTCCGCGATGACTTCCTCATTCGATCTGAATCTCTTTTCCTGGATCCACCGCTTAAGGTTTGGGAACAGATACCATAATAGTCGCTGGGGCCAAATCTGGAAAATATGGTGGGTGAGCAACCAATCCGAATCGTAATTGGTCTAATTTGGCCATCGCTTTCAAAGATGTTTGTAACGGTGCGTTATCTTGGTAGTACAGAACTTTTTTCTTGACCATATGAGGCCGTTTTTGTTTATTTCGTCGTTCAGTTTGTACAATAACGCTGCATAATATTCTACTGTGACTGTTCTCCCCTACAGGTAATCGATGAAGATTATGCCATGCGCATCCCAAAAAACCGAGGTCATAACTTTCCTGGCCGGGCGTTGGTCTTTTGGCCGCTTTCGTCGGCTTCGGGGATTTCCAGCCACTCTGCAGACTGTCTATTAGACTCAGGGTATGATAATGGACCCATGTTTCATCCATCGTCACAAAACGTTGGAAAAATTCCGCTCAATTACGCTGCATCTATTACATTCGTGAAGTGTATACAAATATTCTCATCATCATCTGCCGCTGAAGACGGCGAAGAAGCCACTGCAAAATCTTCTCGTAAAATACTTCGAATTTTGCCGGAACATATTATAATACTTCAATTGTGTAGGTCGTTTATTTTTAATGGGTTGATTGCTACTATTGATGAGTATGCCGGAAATATTATTTAGTAGTTGGAACATTGGCACATCGACCTCCTTTTTGGAACATTCCAAGTTGGCTATAGTGGTTAGCGTTTTTGACCGATAGTGGGTTTTCAATTGAAATGATTTCGCACTCTTCTTGTGTTTGCTCCTGTGGCTACGCCAGCTCCGCAGCTCAAGGGGCTGCAACTCTTATCAGTATACTACTACTACTACTACTTTGCCTTAACCCCTAGCGGGGCATAGCGCGTCAACTACTCCTGCGCGCCATCGTACTCTGTTCTGGGCAATGGGGCGCAACTCCCCAAAAGACTTACCCAGTACCTGACACTCCTTTGCCACAGATCGACGCCATGTGATTCGAGGACCCCCTCTTGGTCGGCCTTGGTTGGAAATGGGGTTCCATTTCATGGCATGCAAAGCAATGCAGTTATCACTCTTCCGCAATGTGTGACCTATCCACTGCCATTTTCGCCTGCGTATCAATTCGTCGATTGGCATCTGACCCGTACGCCGACTTAGCTCTTCACTTGATATTGTTTCGGGCCAGAAAATTCTTAAAATTCGACGAAGACATGAGTTGACGAAAACTTGCAGCTTTCTGGTAACTCCTACGGAAACTTTCCATGTACTGCTCCCATACAAAAGCACTGATAGTACCAGGGAGCGAAACAGGCCCAGCTTGGTCTTGATGCTGAGATAACTGCCCTGCCAGATTTTGGACAGCATGCCGTATGCACGTTTAGCCTGGTTGATACGACGAGCGATGTCCTGCTCCGTACCACCATTTTCGGCAACAATGCTACCCAGGTAGACGAAGTTGTCCACCTTCTCCACAGGCTGCCCATTAATGTTGATGGCAATAGGTGTCGGATTTCTTTTTCGCAACGGCGGGCTAAGAACCTTGGTCTTGTTGGTATTAATCTTTAGCCCAACCTTGCTTGCCTCCCTCTCGAGATCTAACGCCATTGCGGACAGATCCATGATTTTGTGGGAGAGTAGGCATATGTCGTCAGCGTAGTCAAGATGTTGTAGATAAGATGTCAAAGTCCATTGAATTCCTCTGTCGAGTCCGGATAGGGCTGCATGCAACACATCGCCGATCACAATGAGGAATAGGATCGGTGAGAGGATGCACCCCTGCCGAACTCCACTGCGAATCTCAAAGTCCCCCGACACCTTACCTTTATGCAGAACGCGACATTTCGCGCCGTCATAGGTTGCCTTAATAATAGCCACAATCTTCTCAGGGATGCCTCTCCTGCGCAAGGCCGCCCATATAGAATCCCGGTTCACACTATCGAAAGCCTTTTCGAAATCGATGAAAAGCAAGTGAAGCGGAGAATCGTATTCAGCACATTGCTCGATGATGATTCGCAAGGTGTTAATGTGATCGACACAGGAGAATCCGGATCGAAAGCCAGCCTGCTCTTCATCAATTGTGCTTTCTAAGTGGGCCTTTAGTCTTTCCAGGACGATTTTAGCTATTATCTTGGCAACGGCAGGAAGCACACAAATGCCTCTCCAATTATTACAGTCTGTGAGGCTACCCTTCTTTGGAAGTTTGATGATCAAACCTTCCTTCCACTCAGTGGGAAAGGTCTCTGTATTCCACGCTTTATCAACAAGTAGGTGCAGCAAATCGGCAGTTACGCTTGGCGCTGCTTGATAAAGTTCGGCAGGGATGCCGTCAAGTCCGGCGGCCTTTCCTCGTTTTAGTGCAATAATTGCAGTGACTATTTCCTCTTTAGTCGGGGCAGTGGACCGTATACGCACATTTTGATGGTTAGCTAAATTATCTATATGAGGGGGAACTTCACCAGAGGTTACACGGTTCAAGACCGCGGCGAAGTGTTCTTTCCACCGCCTCATTTGATCTTCTTCCAAGATAAGTAGCTTTCCATCACTATCTTTCACCGGATGTTGGCAGGAGTTACGACCACCTGTAAACTCCTTGATGACACCGTATACGGCGTTTAAGTTGTTACTTCTAGCGGCTTCTTCTGCTGACGCTAAAAGAGAATTGGCATAAACTCTTTTATCGCGTCGCACACTACGCTGAACTTCTCGAGCTTTCTGACGGTAAAGGAGTTCGATGCGGCTTCGATTGTCGTCTGAGGCTGCAGCCAAACGAACTTTCAGCTCCTTTCTTTCAACAATCCGCTGCCATGAAGCGTCGAACATCCAGGGCTTATTCCGGCAATCCGGGTTTGGGCCAAGGATGGTATTTGCGCTATCAATGTACGCATTTTTTATGGCATCCCAGTTTTCGTTTATGTCACTATCTGGGTGACTAGTTATCTCAGCCGCTTTTTGCGCAAGATGGTCATTATATTGTTGTAAGACAGCTGGATTTTTTAGTCGAGCGGTGTTGAATTTGCGGGGCCTGGATCTTTCGTCGCTGGGGCGGCGCACGGCTGCAATACGCAATCGAACATTAGCGATCATAAGATAATGGTCTCTTCCCATCCCAATATCGGCACCCTTCTTGTTTCGCACGTCCAGGAGGCAACTCTTGAATCTTTTACTAATGGCAAAATGGTCGATTTGATTTTGTGTTCAGCGCCGATCAACGGAGGACCAACTGATTTTGTGGTGGTCCTTATGCTCAAACATAGTACCACCGATGAAGAGACTGTGAAAGTTGCAGAACTCCACAAATCTTTCACCGTTGTCATTACGATCACCAAGACCGTGTCTCCCCATCACATGTCTGAGCCCATAGTTATCAGCGCCAACTTTCGCATTCAAATCACCCATAACCATTATAATGTCACCTTTAGGTGTTCTACTCTGAACGGCGTTTAGTTCTTCGTAGAAGGAGTCTTTTGCCAAGACATTGTCGGGTTCAGTAGGGGCATAACATTGTATTATTGAGATGTTCCTCATTTTGGTCCGGAACCTGGCGGTCAAGACCCTGTCAGAGACCGGTTCCCAGGATAAGAGACAGTTTCGCGCGGCTCTGGTTAAAAGGAGCCCCACACCTGACTCACGACGACTACCGGTAGCTTTACCGGAGTACAACATTACAGTGCTGCCCGTTGGAGAGATGAATTCTCCGCTGTTCCACCATCTTATCTCACTAACTCCTAAGATATTTAATTTGTACCTCAGAAATTCACTCTCTAATTGAAGAAATCGTGCGTTCTGGGGACCTTCTGATCCATTGTCCAGGAGAGTACGCACATTCCAGAATCCAATCTTTGTCATTGTACGATAGCTAAAAGTCGTAACCGTTGAGTCAGTCCTTATCCGAGGCATAGTTGACGTTTCGTTAGCATATAAAGATTTCGGATAGTGCAAGTTGCTGGCATACACATCCTGTCCTTTGATTGTCGGTTTTAACGACAGGCCCTCAAAGGGAAAGGCCGTGGTATTTTTTTCACACCCCATACCACAGGGGTACCTCAACCAAATCATCGCACCGCCATCACTGGCGGCTTGACGTTGGTTGGCAATGGTCAGTGACCACTGCCGTTCCAGGGGGCGCCCACGCGGAGGACTATGGAAGAGGAGTTTTTGCTCTATACGCTACAGTGGTAAAAACACTTTTAACCAAGGCGCAAATCACGATGCGTCGCCCGGTGAAATAGGAATATACCTCCTTTTTTGACAGCATAAACGTTTCTTCGTTCTTTTCGCTACCAATGAAAAGACGACTTAAGGACTCCACCCAGCTTATCAGGGTAGAAGATGAAATAAAAACAGGGCTATTTACGAATTGTCGATTTTTAAAATATCGATGAACAAAATCTCGATTTCGAAATATCGGTTGAAAGTATCTCAACTGTATCCGATTACAAAAAATAAAAATATAAAATATCGCCAATTAATCATTCGGCGGATGTGAATCAGCAGTCTCTTGTGTGGGCTACACAATGTCAATTGACTTTATTTTTATACCCTAGACTTTTAGTATAGGGTATATTGTTTTTGTCACGACGGAAATATGTAACACCTTAAAGGAGGCTCCGGAGGTATAGCAATGTACAGTCATTTCCACAAGACCGTATACCTCACAAAATAAAAACAAAATGTTACAAGTAAGAAATTTTATTTTTTATTGAAAGTAAATACAAAATACATTTTCGCAATTATATTTAATACATGGTCCAATCGCCGTCACTATTGATTATTGACTGGCATCTTCGTTGACAACTTTCGGCCAATTTTTCCGCGTAGTCTGTCGATAAGTTCTTCCAAATTTTTTGTAGCGTTCGCCTTAAATGTGCTGCTCCTTTTATTTGCTTTCCTTGAAGCTTCTGCTTCATTAATCCCCAAACATTTTCAATAGGATTGGCATCCGGCGATTGCGAAGGCCAATCAAGTACTTGAATGTTATTTTCTTCTTTCCAGCGTGTACACAACCGGCTTCTATGTTTCGGATCGTTATCTTCTTGTAGAAACCAATCGGTGTTGTCGTTGCCATATAGCATCCTAGCAGACTTCAATAATCCTTTCTTGTACAAAATGATCATCCTTTCAGCAGTAAGAATTCCGGTAAACGTTATTAATTTTCCGAAACCGCGTGCAGAAAAGCATCCATAAACATGAACATTCACAGGGTATTTAACGGTGCGGTTCACGACAGCTTCTCCTTTTTGTGACCACACTCGTCTCCTGAACGTATTTACAGCAAAACTTGATTCATCCGTAAAGATCACGTTGTCCCAATCACGATCGATGTTTTCCTTAGCCCACTCTACACGTCTTCGCTTCTGGTTTTCGGTAAGTAATGGTTTCATCAAGGCATACCTGGTTTTGATGTTTTCCTCTTGTAATCTTCGCCGAATCGTATTCAAGGACACGTAAATATTCTTCTTCGATAACATTTCCTTTGCTTGCACTAAGGTAGTAACGGACGGATTTTTCTTAAAAATATCAATGATGGCCTTATCCTGGGTTTTTGAAGTGCTTCGGGTTTTACCCCTACCAGGTAGATCGTCTACATTTCCAGTATCTTTAAAACGCTTTATCCACTTATTCACAAACTGTGTCGAAACTTTCAGGTACTTTCCGGCCGATGCAGGTGTCATTTTTGGTCCTTTCGGATGACTTACTAAAAACACAGCTTCGAATCGTTTTTTGTAAATCGCACTCATTTCACTTGACGTCTTATCACTCTCCTACTTGAACTTAGAATGACCAAATTTATACAATGCGACAAAGAGGAAAAATGCAGGTAACTAAAAGTCCCCCACCACTCTTTGAGAAATGGTGCATTAAAAAGTTACAAAGTATACGCTCTTGTGGAAATGACTGCATATATATAAATGATCAGGGTCACCTCCTGATTCGATTTAGCCATGTCTGTCTGTCTATCTGTCTGTCTGTCCGTTCGCACGATAACTTTCGATAGAATTAAGCTAGAGCCTTGACATTTTGGTGAAATGTTGTAAGTAGGATCTAGTTGGTTGATATTGAAAATGGGCATGATCAGGCCAAGAGAACGCCTACCTCCCCTACATATGTAAAATAATTAAATGTATCTATAACTCAAGATCAAATAAACACGAAAAGCTCTAGCTTTGGTAGATTGCTCGTGACTGTAATCTTATACTCCAATGGAAAAATAAAATCGATCAGTTGAAAACTAACGGTAATTTTCTTACAAAGAGCCCCGTACTACCCTACTTTTCAGGTTTTTTGTCCATAACTCTTGAACCAATTAACGCAGACATTTGATTTTTGGCATGTAACCCTGAAGTGAGAAGCTGCTTAGGTTTTGGTAAGTTGGGCATAATCAGATCAAAGGAACGTCTACCTCCCCTACAAAATTCAAAAAATTAAATATTATTTTAATTACGATAACTTTCGATAGAATGACACTAGCGAATTGAAAAATTGGTAGAATATTGGAAGTAAGGTTTTATTAGTTGGTATTGAAAATGGGCAAGATCCGACCCAAGGAACCCCTACCTCCCCTATAAATGAAACTTCAAATAAGCGATTACTTTTGATAGAATGAAGCCAGCAACTTGAAATTTTGGTCAAATGTTTGAAGTGAGGTTAAGTTAGTTGGCATTAAAGATGGGTTAGATCCGACCTAACGAACCCCTACCTCCCCTACAAATGAAACTTCAAATAAGCGATTACTTTCGATAGAGTGAAGTTAGAGACTTAAAATTTTGTTTGTATGTTTGTAGGGTGATCTAATTGGTTGGTGGCAATGATGGGCAAGATCCGACCCAAGGAACCCCTATCTCCCCTACAAGTGAGACTTCAAATAAGCGATAATTTTCGATGGAATGAAGCTAACGACCTCAAAAATTCAACAAATATTTGTAGAATGGGTTAGTTAATTGATTTTGAGAATAGTCAAGATTTCCCTGAATGAGTGCCAACCTCCCTTATATACTGGCTATATGGGAAACTCACTTTTAATGCAAAGACCATATGTTGCCAATTATTACTTTTGGTGTGACCACTAGGTCTGTACAAGTCTAGGGTATATACGCTTCGGACTCCGGGCCGAAGCTTCGGCCTGGTTATTTTTGCTTTCAAAGGGAAATCAAATCAGCTGACATTATTGCTTTTAAGATGGATTATTACACCTTACTTGTTGAATTCACTTTAAATAATTCGAGATTATTTTTTGCCGATATTTTTATCAGTTAATCTTATGGTTGAAATTTTCTTAAATCGAGATTTTTAAATATTTTTCTATAAAGAAAAAATCTCGACTTTCATAGTCGATATTTTTAAAGTCGACGTTTCGTACTGCTCCCACAAAAAAAACGTGTTATTTGAAATAAATACTTTAGGTGCGTTCTTTTTGTGCATAGCAAAGTAGAGCAGGACAAGCGGCAAACAAATGCCACAGAGCAAATCAGAGTAGCAGAGACGAAAAGAGGGCATGTCTTTGCTATGAGTGTTCGTTTAGTTAGCATTCAAACGTCAACACAAATTTCAAGAGGAAACTTAAATCCTTAATAACAATTGGACAAATTTCCTTTAGGCAGCAGAATCATTTTGTATTTTTACTTTTATGAATTTTGAGTGCTTCCCAAACTGCAAACTTCTCGAAAACCTTGACGCCTGCGCCGCCTCTATTTCAGAACGTGCAAATACTAACGGAGCAGCATTCTTGCAATAACCTTCTATTCAGGGCAGCTCAGATAAAATTGCTAGTCTAAAATTGTGTGGTGTTAACCTGCTCTGCTCAGCATGACTGTTAAAAAAAACCCGCCTATTGTTTTGAACTTTTTTCCAAAGCATCTTTCTGGCAGTGGTTTCACCTTGAAGTGTCTCTTTAATCGAGCTTTAAAGTCAATCACATCAGAGTATGTGATAGTTTTCACACTAAACTTGTTTATATTTTGTGTTAATTATTATTAAATCGATGTATTGCTGGTGACTGAACAGTCACTAATTTTGCGCTCTACTGTTGCAAAATGTCTGCCATAATCGTTAAAAGAGTGGTCTCTTGGCGAAAAATAAGTGTGAATTTTTATATTTTAAATTGCTGATAACGTCTAGAGAAACCTCATTACAGCTCTGTTCTTATTTCATCACTGATTTGTCGAAGAAGGATCTATCCGATTGACTTAATTTGATTAAATTGATAGATATGGTTAGCTTAGGTGCAGGGACCATGATACATCACAACGCACTTGGGGCGACCATTAGCTCAGTGAGTAGAAGTGTCAGTATCATGTCTGATTACAGTCGTTACGATTTCAAGTCGCATCCACGGCGTTCGTGGCCACGGATGTTTGTGTTGTCTTCCCCCTGTGGTGCGGGGCGTAATAATAAGCCACAACATCTCTCGTCTTGTCACAGGTAGGTGGCTAAATGGAAGCAGGAGGTGTATTCTGGCAATGTGCATCGTCCGAAAATTTGTATATGCTAACGATACCTCAGCTAAGTCACGTGAAATAGTTGGCGCGCTATGCCCCACTAGGGGTTAGGGCAAGAGAGTATTGCGTCCGTTGCGGCACAACCAATAATCACCTTCGTTGGGACCGACGTATCAAACTAGCCTGTTCTGGCGATGTAACTATTGAGCCTTGTGGCGGTCATCATCCAGGTCGTTGAAGACCCGAGAGTTCAAAAATTTCCAAGCCCAGGCTGGACAGTGACAGAAAAGCTGGAGAACACTTGTGATGAGAAATCCAGAGCCTCCAGGCGAGCTCCCCGATTGGGCAGTGCCCCGTGATAATTCCTACTACCTTGCCAATGTTCTGTTCTGTTCAGCGGCAACAGTGTGACAGAGCGACTGGCATCAAATATCGGCCAAGTCATCCTCGCTGTTTGGCATGTGTTGCCGCTGAGCCATCTTATTTTAGCTCTGTCCACAGCAGCGGTCTTAATCGCCAATTTGCATATGTTAAAATTAATTTTAATGTCCCTGCGTCTTTCGTCAACAACCCCAGTTGAACACTGCTGAGCCAGTTCACCCGCCTTGCAGTTACCCATAAAACCTTTTTAGCTCGGGATTCAACAGAGAGTGATCTGCTAGGGCTGAGCGGCAGTTATCAATGGTTTTAGATGTCGTCAAAACGGATTTGAGTGGGCCGCCTGACTGTCTATGTAAAAAGTGATATCCCTCACAGTAATAACATGACTGCCCAATGCCCAGCCAAGACAGGATTTCCCAGATCACCGAAACATCCGCCTGAAGAACACTGCAATAGTCGGGAAGACGGAGTTAGATGGTAATCCCCAGTCCTTCCGAGTAAATGCCTACCTGACCCCCTCGACGGTCTTTAAGGTATCTGTATAGATGACCATGGAGTCGGTGATTAAGGGCATATCTCCCGTCCATAGACTTATCGGCGGAATCAGACTGAAGAAGTTTCAGCCAAAAATGATATTTTGAAGGAATGTAGTCCGTCTTTCTGGGGCGATACAGTTTGTTCAGTATAGAAGGAAGGCCCGCACTTAGCGCTCACCACTGGCCCGTCTCGCAAAGGCGCGAAGTCGTGTTTGCTGCCAGCTGTTCGCTAAGAATATTCAAAGGGAGCAAGCCTAGAATCAAGTTTAGTTCGACTGGCGGAGTAGTTCCAAAAACCCCTGTTACGGCCAATACAGCTAGCCTTTGTACGATAGTGGCATTCCTTGATATAGAAGGTGCTTTCAACAACTTGAAACCTGTAGCTATCACGGATGCACTGTCAAATTTTCGTGGGGATGGAGCGCTCTGCAGATTAATAAACATGGTGTTTACATCTCCCGTTATCTCCATTAGTCTCGGCGCATCATCTGTACGTAGACTCGTGAACAGGGGTACTCCCCAGGGTGACATTATCTCTCCCATTCTTTGGAATTTGGCGATCAACGGACTGCTTTTAGACCTAGAAGGGCTGAGATGCACTGCTTATGCGGACGACATTGCTATTGCCATCTCGAGAAAGTTTTCCTGCGTCCTAAATGGTGGAGTGCATAAGGCCCTCTCTATACTAACGAGCTAGGTTAGTAAGGTTGGGGTTAAATTAAATCCGCTTAAAACGTAACTTGTTCTCTTTACTAGGAGATACAACCTTGTTTCATGCGGACCACCATTGGTGGAGGGCACAAGCCTTTTGCTCACTGATAAAGCCAATTTCCTTGGCCTCATCTTGGACAGGAAACTGTGCTGGAAGCAGAACATTCAGGAAGGGTTAAAAAGGCTACCGTTGCACTATGCTAGTGCAAGAAGGCTATAGGTAAGAACTGAGGCTTACAACCGAGGGTAGCATGCTGGCCCTATTTATTGGTTTCGCGTCCTATTCTGTTGCATGGTGGATGGTGGTGGATGGCACTTAGGATTGTAGTATACAGAAACCTGCTGGAGAAGGTCCAATCCATCACGGGGACTCTAAGGACTACAACGACCGCTACTTTGGGCACTTTGTTGAATCTGCTTCCCTTGAATATTTTCGCAGAGCAGATGGCGGCGATTACGACTGTTCGCCTCCGGTCAATTGGGCGCGTCAACCATAGGTCACTCGGCTGTATTGATCTGCCTTGATATTCCCAAAAAACTATAACTATAATTTCCCGAAATACTTGTTCAAAGTAGATTTACAAGCCTGATTCCCTCTAGGAATGATTGGCCCGAAAAGGCTTTTCAGCAAGCAGATGCTATTCGCATTTTTACTGGTGGTTCTAAGATTGACGAAGGAGTGAGCGCTGGCGTATACTCGGAGGAGTTAGATATAAGGTTGTTGTTCCGTCTTCCGAATTTCGATAGCGTTTTTTCAGGCGGAAGTTAAAGCCTTATCTGAAACTCTAGGCAGCATCAGATGAAGCAATGTCAATTCATGTCAATCGACCATCTGTTTTGCTAACGCTAAACAGAAATCATCTAAAAACTGTCGTAGGAGCCCAAATCGAACATTGCCTAATTGGGGAGCTTGCCAGGAGACTTCGTCTTCAAATAGTAATTTTTTGCACGAGCTATGGTGACGAGGAGGGGGAGGAAAGTACTTCTCATCTTCTGTGTACCTGTCCGGCCCTGGCGAATTTTACGAAGGACCTCCTCGGTTCCTACTTCTTCACCGATCTGGATGACCTGAAAGAGATAAATCTTGGTCGGCTTCATCGCTTCATTATGCGTTCTAGCTGGTTTAACGACTGAGTTGATCTCAGGTTGCTAAGTCTGGGGGTATCACACCGGACCCAGTGGTGGTCTAAGTGTGCTTAACAACCCTTTAAGCCTAACCTAACCTTCCCGAGCAGACTACAGTAGGCCGTTACTCTGAGTGCTGTCCACCACACACTGATACTGTACAATAATACGAGTATAGGACGCAAAACGGCTCATTAATATCCAATTTACCTATTTCGGTTGTAAGCCCCAGTTTTTACCTATGGTCCTCCTACACGACTAGAGTGCAATCGTAGCCTTTCTTACGCGTTCTTGTATATTAAGCTTCCACCTTCGCTTCCTGTCAAAGATAAGACCGGTCCTCTAAGGTAGGGGGATTCAACGGATCGATTGCATTGTACTGAAAAACACATGCTCCGTCTTATCCGGGTTAGTTTTAACGCCGCACCGATTTGCCCACTCCGTTAGAGTGGATAGAGCATTCTGCAGCACACCACTGAGGGTATCAGGAAACCTTCCCCTGACTGCGATGGCGATATTGTCTGCATAAGCAATGACTTTACACTCAATCTTATCCAAATCTAAAAGAGGTCTGTTGACCGCCAGATTCCAGAGAAGAGGAGACAATACGCCCCCAGGGGATTGAGAAATCTGCAATTCAACATCTCTTCTGGTTTCGCAGTGACTATACATAGAGCGATTTTTATCCTACTTTAATTGGATCCTACCTCCTGGGCGACCGGTAGCTCAGTGCGTAGAGACGTCAGTCTCATGTCTGATTACGAGTAATGTCGTTACGGGTTCCAAGTCCCGTCCAAAGCGTTCGTGGCCATAAATGTTTGTGTTGCCTTCCCCCTGTGGTGCGGGTCGTAATAATAAGCCACATTTCCCGACTTGTCACAGGTAGGCGGCTAAATAGGAGCAGGAGGTGCATGATGGCAACGTGCACCGTCCGAAACTGGTTTATGCCAACGAAACATCAGCTTAGCCACATGAGTTGACGCGCGGTTAGGGCGGGTCAATTGCATAGCGTCATTTATTGTATTTTCCTTCCATTCATCACTGCTATAAATTTCTTTCACTATACGAGTAAATCATATTAAAATCGGATCTTTTCAATATAATAACAGTTTCAAACAGCACTTATTCAAATAGAATAATCTCTAAGGAATCTTCACCTTTTATGCTCATTCAAACTTGCCCATTCATTCGACAAGAGCCATACAATCTTTTTCACCTGACGAAACGCGTGGCCCGCGCTCACTTCGTCCGAACGAAACAAGATTTACGAGGAATTCTTTAAGGATACTCTTTCTCCTCCGTTCGTCGGATTTGGACTCACTGTTCCATTGAACTCTAAAACTCTTGCACAACACATCCTTCAAGCTCAAGAGGGAGTGATTCAGTCGTTTTGAAGTTTTCGAAGCGAAAAGCCATCCCGAGCCCGACATTATGTTGAACAGGCCAAGGATCCCGACGGACCAATGCTCTTCATCTAAAGCGAGGCACGATGACGACGACGTCGACGAACAAAGTTTTCAAAAAGAATAAAGTCCGCCGGTTTCGTTCGCTGTTTATCCTTAAGAATTACCTCAGCATAAAATCCTTTTGAAAGATATTTTCAAAGATTCAAGTATTAGTTTGCTGAGTACTTTGGCTAGATGGCAATTATTTCACACTTATCCTGCCTCCACTATATTCGGCGATTTTTACCTAACATCATCTTTGAGCGAAACTTGCTCTGAATAATGAATCAATTGTCCTTTTGGGAATCCGGCGTGGAAAAAGTGTGTCTGCCTGCAGTTCCTCCTCGTTCCCTTACACTTATCCCGCTTTTCATATTAAAGAGTGCAAATAATTAAACGAAAAACTAGTGTGCTAATGTGCAGAAAATAGGTCTTCCATGTCGTCCTTTCTAGTTGGGCTAAGTGGCGTGGTTGAAGTGGGAGCACGAGGCCTGTGATGCGAGGGTAAAAACTAAGCGTTGTTGGTGAGCCTGATGATGATGATAATGGCGATGTGCCACCTTTCATTTTTATAATTGTTTTTTATGTATGGTCCTTGGGACAACGGATGGCTGAGTTGATGGCTTTTTCTAAAAGCATCATCGTAGCCAGTCATTCTCATATTTGTGACGCTACGATGCCTACCATAGCCGGGAAGGAGAACGAAGGCCAAAGAAAAAGAAACAGAAAATTGCAAAAGTGTAAGAGCATCCTAAATTCATTTTTCTTTGAGAGACCTAAGTCGTTGAAATTGCACAATGCATCCTTTCGGATGTTTGTAGGGTGTGTGTACCGGGTGCACTTTGATCATCCTTTTCAGTTTGCTCGCTCTCGACGTTTCATTCGGGGGAAGAATGCTCTTTTAATTGATTAAGTTGTGTCGCTATCAAGCACTCTACTAATTAGTGTCTATTGAAATTTACTTTTTTCCATTAAGTGTCTTTTAGGTTTTTATTAGATTTCGCCATCAGGACGAATGATGGACTTTTTAGTCGATGATAAATGGAATTAAGAAGAAATTGGGCATTAAAAGGCATTTATAATTGCAAAAATGTTTGATGTAGGGTAATTCAACTACCAATTTGTAATATGAGACGGTAATTCGATTCTTTCCGTAGCCAAAAATAGACATGCCAGATGAACTTCACATTAATGAGTTCAGCTAGCGTTTTGTGACGTTTGATTCGCTGAAAGTTCATATGGTGTTGCATAACGTTTTAATTTCAAAGAAGCGGTCCTAGGAACCATTGACATTCTAGAAATACTCGTAGTAAGCAAATAGAAAAATTTAGAGGATTAGCTTAGGTTAGGTTAAAGGGCTGCCATGATTATCCACAGCACACCTAGACCACATCTGGGTCCGTTGTGTTACCACACGGAATACAGAGTCCCCGACCAGCTTATACCTCGAACCAACCTGAGCACCCAATAAAACGTTGTAACTGACCAACCTCAACGTTTACCAAGTCCGCCAACTCGTTAAAATAGTAAGAGAATTAATCTCCTCAGACTTGCCAACCTGAGCATCCACAAAGAAGATGGAAGGTACTCTCCTCTTCCTCCTCATCACCACAACTTCTACAAATGTCGTTATACGGCAGCCTAAGCCTCCTGGCGTACTCTCCGATTGAACAATGCACAGTGATGACCCCAACGACAGCACCGATATGCTGTCTCCTAAACGACAGTTGACCAATTTTTTTGGAGAAAATTTCATAAAATTCGGTAATTGCTCCAGTGTCGTCCGAAAGGCGCACGTTCGTCTTTTTTGACCTGGGTCCCAGGTTCGAATCCTACTGAAGGCAGTAGTCTTTTCGATAAAAGGCGATTTTGTAATGGACGGTTTGGTGGGCATCCATAAATGGTCGTGGGGACGGAGCTTAAGGTAGCATAATGACCGTGAAGGTCGGGCCGTGCCATCTGGCCCCTTGGCCTTTGGTTTCGTGTCACCAACAGTTCACTACTCATCAGGTGCTGCCCTTGATCTGCCGGAGGAAGCAACACGACTAGACCAGAATATAGTTCATTACAGGGCAGCCTGCAAATTAATAGAAGCTGAGGACAGCGAGTGTGCTGCAAAAAAAACGAACTGGGCTCCTGAGCTAGCCGGCGACCATTGTAGAGGAGAAAAAAATAGCAATGAGAAAAGGAAATACTACGTCTCCCATCATCCAGATGATCAACAGGTTACAGAGAATCCTGAGGCCAGCAGAAGCGCAACACTGCATTCTTTGCCGTAATTCAGTCATAAACTTTGTCAGCTGCTGATCACATGAAAAATACAAAAATGCAATACCATGCAATCAAAAATTTTAAACTGACGTGATAAGATAGTCCTGGCAAACAGAATGATACCCATGGCTCTTACGCGCTTTGTCCGAAAACCGAAGAAGCTCCAAATGCCGGTAGTTCAAAACATTTATGGAGGCCTTAGGTACGTGTCTAAACCAAAAAAGACAAACACAACACCAGGAATGCCTTGTTGAACTTACTCTAGAAGGATAATCTGCTCTATAGGAAGGATGAAGGTCCTACAGAGGAAGGCACAGCGACTTGAAGGGAAAATACGTGGAGTTAAGATGGCTAAGTCCTAAGACTTAGAGCAAGTTGCCTTAATGCGCTTGTGTGGATACAAATCGGTGTAAAAACTCTCAAAAGGAACCCGATGAGGTCCTTCTTAGTCCTGTTCTGTACCAGAAATCGGCCCCACGTTGGGCGCTAAATTTGTAACGGACGGTTTAGTGAGCATCTGGAGATGCCTTTGGGGGTGAGGCCTAAGGTGGAATAATGACCGGGAATATCGGGCCGTGTCATCTGGCGAAGAAAAGGGCCCCTCAACGAGCTAAGCAGCGGCCTATGCTTGCTGTAGCTCAGTTGGGGAGACGTGGGCGGGGTTTTCGCAGCTCGTTGTCCCTGTCCTTTACGTATTAATAAAAAATCGTAGACCTGGGGAAGACAACACAAACAGGGGAGGCAGGGGAGCTGGAATGTAGTGCTTGTAAAAAATAAAAAAAAGCAAATTTAAAATTTTATTCGCGCATTTTGTGCAATTCGTATGCCCATCGTTGGTCCATGTTTGTCCAAGAAAAAGTTTCGTTTGCACACTCTTAGATAAAAAGTTATTAACAAAACAATTTTCCTGGGCTAAATTGCTAAAAACGCATTTTCAAATTTTCCACAGTTTTGCGCTATTTTACGCTATTTCGTTCGCCCATCGTTAACACAGGACTGCCCAAGCTTTACTTTCATTTTCCTACCCCGTTTTTTATTTTTTACAAGCATTTTGATGTGCTAATAAAAGAAAATTGGGCAAACGAAAGTAAAGGTTGGGCAATGCTGTGTTACCGATGGGCTACAAAATAGCGGGAAGTATCGCATAATTGCGAGATTTTTGAAAATTCGTTTTTTGCGTCCCAGAAAAATTGTTTCGTTAATAACTTTTTTTTCTAAGGGTGAGCAAACGAAATAGCGTGTAAAGGAAATAGCGTATAAAGCAGCAAACCATCTAAATTTGAATTTTCAGAGGTTCCTTTAAAAAAAATCGTTTGTTAGTAATTTTTTTTCTAAGGGTGAGCACACGAAAATTTTTCTTGGGCAACTAGCGTTTATTCCCTGTAGGTGAGGGACCTTTCGATGTAGCCTACCAGAGAGAGCAAAGCAGTAGGTCTGTGAAGTTGGCACCTCGAGATGGTTTATTCTTCATGCAAACTGAGTAAATCGTTTGCCTACGCGTATTATTAAATTTGTTTCCCCTGGAAATTTTCGCTGAGCAGATGCCTATTCTCCCCCGGGAAACCGGTTAGTGGACCTCGTCGATCGTAGGTCACTCGGCAGTACTGAGAACATTGACATTCCCGGAGTGACACACTACATCTTTCCAAGGCATCTGTTCGACAAGTCCTTTACAAGCCTGATCCCATCGAGGAATGTGGTAAAAAAAAAACGCTATTATAGGATTATGCTATTAGCCTTTTCACTGACGGCTCTAAGACTGAGGAAGGGGTTGGGGTGTATTCGGAGAAGTTGAATATTGGTTTGTAAAGTAGCGTTTTTAAGGCGAAGGTAGTAGCAAGTTCCGAGGGGCTAGTCTGGCTTGCGCATAATATTATGTCTTCTAGGGATAGAGTCAACCGGCAATTAACTCTCTCATAGTGATGGGAAGTTTTTTCGACATATTTCTGTGCTAGATACTGGGCCACCATTTTTTAGTTGGGAACTGTAAATTTTAAAATAATAATTGTAAAAAAACTGTAAAGCTGATGAACTGGCTCTGACGGGTACGGTAAACGAGATCAGAGAGCGTTGGCGTAGAACAGGGATGCCTCTAGCAGCTCGTAAATGGATTACTCAAAATGTGGCTTATGATAGAGCCAGCGCCAGATGAAGTAGTGCCATCTGCATATCATGCAACTAGGCAGATATGACCTAAGCTGGATCCCAGCCGATCTTACGGGATGCTGGTGCTGAGCAGAATGAGCAGAAGGCTGCTTAATATGGGAGAAGGATAGAAGACCCCGACTGCCGCACAATGATTATTGTAGGAGCTGCGAGGACGAGAAAGAGGAAGAAATCTTCCATGCACTTGCCTGTAAAAAATCATTAAAGTCGGATCAGTGGTTTCGAAGGCTGAAAGTTCCCGTCTCAAAATTCCCATACAAAATTTGTTAGTCTATTAATTCATACTTAGATTTGCATAGACACCAGGGTGAAGCACAATATACCTTCGGGTTGTGGTACTTGGTGGCCCTTCGGGCCAACTGCTGCTGTCCGTCACGAGATATTCTCTGGATAGTCGGGCGGACTGACTGATTTCACAAGGTTCTGTTATTTTCTACAAACTCCTAAAAATTTATGTGAGTGTATCTGGGTGTGTTGAATAGGGCTATATCTACAATAAACTAATGGCCCAAAAATTTCATAATTTGTTCTTTTTCGTAATTAGCTGTGTTGGGATGCAATCCAATTTGACCCAGATAAGTCAAGTAGTTCTTAATAACGCGACCCTATAAATTTGATTCTAACAAATCCATCAAGTCTGCAAGCTTTCCAAATATATGGGTAATGGCAGTAGTGAAACATTTGGCTTGTCACCCTCCCCGTTGTTATAGGGTAAAGATTTTTGAGGAGATCTCTGTAGTAAAAAAGGTATCCAAAACATTTGTTATCGGCTCCAAACCCAGTTGTTCATCTGTCGCATTGCCTTGGAAGGTGCAGAGCAAAAGCCAACGATGTTAAGATAGATTATCTGAATTTGTCATATTGAATAGTAATTTACCAACTCTAACTTAACCCAATATCCCATTTTCTATTATCCCATCCTCCTCATTTCCCCAATACTTGTATCAAACACTCCGACTGGAATCAGTAAATCATCAATTCCTCTCCCAACAGATCACTAACTCACGCAATCAAGCATGTCCTTAGACATACCGAGACGACATCATCACAAGCTCCAGCTGCTCCAACCACATTCGTCATTTACATTTGTAACTGATGCCAATAAAAGTGATTTTCCGCCATTCAGAATCCTTGTGAATTTCTCGTTGAACATTTCCGCAGAATGTGTCGCTGAGGGCAGTAACCAATATCCTGTTCTCGTCATCGATTACGATCGCATACTCGCTCTCTCATTCCCATAACGACGACACCAGGATCCAGGACTCAGGACAATCCTGCCGTTACCACGCGCCTCATTGTGCCATCTAAACCGCATTTCACCACCACCGGCTTACGCTATAAATCTTTTTACGAGCCAATTTGTGGGCTTCTGGTCGAATGTAATAAAATGCCATTCTCGTGATGCATTATTTAATACAACACCGCAATTCCGCAAATATATTCGACCTATGTGTGGTCGATAGCTGGCGTTGTAGTGTCTATGGAAGTTTCGTGCCCTATGGATGGTTTGTCTATACGAGGCTTGATTTGAGCCACAGCGTATCGCAATTTCAATCCCGGGAGCAACGTTCATCCGTGGCGAAGGAGCACAGATTGTCCGTTTTAATGAAATCATTGTGCAACGTGCCAAAGCGGTCAGAACGCGGCACAATATAATATCACAAGCCCACACACACCACCCTCAATACACACAAAAACACCCCGAATCCCACCCGCAACCCTGTATCGGTGAAATAGTTTTATTTGGATCAGAATAAAAATGTGCTGACACGAGAAAAAAATGGTTTTATTCTGGGATTTACAACAAAAGGACGAAATCCATCCTGTCAACTTGTCATTGTCACAAATGGTCTTGGTAAAGTCATGTAAAAAGTTCATTGTAATGAAAGTTAGGGATATTTATCATATATATACTCGTATACGAGTGTACTAGAACGTAGGCTCATGCTGAAATGTGCCGGAGCTCTTGATCAATTTAAATGAGTCATTACAATCAGACAATACGTACATAGCTACAAAGCAACTGCCTTAACAAGGACTCGGGCCGGTCGACAAAAAGAGCCTTTGTTCGTTCGTCGTCGACAATGAGGTCATGCTGGAATGGAAGTTAAGAGGCTTTCAATATTACGACATTATGGTTCCGTTTTGTGGGTTAGTGGGCTACCAGCTAGTCGACCGCGTCGGAATCTATTATGCTGAAGTCCCCACCATTGGCGAAAAGTCTAATAAATAATTATTGCAGAGAATTGTGGGTGAAGTACGTAATTCAAATTATGAAACTTGTTTCATGAATTTTTTTTATAATTTTGGCACCCATTACTTTAAAAAATTATTATTCGAAATTTTAAATCATTTGAAATTAGTTCGGATAGAGCGTCCTCAAGTAGTTATAGTGAAAAATGAAGTCTTCAAACACTAGGGCTCTAGGCCAGTAAAAAAAATGTTATTATTAAAAATTAGGGAAAGATCTGAAAATAATTTTAATCCTTTCTGTATGAATACATGGAAACTGAGTATGCACGGTCGTAGAAGGTGGGCTTAAGTTTTGGTGGGCCGAGAAATTTGAGCCCTTTTTATACTCTAGATGAAATCTGAGAGTATTATAAGTTTGCCACAAAGTTTGTAACGCTAAGAAATAAGGCTCGCAGAAAAAAATGAATGATACAGAAGTTCATATTATCACTCGAATATCTCAAAACCGGATGTCCGTCTGTCCGTCTGTCCGTCTGTCCGTCTGTCCGTCTGTCCGTCCGTCCGTCCGTGACCTCTCTAGCTCGAGAACGCGTTGAGCTATGAAGTTCAAATTTTGCACACGTTATTTTTGACAAAAAATGAAGGCTAAGTTCGTGAACGGGCTAAACCGCTCCACCCCTTCTACCCCCTCCCATACAAAATGACACATTTTTGATAATTTACAATAATCAGATTTTCTCAGAAACTATAAAACATATTGCTTTGAAACTTTTAATATATCACTTTTACGATAATTGTAACCTACATTATAAAACTTATTGTAATCCTCACCCTCCTTCTACCCCCTCCCATACAAACTGCACTATTTCATGAAATACGTTAAGCCAATTTACTCAGTACGTATACAATTTATCGGGCTGAAATTTTGTACTTAACACTTAATTAACAATATCAGTTAGATTCAAAAAAATTAATCGATTACCCTTACTCCGTCTACCCCCTCCCATACAAAATGACACATTTTTGATAATTTACAATAATCAGATTTTCTCAGAAACTATAAAACATATTGCTTTGAAATTTTGAATATATCACTTTTATGATAATTGTAACCTACATTATAAAATTTATTGTAATCCTCACCCTCCTTCTACCCCCTCCCATACAAACTGCACTATTTCATGAAATACGTTAAGCCTATTTACTCAGTACGTATACAATTTATCGGGCTGAAATTTTGTACTTAACACTTAATTAACAATATCAGTTAGATTCAAAAAAAAATAGTCGATTACCCTTACTCCGTCTACCCCCTCCTATACAATATGACACATTTTACCAACGTTGCTCTCTAGCTTGGGATCAACAAAGTCTTAACGATGCATCCGAGATTGCAACCAAAATTATTTATTGGCTTTAACCAGGTTCAAATTCATCTAGAGTATTGCATGATTGGGGTTTACCCCAATCGTAGTTCTTTTATGTTTTAAGTATCATATTATCCTTATAACTCGTAAACGGTGCCTCTGGTCGAAAAAACTTGCATGAGCGTTGATTTCTGCGTTCGATGCACTGCTCAAAGTTGGAATTCGGTTCAGTAGCGTAGTAAAATTCGATAGTCAAAAAACGACAATTTTCGATGCTTCGGAGAAAATCACATTTTATCACTTTTCAAGCTAACAAATCTTTGCAACGCATGCTCCAAATGGAAAAGCTGATTTGTCCAAGTTGAGAATAATAATAGAGCAGAAAACTCGGATTTATTAACAATTTATTAACTCAAACAATATATCAAAAATCAAAGCTACCCTGATTGAAGAAACCAGTGTTTTAACAATTTGACTGACCAAAGTATTTAACCTTTGCAAAATCAACAACTTTTTATTCCCTAGACTTTTAGTATAGGGTATATTGTTTTTGTCACGACGGAAATATGTAACACCTTAAAGGAGGCTTCGGAAGTATAGCAATGTGTATATATAAATGATCAGGGTCACCTCCTGATTCGATTAAGCAATGTCTGTCTGTCTGTCTGTCTGTCTTTCTGTCTGTCTGTCTGTCTGTCTGTCTGTCTGTCTGTCCGTCTGTCTGTCTGTCTGTCCGTCTGTCTGCCCGTTCGCACGATAACTTTCGATAGACTGAAGCTAGAGCCTTGAAATTTTGGTCAAATGTTGGCAGTGTAATCTAGTTGGTTGGTATTGAAAATGGGTATGATCAGGTTAAGAGAAAGCCAGCTCCCCTACATATGTCAAATACTTAAATGTATCTATAACTCCCTATTAAATAAACATGGAAAGCTCTAGGTTTTTTTTATATTGCTCGTGAGGGTAGTCTTATACACTTCTGAGCAAATAAAATCGATCACTTGAAAACTAACGGTAATTTTCATTAAAGAACCCTGTACTACCCTACTTTTCAGGTTTTTTGTCTATAACTCTTGAACCAATTGACATAGACACCTAATTTTTGGCATGTAACACTGAGATGAGAAGTTGCTTAAGCTCCGGTAAGTTGGGGATAATCAGATCAAAGAAACGCCTACCTCCACTACAAATTTAAAAAAAATAAATATCCCTTTCATTACGATAACTTTCGACAGAATGACACTAGCAAGTTTAAAATTTGGTAGAATGTTGTTCATAAGATCTACTTGGTTATTGTTGAAAATGGGCAAGATCCAACCCATGGAACCCCTACCTCCCCTACAAATGAAACTTCCAATAAGCGATAACTTTTGATGGAATGAAGCCAGCAACTTGAAATTTTGGTCAAATGTTTAAAATAAGATTGAGTTAGTTGGTATTAAAGGTAGGCCAGATCCCTCTCCAGGGAATCCCTACTTTCCCTACAAATGGAACTTAAAATAAGCGATAACTTACGATAAAATAAAGCTCGCGATTTGAAATTTTGGGTACATGTTTGTAGTAGGATTCAGCTGGCTGAAAATGAAAATACGTAAAATCCGACCAACCAACCCCCAACTTCCCCTACAAATGAATCTTCAAATAAGCGATAACTTTTGATAGAATGAAGCTAGAGATTTGCTTAAATGTTCATAGCATGATCTAATTGGTTGGTGGCAATAATGGGCAAGATCTGACCCAAGGAACTCCTACCTACCCTACAAATGAAACTTCAATTAGGCGATAACTTTCGATGAAATGAGGCTAATGACTTGAAAAACTCGACAAATATTTGTAGAATTGGTTAGTTAATTGATGTTGAGAATGGTCAACATCCTCCTGAATGAGTGCCAACCTCCCCCATAAACTGGTCATATAGGAAATACATTTTTAATGTAAATGGTCGTTGCCAATTGGTACTTTTGGTATCACCACTAGGTTTGTACAAGTCTAGGGTATATACGCTTCGGACTCCTGGTTATTTAATAAAAACGCAATAACTCAAAAACTATACCCGGTAGTATATTCTATATTAGTAAAGACTGAATCGCAGAATATTCTACCCTAAAAATTGAAAATAGCCCGTAGAAATCAGATAAACTGCTTATTACTCGTATATATGGCCTTGAAAAACAAAATAAAACAAGTGTGAACAAATGAATTCTTTTAATTAAAGGGCTGTACATGACTAGAAATTTAAAAATTAGTATTTTATAATGTTAACACAAATTGTTTACAACAATATAGAAAGTTTTTATTTTTATTAAAATTAATGTAAAATAATATGAAGGTGAAAACTCGAGAAAAATAAGTTAAAACAGTAGAATGTTGATTGTGCGCTCCATTTTTTCCTTATTTTTTCGAGCTATATATAGGTACAGTAAACAAAGCACCTGATTTCTACGGCCTATTGCGTTTCTGTTAAAAAAAAGTCGTTGATTTTGCAAATGTTAAATTACTTTGGTCAGGTCAGTAAAATTGTTATAGCACTGGTTGCATTAATTAGGGTAGTTTCGATTTTTGATGTATTGTTTGAGGTAGTATTGTTGAAAACTTCGAGTTTTCTATTTTTTCCCCACCACCACGGACCCAGCCACCATGTTGAAAATGCCTTATTTTTTGGCTTGTCCAGTTTCTTTTTAGTATCTCCTAAATTTATCTTACAAAAAACCTTGCAGAACTTAATCAAAGTAGTGTAATTCATCTACAATTTGAGACTAAAATAAAACTTCAAGCTGTTATGCTTACCGAGATAGTGCTTTAGGGCATTTTTGAATTTTTGCTCAAAACTACTCTAAAAATGGTCTGAATTGAAAAATATTGGCCACATTAAGCTTACAATCAAATTATTCTGAACTCTGACAAATCAGCTTTTTCATTTGGAGCATCCGTTGCAAAGATCTGTGAGCTTGAAAAAGGATAAAGTGTGGTTTTTCTCCGAAGCCTCGAAAATTGTCGCTTTTTGACTATCGAATTTTACTCCGCTACTGAACCGAAGTTCAACTTTGAGCAGCGCATCGAACGCAGAATTCAACGCTCATGCAAGTTTTTTCGAAACACCTCAGGCCATGCTGAGACGGGTCGTCTCAAATTCGCCTCGTAATCGGCTCGTCTGTAATTTAAACTCCACTCTAAAAGCAAATGATCCATTCATTTGCTTGTGGAGTGGAGTTCGCACACGGGTCGTTTATAGGTCGTCACGTAAGCGAATCGATTTGCTTAGGAAGTGGAATTCGAATCGCAGACGAGCTGATACCAAAAGCACCAATTGGCAACGACCATTTGCATGAAAAGTGAGTTTCCTATATGACCAGTTTATAGGGGAGGTTGGCACTCATTCAGGAGGATGTTGACCATTTTCAAAATCAATTAACCCATTCTACAAATATTTGTCGAGTTTTTCAAGTCATTAGCTTCATTTTATCGAAAGTTATCGCTTAGTTGTTTCATTTGTAGGGCAGCTAGGAGTTCCTTGGGTCAGACCTTGCCCATCATTGCCACCAACAAATTAGATAATGCTATGAACATTTAAGCAAAATATCTAATCTCTAGCTTCATTTTATCGAAAGTTATCGCTTATTTGAAGTTTAATTTGTAGGGAAAGTAGGGGTTTCATTGGTCAGATTTTACGAATTTTCAATATAAGCCGACTGGATCTTACTACAAATATTTGACCAAAATTCCAAGTCATTTGCTTAATTTTGTCGAAAGATACCTCTTATTTTAAGGTTCATTTGTAGGGGAGGTAGGGGTTCCTTGGGTCGGATCTGGCCCATCTTTAATACCAACAAACCGAATTTCACTTCAAACATTCGACCCAAATTTCAACTTGCTGGCTTCATTCTATCAAAAGTTATCGCTTATTTGAAGTTTCATTTGTAGGGGAGGTAGAGGTTTCTCGAATCGGGTCTTGCCTATTTTCAATACCAAATAACTAGATCTCATTACCAATATTCTACCAAATTTCCAACTCTCTAGCATCATTCTGCCGAAAGTTATCGTAATTAAAAGCATAATTAATTTTTTGAAATTTGTAGGGGAAGTACGCGTTTCTTTGATCTAATTAAGCCCATCTCATACATACTCAAGCTGCTTCTTGCCTCGGGGTTACATGCCAAAAATCAGGTGTCTACGTCAATTGGTTCAAGAGTTATAGACAAAAAACCTGAAAAGTAGGGTAGCACGGGGATCTTTGTAAGAAAAGTACCGTTAGTTTTCAACTGATCGATTTTGTTCTTCCTGGAGAATATGACATTACCTTTACGAACAGAGCTAGAGCCTTTCATGTTTATTTAATCGGGAATTATGGATACATTTAATTATTTTACATATGCAGAAGAGGTAGGCGTTCTCTTGGCTTGATCATACGCATTTTTAATACCAACCAACTACAATAGATCATACTGCCAACATTTAACCAAAATTTCAAAGCTCTAGCTTAATTCTATCGAAAGTTATCGTGCGAACGGACAAACAGACAGGCGGACAGACAGACAGACAGTAAGACAGACAGATAGACAGACAGACAGACATGGCTTAATCGAATCAGGAGGTGACCCTCATCATTTATATATGTATGTAAATACATTGCTCTACCTCCGGAGCCTCCTTTAAGGTGTTACATATTTTCGTCGTGACAAAAACAATATACCCTATACTAGTCTAGGGTATAAAAACAAAAGGAATAGGCTCGAAACTTAGGGGAAGTACCAGATCCAATTAGCGCGAATGCGCCGTTTTGTAACCACAAACCTCTGCAAAATCGGTTATAAGAAGATGGTTGGACTAACAGGGGATGCAATGATGCTTAGATCCAAACGGAGGAGTTCAGGAAGTATAGCAGCTCCTCAATCTTCACCCCCGACACATTCCCCAGCTTAACAAGAAAGGCCTCACTCATTGCTCAATGTCTGGTCCTAGCCGGGGATTCGCAGAGGAAGTGGGTGAGGGTTTCTTTCTCATCCCTATTCCCGCAGCTGCGGCAATGCAGATTATAAAGGATGCCAAGCCTTATTGCATGTTGTCCGATAGGCCAATGTCCTGTAATGACCGCCGTGAGTCTGTTGACATCTCTACGGAACTTGGTCAATAGCTCAGATGTTTTCCTTCTGTCATAGAAGGGCCATATTTGCCTTGATACGGCGCAGTGAAGCAGATTCCACCATTTGGAATCCGTAACGTTGAGGTAATGAGAGGAGATCTTACTGTTAACAGTCCTTAGCCGAAGCAAACAGATTCCACATAAGAGCTTTCTAGGGCGGCCCCCTCCTGGCTAGCTCGTCCGCTTTTTCGTTGCCCTCAATGTCTCTATTACCAGGCACCCAGAGCAGGGTAATATTGAGTCGTCTGCCAAGGCGAGTTAACTCTTCCCCACACCGCTCGATCAGTTTGAAGAAAGCACTCACCGAGTTCAGTGCCTTGGTAGCGGCCTGGCTGACTGAGTAAATGGCGATATTCTTGTTATCTGGTATATCTCCGAGAGTGAGACACGCCTTCATAATTTCGAGAGTTTTCGCCTGGAAAATGCTGGCAGAGTCCGGGAGGCGATAGCTCTCCGAGATATTGAGTGCTTCAGAAAAGATCCCTACACCGACCCCGCAGTCAACTTTCGACCCGTCGGTGAAAATCGTGATTTCAAAGCCTTTCACCACCTCGCAATTGCATTGCGCGAGTAACTGATTAACTTTTTTTTTGCAAATAAATGTGCTACGAATTATATTTCTTACTTTTAATCGTGTCAAATTCCTTTATCAATGATTTCCTTCTTCCAAATCTACTACCCACTCGAGCTGAAGATGACCTGCCGGCCCTGACACTGATATCTTTCTGTTTGTAACGCGAGTGTGTCAGAAAGCGACACCTTAAGGTGCGTTTCGCTAGACACCACTCCGCGTCGATCGCAGGCGACCATGAAAAAGATACACACAAATAGTGCTTCGTAGTCTATGGGTTAATCGCTAATCACGAACAATGTGCGACGATCGTATGCCTAGCAAAGTACACCTTTATATATCCCACCATTCACTAACAATTGCGGAGCTAACTATCCTGCGCACATCAAACTTTTTACTGACTTAGGGGTTTTTTCTGTGAGGTGTATTGGATGATTTACACGAACATTCCTTAAGCCGCCATAGACGATCCGGAATTCCTCTCCGGAAAAAACTGATCAGGGCTGGCTGGGGGCGACCGGTAGTGCAGTGTGTTGAGGCATCAGTCTCATGTTTGACTACCGGCGTTTCGGGTTCGAATCCCGTCCACGACGACGTTCGTGGTCATCGATGTGAAGGAGGTGCATGCTGACAACTGCATTCTCCGAAACCAATTTATGCCGACGAAACGTCAACACATGGTACAGTTGACGCGCTATGCCCGACAAGGGGCTATTGGGAGATAGACGACCGAATTTCTTCTCCGGAAAAACTGATCAGGCCTTGCCTTGAGGTATTCCGTATTATGTATGTAGAAATTTTGGCCGGTTTAGGCGGCCGGATTGGCCTTTCAGGTGGCCGGATGCAAAATCTGATCAGGCCTGCCCTTCACCACAGACGTTCCGGAATTCCTCGTCGGATAAACTGTGCTGAAGGCCAGGCTTGATCAGAATTTGCAACCGGCCGTTTGAAACGACATTCCTGCCGCCTCACGACCGCTTGAACTCAAGGCCAGGCCTGATCAGTTTTCTCGGAGGGAATCCCGGAACGTCTGTGGTGAAGACCAGGCCTAATCAGATTTTGCATCCAGCCACCTGCAACGTCAATCCGACCGCTTGAAGGCCGCCTGAACCGGCCAAATTTCCACAAAGAAGAATGCCCGATTACAACATTTTGGCGTTAAACAAGACTCCATTGGAAATTTATAATAGCACCTCAACATCCCATACTAATTGCAACCACATTCAGAACAAAAACTTCAAACCAATACTACGAATCAGCGCCACTAAGTTATCTTAACAAGTTTGAGAAAGTTGGCAAGGCGGAACGAGTTGAGAAGAACAAATTTCACTAGTTTCCCTGTTTGAATTTCCACGACTTCCCGAAATTCGACTACAATCTGGTGCTAGCGCTTTACTTAATGCTGACTACAAGGATTCATTTTGCAACAACTTGTACACAAGTTTATCAGGCAACCTTAATTAGAGGGAGCCTTTCATCGGCCCCCACGCTTCTTTCATTTTTACCAGGACGCTCGTGAACTCAGTTCCTGGTAAACTTCATCGGTTAAATAGACGCCCGGCCAAAGGCTACGGAAAGGCTATTCCTACTCTCATGTGGCAGAGAGCTTACTTTAATCCACCTCCACGAACGATAACTTTTGATCCACTTAATTCAAGAGGTGGATAGTCTGGTTGGTTGCTAATTTGCGCAATTCACATGGTCGCTACGTCCAAGGGCGATAGTTGCAATAGTTTCGGCTTGGTGGTTGATGCGGATGAACTGCACCACCACCCACACCCACCCACCTGATTTCTGTCTCGTGGTTGTTGTCGAATGCTAAAAGAGCTGCAAACGGTAGCTGCCGGCCGTAGCCATGAACCATATCCGAGCATGATGGATCAACCGATTTCATTAGAGTTGCATAATTCAATTTCAATCATGAAACTGATGCCCCAACGTTAATTTAGTCCAATGTTGTCTCTTCGTGTAATGTCAGGCGATGAAGGGGAGCACAGAGGCTTCATCATCCCCCGGGAATGGTGGTGGATAATGGCAGCGGAGGAACAGCCATGGACCGTTTTGCATTATTCAATGGACTCCTGCGGCTTCGTGGAGCTCGCATAAATGCAAAAGAATTGTGTGCGAATATGTGACCCAATTTTGAAATCAATTGCTTTTAAATCTGCTGGCTGAAGCTACTGAAGGGTTCAAAGGCCCTGCGGAATGGCAACTACAATGGCATCCTACTCGTATATGCATCGCTGCATTTTCAATACCTGATTCGCTATGCAAACTGAAATTACGTACTTTTAACGTTATGCATAGTTAGATAGTGGCGCGGCTTTTCCAAGTTCTGAAGTCGGGGTTGGTTTTTCTCTGTGGGTTTCAGCATTCGACGCATTTCGGAAGCGACCGTTTGCCGTTGGATATGGAACAAGGATTAAATAGTTACAATTGAAAATGGGGCTCTGCTAATTCGTCGGCTAGAAAGTTTATCTATTGATTTTATAAGAGCATTTCATTGGAAGTTGATTAATCGAGATGGTGCAATTCATACTTTCACTTTGTCGATGATAGTAAATGGGATTTACGATACAAATCGATGAAAGTAGGTCTTTGAGATAAAATGGTGAGTTGTCTTTAGAAGAATTTAATTGTAATAGATGCGCATTTAAAGGAAAAATGACGTGTGGAAGTTCTCGAGTCGGAGACTTTGATTTTTTTCTTTAAATATTATGCAAAGTAGACAGCGACCCATGAATGGGCTCTGGGTGCTACGGTTAGGTTAGGTACAAGGGTTGTTGTATGAGATACAACACAGGTGAACCGCATTAGCGTCCGTTATGATACCAAACAGCGACTCCTCACTATACGATCCTACTCATTGAACCAGCCGGAGCTGATAATGAATCGGTGTAGTTTACCAACATCAGTATTAGCCAGATCATTCAGCTCAGTGGGATCCAAGAAACTTCTTACTCTTTCTTGTCAGAGCAGGACAGGAAAAGAGGAGATGGAAAATACACTCGTCATCTACATCATCTCCTTAAAAATCATTGAAGGGGAGGCGGACTCTCCTTGCATGCTCCCCTGGTATGGAATGCCCAGTGATGACTCCCACCAAAGCTCTGCTGCGTATTAAGCGACAAAAGTTTAGCGAGGCGCTTAGGATCCAATTTGGGCCATTGTGGCTTTGTTGAAAGGCCTGTGTTGCCATTTGGCCATCTTGAGTTAGTCATGCTGATCGCTTCGGATTTATGAGCTAGTTTACAAGCAGCGATAGGTATATCGATGGTTCGATGAATTTGTGCAGTCTCACCTGTTGCACCCTGCTTAGCGAGCTCATCTGCCCTATAGTTACCACCAAAACCGCTATGACTAGGAATCCAGCATAACAAAATATTAAAGAAGTCACTTTTCACCGTCAGCGCTGAGCGATATTTTGCCACGGTCTTTTATGTAGTCAGACCTGGCTCGAGGGATCTAATTACCGCTTGGCTATAGCTGAGGATTGTTATATCTTTAGCTGCCACCACATGACTACCAAGCCAAGTTAAGGCTTCGGTAATGTACCATTGATTGCGTGATGGTATCAGACTGGCGAATTTCTTCTCAAGCATGTACTCGGGAGTGGTGTAGCCAGTTGTTGCGGGAACATCAATCAAACTTGCTCAGAATGTCACCAAGTCCTAAACTTGAAAGCCGTAATCGTGGTCACCCAAAATGTCCAATGGCAGCAGATTAAGCAGCATGCTCAGTGCTACGGAAGGAATTGTTCGTTCACAAGTAGCAATGCTGGCCAGTCTTTGCACCTTTCCCAGCAAAATACGATTAGCCTCTATACTCGAAGCACTCCACCAAACGACTACCCCAATCATAAGTACGGGACGTAAAACAGCTACATTGAGCCAATGTTGTACTCTTGGTTATAGCTCCCAGTTTTTACCTGTAGCTCTCTTACAGGAGTAGCTAGCGACAGTAGCTTTATTAAACCTCTCCTGCAAATTCAGTTGGCACGATAATTTCCAGAATAAGCTCCCAGGCTCTGGATCTTACCTTCGAAATTTAAATGCAACGAACTTTTCCGAAAAGAAAAAGGTCCCTTGACGAATCACCGTGGATTTTGAAAACACAAAGACCATGCTGGAGTTCAGCTCCTACTCAGATGCGTTGAATGTGGTTTTTTTAAGCGATGCAGATGGTAGCCTTCTCTTTGGACAAGTGAAAGAGGGTGAATCGCAAACATGTTTCCAACTTTCCAAACGTGACTGAGGCACAACCTATGACTTTGATCTTGAAGTCCGAGTGGCGCAACGGTTAGGAAGGTCGCCTTCTGTGCACTTGGTCTCGGTTCGAATCCTATTGAAAGCAGTACTCTTTTCAATCACCCCTTGAGTAAAAATCAACTCTCTCTGCATAGACCTGCTACAACTGTTCCTTTTGATGAAAATTTAGTGAATGTCAAATCATTGAAGGGTATCATCAACGAATTCATCAGGAGGTTTGTGGTGATATCCTTAAGGAAAGGTCTAAAGAGCGAGTTGTGACTAACGGTACCACGCACCTATTCGATTGTCCATTTCGGTTTCATTGAATAAATAAAAAAAAACACTAACCTCACGTTGTTCACCGAATACTATCAAGCTCATCGATTATTTGCCACACTAAATTGTTACTGACGTAGGATAAAAAAAGCCATGAGCCTTAAGGTAGCTTACAAAAACCTTAAAGTAGATTACGTTAGCTTGGGGGTACAATCACTCAAAATTTTCAACGGCGCAGGATAAAAAAAAAGCTTGTGAAGTCCAGCGTAGTGTGCGACGTGATAAAAAAGAGTATGCAAATTCTTTACCTCGGCAGAACAAACCGCAAGAAGCAACAACTTAAACACCGTAAACGGTATCATCAAGGAGTTTGAAGTTTGTCGTAACTCATATCAACTTCCGGTGAAGAGCAGTGACGAAAAGCTACTTATGTCAGATGGGTGATGGCCGTAAATTCAACAACTTTCGTTTTGCTTTTGCTCCGAATAAGAAAACGGCACGCCCTGTCTAGATCCTAGGTGTATTAAGTGGTTCACTGATGGGTCTAAAACAGAACAGTGTGTTGGTGCAGGTGTCTCTGGACCCAACACCAGGACTCCTATCGCAAAGGGAGTCTCGCTCAGCGGATCCACGCCATTGAGGTATGCGCCAAGGTATACTTGGAAACAGAACTTTGCGGTGCTCACATTGCTGTGTACTCAGGCAGCCAAGCAGCTATAAAGCTCATATGAGGTCTCTTCAAAACTCCAACTATTGGCAACCAAAAAACAGAGTCTTCTTTTGTTGGGGGCCAGGCCACCAGGGCAATGAAAGGAACGAGGCTGCGGATGAGCTTGTTGTTGTTGCTAATTGCCTTGACCCCTCCAGAGGCATGGGCGCGTCAACATCTCTAGCATTTCTATGCCTTGTTGAGTTTGACGTAACATATCCACTTTTCGGAAGTGCAGTTGCTAGCATGCACCTCCTATCTGCGCCGTCTTCATACTGACAAGCTCGGAGCACTGCGAGAGTTCTACTAGTACTCACAGGCAGTTCTTTGATCGCGCCAAGCTGCGGAACAAAGAGTGGTGTGCACTATTGCGTCATCACTACCGGAATAACCTTCCAGGGTTACCTCAATCAAAGGAGCTGATAATGCCTTTCATTCACTCCGTCTAAAGGCGCGTTCTTTTGCAGCTCTCAAGGCCAAGGGTAGTTATCCCAAGCTTTTGTGCAAGAAACGATGTATCTGACCCATACAAGGTAAAAGCATGTATTTGACATGAAATGGACTTTGTTTCAGATAAAGTTTGGATTTTAAGTGGTGGCATAATTCCACTCTTTGAAAAATGTTAAAAACAAACTTCATTCTATTACATCAAGAGCAAGAATTGAAGCTATCAAATGCATGTGAGATAGAAGAAACTAATTGATTCCGAGTAGTTTCCTGATATTTCGACAAAAATTACTTTTCTAATTGGAACAAAACTAATTGAGGTGAAACGAGGTGAAAACAGAGCGGAACGAACGAACTTCTTCTAGCACCACTAGTAGCGTCCTAAATAAATGCTTTACTTGTGCGCTATCCAGGTCAGAATTTGCCCTCGACACATTACTGGGTTAAGCGCTAGCCCATATAGGGTAGCATTGTTGTTGTATTGCGTGTTATTTCACTAACCTGTAGATGTTATGAAACGCAAAAGAACGAGCCTAAAGTTGCATTCAAGAGTTAGATTAGAAAAAGAGCTTCCATCATAGATCACAGCCAGGCCCGGCTCTGGGCATTTGAAAAGGGTGTCATTATGTAGGGGCGCGATATCTGCAATCTGATTACACTGATCCCACATTGGGCGCTTAATATTTTAGGGCTTTTTCGACCATTTTTCGACTATGTTTTAGTATTAATTGTCACTGATGTGAAAAACCTTAAAATCGTTGTTGACGCGCTACGCCCTACAAGGGATTAATTGTAGGGCGTAGCGCGTCAACAGCTGCATCAGACATCAGTACCGGTTTGTAAATGGTTTCACCTATTTGGGTTCTGTTGGTAATAAATACAAACCTTAGTGGTCTGAGGCTGAAAAACCTTCTCAGTTAGTGACAAGTTTGACGCGCCATGAGTAGTTCGCTCTGTTATCAGTGAAGAAAGGCTGGGTAAAAGAAGGCGTCCATTTCAGACCCGCTTGTGTTACAAAAAATTGTTGTCCACGCGTCCGCCTGTTTGCAGTATATGAATGAAATATTTACCTAACAGAATCGAAAAAAAATCTAGGCATCGAAGAAGCGATTCTCGTCCCTGCAACTGACACAGGTGCTTCTTCGCGGCGGTTGGGGCACTACGCGCTCCCACTCCTTCTTGTATTAGCCGCACATTTTGGCTAACCCATGAAGCACAAATGTGAACTCATTGGAAGCAAAATGGATTACCGTGACCGGAGTCCATAGGAATATATACAGATGACGCCAAAGGTGCCAAAGGGGTATGTGTTGGTATATATTATGACAAGCTAAATATATGCCACTCCTCACACCTTTCAGATCACTGTAGTGCTCAAGCGGGGGTTGCGGCAATCGCTGTCGCTCTAAAATGGCTCGAACGATATGTCATATCAGCCAACGATATTATTAGGCGCCTTTTTTCGTACAGAGCAGACAAGGTTAAGCGACGAAAAAACGATCCAGAGCAATTTAACGGAGTAAGTTTTTGTCTTTACTGGGAGTGTGTCTTGGTTTAGTTAGAATTTAAATGTTAACTCGAATTTCAAGAGATAGAGAAAACTTAAATCGTTAGTACGAACAAATTTCCTTTAGGCAGCAAAATTATTTTGTATGTTTACTATTCCAAATAATTACACAAAACGGACATTTTACTGAGAGGAAATGAATTTTATGTGCTTCCCAAACTGTAACTGTCCAAAAACTTCCACCTCCTGCGCCGCCTACATTTCAAATGTGAAAATATTTAACAGAGTAGAAATCCTGCACTAACGTTTTATCGAGAGCAACTCAGATCAAATTCTTAGTGTAATTGTGTGGTCGTAACCTGCTCTGCTCTATATGGATCTTGAAAAAACGCGCCTATTATCTTCACGGACAGTATCTCTGCGATAAGGTCCCTGCAATCCTTCCAATCCTTTCATCGAAGACTGTGGAGAAATATCGATCCGCCTTTCTGGGGTTGGGGCATCATATTAACATCACTCTGTGCTGGATTCAGGGGCATAGAGACTTTGTAGAGAACTGAAAAACAGAGTTGGCCCGAAGGGAGATACTTGTGTAATCCCCCAGGATCACCACAGCATTGGAATGCCCATGGCTGCCTGTGAACTTGTACTCAAGCTCGTGACGAGTAGGATGACTGACGCTGGATGGGAAGGTGGTGACACTTGTGGGAGAGTTTGGGCCCTGCCCATACGACTTGACTTTTGTCGATGGATAGACGAAACACTGGCAATGTGGGGGGTTATCACCGGCCATTGCCTTATTGAAGATCATGCCAGAAGGCTTCGGCTCCCCTATAACGACTTATGTCGTAGCTGCGAGGACGAAGGAATCATTTCATATTTGTTTTGCGACTGTCCCGCAAATAGAAGAAGGGTACATCTTGGTGAATTCTTCGATGGAAATCTAGGAGAATTGGCGGATATAGAGCTCAGCCGGTTCCATTGATTCATTAAAAGTTCCGGCTGGTTTTAAGTAGTATATACCAGGGACAAGACACTCCCTTGTGGTAACGGACCCACCTTCGGATTTAAGTGTGCCGTGTGCCCCACTGCAGCCCGTATAACCTAATCTGGACAGCGGCATCTAACACAGGACTTCAAGGTGAGAGTACAGTAGGTAAAATCCTATTCTACAAGAAAAGGGGACACCGATGGGATAAGGGTTAAAAGGAAAAAAATACTAGAGCCTGTAAAACCCTGTGTGCGTGAAGCACAAATATTAGGACCAAAACTCGAAATTTATCAAATGACGTCCAATCTGGGACTGAAATCAACCTTAACGGACCCACCCACGCTATACTATATACTGTTTCACGCACACAGAGCCTATAATGAACCAGATTTTGGGGCGTGACCGGTACGTTTAATTCGAAATATTTTTCGTAACAATATTTGTTTTGGTTTTTCCAAAATAAATGTATTATTGTAGTTAAAAATTTGTTTTAAATTCTAAATTTAGCGGTCGCGCACAGTATAAGTTGCGGTCTCCACAATCCTCTGTTTCACACACACAGGTGGATAGTGGACAGTTGGAATTTTGACAGGAGGGGACTGGCGTTTTGAAGTCAGGAGTCGAGTTTTGAAGGGAATCCGAAGCGGGCGTGTTTTGAACAGCGCGGCGATTTGTGCCGGCCCCGTATATATTTATTTTGTTCTCGTATTTATAACGTCTACGATTGAAGGTTCCCGTTATTTAGTTCTAGTTTTGAGAAATGAGAATGGTTCAATCGTTGAGGAAGGCAACGTGCGCAAGTGCACTTTGTGGAAACGGAATTCTACCGAAAGAACAGGAAAAAGAACAGCTATAAGTTGCCCCTGAATTAAATGTATACATAAATGTAATCTGAATGTTTGTGTGAGGGAGCATTAGTGGATGTCGTTTGAACGTAGTATAACTGTGTGAATGTGTGTAATGTGCGAGTAACCGGTTTCTATTTGTATTTGTTACTTTGATAAATGGCGGAGAATGTGGTGTGAGTGATTGAATTTTTGGATTTATTTATTTATGTATTAATTTATTTATTTAATTGTTTTGTGTTGTAACTGTCAACGAGCGATAGGCAAAACAATTTTTTTTTTCAGATAAGGGTGCTACTGTAGGTACAACAAAGTTTGTAACTATTAGCTATAAGTATAAGTATAAATTTTCGAATTAATTAAGAAGTGGATCCATATACAATATTTATCTGCATTATGAGTGGTGACGTGTTAATTGCCTTGACCCCTCTAGAGGCATGGGCGCGTCAACATCTCTAGCATTTTTATGCCTTTGTTGGCGTTTCGATAGCACATCTACTTTTTCGGAAGTGCAGTTGCTAGCATGCACCTCCTATCCGCGCCGTCTTTATACTGGCAAGCTCGGAGCACTGTGAGAGTTATATTAGTACCCACAGGCAGTTTTTGATCGCGCCGAGATTTGAACTCCAAACTCTAGAATAGTATCGTAGAGTGGTGACCGAACGACCACGGCCACCGAGCGCGAAATGTTTGAGCAGTGGGAGCGGAAATCGATTAAGGGTATCGTCTGGTTGTATTTGCGAACTTTGTCTATTTGCCAAAATATACGAAAACATTGCTACATTCCCTGTCGCCAGTGGGCTAGAACAGCCGAGGGTCCAATAAGACCTGGAGATCAGATGCGTGGGTGAGGGCAGCTGAGCCGTCCGACAATTATTCCCTCCTTATCGCCCTTTTTTTCTCCCCATTTTTTTCTGTCCATTTGTTTAGGTCGTCGTCCCAGGCCTACGAATTTTAGTAATATGTAAAGGACAGTGACAACGAGCTGCGAAAACCCCGCCCACGTTTCCCGGACTGAGCTACAGCAAGCATAGGCTGCTACTTAGCTCGTTGTGGGGCCCATTTCTTCGCAGATGCACGACCCGACCTTCACGGTTAATATGCTACCTTAGGCTCAGTCCCCACGGGCATCTTTTGATGCCCAATAATCCGTACATTACAGGACTTACAGACACCGTCCATTTTTTTTTCTTAATACAAATCCCATTAATTTACCCTTTCCTTTCCCAGACCTATTCCATCAACCGGCTGCGCTTATGTTGTTTTTCCTTCAATTGTTTTTACTTCTTGGGCAACAACAGTTTCGACATGGATATCCTTTGGAATTACGGGTGTCAGCAGTGCACTTTCAACGGTTTCGTGATGTGCCTTTGCCCTGCTTATCTTGTTTAGATCTAGGAACAAGATAGATAACTTGTTTACAAGGAATAAATCTGTGCTCTTACACCAAAAGTTATTTTTGTAGAATTTTCTTTAGAACTTTGGAAGGGAAGAGCTAGATAAACCGGCCTGGAGTCCAAAGCGTATATACCCTAGACTTGTACAGACCTAATGGTGCTACCAAAAGTACCAATTGGCAACGGCCATTTGCATTAAAAGTGAGTTTCCTATATGGCCAGTTTATAGGGGAGGTCGGCACTGATTCAGGAGGATGTTCACCATTCTCAAAATCAATTAACTAACTCATTCTACAAATATTTGTCGAATTTTCCAAGTCGCTAGCTTCATTCAATCTAAAGTTTTTGCTTATTTGAAGTCTCACTTGTAGGGGTAGGTTTCTTTTGTCGGAGCTTGCGCATTTTTAATAACAACCAACTAGATACCAGTATAAACATTTGAACAAAATTTCAAGTCATTAGCTTCATTTTATCGAAAGTTATCGTAGTTCAAGGAATATTTAATTTTTTGAAATTTGTAGGGGAGGCAGGCTTTCCTTTGATCTGATTACGCCCATCTTACCAAAACTAAGGCAACTTCTCATCTGAAGGCTATATGCCAAAAATCAGGTGTCTACGTCAATTGGTTCAAGAGTTATAGATAACAAACCTGAAAAGTAGGGTAGCACGGGTCTCTTTGTAAGAAAAGCACCGTTAGTTTCCAACTGATCGATTTTAGGAGAATATAAACTGACCTTTTGGGGCTATCTACCAAAGCTAGAGCCTTTTACGTTTATTTAATCGTAAGTTACAAATATATTTAATTATTTTACATATGTAGGGGAGGTAGGAGTTCTCTTGGCCGGATCATGTCGATTTTCAATACCAACCAACAAGATCATACTGCCAACATTTGACCAAAATTTCAAGGTTTTAGCTTCATTCTATCGAAGGTTATCGTGCGAATGGACAGACAGACGGACAGACAGTCAGACAGACAGACGTGGTTAAATCGAATCAGGAGTTGACCCTGATCATTTATATATATACATTACTATACCTCCGGAGCCTCCTTTAAGGTGTTACATATTTTCGTCGTGACAAAAACAATATACCCTATACTATAAGTATAGGGTATAAAAACAAACCTTAACAACTGGAGACATTTCGAAGTGGGCCATCTTATGTTTGTAGACCGCCTTGAGGTCGCCTGAACCGGCCAAATTTCGACACGCAATCCGGAAGGCCAGGCCTGATCAGTTTTTCCGGAAAGGAATTCCGGATCGTCTATGGCGGTCTTTATATGCATTTTTACGGACTATGCTAAATGTCAAAAGCGATTTTCTATTAGTTGAACAGGGCGCCTGTATCCTGACAATGTAGCGATTCAGCAAATTATCAAAATTTCCAACACAAAAACGGAGTGTGACGCGTACATGTCCTCGACAAAAGACAAAATGATAAAACCTGACGAGCTGAATTCCTCGTCACATGCCATCATCATCATCATGGCGCGCCTGACATCGGGTCCTGGCCGCCTGGATCATCGTCCTCCAATTAGCATCGAGCTAATAGCGTCCTCCAATTTTGGAAGCCCAGTAGTTGTTCGGCGTCCTTATCTACTGAGTCTTTCCAATGAACTCTCGGTCTTCTTCGCAGCATTGCTCCGTCGACGCGTCGTCCACTGACTATTTTCTTAGTCATCGTCCATTGTATATATCCTGCCCACTGTAAACGTTGTAGGTTGACAATTCTCGAAACTTCCAGCTCATCGTACAGTTCGTACAGCTCATGGTTGTTCCGAATGGGCCTTCCATTAATGGCTTCGAAAATTCTCCGAAGGACCTTTCGTTCAAATGTGTTTTTCATGTTTTCGGAGGCTTGAGTTAGAGTCTAGGTTTCACAGCCGTAGCAAAACACAGGTTGTATGATGGTGTTGTACATGTTAATTGCCTTGACCTCTCCAGGGGCATGGGCGCGTCAAAACCCCTAGCATTTCTATGCCTTGTTGACGTTTCGATAGTACATTTACTTTTCGGAAGTGCAGTTGCTAGCATGCAGCTCCTTTCGGCGCGGTCTTTATACTGATAAGCTCGGAGCACTGTGAGAGTTCTATTAGTACCCACAGGCAGTTTTTGATCGCGCCGAGATTTGAATATACGGAGCTTAGTATTTCGGTACACATGCTTTGTTTTCATTATTGGGAGGCGACCGAGAAGAAAGTCTTATTTGCTTGCTGTATCCGTCACTTGATTTCGGCAGTTTCATTGGCGTCCTTTGACAGGTTACTACTCTGCTATATGAAGTCATCTAAGAATTCGGCGCTGAGGGCCATGATGTTGATGTTTGCTTGTTCTCGCGTCCTTTTTCTTTATTTCCTCAATACTTTTGTTTTGTCCTGGTTGAAGCGTAGTCCAACTTCTTTTGCAGCCGTGTCAAGTTATTTAGAAATTCTTCTGCGGCGGTCAGGTTTCGGGACATAATGTTGATTTCGTCAGCGTACGCTATAAACTGCGCCGACTCGAAGAAGAATGTGCCGCTGTGGTAGGCATTCATTGCCCGGATCGCGTGTTTAACTGCCAGGTTGAAGTGCGTCGACGCCAGTCCTTGGACTTGCTTCAGTCGGATACGTGTTTCAAAGAGATCAGTCATCCTTAATAGACCCGTTCAACCAGATTTTAGCAGTGCAGCTGGAATCTCGTCTGCACCCGGCGCTTTATTTGGTTTGAGTGACGTTTGTACGTTTGTTTGGTGTTTCTATTAGCTAGGTTATCATTAATGTTCAGCAACTGTTCATCAATGAATTTTCGTTCCTTATGGCTAACTATTCTATTTGATATTCGCCGTAGCTCGTCATATTTTTTCTCTTAGCTCTAGTTGGACGTTGGATACATTGTCTGTAAGCTTCGTTCAATTTATTTTTGGTATTATTCGTCGTCAGTCATTGCGCCGGGCTTCAAGTCCCACTACCTTCTCTGCGGCCTCGTTGATAGAACTTTTTAGTACTTCCCAAAACTTGTGTATACCTATGTTGTGTAGCATAGGCAGGGCCGTCGAGAGAAAATCCGGGCCCGGTACTCAACTTTTGTAGGGGCTCATATAGACCGGTAGCTCAATGAAGAAAAAAAGATCAAAGCGTGCGTTTTTCTTTCTTTTTTGTTGCAGGGGCCCATATATGGCAACCGGTAGCTCAGTGCGTCAGAGCAGAGTGGTAGGGTGGTATGAAAGGGCAAGGAGCAAAAAAAAAGCTCAGTGCGAAGATAGGTGTTTTTTTTTTTACTTTTTTTTTCAATTTTTCAAATGTTCGGGCCTCCGAGAAAAACACGGGCCCGGGGCGTTTCGCCCCTTCCCCTCTCGTCGGCTCTGAGCATAGGTGCCAGTTTTTCCTTAAAGGCGGCTGCTCTTCGGCATGTTCTTTTTCATCCATCACGTTTGAAGCCCATCTCTTGCATATGAGGACGTGGTCAAACTAGTTGACGGTGTGTGTATCCGGAGATTTCCATGTTTCAGTATGAATGCGTCGGTGCGGAAAGCATGTTGAGCTTACGGCAAGATTCCTACTGCATGCGAAGTTGATTAGTCGTTGATAGTTGTCATTGCATTTCTCGTGAAGACTGTGTCCTCCTGTGGTTCTCCGATGTCAACTTTCGTTACCAAACATCTCCCAGCAGTATTTTGATGTCGTTTGGTGGACGTCAATCAAACAATGTTTCCAGGCGGTCATAAAACTCGTCTTTCACAGATTTTTCCTTCACTTCAGTGCACGTTGATGAGCCAGAGGTTGAAAAATCGAGTCTTAATGCATTGATGGTTTTGAAGTACAATAATGTGCGGTTTGAGCTGATTGTTCACGATGAACGCAACTTCAAACTCCTTGTGTCCAGATGGTGTACCGCTTTTGTGTGCGATTTCTTGTCGTTGATCTCGCTGCCAAGCCAATTTGTTTACTGGACTGCAGTGATGCTCACTTTGTATTTCTCGACCTGTTGTAGGAGGGCCTTCTCGGTCCCCGGTCTGTTCAGAGAGCGTACATTCCAGGATCAAAAAGAATAATCAGCAAAATATTTGCGTGATCGTCGTTGTTGGACCGTCCAATCTGATGCTTTTTTTTTTCAGGTTTCTTGACATGGAGTAGTTTTTACAAGGATGGGTTGTCGACCCATCGCTAAACCCTATTGAGGGGTGGCCTCGTTGATATCTGCTTCAGGTAGTTCAAAGCGTGCCAGAGTTCACACAACTATGTTGCAGGTCTGACTGCGTGATTCATGCCATCCTTATGACCTGATGCTACTCAGGCATCCAGGCTACATCTATTATTCCCTCCTCTATTCACAACTAGGGTTTGGGACAGGCTTCGGTGGAGTCATACGCAATGAAACCTGGAAATTTATTATAATTTTATTATAATCTCCAAGTTTCTTCTTTACGAAATTGAAACACACTCTCCAGCTGTGTCCATTACAATCTTAAACCGACGCGAGCCCATTATATCGTGTAATATATTGTAATAACGTAGATACGCGTACACATCCTGAAAACTTACTTGTAGCTCACATACATATGTATGACATTCAGTTTCCATTACAATGTGCAGCAAATCGCTAAATTATACGAATGAAGACTCGTGTCGCCAGGACTTCAGATTTGCATATTTCCAATCTGTTTTTATTTCGTACTAGCACCACTTTAAAAAAAAATTTGTTCCTGCAAAGAAATTCTTATTATTTATGAGTCTATGGAGAGTCAAGCTCAGACATTGTCCTAGCCCACAACACTCCTCGGCAGAACAACATAAAATTTCACCGCATTATTGCACCTTTTATAGGTGTCGCGCGTACACCATCCAACAAACTAAAAAAAAAACTAGAAAAATCTTCCGCCGCGTATTTTTGCATCCTAATGTCCTCGTTGCGGCTGCGAAAACGTACGTAATTGTATCTTTTTTCATGTCTTCCTCTATAGTCGTCATCGTCAAGATACTAAATTCAGATTTCTTCCCATTTTTCTTTTTCATTTTTATTGTTCGTGCTTCACCACAACTCAACGTACATACAGGAAAAAAAGTACGCTGTTGTTGCATCTTGCCTTGTTGCTGTTGCCAATTCTTTGCATTCATGATCATGATGGGGCAATATGCAATTATTGTGCGACAATACACTCGACGACTCTAACTGCAAGTATTTTCTTGAGATGCAATTTTTGAGAGAGAAAAAAGCCCACGCTTTAAGATTTCTTAGCGACATCATCGTATCCACTTGGAGCTTGGAGCCGATGAGGGTCGCAGGGGTCCACTTCTATAGTAGGTAGGCAGATGAATGTATCTGTCAGGTGAATTGAATCATATCGGCCATGGATGGCTGTTGAAAGGAAAGTTGAAAATTGGAATGCATTGTTGAGTTGAGTGGCCGGGGGATTTTTTCAAGAAGCTTACGAGCATTGAATCTCAATGGGACGAGGAAGCTTGTGAATTGATAATGAAGCAGTCGTTTGTTGGTTCCTTATTTGGAAGATGACGAACGGTTTGTTTTCTTTCTCTTTTTTTCGGTGCAAATATGAATGGCCGTAAAGTGGGACGGATTTGGAAGATACGAATAATTCAGCGCCCAATGTGGGGTGTGGGTAAATTATTGCGATTACAATAACAGAAAATGTCGTAACGGTCTCAAATCCTCTAATTTAAGATCGTTCATGCTACTGTTGGGTGTACAACTTTGCTTCCGCCGTTTTCTCTTGGAATTAAAAGCTATTATGTAATTGTCAATAGTCCTCCGCGTGGGCGCCCCCTGGTAACGGCAGTGTATCAAATCGCTGACGGCCAATGTCTTAGCGATAAGACAGTTTGGAAAAGGCAGATAGCTGTAGCCTGAATGGCTGACGAACACCTAAGCGTCTCAGGTCTAGTAGGATGGATTGACTTGCGTAGTTGGACCTGCTACATAGTTGTGTGAACTCCAGCACGTTTATTAAACCATCTGAAGCAGCTATCTCCGAGGCCATCCCCTGAATGGGGTTAAGCGACGTGCTGACAACTCGTCCTTGTAAAAACCACTCCATGTCAAGAAACCTGGAACAAAAGCCTCGGATTGGACGGATCAACAACGACGACCACGCAAACGAATAAAGGATTATTCTTTCGGATCCTGGAATGTACGCTCCCTGAACAAACCGGGGGCCGAGAAGGCCCTCCTTCAACAGGTCGAAAAGTACAAACTGAGCATTACTGCAGTCCAGGAAACAAATTGGCTTGGCAGCGAGATTAATGACAAGAAATCGCACACAATTTTTACAAGTGGCAAACCATCGGGCCGCAAGGAGTTTGGAGTAGCATTTATAGTGAACAATCACCTCAAACCGCATATTACTGACTTCAAACCCATAAATGAACGGCTGTGTGCGATTCGCATCAAGACTCGATTCTTCAATCTCTGGCTCATCAATGTGCATGCCCCCACTGAAGTTAAAGAAGACGCAGTAAAAGACGAGTTCTACGCCCGCCTTGAAACTCTCTTCGACTCACTTCCAACAAACGACGTCAAATTGCTGCTGGGAGACTTTAACGCGAAAGTCGGGAATGAAAGTTGGCATCGGGGGACCTCTGGAGGCCACAGCCTCCATGAAGAATGTAACGATAACGGCCAGCGACTTATCGACTTCGCCTGCAGCAGGAATCTAGTCGTAAGCTCTACGTGTTTCCCGCATCGACGCATTCACAAGCAGACCTGGAAGTCTCCAGACGCACATACCGTCAACCAAATTGACCACGTCCTCATTTGCAGGAGATGGGCGTCTAGTGTGATGGATGTCCGCTCCTATCGAGGAGCAAACTGCGACTCAGATCATCACTTGGTGAAGACGACCTACAGATGTAGAATTTCCTCAGTGCACCAGTCAAGAATCAGCCCTCCCAAAATCTTTGCGGTTGATAAGCTCTTGAGTGATGCTACAGCGGTGGCGTATACTACCGCCCTTGAGGAAAAACTATCACCTATGCTACACAACATCAGCAACACAGGCGTCCATGGGTTCTGGGAAGAGCTCAAGGGTACCATCAAGGATGTCGCAGAGAAGGTCGTGGGATATAAAGCCCGGCGAGCGCGAAATGACTGGTTCGACGAAGAATGCAAAAATTCACTTGACGCGAAAAACGAGGCCTACAGACAATGGATTCAACGAGGAACCAGAGCCAGAAGAGAAAAATATGACGAGCTACGGCGAATATCGAATAGAATAATTAGACGTAAGAAACGTAAATACTTTGACGAGCAGTTGCTGAACATAAACGAAAACTTAGCTAATAGGAACACCAGACAAGCGTACAAACTAGTAAATACAATTAAGAACGGCTACCAACCCAGGACTAGCCTTTGTAAGGACAAGGATGGAAACATCATCAGCGACACCGATGGTATTAACAAACGATGGGCCTCTTATTTTGAAGAGCTTCTAAACCGACCATCTAACATCCCCACACAGGAAGCTCTCGACGATATTGTTGATTTAGGCCCACCCATTCAACCCCCGACAGTAGAGGAAGTTGATCTCGCGTTGCGGTCACTAAAACGAAATAAAGCGCCGGGCGCTGACGAGATTCCAGCTGAACTACTAAGATTCGGTGGAACGAGTCTAGTTGATGCCATACATCAATTACTCCTACGAGTATGGGAGAACGAGGAGATCCCAGACGATTGGCGCAGAAGCATCATCTGTCCAATTCATAAAAAGGGAGATAAACTGCGGTGTGAGAATTACAGGGGCATCTCACTAGTTTGTACGTCCTATAAAATTTTGACGAAAATTCTGGAAAATAGAATAAAACCGTACGCAGAACGAGTCATTGGCGAATATCAAAGCGGTTTCAGACCTGGTCGCTCCACAACCGATCAGCTCTTCTCAGTCAAACTGATACTCCAGAGGTGCTGGGAATACAACGTAAACGTATACCAAATCTTTGTCGACTTCAAGCAGGCATACGACAGTATCGATCGTGGAGTACTGTACAACACCATGCTGCAATTTGGTATACCAGCAAAATTAGTGCGACTGACAAAGATGACGATGACCAACTCCGTCTCACAAGTCAGGATCCAGAATAGACTTACTGATCTATTTGAAACACGCACTGGTTTGAAACAGGGCGATGGACTGGCTCCGACGCTCTTCAACCTAGCACTGGAATACACTATTCGGGCCATGCATTTGGACAACAGCAAGACGCTACTCATCAAGTCGACACAATTAGCAGCGTACGCCGACGACATCAACATCATGTCCCGAAGATTGGCTGACGCAGAAGAACTTCTGCATACGCTCGATACCGCTGCAAAGGAAGTTGGATTACGTATTAACGAGGGTAAAACTAAAATAATGATGCAATCGGTGACAAGGACACCTGCACAACCAAGCATCAATGTGGGGGACCTCAACATCGAGTTCGTGAACAACTTCATTTACCTGGGTTGCAACCTGTCAAGGGACGCCAACGAAACTGACGAAATCAAGCGACGGATACAGTTAGCTAATAAGACTTTTTTCTCGGTTCTCCCCATAATGAAATCGAAACATGTGCACAGAAACACGAAGCTCCGCGTGTACAAAACCATTATACGACCAGTGCTATGCTATGGCTGCGAAGCATGGACCCTAGCTCAAGCCTCCGATGGGCAGGGCATGTACAAAGAATGGACGATGATCGCATGCCTAAGAGAGTAATGAATGCGGAACGAGTCGACGGAGCGAGACTGCGAGGACGACCGAGATCTCGTTGGGAGAGCTCAGTAGGTGTGGACGCCGCGCAGCTGCTGGGCTCCCAAAATTGGAGGACGCGGTCACGTGACCGAGATAATTGGAGGACAATGATCCAGGCGGCCAAGGCCCGACGTCGGGCTGTCGCGCCACGATGATGATGATGATGTAATTGTCAAAAAGTACTTACAGATGTATTATTCAAAGTACTGTCCATCGCTAGCGACCACTTTCGCCCATCTCTCCGGCAATTTTCGGACTCCATCTCGGAAAAAGGAGGCGTCTTTCGACGCGATCTATGATTGGATTCATTTTTCGACTTCCTCGTACGAACGAAAATTCTGATCAGCCAGGCCGTGCGCCATGGAACGAAACAGATGGTAGTCGGAAGGAGCGATGTTTGGGAAGTACGGCGGATGGGGCAAGATTTCCCATTTCAGGGTTTCCAAGTATGTCTTGACCACTTTTGCGACGTGGCCCGAGGATTGTCATGCTGGAGGGTGACTTTGTCGTGTCTCTCTTAATACTGTGTTCGTTTTTCCTTTAATGCTCGACTTAAACGCATCAATTGCGTTCGGTACCGATCTCCTGTGATAGTTTCATTCGGTTTCAGTAGCTCGTAGTATATCACACCGAGCTGGTCCCACCAAATGCAAAGCATAAGTGGTGCTGTGAATATTCGGTTTTGCCGTCGAGGTTGAGGCATGTTCGGGCATTCCCCATGACTTTCTGGGATTATCGTAACGAATCCAATTCCAAATTTTTTTTTTTTTAAGTTTATGCTAAGGCTTAGGGGATACCTTTTGATGCGAGAGCACAGCCTTGGCGGGAAGGAAATTAGGGTAGTGGGGCTAGGATGGATTGAGTTTGAATGAGGTACCGGTTTACGTTTCGTTTAAATTTTTGCAGGTCATAACTGCAGGGGAAAACAAAAGATGGTAGGTTATTCCACATTCGTGTTGTTCTGGATACAAATGAATCATAGAATTTAACGGTACGACTACTACTGAGTTCAAGAAAATGAGGATGGGCACGGCAGGCTAGCCGGGTGTTACGCGAAAGAAGAGCAAGCTCAGGAATAAGACTGAATATTTCGGCAGAACAACGGCGGTTGTAATAGCGATAAAAAAGTGATAAACAACCGACATTTCGCCGGTGTTCAAGCGGCTCTATATGAGAAGTTATGGATTCATCGCCAATAAGCTTGAAGGCTTTCCGTTGAACTTTGTCTAATGCGGATAGGGCAGTGCGACCTGCGCCTGCATATATGTGGGAATTATATTCCAGTCTCGGTCTTATGTGGACCTTATAAATTTGTGCTAAATCAGATGGTGTAAAGTATTTTTTACAGCGATTCATGAAACCCAGACAATTCATTGCATTTTTTGCTATGTTGAAGATGTGGTCAGACCAATTTATTTTAGTTTACTAGATATGTTTATACCGAGTACGTTCAATGTGGGTGAATCAGTAACGCTGACACCATCGACAAGAATGGGTTGGGCGGTAGATGGGGCACGGCGTTTATTGGAAATAAGACAACATTGAGTTTTGTTGGCATTAAACTTTACTCGATTCGCTTCCCCCCATGCAATAATTGAGATATCTCTATTTAGTGAGTCAAACATGCGATCTCGGTTGGAAGATGTAGCATTTTGGCAGGAGTCAGCTGCAGAGTTAAAAGTATAAATAGAATCAAGAGTGCTGTCGTCAGCCAAACTGTGAATTGGGTTTGATGTCACACTTAAAAGATCATTGATGAACAGAAGAAAAAGCGTTGATGATAGGACGGTACCTTGAGGGACGTTGGTGGTCTGGCAATTCGATTTAACTCCATCAAGGACGACTCGAAGCGAACGGCCGTGGAGGAAACTTTCAATCCATATAACTAATTTTGGGTCTAGACCAAAAGCCTAGAGTTTAGCTAAAAGAGCCGGATGCCAAACTCTGTCAAAAGCTTTCGAAATATCGAGGGCAATGATTTTAGCTTCACCAAATTGATGAATACATCGATTCCATCTTTCGATGAGATATGTCATTAAATCCCCGGTTGAGCGCGAGGAACGGAAACCGTATTTTCGATCGCTGATGAGATGGTGTGAATCAAGATAGCTCAAAAGTTGGTTGTTGATAAGGGTTTCAAAGACTTTTGACAGGACCGAAGTCAATACTATTGGTCGATAGTTAGAGGGATCACATGCTTCACCTTTTTTGGGGATTGGTTGGACATGAGTCAGTTTCCATGTTGATGGAAATACTCCTGTCGAGTAGGATAGGTAGAATAGTTTTCGAAGAGGTCTCGCTAATGAGGAAGCGCAATGTCTGAGTACTAAAGGGGAGATGCCATCAGGTCCAGCCGATTTTGATACATCGAGCTTTGAGAGTACTTTGAACACTTCCCTAGTGCGGAAATGTAAAGGCATCTGGTGTGAATCGCATAAGGGTGTAGCTGGTGGATTTTGCGTAGTGGGCAGTAGCCAAGAATTTGCACCGAAGATTTCAGCAAACAAATTGGCATTTTCTAGGGATTCAATATATATTTTCCATCATGTACAAGTGGTGGAATGGAAGAACAGCTGAAGTTATTCTTCACAGCTTTAACAAGGGACCAGAAGCCTTTGCTACCTTTTCGCTCAACGAAAACTTTTTGTCTGATTTTACTATCGAACTGAAATTTGCATGAGTTTCGCGCAGAGTTGTAGACCTCTCTCAGCTCGACACAAGGGCGTTGTCTGTATGTACGGTACGCCGCTTCTTTTCTCCTAATAGCCTCTTTGCACTCTCTGTTAAACCAAGAGGTGGTAGTTGGTTTGATGTTCTTAAAGCTGTGCGGGACGAAGCAGTACATCCCGTACCAGATGATATTTATGATTGATTCGCTTATATAGTCGACGTTCTTCGTGGAGAAGCAGTCGGCCCAGTTCAATTCACTGAAATATTGATTGAAAGCGACCCAATCCCCTTTATTATAATGCCATAATAGTCTTTTGGTGGGAGATAGGCCTTTGACATTCAGGGAGCAAGTATTGAAGCGGGTCGATATCAGTTTGTGATCGGAACTTCCCAAAGGAGATGAAACCAATACTGAGTATTTATCGGGATGTGAGATGATAAACAAGTCCAATAGGTTGGCGTCTTGGCCTTCGATATCAGGTATTCTGGTTGCGGAATCTACTAATTGGTGTAGGTTGTATGATTCACAAAATAACTCAACCAGTCTTCCTGCTGGGCTTGTTGACGAAGAGTACTTAAGCCATTCAGTATTGTGAACATTGAAATCGCCTGCCAAGGCGATTTCTGATGAAGGGAACTTCTCTAACAACTCGTCGATAGTGCTGGAAAGCATATCGAAGTAGTGTTCCGTATCGGAATCAGAAGTCCCAGGGCTCCGATATAGAAAACACAAGAATATAATGTGTTTTTTTTTTTTAAATTGAATCTAATCCAGGTGTAGGTGAATTCTGAGTTAGATAAAGTGAACTGGGGGCTGATGGTTGAATAGGCTACATTATTTCTAATGTAGATTGCAATTCCCCTCTGGGGTGAGAAGACAGGCAAGAAGCGATATCCCGGGACGTAATACTGGCTTATGTCGGAATCGCTAGAAACTTTCGTTTCGCTTAAAGCCATAACTGCTGGATTATGCAACATCAGATGAGCTTGCACCGCAGTATGATTCGCGCTTATTCCACGAATATTGAAGAAATCAAAATTCCATCCGATTCTGCCTTTGAAGCAGTTGTTCGCATGCAAATAATCGCCGTTCAATATCTCTTGGTTTTAAATCGTACGGAACCTAATTTCCTTGTTTCAGCTAATTCTTCTTGCGTTTGGCACGAATCTTCATCAAAATCCAAACACCTTTTACTAATGCGGGGATGTCGATACGTTCACAGACGTCCAGACTCACTTTGTGACTATATTGAACTACGTATTATGACCAGCCCTCACCGATGCAGCCGTCTGTGGGAAAACGGCTCAAGCAAAGTTGTACACTATTTGTCCTAACCCCTAGTGGAGCATAGCGCGTCAACTATTGACATACGAGTCAGTTGACGCTTCGTTAGCAAAAACTGGTTTCGTACGATGCATGTTCCTAGCTTGTACCTCCTGCGCATTTAGTCGCATACCTGCAACAAATCGGGGAAGGCTTATTATTACGCCCCACACCGCAGGGGAGGGAGGACAACACAAGCATCTATGGCCACGACGGGATTCAAACCCGTAGCTAACCGGTAGCATGATACATCAGACTGACATGACGCCCCAATGCGCCGAGCTTCCCCTATTTTTTTTCAAGTGGAGACAACAAACACAAGGATGTAATTGTCGTTTTTATTTCCATAGTAAAAAAAGATGAATTTTGGAGAAGATCTTTAAGTCTCTTTTTTTAGTAGACGTGGAAAAAATTTATGTAAAACTACACCCCTCCTCCCTCTCTCTCCCCTATTCTTCCACAATCTATAAACTGCTCTTCGCCGCGCCGCAGGTTAGTTGTAGAATTGTTTGAGGTTAACTTGCTTAAACTTTTTATTCAAAAAAAAAGCCCCACAAAAAGAGGTCAGGGGTCGTTAAATGTGGAGAACGTGGTGGTCATTCAATTTCTGAACTTCCCGATATTATGCGTTCTCCAAAAATTCTCTTGGAAGTTCCATTGTAGCATCAGCAGTATGGCAAGTAGCTCCTTCGTGCTGAAACAACATTCCTGAGGCTGGGCGATTTTCGACTGCAAGTCGTACAAAAATTTGAAACAGGACATGATAACCTTCTCCGGTGACTGTCGCACGCAAAGAACAAGTACAGGCCAATAATTTCTCAGTACGTTATTTCGCACCAAACTGTATACTTAACGGGGTGCAATTCTGTCTGGTGTATAACCCTTCAATATTCGGTATTCCAAATCCTGCAACTGTGGCTATTCACAAAACTGTCTAGTTGGAAGTGAAACGCATCGGAATTAGACAATTGGTCGTTTTCCAAATAAAACTGGATAATGCTGTACGTCTATGAATTTTTCCATGATAAATTTCCTCAACGGATAGAAAAAAATTATATACAAATAATAAGTAGCTATTTGAGCCCATTCGTGACTTATACACCATTTTGGCGTGTATATATCGTATAAACTTCGGTGTCGTATTAACCGAAGTGATGTCGTTAATACACTGATAAGTTGTTAAAGTCGTTTTTAGGGTTTTGTAGTAAAACAAAACCCTTATGAAATCGGTCATGCGTCCGTCTGTCTGTCTGTCTGTCTGTCTGTCTGTCTGTCTGTCTGTCTGTCTGTCTGTCTGTCTGTCTGTCCATGGAATATCTCACGAACCGCTGAGGCTACATGTATGAAATTTAGTGAAAATATGTAGAAGTACTATAATTCTCTGGAGGAAGTGATGCATCGTAATAGGTCAACTTTGAGGGGGGGTCCCCATAGAGGGGAAATGAAGGACGAAATTTTTTTTTCATTTGGTATAGGCAAGTGGGGTATCGTAAGAAAGGTACCGTCGAGTACATTCCATTTCTGGAATTTTTTTCAAATTTGAAGAAAGGGGAAAAGAGGGAGAGGGGAAAATATGAGATCCGAGTTTGTCCCCCCCCCCCCCCCCCCTTGCATTTCCAAACCGTTATACTTAGAGATATGAAAATTTACAGAAAAGCGGCATTTTACTAACATAGAAAACTATAAATAATAGAATTCCAAAATCTCATCAAAAAAGGTTAATAATAGTACATTTCTATTTTTTCAGTTAGCACACCCCTGCACCCCTTAAGCACACCCGAGGTCAAAAATATTGATGGCCAATGATAACCAACACCATAGGCAATAATGCCTCTACGTTTCATTACAACCATGTAATATTTAACAATAATACATTCACTTAAAGTTAGGCATTTTTACACTATTCATACAAAAAATACACCTACCGGCTTCAAAGGTGCGAGTACTACTTGCATGTTGTTTTGCGTAGTGCGAATCGCCGTTATTGTTACACATTATGGTTAATCACATTTATGAAAGGGTAAAGATTGGTAGGGGGCGATGTGTGGTAATTGGCCAACTGTAAAGGGCGGGGGAGGGGAGGGTGAGGGGCAAAATTAAGGTCAAATTTTGTTTATCGACTGGTATAGGCAAGTGGGGTGTTGTGAGAAAGGTAATGTTGAGTTTACTTTACTTATATTTGAAAAAAAAGGGGAACAATGAGGGAGGATAAATTATTAGATCGTAATTTGCCCCCCCCCCCCCTGCATTTCCAGACCGTTACACTTAGAAAAATGAAAACTTCCAGACGGGTGGGTTTCGAACAGTATATAAAACGGGAAATATTGGAATTTGTATATCTCCTCAAAATAGGTTAATAATAGTTTGTTTCCATAGTTACAGTTAACGCATCCCTGCATCCCTTAAACACGTCCGAGATCAAAAGTACCGATGGCCAAGGATAACCAACACCATAGGCAATAATATGTTCTAAGTTTCATTACAATCACGTAATATGATTGGGCATATAAGACACTATATTATGGGTCAGACATTTTTTTTTTTTTTATCCATCTAAGTGGTACCAAGAAGAGCAAGGAGCCGATACTTACATACCAAAATAAGTACTTGCTACAAAACCCTCGGATTGCGGGCGTAGCCCTCTATATTCCGGTTTCATTAACCCTTTGACGTTGAGGTAAGCACATTTTCTAACATGAAGTGAAATCTAGAAAACAAAGGCGGTTTGAATGACGCAATTTCAAAGCGATCGAAAAGATATTTATACTTATACGTAATTTCCACGGAAGATCGATGCAATGCTGACGCGACATTGATGCAACGCTGATATCAAATTGACGCAATGCTGAGACTAAATTGAAGTAACGCTGACGCAACGCTGCCGCAACATTGAAGCAACTTTGATGCAACGTCGGCGCAATGCTGAGGTACTGCTAACACAATGTAGACGCATGCTGATGCAACGCTGACGCAATGCTGATGCAACGCCAATGCAACGCTGACGCAACATTTTACTGATTAATTTTCCCTATTTATGGTTTCATTTATTTATTCAGAAATTCAGATTCATATAGAATCTGAATTTCTGAATTACACAATTATAATCGGAACGTTTGAAATCCTGAACGCAGCCAATATTGTCCTTAAGCTCCCGCAATGAATAACTTCAGCACAGACGTCGTTATTTGCCTATCCCTTTTTCATCGATATCTCAACTGTCGCTGCTCTCATGAAATAAGCAATCTAATTGCCGATATTGCTTCTCTCTTACACAATACCTGTCAGTCTAGTCGTGCCCACCATCTTACCATCGAGGCTAGTGTCAGTCGAACTGTCAAATGTCATAATTCATTCGTATGCAGGACAACCCGAATATGGAAAGTGTTACCATTGTCTCTTTCCCCCCCCCCCCCCCCCCCCCCAAGTTACGACCTGCAGAAATTCAAACTAAATGTTCACCGGCATTTAATTCCATCGAATACTACTCAGCCCATCCCAACTCCTTTTCCTTAATCTCCTTAACCCGCCAAGGCTATGCTATTTCTTTAAAGGGTATCTCCTAAGTTTTGGCGTTAACATAAAATTACACAAAAAGAGCGATGATGTTCATTGGCACTTTAGACCCGTCCCACATAAATACATTTCACTTTCATCCATTTACTTTTAAGTTTTACATGATTTGCTTTGAAAAATTTTGCCCCAAGGAACTAATTATTTAAGTGGACATCATTGAGAAAAAGCCCATATGGTATGACTATAAGTTGCCTTCGATGAAATTATGTCTTTCCGTTCTTTATGTCAGTTATTTATGTCTTACATGTCCCTTAAGTCGATACCGATATTTTCTAGATTTGGTTTCTGTTTCATTTTATACCTAAGAAGATGCTGTTTTCCTAACCAAAGTACTCGAACACCGCCATCAGTACTCTTGTGCATTCGTACCACGACCCCCAGTCGTATGATACCCTTCATGCCTAGATACCGCTTCCTCGCCGAAAATATCCTTTTTCCTCTCCAGTAGACTACTGCATTCGCCTCAACCCCCTTCCCCATTAATGTGGTACCCATCCTGCCTAGACATCGCTTGCTTTCCAAGAATATAATTTCTCGTGTTCAAAGGACTCAAAATGTCTTCAACAGCAGTATATTGCATTCGCCTCATCTCCCCCAGTCATTTTATGATACCCATCATCCCTTGATATTACTTCTTTTCCAAGAATGCCCTTTTTCCTCTCCAAAACACGTAAAATGCCATCAGTCCCGACCGAAGGACACCAAATGCCTCCCATACTTACCAGCTTTGGTTTCTATTTCATTTCATTACGGATTAAGAGTCCTTTTGTCCTAACGCACATCTCCAGCAGCACCGAAATATAACCAAAGGAAGCTATGTACCAAATTTAATTGAACCACGGACCATGGGTAATGTCTGGAAGATTTTTTTCTTCGAAACCATTGAAAAGACTTAAGCGAGAGACTCTATAAAATTTTACTTTTTGAATGTATCTTTCTATCTACTGCATGGATCAGAGCAAATGATAGCTTATGCACACCCTTGGGACACAGTCAATCCGTGAGAAAAGAAAACAGATCTCGATACGCTCCCTACGAGGCCGTAGCCCTGTCAAAGAACAACGAGAACAAGAAAAATTTGAAAAATTTTCATATCTCGGGAGTTTTTTCGTCGTATCGACTTCAAATTTACAACACTTCGTAAAACGACCGGAAGAAATTACCATACCAAATTCGAACCCCCACGATTACGCGGGGCCGGAGCTACAGAGGTCCGAAAACGCGTACTTGCTAGTCATAGTCTTGGTCACTTTTTCCGATTTCGTTTTTATACCTTTCACGGATGTGATAGGGTACATTAACTTTGCCATGAAGTTTGCAACGCACAAAAGGAAGCATCTCCGACCATATAAACTTTATATATTCTTGGTCAGTATGATGAGACGAGTCGATTAAGCTTTGTTCGTCTGTCCGTCTGTCTGTCTGTTTCTATGCAAACTTGTTTAGAATTAAATAAATTCACCAAAATATGTATTCAACTAGAGTATCATAATCAATGTAACAATGCTGCACGTTGGCTCAAAGTGCAAGTAAGCACTTTGACCCAAGCATTCAACATTTTCAGTGCATGCAGTTCAATAATCTTCGATTGCTGACCAAGTACTTTGTTAGTATATAAGTTTCGTTTATCGTAATAATAAAACATTCTTTTACTATCAAGCAACAAGCCTTGTATTTTATTGTTTAGGGTGAGGCTGCCCTAAACGCTTGTGGTAAAAGTTTACATTTGGTCCGTCGAGCCGGATCAAGTATCTGGTGAAATCCACTCTTTGGCGCAACCTAGGTGCTATATCTCTACTACCACAAATTGTAACATACAATTTGGTGCAGATTAGCAAATAGATTCCGGTGAGATAAAGAGTGTGAAATTAAGCAATACTTGATCAAGTAACATTCCGTGGAGTACAAGGCGTAGCAAAGATGCCGGAATCCGCGAAGATAACGCAGCACAACCACTTCCAGGATATCATCCGACTGGCCAGAAATTTCGGAAAGGACAGCAAGGAGAGGCATTCTCTTGGATATTTCGAGGCCAGAATACAACGATTAGACGAGCTTTGGAAAGCATGCACCCAACTACATGGCACGCTGTTGCACGAAACGGCGCATAGTTCAGAACTAAATACACAATATCTTGCTGAGTTCGAGGAGGCCGAAAATGTGTATCTGGATCTACTCACTAAGTTCAAGACGGGTATAAGCGACTTTCGACGCGTCGGTGTTGATGATGCCAGGCAGCCGACTTTGAGACCAAGCAATACGGTTCAACTAGAACGCATTACCATTCCCACATTCGACGGCAGTTATGGGAAATGGTGAATGTTCAATGATCTATTTACATCGATGGTGGACAAGAACGAGAGACTTTCATCAGCAGAGAAAATGCAGTACCTGAAGACCCATCTCACTGGAGAAGCCGCTAGAGTGATACAACATATGGATATAAGTAATGACAACTACGTTGCAGCTTGGGAGCTTTTACGGAAACGTTTCGACAACAAGAGGGCGATTGCATGGAGTTTTCTGCAAAAGTTTCATAATCTTCCAAAGGCAAAGGAAGAATGCGACACCTCTATCAAGAATCTCATGGATTCTACAGCTGAATTTGGAGCCAATATGAGGAGCATTGGCATGAACACGGAACATTGGGACTTACTGATTATATATTCAATAAGTCAGAAACTGGACCATCAATCACGACGATTATGGGAGACTTCACTAGGAGCATCTGCGGATATACCTAACTTGGAGCAATTTTTGGAATTTCTGACGAGTCGCTTCAGGACTCTGGAAGCTTTGGGCACCCCAAAGAAAGGACACAAAATCGAGGCATTTGCTGTTCGTGAAACAACCGTGTGTAATGTGTGCACCAAGAATCATTACATCGGTCAGTGCGATACGTTCAAAACTATGAACACACAACAACGCAAAGAAGTGGTTAAGAAAAAACGTCTTTGTTTCAATTGCCTAAGACAAGGGCATGCAATCAAACAATGCTCATCCAAATCCAGATGCCGCACGTGTTCGAAGAAACATCATACATTACTACACGCTGGAGACAATAATGTTCAACATACAGAGCTGTCAGCAAATGCAAAGCCATTCACCTCAACAGCCAATTCATTGTTAGCCGAGGAAACAGCAAATTGGGAAACAGTATTATTGGCCACAGCGCTAATAAAAGTGAAAACTGGAACAGAGGAATTTGTCACGTTGAGGGCACTAATCGATTCTGGTTCACAACGTACCTTTGTTACCGAGTCAGCCGCTCAACTCCTGAACATGAAGCGCCAATACAGCAAATTTCAAGTATATGGGCTTGGAGCGACTTCGAAGATCCAAACAAAAGGCAGCATTTTATTGACAATCAAACCGAAATACGGAGAATCTGCAATTAATGTATCAGCAATAGTTATACCCAATATAACCAACATATGCCCGGCGGTCGAAACACAGTTTAATACTCCAAAAACGTTATCGAGCGGTGACTTAGCAGATCCGATGTGTGGAACGCCTGGACGCATTGACATCTTGCTCGGTGCAGATGTCTATAATTCTATAATCTTGCCTGGTTTTAAAGAGGGATCTCCGTGTGCAATAAAAACTAGATTCGGTTGGATTTTGCTTGGACCAACGCAAGCAGCACGCATCCACTCAGGAATTGTGTCCCTGATAAGCGCAGAAGACAGAACGGATGAATTGATCCAAAGATTTTGGGAGATAACCGAGTCACCACCCAAAACCTTATTAACAGCTACGGAGAAAGCTGCAGCTGACTGGTATGACAGAACGACTTCTCGGGACGCAACTGGAAGATATGTCGTTAGGTTACCGTTTCGACTAGATGCTGACCCTGGCGCAGAGCTACACAACTCTCAGCAAAAGGCGCGCATTCGGTTCTCTCAACTAGAGAAACGATTGGCCGGTGATGCAAACTTAAAAAACCAGTACCATGCATTTATGGAAGAATACTTAACCCTGGGGCACATGTTGGAAGTACCATCCCAGGACAGAGATTCCGGCTTCAACTATTATTTACCACATCATGCTGTGCTCAAAGAGGACAGTACAAGTACAAAACTACGAGTCGTATTCAATGCGTCTCAATCTACGCCATCAGGTAAATCACTAAATGATACACTGTTGGTTGGCCCGAGCATCCAGAACAATATCGTCCATATACTGATGAGGTGGAGAACACACAATTACGTCATAGCAGCTGATATTGAAAAGATGTATCGACAGATAGCCATGCATCCGCAAGATCAAGATTTCCAGCGAATACTCTGGCGAAATCATCCTTCGGAGCCCATCAACCACTATAAATTGACAACTGTGACGTACGGAACTGCCAGTGCACCTTATCTCGCTATCCGGACGTTACACCAGCTAGCAGAAGACGAACAGCTAACGTATTCCCAAGCATGTCAATCGATAAAGCGTGACTTCTATGTGGATGATGTGTTGACTGGTGGAGACGACATCGAGGAAGTAAAGACGCTTCAACAAGATTTAGTGTCAGTGCTAAACAGAGGAGGGTTTAAGCTGCGGAAGTGGACGGCGAACGATGATTACTTATTGTCTTCAATTCCCATAAGCGACAGGGAAACTAAAATACCATTAGATATTGAGATGACTGACCACATCAAAACGTTAGGACTACGATGGCATCCAGCCAGAGACTCGTTCTTCTTCAAGGTCAATCTGAAACCAACAACATACGAACATATAACGAAACGACAACTTCTCTCTGAAGTAGCACAACTTTTTGACCCGCTAGGATGGTTGCAGCCCTGCATCGTTGCAGGAAAAATAATAATTCAACGATTATGGCTCGAAAAGACAGGTTGGGACGATGCAATATCAAAGGAACTTGAAAAAGAATGGCGAACATTTCGCGCCCAGTTACCAGTTTTGGAAAAAATTTCAATTCCGAGATGGTTACAATACACCACATCTGAATCAATTCAAATACATGGATTCTGCGATGCATCTGAGGCTGCATATGCTGCCGTCATCTATATACGTGTTCAAGGAAGCGACGAAACAACATCTGTTAAACTTCTTACATCAAAATCGAAGGTTGCTCCGGTGAAAATACAATCCATCCCACGTCTGGAGCTGTGTGGAGCAGAACTATTGTGCAGCTTAATGAAAACAACATTAGAAGCTCATGGTTGGTCTCATATCAAACCTTTTTACTGGACCGACTCCATGATTGTATTACAATGGCTTCAAAGTCCGCCAGCTAAATGGAAGGTATTCGTTGCTAACAGAGTTAGCTAAATACAATGCAATTCGGACATCAAGCGATGGGAGCATGTAAGCAGTAAATTGAACCCAGCAGATATCGCCTCTCGCGGAACGCTACCTCAGGATCTCGTCAACAACAAGTTATGGTGGAATGGACCATGTTGGTTGAGTGAACAGCGAAATAAATGGCCAAAACCACACAAATCGGTTAACATCGCTATGGTCAATGAAGACGCACGTCCCAAAGCTTCCTGTTTAGTGAGCACAAAAGTGGAAGATCGAGAGGATATATTTCAACGCTTTTCTTCGTTCTCAAGACTAATTAGAGTTATCGCCTACTGTCGCAGATGGATTACGAGATTCAAGAATTCGTTTTTAACAACTGAAGAGTTAAGGGAAGCTGAAAAGGCTTGTGTACGTCTGGTACAACAAGATGCTTTTTCCAATGAGATCAGCCTTCTCGAATGCAAAAAAAAAACCGTTGCCTAAGACAAGTTCGTTAATACGGTTAGCACCATCATTAGATTCAGAGCATATGCTCAGGGTCGGTGGAAGGATACAGCAGAGTGCAGTGAATCAGGACATGAAACACCCAATACTATTACCACGAGGACACTTAGCGAACTTGGTCATAAGACATTATCACCATCTCATGCTGCATGGAGGATGTCAGTTAGTTCATGCAACAATTCGTACTAAATATTGGATTATAAACGGTTTAACAGCAGTGAAGACAATCACACGGAAATGTGCAACGTGCTTTAGAGTTAATGCAAACCCAAGTAAACAGCTAATGGGTGAGTTACCACACGAACGACTTCAACCAGGAAAACCTTTTGCTCGAACTGGTATCGACTACGCCGGACCCATTATTATCAAATGGAATGGTGGCAGAGGAACAAAGACCACGAAAGCATATATAGCTGTTTTTGTATGCCTATCTACAAAGGCTGTGCATTTGGAACTTGCCAGCGATCTAACATCAAAAACTTGTATTGCCGCCATAAGGAGATTTATTGCAAGAAGGGGCATGTGTCATACTTTAATAAGTGACAACGGAACTAATTTTGTGGGAGCAGATAAGATATTACGGAAAGCTGCAACGGAAATGATGGAAGATTCTCAAATGACATTGGCAGCCAATAATATTAATTGGAAATTCATTCCACCGGGAAGCCCACACTTCGGCGGAATCTGGGAGGCAGCTGTAAAGTCTATGAAACGACACTTGATAAAAATCATCGGTTCTCATTTGCTAAATGTGGAGGAAATGTTTACTTTACTTGCTCAGGTCGAATCTTGCCTAAACTCCAGGCCGCTGACACCACTCAGTACTGACCCGAGCGACCTTACCGCCTTAACTCCAGGACACTTTCTTACTGGAGAAAGTCTATTCGAGCTACCAGATGAGACTACAGAAGACAACGTAACCCGGAAGTGGCAACTAGTACAAAGGCTGAAACGGCAATTCTGGCAGCGATGGAGCCTTGAATACTTAACAGCAATACAGCAGCGAGCGAAATGGTTCAGTGAAAATAGAAAAATAGAACTAGGCGACCTCGTGCTTATAAAATACGAAAATTGCTCCTCTACCCAATGGCCGCTAGGAAGAACTCAAGCCCTTCATCCTGGAAAGGACGGTCTGATTCAAGTTGTGACAATAAAAACGAAGGATGCTATAATAAAACGTCCCATCACTAAGGTTTGTCCATTACCAAGTAACGAAAGAAACGGAGCCATCGGCAAACAAATATCCGAGGAACCCTCATTAACAAGACGTCCTAGCAAACGATCGCAAGAAGCTAATAACTCCAAGGGCACATCCAAATTATCAAAAATGATGATCACATTACTCACTGTGTTAGTGTGCATAGTCCCTGTGAGAGCCAACTATACTATTAAACAATCAGAGACGGGCATATACGTAGAGCATGTTGGTCAAGTACAGCTGGTTGGAGGACAGTTGCGAATGTGTATAAACGTCTCATCTGAAGAAATCGCTACAGACATGGCTAATGTTCGGCAATTATATCAAAACATTTCTCGAATCTGCGAAGACGGACGTAAACTACATAAGGACAGCCGTTGCGGAGAATTAGTTCAACAATTGAATCAAAGCGTAACCAAGACAATTGACACGATAACACCATGGATCAGAATCAGAACTCGCCGTGGAATCTTGGGAAACATTCTACAAGGAATATTTGGTGTAAACGACGAAGTGTATGCAGACATCGACAAATTGGATGAAAATCAGAAACATCTCATAGCAGCAATGAAGCACCAAGGTAATCTATTACTAACTACAACGCTGTTAGCAAATGATACGCGGCATACCCTGACGACAAAACTAAATCTCATCATAGAAAAACTCAATCACGTATCTAATACATTGAATGATATGTCCTTATGGTACAGAGCTGTAGACCAGAACCGCGTCAATCTTCAATTTCTCATCGCATATCAGCTAGCTCTAGGATGGTTGGAGCAGGTTCAGCATCGGTACGAGCTATTTTATAAGTTCAAATCAGGTATCGGAAGTATCATTGAAGCATGTTCACCGAGAGATATGCAGAATGCGTTGGCACGTACACAGTCGAAATTAGGTAGTACGGTATTTGTTGGACCAAAACAGATAGGCGATACGCAAATCATTACATCAGAAAACGGGATAACTATTTTGGGATTTTTTCCGATTATCGAGAGAAGAGAATTCGAGCTTATATACTGCACTGGAATTCCACACGACTCAGGCAATGGCAGCTACTCAGTTCTGGAAACTCCCACGACCTATATAGGTGTCAACTATGACGATCAAGTTTATTTTGAAGTAACCTCTGAACAACTCGGGCAGTGTGAAACGGTGCCTCCCTCCAGACGTTATTGCGAGATCCATATCATGCACAGTATTAAGGATCATCCGAACTGCATCGTGGATGAAATATATAACCGAATCAACAAGAAGGCTTGTCCGCAACACAAGTTCCAAGTCAAAACCATGCTATGGAAACAACTAGCCCGTGCTAATACCTGGCTATTCTTGTCTACCAATACCAGTTCTATTGCGATTAATTGCAATGGTCGCCGACAGGATGTTCAGGTGAAGGGAGTAGGCATACTCGAGTTCGCTCCGCATTGTAGTGTCATGAGCTCAACAGCTATTATTCGAGCTAACCCGCAAGTTACAAACCGCGTATCTATACAATCAACATACATTAAACCGATTCGCTTAATACCCAACAATACCACTGATATGCCATATCAGTACATACCCTCAGAACCAATCATCAAACAAATCGACAGTTTTATCCCGGGATCTGAACATCAAGAAGCGCTACTACGAGCAGATGTGCGGCTCACTTCCTGGCATCAACTGATGCATCATACCGTTATCCTAGGATCTAGTTTTGGACTTGGTTTCATAGCTACCGGAATTATAGTGGGCTTCTTGTGCTGGAAAATGCACGTCTCTAAATCACTCACTGTGACAAGTCCCAGTTCAACACGATGGTATGAATAATAGCGACGAAAAATCTTGCCTTCATCAGCAAAGAACCAGTGGTTCTTGGCGCGCAGAATGTTTAGAATTAAATAAATTCACCAAAATATGTATTCAACTAGAGTATCATAATCAATGTAACAATGCTGCACGTTGGCTCAAAGTGCAAGTAAGCACTTTGACCCAAGCATTCAACATTTTCAGTGCATGCAGTTCAATAATCTTCGATTGCTGACCAAGTACTTTGTTAGTATATAAGTTTCGTTTATCGTAATAATAAAACATTCTTTTACTATCAAGCAACAAGCCTTGTATTTTATTGTTTAGGGTGAGGCTGCCCTAAACGCTTGTGGTAAAAGTTTACAAAACTAATCCCTTAGTTTTAAAGCTATCGTGCTGAAATTTTGTTCAAATCCTTCTTTCTACTGCACGCTGTACATATGTCGGAACCAATGGAATCGGACCACTACGTCATATAGCTGCCATTGGAACGACCGGTCCAAAAATTCGTCTTTGTTAGAAAAATTTTTTTATTTCTAAAGATAATATACCTTTTTCAAATTTCACACTAATGAATAATTTAGTAAATTTTTAAGTAAAATCTCATTCTCGAATTTGGTTGAAATTGAACTACTCTATGGTAGGAACGACTGTTCGAAAAGCAATTTTTTGCTAGAAAAACTTTTTTATTTCTGAAGATATCTTTACCAAATTTCATATTATTTAATCATATTCAATGCCAAATCACGTTTCTAAATTTGGTTGAAATCGGCCCACTATTTCATATACCTCTCATAGGAACAGTGAAATCGAAACATATTTTACTACTAATTTCAAAGTGGCTTATGCATCATAAGTGACAACGAAGGTATTTCTATCATACCTTCGTCAAGCTAGCCGAAAACTGGCTTGTTCCTTTTTTCTTTGGCAGGCGGGACGCTCCCGTATCCCTAGATAACATAGCCAACGAAGGCAGAGTTTATATGTGTGCAGTTGAGTTGTTTTCCACAGCTTAGCCTGTATCTCAAGAAATCTAAGAAGAGGAGATGAGCAATATTACAACTTTATAATAGGCGCGTTTTTTTGTACTGCGGTGCAGGTTAATTAGGGGCTATCCGGGTTAAATTACACACATTACACAAACAACATACCCTAGTTATTTGTGTAATGTGTGTAAGTTAACCCGGATAGCCCCCAATTAACCTTCACCGCAGTACAAAAAAACACGCCTAATATAGACCAATGAATGAGTGCTCAAAAGAGGGGTGTAGAGTGCATAGAATATGCGATAATTTTTGACTTGAAGACTTCGTTAGGAGTAGCTAGCAGGTAAACATACTAAAAGTCCCCGCCTGGGAGGTGAGCTTACGGTGGGAGGGGTGGGGAAAGGTCTCATTATTGGGTTTTTCGATTATATCTCGGAAACGGTGGACTCTAGAGAAATATGTTCTTAGCAAAAACGATAGCTTATTAAATTTCCTACAAAATTGTTGCGGTTGATATTTGTTGAATTTCTAACGGTTTACGAGATATATCTTATTGAATATCGATAATTTTCAAAGAAACCATTTTTCGAGGAAATCATTTGCCTCTAGTGCATCCCACGATCGGTTCTCTAAAAACCAGTCAGAGACGAAGTTGTAGAGAATTAAATTTCCTTCAATTCGATGTCACTTTCGCTACCTTATCTTCAACCGATCAAAAGTTCTAGAATTTCTAATAAGTACAGTCATTTTCAAAATATTAAGGCTAATTAAATTTCCCATGCAATTGTCTCCATATGTATCTCTGGAACTCCCACCGGATTTCGAGGAATATAAGTAATGACTGACAATGAAAAAGTTGTCGTGGATCCATTCTTGCTTTTTCAGCGAATCTCCATTACCAAAAAATTGGACGAGGATTTGAAGAATTATATACTCAATTGCCCTAGCCCCTTGTGGGGCATAGCGCGTCAACTGTTTCATGAGGCCCAGTTGACGTTTCGTTGGTATAAACTGGTTTCAGAGAATGCAGTTGCCAGCATGCACCTCCTGCACATCCACGCCCGCGAACGTCGTGGACGGAATTCGAACCCGAAACGCCGATAGTCAAACATGAGACTGATGCCTCAACACACTGCGCTACCGGTCGCCCCCGGTTCGAATTATATGCAATGCAGTATGAATTGCAATTGGCATTATTTAACGAATATGGAATGAGGAAGTGCAGAAAGTCAGCACTATACACTCTCTTTAAGGAAATTGATAAGAACGTTGATTTAACTACCTTTGAATTTGTTGTTGATGGGGGATTCCTAGTCCACAAAGTTGTTTGGTAAAAAGACACAACTGTATCAACCATTTGTGATGCTTACGTTAAATTTTTGAAGATTCAATATAATGGGAGAGATGGTACAGTGGTTTTTGATGGGTACACTGACACTTCAGAGAGCACAAAAAAGCAGCGGAACAGAGTCGACGATATCGACTCTGGAGATGTGTGGACATCAATATCAGTTTGGAAAGTGAAATTAAAGTCAAACAAGTGGATTTCCTTTCCAATTTTCATAATAAGAGTCAGCTGATAAACCTGCTGATGACGCTGCTGCAGAAAAATGGGATAAATACATTCCAAGCTTCAGGTGATGCTGACGTTATATTGTGAAGACACAAAGACACAAAATCGCAAAATTGCTCGGTAGCTGATATTGGAGAGGACGTCGACTTGGATGTTCTCTTGGTACCCAAAACCCCATCAGATCGTGACATTTGTAATGAACCATATTCTGGTCCGTTTGTGCTGCTGCCACCGGCAAAGATCTACGGCAGCACCTAATGAGTAAGGATCTGTCGGTGGTACAAAACCTGAGGCCGAGGTCCCATTACACCTGGACCCCAATGCGAGCGCGAGGGCAATCGAGCCATCCGCCAACCATTCCATCCGTATCGCTTTACTTTTTTATTCCCAATTTTTACCTCCCTTGTTTGTGTTGTCTTCTCCAGGCCTATGAAGTTTTGTTAATACGAAAACCCCGCCCACATCTCCCGAACTGAACTACAGCAAGCATAGGCCGCTGCTTAGCTCGTTGAGGGACCTTTTTTTCGCCATATGGCACGGCCCGACCTTCACGGTCATTATGCTGCCAAAGGCTCCGTCCCCACGGATATCTTCGGATGTCCACCAAACCGTCCGTTACACATACTGCTGGTAAAACCTAGAAGAGGAAAGGTCAAGACTACTGAATATTCCTCACAACAGCTGCAGCAGGAGTTGAAAATGAGGGACAGTGCCCATTTGTTATTCTGACATGCATTCACAGGCTGTGAATCAACATTCGCAGCATATCGCAAGAGTAAAGTTGTCAAATCGCACCAGAAGTCCAAAATAATTCAACGTGCAGATGAGCTATTTGCAAGCGGTTCTTCTTAGCCTGACTCCATTGAGATAGCGGGGATCATCTCATGGTATGGCGCTCCTGTCACAGAAAAATCCCTCAATGAGTTCCGCTATAAATCATTCATCAAAGTAGCTGCAAAGATGAAGCCCGATCTCTCAACTCTCCCTCCAACTGAAAGAGCTGTTAAACAGCATTCAGTCTGAACCTACCACTAAGTACGTCTGTGGTTAGGGGCGGAACCTAATGGTGAGGCGTCGAATCGGGGTTGGAAGAGGAGGAATGTCCAACTAGTTCCGAAACTCTCAGAGTTGGATGCTGCTCCTGATGAAATATTCAGTATGATTTTTTGTCGATGCACGAAAAGATGTGACAGTGCCAGGCATGGTTGTAGAAAAGCATAGTTAAACTGCTCTGTCGCATGTCTGAATTGCAAGGGCTGTTGCAACAACGGAGTCGGATTGTAATTGAAGAAGAAGAAGAAGACGACGACGATGCCATCGATACACTACCTACCTTTGGAAGACGTCTTCACTGCTGACGAAGAGACCATTAGAAATTCGGCAAATACGAATACAAAGAATTTTATAGGAAATTTAATAAGCTTTCATTTTTGCGTAGAACATATTTTCTAGAGTCCACCGTTTTCGAGATATAATCAAAAAAACCTAAAAATGGGACCTTCACCCACCCCTCCCACCTTGAGCTCACCTCCCAGGGGCGGGGACTCTTAGTATGTTTACCTCCTAACTACTCCTAACGAAGTCCTGAAGTCAAAAATTATCGCATAGTCTATGCACTCTACAACATGTTTTTGACTGGTCTAAATAAGGTTATGAAATGGGAAGTTCGGAAAAAGTTCAATAGATTAGAAGGATTAGTACTGGTCGTTTGTGTTGCCTCCAGTTAGATTCACGAAATAAAAATTGTACTTTCATTCAAAACATCGAACCGATATATTTCGGGCTAGGCCCATCATCAGGGTTCTACAATGGTTGGAAATTACAATTTTTTATTAATATAGTATAAATATAGACAATAAATAAAAATAGACACACCTTAGATTTCGAACAATAAATTAATGAACAGAGATAGAAAACGTCAAATGCTTATATGTAAACAAGAAATGACAATAGCAAAAGCTACAAGTGTATTAAAACAAAAGAAAAATATCACAAACTAGATGGCGGGTAAATTATTTGAAACCCATTTTAATTAAATTAAAATATGTATCCGAAATATGTTATAATGGGTAATTATAATTGTCCGTAATTTGTTTCCATTACTGAACCGACTTTCTAACTCAAACTACGACTAAATTCCAATTGTTTCGAACAGCTTTGTAAAACCGCCGTTACTACCGCGGCATTTGTTTTTATTGCACTGACGAGCGCGTCGAATTTAAGTTTTGAATCGCAACATAAGTATTGTACCCAACTTGCGACTCAACTCCTTTACTACGTAGATCATGTTTTATTATCACGTTGTGCGCCACTTGAAAATTCGAAATGTACAAATCTCTTTTATAAAAACCTTTGTATCTTCTGCATCCTTTAAAATTTATCATAGAATTCATTATAAAGGACGTGGTGAGTTATTATTATGAACAATATAAGAATGCCCCATATTTATTGCCCATGATTGCATATAAATATTCAATATTTAGGAATGCATAAAATTATTTAATTGCATGGTTTCGAATTATTATTTCTTTCGAAACTCGATCGTCCCCGGATTTTGAATGAACATTTTAGCCTAGTCATTCAAATAGTATGCTCATGAATTCATATCATCAAATTCCTTACGCTCTTTTAATTTTTTTAAATTAAATTTATTAAAATAATATCAAATGGTAAGAAAAAGTTATTAATTCGAAAATTTTACATATCTTCTCATTTAACATTCAGGGGCCTCCAGGATTGGATGGAATGAAGGTAAACAAAACTATTTTATTAGGCTCTAGAACTATTTTTAGACGAATTCGATAAACTCGTAATTCGTTTCGAATCGAATTGCTTTCGAATGGATGCAAATGGTACCATTTAACTCGAAAACGAATTTCCCAATTTTAAGAATTATTCCCGTATTCGCTTCGTATGGAATATTTCGTAACAAATACGCGATGATTACTGAAATGGAATAATTCGTTTCCGAGTTACATGATACCATTTTCATCCTTGCGAAAGCAATTCGATTCGAATCGAATTACATGATAGGGCCCCAGTAGTCTCTTAAGGTGCATTTAGATTTAGCGAAGCAGCTCGTGAAACTGTTGCGCGAGGAAACTCAACCGAAACTCACCGACAGTTTTGAGTTAGGAACATGTTCACACTACGCGCAATTTTATGTAATTTTAGAAAATCTCGGATTAAATGATTGAAAGAGTGGCAAATTTACATTTTGTTCGGCAAGTCAAGCTTTCTGACACAATTCACAAAAAATGCTATAGCTCTATAACTTTTAAAGACATAGTGTCCATGTCAGTACCAATTTTCCATAAATAAACAGTTTGATCTGCCATTAAAGTACTCGTATATGCCTTCTGAAGCGGGACACCCTGTATAATAAATATGCGACACAATATTTCGAGTCGTCGGTTGGCTGACGGCAATTCACGTCACAATATTTGGATAGTCCGCGTCACAATATTTCGAATTAGTTTTGTGACACACGGCAATTGACACCACTATTTCTAAGAAATAGGACCAATTCCAATTCAAAGATCACGCACATCGTTACCATCGTGACTTCAATTTTTTTTGTTCGCGAATCAAGCGGTAAGTCCGAGCTGTGGATTCAGTCGACTTTTGAAAAACCATCCCAGTGGAATCCGGCTCAAACGGGTGAAAATCCTACCAAAACTCGCCCGGGAGCTTGAAAAAAAAAATTCACCGCGGCGCGGCGCAGATATAAATCCGCCAGCCAGCGGGTGTAATCGGTGGCGGATCCAGAGGGAGGTCATCGGGGCCCGGGATCTTTCCAAAATGTTTAGTATATAGAGCTTGACCTTCGAATTTTCGGGGAAATACTAGAAAATGGTTTATAAAAATTACAGCAAATACAACATATATCCGACATGGGATGATTCCTTTGCGCTAAGCGTTCCTCTTGGATTTTGCTTCATGAAGCTCATGGTGCTTGTGTTGGCCCACCTCCACTTCTCTGAAAACATCGTCTGAACGTAGACTTGTGAGCAGGAATATCCCACAAGGTGGGGTGCTCTCTTCCTTTCTCTGAAACTTTGTTGGGAATAGACTAAATGGAACCTGAAAGTTTCGAGTAGCAGGGAGTGTACGCTTATGCATACGACATTGCTATTACTGTAACTAGCAAATTTCCCGGTGTTTTTAGTGAGGTATCGCAGAATGCTCTCCCATAGCAAACCATTTGGGCTAATAACTATGGAGTAGAGGTTAGTCCGAACAAAACACAGCTTCCTAGCAAAAAGTATGGCTAACCAAGTAGGGTAGGTACTTGGTTAACCAAAACATGAAAATCGTAGCCCCCCGCATGGGTGTTACGAAAGGTTAAGGAATAAAAAAATGCATCAATGTCTTAGGGATTTTGACAACCAACGCTGCCCCCCCTGTGACTAACGTTGGCGACTACCGCATTTACCTTTCCTAAGGAATACTCACATAGATAATGTACTTAGCAAAGCCACACGCACAATGTGGGCTTTCAGAAGTCTCTTTGGACGGACATGGGGGTTCACCCCAAAGATAATTGAGTGGTTATATACCATGCTGGTGCGGCCCATGGTGACCTGTGTGGTGGCCGAAAACTCAGCAATCTGCAGTCTTACTGAAGTGCAATAAGCTCCGACGCCTTGCCTGCCTTGGCATCACTGGAGCTATGCGCACTTGTCCTACGCCAGCCCTGGAGGCGATTATTGGTCTTACTCCGTTGCATATATTCATTCAAGAATCAGCAGCTCTAAATGCTCTTAGACTTCGTTTGACTTCCGACGTGCGCAGTGAAGAAAGCGGTCACATGAGCATTCTGAATCAAATTCCTGACGTGCAGATCTGCTTGAGATCAGATTACATGATCACGGAGGTTTGCTTCGGCAGAAAATTTTCAGTCCTCATCCCTGACCGCTATGAATGGGTAAATGGCACACCCTGTCCAGACCCTAGATGTATTAAGTGGTTCACTGATGGGTCTAAAACTGAACAGGGTGTTGGTGCAGGTGTCTTTGGACCCAACACCATGATTTCGATCGCAATGAGAGTCTCGCCCAGCGTTTTTCAACCTGAGATCCACGCCATTGAGGTCTCCGCCAGAGTAATCTTGGAAACTGGACTTCGCGGCGCTTACATTGCTATCTACTCAGACAGCCAAGCAGCTTTAAAAGCGCTCTCGTCATATAAGATCTCCTCGAAACTGGCGAAGGAGTGTTACGAACTCCTTCAACTGTTGGCAACCAAAAACCGAGTCTTCTTGTGTTGGGTGCCAGGCCACCAGGGCATTGAGGGGAACGAGGCTGCGGATGAACTTGCTAGACAATGATCATCCAGTCGTTTTCATGGACCTGAGCCTTACTGTGGCTTTGGACTGGCCTCGGCCAAACGGCGGATCATAGATTGGTCTGCACTATTACGTCAACAGTACTGGAATAACCTTCCAGGGCTTCGTCAATCAAAGAAGCTGATAATGCCCTTCAGTCAGAAGGGTACTACTCAAATGAGTAGAACCCACCTAAGACTCCTAGTGGGGTACTTATCTGGCCATCACCTGGTCAGATATCACCCGAACAAGAAGGGTCTGTCAAGCGAGACTGAATGCCGTCTTTGTCTGGAGGACGTGGAAACGACCAACCACATCTTGTGCGAATGTTCCGCCATCGCGCGTTTTAGGATGTCACTTCTCGGGCAGGCTACTATCAGCACTGCGGAATTCAGGTAAATTCCTGCTAAAGACTTACTGCCCTTTATTAGAAGGGTGGACTGTCTTCTGGATTAATGAGCTACGACACAATAGATCTTTTATGGTCGCAGTGCCTTCCTGCTGGGATAGTAGCTCGACTATTTTATCTTATCTTTCCTTGGTCCCTAAATACCAACCATCAGCAAAAAAAATCAGCAACATCACGGTTAGTATTCTTATTTGATTTTGCAGTTGAATCGTTCTAGTAAGAAATTTTTTACAATTTTTTCAACATTTATATCACATTATTGTGTTCACTTGTCCGACCGGGATTCGAACTCTGGTCGTTGTGCTTTAGAACCCATCGCGCTACCACATACGCAATCGAGACTAATATAGTATGAATTCCAAATAATGCCAAGTAAGCAATAATGTCCCAGCATAAAAGGCGGTTAACTAAATTGGGTACGTACCCGGGCTACCTAAATCATGAACATCGTAGCCCCTGAAAAGCTATCTAGGTTGGGTATGTACCTGGGTCATGAAAATCGTAGCCTCTGCGCCATAATCATCCCAGCAAAAAGTGGGGATAACCAAGTAGGATAGATACCTGGTTAACCAAAACATGAAAATCGTTGCACCCGCATAGGTGTTACGAAATGTTAAGGATAGGGTAATAAGAAAATTATCAATGCTGTGGGGATTTTGCCAACCAACGTTGCCCCCCAATACTACTAACGTATTCTACTACCGTATTTACACTTCTTAAGTTGGTCCCCTAAATACCCACCGTAAGCAAAAAAGTGAAAAAAAGAAATCAGCAATAGCATATTTTTACAGGACACATAAGTACCCATCAGAATATAACGTTTGAAAATGTCAACGAGCCCTCAGTGGGATAGAATGACATACTCGTAGTTGTCGTTCGTTAAAATTCCTGATGCAGAATTAGAATTTTCATGTGACAAATATTTTAAGAAAAAATATTTGACAATTGACAAAAGCTTCACGTGCTATCAAGGGTAGAACTTAGCTTCGATAACTTATGGGGGTAGAACGTTAACCCATATAGGTTAATGTTGTTGTTGTAGTGCGTATTATTTCTCTAACCTGTATAGGTTAAGATTCGCAAAAGATCACGCCTTTAAATGTGTTACTTAAGGCAAACCTACTTTCATTCCAGTTGCTAAAAATCAGATATATGTACATATATTGATTAATTAGTCCATGGAAGTGTTTCCAATCACATAATTCATAAAGTCCCAGGTAACTACAACATTATTAATCTCATCTATTCCAGGGCGCACAAGGTGAATCGGGTCAAAAGGGTGAACGCGGTGATCCTGGTCTTCCGGTAAGTTAGAACTACCATCTTTTTCCCATTATAAACAATAAACACATCCACTTTATTGCATTACCACATTCCATCCCCTTGAAAACTTGGAATTAAAATATATTTATAGATACTATATTACATAATTCATGATTGCCACCCGAAAAATATGTTCCTCCCCCGATAGCGAAAAATTACAATTTCATAGTAAACTTACTTTGTATCTTTGTATATCTTCTTCTCACTTTAATTTGTTTGGGGGGAGAAGTGAAGTTAATCTAATGAAATTTTAATTTACCATATTTTTTTTTTCTTTTCACATTTTTCTTTTGCCGTACTCATTTCACGCGTTTGACCACAGGGTACGGATGGAATTCCCGGCCAGGAGGGTCCACGTGGCGAGAAAGGCTCCAAAGGTGATCCGGGGCCGACAGGAAAGCGTGGACGCAAGGGTGACCGAGGCGATAAGGGTGAACAGGGCGTACCGGGATTGGATGCTCCCTGTCCGATCGGTTCGGATGGACTACCGTTGCCAGGATGTGGATGGCGACCACCAAAAGTGAGTTGATTGTGTGATAGATATGTACGCGAATTATGACTTTGTGAGAGATGAAAGGTGTTCTTTTGGGTGCTAATTGTTCATTCTAATTGGTGGACTTGTTACGTGGAGTAGTATAGTAATTTGAATTATAATGGATTTTTTAATTTAATTTTTTTTTATTTTTGGGTTTTGCGTTTAGCAAGGGATGAGATTAGTTTTAAGGGTGGTTGGAAATAGGCTATCTGAAATAGAAAAAAAAATTATATGTAGTTACAGAAAGTGAGGTCAAATCTCGAATAATAGAGTGTCAAATTCTGATTTTGTTCGACAAGTTAAGCCTTTTGACACAATTTACATAGGACAGAGTATTCATTTTGGTGTCAATTTTCCAAAGATGACCGGTACTATTTATCTAGTTATTAGTATTTACCATCTGAAGCGGGACATCCTGTATAGACATTATTCGCATGAGTAGAGTTTACCTGAGGGCCATCACTGGGTGAAATATCACCTTGTAGTTCAGGCTAGTAACAAAAATCGTGTAGCTTTAAAATTTGGCACAATTGTTGCGGACAGTCCCCGAAAGTCCCCGATGACAGAGGATGCGGAAGTGCAGAGGAAGGGGGTCAAAGATCCTCTTCTTCAGTTTTACTTGATTATGTATTTTACTACTTTGCCTTAACCCCTAGCGGGGCATAGCGCGTCAACTACTCCTGCGCGCCATCGTACTCTGTTCTGGGCAACGGGGCGCAACTCCCCAAAAGACTTACCCAATACCTGACACTCCTTTGCCACAGATCGACGCCATGTGATTGGAGGACCCCCTCTTGGTCGGCCTTGGTTGGAAATGGGGTTCCATTTCATGGTATGCAAAGCAATGCAGTTATCACTCTTCCGCAATGTGTGACCTATCCACTGCCATTTTCGCCTGCGTATCAATTCGTCGATTGGCATCTGACCCGTACGCCGACTTAGCTCTTCATTTGATATTGTTTCGGGCCAGAAAATTCTTAAAATTCGACGAAGACATGAGTTGACGAAAACTTGCAGCTTTCTGGTAACTCCTACGGAAACTTTCCATGTACTGCTCCCATACAAAAGCACTGATAGTACCAGGGAGCGAAACAGGCCCAGCTTGGTCTTGATGCTGAGATAACTGCTCTGCCAGATTTTGGACAGCATGCCGTATGTGCGTTTAGCCTGGTTGATACGACGAGCGATGTCCTGCTCCGTACCACCATTTTCGGCAACGATGCTACCCAGGTAGACGAAGTTGTCCACCTTCTCCACAGGCTGCCCATTAATATTGATGGCAATAGGTGTCGGATTTCTTTTTCGCAACGGCGGGCTAAGAACCTTGGTCTTGTTGGTATTAATCTTTAGCCCAACCTTGCTTGCCTCCCTCTCGAGATCTAACGCCATTGCGGACAGATCCATGATTTTGTGGGAGAGTAGGCATATGTCGTCAGCGTAGTCAAGATGTTGTAGATAAGATGTCAAAGTCCATTGAATTCCTCTGTCGAGTCCGGATAGGGCTGCATGCAACACATCGCCGATCACAATGAGGAATAGGATCGGTGAGAGGATGCACCCCTGCCGAACTCCACTGCGAATCTCAAAGTCCCCCGACACCTTACCTTTATGCAGAACGCGACATTTCGCGCCGTCATAGGTTGCCTTAATAATAGCCACAAGCTTCTCAGGGATGCCTCTCCTGCGCAAGGCCGCCCATATAGAATCCCGGTTCACACTATCGAAAGCCTTTTCGAAATCGATGAAAAGCAAGTGAAGCGGAGAATCGTATTCAGCGCATTGCTCGATGATGATTCGCAAGGTGTTAATGTGATCGACACAGGAGAATCCGGATCGAAAGCCAGCCTGCTCTTCATCAATTGTGCTTTCTAAGTGGGCTTTTACTCTTTCCAGGACGATTTTAGCTATTATCTTGGCAACGGCAGGAAGCACACAAATGCCTCTCCAATTATTACAGTCTGTGAGGCTACCCTTCTTTGGAAGTTTGATGATCAAACCTTCCTTCCACTCAGTGGGAAAGGTCTCTGTATTCGACGCTTTATCAACAAGTGGGTGCAGCAAATCGGCAGTTACGCTTTGGCGCTGCTTGATAAAGGTCGGCAGGGATGCCGTCAAGTCCGGCGGCCTTTCCTCGTTTTAGTGCAATAATTGCAGTGACTATTTCCTCTTTAGTCGGGCCAGTGGACCGTATACGCACATTTTGATGGTTAGCTAAATTATCTATATGAGGGGGAACTTCACCAGAGGTTACACGGTTCAAGACCGCGGCGAAGTGTTCTTTCCACCGCCTCATTTGACCTTCTTCCAAGATAAGTAGCTTTCCATCCAGATGTTGGCAGGAGTCGGACATCCAGGGCTTATTCCGGCAATCCGGGTTTGGGCCAAGGATGGTATTTGCGCTATCAATGTACGCATTTTTTATGGCATCCCAGTTTTCGTTTATGTCACTATTTGGGTGACTAGTTATCTCAGCCGCTTTTTGCGCAAGATGGTCATTATATTGTTGTAAAACAGCTGGATTTTTTAGTCGAGCGGTGTTGAATTTGCGGGGCCTGGATCTTTCGTCGCTGGGGCGGCGCACGGCTGCAATACGCAATCGAACATTAGCGGTCATTAGATAATGGTCTCTTCCCATCCCAATATCGGCACCCTTCTTGTTTCGCACGTCCAGGAGGCAACTCTTGAATCTTTTACTAATGGCAAAATGGTCGATCTGATTTTGTGTTCTGCGCCGATCAACAGAGGACCAACTGATTTTGTGGTGGTCCTTATGCTCAAACATAGTACCACCGATGAAGAGACTGTGAAAGTTGCAGAACTCTACAAATCTTTCACCGTTGTCATTACGATCACCAAGACCGTGTCTCCCCATCACATGTCTGAGCCCATAGTTATCAGCGCCAACTTTCGCATTCAAATCACCCATAACCATTATAATGTCACCTTTAGGTGTTCTGGTCTGAACGGCGTTTAGTTCTTCGTAGAAGGAGTCTTTTGCCAAGACATTGTCGGGTTCAGTAGGGGCATAACATTGTATTATTGAGATGTTCCTCATTTTGGTCCGAAACCTGGCGGTCAAGACCCTGTCAGAGACCGGTTCCCAGGATAAGAGACAGTTTCGCGCGGCTCTGGTTAAAAGGAGCCCCACACCTGACTCACGGCGACTACCGGTAGCTTTACCGGAGTACAACATTACAGTGCTGCCCGTTGGAGAGATGAATTCTCCGCTGTTCCACCATCTTATCTCACTAACTCCTAAGATATTTAATTTGTACCTCAGAAATTCACTCTCTAATTGAAGAAATCGTGCGTTCTGGGGACCTTCTGATCCATTGTCCAGGAGAGTACGCACATTCCAGAATCCAATCTTTGTCATTGTACGATAGCTAAAAGTCGTAACCGTTGAGTCAGTCCTTATCCGAGGCATAGTTGATGTTTCGTTAGCATATAAAGATTTCGGATAGTGCAAGTTGCTGGCATACACATCCTGTCCTTTGATTGTCGGTTTTAACGACAGGCCCTCAAAGGGAAAGGCCGTGGTATTTTTTTTCACACCCCACACCACAGGGGTACCTCAACCAAATCATCGCACCGCCATCACTGGCGGCTTGACGTTGGTTAGCAATGGTCAGTGACCACTGCCGTTCCAGGGGGCGCCCACGCGGAGGACTATGGAAGAGAAGTTTTTGCCCCCCAAATCATCAAAGTTCATAATATTTCCTATAAAATGATATATATACATATATTATATATATTTTATTCCCCTGACTATAAAATGGTATTTTATATTCTAGACCAGGGCTTCCTAAACTCTTTTCATAAATAAATAAATAACTGGCACAACAGTCCAATTTGAACCATGGCCTCAAGATGAGTTAGCATCATCTCATTTTCTAGATCGTGACGGTATGTCTTTATTCAGAGGTGTGTGATCAGCAACACGTTCAACCGAGTTATTTACCCCATAATTGGGTACTTTTTTAACAGCTGAGTGGGCTCATAGTCCGACACGTAAATCCCCTTTTTTTATCGAAAACTACCGCATTCAGTAGGAATCGGACCGGGGCCCAGTGCGTAAACGGCGAACGTGCTAACCGTTGCTGCGCCATCCGGACTACTGTTTTCATGCATGACCCCTTTTTGTCAATGAAATTTTTTCGCAACCCCATATATTAAATATGTTTTAAGTAAAAATTCGTTGTAGGTATTTTTCACAAAAATAATTTACTTCTTACAATAACAATGGATGTACATTCAAATGCGAAAAAAAAAGTTTTTACGATTTGTTACAAGTACAAACACAAAAGAAAATCAGTTTTAATGACTTGCATGTGCTTATTTTTTGCTGCAATGTTGTTGTACAATATTAGCGACGCGCTGATATCCGACGAATGTATGTGTCATAAGGCTTGGTTGTCCATGTTTTCTTCAATGTCCAGGATATTTGAAATTTTGGCAACATGTTTGCGGCAGAAGATTTTATGTCCGGCGGAAAATTTGAGGGAAACCAATGGTTGTGAATGCCTAACGCACAAGACTTCAGTTCATTTTCCAGTATTTGTAAGTAAACTGCTGCTGCTACTTTTGATCTGGGGAAGTATATTCGACCACCTGCATGACCGTAAAAAATCCCCACATCTTAAAGAATTCAGATTTCGGAGGGAGTCTTCGATGGTATTCACCGCTGAGCGTTTCTCCAAATTTCCGCCGCAAGCAGATTCATCAGTCGCCAGCATGTTGCTTAAATATGGATACACAAAATAAGATGACAATCTTCCAAATCTGCTGAGCTTACATCGCATGCTGCTGAGCCTATTTCAAACATTTTAGCCTGATTTCTGGCGTGTACACTAGTTCCAACGCACGCTTTTACAAGCTTTTTTCTCAACAAACTTGATGAGATTTGCAACACGCTGCTAGAACTATGTAGGTCGTAAGTCATATGAAGTTCTCAACCAGTTCGGAAGCTTTGTAACAGTAAGAAACGATACAAAGAGGTTAGTTTGGTTGTCTAAAGCTTTTCTTACGTTCGGTGGGGCCAATTTCCCGAAACTTTTGGGAGTATCGTTGAACATTACACTGAGGAACATCCAGTTTCTCATTTCTTTCACAAATAGTTCGATTGTCTCGCGCCAAATCCAACATATTGCTTTTGTTTTTCGAACTTTTTCCTATTTTTTCACCCAAACTGTACTTTTTAGCATATTACGCTCTTATCATCACCAACTAAGCGAACTTGTTTCAAAACTTTTCACTATTTCTAGATAGGATACAGATAATTTGTTATAGCCTGACCCCATAAAACACCATAACTCTAACTACTTCGGAGAATTTTTGCGAAAAAGGAATGAAATAGTTCGAGTAACTTTTTGTCCAGCACTGTATTATAAGTGTTACTTAAAAGCCATGGGACTCAGCTCACAGCCTTGATATAATAATTATTATTGTATTTTATTATATTATTTTCAATTTATGTCCCCATATATTTATAATAAAGCATCATCACTACAAAAAAAAATGGTTTAAATATGTCCATTAAAAATAAAATATTATGGCAAGATTTTGCCTATATATCAACCGATTCCAATACCAAATCACGCTACCACTTCTGCAATAAGGATTGCACTGGACAACCAATCTTTGATCAGACGCATGCAGCAGACGAACATAAACTCTAAACTGGTACTAGAGTGTGTCCGGAAGCTCAACACGTGTGCCTCAGAAAATGAGGTTACGCTGATGTGGGTAAAAGGACACATAGGTACAACAGGAAATGAGGCGGCGGATGCCCTAGCAAAACAGGGATCTGCGGCAACTTTTATTGGCCCAGAACCCAGAGTTGCTCTGGGGAACGGCATGATTGGAGCGAAGGTTGGGAAGTGGATGGACTCCATGCATCAACAAAGATGGCAGAAGCTAGTCACTTGCAAACAAGCTCGGAATGCAATGACCAGCCCTTTAGGCAGGGAAGCGAGAAAGGTACTTAGTTATAAACGGAGTACCCTAAGCTGGATAACTGCCTTGGTCACAGGGCATGGTAATTTTAAGGCTCATCTGGCCAAGATGAAAATCGGGGAAGATGACGTTTGCAGGCTATGCCTGGAGGAGGCCGAGACGGCAGCACACATTGTGTGCGAATGTCCAGCACTGGCTAGCACGAGGTTGAGGATCACAGGCAGGCACACGATAAGTGTAGAAGCCATGAGTGAACTCAGCTTCAAACCAATGCTAGCAATAACACGGGACTCAGTGATGAACAAAGAGGTCGACAATTATCAGTCGACATCTGGAAGCCACTGATGACCGGGAGGGGGCGAAAAGGGACCCAAACGTTAGTGGTCTGCTTCGGCTATCCCCCAGAATATATAATAATAATAATACCACTTCTGCACCTACACAATCGCCGATTTTAAGCTAGGCTCTTCATAAGTATCGTATCTCTCCATAGTACCTTAAACAGATAATGAGAATATTGCGGATAGTTTATAGCACTTTTTGAGATTTTTCCCATCCAAAACTGTCTAGCCCAAAAAAGCGCAACAAACGGCAACTTTGTCACGCTAGTGCCATACTAGCACTTCCGTACAAATAACTTTATCCTGGGAAGTGGGCAAGACCAATAAATTCCAGAATGAAGTAACAAATTAGCAAATATTTATTGTTTTCACTATGCATCAAGGTTTTGTTAGATTTGAGCCAGTGGGGATAGTACAGGGGGGTACAAATGTGGCGTCCTTCCCATATATAAGCTGGAGTCCTGGTGAATCGGCAGGAGCAATAAATTTGGCAATAAAGCAACAAATTAGCAATTAATTATGGCTTCAATTGTGCATTGTAAGTAAAATATATGTTGAGTAAAATATAGCGTAACGTTACGCTAGCACCACCATACAAAAAACGTTATCCTGGCGATTCGGCAGGAGCAATAAATTCCGGAATAGAGCAACCAATTAGAAAATATTTATTGTTTTCACTATGCATCAAGGTTTTGTTAGTTTTGAGCCAGTGGAGATAGCACGGAGGGGTACATCTATGGTGTCCCTACCATATATAAGCTGGAGTGCTGGTGAATCGGCAGGAGCAATAAATTTGGGAATAGAGCAACAAATTAGCAATTAATTATGGCTCTCATTTTGCATTGAATTTGGAGACAATAAATGCCGTATTAAAAAGTGGGGGTGCTAGCGTAACGTTACGCTAGCACCCCCACATAAAATCGTCAATTCTGGCGAATCGGCAGGAGCAATAAATTCAGGAATAGAGCAACTAATTAGCATCTAATTATGCACCATGCCTGATGTCGATGCTTAGAGGTGGGGGTGCCAGCGTAACGGACGTCTAATGTTTGCATATTGAACCCTGATTAAATTCATTGATTTTTTTAACGCTGTGTGGCGGGTTGCTTCAAGCCAAGCACCAAGCAAATGCCTAGTCGTGTGGTTGTGTAGGGTAGAAGGTCTTCGACAATTTTGCGAGTAGCGAGTAGTGTGCTAGTACCATCAGATTAAATGCGAATCTTGTACAAAATAAAATACGTTTTAACGAAGAACCTTGTTTCAAACAATTTTTTTTTTATAATTGTTTCATTTCTAAAACAATATTAGCTCGCGTGCTGAAAGAGGCCTGCGGGCCGGAGTTTGTCGACCCCTAGTCTAAATTATAATATACCATTTTATAGTCGAGGGTATGATACATATATCATTTCGTAGGAAATTTTATATTCTTTGATTCGGCCTTGGGACATTTTTTTATAGAGTTCTTATTTTTCAAAATAATCAAGGAAAACTTAAAAAAGGACTTTTGTCCCCCTCTCCCCTACACTTCCGGACTCTCCATCATCGGGGACTTTTCAGCACATATTCAAGGGATGTCTCCAACAATTGTGCCAAATTTCAAAGCTACAGGATTTATTTTTAGTCAAGTTTTATCGGACTTCCTAAGGTGCGTTTAGATTTAGCGAAACCACTCGCGAAACTGTTGCACGAGGAAACTCACCCGAAATTCACCCGTGACCAGTCTGACAGTTTCGGGTGATGGGTTCGCCTGAGGGGACGAAACGACGTATTTGCATAAAGGACGTTGATACCACAACACAGCACTTGTTGGAGAAAGAAAGTATAGATATCTTGTGGAATAAAAACCGCTATAGATTTAGGATACTGCATCACATATACTAAAATATGAAAGTCACTCTAATCTTCAGCACGTTTGCTATACATTTAAATAAGCTTCTGAGCTGCACTCAAGCACAACACGTATTTAAGTCCAGTTTACACAAAAATATTAATTTATTTAAATAATGCAATTACTTAACCAGCTAATTTCTTTGTTTTTATATTTTTTAAATGCTTTTTGTTTTTATTTTCCTCTTTCTTATGTCGTAATTTTGTGCAATTATGAATCTACTCGTATGTATGTATGTCTTTTTGTGTTGTTGTTCATTTATCAGGAGCCTGTGATATCACAACCTATACACAAAGACTACTTACCTGATGTAACAGGACCAGATAACAATGAAAGTGATTACGAACACGAACACGAAGACGAAGAAGAAGATCCCGGCGAAGCCGAAGAAGAGTATGATGAACTCTATCAGGATAATATGCATAATTCTGATTAGTTAAGATTTATAATGAGATAAATGAGCCTATTATGATGATATTAATAGCAAAATACCGACTAACATTAACAAAAGGATCTTTAACTCAATACCAAAATGGAAAAGGAGTAACATTAAGAAAAAGGAAAAATTATAGCAAAGCTAGGACGAAAATTGTATTCGTATTCAATTTGACAATCGAAAATGAACAACACAGAAATGATATTCAACGAATTGTTTCTTGGCTTATACTCTACCTCTCACTTCACAGTAATTACTAACAAAATCAGCACATTCACAAATTCCAGATACGTGATATAACAGTGTCACATGTAAAAAATGTGCTCAAATGTAACACACGACACTAACAACTACAAAATCAAGATGTCAGATACGTATGTAAAATTCATATTTTTTTTACTTGCATGTTTTTAATAGTAATAGCACTTTCGGTTGGATTAATATAGTACTGTCCTCTTTTTGTACCGAATACCAAATATTATTTTTATCGAGTACGGATACATTGCGCCCAGAAATTGCCACACACGGACTTTACCGCGCGATTCATCATGTACCTATATTTCTAAGCAAAAAGAAAATTTAACGATTTCTTTCTTTTTTCGATTTCTTAACCTTTTAGCTATTACCGTGATTTTCATTTTTGTCAAAAATTAGTCTACGTCACATTGCTAAAAAGACGATAATTCAAAAACTATACAAGGTATTGGTAAGTTAGTTAAACATTGAAGAACGGGTAAAGAAAGCCTGTATAGCTTTCTACGCCTGTAAGAAAACCTTCGGAAGAAGGTGGGGTCTTAACCGAATATGGTCCTTTGAATATACGCAGCAGTAGTCCGTCTGATTCTTACATATGGGTGCTTGGTCTGGTGGTAAGCGCTTGTCAAAAAATATAACGTCACAAAACTTGGCAGGGTGCAAAAGATGGCAGGTTTTAGTACCACATATGACATGCGAACATGCCCGAGGGAAGCGCTAAACGTGATCCTGCATCTTCTCCCTATCGACATTTTTTTATCAAGCAACTGGCGGCGGGCAGTACAGTCAGACTCAAAGAGTCGGGCGGCTGGACTGCCAAACCGTATGACCATTGCGACATTCTAAACCAGTTACCAAAAGATGTGGCCAAGGTGGAAACCGACTGCACCGTGCCCAAACTAAGGTTTGGGAGAAACATCTTAGCAAAATTCCCCACCAAGACGGAATGGGGGAAGGCGAGGTAGTGAAGTATTTTGACTCCCCAATTTTCGCCGACGGGTCCAAAATGGACTGCGCCGTCGGTGCAGGTTTTTTTTACTGACACACTGAATATCTCGGAGTGTTACTGCCTCCCAGGTCATGCCAGCATCTTTCAGGTGAAAACTCTCGCAATTATAAAAGCTTGTCAAACTCTCAGAGACATACCACAACATCGCTATTTACTCGGACAGCCAGGTCGCTATCAAGGCCTGAACTGACTAAGTACAATACATCCTCCAAGATTGTCGAGGGATGTCGGGTGGAGTTAGCTTGCCTTGGCAGACGGTTCAATATTACCATGCTCAGGGTTCCTGGTCACAGGAACATAGAGGGCATAGAGAAGGCCGACGATCTGGCCAGAAGGCGCGCCGCCCTAGACAGATCTCAAGCGGGGCCTGCTTGCATTCCGCTGTTGGCTATTAAGTGCAATATATCCAATCACTACCTTTAGGTTGCGGATTCCAAATGGCGGAATCTGTACACCTGCACCGTATCAAGAAAGATATGACCCTTTTATGACAAGGAGAACATCGGAGCTTATGACCAAATCACGTTCCTGCGGCAGTAAGTTCTACGCACCGAAGTGACCCGTTTTTACAACGGCCAAGAGCTGCCAAACCCCTTCAATGCAAGAAGTATGTGTGTCTATGTGTTACACACTGTATTCGTTTTTTATATTTATTGGCAGCAACACATCTCGCCGCAACTGCTCTCAACACTAGTTCTCCGCGGCGGCATAGAAAGCAACCCAAGTCCTTGGATCTGTTGCGTATATAACAGAGAGCTGCATCCTAATGCGACATCAGTGAGATGCAACTGCTGCGACGAGTGGTGTCCCCTGAGGAACTGCTCCGGTCTAAACCATCACAGGCACTTGAATCCTTCATTTAATACCAGTCAGTGCAGAAATCGAGGACCACAAAACTGCGAGCTCGTCTAACACGCCTCATCTTCCTACACCAGTGAGGGCCCACGCGAGCTTTCAGTAAACCCGAACGGCCCCTGCGAATAGACCCAGTAGGATTCCCCAACAAAACAACCTTAAGCCTGCACTACCGATCGCCATTTTTGATACGCTCTCACTCGTCCAACTAAACTGGAACGGACTGCAAAACAAAATTGCCGAACTCGCTTTATTCATAGACAGACACCGCATTCAAGTTGGAGCCATCCAGGAGACGAAACTGCACCCCAATTTGTCCCGCAACGGGAAAAACAGGTTGATTAACGCTGGAGGAGGGCTTGCCTTCATCATTCACCATTCCGTGCAATACCGGGAAATAGATGTCACCAACAACGACATCACCATGAAAGTGCAAGCCATCGCCATAAAATCAGGCAGTGTCGCTGTTGAAATTTACTACAATACATATACATTCCACCTGTACCCAGTTGTCCCTTAGGTTACCATGTAAATATCAACATTTTCCTCAACACCGTCTCCTGCTTGGTGACTTTAACGCTCACCATGAACTCTGGCACTCACATCTTAACAACGACGCCAGAAGTATCTCAATTGCAGAACAACTTGAGGCTTCAGATTTCTGTACACTGAATGACAACAAGCCCACCCGTATTCCCGGCACCTGTTCCAGCTGTCCAGACATCACGATTGCCGGTGAGAGCCTCATAAATGAAACACATTGCGAGCCGGTCCTTACGCTATCATCGGACCATTTACCAATCGTGATAAGGCTAGTCAAACCGACAGATATCGTATCTATCGAACATCGCACTTTGTCAACCACAACAAGGCTGACTGGAATAGCTTCCTCTAATATATAGGTATACTAGTGCTAAATTCCTCGCCCTGCCAACTCCTACCGACGTACGTAAGGCCGAGTCCAATATCAGAAAAGTCCTTAATAAAGCGGCTGCGAAATTTATTCCTGCAGGACGCATTCCGAAAAATCGGCCCAACTTTCTGATCTCAGCCGCCAGACTGGCAGGCGAGAGAGACAACATCAGGAGCACAAACCCAAACGATCCCAGAATTTACGAAATGAACTGGGAAATTCAAAGACTAGAGACGCATCTGAATGAATGCAACCTACCCACAGGTATAAGCAAACTATGGTCGACAGTCCGTGCTCTCTCTAATCCACCGAAACAGAAAGGGAATGTGGCCATACAGTTCGGAGAAAATTCACTCACCAACCTGCCCACTGTGTAAGTCGCTTCAATAGGTAGTTTATTGAATATCCTCCACCAGACAGTCGAAAGCGCATAATCCGCAGGAGGATCCATAACCGAACTGCAGACGACATACCTATCTGACCGGTAGCGCAGTGTGTTGAGCCATCAGTCTCATGTTTGACTACCGGCGTTTCGGGTTCGAGTCCCGTCCACGTCGACGTTCGTGGCCCTGGATGTGCAGGAGGTGCATGCTGACAACTGCATTCTTCGAAACCAGTTTATGCCATCGAAACGTCAACTGGGCCAAATGGAACAGTTATCACCAGCTGCCAAAACGCTCGAAGCACTAATCCACCCTGTTCTTGCGGCCCACATCCAGCTTTCAAACTACCAGCACGGCTTCAGAAGGATGCAGAGCACGACGACAGCCCTGGATGTAATTACAAATCGCATCCACATTGGCCTTAATCAACCTCGTCCATGTCACAGAACAATTCTGGTGGCACTTGACCTGTCGAAGGCTTTCGACACAGTCAACCACTCAGCACTTCTGTCCGACTTATACAATGCATCTCTTCCAACGCAAACTACAAAATGGATTTCCAATTATTTCGCGGGCAGGAAGTCCTACCTACACCGAATTCAGGAGCAAGAAAGCGAAGCTAAGGAAGATCAAACACACAACGAAGAGTTCTGTCTCCCTCCTTGTTCAACCTTTACCTATCTGGAATTCCAACTCCGCCTGAAGGAATCGAAATTATCTCCTATGCCGACGACTGCTCCATTCTGGCAACAAGAAACAACATTACGGAAATGTATGAACGAATAAACGATTAACTGGAAGAACTTAACGCTTTCTTCACAACCAAAAATTTAACCGTATCAGCGCCTAAATCCTCGGCGACCTTATTTACCACCTGGACGAAGGAAGTCAAGATGCAACTTGGGATCTCAATTGGCAATCAACCTATTCCGACCGTGAACCATCCTAAAATTCTAGGAGTAACCCTGGACAACATGGCCACGTCATCCCCCCATGCTTCAACCACGCGCAACAGGATGCGCGGTATAAATAAAATCCTTAAAGCTTTGGCTGGTAGCATCTAGGGCAAGGATAAAGAAACCCTACTAGTCATATACAAAGCAGTTGGAACGTCAGTAGCCAACTATGCGGCTCCAGTGTGGTCACAGAATCTATGTGACACACAATGGGATAACATTCAAGCTTGTCAAAACGCCCCTCTCCGCACTGTGACTGGCTGTCTCCTGATATCATCCCAGGACCATCTGCATCAGGAAACAAGGATGATGCCTCTAAGTGACCAAAACAAGCTTCTTGCGAAACAGTACCTGGTGGGTTGTTACCGGAGGGAACACCCCAACACCGACCTCATGGGACTCCGCCACCAAGACATGTCAGGCGTGATTTGAGGGACCTCGAAAGAGACGTCCAGAGGTACAAAAAGGTTTCCTTCGACAACAACGCATACAGATCAGCCATCGCAGCAATACATCACTTGGAGGTACAAACATCAATTACTGGACTAGGTCCAAATAAAGTTCTCTCGACACAACCACCAGCCCTTTCTCCCGATGAGAGAATACTTCCGACAGCAGCGAGAACGACACTTGCCCAACTTCGGTCGGGCTGGTGTTCGCGTTTTAACTCCTACCTATCTCGCATTGACCGGGATGTCATGAAAACATGCCCCGCCTGCAATGGTACACCTCACGATGTGAACCACATTTTTAATTGCTCAGTTGCACCCACACACCTGACCCCCAGGTTACTGTGGGAGAGCCCCGTAGAGGCAGCTATCTTCCTGTCCCTTAACACCAAGGAAGATGAAGAACAATAACAGCATGTAACACACTCACACAACGAACTTCTGAGCATTGCTACAATAACAACAACAACAACCAAATCACGCAGAGATGTCGCCTGGCTCACGGCCGGCGGTCATCACGGGATATTGGCCTATAGGGGACTATGCAGTCAGGCTGGATACGCTCTACAATACGCATTTCCGAAATTGCGGCAATGAAGAGGAGAAAGAAATCCTCACTCACTTCTTTTGCGATTGTCCAGGCCTTACTAGGACCATACATCGTGCATTGAGAAAGTCCTTCTTGACAACAACGTTAACTAAATAGTTTAGTCTGCTGTATGCGCGGTTTCATAAACCGCCGTGTGTTTTATTTTTCTGACTAAACTACTTAGTTTTTCTGTGAACTAAAAAGTTTGCCGTGGGCGCGAGCTCTCGAATGAGACATTGAATCAAGTGCTTCGGAATGATAATTCCCCTAAAGTAGCGTTCTCACGAAGCGACTTTTGTTGAACAACAAAAGTCGCGCACCAAAAATCCAACGAGTCGCCTCGGTGGAACAGCAGTTTCAGCAGTGCTGAAAAACTTTTCAGTTGAACAACAAAGTTTGCCGTGTGCGCGGTCTCTAAAACATAAAAATAATATTTGGTATTTTAGTAGTTAAATATTTATGTAAATTTTAGAGCAATTATTGAATTACTTACTAATATTTCTATTAACGCAACGGGTTTTTTTTTTAATTTGGTTAATTGCCAATTTATCATACTTTTAATTTCCTTGCTTTAATCCTTTCGTTTTTTCTTTCAGGAAAAGATAAGAGACTGGCTTCAGGAATTACAAGATTTACAAACACAACGAAATTTAGTTAATTAATAAATTTTTTGTTTCTGTGAGAAATTTGTAAAAGTTGTAACGTTATCAGGACAAGACTTTGTGAATCTAATACATGGATTTAGATACGAGTATAATAACTATATATTTTTAAGTAGAATAAAAAAATTTAAAATAAACTGTAAAATTTAAAAGAAAATTAATGGTCGGGCTTGTTTTTGCTGGAAATAATTGTCAAATATCCCCGTCCTGAATGAAAAATTACCTCGAGATAAAAAAAAGAAAGAAAATATTCTTAACGTTAATTCATAAAGAAAGATGATTTAGCGAAACCTGATGAGTGTGGTTAACCTGATGAGCAAGTGAAACCTGAAGAAGTTTTTTTTAATGCTAATGTTTAGTTTTAATCTCATAGTGTTTTCCCCTCGAGTGGAAGATTACTTTTGAGACCGTGACCGTGAATAAAGAGAAGAAGTCCTGACAGGGCAAGGTCGGTACTAGCCAAACACAGAATCACAGGTTTCGCTCGCTCATCAAATTTCACTAACTCATCCTGAATAAAAACAAAGAAAAAGGTTAAAGTAAATCGAGTAGGAAACGTGGGCAAAAATCGCCAATTTATATATACGAAATGACATACAGAGTGTCCTTACACTATGCCAAACAATTGAAATTACCACTCAATCGAACTGTTATACATTGTTTTTGTTTTTAAATTCACCTTCCCTCGTAGTTTTATTCGTAACAATTAAGCAGCGCATTCATATTAGACATGCCACATACATAAATCAGCACAAACACACGTAAATTTAAGTGTACGTATTAAAATAACTGATAATTTTAACAATCTTTTTTTTTGCTTATTATTTTCATAAAAGTTGTAATAATTTATGAAAGTTTCCCCAATTTTTGTAGTCATGTTGCAAACCAAAACATTTACTCGTACAATATAAATGTATAATGTATTTATATCTTAATTTTAATTTACATCTTTATAAATGGTCGCCTTATTGTCTAGTAATATAATGGTAAATGCAAATAATTTCGGAAACTAAATCAATTAAATGAAAATAAAATATAAAGAAGATAATTTATTTGATTTTGCATATGTCAAGCCTAGTACTTGGCTGTTTGCGAAACTTTTCACCGACTTTTCATTTATAAAACGTCAAAATTTACTTTCCGCAAAAACTTTAGGCCAAATTTTGACGTTTGTTTTAATAAGAATTGGTCGCATTTGTAAGACCAAACTAAACAGAACACTTACTATTTTCGTTTGAATTACAATTACACAATATTAACAGCTCCATAACGATAATATTTGCAAACAATTTTTTGCTTCAGGATAAATTCCCTTTTCATTTTACATGTTTTTCTAATAATTCAGTCATTGGGTGATTTGGGGAAACAAATTGTGGTGGAGAATTTCTTTCATTATTTTTTTAATGTTTTTTTCGGGTTCTGAATACGGATCCGGAGCTTCCAACCAAAATTTCTTTGCGGAATATAGTCAAAATCTCAAAAAGAACCTTGAAATTTCGGTACTTTTTTTTTTGGTTTTTCGCTTATAACTTGAAATAGTGTAATGAACCACCTGTAATGAACCATATTATGGTCTGGTAGTGCTGCTCCCACCGGCAGATCGAAGCAGCACCTGATGAGTAGTGATCTGTTGGTGGTACGAAACCAGAGGCCGAAGGTCCCATTACATCCGGACCCAGATTCGACCACGTGGGCGTCTGATCCGTCCGCCCACCATTCCATTCTTGTCGACTATTTTTCTTTTTTTTCATTCCCCATTTTTACACCCCCTGTTTGTGTTGTGTTTCCCAGGCCTATGAATTTTAATTAATACGTAAAGGACAGGGGCAACGAGCGGTGAAAACCCCGCCCACGTCTCCCGAACTGAGCTACAGCAAGCATAGCTCGTTGAGGAGCTTTTTTCTTCGCCAAATGGCACGGCCCGACCTTCACGGTAACTATGCTACCTAGGCTTCGTCCCTACGGGCATCTTTGGATGCCCACCAAACCGTCCGTTACAATAGTCATGGTATGACCTGCTTCTCTTGCGGATCAGGTCGGCCTACTCCGAGTCCGACAACGGAGTACTTTCAAGAAACTAGGTTCGCAGACCTACTCCGTATATGAAACGAATCTGTCGTCCGTCATGGAGTTGGAGATGGAGTGAAAGAACAAAAGAGTGGGTGAACTAGGTTCGTCGAAGTCTGAGTCGTAATTGCCAACAAGAGAATGGAGCACTAAACTACTGACTAGATTAGAAGACATACGTATATCGCTATATTGCAGTGTTGAATAAAATGGATTGTATTTTCTATTGGATTTTATTGATATCAGATGGAGTGGAGCTTCTATGGCTGGTTTACATTCTCGCCGAATGGACGAGGCAAGTATATTCGGCGAGAATGCTCGAGGCAAGTAGCCTGGGCGAATTGCGCGTTCACATTCTCACCCGAGTACGAGTGACGAGTACTGTTCTGTCGAGCAATGACAAACAACTAATAGTGTGGTAACCTTTAAAGAGAGAGAATCAGAGGAAATGAAAAAGAGCGAGAGAAACGAAGTAATTCGGCACAAGTGAGGAAGTAGGAAGGGGGATGGAAATTTGACATCTCTCGTGCTTCTATATGGACCGGGCGGGTGTTCCGCGGTAGAGAGACAGACTGGAATGTTATTGTTCCAATAGGAGAAGTAGGAGAGGGGATGATATCTCAAGTGCTTCCTGTGCTTTTGTATAGACTGCGCGGGTGTTGCGCAGTGGAGGGCGTGTGTCTCTCTGTTTTCCTTTTTACGACTGGAATTGCTTCAAATAGTTTAGTGTTGAGTATATGTGGATTGCTCCTCCATAGTTATTCTCTATGGTGGTAACATACGCGTTCCAATAGGGAAATAATGTGCGCACTTGTGAAGAGCGTTTACTTTAATTTAATGTTTACCAATCACATGTTTCATGTAATTTTCCCCGAAAACCGTTTGCGCGTGTTCAGGTTAAGCGAAATCACTCACGTAACTCCCTACCTGCTTTTTGCAGACTGATTGGCCGTTTCTTCGAAAAAAGGATTGCCGTTCATAATCTCTTTATACCCTAGACTTATATTGTATAGTATAGCGTATATTGCTTTTGTCACAACGAAAATATGTAACACCTTAAAGGAGGCTCCGGAGGTATAGCAATGCATATATATATAAATGATCAGGGTCACCTCCTGACTCGACTTAGCCATGTCTGTCTGTCTGTTTGTTTGTCTATCTGTCTGTCTGTCTGTCTGTCTGTTTGTCTGTCTGTCTGTCTGTCTGTCCGTTCGCACGATAACTTTCGATAGAATGAAGCTCGAGCCTTGAAATTTTGGTCAAAGGTTGGAAGTATGATCTAGTTGGTATTGAAAATGGGCATGATCAGGCCAAGAGAACGTCTGCCTCCCCTACATATTTAAAATAATTAAATACTTTTCTAACTCCCGATTAAATAAACATGAAAAGCTCTAGCTTTGGTAGATTGCTCGTGAGGGTGATCTTATACTCAGCCAGAAAAATAAAATCAATCAGTTGAAAACTAACGGTAATTTTCTTACAAAGTACCCTACTTTTCACGTTTTTTTGTCTATAACTCTTGAATCAAGTGACGTAAACGCCTGATTGGCATGTAACCCTGAGGTGAGAAGCTGCTTGAGTTTTAATAAGTTAGGCATAATCAGATCAAAGGAACGCCTATCCCCCCTACAAATTTCATAAAATTAAATATTTCTTTAATTAAGATAGCTTTCGATAGAATAAAACTAGCGAGTTGAAAATTTGGAAAAATCTTGGTGGTTAATCTAGTTAGTTCGAATTGAAAATTGGACACAGATCTCAAGTGAAGATAAAGTTCATTTGCTTCTGAGCTTTGTTTGCTCGCGAGCAAATTTGATGGATACGCGCCTTTACGTTCAAATCTGTCTAGCATGTTTCCGGAGCCTTGAGTTAGGGTTCATGCTTTGCAACCATAGCATAGCACTGGTCGTATAATGGTTTTGTACACGCGGAGCTTCGTGTTTCTGTGCACATGCTTCGATTTCATTATGGGAAGAACCGAGAAAAAAGTTTTATTTGCTAACTGTATCCGTCGCTTGATTTCGTCAGTTTCGTTGGCGTCCCTTGACAAGTTGCAACCCAGGTATATGGAGTTGTTCACGAGCTCGATGTTGAGGTCCCCCACATTGATGCTCGGTTGTGCAGGTGTCCTTGTCGTCGATTGTATCATTATTTTAGTTTTACCCTCGTTGATACGTAGTCCAACTTCTTTTGCAGCGGTATCGAGCATATGCAAAAGTTCTTCTGCGTCAACCAATCTTTGAGACATAATGTTGATGTCGTCGACTTGCTGTTGCCCATATTCATACCCCGAATAGCGTATTCCAGTATCCAGTGCTAGGTTGAAGAGAGTTGGTGTCAGTGTATCGCCCTGTTTCTGACCAGTGCGTGTTTCAAATATTGTAGATCAGCAAGTCTATTATGGATACTGACTTGTGAGACGGAGCTGGTTATCGTCATCTTTCTCAGTCGCACTAACTTTGCCGGGATACCAAATTGCAGCATGATGTTGTACAGTACTCCACGATCGATACTGTCGGATGCCTACTTAAAGACAACAAAGATTTGGTATACGTCTACATTGTATTCCCAGCACTTTTGGAGTATCAGTTTGACCGTAAAGACCTGATCGTTTGTGGAGCGACCAGGTCTGAAACAGCCTTGATATTCGTCAATGACTCGTTCTGCGTACGGTTTTATTCGATAAAATGCCGGCAAATTAATGAAAAATGCGAAATTTCCCTTTTCGCACTACCATAACCACACTTTTGCCCCGCACTTTTGAGCAGTTCATTTTGGTCCGTAGTTTACTGCACCTTGCGTTTTTTTTCACTTCCACATGTCACTGACAAGTACTACTTTCAGTTGCAAAATCACGAAACTAAACTCACTTTTACGCACGAGAGTCGGGAAATTTTACAAAGTCGACCGCACGCGTTCTTCACTTTTTTTACACATGGTTGACATGACTGCTTGTCATGACGTCATTGTTTTGACATTATGGCCTAGTACTCTAGATGACAGTGTTAAAACCTACATGAGTTCACTTGTGTGCTTTCACAGCAGGCTCATGTGTTAATAATACCCACGTACTTTAAAGTGCAGAATATGAAGTATAGCACATACATAATTCGTTATTGCCTAGCGGGCCGCATAACAAATTATAGAAGGCCGCATGCGTGTCTCATAAACGGTTGAGGTAAGGTTGGCTTCTTTCCAGATGTCTGGTAAAATTACCGTCAAAAAGCTATTGTTCACGATTTGAAATTTTCGCAGGTTTAAAGCGGCAATTGGGCGCTCTCTCGCGGGATATTTTATGACAGATCAGACAGCAAATGTCAACAAGGCATAGAAATGCAAGTGATGTTAAAGTCGTATTCCAGGAAGAAAGCACAAAGTTGATAATCAGATAACTATTGTACATACATATTTTTTATACGAGTATATTCTGCGCAACAGTCACTTCGCCTTTCACTAAACCGATGCGGTTCTCTAACGCTAATTACCAAACATTTCGGTATCAACGGATTCAGACTAATCCACAATAAACTTTTCCCAAATTCGCTCCAACGTGCATCCTTACTTTCGCTCTGTATACAAAATCCAACTTGAGTCTCCAACGGTTGTTTCCATATTCTGAGTAACTGGGTTTCACTATAATTTACTTTTTTTCCAAGGGTTGCATGGGTCCTGTGTTCGTCTACATGCTACCAAATTTTCAACAATTTGCATCTGCAATACGCTCCCATTGTTTGCCATTTGCAACAGATTAAATTCCATATACGTTCTGGCATGCATGCATAAGCATAGATACACTCCACGGTGGCGACCATCTACATATGTCCGTATGTCTCCCCAAGAAGCCTGGGGGAATGATATCAGTTTTTTTTCTTCGCGCTTGCATCCCAAAGGACTGCTCGACTACCACTGCTGCCTTCCCAGGTCCCTCCTTCCTCTCTCATTCACACACAATTTACTTAGTAAGCATTCGTTGTACCGCAAAGGGTACATCTGCATTGCATGACTTTGAGAGGATACTTTATAAGGATAAGAGGAACTGCTTCACCCAAGTCTGCTTCGATGCTGTACGGCAGAAGCTACGCTTTTTCCCATTTTTTTTTTATTTTGCCTGCCATGTTTGGTGAAACCAAGAGTGTGCTGAGTGGCAATAGTGCCGGCAAGCATGCAACCCATATTCGGTAGCGAAAAGGATACTTGGTACACTCCTTTCCAATTTTTGCATGGACGCCCCTCTCGTGTAATATGTCGACCGTTCCGAGAGACGTCGACTGCTACTCGATTCGGGAGGAATTTTTATTAAGTTCCCGCTGTCGCATCTACTTCGCGACATGGTGCTCTCGCCGCACGGCAAGGAGTCCGTTAAAGTGTTGCGAAAGGTGCAGGCGAATGGATGGATCGCCCAGCGTGCACCACAATAAGCTGTTGGCAACATCAACAGCCTGCCTCCCCCAATTCCAATATCGCGTAATCCCAAGATATGTACAAGACTATCCAAGGATCTGCACAAGCATGCCAGTGGGTGAGACGACGGGCACTCGTTGTATGTACTTTGCAAACATTGGGTGCAAAACAGAAGAATTCTAAGTGGCACTCGGAACACAATTTATAATTCCCATATCCTTCACACTGTCGCATTTTAAGTTCTGAGTGAACTTCGATGTTGAAAGTTGTTATTCCATTTTACGTGTGCAAAAAACAAGTGGCCGTGGAGAAGGGGAACGTCAGTTGACTGGTGTGCACTCGAACATTCCGCAAAAGAAACCCAAGCACAAGGTAGGAAGGAAGCGAGAACAATGACTAAATTATAGATTAGGTTGTTGGGTGTATGGATATGAGGGAAAAATGATTGCAAAAGGATGCCCGGAATAATATTGATACAGCTGATTAGGTTGGAGTGCTTGTTATCCAGAGATAACCGCATAATAAGCGGAAGGTGCAATCGGGATACTATGACATTTATGAGGTCAGACGAATGGCGATGATAAACGACACTATTTTTTTCCCGACACTAGGATGTTTGCCACTTTCATATCGTGAAGGGATGCAGCTGATTTGCGTTGTCCGTTGCAATCTTGGATAATCTGTCAGACAATACGCTAGATTTTAAGGATATGGAATCATCACTCCAACCAATAATGGACACATATTATAGTTCTGATGCCACTTGCAGAAGATAGAAAAGTTGTAATAGAAATCAAAGCTTTAATTGAATTTCTGGAGAAAATCTTCACTTACACCTTAAGACCTCGAATGAACTCACCAACACTTCGAGGCTTCCAATGTCTTTTAATGATGCTACCCGTATGAGTAGAGCTGGAGGTAAACGTAAAAAAGCGGGATACCTATCAGGACACCATTGGGTGAGATATCACCCTAATTGAGCGTGCTCAAGGAAATGGAATATTGTCTCTGCTTGAATAACATCCATTCCACTAAACATCTTCTGCGCAAATGCGCGGCAGTTGCTTTGGAGGAAGACGAGTCGACCAACATCACTGATACTGCCCAATTTTTGCTGTTTCCTCAGCGATCTACATACTGAGTTTGATGTGAGAGAAAAACCAGCTTCCATGAATAGTTTGAATTGAATAACTATAAGCGAAGATATCTTCAACTTCAACTTTATTCCTTTCTTGTGAAATTTGCATATTCAACCATATTAAATTTTGACAGACCTGCTTCGGCTTGTCATACAAAATTTCGATGGTACAGCAATAAAAAAAAGTAAGGTTCATTCTATCATTAGATTACGAGTATAGTAAGGTTTGAATCAAAAATTAAATAAAAATGTCTGACTCTTTTGCATGCTTCAAAAAATTGCTAATATTAACGAAAACCACTTTTCCTATATGTCACGGTGGATAACTTTATCCCTGTGTGGTAAGAATAATACCACAGCCATTGCCGACATGTTGTAGAAGGCAACTAAACACGAATAGGATGTGTATGCCAGCAATCTTCTTATGCTAATGAAACAGCGACTAGGCCTCGGATAAGGACTGACTCACCGGTTGAGTTTTGACGCACTGTGTCCCAGTAGGGGTAAAGGCAAATTAGTGAACTTCTGTTGCTAAAGTATTTTTTAGATCTTAGTGCAACTGTGTCCGAAATCTAACAAGATGACGCGAGGCAGACATTGACGCGCTGTGCCCCACTAAGTGTTAAGCGCGGTTTACCCCCTACGACTTACCCATTGATTTGCATGCAACTATATCGGAGCGCGGTTTACATGCGATCTGTCGACTTGCATGCGATTATATCGTTGGCGGTCAGGTCTGTGGGGGAACTCGCAGGCAAACTAAAATAGTAATTTATATAGTATTATTGTATAATTTAGTAGAATAAGTTTTGTATAAATTATCTGTATTACATTGAATTAGAGGCAATAAAGAATTATTATTATTTATTATCGCCTGGCTGGCGTAATCTCGGCCCCTTTGGCCGGTATGTATACCCGCAACGGATGCAACGCATCAAGTTGACGGATATGGATGCTTTGGGCAGGTGTTATGCCGGCATCCTGAAACTAATATAATTTAGTGGAGGTCGCCGAGCACTTTGCGCACTATTGCACACGTATGCAAAATTACGTATTTTTGCATAACGTCAATGAGATTGTGCGGCAGGTTTAATTGGGTGAGGGAAGTCAGAAGGTCTTTGGGTATTATACCGGTAGCCGACAATATTACAGGCACTATTCGTACACTGCCAAGATGCCAAAGTTGTTTGATTTCTTGGGCCAGTGCACTATAGTTTGCCCTTTTCTCCGCATGCTTTCTCTCGATGTTGCTATTATGGGGGATAGCAACATCGATTATGTATGCAGAGCGACTCGTCTTGTCGACTAGGAGTACATCGGGTTTGTTGTGGGCGACCGGGTGATCAGTGTTTACCTGGCGATCCCAGTACATCGTGAAGCGAGTGCTGTCAAGCACTGCTTGTGGAGTGTACTGGTAGATCGGTACGGTTTCACTGACCAGCCCGTGCTTGTATGCAAGGTGTTGGTGGATTACCTTGCATACAGCATTGTGTCTGTCCGTGTACTCTACCGGCGCCATTACAGAACAACCAGAAATGAGATGGTCAAGTGTTTCCAAAACCGAACCACACATTCTGCACCGGTCGTCATCCACCCTTTGTTTGCAGATATGCTTAAGATAAGCACGGGTGGGGACCACGCCGTCCTGAATGGCAACCATCGAACCTTCTGTTTCGGCAAAGAGGTACCCTGCACGAAGCCACCTGTTAGACAGGTGAAGATCGACAAATGGCTGCCAAAGGCAACTCGCATGTTTACCATGCATCGCCTTTGACTTCCATTTGTCGATCTTCTCTTGGTCTGACTTCACCAGACTCAAAGGAGCAAATGATTGATCCTTTAAGTTCAGTGGAGTCAAACCATCATCTGCCTTGCAGACAGCATCATGCAGAGCACTCGATGTTGCTTTGCCTCGGAAATAAGTGCGAAGTGAGTTGACTTGCTGATGATGTAAGTTGGCAATGTCAACTAAACCTCTACCTCCGATGTCACGAGGTAGGCACATTCGCTCCACTGACGATTTTGGATGTAACATTCGGAATTTGGACATCAAAACGCGTACCCCCCGTTCAATGTCCGCCAAAGATGTGACAGACCACGGGACTATTCCGAATGAGTAGGTCAGTGAAGGAATGGCATACAAGTTTATCGCACTTATTTTATTTCTTCCCGATAAGTTGGATTTTAACACCAATTTCAACCTGCGCCAGAACTCAACCAGCAGTCCTTCTCTCAAGTCATCAATGCTGGGATGTTCACCTTGCAGAATTCCTAGGTATTTATAAAAGTCTGCCTCCGACATTGCACCTATATGGATATCATCCAAGGTGAAGCCGGGGTGCGGTGCGTGAACGCCTTGGCGGATGGCACGGATTCGACATTTGTCTAATCCGAAGTCCATCCGAATGTCACGGCTGAAATTTTCTGTGATCCGCAGCAGACTTTTAAGATGTGCATCGCTTCCCGAGTATAGTTTGATGTCATCTAAGTACATCAGGTGAGTCAGTTCGAATTTGGAAAACATTCCAAGAAGACCATGCTTGATCGTATAGCCGCACTGTCTAGCCGAATTCAAAAGTGATGAAAGGGGGTTCAGCGCCAAGCAGAACCAGAGAGGACTCAAAGAGTCCCCTTGGAATATGCCTCTTCGGATATGTACCGGTTGAGAGAGCATATTGCCTTCGGTTGATGGCACTGATAGTGTTGTGCGCCATCCTTCCATCACTTTTGTCAAAAAGTTTATTAGGGCAGGATCTACGCGGTACATGTGGGGGACCGCGATTAGCCAGCTATGGGGGATGCTGTCAAATGCTTTGGCGTAATCAATATAGCAGCAATACAGATTCCTGTGATTGCGCGTAGCTTGTCCTACCACAACCGAGTCGATCGTTAGTTGTTCCTTGCAACCCCTAGATCCGACTCGGCAGCCCTTTTGCTCCTCGGCAAGGATATTGTTCTGCTCAAGGTGCGTATAGATCCTGCCACTAATAATGGCTGTAATGTATTTGTACAGTGTCGGCAAGCATGTTATAAGCCTCGTTTCAGCAGGCGTTTCCACTGTTTCCCGTTTGGGTAACAAGTAGGTTACACCTGCTGTGAGGAAAGGTGGAAATTCCTCAGGCCTATTAATCAACAGATTTATCTGTTGTGCGAGCTGACCACATATACTCGGGAATCGCTTATACCAGAAATTCTGCAATTTGTCAGGACCAGGCCCCTTCCAATTTTTGGACCGCTTAATAACTTCGGACATCGGATTCAGTGACCTCGGCGAAAATCATACCAGGCAAGCTGGCATGGCGGGTGGTTTCGGCAGTGATCCACTCAGTATGTTGGGTGTGTTGAGCGGGAGTTTGCCAAAGTCCACCCCAGTATTGTTCCGCGTCAGTCACTGAGAAGTTAATAGTGGGGCTTTCTTGTTGGTCCTCATTGATAGTCTTGTAGAAGTTCCGCTGGCTTTTAGTGAAAGCAGCGTTCTGAACACGTCTGGAGAGGCTCAGCGTGTACCGTCGGAGACGACTTGTAATGACTGCGAGCTTCTGTTTTAGTGTGTCCAGTACTTCCACTAAAGGAGTTCCGGAAGGAGTGGAATATTTACGGAGGATCTTTTCCACTTTTTTGTTCAACCGCCTACAGGTATTGCCAGCAACGTATTGAGTCAATGGGCCAATATCCTGTCGTAAGAAATCTCTCTTCCGCTCAAGACGAATCTTCCAGGCTGGTTCTTGTTTTTGTCTCACGCCGACAACGCTATCACGGATCCTCTGACCATGTAATCTGATAGCCGCCACTGCACCGCAATACACAAGTGATTGCAGTTCTAGTAACGTCGTATCAGAGCTGAGTCTGGATGCGATTTCGCTGTCGATTTGAGAAAGAATATCAGGTGTTGCAGTAGATGTATGTAACCTGGGAATGCCAGGCCTGTGCAGAGGATCTATTCCCTGATATTCCAAGCAAGCTCTTTCATATTCGTCGTGAACTTCAGAAGAGACTTCCACTTGGCGGTGAAGTAGTGTACTTCGTCTGGTGTTGTAGGTACTCCTGTGCGGGACAGAGTGACGTGATGGTGGTGGGGATGCCACATCCTGCCCCGCCGACTCTTGGTTTCGAGTTGCCTCTAAAACCTCAAGTCGAATTCTTTCCCTCGTCGTCTCCGGTATTGCACTCCTTCGCACAATGAAGCGGTATTGGTCTGAAACCCGCTGCATTGACACATGTGCAAATTGCGGAAATCGCTCGACGAACCTCTGATGTAGCAAGGGACGATATGATGTTGTCCCTTGTGAGAGTTCGATCTCGTAGTAGGCACGGATGATAAAAAGGTTCATTTCCTCTGTCCATTTCATCCGTTGCCTACGCGAGCCTGCAGCTGTGGTCGCCTGGATACCAGGCGAAACATCAACCACAGGTGAAGGAGGGCTCCTCGGTGGTGCTGGAGCAGTACCCGTCCTACCGGCTCGTGCAGGTGCACTCGCGGCAGTCGGTCTCCTTCTGGTTGGTGGGCGCACGCCCGTGCGCCCATTTACCACTGGCGACTGCCCCTCTTGTACAGAGGGGAAGCCCTCGCCGGAGGTCGCGGCTTCCTCCGACACTTGGGCAGATATCCCTGCCCGTCTTCTTCTGGACATGTTTCGTGTCTCCATTTTTTTTTTCTCCCAAATGGGGTTTCCAGAGCCCTGTTAGCCGTTTTATAACGTTGCCCGGGGTGCACGTGGCATTAGATGTTTTAGCTCGGACGTAGGGTTGGCTTTCTACACATTATTATTATTATTATTATTATTATTATTAAGTCCACATAGCACATCCGTGTGGTGATCGCTGGTAACTTCGCGAATAGCGAGGGCTGAGCTATGGGGCCGTTGCGTCACATTATGCGAGAGCTGCCGTTCCGCTATATGTAAGCAAACGACACACTCCCTACCTGGCCAACTCTTGTGTTCTATAGTCTTGGCGAAGGTAACCCGTACGGAGTGTCAGATGTCCGAAATCTCCGGGGTGTTATGTGACCGTGCTCATCGGGGGAAGGTGACCAGGTACGCAAATGGTCGTCATTAACGGACCACGTTACTGCCGTATGGGCTGTGTAAGATGTCTCCCCGACCATACGTTGGCAGATGGGCGCCTATGTAACTCTCTGCACAGTGACATGGCGAATAGTTTTGAGGTTGGAGCTGGTGACTGAGGTCAAATTCCACCTGCAGGGTTCCGGATCCAACTTTGCTTCGTTTCTTGCACCTGGTGAACCGTGGTCCACAGAGTAGCGATCTGTTAGGCTAGGAGAGAAACCTTGATTGCTTTGCACCAAGGGTAGTAGGTTCAGAGTGGCATGAATGCCTACGGAACTTTCGGAAGGTCGCGAAATAGTCTGCTTCATGGCACAAAGAGAGGAAAGGACGGCCGGATCGCCACGATGTTCCTATAGAGACGGGTAGTACCGGGAAGCAATATGCTGGCATTTACCTCGTCTATGGTCTGAGAACAGGAAACCCAAACCTGAATCAATAAAATCAAGATATGGAATTCAATGAAGACATTCTTGGAAAGATCGGCTGGAGGAATTCCAAGGAGATGGACAGCGTCGACTCGCATGGGTTGGAGAGGTCAACTTCTGACGAAGGAGCTCCAGGGAAGTGAGGCATTGTTGTAACGGACAATGATGCGCCGGAAGGCGGGGAGAGGTCAGTTCGGATAACGTGTACTCCGAATAAACACCAAAATGTCGACTCCGAATCGATGCGGATCACAACAAAAAATGAGAAGCGGAGAATGAAGAGGAGGCGTCGTAGGGAAAGGCAGGCCATCGGGAAGAACTCGAATCAAGGTGAGTTAGGGCCTGAGGAGTTGACTCCGGAAGTGGCAAGACCGGCGAAGATATTCATGGGCGGTAACCCTAGAAACTCAAAACCGGACCAACCACGGGGGGAGAAGAGTCTTCACGGAAAGACTGTTTCACTTGGTGGACTACCCGTAAGAGAGATTAACCAAGGTGAACAAACAAGGCACAAGGAAACACTAACTGTGTGCCAGTTGAATATTCATCACAGCAAAGCAATAACAGCGATGATGACGAGATGCTTTGAGGAAGGAAAACTGGACATATAGTAGCCTTGATACAGGAACCCTGGATTTTAAATAACAAAATTAGGGGTCTGTCACAACAAACCGCAAAGCTGTACCATACACAGCTGGACGGTAAAATAAGGGCCTGCATCTTCGTGCGTCATGGAAAACGCGCAGTACAAATGATTCATCTCTGCTCGCCTGATCTTACGGTAGTACTGATCGGCAGTGGTGCAGGATCATTCCTAATTGCATCAGCATATTTTCCTTATGATGCACCAGAATCACCTCCATCAGAGGAAGTGGAAAATCTGGTAAGATATTGTAAAGAAAGAGAAATGGCTCTGATCATAGGCTGTGACGCCAGTGCACATAACACAGTGTGGGGCAGCACAGACGACAATCCTAGAGGACAGCAACTGCTTGAATTTGTGGAAAGATATAATCTGCTGGTAGCAAACAAGGCGGCGGCGGCTCCCACCTTCGTGGGTGCAGGAAGGGCTAAGGTGATCGACATTACTCTAAGCTCTGTTAATATGCTTGACAGGGTTTAGAATTGGGGAGTAGTGGACAGAATATCTATGACTGATCACAGCGCTATCCAGTTTGAAATCCTGTATGGTAGAAAACGGAGTAGCAAACGCAAACGTCTAAGAGTGCCAAAAAATACTGATCGTATTAAGTACGACAAATATTTATTGAAACACGTCGAGAATATTCAAGACAGAATACCTCGGAATACGGTCGAGATAGAGCAAACAGTGGAACATCTGAACTCCGCTATTAATTGCGTTTTCGAACACGCTTGTCCCTCCACAGAAGTGGACGAAAAGGACCGAACACCATGGTGGAGTAGGGAACTGGCGTCTATGAAAAGAGAGACAAGGAAAACCTTTAATCGTTATATGAGGGAGAGAGACTCTCACTCTTGGGAACTATGCAAGGATAAAAAGAGAGAGCTGAAAAGAACCTTACGTCTTCGCAAATGAAATACGTGGAGGGAGTTTTGCTCTAGCATGAAAGATACGTCGGAAGTATGCAGATTACTGGAGATGATATCGAAAGACACTACTTCCAAAATGGGACTGATACGCAAAGGTGATGGTACCATGACAGAAATAGTGGAAGAAACGTTGCAGTCGCTGATTGAGGTACATTTTCCTGGAAGTTTAAAGCCAAACCAACTATGGGCCCAAACTTACAAAGGGGCTGATGGAGGGAGACGACAAGAAGCTAAGAGGAACTCCAAATGATGTCAAAAGTGCTATTAATTCTTTTGCACCATTTAAAATGGGTGGAATGGACGGAATATTCCCGGCACTATTAAAGTGGGGCATGAGCGCTCTGCTAGATAGGATTCGGAACATATTCGTCGCCTGTCTTTCAACAGGTGAAGGCATGGAGGGAGACTAAGGTGATCTTTCTGCCTAAACAGGGAAAAAAGGAGTATACAGAGGCAAAGTCCTTCAGGCCGGTTAGCCTTACATCATTCCTGTTGAAAACAATGGAAAGGCTGTTGGTGGACTATCTGGAGAATACCACGCTAGAGGACTAGAGTAGGTGCCACATGTTCACAGAGTAGGCAGATCTACAGAAACCGCTCTACACGAACTTGTTAGAGTTGCAGAGAGAGAGAGAGATTAATAATGGCGAGATCGATATGTCTACTTTTAAGGACAGAGAGTGTGCTTTTGATAAAATCTCCTTTACCAAACTAAGAAACACCCTGACTGAGCGGGGGGTTAACTCTATTATAATTAAGTGGATCGACTCTATGCTTAAACAGAGGGCGATAAATTTTAGCAGGATGTGCCAGAATACGGGGTAAGGTAGTCCGAAGATACCTACAAGGAGGTGTTCTTAACTGTGGAACATCACCGTAGACAGTTTTCTCTGAAAGCTGGACTCGATAGGCGTACTCGCTGTAGGATACGCCGATGCCTTGGCTCTTACGGTTAGTGGAAAGTTCATGGACACAATTCTAGGTTGCATGGGACAAACTCTCAAAGTAACCGAAGGGTGATATAATGAGCAAGGGCTAACCATAAACGCTAGTAAATCAAACACAATGATTTTTACCCGTAAGAGGAAAGACGTAGAGATATGGCTTTTTGGTTCGGAAATTAAGGTGCCCAAGGAAGTGAAGCATCTAGGGGTTACGTTAGATGCAAAACTAACTTGGAATGTTCACGTTGATGAGAATATCCAAACAGTGAAAAGGATTTTGCATCAATGTAAGAGAGTGTGCGCTCGTAAGTGGGGAATTTCACATAAAGCGGTACACTGGATTTACACAATGGTGGTAAGACTAGGCCTGTTCCTAATACCGGGATCCCGGTTTGGTACCGGTTTTTTTTCAGTACCGGTACCAAAAACTAAGAGTACCGGTATCCCGGTTTTTTTAGTACCGGTATTGAGTACCGGGATCCCGGGATTTGAGTACCGGTTTTTTCAACCATGCGCCGGTTTTATTCGGGATCCCGGGATCTACCGAGTCTTTTCAGTACCGAGTCTTTTGAGTACCGAGTCTTTTCAACCATGAGCCGGTTTTATTCGGGATCCCGGGATCCCGGTACTCAGTACCGAGTCTTTTCAGTACCGAGTCTTTTCAGCAACGAGTCTTTTCAGTACCGAGTCTTTTCAGTAGTACCGAGTCTTTTCAGTACCGAGTCTTTTGAGTACCGAGTCTTTTCAGTACCTGTTCTTTTCAGTACCGGGATCCCGGGATCTGAGTACCTGTTCTTTTCAGAACCTGATATTCAAATACCCGGGATTTCATAAAAGAAGACTCGTTCATTGCCAAACCGAGTCTTCAGGTTTTAACATTGAAAATGTTCATAGAGTCGTGCATTGTAAGATTTTTCAGATACACATCGTAGTAGTTAGTACGTACATTGTACATACATAATTGATTTATATGAATGAATAGGTTTTGTTAGGATTGAGACTGAGCTCAGAGTATTTATTGTATTGGGAGTAGGATGATTGGGTATAATGTGAATATGATATGCATATGAATATTGTTAGGATTGAGATGAGAGTATTTATTGTATTGGGAATAGGATATGTAATTGGGTATGATATAAATATGAAATACATATGAACGAATATGTATATGTACGTATGTACATAATATAATAATATAATGCGTTGCATTGGTCAATGACATAATTGCTTGGAGTTGGAGGTTTTTCGGGTGTTTTGATTTTAGTTATTGGTCATTGATGTAAATGTAATTGCTGTGCATTATATTATTATATTATGTACATACGTACATATACATATTCGTTCATATGTATTTCATATTTATATCATACCCAATTACATATCCTATTCCCAATACAATAAATACTCTCATCTCAGTCTCAATCCTAACAAAACTCAAAATCAATTATGTATGAACAATGTACATACTCGTATATCTATGTGCGTACTAACTAACATACTATACTACGATGTGTATCTGAAAAATCTTTCAATGCACGACACGACTCTATGAACATTTCCAATAACAATTTCCAAAAACCTGAAGAATTGGTTCAGCAATGAACGAGTCTTTTTTATGGAAAAGAACAGGTACTCGAATCCCGGGATCCCGGTACTGAAAAGAACAGGTATTGAAAAGACTCGGTACTGAAAAGAACAGGTACTCGAATCCCGGGATCCCGGTACTGAAAAGAACAGGTACTGAAAAGACTCGGTACTGAAAAGACTCGGTACTGAAAAGAACAGGTACTCAGTACCGGTACTGAAAAAAACCCGGCTCATGGTTTAAAATACCGGTACTGAAAAAAACCGGTACTAGTACCGATACTGAACGAATACCTGTGAGTACCGGGATACCGCTTGTGGTACCGGTACTTGAAAATATCAAGTACCGGTACTGAAATCTCAGTACCGAACAGGCCTAGGTAAGACCCATTCTAGCCTATGCATCAGTGGTATGGTGGCCAAAAGACATGCAGAAAACCACAAAGCAGAAGCTATATGAGCTACAAAAGATAGCTTGCGTAAGCACATGTGGTGCAATGCGCACCACACCAACGCTAGCAATGGAGGCATTGCTGGACTGCCGCCGTTGGAAAGAAAAAGGCAGCGCTTTCGGCAATACGATGTGGCATGACTTTGGAACTAGCAGCGGTCATAGGAGCATCCTAGACATTATACACGATGAGGTCAGGGAGCCTCTAATGCCGGTAGAAAGCATTAGAAGACGTAGGGTAGTTGAGAGAGTACACAATACTAACATGGAAACATGCACAATGAGTGTGCGTGCATTGAAATCAGCTTTTTTACTGATAGCTCTTTAATGGGCGGGAAAGCGGGGGCGGGGGTTTACTCTGAAAAGTTAAATTTAACCAGTGCGCTTAGTCTGGGAGAGTTTGTGTCCGTATACCAGGCAGAGATGCGTGACTTGTTGCATGTGTTGGACTACCTGCTGGAAGGTCAGGTGCTGGCGAAGGAAATCCTTATTGCACTGGACAACCAATCGGTGATCAGATGCATGCAGCAGACGAACATAAACTCTAAACTAGTACTAGAGTGTCTGAAAGCTCAACAAGTGCCTCAGAAAACGAGGTTACGCTGATGTGGGTAAAAGGACACATAGGTACAACAGGAAATAAGGCGGGGGATGCTCTAGCAAAACATGGATCTGTGGCGACCTTCATTTGACCAGAACCCAGAGTTGCTCTGGGGAACCTTATGATTGGAGCGGAAGATGGACTCCATGCAGGAAGATGGCAGGAGTTAGTCACTTGCAAACAAGCTCGGAATGCAATGACCAGCCCTTTAGCCAAGGAAGCGAAAAAGGTACTCAGCTATAAACGGAGTATTTTAAGCTGGATAACTGCCTTGGTCACAGGGCATGGTAATTTTAAGGCTCATCTGGCCAAGATGAAAATCGAGGAAGATAGCGTTTGTAGGCTATGTCTGGAGGAGGCTGAGACGGCAGCACACATTGTGTGCAAATGTCCAGCTCTGGTTAGCACGAGGTTGAGGATCACAGGCGAGCACACGACAAGTGTGGAAGCTATGAGCGAACTCAGCCTTAAAGAAATGCTAGCAATAACGTGGGACTCACTGATGAAGAGAGAGGTCGACAATTATCAGTCGACATCTGGAAATCAATGATGATCGGGAGGGGGCGAAAAGGGTCCCAAAACATCAGTGGTATGCTTCGGATATCCTCCGGAATACGATTATTATTATATCGTTGTCAATCATATCAGAGTGTTTAAATAGCAAATTGGACGTTTTAAGGCAAACTAGTAAAGTTCATTTGACTTCATAATTGAGGTGCATCCGTCCAACCCTTAATTAGCAGTGGGTTGACTACACGGGTAAACAGTTATGCTGGACATTCACGAACGGTCCAAATCCCTATCAAATTCATACATCGACCGGGCAAATTTTGGATTTGGATCGTTCGTGAATGTCCAGCATAACACTTTGGGTCTCCTGTCTGGCCCGCCGAACCAACAACTTCAAAAATTTGGCCGTTTCCAGAAAAAGTTTACCGACCCCTGCTCTAGATCATAGAGTCATAGAGCAGTGCCGGAACGAACACGACCACCGAGCACATATATCTCTCTAATTGTCTTGAGCCCTCCAGGGGCATAGGCTCGTCATCTCTAGCATTTCTATGCTTTGTTGACGTTTCAATAGCATATCTACTTTTCGGAAATGCAGTTCCTAGCATGCACCTCCTATCCGCGCCGTTTTTATACTGACAAGCTCGGAGCACTGTGCACTATTAGTACTCACAGGCAGTTTTTGATCGCGCCGAAATTTGATCTCCGAGCTCTAGATTAGTATCGTAGAACGGTGACCGAACGATCACGGCCACCGAGCGCGACAGCCGAGCACATATATGGTCAACCAAAATCCACCACATTTGGTCTTACTTGCGTCACTCATTATCCTGTTCAAGATAAATTTTCAGCAATTTATTCTCTGAGATATTCTCTTCTGATCCAGTTAGGCCCAATTAAAACTTAACTACAGCACGTTTTCAGTCATTATCTCGTAATGACAGCCATTACGTTGCATAATGAAAAGTGCATTGTCGTCTATGGCTCGAGTACGAGTAGTCGGATCCCAGAAAATCCTTCGCATCCTTTCACTGTAGTCGGGGGCTTTGGGTGTCTCTTTTGTTACACTAAAATCCGAGCAGTCATTCCGACAAACATTTAACCTCCTCAACAACAACAACAAGGACTTCAACTACTATAGAAGAGGGTTTTGTGTAATCTGCTTTACAAGTCACGACCATGATTCAACAGATCAACGACGGATTCGTCATGCATAACAAATGGCTTGCATCGCCGGCATCATCGTATCCTCCGTCTTTTTCGTTGACAAGAAAATCGTTTGTAAGTTGGCAATAGCACAAAAAAACAGAGAATGGAAGCAAGGAGCAAAGCCGAATCAGAGCAGCAGAAAAAAAAATGCAGAGCTTACATTTTCTTGATGAATCTTTTGCGAGGAGATATGCTCCCGCCCTCATCCTACTACCTTCGACCCTGCCTTTCCTAATCCTCGGATGCAAACTTTCAGGACAAATTCACTCAGATTGACATCAAATTCCAATTTTGTAAATCGTCGGAGCGAGGTTTCCATCTCGATGACATTATTTCGGCAATGTAATTACAAATTTCGAGTGACCCCACTCCCTCCTTCGTTCGAATCACAGTCCTTATGGTCGACATTTTTTCCCATTATTTATCCCTTCCGTTCGACCCACATTTCGCATTGGACTCATGTTCCCATTTCGAAGGTTTGCCAATATCATCGTGTTCTCTCACAGTCCGTAAATTGGATGTCCTCGCTCGTCCTCAGCCCCAACACTCCACTTCCAATGTGAAGAAGTGTGTTTATTTGTGCGCCCCCAATTCAAAAGGATGAATGACGGAAAGCGATAACGCTAAATTGATTTCCTGATACTCGTGAAAGTATCGCAACAACGGAATTCGTGTACGAAAATGGCTTCGCCATCAATCTTGTCATGGGAACGAAGCGGATATTGCCGGGACACGAACAAACGGGGGAGGCGCCCAAATGGAATACTTCCGTGGCGTTGTTGTTCCTGTTTTATCGCCATTTAAATTGTGTCGTATGAGATCCTTAATCAGCACCATTAAGGGAGCATTTCTTTGTTATGTGCTCCAATCAGTCAATGGGAATCAATCAACAAAACCTTCCGACAAGGACGATAGCATTAGCGCAATTGAAAGGAGAGTGGTGATATTAAAAGCTCATTGCACATGTGATGGATGTCTTGGGTGACTGGAGTGTGAATGCAGGAAATCTCATTAAAATATGTCCCTTTCAAGTTAGACATTGCATTCATTGGAATTCCTTTTCAAATAAGGACTGACTCCGATTGAGTCGTACAACTGAAATCCGTCCAAATTGACATGCTACTTTTACCCTGATCATTTCTCTCTCCGGATCCTGTCAACTCCTTGTGGGTCATAGAGCATTAGCCACGCCGACTTTCCACCTCGTCCTGTTCCCCGCCATCGCCTTCAACTGTCTCCACGATTTGCCTAATAACTTACCCTCGACTTCAACTTATCTTCTCCAGGTGTTTCTAGGTCGTCCAACGCGGCGATTTCCTCGCACAAAACTAGGTACTTCGTCCGCGCGTAGGCATGTCTAGGGGCACTCCGCAAGGTGGAGTCCTCTCTCCTCTCTTATGGAATCTGGCTGTCAATAAATCGCTTCAGATTTCAGTGCTGGCCTACAAGCCGAAATGGGCATATCAATATTCCGACAAGGTTGTAATACCTCGTCATAACATCTGCAGGGCAGAGATGAGTGGTTGTACCCAGTCTAGCGAGCTCATCTTCTCTGCAGTTACCCGCAAAGCCGCTATGATCCGTAATCCAGCATAAAACAATATTGAAAAAAATTACTCATCTCCGTAAGATATTGACGACATTCACCCACTGTCTTTGACGTGGTCAAACCAGGTTCGAAAGATTTTATAACAGCTGCCCGTGAAAATATATCTCTAGCGGATTTAACATGCCCCCCGAGCCAAGTCAGTGTTTCCATAATCGCCGCGATCTCCGCCTGAAACACACTGCAGTAGTTAAGTAGATGGAAGGATAGGTTTATATTCAGCCTTTCGGAATGTACTCTGGCTCCCACTCCATCGTTAATCGTGGAGCGTATATCTCCACAATCAGCCAAATCAGGCAGCGATTGCACGTTATCTTCCAATTGATTGCGTGATGGGATTAGCTTGTAAACCTCTTGTCAAGAAAATATTTTGAGATGGTGTAATCAGTGATTGCTGGAATATCCAGGTTGCCCAGTGCCTAATGTGCCACTGACCGGTATCCAGAAGGCGGATGGCGGCATTCGCAACCATATGCTCACCATAAATGTCCAAAGAAACATGGTTGAGCAGTATATTCAAAGCAGCAGATGGAATGGTTCTAAGAGGCCTACAAATAGCCACACAGGATAGCTTTTGCACCTGCCCTTGCAAATTACCGTTGGTCTCTCTCCTCAGAGCAGTACACCATACAACTCATCATCATCGTGGCGTGATAACCCGCTGTCGGGCCTTGGCCGCCTGGATCGTTGACCTCCGATTATCTCGGTCACGTGACCGCGTCCTCCAATCTTGGAAGCACAGTAGCTGCTTGACGTCCGCATATACTGAGCTCCCCCAACGAGCTCTCGACCGTCCTCGCAGTCTCGCTCCGTCGACTCGTCGTCCATTTATTACTCTCTTTGGCATGCGATCATCGTCCATTCGTTGTACATGCCCTGCCCAGTGAAGTCTTTGTTGTTTGACGATTTTCGAAACCACTATACAATTACTCCATTCATAAGAATCGGACCCAGAACAGCTACATAGAGCTAGTGCAGCACTTTTGGCTGTAAGACCCATTTCCTGCCAATAGCTCTCTTACAAATAAAGCGATTAGGCGTCCATCCTAGTTTCCTAAACCCTAAAAATCTTGCTTTATCAGCGAAAACTAGCCTCGTCCCATTATGCATCTGAGACTCGACTGGAGGTATTCCTGCCTAGTGCCTGCCGTTTTGTTAGGATTTGTGGTCAAACCGCAATGGTCAGCCCATGTGCTTACCAGTGAAAGGTCATTCTGTAAATACTCACTGAGAACGTTAGGAAATTAGCCTGATTTAGCAATGGCGATATCATCAGTATAAGCATATATTTTTCAACCCAGCCCTTCCAGGCTCAAGAGCAATTCATTGACTGCCAGGTACCAAAGAAGGGGAGAGATCACCCCGCCTTGCGGGGTACCTGGTCTCACTCGTCTACGTTTGGACGATAAGCCCAGGCGTTCATATATCACCCTAGTTTTTAACAGCAGGTTAACAAGTCTGCAGATCGAACCGTCGATCTGTAGACCAGAGAGTGTATCAGCGATAGCATTAGGCTTGATGATTTTGAAGGCGACTTCTATGTCGCGGAAAAACAACCATGGCGTACTCTTTGAAGCTCAAGGGTTTCTCTGTATAGAGTGTAGAGCCATATCCATGGACCTACCCTTCCAGTATGCATGCTGCGAGGCAGACAGGAGGTTCGTTGAAATGGTAGTACCCAAGTGGATATCAATCAGTCGTTCGAAAAGCCTTAAAAGAACTGCCGATTAGCTAATAGGCCTGAGATCATTATCCCGCACGTGTGAGCTTTTGTTTGCTTTCGATATGAAGACCACTCTAACTTCAGTCCATAACTTTGGAACGAAAACCAATGTCAAGCAAGAAAATGAACTCAATCCTTGAAACCACAATGTTTGATGTGTGCTGCAGCTCAACCGGAATGATTCCGTCCGGTCTAGCCGATTTGATGGTTTCGAAGCTTGTGATATCTCAAAGAATCTTTCCCCTTGATAAAATATTAGTACAGTCAGGGGCGAAATCAGGCGTATGCTCCACCGAAACATAAAGGAAACTACCTGGGAAGTGTATATCAAGCAGAACTTCAATCATTTCCTTACTAGAGGATGTCCACGAACAGTCCTGTTTCAATAGATAACAAGGAATTGATGGATTTGTGGAGAGAACCTCACGAAGCCTAGAGGTGTCACTAGTCCCTTCAATGCGCTCACAAAAAAGCCTCCATTAATTACGTTTTCTTTCCTTAGTTCCTTCTTGAACAATGCATGGCATTTCTTGTAGGAACTCCAACAGATTCCAGCCTCGACAATTTTGCTTTACTAAAAATACCTCCTGCAAGTCACTCTGAGTTCGGAGAACGAAGCATTCCACCAAACTGGTTTCACTTTGCCTTTTTACCTTTTTTTACTCACGGGATATCATTTGTAAGAAGCCTGACAGGAGTAGTCTCTGGTCTCTGGGATATGGTCAAGTACCTCTTGTCTGTTTTTAGTGATAAAAGTTGGTTCATTTCCAACGTTGCAAAGAAGGAGGTTGGATTCGATTATATACTCGAAAAGTAACTTCCGTCGTTCGTTCGTGTCGGAACTGCCCCGTACCACACTGCACGGTTTTCGGAGTTTGCGTCATATCCAGGTATAAGGCCTTGTGTCTTGGATGAGGCAATGGAATTCCTCAATTCTTCAGGGGGGAAAGACCTCACATAGTGAAATGGCAAGTATGCTGAGATCATCTAATATCTCCTGATCCCTATGTAATGAGCCAAATTATGGTTTGGTAGTGCTGCTTCCACCGGCAGATCGATCCGCCAACCATTCCATCCTAATCGCTTCATTTTTTTTTCATTTACCATTTCTACCTACCCTGTTTTAGTTGTCTTCCCCAAGCCTATGAATTTTTATTAATACGAAGAGGAGAGGGACAACGAGCAGCGAAAACCTCGCCCACGTCTCCCGAACTGAGCTATAACAAGCATAGCCCGCTGCTTAGCTCGTTGAGGGGCATTTTTCTTCGCCAGATGGCACGGCCCGACCTTCTCGGTTATTATCTTACCTTAGGATTCGTCCCTACAGTCATCTTTTGCTGCCCCTAAACCGTCCGTTATACCTATTTCAAGATATGTATATAAAGTCAGCGAAACAAGTTCCGCAGATTGAGTCGGAAAATGAGCAATAATTTACCACTAATTAGTCGCTAATTATTTGTGGATAAATCAATTTTGTCATTGTTCGTTAAAAAAAATTGCCACCGAATGACTGAGAAAGCTCATGACGTCACAGTTTCAATTTTTCTTAAACGCGCGCACATTTTGCACGAAATTTCATGGTTTTTAAAGCAAAAATTGCCTTTAAATCTACAGATTTTGATGCAGTTTTTAATTTGGACCTCCACAACAAGGTTAAGGTTACTCTTTGTAGGGCATTTCGAAAATCCACCCTCATCCCCGTTTCCCACCTTAAAAAAATTTGCATTTTTATATACGGTTTTATTCCTATATCTTTACGAAATTTTATTTATTGGACCTTCAAGATTAGATTATTATTAATAATCATATAAGATTTAAAAAAAAACACGCTCACCCGTACACCCCTAAAAGTCAATCTGCGAATTGATCTACACTTTTATTCCGATCTTGATGAAATTTTTTAAATGATACCGTCTAGGCAAAGGGAAGGTGACTGTCTACATCGGATTTCGGAAAACCACCCCAGGGGGATGGGCTTCATGCCCGAAAAGATCCTTTTCGCCTCACCAAAGGGTTAAAATGCTTTCACCAGCACATCGACTTACGCGACACCCACATACGAACACGCCAAACAATTTTTTAACACAAGTTTCAATTGAACAAATGCGTCCATATATTTCTTTCTGGTATCCGACGTCGACGACTTTTCCCATTCCAAGCAGTTCGCATGGTTCGAGACGCACAGAACAGTACATCGATTCGCTTACGTGCCGAACTATGGACGCCCCGTGTGCGGATCGCCATACATTAGCCTGGGAAATGGAGTTCGAATCGCAGACAAATCGATTGTGGACGAATGTGAGACAACCCCTGTGCGGAGGGCCTTGATTTACGTAAACCCACATTGGGCGCCACTTATTTCCGCTGGAACTGACAGTATCTAAACCTAATCTTTTACGACATTATTTTCGAAAGACAGTAAGAATGAAGTCAAAAATAATCCTAGCTACCCAATTGACTCGGATCAATTGACCTATGTCACGTATCCCTATACTTACATTTTCTCATGTAAATCCCTTTTTGTTGGACCTAACAAATAATGCAAATGCATCTCAATTCCAGAATTTATTGACTTTGAAGCCGGGACAAATCTCAAATATACGACGTATTTTGACTGTACATACTTGAAACGCTCCACTCATGCCACACGTTAATCCTACAAGTTTATGTTGTCCAGAACAACAACGATTCTTTGTGTGTCAGACGAAATCTTGAATTATTGGTGGGTATTACATGGAGCAATCCTCCTCCACCCACACAGCAGTCCCGGATCGGGCCCGTATTACACGAATTGAATCTAATTTATGGCGTTTATATCCGACATTGAGTATCAGTCATTACTCTTCTTCCACATTTCAACTGGAAACGATGAAGTATCACTTCATAAAGTTTGCCAAACTCTCGAGCTCGGTGACCATTCTGTCTGTACAACTTCACACCCGCAAAGACATTTCATGGTCGCCCATCTCTCAACAGGGTTGAAACCAAAAATAATCATACGAGACTCTTGAGTTCTTTTCAGGGGTGTTTATTAGGATTAAATGGGATCGTGTGGTGGACACGGGTCGGTCTGTCGGTCGTGTCGGTCGGTTACAACAATGACTGACGAAAGCGATGACCGCATCATTTGTCACGATTGGATTCAGGACATTATTCAAGGGACAAGTGTGTGACCACACCATTGTACGACAGTGTCCTTTTGAGGACTGTCTGCCGTCTAGCCATTCACCATGCCAGCTCTTCGAACCATGCTGGGATAATACCCATATCTTATGCCTCAATACAGAGACGAAGTCCTGATGACTTGACTACTACTATCTTGACAGACAGGACACAGCACGGGACGAGAGCAGTCAGCAAAAACGACATAGAACAGATTACTGGAAAAGAGAAAAATTGGATCTTTGCCGTAGAACAAAACACCGAGACCGCATCGAACAAAATTTTACTATATGCGAAACAACTTAATCCGTCACCCCAGCTTGATGAAATCCTGCCAAGCACAAGAGATAATAAATGTCCTGAAAATCGTGTTCTGTAATAAATCACCCCCATCCATACCGACCACAATATTTTTCCTTGAAATTCAAATATATTTTTTGTGCTCGGTCATGTTGGTCCCAGGAGGAGTTGAGACTGCGGTTGGCAAATTTTCCCGGAGGTGATTTTGTGACTTCTTATGAACTTTACTTTCGATAGCTGGCAAAATGGTGGCTCTGGGTGGTGGTGGTTAATACGAAAAAGTGTGAAAAGTACGTGCCAGTGACTTGAATATGAGTGCAGCATATGGTCCATTTATGGTTACGATGAGAAATGTAAAAATGGAGGAGTGTTGGATGTGCAGATGTCAAAATCTCCAATCTAGTTACCCGTATGGAATTTTAGTTATTTTTATTCGACACAGAATGAGCATAGGAGAAGTACAAAAAGTATCTTTTTTATTATAGCTAAACACTATGGCCAATTTCAGATGGCACGTACGGTTTATGAGTTTCTAGCAAAAAGCTCTAGTGGCATCAAGCTTTTTATATACGAATGTGCACTTTAATTCAATAGTCACCTCCCTCGCCACAGGTGCTTTTAGGGCAATACTCGTATATCAGTGCGTTCCGTGTGAATGTGGTCTATGTATGACAATAATACAACATAACAGATCTTGAGTATTCGCTGGACGCACGATCATTGTACATTGTTCGCGATTAGCGATCATGCCATCAGCACGGAGCACTATTTGTGTGTATTTTTTCGATCGTCGCCTGCGATCGACGCAAAGTCGCATCTAGTAAAACGAACCTGTATCTAGTCTTAGGCGGCTATTACACTATAAAAGTTCTTTTACAAATATCTTTTATGAAAACTATTTTCAAAGAACTTTTATAGTGTAATAGCCGCCTAAGAAAAGATTTGCGACATGGACGTTGCTTGTTTCAATTACTTTTCTAATATGCTTGCACACCTTCCCCCTTTAGCGGCTAATATCATTTATAAAAGTTCTTTTGAAATATCGTTCGTCAAATATATTTGTAAAAGAACTTTTATAGTGTAATAGCCGCCTTAGTCAATTGCGTATATTAGCCGTACACTGTCCTAGGTTAGGTTAGGTGGCGGCCTTACGGCCCGCAAAGACCACTTGGACTAATAGCGACGATACATATCTACGGTGCCTATTATGAGTTGGTGTTGATCGTTAAGGCCGGGTCTTTATTGAGTTCAAAAGTCTTCGTCGCATCTGCGAATGTTAGAAGACTTTCCGATTTCACTGTTCCTATGGGAGGAATATGAAATGGTGGGCCGATTTCAACCAAATTTATTTTAGGAAAGTGATTTGGCAGTCAATATGATTGAATAATATGAAATTTGGTAAAGATATCTTCAGAAATAAAAAAGGTTTTCTAACAAAAACTTGCTTTTGGAACTTCGTCGTTTCTATGACAGCTATATGACAAAGTAGTCCAAATTCAACCAAATTGGAATATGACTTGGCTAAAAATATTGTTGATTGGTGTGAAATTTGAAAAAGATACCTTCAGAAATAAAAAAGTATTCTCACAAAGACGAATTTGTGGACGGGTCGTTCCTAAGGCAGCTATTTGGCGTAGTAGTCCGATTCCATTGGTTCCGACATGTATACAGCGTGCAATAGAAAGACGGCTTTCGACGAGATTTCAGCTCAATATGTAGCTTTAAAATTGAGGGACTAGTTTGCATAGAACCAGACAGACAGACGGACAAGGTTTAATCGACTCGTCTCATCATATTGACCAAGAATATATGTAGTTTATATGGTCGGAAATGCTTCCTTCTGTGCGTTGCAAACTTCATGAGAAAGTTAATATACCCTATCACATCCGTGAAGAGTATAAAAAAGTGCACCTAAAATGTACAATATATGGATCAATCCACAATTTAATGCTGCTGTCCGGTTCGTTGGTTTATATACTACAAAACTTTTATAAATATTTGTATGTTACATTTAGAAAACGTTTCCATCTTGCCAATCGACTTTTTTTTCGCATAGCCGATGGCTCCATCTCTTAAAATGAATGTATAGAGACCACTAACAATAATACCAAACGGCATTTCTCTATCATATTTTGTAAGGTGGCGTCCATTTATGTCGCTTAGCGTCCCAACTAATAGTTGATTTCCGCTGAATACTCCCTATTCATTTGTTCCCCGCCTGAAGTTGGTATGGGCATACAATATTATGAGAGAGAATTACCCCCTATTTCTTGGAAAGCCAGCAAGCATGGATTGAGATTACTCTCGTGTAATCTGTCAGTCCCCCGTGATTGCATCCCCGAAAAAGTCTTCAGCAAATCTATTTTAATATTTATGCCACAACTCCGCTGCATCCGAAAGACCTCAAAACACCAGTAATATGACAAACAAATGACGCAAGCGATGTGAACTATCGCTGAAGCATGCTTTGGCCAATACGTCATCCCAATGCTGATCACCATCTAGCAAGTGACGTGCCCGGTAAGTAGCCTGATAAGTATCGTATTAAAAATCGTCAACCTTTCGCAAATCAGCAAAAGTAGTAGGACCCCGTACTATGTATGTATATGAAGTAGTAGTTGTAGTAGTAGTAGAAGTTGTTGGGATGTACTGTATAAACTCTTTCCAGGACGTGTTCTTTGAGAATGCCAGGTACGCCATCTACAGCTAATCCATGTTTGCTACGATTGAAAACTCCTTGCTGTTTGTTATGCGTATAGTATGACGGAACTTCTTCGTATAACAGTGTTTTTGCGAAATCGTCAACTTGATAAATTCGAAAGAATGCCAATACAGTAGTTTGTCTCGGGCTTTCAATTTGCTCTGTCATATTTTCAGGGTTAAAGTACACCCACTGCCCAACATCAAGATGCATAACTTGTGGAAATCTTTCATGAATAGGAAAGCTCAAAATGCTTCAAACCGCCTCAGAAGAACTTATATAGCAGCCAGATTGGAACCTACTGACTTTGTCGTATTCATTATTTCTTAACTCAAATGTTTCTTGAGCACTACCTTTGTTGACGTATTTTTTTGTGAGACGGAAGTACATGTGCCCTTAGGGAATTTAAAAATTCAACCAGCATCTTCTCGATCCATTACTCGGTTGATTGAGCGATATTCAAGACATTCCCCAGAAACGCATTTTAATATTTCAGCGTTTGTCGCAGATGCCTGGTCGTTCCGGGGAGTTAAAATAGCTCTCCTGCAAAGCCTAGATCAGTTAATTTTGCAGGGTCACCATACACTGAAAAAATTGAGTTTTTGGTGATTGAACTACACGACATAATTTACTATGTAGAATAACCTTCTTTTCTTCTTCCGGACACGCACCGTCACCAATTTTCAGTAACAGATCTGAAAACTCTTGGGCGTTTGGATTACCCCCAGTTCGCTGGTTAAATGTATGCTCAACAATTTGTATTCGCTAAATTAAAATAATGAATACTGAAATGCCAAATCTTTATATAGGTACACTGAACGAAATAAGACCTAAAATACACATTTTCATGAATATCTCGACTCCAGCGCCACCTACCAGGTTCAAATTTTGTCAACAACTTTATTCTTATTTAATTAATATATGTATGTTATGAATTTGGGCCAAATTGGACCATAAATAAGAATTGTATAAATAACTCCACTCCAGTGCCACCTACCGAGTACAAAAAAAAGTTATGCACACCGGAGGACCAAACAAACATATGGTGTGAATATGAGCTGGATACCTTTTTTGGTTCGTGAGTTATAAAAACAGCAACATATGCACAAACGTTTTTATATATACATATTACTAGTGCTCGCTGCGCTCGGGTTGGTCGCTTCGCTCACAACTTGACACCAACCTAGACTATTTTTTTCATACATAATTAATTTGTTCTCCGCTTGCTCAAAACCACGACGATAAGGCTAAACTTCAGCTAAATTAAAAGTAACTTCACTTTCAGTCGGGTACCTTTACATAGTTTCGGTGGCTCAAATAAGCAGAATTCCAGGGACGCAGACTTTTAATATTAATTTGTGAGACGGAAGCCCAGGTGCGCTTAGGGAATTCAAAATTTCAACCGGATAATGGGTAGCATCTTCTTGATCCATTACTCGGTTGATTTAGCTGTATTCAACACATTCCCCAGGAACGCATTTGAATATTTTTGCATTTATCGCAGATGCCTGGTCGTTTTTGAAATACACAACATCAATTATTTTGGAGAATAACCTTCCCTTTCTTCCAGATACGTACCGTCACCAATTTTCAGTAAAAAATCTGAAAACTCTTGGGCATTTTGATTACCCTCAATTCGCGCTCGCATATTGGTTGACAAATGCATGGGTATGACAATGCGCCATAGATGTGAGCTTTTTATACTTGCCCTAATTTCATCGCCCTCATCTCTCCGGCTTTTACTGGTAAAGTTTGCCTGAAGTCGCCACAGAAAAGTAATATAATACCGCGCTTAGGGAATTAAAAATTCAACCAGATAAATGTGTAGCAACTTCTCGATCCATTACTCGGTTGATTGAGCGATATTCAACACATTCCCCAGAAACGCATTTTAATATTTTGGCGTTTGTCGAAGATGCCTGGTCGTTCCGGGGAGTCAAAATAGCTCTCCTGCAAAGTTTAGAGTTTTCATGATCAGTTAATTTTACTACTCAATTGCCCTAACCCCTTGTGGGGCATAGCGCGTCAACTGTTCCATCTGGCCCAGTTGACGTTTCGTTGGCATAAATTGGTTTCAGAGAATGCAGTTGCCAGCATGCACCTCCTGCACATCCATGGCCACGAACGTTGTCGTGGACGGGATTCGAACCCGAAACGCCGGTAGTCAAACATGAGACTGATGCCTCAACACACTGCGCTACCGGTCGCCCCAACTAACTTAACAACATAACTTATTATGTAGAATAACCTTCTCTTCTTCTTCCGGAAACGCACCGTCACCAATTCGCCAGTTAAATGTATGCGCAACAATTTGTATTCGCTAAATTAAAATAATGAATACTGAAACGTCAAATCTATACACACTGAACGAAATAAGACCTAAAATACACATTTTCATGAATATCTCGACTCCAGCGCCACGTACCAGGTCCAAATTTTGTCAGCAACTTTATTATTATTTAATTAATATATGTTCCGAATTTGAGCCAAATTACTACTACTTTGCCTTAACCCCTAGCGGGGCATAGCGCGTCAACTACTCCTGCGCCCCATCGTACTCTGTTCTGGGCAATAAGGCGCAACTCCCCAAAAGACTTACCCAGTGCCTGACACTCCTTTGCCACAGATCGACGCCATGTGATTCGAGGATTCCCTCTTGGTCGGCCTTGGTTGGAAATGGGGTTCCATTTCATCATCTACCAAGTACAAAAAAATAGTTATGCAAATCGGAGGACCAAACAAACATATGGTGTGAATATGAGTTGGCTAGCTTTATTGGTTCGTGAGTTATGAAAGCAGCAAGATATGCACAAACGTTTTTATATATATATTAAGATTAAGACAAATGACACTTCAAAAATCTAATGCTGCCAATCGATTCCTGGGGTCATAAAACTTAAAGAAAACCAACTCCGAGATCGAAACAAGTTATCGAGGAAGGGTCGAATAACTGCTTTTTCTTCAAAAATCAGTTAAAAACTAGACTTGTACAGACCTAGTGGTGATTCCAAAAGTACAAATTGGCAACGACCATATGCATTAAAAGTGAGTTTCCTATATGGCCAGTTTATAGGGGAGGTTGGCATACATTCATGAGGATCTTGGCCATTCTAAAAATCAATTAACTAACCCATTCTACGAATATTTGTCGAATTTTTCAAGTCGCTAGCTTCATTCTATCGAAAGTTATTGCTTATTTGAAGTCTCACTTGTAGGGGTGGTAGAAGTTCCTTGGATCGGATCTTGCCCATCATAGCCACCAACCAATTAGATCACCCTACAAACATAAAAAAAAGATGTCAGGAGTCTAGCTTTACTCTATCGGAAGTTATCGCTTATTTGAAGTTTCATTTGTAGGGGAGGTAGGGGTTCCTTAGGTCGGATCTTGCCCATTTTCAATACCAACTAACAGGATGTTACTACCAACGTTTTGCCAAATTTTCAACTCGCTAATGTCATTCTATCGAATGTTATCGTAATTAAAGAAATATTTAATTTTTTGAATTTTGTAGGGGAGGTAGGCGTTCCTTTGATCTGATTATGCCCAACTTACTAAAACCTAAGCAGCTTCTCACCTCAGGGTTACATACCAAAAATCAGATGTCTACGTCAATTTGTTCAAGAGTTATAGACAAAAAACCTGAAAAGTAGGGTAGTACGGGGCTCTTTGTAAGAAAATTGCCGTTAGTTTTCAACTGATCGATTTTATTTTTCCAAGAAAGTATAAGATTACCCTCACGAGCAATCTACCAAAGCTAGAGCTTTTCATGTTTATTTAATCGGGAGTTATGGATAAATTTAAGTATTTTACATATATAGGGGAGGTAGGCGTTCTCTTGGCCTGATCATGCCTGTTTTCAATACCAACCAACTAGATCATACCTCCAACATCTGACCAAAATTTCAAGGCTCTAGCTTCATTCTATCGAAAGTTATCGTGCGAACGGACAGACAGACAGACTGACAGACAGACAGACAGACATGGCTAAATCGAATCAGGAGGTGACCCTGATCATTTATATATATACATTGCTATACCTCCGGAGCCTCTTTTAAGGTGTTACATATTTCCGTCGTGACAAAAACAATATACCATATACTAAAAGTCTAGGGTATAAAAATGAATTGTCTTTAAATTGTGCAAACCAGTCGGCAGAACGTCACCTTACGCTAAAAGTCTCTGACTTATCGGATTTTTATACAGGGTGGGCCAAATACAAGTTTCTTTTTAAAAATGCAATAAAATGTACAAAATTAAATTTTTTTCCATGTATTAATGGTTTCATTAGTAAGAGCAAACATTCCCATTAATCATGAAATACAACTTCGTTCAAGTGGCTGCCTCGGCTGGCTTCGCCGTAGCGCATTCTGTCATTCCAATTTTCCAAGACCATGTCGATGGTTTCGGGCTGTAGTTCACGGATTGCTTGGATGATATTGGGCTTAAGTGCTTGAATCGTTTCTGGATTGTTGGCATAACATCGGTGCTTCACGGCTCCCCAGAAAAAAAAAATCCAAAGGGGTCAAATCGCAGCTCCGAGGCGGCCAATTGACATCGCCAAGACGGCTGATAACACGATTTGGGAATTTGGTGCGTAAAAGATCGATTGTGGCATGGGCTGTGTGCTGTGTGATATGGCGCGCCATTCTGCATGAACCAGTGGTCGTCCAAAAAAAAGTCGGATAACATGCCTCTGTAATGTTCACCGTTGACCGAAACGTTGTTCCCTCATTTTCGAAGAAAAATGGTCCATTCTCGACAATAACGTGCGGATTTTCCGAGCCCCAGATGCGGCAATTTTGCCTCCCAGATGAAAAGATGATTTTTCGCCTAAAACTGTTGTCCTTTTTAAGCTGCTCTAAGGCCCAAACTGCGAAGCGATATCGAAGCGGATGGTCGTGCGCCTTCAATTGCTGAGTCAATTGGACCTTGTAAGCGAATAATCCGAGATCTTTGTGCAGAATTCTCCTCAGGCTAGTGCGTGAAATGTTGAGCTGTTGAGATCGATGGCGAGTTGATGTTCGTGGAGTGAGTTTCACACTCTCGGCTACAGCAGCCACATTCTCGTCTGTGCGCACCGTACGACGACGGGGATCATGAGTATTATCCACATGCCAGTCTCACGAACTTTTTGCACAAACTTGCGTACAGCAGGCGCGGTGGGTGCTTCATTTCGGCTTCTTTTCAAAAAACCAAATGTTTGGGCTACACAGCACTCACTTTGGAAAATAAGTTTTTAATATTTCCCAACGTTGTTCAAGTGTAAGGCGACTCATTTCGTTCTGCGGAGGTATGATACTGACTTTCTGTCAATATTTCGAGCGGGAAACAGCTTTCACTGTCAAAATAACCTATGATTTAAAAAGAAACCACTAGATGGCACACCCTGTATATGTGCAAATACTCGCGTATATGACCAATCGTAAATCCATTGAATATCCATGCATTTCATGACTTTACCCGAAATTATGGAGATCAACTCTTTCATCTCCTCATCAAATTGTATCACAAAAAAGCATAATAGCTTCAACTTCAACAATCCCCTCACGTTTCCTTCATTTACAGTCAGCTTCATAATAATCTCGAGATCCTTACAAACTTTCGGCATTCTCACAATATTCACTCGTCCTGATGAGCTATCGCACTACTTCACATGTTTCAATCTGCACGCTGCAATAGTGTTTCATTTGTGAAATAATGGTAAGAGTACCTACTTGCTTCCAGGTGCCAGCTTTAGTGCTAAACAAGTACAGATTCTGGTTTGCGCTCATGTGGGGACGATTGCTGGCCCAAGCAACCAGAGAATTCATTTTTCGCATATAATCATAAAACCCCCAAAGACTGCATATTTGATTCCGTAAATAAATTACTGCCTGCACAGTCTCTCCCACTTGCCCCCACAAATTTAGACTGCTGTAGACTGCTTTGGCAGTCTCTGGCCCTGGGGGTGTTATTTAAACATGTTTTCGTAATGGAACTGTGTGAACTGTGTGCATGGGTGCCACGTAAGCCTCAAGGCCAGAGGGAATCGAGGAGCCACGGCGCATCTCGGCTAGGTTAATCGGTGGATGACTTGACTGTGGCTACCTAGTCTCCGGTAAGTTCAGACTGACTTGAACCATACAAAATTGTGGCATGAACTCGATTCGCATCTATGATAATTGATACCTGCAGGCATTGACCATAACATGGTCTTATCAATGCAATATAAACGTTGCCGGGGACGCAACATTTGTAACCTAATGCTCGTCTGTTGCTCGGATGTTGGATGGCTTCAATTGCTTCTTGTCCTGACTGCGCTACCATTGACTGCATGTCCCGGTTTTATAATAATACCTATAATAATGATTGTCCCAATATTGTTCATGGGAGATCAGGAGTCCATGGACGGTTGGGTCGAATTGTGACGGAAGCACTGCATCCATCCCCCGGGGGAGTGGTCGGGCTGAAACTGTTGCAATTATTATTTGTTTGATCTCACAGAGGACTCCTGTGATTAGATTAGGAGTCCGGGTCCATTGCAACATTACTCGGGGCACAATTGGAAGTCTTCATTTGTATGGGGCGGACGAGCGTGCATGGAGCGAATAAGAAGCATATCCGTAGTAATGATGATGTTTTGTACAACATAGTCAGGAAGTATCTGCAATGTAATGCTATTGTGCATGAAAACGTTCTGAGCATTGCAACGAATTGCGGTCTATCGAAGTACAATAACATTATGAAAAACATATTCAAGTTGTGCTAGTAGTTGGTATAGAAACCAGTGGCCTGTGGTTGATGATGGTCCTTGCAATTTGAGAATCGTTGACCTCAATTTTCCCCATTGTTTTAGTAAATTGGCCACTACAATAATAAAAATCTTCGCCTCGTTTCCCTCTTATCATTTGAATGTGTTTTACATCCACACGATAAGAAAACTTCACATGCTAATTACTAGCGTGACCAACTTTTCCGGAGCAAATTTTGGTACATACATCTTTTCAGTGCAAATTTAGATATGTAGCCACTCCTTTTCGAGCTAATTTCGGAACGCAATCATAAATCGAAACCAACATATTTCTCATGAAAAATCCATAGCATATTCTATGCTTAAGGGCTTTTTACACGTTACACTAACAAGCGAGTAGACCACCTATCAGACCAGCTATTAGACAACACATTAGGCCACTTATCAGAACAACCATTAGACCACGCGTTAAACCACCTATTATTTTTTACAATAATAAGTACGAATTTATACATAAAAAGAAAAAAGAAATAAAAAACCAGTGTTGTTTCCTTAAGCTAGGTACTAAGATTAGTTTTTTTGTAGTTCGGTACTAACAAATTTTACACGAAACCGCAACACATGAAAAATTCTCCACTCCGTTGTGAGCAATTCCCACACGAAAACAATCGGTTTGCATTTTATTTCGCAAGAAAACCGGTGATCGCTCTCTTTTGAGTGAGAAGGGGAAGTTCAAGTGTCGTGTAGAGCGCCGCGGTTATGTGCTGTGGGCAAATTTCTACTGTCCATTTTTCGTGGGAGAAATAAGACTTTCCCATGAATAAGTTAGTACCAGCCTTTACGATGGAATATAATTACAAGTCGCAAGTTGGAATGTCGAATCCCTGATGCGAAGAAGCGAATAACTGGAGGACGTAATGAAGCGGAGAAGGATAGACATTATGTACGTGCAGGAGAGTAAGTGGCCAAATTACCAAGCCCAGCTAGCGCGTTATTTGACTAATTCCAAAAAGTACAAATTGTACTACTATTATGGAATCTCGAATGATAGAAACCGAGTTGGCGTTATTCTGCCATCGGCTTTACTTGGAAGCATCGTGAGTATCTCGAAGATAAGCGACTGCTTCATGAGTATCAAATTGGTTATCCGCGGAAGAGTGTGGAACGTCATAAGTGCATACGCTCTCCCCAAGTGGGCCCGCAGCGAAGTGACAAAAAGACATTTTGGAACGATGTTGACACAATACTTCAAAGTGCACCAGATACCTAGCTGGTGTTTTTCGGAGGAAATTTCAATAGCCATGTGGATGAATCGGACTACGATTACAAGGGTTGGCATAGTGGGAAGTGTAGCCAATTATGAAAGTAAAGCTATCCTCACTACGTGCATATCTACGCCCGCCTTGAGACTCTCTTAGACTCACTTCTAACAAATGACGTCAAACTGTTGCTGGGAGACTTTAACGCGAAAGTCGGAAAGGAAAGTTGGCACCGGGGGACCACTGGAGGCCACAGTCTCCATTAAGAATGTAACGACAACGGGCAGCGACTTATCGACTTCACCTGCAATAGGAATCTAGTCATAAGCTCTACGTGTTTCTCGCATCAACGCATTCACAAGCAGACCTGGAGATCTTCAGACGCACATACCATCAACCAAATTGATCTCCTGCGAATGAGGCGCAGGAGATGGGCATCTAGTGTGATGGATGGCCACTTCTAGCGAGGAGCAAACTGCGACTCAGATCATCACTTGGTGAAGACGACTTGAAGATATAGAGTTTCCTCAGTGCACCAAGATCAGCCCTACCAAAATCTTTGCGGTTGAAAAGCTTCTGAGCGATGCTACGGCGGGGGCGTATACTACCGCCCTTGGGGAAAGATTATCACCTATGGTACACAACATCAGCAAGACAGGCGTCCATGGGTTCTGGGAAGAACTCAAGGGTACCATCAAAGAGGTCGCAGAGAAGGTCGTGGGATATAAAGCCCGGCGAGCTCGAAATGAATGATTCGACGAAGAATGCAAAAATCACTTGACGCGAAAAACGAGGCCTATAGACAATGGATTCAACGAGGAACCAGAGCCAAAAAAAGAAAAATATGACGAGCTACGGCGAATAATTAGACGCAAGAAATGTAACGAGTACCTACTGACTTGGGTGACCGGTCCCTGGTGGTGCATTCAGTTGCAAGTGAGTCGAACGAAATTATCCGCCCGACATTCTTGCAAATGTTTGCACCAAACCAACCTAAATAATGGCGGCGTTCACCAAAACATCGCTCCGGGCGATTCCGCGCGGTGTTTGGTGAACGCAACCATTATTCCAGTCGCAGCAGTCATGTTGGATTTGCAATTCAGCAATTGGCATTCCGACTCGCGAAATTCCAATTGGACTTCCGGGAGTCGGAATGTCAGTGAACTAGTAGAAGTACAACGTGGCGGGCGACTGCAACGGCGTAAACGAATTGGTGAAAGAGTTGGACTCTAGAGAGAGCGTGTACCAGCGTCGTCCACACGATTTGGTGAGTCGCGCCATCAAATTTTACGTCGCGCCACCAAAGAACGAAAAAGATACGGGCCGGAGTCTTCGGCAGACCGCCACATTTTGGGTCGGCGCCACCGAGTAGCTGCCACGGACAGTGTTGTGCCACCGGCCATCCGCCACATTTTGAGTCGGCGCCACCGAGTAGCTGCCACGGACAGTGTAGTGACACCGGGCATCCGCCACATTTTGGGGCGTCGCCACCGCGCAGCTGCCGCGAGTGTTTGCATCTTTGCAAACGGCGAGCGCCACCAAGCAGACAGCTCACGGATCGCCCGGGTATTGTGGTTATTCGACGTATAGAATCCGAAAGTCGCTGCGCTAGCGAGTGGTGCGTGAAATTGCACAGGACCTCAAAACTGATCTTTGGTTCCAATCGGCAGTCGGTGGCTATCTTCCGGAGACCAGTGAGGCACCTTTGGTCGGCTTAGTCGAAGACGCCACAAGAGGTTCCAGCTTGTCAGTCAGCGAGTGCCAAATTCGCCGGCGCCAACCAGGTATTGTGATGCATAGTTACCATAGGGTTACATTCATTTTCGTTGAATTGTGAGATTGGCCGCGACCATCAAATCCACTAGACGTTGTGATAGCGCAAAGCGGCGGGGGGTGTAGTATAATTAAATCTACTCATAATTAAATTAAAATTGGATCAGAACATCGCGTAAAACAATAGTATTAGTTTCCAACAAATCTACTCAGATATATTTTTTTAAGAAAATTGAATCTCGTCCAATCTGGATGTTAATAAAAAATTAGATTAAAAGTAGAATATGTTTCTTGCGACTATAAACGCTTTTCTAAAATACCTTCAAATTTTTGGTTTAGAGATGTTCTAAACAAAACGTTTAATTGGCATTTTCAGTATATCCATTAACGCTGATATTTAGTGGCCTTAATTGGCAGATATAGCAGATTTTAATGAATTGATTCCATTGACAAGAAATTGGGATACATTGATCAATTGTTATTCTTATTGACTTTGATATAGGAAACTCAAATTAAATTTTCAATTTGAAGTATTACAATGGCAAGAAAATAAAGATAACGCTTAACTTGTTCTTAAGCGGGGTCAAATTTCCTGATATTTTTGCTATGCCAACCACAACAGGAGATTCTTCACATCCAACACGTCTTAGTTCTTTTCAATAGTATCATCGCGATTTAGTGAACGGGTTAGGTTATTAACGTTAGATAGTATATGTAAACAAAATAGTTTTTGAGTGTTATTACCTCGTTATAACTATTGGCATTTAAAAGTTTTTTTTTTGTTGTTAGACAATATTGTATGAATATTGTTCAATTGTTATAAAGAAAGAACGTGTATGTATGTATCGAAATATTCCACTAGCGCCAAGTTAATTAAAACGACTGATTTCCTTTTTATAGTTTGGTATAGTTCTAACCAATATAAAAACATACTGATGTGCATATTTAGAATAATGAAATACTGAAGATTTGATTAGAAAGAAAAAAAGAAAATTGAATAAAAATTATAACATGGATTGTCAGTAAACTCCGCGTTTTGCTTCCTGAATTCTGAGGATACATTTCGCTAAGGGGGCTGGGCAATATTGCGCGGTCCAGCCCAAGGCAAGGGGAGGGAGCGCGGAGCCCCAACGCCATCAGGGGGCTCCCGTGCTAGAGGCAGGGACTTAGGAATTTTCGCGGCCAGATTTTTGTTTCTATTTCCGTTGAGGGACTCCTGTTTAGTTTCGGCATTCGGGCCGACGCGTGAGTTTTTTTTTTTTTGTTTTTTTTTTTGTTTGTAGCGGCGTCGAGGCAGGATGACCCACCAAAACCCCGCCCACACTACCGATAGCTGAGCTAGCTATCAAGCACGCGTCATCTCGGGTCCTTTCTGAGGAGGTTTTGATATATAGGTGTCACTAATGGTCTGAACGACCATGCCTCGGCCTCCGTCCTCGGTTTGAGCACAGCTCAAGTAGACACTTCGTTACAGAAACGTAAATACTTTGACGAGCAGTTGCTGAATATTAACAAAAACTTAGCTAATAGGAACACCAGACAAGCGCATAAACTAGTAAATACAATTACTACCCTCTATAAGGACAAGGATGGAAACATCATCAGCGACACCGATAGCATTATGGGCTTCTTATTTTGAAGAGCTTCTGAACCTACCATCTTGCATCCCTACACAAGAAGCTCTGAACCATATTGTTGTTGATTTAGGCCCACCCATAACACCCCCGACAGTAGAGGAAGTTGATCTCGCGTTGCGGTCACTAAAACGAAATAATGCGGCGGGCGCTGATGAGATTCCAGCTGAACTGTTAAAATTCAGTGGAACGAGTCTAGTTAATGCCATACATCAATTACTCCTGTGAGTATGGGAGGACGAGGTGAAAAAATTGAATTGAATCTCAAGACGGTTTCAGACTTGGTCGCTCCACAACCGATCAGCTCTTTACGGTCAAACTGATACTCCAGAAGTATTGGGAATACAATTAGACGTATACCAAATCTTTGTCGACTTCAAGCAGACTTACGACAGTATCCATCGTGGACTACTGCACAACATCATGATGAAATTTGGTATACCGGCGAAATTATTGCGACTGACAAAGATGACGATGACCAACTCTGTCTCCTAGGTCAGGATTCATAATAGACTAAAGGTACCATTAGACGATTCGTAGGACCTACAAATTTTCGTAGATTTCTGCGATTTTTCTGCTACAAATTGTCTACGAATCGTGTAATGTGAAAATTTCTTAGCTACAAATGATTGGAGAAAGAGTTTGTAGACGATTTGTAGATGACCGTCTACAAACGTTTGAAGGTGATAAATGCGGCTCGTGTGATGGCAAATGTATTTTATATTTGTAGGTTGATTGACATCCGTAGATAGATTTGGAGTTTGTAGATGTATGAAATTTTACATATACGAACTACAACCGTTTGTATGTAGATGTGTCAATTCTGATATTTGATGTTATGGTCGCCGTCGCACTTGTCATTTCGTGAAAATAAAACTATACGCGTTTAATATCGATATTATATTTAAGTGTTGTTTGTAAAATGGATCCGAATGAAGCAATCGCGATGGTTTTGGGACTGAATTTGTTAAATAGCAGCGATAGTGATAGTGAAAGTAAAGTGAAATTGCCACCGAAGCGTCAACGACGTGTTTGGTCAAAGAATTGGGTTCTTCGACGAAAACAAGAAGGATTTTGTCAGAAGTTGCTCACTGAATTGCGGAATGAAGAGCTGGAATTGTATCATAATTTTGTACGCATGACTTCGGAACAATTCGATCATCTTCTGGCTTTAGTGACTCCACTTATTAAAAAGCAGGACACGAATATGCGCGAAAGCATTTCACCAAAGGAGCGACTTGTATTGACGCTTTGTTACTTGGCCACCGGCGAGAGCTTTGAGTCTCTGAAATTTTTATTTCGTATCCCGCAGCCGACAATCTCGTCCATCATTCCAGAAGTTTTAGATGCTATCTACAATGTACTTGTGTGCGAATATCTTCAATTAAATATATTATTTACATTAAATTTGCATTTGTTTTCAATAATAATATTCGTGTATAGGTACCAAAAACAACAACAAACTGCCTGCAAACTAAATAATTATCCTACAAACCGTCTAATGGCTGAATATATTTCCTACAAACGGTTGTAGACGAAATATGCACAATATGGTTTGTAGAAGTGTTTGTAGGTCTACAAACTACTACAAATCTACGAATCGTGTAATAATAAAATTTCACGCCTATAAACGTGCTACAAGCATTTGCAGTTCGGAGGCAGTTTGAAGGGTTTGTAGATCTACAAACGTTTGTAGATCCTACGAATCGTCTAATGCTACCTTTACCGATCTATTTGATACATGTACTGGTCTGAAACAGGCACCGATGCTCTTCAGCCTAGCACAGGAATAACGCTATTCGGGACGCCACTCATCAAGTCGACACAATAAGCAGCGTACCCCGACGACATCAACACCATAAGATTAGCCGCGCAGGAGAACTTCTGCATAGACTCGATACCGCTGCAAAAGGGGTTGGACTAAGTATTATATCAACGCGGGTAAAACCAAAATAATGATGCAATCGACGACAATTGTAAGAGCTTCTTGCCAAGCAGTACCTGATAAGTTGCTACCGAAGTGATCACCCTAACTTCAATCTCATAGACAAGACGCGCGCCGTCACCCAGACATGTCAGGCGCGACTTAAGGGACCTACAAAGGGATGTCCAGAGGTACAAAAGGGTACCCTTTTATAGTGGTGCACACAGGTTGGCCATCGCAGCGATACATCAGGAGGAGGTTCATCAGTCAATCGCAGATTTAGGTCCGAATCAAGCTCTCTCGTCCATACCACCAAATGATATCTCCGGAAGAGGAAAGACTTCCGAGAGCTTAGAGAGCGACACTCGCCCAACTTCGGTCAGACTGGTGTTCACGACTGAACTCCTACCTATCCCGCGTCGACCTGGACGTCTCAAACATCTGTCCTGCATGTAATGGAGCCCCTCACGACGTAGACCACATTTTTCACTGCCCAGCTGCACCCACGCACCTGACTCCTAGATCCCGGTGGAAGAACCTAAAAGAGGCAGCTAACTTTCTATCCCTCAACACCAGGGATGAAGACGAATCCGTAGGCATGTAACCAACAAGCACACCAAATTCCGACCATTGCTACAACAACAATAACAACAACAAATTTCAAAACTTCCTGATTTTTTTTTCACACGATTTAACTAACTGAACTCGACTATATTAGCGAAAAGCACCGCTCCACTTATATGGACAAAGGCGTCAAATTTAAGAAGGGGAACTAAATGTAACACTAAGTGAATCTCTAAAGGCCACTTTAATAGATTATGTAAGGGTCCTTAGTTTTCCTCAAACTTCAGGTTAAAGTATAGACAAAAGCAACGAACTTATCTTTTCCCATGATCTTCCGATTAATATTCATTAAAATTATATCACCGCCCATTAAACCACAGCTACACTATCAAACATCAATTTCCTGAACGTGCCACGTATACGCAACATATGAGTATTCAAAATACCAACTTGGTCCCAAGTCTACCGGTAGAACTGCGGGAGGAAATGGAAAACTTTCTTTTCGGGATAGCAAGTGGTGGTCGATACTCATAGTCGCACCTCACCGTACGTCTAGTCTCTGAAGTTCTTTATGGTAAACCTGAAACTTCTTCCGTCAGCATCACCTTCTACTAACCATCCCCATCATCATCCCTACACTACTAGCACCTACGCTCCCATCCGGTTCGTCATAAGTTTACTTATTGCTACCAAACTCGCATGTTATTTATTTGCTAAATAAATAATTCCTAAAGCGTGTGCAACTGACGGATTAAATCATAAAAAAAGTTTCTACCAAGTTTTCCAAGTTTCAGCATCTTCAGAATATAAGGGGAGGGTGGGCACCTTTAGTATTCCTCATGCAGATGTATCCAGCCCACCCGCGGAAGTTAGACGATAGTTTGTAGCCTGCTTGCTACCTAAATACCAACCCACATCCTTTTCCTATACACGAACTCGGATAAGTTTCCGGGGGAATCTTTTTCGAATATAAAAATACACAAGGATGTGCGAAGTAGAATCGCGCTACTGTAGGGCTATATTATTTTAAGACATACTCGTATTAAGGATAACAACACACATCGCTCTGTCATCTGGTGGAAATGGAGGGACATCGAGATGGCTGAAGAATCAGGGCAGGGAAAAAGTTTCGTTGAAGGATTCGACTTATCGGAAAGGTGCCAAAACGTTTAATTTGCAACAAGTTTTTTTTTTCTTGTTGCTGGTAGCCTGTGTCGTTTGCGACGGGTGTCGATGAAAATGGAATGGATGTAGGGGAGTGATGGACTTCAGGGTCTAGTTATTGTTTTAGTGGATAGGTCTAACTGCTGATTGAAATCGGGAATTGCGTTTATTATTTATAGTTTCAATGCATCTGCTTCTTTTTGAGGAGCTAATACAAATGTGACCCACTCTGTAGTCACTCGAAACTAAAATTTTTTTTTTTTTATCATAGTTACAAAATTAGACAATTAACGGTCAAATATTGAGTTCGTAAATTACGCGCCTTGCGATAAAAGTGATATGGCAATAGGCATACAACAAAAGAACTCGAGGCATGATGTAAAAATTTTTCGTAAGCTACCCAGGTATCTGCGACGGTCAATGTGCTAACGACTCGTCCTCAAAATAAAAATGCGTTCTAAGACTACACCGCGGCAAAAGTGTAACTTTTAGAAAATGTTCTTAAAGCCGCCTGCATACAGAATGAGTGTTTAAGATTTTACTTTTCACCCTCTTCCCTAACACATGAAGATGGTGGAAGATACGCCCCAAGAGTCCTACAAATCATCTCAACGACTACGAAAACTATGGATTTAACACTAACATTGGCTATTTTTATTTAACATCAGCATTACCACTCCTGGGCATGCACCTAATCACTCCGATTAGTACGATACCCATATTGCCTATATTGTTCTTCGTTGCCAGTCCAAAGGACTGAATGCTTTCAAAAGTACTCCAGGGCATTCACCTCAAGACGCCGACTCAGACGACAGCGGTACTTCCTCCATTTCACTTCATATCCAAGAATGTGTTTATGTCAACACTATAGGTTCAAAAAACACCTTCAACAGCACTCCAGCATATTGGCCTCAACACGCCGATTCAGACGAAACCCACCTTGATTTCACGTCATATCCAAGAATGTACTTATGTCAACACCATATAGTGAAAAATACCTCAGTTGCGTCGGCAATCGAACCTGCGACCAACTGCTTCCAAATCCGACTCGCTAGCCACCAACCCACGAAGTTTCTATCAAATATTTTCACGTTGTGTAACATCATCATCATCGTGTGCGACAGCCCGACGTCGGGCCTTGGCCGCCTGGATCGTTGTCCTCCAATTATCTCGGTCACGTGACCGCGTCCTCCAATCTCGGAAGCCCAGTAGCTGTTCGGCGTCCACATATACTGAGCTCTCCCAACGAGATCTCGGTCGTCCTCGCAGTCTCGCTCCGTCGACTCGTTCTGCATTCATTATTCTCTTTGGCATGCGATCATCGTCCATTCGTTGTACATGCCCTGCCCATTGAAGTCGTTGTAGTTTGACGATTTTCGAAACTTCCAGCTCATTGTGCAGTTCATACAACTCATGGTTCTACCGAATGCGTCATCCATCTCGATCGCAAACAGCCCCCAAAAATCCGCCGCAGAGCCTTACGTTCAAATGTGTCTAGCATGTTCCCGGAGGCTTGAGTTAGGATCCATGCTTCGCAGCCATAGCATAGCACTGGTCGTATAATGGTTTTGTACACGCGGAGCTTCGTGTTTCTGTGCACATGCTTCGATTTCATTAGAACCGAGAAAAAGTCTTATAAGCTAACTGTTACCGTCGCTTGATTTCGTCAGTTTCGTTGGCGTCCCTTGACAAGTTGCAACCCAGGTAAATGAAGTTGTTCACGAACTCGATGTTGAAGTCCCCCTCATTGATGCTCGGTTGTGGAGGTGTCCTTGTCGTCGATTGCATCATTATTTTAGTTTTACCCTCATACTTAGTCCAACTTCTTTTGCAGCGGTATCGAGGCGTATGCAGAAGTTCTTCTGCGTCGGACAATCTTCGGGACATGATGTTGATGTCGTCCGCGTACACTGCTAATTGTATCGAACTTGATGAGTAGCATCTTGCTGTTGTCCAAATTCATAGCCCGATTAGCCTATTCGAGTGCTAGGTTGAAGAGCGTCAGTGCCAGTGCATCGCCCTGTTTCAAACCAGTGCGTGTTTCAAGTAGATCAGTAAGACTATTATGGATTCTGACTTGTGAGACGGAGTTGGTCATCGACATCTTTGCCAGTCGCACTAATTTGGCCGGTATACCAAATTGCAGCATGTTGTTGTACAGTACTCCACGATCGATACTGTCGTATGCCTGCTTGAAGTCGGCAAAAATTTGGTATACGTTTACGTTGAACTCCCAGCACTTCTAGAGTATCAGTTTGACTGTAAAGAGCTGATCGGATGTGGAGCTACCAGGTCTGAAACCGCCTTGATATTCGCTCTGCGTACGGTTTAATCTATTTTTCAGAATTTTCGTCAAAATTTTATAGGACGTACAAACTAGTGACATACACCTGTAATTCTCTCACCGCAGTTTATCTCCCGTTTTGTGAATTGGACAGATGATGCTTCTGTGCCAATCGTCTGGGATAAGTAAACGCTTATTTGAAGTTTCACTTGTAGGGGAGATAGGGGTTCCTTGGGTCGGATCTTGCCCACCATTGCCACCAACCAATAAGATCCCCCTACAAACATTTAAACAAAATTTTAAGTCTCTAGCTTCACTCTATCGAAAGTTATCGCTTATTGGAAGTTTCATTTGTAGGGGAAGTAGGGGTTTCGTTGGTCGGATTTTGCATATTTTCAATATTAGCCAACTGGATCATACTACAAACATTTGACTAAAATTTGAAGTCACTAGCTTTACTTTGTCGTAAGTTATCGCTTATTTTAAGTTTCATTTCTAGGGGAAGTAGGGGTTCCTTAGGTCGCATCCTACCCATCTTTGACGCCAACTAACTCAATCTCACTTCAAACATTTGACCAGAATTTCAAGTCGCTGCCTTCATTCTATCAAAAGTTATCGCTTATTTGAAGTTTCATTTGTAGGGGAGGTGGGGGTTCCTTAAGTCGGATCTTGCCCATTTTCAAAATCGACAAAGTAGGTGTTACTAGTAACATTCTATCAAATTTTCAACTTGCTAGTATCATTTTTTCGAAAGTTATCGTAATTAAAGGAATATTAAATTTTTGGAAATTTGTAGGGGAGGTAGGCGTTCCTTTGATCTGATTATGCCCAACTTACAAAACCTTAAGCAGCTTCTCACTTCAAGGTCACATGCCAAAAATCAGGTGTCTACGTCAATTGGTTCAGAAGTTATAGATAAAAAACGTTAAAAGTAGGGTAGTCCGGGGTTCTTTGTGAGAAAATTAACGTTAGATTTCAACTGATCAATTTCATTTTCCCAGGAGAGTATAAGATTACCCTCATGAGTAATCTACTAAAGCTAGAGCTTTTCATGTTTTTTTTAATCGGGAGTTATAGATACATTTATGTATATTACATATGTAGGGGAGGTAGGCGTTCTCGACAGACAGAAATGGCTAAATCGAATCAGGAGGTGACCCTGATCATTTATATATATACATTGCTATACCTCCGGAGCCTCCTTTAAGGTGTTACATATTTTCGTCGTGACAAAAACAATATACCCTATACTATAAGTCTAGGGTATAAATATATGAATATGGACGGGCATATAGTCCGATGCATGCTGGTCGTTCGTTCGTTTGTTCGTTTGTTCGTTTGTTCGTTTGTTCGTTTGTTCGTTTGTTCGTTTGTTCGTTTGTTCGTTTGTTCGTTTGTTCGTTTGTTCGTTTGTTCGTTTGTTCGTTTGTTCGTTTGTTCGTTTGTTCGGGCACTTCTCGGATTCTGATTTTAACCAAATCATGTATCATACTAAACTACTATTGAAGGCGTTTCAAGTTCTTTGGTGACCAGGGGTGTTGATGCGAATACTAGAGTACTGGAATTCTGAGATATGGGTATCTCCTGAATCGTGGCGATAAGGACAAGGACAACATTTTCCAAGCAAATCAGAGACAACTTGAAAGCAAATGGATTAAAACTAAAAAGTGCTTGCATGGGACGGACCTTAAGTGCCGCTGAACATCAACGCTCTTTTTGTGTCATATATGAATAAACGAGATTTTTCAAGGAACTGACCCTAGCATACGAAATATCGGGATATACGATATATTAGGATACGAAATACCAGCATTCTACTGTAGTATAATATATAGTGCTACTCGGCAATGGATGTGACTACTTACCCCCGATGTTCAATTTCCGACTTCATGAATATTTTATTACAACCACTTGAAGATAACTTTGAGCCCTTCCAAACTGCAGTCTGCCCTATAAAAATCATTCGTATGTGTACCGAGTACTTAAAAGGAACATGCAATGGCGAAAACATGCCGAATACTGCGATAGGCTTCCACGGCTCTTCCAATATATGATTTAGGTCTTACATTGCAGCACCAGCTGTTACAAACGTCTGTCGTTATTTCTGTGGCGATGATTTCTCGGTTCAATTACATTTTGATTACATGAATCAGATTTTTCGAATCGTTCGCAATTCGGGTCGTTTCAAGAAATGTTTGATATTAGTAGTCGGAGGCTGGAAGTGATTTGGTGAATCGTTCAAACAAATCCAGTAGATGTGATTTTAGAGAGGTGATTGTTGAATATAATACCCTAGATTAGAGCACTGAGACCACATCTATTGTGCTATAGCCCTTAGTGTTTTAGCAGGCCTTTGCCAGAGTGTGTGATAACAAAATGTCAACAAAGCATTGCTATGCTAGAAATGTGTAATGAGAAAACGCGGTCACCTGGTGGTGTTTGCCAGACTGACCGTGAAGGTCCGGCGACGCTATAAGCGAATGCGCGGTGCATGCTCGTTGCAAATGAAGATGTGGGTGAGGTTTTTGCCCGCTAGTTCCCCAGTCATCACATAGATAACATAAATCACGCGCCTTGGAGGTAGACAAAACGATAAAGGTTGAAACTGGGTCGTGCAACCCAGGAATAAAAAAAAAACAATTTTAGCAATGGCCGTCGACCGGCTCGTGTTACATGCTCTGGGCCTTGGTGTTGTGGATCCTTGGCGTCATTACCCACAAACTCAATCCTAACTAATGAAGTTGGTTCTGTGGCCTCCCAACGTGGAGCTAGAGATGAGGCCTTTACCCCATCTCACAGCCAACCTTAACGGGCGAATAGTGAGGAGTATTCCTCAAAGGAAACGCCGAGATTTCAGAATAACCACAACATGTTTATTCCAAGTACTCCATAGTCTCAACACTAAAATCCCAATAAAATAAAGAGAATGGAACTTAGAATTTGTAGCAATAATGTTGATGTGTTGTTGTGGAAAAAATGTTAAAAATTAGATTTTCGCAGAAAAAAAAGTTCAAAACTATTTAATATACAAATAAAGAAGAATATTTAATTTGGACCTAAACACTTACCCCGCGAGAACCGATGTGGCCACCGCTAAATCGTAGAAGCTGAAACTTACATAATCACGTTAATCAAATAGAAAGGAATGAAAATCGGGATCTAAAAAGGAAAGTGAGAAGAATGATTGAAATGTGACTTTGACATCTCATGGTGCGACCATATAGACTGGGCCGTTGTTGCGGAGAAGAGGGCGTGCATCTCTCTGTTTACTTTTACAAGTTCGTATGTGGTGAAATTACGTCCCATAATTTAATGTACAGTATATGCTGGTGTTATCTTTTTCTATATATCTTTGTGATCGAAACATAGCAAAGACTCTACGATCCGGTCGTTGGCGAGATAAAATTAATCGTTTTCAATCGCGGCATGGGAATTTTGTTTTCGCTTTCGATCTGCGTTGATTTGACACACAACCAACCAACAAACCCAGGTGGCGTTGGCGGGGTTCAGAAACAATAGGTGTTTTTTTTTGTACAGAACAGAGTAGAGCAAGGTAAGCTGCAAAAAAAAACACTATAGAACAGATTAAAGTAGCGAAGACAAAGATGGGGCATTTCTTTGCTGGAGTGTGTCCTAGTTTAGTTTAGCGTCAACTTAAATTTCAAAAGGAAACTTAAATCCTTAGTATAAAAACCATCGGATAAATTTCCCTTAATCAGCAAAATCATTTTGTATGTTTACTATTCCATATACATATGTATGTACGTAGCTCCGAAAAAATAAAATATAATGCTGTGCACAACCAAAATCTTGCTGTTTTAACTCACTTTTCTCGAGCTTTGACCTACAATGAATAACATTAATATGACAATAAACCTAGCAATGCTTTTTAGAGTTTTTTTTTTTTGAGTAAATTGTCTACAATTTGTGACTAAAAGGAAAATTCAAGCTATAATACTTACCGATATACAGCTACTAAGGCTGAAATCGCTAAACAGACATTTTTTCATTTTGGCTCACAGCCACACTAATAATGGGCTGGATTTAAAAATATTGGCCACCTTAAGGTCACCACACATGGCAACCATTTTGGTCACGAGCATGCATCGAACCACGTCAAACCCAATAGAAAAAAAAAATTCCTCATTTCCACCGTTCTATGATATTTGATGGTTCGGTGGAAGTTCGGTCGTGGTTCTGCGCGATCATGTATGGCGATCCTTAGACTTGAAATTTTCAACTTTTATTTTAACAGTTTTACATTTTCAGCATCCGTTTCTCTCTCTCTCTCTGGTTCCTGTTAACCCCTTGTGGGGCATAGCGCATTAATTACGCCGATTTTCCACCTCGTCCTGTTCACCGCCATCGCCTTCAACTGACACCACAATTTGCTTATTGAGTTGAGTTCGAGGGTGCTCAACTGATCTTCTCCAGGTGTTTCTAGGTCGTCCAACGCAGCGACTTGCATCGGTTCCCTGTGGGTTTCAATCGAGGGCCTGTTTAGCAATGTTCTCCGGCCCTTTTCGAAGTTTGTGACCTATCCATTGCCACTTTCGAGTTTTTATGGAAGTGTCGATCCTGTTCTGGCCAGTAATGAACAGAAGTTCGTCGTGAGAAATGAGCTCCGGCCAGCGTATGTGTAGGATGCGCCGCCACAGTGGGCAAAAATCACAATTTCGTCCACTTAAATTATTCGGTGGTGATTAAAAATGTTTCTAGATCGCTGAGTAAGAATAAAATCATTCAAAAATATATTTAAATTGAAATGGAAGTATAACGGAAGTTAGCGGTGCCATTTTTTTATTAATTAATTATTTATTAATTACAATAATTTTACATTTTTATTTATATATTATATAAAACCAATTTCCTTCAAATTACCGCAATATGATTCTAACGGCTGCGATCCCTTAAGCACGGAGCGAGCGAAGCCTACAAAAGAGACTATTACAGCCAGACTAAGCGAAGCGAGCATTCATTTCTCTGCAATACTGAGGGTTGTGTTCCCTTAAGCGCGGAGCCCGCAAAAGGAACTCTGCTGCACTATAATTTATTATTTGAGAGAGACTATTCCGGCCTATAATTATTCATAGAATATCTTCCAAGCATACGCGCACAACGTAGACTATTGTGAATCAACAATCTCCTGTGTGGGCTCTGCAAATATGGCCAAAGCTTCCTCGGAAGATAGTAGTCGTAGTCCGGATGGCGCAACGGTTAGCACGTTCGCCTTCAACGCACTGGGCCCCGGTTCGATTCCGGGGATTTACGTGTCGGACTATGAGCCCACTCAGCTGTTAAATGAGTACCCATTATGGGGTAAATAACTCGGTTGAGCGTATTGCTGATCACATACCTCTGCACAAAAAAACCGTCACGATCTAGAAAATGAGATGATGCTAACTCATCTCGAAGCCGTGGTTCAAATTGGACTGTTGCGCCATTTATTTTATTCCTCGGAAGATAGAGAGCGCACGAGGAAATTGTTCTATTGGATCTTAACAAAGAAAGTCCTTCTGATAATTCTTTCAAAGCCTCCCCTGTAGTTCGGTTTCCAGACGCATAGAGAGAGATGCACAGCAAATGTCAGTTGTTCGCAGCTAATATTTAATAAGGTTGTTATTTTCCTTTTTTTGGTTTTAACACATGAGTTCGCAAAACACTTTTCAGGACGACCTGCAACTCTTCTTGAGGGTTTTTCTATGATTTTCGAAATAACAAACTCGAAGTTCTTACTTTCTAGCTATGTGAAAAAGTTACTAAAGAAATCATCAGGTCTCCGATGACACTTCCGTCTTTCGTTAACTTTCTGTGAGTAATCAAGCAACGAATTTTGTATGGACTCACGTTTGTTATTTTGGTTCCATCGATTTCGTTTCCATCTAGTGCTAAAATATACCTCAGGAGGCTTTCATTTCTCTCCTTTTTCCCCACTTTCAACCATTCTTCCACAAACTGCTTCCATGGAATGGTAATGACGGAACCTATTATATATTAAGAAACTGTAAATATGCTGGAAATCGCAAAAAATCGCAAAAAAACCGATGTGAATATTTAAAATGTATGCTTTAAAGAAAATAACTGAGAAGGAATTAGCTTAGAAGCTCTTGGCCGTATGCAAGTAATTCTCCATTGAATTAAAAAAATCTTTTATTCGATGATAGCAAATACAGCACACGCATATATGATTAAACAGGAATAGAATTTCCACTTCCAAACGGTAAATTTAATACTTACATGTATCATTAGTATCCGTAATAATCAATAAGATACCGGGAGATCTACAGTTTGAATCAATACTATTCAGAGAACAAACTATTTATTCATGCTTCAAAACAAGGACACATTGTCAACAATGAATTAGAAGCACAGATTTTACATTTGTTTCGAAGATCCTGAGTTTGGTACTTCTGGACATTTGGTTGTTTTGCCAGAAAGAAGTCAAACTAAAAAAAGCTGCCCGAGCCTTATTGATGCGGGACAGTACATCAGCATCCGTTTCACCATCTGCTGTAACTACGCTTCCGAGGTAGGAAAAATTGCCCACTTTGCCACCGTATGCCCTGAACAGACAAAAATTTCGCTCTGTCTTCCTGGATCCAAGCTCAAGTACTTAGTTTTGGCAGCATTGCTTTTAAGCCCGCATTGCAACTTGTGTGGTGCAGAGATCCTTCACTCGAACTAGATGATCCGATTTATTTGAAAGAAGACAAACATTGTCAGCGTAATCCTGGTGTCGAACGAATTCAGACAGCTTCCATTTGATACCTTTGCTCTGGCGTTCATGAAGCGCGCTGCAGAGTACGTCGTTACTGGCAATCAAAGACAATATAGGTGACAAAATTCAGCATTGTCTCACTCCGCTATGTATCTCGAAGGGATCTGAAAGCTTATCCTTATGTAAGACGTGACTTTGGGCTCCCCTATAGGACTCCTTGATAATGGATATAATTTGATCTGGTACACCTCTCTTACGTAAAGCCTTCGAGATGTATTTTCGGTCAACGCTATCAAACGCCTTCTCGAAATCGATGAACATGAGATGTAATAAGGATCTCCACTCTGTGGATTGTTCAATAATAATTCGGAGGGAGTTGATGTGGTCGCTACGTGAAAAGCCCTCGCGAAAACCAGCCTGTTCATCGTTCAGTGTGCGGTCAACTGTATGCTTGATCCGGTTTAAGACTATTTTTGCCATCAGTTTGGAGATTGGGGGGGGGAGGCAAATTCCATGCAAATTATTACAATCCTTCAGGTTACCTTTCTTCGGGATCTTAATAATGACGCCCTTCTTCCATTCTTTAGGGAGAGTTTCGGTTTCCCAACACTCTTGGATAAGGGGGGGACGGGGGGTAAGAATATCCGCAGTAGCGTTGATATCCGCCTTAAAGAATTCCACCGGAATTCCATCTATCCCCGGGGCTTTACCCGCTTCCATCGATTTAATACTACTTTGCCTTAACCCCTAGCGGGGCATAGCGCGGCAACTACTCCTGAGCGCCATCGTACTCTGTTCTGGGCAATGGGACGCAACTCCCCAAAAGACTTACCCAGTGCCTGCCACTCCTTTGCCACAGATCGACGCCATGTGATTCCAGGACCCCCTCTTGGTCGGCCTTGGTTGGAAATGGGGTTCCACTTCATGGCATGCAAAGCAATGTAGTTCTCACTCTTCCGCAATGTGTGACCTATCCACTGCAATTTTCGCCTGCGTATCAATTCGTCGATTGGCATCTGACCCGTACGCCGACTTAGCTCTTCATTTGATATTGTTTCGGGCCAGAAAATTCTTAAAATTCGACGAAGACATGAGTTGACGAAAACTTGCAGTTTTCTGGTAACTCCTACGGAAACTTTCCATGTACTGCTCCCATACAAAAGCACTGATAGTACCAGGGAGCGAAACAGGCCCAGCTTGGTCTTGATGCTGAGATAACTGCCCTGCCAGATTTTGGACAGCATGCCGTATGCACGTTTAGCCTGGTTGATACGACGAGCGATGTCCTGCTCCGTACCACCATTTTCGGCAACAATGCTACCCAGGTAGACGAAGTTGTCCACCTTCTCCACAGGCTGCCCATTAATATTGATGGCAATAGGTGTCGGATTTCTTTTTCGCAACGGCGGGCTAAGAACCTTGGTCTTGTTGGTATTAATCTTTAGCCCAACCTTGCTTGCCTGCCTCTCGAGATCTAACGCCATTGCGAACAGATCCATGATTTTGTGGGAGAGTAGGCATATGTCGTCAGCATAGTCAAGATGTTGTAGATAAGATGTCAAAGTCCATTGAATTCCTCTGTCGAGTCCGGATAGGGCTGCATGCAACACGTCGCCGACCACTATGAGGAATAGGATCGGTGAGAGGATTCACCCCTGCCGAACTCCACTGCGAATCTCAAAGTCCCCCAACACCTTACCTTTATGCAGAACGCGACATTTCGCGCCGTCATAGGTTGCCTTAATAATAGCCACAAGCTTCTCAGGGATGCCACTCCTGCGCAAGGCCGCCCATATAGAATCCCGGTTCACATTATCGAAAGCCTTTTCGAAATCGATGAAAAGCAAGTGAAGCGGAGAATCGTATTCAGCGCATTGCTCGATGATGACTCGCAAGGTGTTAATGTGATCGACACAGGAGAATCCGGATCGAAAATCAACCTGCTCTTCATCAATTGTGCTTTCTAAGTGGGTCTTTAGTCTTTCCAGGACGATTTTAGCCATTATCTTGGCAACGGCAGGAAGCACGCAAATGCCTCTCCAATTATTACAGTCTGTGAGGCTACCCTTCTTTGGAAGCTTGATGATCAAACCTTCCTTCCACTCAGTGGGAAAGGTCTCTGTATTCCATGCTTTATCAACAAGTGGGTGCAGCAAATCGGCAGTTACGCTTGGCGCTGCTTGATAAAGCTCGGCAGGGATACCGTCAAGTCCGGCGGCCTTTCCTCGTTTTAGTGCAATAATTGCAGTGACTATTTCCTCTTTAGTCGGGGCAGTGGACCGTAGACGCACATTTTGATGGTTAGCTAAATTATCTATATGAGGGGGAACTTCACCAGAGGTTACACGGTTCAAGACTGCGGCGAAGTGTTCTTTCCACCGCCTCATTTGATCTTCTTCCAAGATAAGTAGCTTTCCATCACTATCTTTCACCGGATGTTGGCAGGAGTTACGACCACCTGTAAACTCCTTGATGACACCGTATACGGCGCTTAAGTTGTTACTTCTTGCAGGTTCTTCTGCTGAGGCTAAAAGAGAATTGGCGTAAACTCTTTTATCGCGTCGCACACTACGCTGAACTTCTCGAGCTTTCTGACGGTAAAGGAGTTCGATGCTGCTTCGATTGTCGTTTGTCGATTGATGCTGCAGCCAAACGAACTTTCAAGTCCTTTCTTTCAACAATCCGCTGCTATGAAGCGTCGGACATCCAGGGCTTATTCCGGCAATCCGGGTTTGGGCCAAGGATGGTATTTGCGCTATCAGTGTACGCATTTTTTATGGCATCCCAGATTTCGTTTATGTCACTATCTGGGTGACTAGTTATCTCAGCTGCTTTTAGCGCAAGATGGTCATTATATTGTTGTAAGACAGCTGAATTTTTTAATCGAGCGGTGTTGAATTTGCGGGGCCTGAATCTTTCGTCGCTGGGTCGGCGCACGGCTGCAATACGCAATCGAACATTAGCGATCATAAGATAATGGTCTCTTCCCATCCCAATATCGGCACCCTTCTTGTTCCGCACGTCGAGGAGGCAACTCTTGAATCTTTTACTAATGGCAAAGTGGTCGATCTGATTTTGTGTTCTGCGCCGATCAACAGAGGACCAACTGATTTTGTGGTGGTCCTTATGCTCGAACATAGTACCACCGATGAAGAGACTGTGAAAGTTGCAGAACTCTACAAATCTTTCACCGTTGTCATTACGATCACCAAGACCGTGTCTCCCCATCACATGTCTGAGCCCATAGTTATCAGCGCCAACTTTCGTATTCAAATCACCCATAACCATTATAATGTCACCTTTAGGTGTTCTGCTCTGAACGGCGTTTAGTTCTTCGTAGAAGGAGTCTTTTGCCAAGACATTGTCGGGTTCAGTAGGGCCATAACATTGTATAATTGAGATGTTCCTCATTTTGGTCCGGAACCGATTTAATAGCCACAGTTCATTCCAGTTTAGATGGCGGATTGGTATCAACTCTGGCTATTTGCGGAATATTTTCTGCTTCTAGTGGAGATGAGTTCGAAGGTCGAAAGGTGTTGTTGGGGACCTCAATGCTCTCTCCACCGTCGCAGTTGGTCTTCATCAGTGACCAGTAGAGACCCGTCTTTATCTTTCACGGGATGTTCAGCTGTAAAAGATTTGCCAGTTAATGGCTTGATAAGTTTGTAAAGGGTTCCACTGTCACCACGGTAAGCCGCTTCCTCTGCCTTCTCCGCTAATGTATTGATGTTGTTTCGTTTGTCCCGTCTTACGCTTCTTTGTACGCCTTTCTGAAGAGAACGGTATTCAGCTCTAAGTTGGTCTTTGACTGCGTCGTCAGTGGCTGAGTTGATTTGTTCTTTAATGCTCTTGCGTGCCGTGATTAGAGACCATGTAGAGTCACTAATGAATGGCCTTCTACCGCGCTCCAATCTGCCCGCAAAAGTTTCACCGCACGAAATAAATGAGTCCTTAGTGACGTTCCATCTATCATCAGTTGTGGGAGTCTCATAAGATGGTGGTGCATTAGCTCTTTCGTGCAAGTCGGTGGAATAAGCACGTCTTATAGATGGATCTTTAAGCTTTTGCACATTAAAACGTGGCAAGATTCTTGCATTTTGAGGGCGATGGATCGCCGTTCGTAGACCTACTTTTGCGACAACAAGTTGGTGATCGCTGCCAATATCAGCACCCCGCTTCGACCTGACGTCTAAGAGACAGTTCCTCCATGTCTTGGAAATGGCTATATGGTCAATCTGGTTCTCTGTTCTGTCATTCGGAGAAACGCAGGTTGTTAAATGGCATCGTTTGTGCTTGAACAAAGTACCGCCGATGACGAGCTGGCGAGAGTCGCAAAACTCCACGAACACATAGACTTGTCGGTTGGTTTTCGATCCGGATTCTCCTGTGTCGATCACATTAACACCTTGCGAATCATCATCGAGCAATGCGCTGAATACGATTCTCCGCTTCACTTGCTTTTCATCGATTTCGAAAAGGCTTTCGATAGTGTGAACCGGGACTCTATATGGGCGGCCTTGAGCAGGAGTGGCATCCCTGAGAAGCTTGTGGCTATTATTAAGGCAACCTATGACGGCGCGAAATGTCGCGTTTTGCATAAAGGTAAGGTGTCGGGGGACTTTGAGATTCGCAGTGGAGTTCGGCAGGGGTGCATCCTCTCACCGATCCTATTCCTCATAGTGGTCGGCGACGTGTTGCATGCAGCCCTATCCGGACTCGACAGAGGAATTCAATGGACTTTGATATCTTATCTACAACATCTTGACTATGCTGACGACATATGCCTACTCTCCCACAAAATCATGGATCTGTTCGCAATGGCGTTAGATCTCGAGAGGCAGGCAAGCAAGGTTGGGCTAAAGATTAATACCAACAAGACCAAGGTTCTTAGCCCGCCGTTGCGAAAAAGAAATCCGACACCTATTGCCATCAATATTAATGGGCAGCCTGTGGAGAAGGTGGACAACTTCGTCTACCTGGGTAGCATTGTTGCCGAAAATGGTGGTACGGAGCAGGACATCGCTCGTCGTATCAACCAGGCTAAACGTGCATACGGCATGCTGTCCAAAATCTGGCAGGGCAGTTATCTCAGCATCAAGACCAAGCTGGGCCTGTTTCGCTCCCTGGTCTATCAGTGCTTTTGTATGGGAGCAGTACATGGAAAGTTTCCGTAGGAGTTACCAGAAAACTGCAAGTTTTCGTCAACTCATGTCTTCGTCGAATTTTAAGAATTTTCTGGCCCGAAACATTATCAAATGAAGAGCTAAGTCGGCGTACGGGTCAGATGCCAATCGACGAATTGATACGCAGGCGAAAATGGCAGTGGATAGGTCACACATTGCGGAAGAGTGATAACTGCATTGCTTTGCATGCCATGAAGTGGAACCCCATTTCCAACCAAGGCCGACCACGAGGGGGTCCTCGAATCACATGGCGTCGATCTGTGGCAAAGGAATGTCAGGCACTGGGTATGTCTTTTGGGGAGTTGCGTCCCATTGCCCAGAACAGAGTACGATGGCGCTCAGGAGTAGTTGACGCGCTATGCCCCGCTAGGGGTTAAGGCAAAGTAATATGTTTGGATCGATCTGACGACGGATCGCACAGTTTATGACAGGTCTAAAAAAACGTGCCTAATAACTCAACCCTATAAATCGCCGGTCAAAATACCCGTGCATAATTGGAATAAATTCTTCATCTTTCGCGCTGTCGCAGCGACGGAACAGAAACAAACCCCGACCGATGTCAACGGCGGGTCACTTAACTCTCCTCCTTTGACGGCTATCAACGCGCGTCACCCATCACTCAGTCAATATGAAGTTGACGGCAAGTGATGGATGCGCGTGGAAATTAAAAAAAAAGGTGTTCGTTACAAATGCTTACGCACCCATGTCACCAGAGGGGTTATTAAGAGACCATGAAATAAGCCATTTGGAAATAAGGCATTAATGGATAATTTCGGTTGAAACCGAAAGTAGCCATGCATAGATTCTTTCGGTTTCACACTCAATGCTTAATTTCGTTTAAAACGAAGGTGAGTATGTTCATGGCTATTTTCGCTTTCCTTCGCATACCTTATTTCGGTTTGAAATTGTGCATAGCCAAAGAAAAAATGCTAGATGCAGATATGCTAGGACGAAACGGATGCAGGTACATGTACAAAGAGTGAAACGGACGACTTAGGGCTACATGCGGGGGTTCGCAACACCCTAGGAGCGGATCTAGCCCAGCTCGTCCCAAACCGAAATTATCCATGCACACTTGTGCGATACTGCGGGTTGTGAATTAACAGTCGCCTGTGTGGGCTTCACTCGCTACGCTCGCTCCGCGCTTAAGGGATCCCAACCCTCAGTATCGCAAAAACATGAACGCCCGCTTCGCTCGCTCTTGTTACAACAGTCCCTTGTGTTGGCTCCACCCGCTACGTTCGCTCCGCCCTTAAGGGATCATAGTTCTCAGTATCGCACACACATGGAATCTCGCGTCGCTTGCTCTGGGTACAAAAGTCCCATGTGTGGGCTCCGCTCGCTACGCTCATTCCGCACTTAAGGGATCACAACCCCCCGTATCGCTCAAACATGGACGCTCGCTCTGGACACTACATGGCTATTTTCGTTTTTATCGCATGCCTTATTTGGATTTGAAACCGATATTGTCTATGCATAGCGTATTTCGTTTATTTTCCGATGAATACTTTCGTTTCCAAACGAAAGTATCTATCCCGTATCCCGGTTCAACTTTAGCAGGTCCGTCGCTATGTTATACGGATAACCTCAGGTGAACAGATTTGCTTGCCTGAATCTGCAGTTAAATGGACAAATGCTAGCAACATGGATTTCCATAACCAGTTATATGCTGACGAAATGTCAACTAAGCCGCCTAGGAGTAGTTGACGCTTTTATGCCCCACTAAAAGTTAGAACAGATAGTACAGTGTAAAGCCAGAGAGTCCTTTCTTTGAAAAACAAAAAAAAACATTGGCTTAAAATATTCTGGAAACCCAAACAGGAAAAACACCAACAATGGCATCAATTTTTATCATTCAATAATTCCACTCTTCATTCAGCCATTTATTTATTATTTTTCTATTTAATTATAATTGGATAAACATCGAAGGTATCGTCGTCCCGATGGTAGTCTCGGACATCTGATTTCAGCCCGCGGAAAAAGCCGTCTGATATCATCTTCCGGGACAGTCGGTAAAATCATAACTTCCGAACGAGGCTGTAACAAATGAATGTACAATTAAACAAAACAGATATCATTCGTTAATATTGATTAAGTATCAATAAAAAGCTGGATCGGTACACACACATTTATACAAATGTGCCATTGGCAAACGAATGAAAAACATACCGTCCAATTTGCAGGCGTTACAATATTTTTAATTCTGTCCGTTAATTGTACAGAATCCACGCATCTCAGGATTTCTCTGAAAAAAATAAAAAGTAAAAAAGTTATAAACAAAAACAAAAACAGATAATTACTCAAAAATTTGCATAAACCCATCAACGAGAAAGGATACCAAAGCCAGGCAGGGAAGGGATGATGATAGTGCGGTGTGGTTGTGGTTCAAAATTGGATATGACAAAAAAATCTAAAGGTGGTGAAAGAACGCAAGGGGTGGCTTAGTTCATTCCTTGGTCGGTTTTATTTATTTTAATTTTTTTTTTTTTTTTTTCTTTTTTTCCACTCGGCCGGGAAATATGATAATTTCGACCCAGTTGATTTTTTAACGGGCCCCGCTTTGTACACGAATGGATGAGTTTACGCCTCTGTTTGTGTTGCGCTTAATAGTCCTTTGCATTATTAATAAGTGGTGATTATCGTTCGGCCTGCCTTATTATCCTGCTCGTATTGCTTTGGGCCGTAGTTGGCGGTCATTGCTGGCGATGGGGTCGGGAAACGGGCATCTCATTGAATTTTAGCAAAAAAAAGTGAAATATTGAAAGGTATTACTGATATGTAAAGTGGTTGGGCAATTCGATTGGAATTCGATTGTTGATGAATTATCCATAATTATAAATATGCTTTTTCAACTGACCGCCTGGACATTTTTTTGAATTTTTCGATAAATTTGCTATGCATGAATTAAAGAATAACAACAGCAATTATACTCACTCAACACTACGCCCAGTTCCATGCGGGTACATCATGGACAATCGAATTTTATGATCGGGTCCAATTATGTAAAGTGCTCTTACAGTTACAGCTGCATTCGGATCGTCCTTTTGATCATCGTCGAGCATTCCAAGTTGTACGGCCAAATCACGCTGCTGATCGGCGATGATAGGATATGGGAAGTCATTTGGAAGATTCACGCAATATGAATTGATATCCTTTATCCATTCCAAGTGGCTCTGTACACTGTCTACTGAGTGTCCAAGCAATTTAACATTGCGTTTGATGAAATCGTCACTGTGAAGTGCCAGTTGTCCTAATTCGGTGGTACATACCGGGGTAAAGTCGGCAGGATGTGAAAGTAGGAGAACATAACTGCAAGATGAAATATGAAATAGTATGAGGTAGGCGACTGTGAAATATAGCCTAGGTAAAAATGAGTACAATTATGCCTGGTATTGGGTGGTATGCATAAAGTGAGTCGAGTGGAGTAAAGCTGAGTTGACAGAATTCCACTCAATTTTCACTGTGGAGCGGAAAGTAGTTTTATGCATACAAATTTTTCACTCGATTCACCGAACATAGCAGACTCAGGAATGCCCTCAATAGACTTCACTCTTGAGTATATCCTCATTATTATGCATACCACCCATTATGTTGCGCGGAACGAAATGCAACGAAAAATGCACCATTGAAATCTAATTCACTCCAGCGAAATAAATTCCACCAGTGGTCACTGTGATAGGCCAGATGTTTGGCACATCTGTGACATTGAAATAAACATTTAGTTAATGACTCAACATTAAACATTTAAATTACATTATACATGAAAATACCGTTTTCCACCAACACAATACTACGGCTTGTAAAGTTGCGAAATTGAATTCGCCGCAAAACAGTGCCCTCTATTGGATACTGGGAATGTCACGCTATTCCATTTATGAACACAATACTATAGAGCGAAACGAAAATTGCGTCGACGAAATGAAAGTTAATTTTGTATGGGATTTGACATTTCGTTTTGTTTCGAGCCGAACACAATACTAGGCATTAAGGGTGAAAAAGTGACGAAAATAATAAGGCTGAGCAATCTAATGAACTAAATCGAAATATCGAGATTCAATGGTTTTAGCTGGAATTTCATTAAAGCTAGGAGGGTCCGGTCTTATTCGAAAAAATTCCCTTCCATAGTCCTCCTCGTGGCGCCCCCTGTAAAGGCAGTGGTCGTTGACCATTGCTAACTAAGTCAACGCCAGTAATTGCGGTGCGATGATTTGGATAAATTAAACACTCCTGCTATGGTGTGGGGCGTCAAAATAATACTCTTTGACGGCCTGTCGTAGAAAACAACAAACAATTGACTGAATGTGTATGCCAGCAACTTGTACTATCCTAAATGCTGCATATGCTAACGAAACGTCAATTATGCCCCGGATAAGGACTGAATCAACGGTTACGATTTGGGCTATCGTATAATGACAAAGATTGAATTCAGAAATGTGCGTACTCTTCTGGACATGATCAGAAGGTCCCCAGAACACACGATAGCTTCACTAAGAGAATGAATTTCTGCGGTATAAATTAAACATCTTAGGAGTTAGTGATTTAAGCCGATGGAACAGCGGAGAATTTATTTCTCCAACGGGTATCACTTTAATGTCGTACTTCGGTAGAGCTACCGGTAGTGGTCGCGAGTCACTTGTGGGACTCCTCATAACCAGAGCCACATGAAACTGTCTCTAATCCTGGGATTCGGTCTCAGACAGAATCTTGACCGCCAGGTTCCGGACCAAAATGGCGAACATCACAATAATACAATGTTATGCTCCAACCGAACCCGACAATGTCTTGGCAAAAGACACCTTCTACGAACAACTAAATGCCGTTCAGAGCGGAAACCTAAATGCGACGTTATAATAATTATGGGGAATTCGAATGCGAAGGTTGGCGCTGATAACAATGGGCTCAGACATGTGGTGGGGAGACACGGTCTTGGGAATCATAACGACAACGGTGAAAAATTTTTAGAGCTCTGCAACTTTCACTTTTCAACGGTGGTACTATGTTTCAGGATTAGGACCACCGTAAAATCAGTTGGTCTTATGTTGATCGGCGTAGAACCCAAAATCAGATCGACCACTTTGCCATTAGTAAAAGATTCAAGAGTTGCCTCCTGGACGTGCGAAATCAGAAGGGTGCCGATATTGGGATGGGAAGAGATCATTATCTTATGATCGCTAGTATTCCAATGCGTATTGCAGCCGTGCGCCGTCCTAGCGACGAAAGATCGTGGCGACTCAAATTCAACGCCGCTCGACTAGAAAATCCAGCTGTCGTACAATAATATAATGACCATCCTGCGTAAAAAGCAGCTGAGATAACGAGTCAATCAGACAGTGACATAAATGGAAACTGGAATGTTATAAAAAATGCGTACATTGACAGCGCATATACCATCCTTGGCACAAAAAGCCGGATTCCCGGAATAACCCCTGGATGTCCGACGCTCCATGACAGATAGCGGATTGTTGAAAGAAAAGAATTTAACGTTTCGTTTGGCTGCAACATCAGACGACAATCGAAGCAGCATCAAATTGCTTTACCGCCAAAAAGATCGAGAAGTTCAGCGTAGTGTGCGATTATACGAACTTTGTTCTAGCCTCAGCAGAAGAAGCCGCAAGAAGTAAGAACTTTAACGCAGTATACGGTGTCATCAAGGAGTTTACAAGTGGTCGTAACTCCTGCCAACATCCGGTGCAGGATAGTGATAGAAACCTACTTATCTTGGAGGAAGATCAAATGAGGCGGTGGAAAGAACACTTCGCCGCGTTCTTGAAGCGTGTAACCTCTGGTGAAGTCCATCCTTTTATAGAAAATTTAGCTAACAATCAAAATGTGCGTATACGATCCACTGCCCCGATTAAAGAGGAATTAGTCGCTGGAATTATTGCACTAAAACAAGGAAAGACCGCCGGACTCGACGGTCTCCCTGCCGAACTTTATCAAGTAGCGCCAAGCGTAACTGCCGAGTTGCTGCACCCACTTGTTGATAAAGCGTGGAATACAGAGACCTTTCCCAATGAGTGGAAAGAAGGATTGACCATTAAATTTCCGAAGAAGGGTAGACTTACAGACTGTAATAATTGGAGAGACATTTGTATGCTTCGTGCCGTTGCCAATATGATAGCTAAAATCGTCCTGGAAAGACTAGAGGCTCACTTAGAAGCACAATTGATGCAAAACAAGCTGGCATTCGATCCGGATTCTCCTGTGTCGATCACATTAACACCTTGCGAATCATCATCGAGCAATGCCGTAGTCAGCGCATTGGTCGTATCAACCAGGCTAAATGCGCATACGGCATGCTGTCCAAAATCTAGCAGAGCAGTTATCTCAGCATCAAGACCAAGATGGGCTTGTTTCGCTCCATGGTACTGTCAGTGCTTTTGTATGGGGGCAGTACATGGAAAGTTTCCGTAGGAGTTACCAGAAAGCTGCAAATTTTCGTCAACTCATGTCTTCGGCGAATTTTAAGAATATTCTGGCCCGAAACAATATCACATGAAGAGCTAAGTCGGCGTACGGGTCAGATGCTAATCGACGAATTGATACGCAAGCGTAAATGGCAGTGGATAAATCACACATTGCGGAAGAGTGATAATTGCATTGCTTTGCATGCCATGAAATGGAACCCCATTTCCAACCAAGGCCAACCAAGAGGGGGTCCTGGAATTACATGGCGTCGATCTGTGGTAAAGGGGTGTCAGGCACTGGGTAAGTCTTTTGGGGAGTTGCGTCCCATTGCCCAGAACAGAGTATGATGGCGCGCAGGAGTAGTTGACGCGCTATGCCCACTAGGGGTTAAGGCAAAGTAGTACAAACATGAACGCTCGCTTCGCTCGCTCTCGACACTGCATGGCTATTTTCGTTTTTATCGCATGCCTTATTTCGACTTAAAACCGATATTGTCCATGCATAGCTTATTTCGTTTATTTTCCGATGAATACTTTCGTTTCCAAACGAAAGTATCTACAGTGAAAATCGTTTATAGCGGCATCGGATACAACGTCATATCGGTTATTACGTCCGATTTTATCCAGTTGTTTGCGCCGCCTAATCAAACAATGTTAAAAAGTATCGCTTACAACGTTATCGGTTAGTACGACATATCGCTTATAGCGTCCATATATTGCAGTCCCTGGAACAAATTATATCGGATACAAAGGCGACTGCCATTCCAATTTTTGCCAATTTTTCTTATGAATTGTTGAATTATTCTGATTATTTTTGGTATTGTTCCTTTTATGGGAAATACCAGACCTTTTGAGATCTGTAAAGGACGGTACATCTTCGGAATATCCGTGATGTACCGATGCACGTGGGGATGGAGCCTAGGGTTACCACACCGTGAAGCTTGGGCAGTGCCATCTGCCAGAGAAAAAGGCCTACAACGGGCTAAGCTGCGGCCTCATCTTGCTCTTGTAGCTCAATTCGGGAGACGTGGGCGGGATTTACGCTGCTCGTTGCCCCTATCCTTTACGTATTAATAAAAATGCATAGTCCTGGGGAAGACAACACAAACATGGAAGGTAAAAATGGGGAATAAAAAAATATGGCGCTAAGAATGGAATGGTTGAAGGACGCTCAGTTGCCCTTGCCTTCGGGGCAACCGGTAGCTCAGTGCGTAGAGGCACCAGTCTCATGTCTGACTACCGGCGTTTCGGGTTTCGAATACCGTCCACAACGACGTTCGTGGCCATGGATGTTTGTGTTGTCTTCCCCCTGTGGTTTGTGGCGTAATAATAAGCCACAACATCCTTCGACTTGTCGCAGGTAGGCGGCTAATGATGCAGCAGGAGGTGCATGCTGGCAACTGCATTCTCGGAAACTAGTTTTTGCCAATGAAATGTTAACTAGGCCACATGGAACAGTTGACGCACTATAGCCCATATGGGGTTAGGCCAATTGAGTAGGTGCTGCCATCGATCTGCCGGTGGAAGCAGCACTGCCAGACCAGAATATGGTTCATTACAGATCATTCGCTCGTTGAAATAAATCTGGTCTGTTCCAAAGCGAATTTCCACTTGTGCTGTGCTATTGTATGTTCTTAAACCAACCTCAATTTTTGTTGTTGTATGTGGCCGAATTTTTGAATAATAATGTCACGGAGACAGTTTTCAATCGAGAAAAAAGCACACTTATTGTGGTGCTTAGCAGCGGGAGAAAAAAATCAAGAAATAGCAAAAGATCTCGGGGTAAGTCACTCCAAAATTACCTTGATTAACAAGAAACGTGAGACAATTGAGAAGTTGTTCAATTAGGGATGTTCGAGTCAAAAAAGGGCTAGACCCAGCAATCATTCAAGTATTGAGAACGCTCTCCTAAAATATTCCCATAAGCAGGCCACTGTTGCAAAGTAAAGCTAATGTCTTTGCTCAGGTGATGGGGAAGGATGTTGTGATATTCAGCGCATGGGTACAAGGCCTTAGAAATCGTCACAACATTGTGTTTCGGAAAATTTGCGGCGAATCCCAAAGCGCGAACGAAGTGATAGAACCGTTTTTCCCGAAATCATAAAAGGAAATGGAGACGACGCAATCTTCAATGCAGACAAGACGAGTTTATTTTACAAATTAACTAATGATCGAACCATGCATTTTATAGGTGAAACGTGCAGCACCAATCCAAGGAGAGGATGACAGTTATGGTTGCTGCAAACATGAGTGGAACATTTAAACGGCGACTTTTGGTGATAGGCAAATATGCAAGACGTCGTTGTTTTAAGAATGTTAGTAGCTCACCCGTGCTTTACAAAAATAATAAAAAATCATGGATGACGAGAGAATTATTTACTGCTTGAATAACGGACTAGGACAAAGAACTAAAAAACAAAAATTCAAATCAAATTTTACTCTTCGTCGACAATTGTACCGCACACGATAACATTTCTTTAAAAGCAATCAAGTTAGTTGTCCTTCCTCAAACAACAACAAACTTTTACATTTTTTAATTGAAAAAAAAATTGCAGCTTATGAAGCATACACGCCAAACTCAAAAATCAATTAAAGACTATTTCCAAAAAAAAAAAAATGATTTTTTTGTGTTACGTGTGTATTTTTTTTAAGTTTTATTTTCTTTCAATTAAATTTGTGATATTTGAATTGCATGTGTACCGCATGCGTTAATTTTATATGGTGATATTTTTATACCCTAGACTTTTAGTATAGGGTATATTGTTTTTGTCACGACGGAAATATGTAACACCTTAAAGGAGGCTCCGGAGGTATAGCAATGTATATATATAAATGATCAGGGCCACCTCCTGATTCGATTTAGCCATGTCTGTCTGTCTGTCTGTCTGTCTGTCCGTCTGTCTGTCTGTCTGTCTGTCTGTCTGTCTGTCTGTCTGTCCGTTCGCACGATAACTTTCGATAGAATGAAGCTAGAGCCTTGAAATTTTGGTCAAATATTGGTAGTGTAATCTAGTTGGATGGTATTGAAAATGGGCATGATCAGGCCAAGAGAACGCCTACCTCCCCTACATATGTAAAATACATAAATGTATCTATAACTCCCGATTAAATAAACGTGAAAAGCTCTAGCTTAGGTAGATTACTCATGAGGGTAACCTTATACTCTCCTGGGAAAATAAAATCGATCAGTTGGAAACTAACGGTATTTTTCTTACAAAGAACCCCGTACTACCCTAATTTTCAGGTTTTTTGTATATAACTCCTGAACCAATTGACGTAGGCACCTGATTTTTGGCATGTAACCTTGAAGTGAGAAGCTGCTTAAGGTTTTGTAAGTTGGGCATAATCAGATCAAAGGAACGCCTACCTCCCCTACAAATTTCAAAAAATTAAATATTCCCTTAATTACGATAACTTTCGAAAAAATTATACTAGCAAGTTGAAAATTTGACAAAATGTTGCCAGTAAGACCTACTTTGTTGGTATTGAAAATGGGCAAGATCCGACTCAAGGAACCCCCACCTCCCCTACAAATGAAACTTCAAATAAGCGATAACTTTTGATAGAATGAAGCCAGCAACTTGAAATTTTGGTCAAATGTTTAAAATGAGATTGAGTTAGTTGGCATTAAAGATGGGTAAGATCCGACTTAAGGAACCCTTACCTCCCCTAGAAATGAAACTTAAAATAAGCGATAACTTAACGACAAAATAAAGCTATCGACTTGAAATTTTGGTCAAATGTTTGTAGTATGATCCAGTTGGCTAATATTGAAAATACGTAAAATCCGACCAACGAAACCCCTACTTCTCCTACAAACGAAACTTCAAATAAGCGATAACTTTCGATAGAGGGAAGCTTGAGACTTGAAATTTTTTTTAAATGTTTGTAGGGGGGTCTAATTGGTTGGTGGCAATGATGGGCAAGATCCGACCCAAGGAACCCCTACCTCCCCTACAAGTGAAACTTCAAATAAGCGTTAACTTTCGATAGAATGAAGCTAGCAACTTGAAAACTGCGACAAATATTTGTAGTATGGGTCAGTTAATTGATTTTGAGAATGGTCAAGATCCCACTGAATGAGTGCCAAACTCCCCTATGAACTGGCCATATAGGAGACCCACTTCTAGTAGATATGGTCGTTGCCAATTGGGACTTTTGGTATCACCACTAGGTCTGTACAAGTCTAGGGTATATACGCTTCGGACTCCGGGCCGAAGCGAAGCTTCGGCCTGGTTACTTATGTGCTGATTCCCTGTCGTTATTTACATTTATATACATATGAAGTTGATTCACTTCAAGTTAATATCGGGTACAACGTCTATCGGCTAGAACGGCGATTTCGTGATGGTCCCCTCAAGGACGCTATAAGCGATTTTCACTGTATATGGATTATTCGTATGCCTTTTTTCGCTATGGCTTATTTCAGTGCCTCGGTAGAGCAGTTATCTCAGCATCAAAAAAAAAAGCTGGGCCTGTTTCGTTCCCTGGTACTGTCTGTGGTTTTTTATAGGATGCCCATCAAGTTAGCTTTACCACTTTAAAATTTCGAAGTCGCGTATAGTGAATTAATTGTCGTGAATTTGTCATGAAATAAAAAAAATTGTCGCGTTTTTTTTTTTTTTTTAAATAGGCTATGGTAATGCTAACTTGACAGTCAAGTTAGCATTACAAGTTACATTAATTGTCGTGAATTTGTCGTAGATTTGTTGCGAAAAAAATTGACGTGTTTGTTTTTTTTTAATATGCTAAGGTAATGCTAACTTGAGTGTCAAGTTAGCAGTACCACCCCTTGAAATAGGAAAAAATTAAATATTTCGAAGTCACGTATAGTGAACTAAAATAAAATAAATAACTGGCGCAACAGTCCAATTTGAACCACGGCCTCGAGATGAGTTAGCATCATCTCATTTTCTAGATCGTGACGGTTTTTGTGCAGAGGTATGTGATCAGCAACACGCTCAACCGAGTTATTTACCCCATAATGGGTACTCATTTAACAGCTGAGTGGGCTCATAGTCCGACACGTAAATCCCCGGAATCGAACCGGGGCCCAGTGCGTTGAAGGCGAACGTGCTAACCGTTGCGCCATCCGGACTACCGTATAGTGAATTAATTGTCGTGAATTTGTCGTAGATTTGTCGTGAAAGAAAAAATGTTTTCGCGTTTATTTTTTTTTAAAATAGGCTATGGTAACGAATGCGCTAACTTGATACTCAAGTTAGAATTACCACCCCTTGAAATGGGATAAAAGTTAAATATTTTGAAGTCACGTATAATGGATTAATTGTCTTGAATTTACGACAATTAATCCACTACACTCGACTTCGAAATATTTAATTTTTACCCTATTTCAAGGGGTGGTAATTCTAACTTGATTGTTAAGTAAGCATTACTTTAGCATATTTAAAAAAAAAAAACAAAACAAACACCACTATTTTTTCCCTTCAGGACATATCAACGACAAATAATCCACTAAACTCAATTTAGAAATTTTTAATTTTTACTCTATTTCAAGGGGTGGTAATGCTAACTTGAGTGTCAAGTAAGCATTACCATAGCATATTTTTAAAAAACAAACGCGACAATTTTTTTTCTCTCACGACAAATTCAAGACAATTAATCCACTATACGCGACTTCGAAATTTTGAAGTGGTAATGCTAACTTGATGGACATTTGTATGGGAACAGTACATGGAAAGTAAGAGTTACCAGAAAGCTGCAAGTTTTCGTCAACTCATGTCGATTCTAAGAACTTTCTGGCATGAAACAATATCAAATGAAGAGCCAAGTCGGCGTACGGGTCGGCTGCTGTATCGACGAATTGATACGCACGCAGGCGAAAATGGCAGTGGATAGTTCACACATTGCGGAAGGATGATAACTGCATTGCTTTACATGCTATGAAATGGAACTCCATTTCTAACCAAGGCCGACCAAAAGGAGGTCCTACAATTACATGGCGTCGAAGAACAGAGTACGATGACGCGCATGGATAGTTAACGCACTATGCCTCACTAGCTGTTAAGACAAAGTAGTGGTAGTAACTGCCGTTTAAAATAATTTACCTATATATCTATATTTTGGGCTCTCATTATGTTTTAATTATTTATGCCTGATTGAAATTAATCTGTAAAATATAATTTAATTCACTCACGAATCTCCCTGCCAATTGTAAAGATCAATGGGTCCTACGGTTGTTTCCACTGAGAAATTTGGTATTGTAGCACCTAACCGCATGTTGCGTTTCTTTGTTATCAAAATTAATTGTTAAAAATATTCAATCTTACAATAATAAGAACTAATTACAAAATTTCGCACAATTTACTGGATTACAGAACTTTTATAGCAGGCACTAGCGTTACTACTAATCTACAATTATTTACTCACTCGTTGACTGTCACGAGCTGCTGATAAATGGGTTTTCGTTTGATCTTTTCGGAAAAAAAATAAAAAACAATCTAAGTATGTATGCATTTGTTGAATCTGTTTATATTCGTATGAGGCTGAGATACACAGTGAAATAGAGTTCGGATGATAAGAGCTTAGCTGATTAGTGCGATTGCTACACTGTGGTCCAATCATACAAATTGATGTTTACAGCCTAAAGGAAGGTACTAACCTACGTTTTTCGTGCGAAATCTCGTAAAAAAAAATTCGCTCTTCTCAGTACTTAGTTCTTCGCACGAAAATCCCATACACAAACAAAGTCTTGTGAGCAATTACAGTGGTGATCGCTCCCTTTGAGTGAGAAGGGGAAATTCAAGTGTAATATAGAGCGCCGCTGATATGTGCTGTGTGTGACTCTACACTATCACTTTTTGGGACACTGTCACACTTTGGGAGAGATAAGTGCAACATTTTCGCACGAGGAGGTTGGTACCAGCCTTTAAGTAAATAAAGTATCTTTTGAAAACGATATCCAAATCCTCCTATAACTCTTTGTTAGGACAACGGATTACTCGGCAGATTTTTTCAAAGTTTTCATTAAAAATCTAAGCCCAAGGTAAGCTTTTATCGCGTTTTCATAATTTTTATAGAGTTTTGTACCCAAATTTATTCCAGGCATTAAGCATATCGTAGTCCCCCTGTCAAATTTACGGTAGTCTATTGACTATTGTTTAAGAGTTAAAATATAATTAACTTCCATTAATCAATAAATTAATAATCAGCATAGCGCATACAATTTTGTAATCAGCATTGCGCACTATGCATAATTTGCTTAGACCTGCACATTGATCGATTGGTCATAAAGTGCATTTACTTTAACATTTCTCAATTCGAGAACTAGGCCAGAAATATTGCATTGGCAGAAAAAAAGGTATGTTTCTTGGTATCTTGCAAGAAATATTGCAGGTAGTATTCGCGAAGATACTACAATACAATACAAGGTTTTATTGCCATTTTAGATGACAAATGCACTAAAAACACTAACTCGATCCCGTTCTCTTTGAGGGGATGAGATGGAAATGGGCTTTTGGCCAGTTAGGCACTAAACTCTCTTAGAAAAATTTGGGACCTGAGAAATGAACTCTGAGGCCGCAGTCAAGAAATTTCCGGCTTAGGAACTACAGACCCTCGTCTGTGGGTTTTAGGTTCTTACTAACTGAAGCGGAAACGGACTGTAAGCCCACATCCAAGGATTTTCCACTTGAAGGACCACAAATCCACCGTGAGTGCATAGAATGGATTCATACAGAATGAGCTAGTTTGGGGACATACTAAAACGGCTCGGTTGCCATTTTAGACGACAAATGCTCCAAAAAAAAAACGTTTTGGTTAAGTACGATACGTTGTTTCACTTATTCAGTATACTGTGCACTCACGAAACTCGCTCAACGATTTGATGTGTTTTTTACAGGGGCTCCGCCTAGGAAGGGCGGTGTGCCCTTGAATAATCAAGTTCGGGCGGTGGATGCGCCGCGTAATTCTTTATCTCGAGCGGCTGTGCCCGGAATATCAGGGCGTTTGGGTCTGCCCGGTCCGTTGGGGCGCTCGGTCGTGCCTTCTAGATTTTCAATTCGTGCTGTGGATATGGCTCCCAGCCATGCCTATCGAGCGGTGGATGCGCTCGGTCTATTGGGTCGATTGGATTCTGGTCAGGCACCAGCTCCTCAAGGGCTACACATGTAGCTGAGGCTCTGGATAGTCCTGGCCCCAGCGATTGTGCACCTAATTCAATGAATAACAGGGTGCGATCCGATTCTGAGCTTCTGGCTAAGCCTGGCTTCGCTAGGTGTGTGTCCGGTAGTATTTCTGACAGGGATCCTCATAATGCTGGGGTTTTTGACTTATGCTGTGGTGAGACCTGGCCCATGTGGAAGTGTGTCGTGCGCAAATCTCAAGTAGGAACAACTTGCCCCCGTCTATAGCCCGATATAGCGAAATGCACAATACTTATAGAGTTCGCGATTCTATTTTGTCGATTCCTGGAGGATGGTTGGACAGAAAAGCAAGCGGCATCTCCTGATTCCATCGCAGGTTTACCCGAAAAAAACATCCTCTGTTGAGCGGCAAAGATCGGCAGAGGAATCGCTAATGGGACCATTGCGTAAGAAAACCACCGCTAATAGCGCTTCAGGCCCTTCCTCTGCGGATGCGGTAAGGGGTTGGTTAGAAGTGGCGGTTTTTGATCACACTAATGCGGACAGCTGCATTTCTGTAGATGACTGAAAAACGGTCGAGGGTATCCTTACATTAAACTTTCGTAAGGTAATGGAGGCAAATTCGGGACCAGCTCCGGACTGTAGGAACGGAGAATAGTTTCAGCGCCGTAAGTTACGTTTGCTGATGATCACTCTGTTCAGGTCTGCCATCAGCAGCGCGGGGGCCGGGGGACGAATGTCTGTAATGACCCATATTCTTTTATGTTGGCTCACGTTCGCGTGTCGCGTTCAATTGTTTTTTTGTCAATTTGGTAAATACTCGGATGTTGTCGTATCAACAAATTGGGTTCATTATTGTGCTTTAAAACGGATAATTAGGTAAGAATTGAGTGACAAAACAAACGACTGGAGAGTAGTAGGATGAACCATATATAAGCATACATTTCATACCAAATTATTAGCGTTAACACACAATAATGAACCCAATTTGTTGATACGACAACAGCCGAGCATTTATCAAATGGACAGATTTGCAACTTTGGTTGCAAACCATACTCAATCCGCTTGACTTAAAACACGTGAACGAGACACGCGAAAGTGAGCCAACGTGCGTTCAGCCTAATACCCCACATACACGGAGCGATCCGTCGCGTCGCCCGATTGATCGGCCGATGGATCGCCACAAAATATCAGCTGATCAAAATTAAATGGAACTGTCAAAAAAATCGTCAACGATAAGGCGGCTATTACACTATAAAAGTTCTTTTACAAATATATTTGACGAACGATATTTCAAAAGAACTTTTATGAATGATATTAGCCGCTAAACGGGGAAGGTGTGCAAGCATATTAGAAAAGTAGTTGAAACAAGCAACGTCCATGTCGCAAATCTTTTCTTAGGCGGCTATTACACTATAAAAGTTCTTTGAAAATAGCTTTCATAAAAGATATTTGTAAAAGAACTTTTATAGTGTAATAGCCGCCTAAGCGCATATACTGGCTGATCCATCGGCCGATATCGATATCGGGCGACGGATTGGCCAATTGATCACTGCGTGTATGGTAGGTATACTCGTATATGTAGGTATTCAACCTAGCACTGGAATACGCTATTCGGGCCATGAATATGGACAGCAGCAAGACGCTACTCATCAAGTCGACACAATTAGCAGCGTACGCCGACGACATCAACATCATGTCCCGAAGATTGGCCGACGCAGAAGAACTTGTGCATACGCTCGATACCCCTGCAAAAGAAGTTGGACTACGTATCAACGACGGTAAAACTAAAATAATGATGCAATCGACGACAACGTCGAGTTCGTGAACAACTTCATATACCTGGGTTGCAACTTGTCAAGGGACGCCAACGAAACTGACGAAATCAAGCGACGGATACAGTTAGCTAATAAGACTTTTTTTCTTGGTTCTCCCCATAATAAAAATCGAAGCATGTGCACAGAAACATGAAGCTCCGCGTGTACAAAACCATTATACGACCAGTACTATGCTACGGCTGCGAAGCATGGACCCTTACTCAAGCCTCCGGAAACATGCTAGACACATTTGAACGTAAGGTTCTGCGGCGAATTTTTGGGACTGTTTGCGATCGAGATGGATGACGCATCCGGTACAACCATGAGTTGTATGAACTGTACGATGACCTGGAAGTTTCGAAAATCGTCAAACTACAACGACTCCAATGGGCAGGGCATGTACAACGAATGAACGATGATCGCATGCCAAAGATAGTGATGAATGCAAAACGAGTTGACGGAGCGAGACTGCCTAGACGACCGAGATCTCATTGGGAGAGCTCAGTATATGTGGACGCCGAGCAGCTACTGTGCCTCCAAGATTGGAGGACGCGGCCACGTGACCGAGGTAATTGGAGGACAACGATTCAGGCGGCCAAGGCCCGATGTCGGGCTGCCGCGCCACGATGATGATGATGGTAGGTATAAGTTGAATTGCGATGATGGTCTTTGATGATTGGTGTTGTTCTTCATAGGTGTCACTAGTGATACATGCGAGCCCGCTGTGTTAGCAGCCAGTGCCGTACTGGGAGCGTGGAACATGGAGGACTATTACTGGCCCTTATTTTTATGCAGATTCGCTGTGAAGGCAGGGCTTCATAATTTATGATGAGTAAGACCAGAATAGTTTTTCAGATGGCACCATTTATCGCAACGGTTGCTTTTGACAGAGATGGAATATCGGTGAAGTGGCCTATTGCACACGCAGCAAATACAGTGGCCTGGGTAGGTTTCAATACCGGCGCGGTGTAGGAGAATTGAGAACAGTAGCGGCAACATAAGATGCTGCCAATTCGCATAAGAACAGTATCGAAAAATATGACACATACACACACATTTTCTTCCTTCTTGCATTGAAGGGGTTTGGCAGCTCTTGGCCTTAAAACTTTCCGTAAAACGGGTCGTTCCGGTACGTAGAATCGGGTGCCGCAGGATCGTGGTAAAATTTTTCGCTGCCCGAGAATGGAAGTTTAGAATAAAGAGGTGCGACTACTGACCCTAATGGTGGGCACCGCAACAATAGGGAGGACTTTTGTGACATGGTCCTTAAGATTATAGCAAAGAGAGACTCCACCACTCTTACGAAGACTAGTATGTGTCTTTGGAGGGGTTTTCCTGATATCTGCAGATCTTGTGGCGGGCAGCCATACAGGCTCTCTCTTCACACAAGCTCTCTTCAAGGTTGGTGAAAGAATTTCGTATTAATGCCTAGCGATTGCGCGGGTAATGTTTACGCTCCGGATCGCCACTTCCGGAGTGAAGAGAGAGCCTTTATGGCTCCCCGCCTATATGTGCAGATAGTAATATGGGCGCCTCTAAGTTTCTCCTGCAGAATGATCGTGGCGGCCGGATTGGCATAGATCACGGGTTGAAAAACGCTAGGCCAAGGCCAAGTAACCATACCGATTGGAATCCTGATGTTAGATCCAAGACACCAAAGGCGCCTCCCTCCTTCACAAGAGTTTAGTTAAATCGTAATGGTTTGGAACTACGACCTAATATAAACTTGGGTGGTGGTCTGTTGTATTGTACGTCCTTCAAAAGTGCTTGTCGTTAAATAGGTAGAAATAAAACAAAAATATGACCCTTAGAATTTAACTTTATTCGATAATCGATTTGCCAAAGACATCCTATCAGTTACAAAACATAAATAGCCCAAAAAAACTTTAACAACAATTTCACCGGTTAAACAACCATACCACTATACAAATATACAAAAATATATTTTAGAGATGTGTGAGAAAAACGAAATGGACTCGATGTTAAGCCATCGTCTGTCTGCACCTATTTTACAAGTTTAAACATTTGAGATTTTGTGACGTCACTCTCTCTCCCTCTCCTTTGTACCATTTTCAACCGTCAACAATTTGACGTGAATTCGCCCACTACCTTACTCTGGCGGCGTTATCATGTCAACTTATGAATCGTTTTGTAATCTTCGAAATTTTTTAATGAATTCAAATTGTCCCACCACACACACAAGCGATACTTCAAAATCAGATTGAACCACGGCGTCAGAGGTGCCTGCAAACTTAGCAATTCATTGTCCAGATTTGTACGTTTAATGTAGCGTATCTCGCTCACTTCATTCGGATTGGGACACAGGTCAACATTTTTATGCAAAAATAAGATATAATCGATTTCGTGTTCACCCCAAATGCCGTCGCCTTCATTCTCATAATGGATACGTGTCAGATAGTGGAAGTCGTCGGGTTTTGCCTGAAAATAGAAGAAAACAAAAAGACGCACGTAAGCATGGAATTGTGAAGATTGTAAAGATAAAGTTTGTAATATCAGCTTTAAGCAGATGACAGGCAGAGAGGAAAGGATCAGAATATCAAGATGGAATATTTTCACAGGAGACAAAATGAGGTTTTGATGAGGTTGCGTTTCGGCTGCCTCTTAGAAAAATTAGATATCAATCAAATGAATCTCGGTGAGTCTACGAGATTTAGTTTTTTTCCAGGAAGTGGATTTGTATCGATCAAAATAGCCATATAGGAATTATGTACTGTCTCTTTTCTTTTCGCTCTAAAGCCTTATAATTGAGCACAAAAAAAGATTCATTGGCAGCTACGAATAACTCCCTCGTCGGTCTATTCTGCTACAACTGGTACGAATCAGACAAAAATCCTAACGTTAAAAGTATAAAATTTGGCTATCTCGTCAAAACCCAACCAAACAAGCCAACATGTTCCTCCAAAATCTACGATCCTGCAAAGGACTAAACTTCTCACCCCTCGTCGTATACTTCCAACTCGTAGGAAACTTCTTAAGAAAACACGTAACACCGCCGCCGCGCCTAGATATCATGTCGTAAAAATTCAAATGAGGTCGACTATAAAAATATCTCAAGGTGTGCAGTCGTGTACTAGTACATATCTGAAATCTGTTGGGGCGTAAACACCGTATTTGCGCGTTGTCATTGAATTTTAAAACAGGGCACTATTCACAGATTGCTCCAAGAGTGCGGCTACGTTAATATGTGTATGCATATTTTGCACGGATTTAAAACTATTTTATTTTGGGGTGTTATCCGGTGGACTTAGTGGGAACAATTTAAGAGAATCCAGGGGATGTGGAAAAAAATCAATTGGTGAATTTGGTATTAGAAAAATATGAAAAAGAAATTGAAACTTTTGGAATGTTTTCAAGGCGGCGTAAAAAAAAGTTTAAGCAAATATGGAGCCTTGATGTGTTTTTTGGAGGGAAACTTTGAAGAGAGCATCAATTTTTTATGCGATTCTAACGTTCATTATCATCTATAAAAATACTTCGAAGTTAATCCCCAGAGAATGTCAATTGACAATTGAAAAGAGTTATGTAAAGGAAGTCGACTGGATAAATTATATTAGTAAACACGGGAAGAGGAATACCTCCCCTCTACACCACGGGTCGACAAACTCCGACCAGGTCTGGCCCGCCTCTCGTTTTCGTCCGGCTTGCGAGTTAGTACTGTTCTTGCCATGGAACAAGATCAAAGTTGGAATAATAATACAGACCACGCAGATTAGCCGTTTCTTCGAAAAAAAGGATTGCCATTCAGAATCTCCTTTATTTTTTTTTCTTTACTATTTTGACTTAAGATTCGCAATCAGTGACCCAATCAACCTCCTTCCAGTTTTTTCCAGTAAGATGGACCGTGTTTATAAAAAAAAAGTGTTGCCATTCTGGATCCCCCATTTTGACATCAGATTTGCAACCAACTGCCCAAAAACCCCTATCAGATTTTTCCAGCAAGATTGGCCGTGTTTTTAAGGCGAAAGGGGTTGCCGCTCAGAAAATCCTTTATTTTTTGATTTTTTTTGCAATTCTGACTTAAAATTCGCAATCAGCGACTTAATCAACCTCCTACCAGTTTTTTTTCCAGCGATATTGGCCGCATTTATAAAAAAAAAAAATTTTGCCATTTTGAATACCCCATTTGTTTTTTTCCATTTGGATTCGAATTCAGCGACCCAAAGAAACCCTACCAGCTTTTTTCAGCAAGATTTTTTTTTTGTTTTCTCCTTTGACTATACGGGCTCTGTTCTCGATGTCACCGCTGATAAAATCAGAAGTCCACGAGTGAGGCTCCAAACACAGTCGGTTAGCTAATCCACGTATGGGATTGTACTGCCAGGGTTTGTTGTACTTCGTTTTTAAATGTGTTTTTGATCGTCTACTCCTGCCCTTCTAGACGATTCTGAACCACGTGGTGAGCCATCCACCAGAAACATCCAGTTGAGAACGTCGTTAATGTGCGCTGATTCACAGCACAATCACTCCACTATAAGACAATTCGCTAACACATTTCTCCGGGAATTGTTAACTAGTTTGCACAAATAGGTTACTGAACATTGCGCGGCGAATTAATGGCAGCCACTTCGCGACACGTCCTCCCTGGACGCTGGCTAACGGATGACTGTTTCAGCAAGATTGACCGTGTTTTTGAGAAAAAAAGGGTTGCCGCTCAGAAATTCCTTTATTTTTTATACCCTAGACTTATAGTATAGGGTATATTGTTTTTGTCACGACGAAAATATGTAAGTTTAAAGGAGGCTCCGGAGGTATAGCAATGTATATACATATATCATATAAATTATCAGGGTCACCTCCTGATTCGATTTGGCTATGTCTCTCTGTCTGTTCGCACCATAACTCTCGATCGAATGAAGGCAGAGCCTTAAAATTCTGGTCAAATGTTGGTAGTATGATCTAGTTGGTTGGTATTGAAAATGGGCATGATCAGGCCAAGAGAACGCCTACCTCCCCTACGCACGTCGGCAAGAACACCGTCATAACTCAAAATTCGCCAATTTTGAGTTAAGCACACAATCTAATAAAGGAAATAATCCTCTTTAAATAGAAAATACAGTTGTGAGTGCAACTCCCCCCAATTCCGCCAGAAGCGCTAGTGACAATCATTAAGCAAGGTATAAGAGATCACATTAATTCAATACCGAGAATTGAAAGCCACTATTTAAGAGCACAAACTAATCGGCAATTTATAGAAGGAGGCAAATCAATTAGCGACCTGCATCGAGATTACATAAATGATTGTAAATTGCAAAATAAACCTTTCGGAAATCTTACCATGTACATATACAAGGATTTTTAATCAGGAATTTAAGATTTCATTTTTTGTACCTAAAAAAGACCAACGCGAAATTTGTGTGGCGTACGAAAATCGAGAAAAGGAAGGAGAAACTACGGAGGAAGATAAGTCAACTTATAAACTTCATATCGCTGAAAAAAATCAAGCCCGTCTGGAAAAAGAGCAAGATAAAGCTAATGGTTATGTTGAACTTGCTTGTTACGACCTGCAGGCAGTTTTATTGTACAAACTCCCAAAGGTGATGTTTCCGTTTTTTATTACAAGTCAAAATTGTCAACATTTAATTTGACAATTTATTTGAAAACGAAGCAAGCTACCTGCAATATTTGGCATGAGGGAGAAGCTAACCGATGAGCAAATGAAATAGCTACATACGTTTTAAATTATATCACAACATTATGCTCCAAGTTCAAAGAAAAAGTCAACATTATTGTTTTCACTGATAACTGCTGCGGTCAAAAGAAAAATAAATTCATGGTGCTAGCTTATTTGTTTGCAATTAACAATATCTCAAACTGAAACAACGTAACCCATAAATTTTTGATAAAGGGGCACACACAAAATGCAGGAGACTCGGTCCACTCTGTTATAGAGAAGCAAGTAAAAAAAATCACTAAAATCAGGACCAATATTTGTGCCGTCTCATTATGAATTGATTAAAAACGCAAAAAAAAACTCCCCCGTATTATAAAGTGATCGAACTTTGCCATGCCGATTTCAAAGACTTTAAAGAAATATCTCTTAGATTTGGCAATAACTTTAATAAAAATATCAAAAATGAGAGTTTCCAATTTTCTGAAATTAAAGTTATGAAATTTTCAAAAGAAAATCCAAATTACTTTTTCTATAAAACCACTTATTTGGAGTCAATATTTGGCAAAAAAAAGAGGTAAGGGCCCAATACTAAATTTCGAAGGTGTCATATTAAAATCAGCCTACGAAAAACCTGTGGGAATCAGCGAGAAAAAAAAACCGATCTTTTATGTTTACTTAAAGCCAACCACATTCCCAAAGCGCATGAATCGTTCTATAATTCATTGTCAATTAATAAATAAGTCGAAGTATGTTTTATTAAACCTTATAAAATGGAACTGACTGTGATGGATTAAGTCGGCCTTAAAGCGATAACAAATTTTCGATGAATATTATTATTTTTATATTTTGTTATTTACATTTTGAATTTTCAACAGAAGTAATATAGAACATAAAGAAAGTGTAAGAATAGTTTAAGCAATAGTAATAAGCGATATGGAAGTTTCTTGTTTTGTTAAAACCCATATGAAATGGAAAATAACTGTGATTTGTTTTTATTTACCCTTTGATATTTCAATAAAAACAAAAACAAAAAATCTAAAACTATATTTGGTTATTTAATTTAGACATTCCCTCTTTTCTATCACACAAGTCCTAAGTACTAAATTGTTGATTTCCTAAGCAAAGAAAAGGTAAAACAACGGTAAGGTAACGCAACCCTTAAGAAAACGGGTGCATCAGAAGTGTCACAACTCCAATTTATTTTCAATCCTAAAGAAAAGTGTTGCGAATGATACAACAAAAGTGTCGTAACTCAAATTTTTTGGTGGAACACGGTACTACTATTTGCAAATATTACTGCACAAAGCAGATACACCGTCATAACCCAAAAACTATAAAAAGTACAGAGACACATCTTTAAAAAAAAATGCAATATTTGCTTCTAGAATAACGTTCTAACTCGAATTGTATTCTTCTTTTTTATTAAATTAAATACTTAAGAAATATTAAGGGACTTTTTGTATGGTTCTTTGCAAACTAGACAAGTTCATCATAAATAATGAGCATTAGTCATAACCCGGGAAACAAACTGTAGCCTTTAATATCATTTCAAATCTTAAAATTGAGTTTCCCAAAGTTGTGAATTTTGAGTTGTAACAGTGTTCTTGCCGACGTGCGTATGTAAAATAAATAAATGTATCTATAACTCCCGATTAAATAAACATGAAAAGATCTAGCTTTGGCAGATTGCTCGTGAGGGTAATCTTATACCCTCCTGGAAAAATAAAATCGATCAGTTGAAAACTAACGGTAATTTTGTTACAAAGAGCCCCGTACTACCCTACTTTTCCCGTTTTTTGTCTATAACTCTTGAACCAATTCACGTAGACACTTGATTTTTGGCATGTAACTCTGAGGTGAGAAGTCTTAGGACTTCCACTTAACTTCACGTATTTTCCCCTCAAGTAGCTGTGCTTTCCTCTGGAGCACCCCCATCCTTCCTATAGGATAGTTTATCCCTTCAGTTTCAGTTCAACAAGGCATTCCTGGTGTTCTGTTTCTCTTTTGTGGTTTAGCCACGCACCTAAGACCTCCATAAATGCTTTGAGTTGCCGGCATTCGGAGCATCTTCGGTGTCCGGACAAAGCGCGGAGGAGCCCTGGATACCTTTTTGTTTGCGAGGATTGTCTTTTCACTTCCGTTAATATTTTTGCGAACATTATTGCATTTGTTTCTATTATTGGGATGTTCAACCAGTGGCGTATTTACAGGGGGCACGGAGGGCACGTGTCCCCCCTTTGAACTCTTAAATTAAGTCTCATCAATCTAATTAATTTAAATTGCATACATGTTTTTATTTAGAAAGTTTTAAAGGTTGATTTTTTTAATTTCTAATGATCATGTATATTGTATTGAAACACTAAAACACTAAGGCGCGGTGCACACTCAGGAAACTAGTTTCATGAAACTGGTTTTATGAAACTAGTTTTATGAAACTGGTTTCATGTTTTGATGCGCATACAGGATACCATTTTCCTACAGTACTGTAGTCGATTCAGTGGTCGCATATGAATCCCACCTTTATGTTTTATGTAAAACTCGCTACACTCGCAACTTTCGCCTACCCTGACTTATTTTTTTCATACATGGAGCTGACCCCGCGAACTCCATCCTGCGCCCAATTTTTCTGTTAGTCAACAGGTGGCGAGGTGTGTGGTTCTAGAAATGGATTACACTCTGAGCCACGTTTGTTTTGAGAGAATAAAAGTCAATTTGTTTCCATTTGAATAGTTCATTTAATTCAAGGCTTTGTTATATACAGCATTTTTAGTTTTGTTTTGCGGTTCGTAAACAAATAGAGAATCTGGTTTTCCTACTCGCGAACAGGCGACGTACGCACAATTGGCCGTGCGAGAAACACGGATTTTCTAAATTAATGCCACACACATTCATCGGCTGTCCTTGTGCTTTGTTGACTGTCATCGCAATCGCAAGACGCGCCGGGAATTGCAATCGTTTGAATTTGAATGGCAGATCAATGGTAATCATTGGAATTCGTGGAATCAACACGTGCTCGCCTTTGAATTTTCCTTTGAGAATTGTGGTTTCTATGACGTTGGGTGACAACCATTTGACAGCAAGTCTGGTTCCATTGCATAGCTTCGGCTGGTTCAGATTTAGAAGCATTATGATGACTGAGCCTATTTTCAGTTGCAGTTGATGTGGCGGGAGTCCTGGCACATCCAATGAATACAAAAATTCTGTTAGATAGATGACGACACCTTCTTCGTTGGTGATGGTGTCTATAGATTTGTATATCATCACTTCGCCACTGTCACGCCCTTTCTACATTAAGGCGATATTCAGATTAGCTACATTTCAGCTCCGACGCAGCCATGCACAATAGCCAAGCATAGTCGATCGTATCGCATGCTGAGCGATGAGTGTGAATCCGCCCATTTGATGCTGTGTATCACGACTGAAATTTCAAGCAGTCGTGCAGCGCGGTGTCGTGTGTGTGAATTTCGCCTAATAATATTAAAATAAGTTTACACTATCCCCAGATTACTTCATCTGCGCCGGCTGATTTCATCTGGAACTGTCAAATACATACAATTTTAAACTCACCACACCCAGATTAAGCAGCAGATGAAGTAATCTGGGGATAGTGTAAACGTAATATTAAGACGACGATTTGTGCCGTTGGGTTCTGAGAGTGGTCACCTGTCATCTTTTCGTTATCCAGTTTCGAAATCCGAGTAGTTTACCGCTTCCTTCGACTACTCTCTTTCTATGTCTCTCCTCTTTAATTCCCGCCCTGCAAAACCACCCTCGGGTAACTAACTGGTTAATTACCTGGTAGCACTACCCGGTAATCTTTCAGTTAAAAGGTAAAGGGCATCGGGAAAAAATTCACTTACATATGTACTTTTCACCGTGCCACATGTGTGTGATTATTTATCTCTGTTCTTCGTTAGCTGACGAACATAACACAGTCTTCTACATTCTAGAATACAACAAAGGGGAAAAATGCGGATTCATTTAGATAAAATATTGGCGCAATACCAAATTCGATACGGGAATATTACAAGTAAAATTCCGGATTACAAGCAGACTCGTAGGTCATATATGGTTTCACCGAGGGCTATCAAGGTGAGAAAAAAATAAATGCTCGTGTCACAGCTTGATACCAGACCGCACGAATTATGAGACCAAATTTCTACCCATTGAGCCAGCATAACCATTTTCTCCCGAAGGTAATTAAGCGAATATCAAACCCTCGATGGAAACTCTGGTCAACTATCGCATCATCGAGGGGAAAGCAAAATAAGTCGTGAGAGTGAGCAATTTATAAAATACCTTCGACCCTTATATTACGTTTACACTATCCCCAGATTACTTCATTTGCGCCGGCTGATTTAATCTGCAACTGTCAAATACATACAATTTTAAACTCACCACACCCAGATTAAGCAGCAGATGAGGTAATCTGGGGATAGTGTAAACGTAATATTAGATAAACAAACCGCCCTAGATTCCAAAGGGTCTTGAGTGCATTGTAAAGTCATTTGAAATCAGCAGACCCCTAATTTCGATACTATGCCCGATGTTGATTGTATCAGTCGGGCATAGTATCGCAATTAGAATGCCTGACGGTGACCAAACTTTGTCAATTCAATGGCAGTTGAATGAGAGACACCCCAACCGGCCGCCAATCCTTATATTACGTTTACACTGTAGCCAGATTACTTCATCTGGGTGTGGTGAGTTTAAAATTGTATGTATTTGACAGTTGCAGATTCATAAGTCTACTATAACTGCGGTTTTTTTTAAGAGCCCAGATCAGAGCAGAACAAAAAATGCACGCGTTACACTAGCAAAATTGTTCTGGATAGAGTTGGTTGTTAGTGTAGTGCGTGCGTGCGATTGTTGTTCTGGACGGGATCTGCGATCTGGACTACCAAAACGCAGAATGTTGACTAGCTGGGAGGCGTCTTAGAAAAAATTCCCAATTATTGTACTTATCCAGACGCCGCTTCATATGAATAACAACCGTTGACGCCAACATCTTCACGTAGACGAGAATCAGAATACCAACGAAGCAGCATCTGCGAATTGTTATGTGTAACTCTGCCGCCCCTTGGCCCCTTCCGATTGTAGCGCATCATTGAACCCCTCCCACAAGTGTCCAAATCGAACGCTATCCGCCACAGAGAGAAAGCGCCGTCACCTCGTCTCCATTATCGTCAAGCATGTGCGCAATTTCACACTTTACGACTTGCCTCACGACCCAAAGCCAATTTAATTGTTCTCATTGTTCCGTGATCTATAAAAATGGTTGTATCAGTGCTCCCTGAAAATTACCTGATCAAGAGGCACCCCAAGTTCGTAGTTGAGTCGTCGCTGGGCCGCTTTGCGAATTCCAATCGCGTTGCGTTCCTCCCGCTCTTCGGCGATGTCGTGAAGCGGATGACTACAGCACGCGTTCGTGTAGCGATCGGGAAATGTAATCTGAAACGAAGCAGTAGTTAAGTTAGCCAGGAGGATCGTTTACATCATTCGACCAGGTTCGCTCACCTTGTGATCGGACCGTCGCTGGACGAGCATGTCACCCTCCGAGTTGAACAGGAACACGCTGAACGCCCGATGTAATTTCACTCGCCCCGCTTCATTGACGCGGTGGCAATCACGCTTCGATGTGTAGCCAGTCGCGCAGTCATGCTCGTCCACCAGAATGCAATTCTCCTTCATGGCCACCTCCTGTTGCGTGTCGTGCTTTTTCACGGCCGACATAACGGATGAGATTCTACGCGCCCCCGAAGATGAACCAGTGTCTAGAAAATTTCGAACGCACCGCACCAACATTTCAGACGAATTTCAAATTATGAATTAATTAGCGGGTGTTATAAAACAGGCACAACTATCACCCCGATCCGTAACCGACACAATTCACCGCCTCCCTAAAAACGAACTATGTAAAAACATCTCTCGCCACTGGCATTTATAACAGCACGACAGTCGTAAAAAAAAATTTTCTTTGAACGTCAACACGTCAACTTGACACTCCGAATCGGGTGCCAAGATGAGTTTAGAAGGCGGAACCGTTGCGGAACGATGGGTTAAATGTTCCCTGCCTTGGCGAACACGTTCCGTTTTCACCGAGCAGAAAATATTGATGCTTCCGCTCTATTTGCCGATCATGTTGTTAATTGCCTTGATCCCTCCAGGGACATGGGCGCGTCAACATGTCTTGCATTTCTATTACTCCACATACACGGAGCGATCCGTCGCCCAATCGATCGGCACATGAATCGCCACAACATATCAGCTGATTAAAATTAAATGGAACTATCAAAAAAAATCGTCAACGATAAGAGCATACACAGGCCGATCGATCACTGCGTATATGGCACGTTTTAAGCCTACATTCACATATATGATCGCGTTACCGGTGTGCTCCCAATTTCGTTGTTGCAATACAGTACGAAAATAGGACAGAAATGGGAGCGCTCTGGTAGCGCTACCAATTTATGAATGCGGCCTACGCCTTTCTTGTTGGCGTTTCGATAGCATATCTACTTTTCGGACGTGCGGTTACTAGCATGCTCATCGTATCCGCGCCATCTTTACGCAGCCAAGTTCGGAGCGCAGTGGTAGTTCTATTAATACTCACAGACTGTCTTTATTTACGCCGAAGATCGAATCTCCATTCTCCAGATCCTAGAGTGGTGACCAAACAAACACACGGCCACCGAGTGAGAGGAAGAATGAATTTTTGTAAACACACATTCATAAATTGTGTAAAGGAAAGTTCAGAAGAGTAGACAAAAATTTCACAGTGTCCATGGTCTATGTCGTTCAGAAAGCGCAAAAAGAATTACTGAGCAGTTCCGCTACGTGTGCATCTTCTGAAATAATACACCGCGATACGTTCGTATGTTCACAATAGGGAATCGGAGTGCATTCCGGACTGCCATACGCAACGTTAATAAAAACGACAAGTCCGAAAAACCTTGTCAGCGCACAATTGGGGGTGTCAAAATTGATCGCTGTCATCGAATCCGCCAGTACCACCACCAGGGCGAAAATTTTGCAAATTGTGTGAATTGTACAATTCCCCAACGGAAACATGGTGAGCTAGTCGGCAGAATTGTTTCGACGGGTTCCACTCAATGTGTGGCACTGATTTTCCGTTACAGATTCGTTTCATTCTCATACAAAATCGAGCTGGAAAGACGCGCCTGGCCAAGTGGTACATGAACTTTGATGATGACGAGAAACAAAAATTAATTGAAGAAGTTCACGCCGTGGTAACTGTACGCGATGCTAAACATACGAATTTCGTCGAGGTAAGTGGAATTTTTGGCGATTTGTAGTTGCTTTGGGAATAGGCCATTGGATGGACTAAGCATTTCCGGTCTGGATTTGTCGTGGATTATCATCATTAAGCTGGCAATTTGGCCCGAAAATCATTGATTGCCTAGTGGCTTTTTTTATATACAGCGAAACCTCTACAACGGGCAGTCAAGGTGCCAAAAAATTGTCCGTTGCAGGGGGGTGTCCGCTATGGAGGGGTGGATGAAAATGTTGATTGAAAAATGTATACATTGCTCAGAAAAAAAGTAAGCAAACCCACTATTGCAGTCTTCACTGCTAGTGTAGGAAGGGTTAAAAAAAGGCTTCAAAAATCGTGGACTTATTTTGTTGAGTCACGTCCCTCACCAGCAAAAATGATGTCACGATCTATAGCCACATAAATTGATCCCCACCTGTTTATATTCCTCTTGACCGGTATTGCCCTTGTGTTTTCATAAATCGCCCTGTCTCCTAGTACATATGTATTCTATAAATCGCGGATTAGAAAATGTAATACAGACGCACAGCAGAAACCATGGAACATTCCTGTTTCGCGAATGTTAGGGGAATCTCTCTATTGCGTTTAGAGAGAATTCTTAAAATTCGTTAATTGCGGCATTTCTACTCTACGTTGTCCATTTCCGCTTTTGGTGGTAAGAAACTAGAACCCACGCCTGGGGATTTGTAGGTCCTAAAGCGGACATTTCTTGAATTTTGTGAAAATTCTCTCTTCTCTAATCGAATAGAGAGAATTCTCCTAATTTTTGCGAAACAGGAATGTTCCAGGAACATTCCTGTTTCGCGAATGTTAGGGGGAGAAATGCGATCAGTACTGCGATCGAACTGACGATCACAATATCGTCAGATAGGTGTCGACTGATCGCAAGGTATATGGGGGGCTTTAGTTTTCACTTTTTGCACATCCATTGTGTACGGATTAGTGAACACAACATATACGCAAGTGAGATACTATGGGCAACCTTTGCTTAATTTATACTGAGTTCCAACTCTTTATATTTTTCCTCTATGGTTATATGTCGGAATTGGTATGCTGGAAGTCTGGCTACCGTTTCGCGCTAGCTGATGGACGATTTGGTCCTCGGTGGTTTTTTTCGCTTGGCCGTAAGAGCAGTCCTACGATGAGGACCGATTCCGCTGAGATGCTCCTTGCGGTTTCGATTTGGTTTATGTTGCTGGCTCCCTGCCAGGTGTCATTCGTATTCGTCAACGACTGTCTGATTGAATTTGAATTTGTCTCCTGCGTATCACGCTTCGCTCCGCTTCATAGTTCTTCGCCATCTTGCTTAGGACAAAGAACGTTCTGTGACTGATGACTGTTGTTCACACCTTCGAAGCTGCATTAGACGACAAGGGCTTACTCTGGGTGATATGCTCCTCGCGTCATTTACGGGTGGCCTTTGCCAAAGTATTGGAGCGTATGAAAGCGTGGCTTTGCACTCTGCTTAGGACGTTTGCTTGCTACGCTTTAAACGTGCCACACTTTTCCAAGAACAATTTTTAGTCGATGTTTTATCGGTTATTACACCGGTCTTGGCTCCGTCAGCCTCATTGTTACTTCCCCCAGCTGGGGAACTAGTTTGTCTTCACCTGGCGAGGAGTCAATTGACATCGCGGGTTTTCGATTTCTCTAATTCATCTTTATTTCAATCCCACGAGTTAGCCGAAAAAAAACGGTCCGCCCTGGCATAGCCGGGATGCCATGGTAAGGTACTTAGACAACTAGACTTGCTTGAGCGTAAAAAATAAAGCCATGATCGAAGTCGTATGCATGATTGGATCAATCAGGTCTGGATGTATGAAAGAGTGGTTTTCAAATCATCGTTCGCCGATTTGTGCCCTAAAAGTTCACTAGTGGTAACGAACCTTGCCGTACCGCGATTTTCTGACAGGCATCCCAGTACAACCAAGTTTTCGTTGATCATTTCGCTGGCGTATAGATTATATGCATATTGTTCGCGTGTTGATGCCCGACTAATCTGAGGCTTTGGTACGTACATCTATGGGGCGCAAAAGCCATGGAGAACAAAAGTTTCTGCACAGCTGCCAGCTGTTTGTCACAATCATGTGCCGTTTGAACCCTAGTGTGCCGCCTGCATTCGCAAATCATAAACAAGTTTCAAGTGGCTGCTGCAGAATATATTCTAAACATATTTTCCTTTATGAACGGGCCATATTTTGACGACAAGGCACCAAATCGCCCGACAACAGTTTACAAAGAAGTTGTTTCCCACGCCATAATTCATCTGCCGTCAAATGCCAATGTTGGATGAAGTTCACAGAGTAGAACATTCGTTTTCTCTTCTCCACACTCCAAAAGGATCATAATTACTGTATATTGTTCTGGATCCTTTGGAGAAGGAGGACCTCCTCGTGGGTTCCGAATAGCATATAAAATGGAAAATAATGGAATCTGTATATCTTCTCAGAATAGGTGAATAATAGTTTATTTCTGTAGTTACAGTTAGCACACCCCTGCATGCCTTAAACACTTTCGAGGTCAAAAGTACTGATGTCTACTTTCCAGATTACCGCTATTGCTCACAAGGCACCAAATCGCCAGTAAACAGTTTTCAAATAAAAAACACATAAATTTTCATATGAGTAACTGGAGGTTGGCATTTGACGGCAGATGAGTCATGGTGTGGGAAGCAACTTCTTTGTAAACTGCTGTCGGGCGATTTGGTGCCTTGTGGTCAAAAGCGGTATTTTAAGCGGAAATAACATTACGATCATTTTTGTTAATAAAGAACGTATTTTCACGATTTTTGAAGACTTGAGGCATAAATTGGTCCCCACCCATTGTCGTTCCTTTTGGCCAGCTTGTCCTGGTCTTTTTGTTAATTTGTATGTTTAAGTTGATCGACAAAAGGATGCCCGCGTCCGTTTTAGGGGTGTCCGTTGCAAAGGGGGTTTATATGCACAGGTTTCCTATGCTTCACGTTCGGAACTTTTAAAATTGTCCGGTAGAGAGAAGTGTCCGTTAGCAGAGGTTTCACTGTATATGTATATATAAAGGATGGGGATATAGGTATCTAGGTAGGTTCAGGGGTTACCGTGAATTAACCACAGCACACGACCACTCGTGGTCCGTTGTGGTTCCACCAAAAATCCAGTTACCTAAAACTGTTAACCCGAGGTATCCAGCCAGCCAACGCTGGCAATAAAGCGATTGATTTAAATCACATTAACATCCACAAGACCCCCTTGGTCCTGGAAAAAGGAGAGTCCCGAAAACCTCCTCCTCCTATTTGCCAAGGCTCTCTCTCTCTCTGGATCCTGTCAACCCCTTGGGGGGCATAGGGCATTAACCATTCCGACTTTCCACCTCGTCCTGTTCGCCGCCATCGCCTTCAGCTGTCTCCACGATTTGCCTAATGACTTACCCTCGACCTCAACTGATCTTCTCCAGGTGTTTCTAGATCGCCCAACGCGGCGCCTTGCATCGGTTCCCTGTGGACTCCAATCGAGGGCCCGTTTAGCAATGTTTTCCGGCCCTTTTCGAAGTGTGTGACCTATCCATTGCCACTTTCGCCTTTTTATGGAGGTGTCTATCCTGTCCTGGCCAGTAATGACCAGGAGGTCGTCGTTAGAAATGACCTCCGGCCAGCGTATGTGTAGGATGCGCCGTAGACACTGGCTCATGAAAGTTTGCAATCTAGTTGTTATCGCCCTGGTCACCTTCCAAGTTGAACAGCCATAAAGAAGCACAGATTTTACACTGGTTTCGAAGATTCTGAGTTTGGTTCTTCTGGAGATGTTGTTGTTTTGCCGGAAAGGAGTCAAACTGAAAAATGCTGCACGAGCCTTATTGATGCGAGACTGTACATCATCACCCGCTCCACCATCTGCTGCAACTACGCATCCGAGGTAGCAAAACTTGTCCACTTTTTTCACCGTCTGCCCCGAAATACAAATTTCGCTCTGTCTTCTTGGATACACGCTCAAGTACTTAGTTTTGGCAGCATTGATTTTAAGCTCCGCATTGCCACTTTCGCGGTGCAGGGCATTCGTCATTTGAACTAGATGATCCGATATATTTGAGAGAAGACAAATATCGTCAGCGTAATCCAGGTGTCGAAGGTATTCAAATAGCTTCCATCTGATACCTTTGCTCTGGTGTTCATGAAGCGCACTGGAAAGTACGTTGTTAACGGTAATCAAAAACAATATAGGTGACAAAATGCAGCCTTGTCTCACTTCGATATGTACCTTGTGTAAGACGTGACAATGGGCTCCACTGTAGGACTTCTTGATGATGGATATGATTTTATCTGGTATACCTCTCCTATGTAAAGCCTTCCAGATGTATTCCCGGTCAATGCTGTCAAACGCCTTCTTGAAATCGATGAACATGAGATGTAATGGGGATCTCCACTTTGCGGATTGTTCAATAATAATTCGGAGGGTGTTGGTGTGGTCGCTACATGAAAAGCCCTCGCGAAAACCAGCCTGTTCATCGTTCAGTGTGCTGTCAACTTGATCCGGTTTAAGACTATTTTCGCCATTAGTTTGGGGACTGCGGGGAGGAGGCAAACTCCACGCCAATTATTACAATCCTTCATACCTTTCTTCGGGATCTTAATAATCACGCCCTTCTTCCATTCTTTAGGGAGAGTTTCGGCTTCCCAAACTCTTGGATAAGGGGGAGAAGAATATCCGCAGTAGCGTTGATATCCGCCTTAAAGAGTTCCACCGGAGTTCCATCTATTCCCGGGGCTTTACCCGCTTCCATCAATTTAATAGCCATAGTTAATTCCTGTTTAGATGGTGGGCTGGTATCAACTCTGGCTATTTGCGGAATATTTTCTACTTTTAGTGCAGATGAGTTCAAATGTTCAAAGGTGTTATTGAGGACCTCAATGATGTGCTCTCTCTGCCGTCGCAGTTGGTGTTCATCAGTGACCAGTACGGACCCGTCTCTATCTTTCACGGGATGTTCAGTTGCAAAAGATTTGCCAGTTAATGGCTTGATAAGTTTGTAAAGGGTTCTGTCACCACGGTAAGCCGCTTCCTCTGCCTTCTCCGCTAATGCATTGATGTTGTTGCGTTTGTCCCGTCTTACGCTTCTTTGCACGCCTGAAGAGAACGGTATTCAGCTCTAAGTTGATATTTGACTGCGTCGTCAGTAGCTGCGTTGATTTGTTCTTTAATTCTCTTGCGTGCCGAGATGAGAGACCATGTAGAGTCACTAATGAATGGCCTTCTTCCGCGCTCCAATCTGCCCGCAAAAGTTTCACCGCACAAAATAAATGAGTCCTTAGCGACGTTCCATCTATCATCAATTGAAGGAGTCTCAAAAGGTGGTGGGGCATTAGCTCTTTCGTGCAAGGTGGTGGAATAAGCACGTCTTAAAGATGGATCTTTAAGCTTTTGCACATTGAAACGTGGCAAGATTCGTGCATTTTGAGGGCGATGGATCGCTACCGTTCGGAAGCGCACTTTTGCGACAGCAAGTTGATGATCGCTGCCAATATCAGCACCCCGCTTCGACCTGATAATAATAGACAGTCCCTCCATGTCTTGGAAATGGCTATATGGTCTGCCATCCGGAGAAACGCAGGTTGTTAAATGGCATCGTTTGTGCTTGAACAAAGTACCGCCAATGACAAGCTGCCGAGAGTTGCAAAACTCCACGAACATCTCGCCATTTTGGTTCCTGTTGCCTAGACCATGATTGCCCATTAGGTGTTCCAAACCAAGGTTGTCAAACCCAACTTTGGCATTGAGATCCCCAATAATAATCTTTATGTCACCTTTGGGAGCCTTGTCGAAGGTGTCGCCGAGTCGGTGATAGAAGGCGTCTTTAGCTGATTGATCCGCTGGTTCAGTCGGGGCGTAGCACTGAGTTATTGTGAGGTTTCTTACCCTGGATTTAAATCTGGCTGTTATGATACGGTCGGAGATGGGCTTCCAGTCAATTAGAGATAGGCGTGCCTCCCTAGTCAACAGGATTCCGACGCCTGCCATTCGATATGAGGTATCGTCTTCACTTCCAGAGTAGAGCAGCACTGTTTGGGAGCTTGATGATAAAAACGTTCCCGATCCAGGCAATCTTGTTTTGCTCAGTGCTAGTATATCGATGTTATATGCGGTCATTTTCCGTTCAGTGAGCCTCGCACTATTGCACTCGCCCCACATCGTTCGAACGTTCCAAAAACCAATCGTGGTCCGTTGTTTGTAGCCAAAAGTCGTTGGCGGTGAATCAGTCCGTGGTATCCGAAGCTCGTTTAATGTTTTGATTGTAAATTTATTTCAGGTACGCAGGTTACAAGCCCACATACCCAATCTTAGGGGAAGGGTTGCTTCCTTAGGTGTCCTAAGAGTCGCCGGGAGCTATTTTTTATAAAGCGCAGAGACAGCTCTCCAATGGTGTTTTTAATTGGGCGTTCTTTTGATGATCTTTCAGCTGGGTATGACGTGTTGGGGCTCTCACAACTATGTTGCAACACCACCGTTCGCCTATTTCCTGAGACACACTGGTGTTATTGGCCATTCAGGATGATCATCGTTATGTGCCTCTACCAAATGTTTTGCAGTGCAAAACTCGGTTGGCTTGGTTAGCTGTTCCAGAGGGCGCCCACGAGGAGGACTATGGAAGAGGTCTTTTGCCCCCCCCCCCACACTCCTTCATCGGTCTGGGGGCCATCTGTCTAGATTTGATCTCTAGAGGGAATCAGGCTGATATGGTTGCTACCAAAAGCAACTTTTAGAACGGTATAGTCGGTTACTTCTGGAAGATCCAGACTACCCAGAATATTGGAGTATCACCACCTCAGCGCGCATTACTGCCCAGTGTCGCGAAGACGTAGGGCTGTTTTAGCCGCCAGTCGTTCGCCAATATTCAATATTAAAATATTCACCGGAAGCAAGTTGAGCAGCAAGTCTAAGCCAACTGATTAAGTAGTTCTCAAAACCCCCGTAGCGGCAATCGCAGCAAGTCTTTGCACTTTCCCCAGTAGGTTACACTAGGACGCCACTCTGAATGCCGTCCACCATACGCATATGCCGTATAATAGGATGGCACCACTGCATTGTATAACCAGTACACCACTCTCGGCTGGAGGTCCCAGTTTTTACCTATGGCCCTTCTACACGAGTAAAGTGCAACAGTTGCCGTTTTTAGAGAGAGAGAGAGAGAGAGAGCCCTTTTTAACCGTTCTATACTCAATTGCCCTAACCCCTTGTGGGGCATAGCGCGTCAACTGTTCCATGTGACCCAGTTGACGTTTCGTTGGCATAAATTGGTTTCGGAGAATGCAGTTGCCAGCATGTACCCGTTCTATAATATTCAGTTTTCATGTCAACTTCTTATCGAGGACGATTTCGAGGAACTAGGCTTTGTCAGCAAAGACCAGCCTCTTGCCATCCAAAAGGGCAACAGGTGGAATTTTACGCTTTCAGGTGAAGAGCGCAAGTTCCGTTTTGTCGATGTTTACACCGACGCCGCAGGTTAGAACACAAAAGGCATTCTGGAGTACCTCACTTAGGACTCTCAGAAACTTACGGGAACTAGCAATGGCACCATCGTCTGCATAGACAGTCACATGACACCCAATAGCCGGCCATACACACACGTTCTATCATCTGCAAATGTGTGGCACCTGGATCGCCCAATGATACGCCGCGTTTCTTTCCCCTGGAACGCGGCACCTGGAAACGGGAGATGATACGTCGCGCTTAAACGAGTAGTGAAATTAGGTAACTTTGTGTGACCAGATGATTTATACCGTGATACGTGGCGTTTTCGGTTTTCAGATGAAAGACCAACAAAAATTTGTATGAAGACGGTGTCTAGTTAGGTGGTGTCCTCTTGTATTGTTGTTGTTGTAGATGATTCGCCACGACTGAATTTTTATGGGTTAATTTATAGTGGTGGTAGTAGTAGCTTGCTTCATAAAATATGAGAGCGATGGGTCCACGTTGATATTTTGGACCTGCTGCAGATGTGCGTCAGGATAAAATTATTTGTTTAGCGATGAGCAGAAATATATAGGCAAGATGGGTGTTGTATGACTAGGGGTGTTGAGACGACGTTAGACTGAAGGCATTTTAGTCCTTTGGTAACGAAAAAGGACATGCTTTGCAAGGAAAGCCCTATGAAAACAGGGTGGTCATTCTGGGGTGGCCAACACCAATCCTTCTTTCTTTCTTTTTTGACGTCAAATTCGGAATCAGCAGGTTTGACACATCCAGTGGCTCGCTATTAGTTCCTCGTGCGCAACTTCATGAGACTCAGTCTCCGATTTCGCCTAATAGTGAAACTGCATATTTATGTAGTTTCACTAAAATCGGAGACTGAGTTTCATGAAGTTGCGCACGAGGAACTCACAGCGAGCCACCGGATGTTCCAACGCACACTACAAAATGGATTGCTAACTATCTCGCGGGCAGGCAGTCCTACACCGAATTCAGGAGCAAGAAGTCGAAGCTAAGGAAGATCAAACAAGGTGTGCCACAAGGAGGAGTTTTATCTCCCTCCTTGTTCAACTTTTACCTATCCGGAATTCCAACTCCACCTGAAGGAATCGAAATTATCTAATATGCCGACGCTTGCTCCATTCTGGCAACAGGGAACAACATCACGGAAATGTGCGAACGATTAAATGATTACCTGGAAGAACTTAACTCCTTCTTCACGGACAAGAATTTAATCGTATCAGCGCCTAAATCCTCGGCAACCTTATTTACCACCTGGACGAAGGAAGCAAGATGCAACTTGGGATCTCAATTGGCAATCAACTTATTCCGACCGTGAACCATCCTAAAATTCTAGGAGTAACCCTGGACAGCATGGCCACGTCATCCACCCATGCTTCAACCGTATGTAACAGGATACACAGAAGGAATAAAATCTTTAAAGCCTTGGCGGGTAGCACCTGGGGCAAAGATAAAGACACCCTACTGGTCACATATAAAGCAGTCGGAAAGTTAGTAGCCAACTATGCGACTCTAGTGTGGTCACAGAATCTCTGCGACACACAATGGAATAACATTCAGGCTTGCCAAAACGCCACTCTCCGTACTGCGACTGGCTGTCTCCTGATGTCATCCCAGGACCATCTACATCAGGAAACAAGGATGATGCCTCTAAGGGACCACAACAAGCTTTTTGCGAAACAATACCTGGTGGGTTGTTATCGAAGGGAGCACCCCAACACCGACCTCATGGACAAGACGCCGCCACAAAGACTTGTCAGGAGTGATTTGAGGGACCTCGAAAGAGACGTCCAGAGGTACAAAAGGGTTCCCTTTGACAACAACGCATACAGATCAGTCATCGCAGCAATACATCACGAGGAGGTACAAACATCAATCGCAGGACTAGGCCCAAATAGAGTTCTCTCGACATAACCACCAGCCATTTCTCCCGATGAGAGAAAACTCCCGAGAGCAGCGAGGACGACACTTGCCCAACTTCGGTCGGGCTGGTGTTCACGTCTTAAGTCCTACCTATCTTGCATTGACCGGGATGTCACGAACACATGCCCCGCCTGCAATGGTACACCTCACGATGTGAACCACATTTTCAATTGCCCAGCTGCATCCACACACCTGACCCCCAGGTCGCTGTGGGAGAACCCCGTAGATGCAGCTATCTTCCTGTCGCTTAACACCGAGGAAGATGAAGAACAATAGTAACATGTAACACACTCACACAACAAACGTGTGACCATTGCTACAACAACAACAACGAACAAAGCTTAATCGACTCATCTCGTCATACTGACCAAAAATATACAAACTTTATATGGTCGAAGATGCTTCTTTTTGTGCGTCGCAAACTTCATGGCAAAGTTAATACAGTGCACGCTCTCATAACCGCACACCATCGGGATCAACAAATTTTGTTCGGTTATGGGGAGTGTCCGCTTAAAATCATATTTTTTTGAGGCAACCTTTCATTTTTTTATAGAATGAAATAACCAAAACTGGACCGATAGTAACATTTGAAATTTTTAATCACACCCTGATCCAAGGTTTAACATTCACTGGTTGTATTTGGGGGCAAAAACATAATGGTGACGTTAGAAACTTTCAAACTTGTTTGAATGTCACTACCCAGGCCCGAAAAAAAACATCCGTCAACAACGGAAACGTCAACCTAATCCCAATTTTTCAGTCCAGATCGTAAGTTGAGCTAAAAGTTAGTCCCAATCTAACTAATCCGAGTTAGGTGGGATTAGTTAATACTCGAACATAGTACCATGATATAAACGTAGTGATAGATCTTAACACATCATCTTTCTTCCAGTTTCGCAACTTCAAGATCGTCTATCGTCGTTACGCCGGTCTCTACTTTTGCATATGTGTCGACGTGAACGACAACAATCTGTGCTACCTGGAAGCCATCCACAATTTCGTCGAAGTGCTCAACGAATATTTCCACAACGTGTGCGAATTGGATCTGGTCTTTAATTTCTACAAAGTGTACACGGTGGTGGACGAAATGTTTTTGGCCGGTGAAATACGTGAAACGTCACAAACAAAAGTCCTAAAACAGCTTCTCACGCTGAATTCGTTAGAGTAAGGAGATTACGGACCACACGAACAATAGCAATACACAATATAGCATAGAAGTATAAGCGCGTTGTACTGAATGAGATTGTAAACGTAAAGCAAAAAAGGATTCATAGGCGTGTTGTCTCTTACCGAGTATATTACTATTATTATTATTATTGTAGAAAGAAGAAAAAATATTCATTCCTCTGTTCGTTTTGTAAGGATTGCGTATTCTATTATGTATGTACATTATTATCTCAAGATTTCATTATATTATATACATATATAAATGTATTTATCATGACTATACGAGTATAGAGATAAATGAATGGTGAGTTCGTCCAATTTGTCGGACTCGCTGCAATGTCGAATATTATGCACACACACATAAAAAATTAGTGAAATAATGTAAACAGTGAAACATTGAATGTTCGCAAAATAAAAGTTAAGTAAAGAGAAGGATCTGGTTTTTTTTTCTTTTCGGTAAGTAAACGTCGCCGGTGGTTTCGAATGAATGAAAATTCTTCGTCCATAGTCGTTCGCGTGGGCGCTCCCTAGAACGACAGTGGTCACTGACCATTGTTAACCAAGCCACCAGTGATGGCGGTGCGATGATTTGGTTGAGGTAAATCTTCCCCCTGTGGTGTGGGGCGTAAAATAATACCACAGCCTTTCCCTTTGACGGCCTGCCGTTAAAACCGACAAACAAAGGACAGTATGTGTATGGCAGCAACTTGCACTATCCGAAATCTGCTATATGCTAACGAAACGTCAACTATGCCTTGGATAAGGACTGACTCAACGGTTACGACCTTTGACTATCGTACAATGACAAAGATTGGATTCTGGAATGTGCGTACTCTCCTGGACAATGGATCAGAAGGTCCCCAGAACGCACGATTTCTTCAATTAGAGAGTAAATTTCTGAGGTATAACTTAAACATCTTAGGCGAGTTCTGTATCTTTCACAGTCTCTTCATCGACGGTACTATGTTTGAGCATAAGGACCACCACAAAATCAGTTGATCGGCGCAGAACACAAAATCAGATCGACCATTTTGCCATTAGTAAAAGATTCAAGAGTTGCCTCCTGCACGTGCGAAACAAGAAGGGTGCCGATATTGGGATGGGAAGAGACCATTATCTTATGTTCGCTAATGTTCGATTGCGTATTGCAGCCGTGCGCCGTTCTACTGACGAAAACCCCAGGCGCCGCAAATTCAACGCCGCTCGACTAAAAAATCCAGCTGTCTTACAACAATATAACGACCATTTTGCGCGAAAGGCCGCTGAGATAACTAGTCACCCAGATAGTGACATAAATGAAAACTGGGATGCCATAAAAAATGCGCACATTGGTAGCACAGATACCATCCTTGGCACAAACACGGATTGTCGGAATAACCCCTGGATGTCCGACGCTTCATGGCAGCGGATTGCTGAAAGAAAAGAACTGAAGTTTCGTTTGGCTGCAGCATCAGACGACAATCGAAGCAGTATGAAACTACTTTACCGTCAGAAAGCTCGAGAAGTTCAGTGTAGCGTGCGACGCGATGAAATAGCTTATGCCAATTGTCTTTTAGCCTCAGCAGAAGAAGCTGCAAGAAGTAACAACTTAAATGCCGTATACGGCTAGTTATCTTGGTAGAAGATCAAATGAGGCGGTGGAAAGAACCCTTCGCCGCGGCCTTGAACGGTGCAACCTCTGGTGAAGTTCCCCCTCATATAGATAATTTAGCTAACCACCAAAATCTGCATATACGGTGCACTGCCCCGACAAAAGAGGAATTAGTCGCTGCAATTATTGCACTAAAACAAGGAAAGGCTGCCGGACTCGACGATATCCTTGCCGAACTTTATCAAGCAGCTCCAAGCGTAGCTGCCGAGTTGCTGCACCCACTTGTTGATAAAGCGTGGAATAAAGAGACCTTCCCCACTGAGTGGAAAGAAGGTTTGATCATCAAACTCAAAGAAGGGTTGCGTCACAGACTAATAATTGGAGAGGCATTTGTGTGCTTACTGCCGTGGCCAAGATAATAGCTAAAATCGTCCTGGAAACACTAAAGGCCCACTTAGAAAGCACAATTGATGAAGAGCAGGCTGGTTTTTTATCCGGATTCTCCTGTGTCGATCACATTAACACCTTGCGAATCATCGAACAATGCGCTGAGTACGATCCTCCGCTTTCATTGAGAAGGCTTTCGACAGTGTGAACCGGGATTCTATATGGGCGGCCTTGCGCAGGAGAGGCATCCCTGAGACGCTTGTGGCTATTATTAAGGCAACCTATGACGGCGCGAAATGCCGCGTTCTGCATAAAGGTAAGGTGTCGGGGGACTTTGAGATTCGCAGTAGAGTTCGGTAGGGGTGCATCCTCTCACCGATCCTATTATCCTATTCCTCATAGTGATCGGCGATGTGTTGCATGCAACCCTATCCGGACTAGACAGAGGAATTCAATGGACTTTGACATCTTATCTACAATATCTTGACTACGCTGACGACATATGCCTACTCTCCCACAAAATCATGGATTTGTCCGCAATGGCGTTAGCTCTAGAGACGGAGGCAAGCAAGGTGGGGCTAAAGATTAATACCAACAAAACCAAGGTTCTTAGCCCGCCATTGCGAAAAAGAAATCCGACACCTATTGCCATCAATATTAATGGGCAGCCTGTGGAGAAGATGGACAACTTCGTCTACTTGGGTAGCATTGTTGCTGGAAATGTTGGTACGAAGCAGGACATCGCTCGTCGTATCAACCAAGCTAAATGCGCATACGGTATGCTGTCCAAAATCTGGCAAAGCGGTTATCTCAGCATCAAGACCAAGCTGGGCCTGCATTTGTTTGCGTTTGCGTTAGTGTTACCAGAAAGTTGCAAGTTTTCGTCAACTCATCTCTTCGTCGAATTTTAAGAATTTTCTGGCCCAAAACAATATCAAATGAAGAGCTAAGTCGGTGTACGGGGCAGATGCCAATCGACGAATTGATACGCAGGCGAAAATGGCAGTGGATAGGTCACACATTGCGGAAGAGTGATAAACGCATTGCTTTGCATACCATGAAATGGAACCCCATTTCCAACCAAGGCCTAGAACCACATGGCGTCGATCTGTGACAAAGAAGTGTCAGGTGCTGGGTAAGTCTTTTGGGGAGTTGCGCCCCATTGCCCAGAACAGAGTACGATGGCGGGTAGGAGTAGTTTACGCGCTATGCCCCACTAGGGGTTAAGACAAAGTAGTACCCAATTTCGCAAAAAGAAAACAAACATCGTGGATGTGAATCTAGATGATCACATAATCGAAAGATGAACAATAATTTACCTTGGGCCAAAAATAGCAGAGAATGGCGATGAAACTCTCGAAATCTAACGTCGAATCTAAGTTGCAAACCGAAGCTTCTACTTGATGTTCCCTATATTAAAATCAAGCCACATAAACAGGAAGGCTAAGCTGAAAGTATACAAAACAATAATCAGGCCTAATTTGGGGCACTGATTTGAGACATGCGACTCTCACCCAAACGCGGAGAAGCTGATCATCACCTTCGTCAGCCAATTCCTGGCTCATCCAAATGCACAATGTAAGGGATAGTTCTCCCGCTAGAAATATAAAGCCTGGTGAAAGAACCATTAGTCGGCACCGAAGCCACCTCAAGAGAGACTATAGTCGGCACCTGAGGTAATTGCCTATAGTGGCATGAAGGCATAGCCTATTTGTCGGCTAGCCTTCCCCTTATGGCAGTGGCATCTCTTCATGCCGGCTTTTCTTTACTCATTGATCTGTTCCTCTTAATTCACGATTAATAATCATGTTCTCTAAAGGACTTGACTAATCATATGATATTGTTGCCTTCTTCATATGCATACTAAACCGCGCTATTCGACTAGCCCCCATTCTGAAAACGACGAACAAAACAACAACAAAACACACCCATTTAAAAACGTTCTTCACCCTGTCAATCGTTCGTTTCGCAAAACATAACACATACACACCTGCATAATTTTCATATGAAAATTTATTCTAAAAACACAGAGCTAAAACACTCTGTTACTAAATTAAATATAATTCAGTTTTATACAATACAAAAATATGAATCAATTTTAATTTACAATAATTGACTTTAAATAGGCTTAATTCTAAAATTAATTGACAAGAGTTTCTCTTAGTATTTCAATTTAATAAATTATCCTAGTTCCCAACACCTCAACTTACTTCCAAGGTGGTTTATCGTCGCGGCGCTGTTTCTGTGCACTTGTGCCGGTTTCATTCTTTATTTGACTATGATGCGGAGCGGTTGAGTTGGATGGTTTCACCGATTGAAGAATCTCCTCCAAATTGTCAAGATCACGAGGCGACTTGTTCAGAAGCTGTAAAGAAGTTTTGGTGAGAAAAAATCGGTTATCACGAACACGAAGCTAGAGTGCTTGAATTTGCGAAGAAATAAAGAAAAAAGTTTTACAAATTTCGTGTCCAAATGTATCCATTTGATTCCGTCAAGGGCGTCCGGATCTGACAGGAGTCTTTCATTAAATTCAGCATTAAAACGGCCTCCTAATAGCAACATGGGTCGTCAACGCAGTACACTGCAGGGCGAGCAGCGCCCTGTGGGCGCGAATTCTGATGTAAGCGGCAAGTCTCGGCAGGGTAAGATGAAAAACACTCTAACCGCAATGAGCACCATTAGGGTGCTCCAACCCAACCTGCACCATGCCAAAGCGGCATCGGCCACAGTGTGCAGGTTGTTCGAAGAAAAAAAGACCACTCAAGCGCTTATCCAGGAGCCCTGGGTGGTCAATGGCCGAGTTTGCGGTATCAACAGTTCATCGGGTAAGTTGATTTTTGACAAACTATCGGATCGTCCTCGGGCAGCGATTCTGATTGTCAATTGTGTTAGTCATTTACCACTAACCAACTTTATTTCCAAGGATTTAGTTGCGGTTCTAGTAGACATTTTCACTTCACATGGGAGTCAGAAAGCGGTGATAGCATTTGCTTATTTTCCCTCGGACGATGATGTGATCCCCCCAACCCAGGTTAGGAAACTTGTCGACTTCTGCAATACAATACAGCCTGAATTTTATTATCGCTGTTATTTTTAGGGGCAGTTACTCCTTGAGTTATATTCCACGTTTATGGAGGGCGGTGAACGTGGTATTCTCATTCCGAAAAACGGTAACAAGCCGGAGGAACTAGCGAAATTTTACAGACCGATAAGCCTTTCATCGTTTCTTTTGAAAACTATGGAGGCTACTGGATCTGCACATCAGTCAGCAAATGGATTGCACGTCTCCCTTGCATTGCACGTCAAAGGTAAGTCGACCGTGGTTGCCTCACACAATCTCGTAAGATCGATTGAAAAACCCTTATGGATAAGGAAATTGCTCTTTGCGCCTTCATTGACATCGAGGGAGCTTTCGGCAATACTGGCTATAGCTGTATACCTAGAGCACTTGAGCTCAGAGATATACCTACTGCCACAATCATGTGGATCGACGCAATGCTTCGTGGGTGAGAAATTCACTCAACTTTGGGCGGCACCCAAACTTGTGTTTATGCTGTTAAGGTTTGCTTTCAGGGTGAGGTCCTGTCCCCACTTCTCTGGTCACTTGTCATAGATGAGTTACTAGCTAGGTTGTGCGATTATGGTTATGGTGCAATCGGTTATGCCGATGATATAACTATCATAATCAGAGGTAAGTTTGAATCGACCGTTACTGAGGTGATCAACGCGGCACTTGATCTAGTACTTCGCTGGTGCACTGAAGTTGGCCTGAGCGCCAACCCTCAAAAAACCGTCTTAGTTCCCTTCACTCGAAGAAAGAATCTAAGCTTAAACCCTGTCAGCCATGGCAAAACGGTACTTCAGTTCTCCACTGAAGTCAACTGCTTAGGCATTTTGTTGGACTGGCGGCTTAATTGGAGCAATCACTTGGAGGCTGTTATTAGTAAGGCCGCTCGGATCATGTGGGCTTGCAGGTCTGTTTGGCAAAACTTGGGGACTCACCCAGAAAATAGTCGATTGATGGTCGTACGTCCAGTTGTGACTTATGCGGTGCTAGTTTGGTGGCCCAAAACGAATCAGCGTTGCACCATTCAGCTTTGTAGTACGCTACAGCGCCTTGCATGCCTTGGTATGGCAGGATCCATCCGTACTTCTCCGACATCGGCTATTTAGGCGATTGTTGGACTTACTCCGCTGCATATTTTCATACAAGAGTCTGCGGCTCTGAGCGCTCTTCCAATGCGTCTAACATACGATGGCTATATGTCCAATCAGGGACACATGAGCATTCTGGAGCGGATCCCTGGTATGCAGATCTGCTCGAGTTCTGATTATATGACTCGGGAAATATGTTTTGGTACAAAATTCTCTGTCTCCATCCCCACTCGCGGGGAATAGGGCGGTATACCATGTGGTTTGCCGTCGGATCTAAAACAGAGCTGGGAGTTGGTGCTGAATTCTATGGACCGGACACCAGGATCTCCATTGCTATGGGCACCTAGCGTTTTTCAAGCTGAAATCAATGCCATTGGGGCCTGCGCCAGAGACATTCTGGACAAGAAACTCAAAGGCGCTAACACCGCTATCTGCACTGATAGTCAAGCAGCCATTAAGGCTCTTTCTTCACATAGTTTCTCTTCGAAATTAGTGAAAGAGTGTTTTTATACTCTTCAGTGTCTCACAAACACCAATCGGGTTACTTTATGTTGGATACCTGGCCATCAGGGCATCCCAGGTAATGAAGCTGCCGATGAACTTGCTAGACAAGGCTCTTCGGATAATTTTTTCGGGCCTGATCCTTACTGTGGTCTGAGTTGGGCTAAAACAAGATCACTAGTGAGGGAGTGGTCTGCCAATGAAAGACTGCGTCAATGGGATTGTCTTCCAGGACTGCGGCAGTCCAAAAATCTTATAAAACCGGTCTCAAGGAAACCAGCTACCTGGGTAGAGCGGACCTGAGACTAATCGTGGGTTACCTCACGGGGCACCACTGGGTGAGATATCACCTCAACAAAATGGGTCTATCCACTGATACGGAGTGCAGGCTTTGCCTGGAGGACATAGAGTCCACTAAACATCTTCTCTGCGAATGTCCGGCTGTAGCCCGTTCCAGGTTCTTGTTTCTTGGAGACTCCATCGTCAGCTCAGCGGGAGCACCCCTACAATGGATCTACTAGCCTTCATTAGGCTGGTTGAGGGTCTTTTGGATTATTTAAGGCTATGGCACAATAGATCTCATGGTCGCAGTGCCCACCCTTGGGTATTTTATCCTGTTCTTGTTATTATTATTATTATCCATTTTAAAACAACAATGGACGATAGACCAAGGGCCGTGCCTCAAACTATTGATAAGTCAAACCATATAATTTTTTTCCAGCTAAACATTATACACTTGTAATGAACCATCTGTGATGAACCATATTCTGGTCTGGTAGTGCTGCTTCCACCGGCAGATCGAAGGCAGCACCTGATAAGTAATAATCTGTCGGTGGTACGAAACCAGAGGCCGAAGGTCCGCTTCGGAGCCGTCCGCCAACCATTCTATCCTTACCGCCCAATTCTTTTATTATTCCCCATATTTGCTTCCCCTGTTTGTGTTGTTTTCCCCAGGCCTATGAATTTTTGTGAATACATAAAGGACAGGGGCAACGAGCGGCGAAAAACCCGCTAACGTCTCCCGAACTGAGCTACAGCAACAATAGACCGCTGCTTAGTTCGTCCAGGGGACTTTTTCTTCGCCAGATGACACGGCGCGACCTTCACGGTCATTATGCTACCTTAGGCTCCGACGCCACGGGCATCTTCGGATGCCCGCCCACCAAACCGTTCATTACACACTACTCACCAATTGTATATACGCCTGCAATTGCTCCTCTTTCCGCTTGTCTCGAACTTTACGAATTTTGCTCGTTGCCGCCGTTTCCACAGGGGCTTCATTATCAGGATTACCATTTACCAAACTCGCCTTCAATTCCACCCCGTCAACCCTATTCTGATTGATTTTCTCGACACTCAAGTCGTTCGGTCTGTCCGTCGCCACGCTGGGACTAGTCAGAACTTCCAATGCCTTTTGCCATTGTGACTCCATAATATTGTGCAATTTGCTAGCAATGTCCGCTCTGGAATTGTAAAACAAACATTTAATTATGCATAAAATACACATCATGGGCCAAGTGTACTCGTATACTCACCGCTTCGTACGGTAACCATCCAATTTCTCGCGTAATTCCTCAATCGTCTTGGACGAATTATTCAATTGAATTCGATATAGCTCCACTTCTTCGCGGTGTTTTTGTTGTAACAATTCAATTTCCTGTTCATTTTTCACATTGATCATTTCAATTTGTTTGATGGCGCGCTCGGCGATAAGTTTCTCGCGTTCTTTCGCCTCATTTTGCAGTTTCTCTTCGACACTGTCCAGTTGAGTTTGAAATTCGCTGAGCTTTTTCGAGACGACTTGCTCGAGCTGTTGCTGGTAGTAGGATTTGAGAGAGATGCGTTGCGATTCGAGTTCTTTGAGAACATTTGTCTGTAATGCGAAATATTTTGTAAGGTCTTAAAGTGGACACACACTTGCGACTAAAATCCAAATAATCCCGAGTCCAACCCGTGTGGGGTTCAAGTTGACGGCTCAGGAATCCACCGCAACCCAAGTTGGATATTCAGTCAAATCCCGACTACCACGACGTTGACTTAACTTAACGGAGTCAAATTTTGTCAATGGCCACGTTTAGACCGTGGAACTAAAAGGCGATTTAACTAAATCATTTTAGTGTTAGTACTTGTTGGTGGAGTGTTTATACCGACCATACGGAGAGAGATACCTCTTCTTCTTCTTTCTCCGTTGACAGGACATACATTTTACAGATATACATTTTACGACAGAAAAAGACTTTTTCCTGCCAGTGATCACGCACTGCTTTCCTGAAATTGCAAACAAAGCAAACGCCGAACAGAAAAAAACGACAACAAAGGAAACGTCAACCATCGAGTCAACATTAGCGATGACAGCGACATAGTCCCAATTTTTTTAGCCCAGTTCCGCATCGCAAGTAGAGATAAGCCAAGTCCAAAACTAACTAAATCGATACGTTTATATCGTCGAGAGTTAGATCGATTTAGTTAGATCTCGAAGATAGTCCCGCGGTCTAAACGTAGTGTATGTTTTGTGTTGCAAAACTTTTACAATGCAATTGACGGTGCGTGAAATTGGATCGCATAAGTGAAAATTGAGTTAGGTTAGGTTGGGGGCTACCGTGATTGCCACAGCACACTTAGCCCAAGAAAAGGTCCATTGTGTTACCCAAGTTGGGTCCAGTCTCTTGGGGCGACCGGCAGCTCAGTGCGTAGAGGCGTCAGTCCCATGTCTGACTACGGTCGTTACGGGTTCAAGTCTCGCCCACGGCGTTTGTGTTATCTTCCTTCTGTGGTGCGGAGCGTAATATTAAGCTAAATCTCCCGACTTATCGCGGCTAAATGGGAGCAGAAGGTGCATGCTGATAACGTGTATCGGCTGAAACTGGGGCCCTATAATGTAATTCGACTCGAATCGAATTGCTTTCGAAAGGACGAAAATGGTATCATGTTACTCGAAAACGAGTTTCTCCATTTCAATAATCATCGCGTATTCGTTACGAAACGTTCTATTCGAAGCGAATACGCGAATAATTTTTAAAATTTTGAGTTACATGGTACCATTTTAATCCTGTCGAAAGGAATTCGATTCGAATCGAATTACATTATAGGGCCCCTGGTTTACGTCAACGAAACGTCCGCTAAGCGACTTGAAATAGTTGACGAGCTATGCCCCACTAGGTGCTGGGGCAAAGGAGTATATGTTATATCGAACCATCGAAGTCGACCGACATCCACAGTGTTCACGACTCAACTCCTACCTATCCCGCATCGACCAGGACGTCTCAAACATCTGTCCTGCCAGTAATGGAGCCCCTCACGACGTAGACCACATCTTTCACTGCCCAGCTGCACCCACGCACCTGACTTCCAGATCGCTGTGGGAGAACAGCTAACTTTCTATCCCTCGACACCGGGGGATGAAGACGAACCGTAGGCATGTAACCAACCAACACACCGAATTCCGACCATTGCTACAACAACAATGGCTTTAGACCTGTCAAGGACATTTGACACTGTCAGCCACTCGTTTCTCCAATCTGACATCTGAGGTACATCTCTTCCATCGGGAATAATCAAGTGGAACGCAAATTACCTTGCCGGAAGACAGTCCTACAAGGGGTTTAGAAATGGGAAATCTGAACTAAGGAAAATTAAACAGGTTGTCTCCCAAGGAAGAGTCTTACGTTCCACTCTGTTTAATCTACATATGCCAGGACTCCCGACGCCACCTAACGGACTTGAAATCGTCAGTTACGCTGATAACTGTTGGTTTTTTGCAACCGACAATGACATCACCCAAATGTGCGAGCAGATAAACGATTATCTTGAAGAGCTCAACAACTTCATCATAGCCAAGAATCTTACTCTGTCAGCGCTGAAGTTTACTGCCACTCTTTTTACCACATGGACCAAGGAACTGTAGCTACAACTGGATATTGCGGTAGATGGTTGAACTATTCCCACTCAAAAATCCTCGGTGTCATCTTTAACAGCATGGCCTACTCCTCGGCTCAGGCGTCAACCATTTGTGACAGGATGAGAAGCAAGAACAAAGTCCTAAAAACTTTAGCTGGCAGTTCCTGGGGGAAAGATAAGGAGACCCTACTCGCGACGTACAAATCCATCGGGAGATCTGTGGCCAATTATGCGGCTCCCACATGATCAGACAATTTATGCGACACTCAATAGAAAACCATACAGACCTGCTAAAACACTGCTCTTAGAACTGTCACAGGCTGCCTCCTGATATCGTCACAGGACCATCTGAATTAAGAGACCAAAATGATGCCCTTAAAAAGCCACAACACTGTTCTCACTAAGCAGTATCTAGTTGGCTGTTATCGGAATGACCATCCTAACTCAAAGCTGATGGACAAAACCCCATCGCCGGGTCACGTTAGACGCTACAGTCCCTCATGTAGCGCGAAAGGGAAGTCCAAAAATTTAAAAGAGTTCCCTTCGATAACGCCAGCTATAAGTCGGCCATCACAACGCTGCACAGCGAAGTGCTTTCTTCGATTGCAGAACTAAAACTGAATTATATCTCCAGACGAAGCCCGGCTCCCAAGGGCAACCAGAACTACGTTAGCTCAACTCCATTCTGGTTGGTGCTCGCGTCTGAATTCATACTTATCCCGCATCGACAGTGATGTCCAAAACTCCTGCCCAGCATGTGGCCTCACTCCACACGACGTTGAGCATATCTTTAAATGTCCAGCAGCCCCCACGCGCTTAACTCTTATTGCGTTATGGGAGAACCCCATCGAGGCAGCTGGTTTTCTCCACCTGGACAAGATAACAATAGTCAGAATTTTTGACACACACATTTTTATCTGAGCTCGAAACGCCGCTACAACAACAACAGCTTATTGGAACGACGCTTTTTGCTTCTCGGTCAGTTTCTCCTCTTGTATATTCCCTAAGGAATCGCGAACCCGCATAGCTTTACGTCGTTCGCAAAAGCGCGCTTTAGAGGATTGCACATGCTTCCCTATTACCCGCACCCGCACAGAGTTGTCAGGGCCAGCTTTATCCAGAACCGAGGCGCTGTTTGGAGTGTTAAAATCGGAGTCCTTATTTCGGGCATCCCGCACACGGTTTGCTCGAGCCAGGTGATCCCAGAGCCGAGGCACTGTACAGGGAGTTCAATTTTGCGTTCCGATTTCGGACATCCCGCACAGGGTTGCTAGGGCCAGGTTTTCCCAGAGCCGAGACGCTATGCGGAGTGTACGAATTGGAGTCCTGATTTCAGACATCCTTGCTGCGGCTAGGACCCGGCACAGGGCTGGTGTTCCTATGCTCTACCGTACCAATTCGGGAGTCCCAAGTGCCACTGGAACGGCCAGGTTTCATCGCAGCCAATGTGTTACTCGCGGAACTCCCGCAGGGACCTCTAATGGAGGCTCCCTGCTCATGACTGGGACCTGGTGCTGGACCAGCGCTCCCCTGCCCTTCCGAGCCAGACCTGACCTGAACTCGATTGGCCAACTGCTTTCCGCATCCGGACGCAGCCCCCTGAATATTCATATTTCCCAGATATATATTTCGAGAAAGCGTATACTCATCTTCAGTGGGAGAATCAACCATCCGTGATACCACCAACTGTCACGGCGCGCGCACTTCGCCGGACAATTAATCGAAGCAACAGAAAAGTATCAGTTGAAGCTGACACGCTCGCAATGCGCTGGATTCCGGGTTCCCCAGGGGTCACACACACTTGACTATTTCTCAGTCGTCCGCGCTAAGAATTTTCCACTAGAACCTTGCACCCAATGAATATTACTTTGCAGTAAATTTCAGTATTGATGCTAGACAACTTCTCGATTTGGTGATTACTGGTTGTTCTGCTATTGTGCCCATCCGTTATGTGAAAAAGAGAATTTCGATATTATGAGTTGCACCGAGTCTAGTTTTCTCAAAACCACATCTTCAGCGCTTATCAGAAAAGAATATTTCACCAGTACAATTTCAGCGAACGATTTAATGGAAAACCTGCACTCAAAGAAAAAGCTACATATATTGTCGACTGTTCTCTTGCGAAAAAAGAAACGCGTCCGCACGGCTCGATGTCTGAGAGACTGATTCGAGTTTGTCAGGGAATTTGACTTTTAAAATGACGGCTGGCTCGCGACGGATTGGATTGCAGTGTGTTCCCAAAATTTGGATTGTGATCATTCGGAATGCGTTCATTCCGTCCCGCGTCCAAACGGGCGCAAATTTGTATCCACCTTTATGAAAGTGTCAAGGACATAAGCGCGAATCTAATCATATAACAAAGCCTTTGACCCACTGCCACTTTTATCTGCGTATCAATATCGAAGATGCCAGTGGGGACGGAGCCTAAGGCTGCCATAGAGACCGTGAAGATCGAGTGTCGCCACGAACTACGCAGAGGGCTTGTTGCAGATTATTTCAGTTTTGTCCCTACACACCTATAGGGAAAGAGCCCCCCACCAAAATATCAGAAACTCACCTCTTTCCGCCTCAACTCCTGTAAATTCTCTTCAACAAGATTCTTCTCGTTCAACAGCGTGTCCGCTCGATATTTCTCGTCCCGATACTTTTCGACTGCTTCCCGTTTCTGTTGCTGCAATAGTTTCACTTCTTCCTGTCGCATCTCAAGCTCCTTAGCACTCAAAGTATGTTGATTTGTGGCCTGTTAGAAAATTCCAAAACTTGGTTTAATCTACTCCTAAACAAAAGATCGCCGAAACGCACCTTGCTCGCTTCTGCCTGCGCTGCAAACAACTCAGACTTTAATGTCGACAATTTTTCCTCCAATTGGCCGCGACTGTTATGACTATTGGACAGTCGAATTTCCAGATCACTAATCTGCTTCTGGTAAACGTCAGCGGTCTCGTTCGTCGCCCTGCAAGTCAGACAAAAGGACTTTATGAAAATATTCGCGGAAGTACGAATACGGGGCATGAAGAGAGCTACCTCATTAGTTGCGTGAATTTCCCTTCGAGCAATTGATTCTTATCCTCCAAATCACTGATTGTGCTTTGGAAGGTGTTCAGGTCTTTCTCGATGAGCTCCTTTTGGGCTTTCAACGAAGCGTTCTCGGACTGCAACTGTTGAATGCGACTCAGTTGTCGTGATTCGAAGCTTTGAATGTCAGCAGAGAGTCGCTGAACTTGTAATTTTAATCTGCAATCGAGGGGAGTCGTGTAATCACATCAGTTAACAAACAGATCAACTTACTTGAGATTCTCCTCCAAATGCTTCTGAATGATCGAGTCCTTCTTTCGGTCCACCTCAATCGCCACCGCAATCTTTTGCTGGTACTCGAGCAGTTTACCCTGCAGCGTTTGAATTGTCCGTTCGCAGTGCTTCCTGCGAAGGACCTCTCCCTGAAGGGTGACGTTGTTGTTGCCGTTATCCTCCTTTCCCCAAATTTCGTTCAGACTAATCAACGGCTCTTCTTCGGTCGGCTGTTGCTTGGACCACTCCGAGAGACGAACTGTCGCTCCCAGGGAACTGCGTGTGGGTTCCGTGAACTCTTGCGACTTCTTAGTAAAGTATGCATCGATTTCCTGCAAAACGCCCGTTCCACTTCCGGCCACTTTGAAATTATCCTCGACTTTAGGCGTAGAGTGGACAAGTCCCTGCGGAGAGTTTGATCGGAACGGCGCGTCATTCCGCGGGGCCAGGCCATTCCGAACTGTAGACGGCGGGCAATGGGAAATCGAGGAAATATCCGAGGCCGTCGGGAAGTCACGTTCAAGTTGCGCTAGACGAGCATTTATGCTTTCCAATTCCGATTGGCCGGACATGAATGGTGGCGGCGACTTGCTGAGGAATTCCAAGTCAAAGTGGTGGTGGTCCAATTTCTCATCGGAATGCGGTTCAACCAAGAGATAGTTCGGCGGGATTAAGAGTAGAACGTCCGTATCGTCAGATTCACTCATTACATTTGGCCAATGGGTAGCAAATTTGCATATTTTATTGGGAAAGGAAATACTAAGCGGGAGATTGTTTTTGATGAAACGTCAAATTTAAGTTGGCGATTGACGAGTTGACGCCTTCAGGTGGGGCGCTGGTAAATAAGCGTGAAGTTGGGCGAGAATGGATGTGGTGATTATTGTGAATGGAAGAAAAAACGGCAGCTAATACCCCACATACACGGGGCGATCGGTCGCTCGATCAATCGGCGATGGACGCCACAAAATGTCAACTGATCAAAACTATTAAAAAAATCGTCAACGATAATGGCTGAATTATAGTATGCGCGAACAACGCGGCTTCTGCTGTCAAATAAAGTTGAACCAATGTATTTCAGATGGCGATAAGTATACTGTGCGCGAACAACACATCGCTCACGTCGCAAAAGTTGAGACAAGTTCAACTTTGTCGCAATCAACGAGCCGCGAAATATCAATTCACAATAGGCATGTGGTTTAAAACTCTGGGTGATCATTTGTTTCGTTGTAAGTTACTGGCCACGTTTAGACCGTGGAACTAAAAGGTGATTTAACTAAATCATTTTAGCGTTAGTACTTGTTGGTGGAGTGTTTATACCGACCATACGGAGAGATACCTCTTCTTCTTCTTTCTCCATTGACAGCACAGATAAATCTTACAGATATAAATTTTACGACAGAAAAAGATTTTTTCTTGCCCGTGATCACGCACTGCTTTCCTGAAATTGCAAACAAAGCAAACGCCGAACAAAAAAAAAACGACAACAAAAGAAACGTCAACCACCGAGTCAACATTAGCGATGACAGCGACATAGTCCCAATTTTTTTAGCCCAGTTCCGCATCGCAAGTAGAGATAAGCCAAGTCCAAAACTAACTAAATCGATACGTTTATATCGTCGAGAGTTAGATCGATTTAGTTAGATCTCGAAGATAGTCCCGCGGTCTAAACGTAGTGACTGTTATGCGCTTGGAAGTGCATATTTCTATTCTTAATTCAAAAAAGTGTTTCAACTTTGTTAGGAAGCGAGTTTTTCACAGCTCAATTGTGCCAAAAGAACGCGAACAAGAGATTTGACTATAACCACTGCCATCTTTACTCTCAGGCCGGAGTGTCAGCTGATTGTCAAAGCACTAACGACATGACAAGCAGTCAACGAAGTGTGAACGCGTGCGGTCGCCCGGTGAAATATCGCGATAATTGTGTGTAAAAGTGAGTTTAGTGCCGGAATTTTAAGTGTAACTAAAAGAAGTGGCTATCAGTGCCGTGTGTAAGTGAAAAAAAACGTGAAGTGCCGGGAAATATCGAGTGAAATGGTGTATTGAAAAGTGCGAGGTTAGGAAAGTGCGACACGGGAAATTTCGCATTTTTCGTTTATTTTCCGGCAATTCGGGAAGTGTGAATGGTACAGCACTACTCTGGGACGAATCCTCGGGCCGGTGAGTTTAGCGGAAACTCCCGGAAGTGCCCCAAAAAGTGAATTTCAAGTGGTTGTCAAATGACAACATTACAGGTGATTTCCGGCCTTTCCATCGGAATTCATAGGGTAAGTATGCGTTTTTTGTTGTGGTAGAATTTAAGTGGATTGATGCGCCCCAAAATGTGGATTTTGACCACGATGTTGACCAACCGGACGAAAGTTTCACTGCTAGGCATCTAGTCCTGTCAGCTGCAGTGAAACTTTCGTCTGGCTCGTCAACAACGCGTTTAAAACCCGTATTTTGGGGCGCATCAATTCACTAAAAATTTTGCACAACAAAAAACGTATAATTACCCTATGAATTCCGATGAAAAGGCCGGAAATCACCTGTAATGTTGTCATTTGACAACCACTTTGAATTCACTTTTTGGGGCACTTCCGGGAGTTTCCGCTGAACTCACCGGCCCAAGGGTTCGTCCCAGAGTAGTGCTGTACCATTCACACTAGCCAAATTACCGGGAAATTAACGAAAAATGCAAAATTTTTCGTGTCGCACTTTCATAACCACACTCATGACTCGCGCACTTTCGAGCAGTTCATTTTGTTCGGAAGTTCGCGGCACCTTGCGTTTTTTTCACTTCTAAATATCAGTGACAAGCACTACTTTCAATTGCACTTCAAATCGCGACACTAAAATCACTTTTACGCACGAAAATCATCAGATTTCAAGAGGTCGACTGCACGCGTTTTTCACTTTGTTTACATTTGGTTCACTGCTTGTCATGACGTCATTACTTTGACACTCCGGCCTGAGGATAAAGATGGCGGTGCTATAACCAACACCATCTAGATAGACAGGCCTGCGCTCAGCTGATCGTTACGTCATTATTTCCTTCGCCAAGGCCATGCCAAGGCAGTGACTGCACACGACGATGTTCCCGGCACGACATATGTTTACAATTGGAATTGCGCCAGACGACATTTTAGTCCTCTAAAAACACACTTTCTGGACACTTGCACCAATTTGATCGAAGCCGCAGCCCCGGGGATCAGTCGCAGAGCATCGTGGAACAGTTCACACTTGACCAAATACATCTTTTGACCGCACGACACACTTTCATCCTTGGAATAGGGAGACCAGGAAGTAGACAAAGGGAAAATTTTGGTAACCATTCGCTTAGATGTGGTTGTTACACGACCACTATCACATCTTTCCAGTGGCGTTTGCGTTTTATGCAACTTCTCTCAAGAGGTTACCCACACATTGCACTTTCAAGGCTGCGCTACTGAATCAAAACTAAGCAGCTGATAACCCAAGTGTTCAGATTTTAATTACCCGCGGACCACGAACAAAAACACTTACTTACCGGGGAATATCTTTGTTCTAAAAGCATTTCAGCTACGTAGAGCGACGATGCACTTAATAGCGATACAAAATCAGGACACTTACCTGTGAAATGAAACTCCACTTTTCCTGGAAATCCATCTGTTGTGGCAATGTTCCATAGCACACTCCATTTTCCAAAATTAATGGGATTAGTAGCTTGTCTCACTTAAAATAGGCCACTAAGTGAACACATAAACAACACTTTACAGTTCTTGATGTAATTTTCACAAAACTAATAGAGTTTTCACTTGAAAAAATGTAATTTTTCACTGCAATCTCGTGTTCAGCACAAAATGACCGGCGAGAAATGTCATCCCACGAAATCGAAACTAAGAACAGCTGATCGCAGCTAAAAAAAGGAAAACAACAGTTTGGTTACTTTCACAGACAGTCACGTATAGCTTTTGTCTCTATCCTTCTCTTGTATATCAATGCTTTCATCGCGCACGTGTTTGTTTACCGGATCACTAGATGAAATTTTACTAAAGGCGCGTTGACACGATCAAATTACGGTTTGACAAACCACCTACTTGAACGTGTCAACCCCTTCTCAAACTGGTTTGATGTCTTGTGCTTCTGTCAAACCGTAGTTGGACGGTGCTCAACTTTTCATCAAATGCTAGCTTGTCAAATCGTATTTGATCATGTCAACGCGCTCTAACAAAGCCTGCGTTCACATTTTGGAGCGCTTGGGCTATTCAGCAATTGAAATGCATGTAAACGGAAAATTCAGTGATTTTTCCGTTTACATGCATTTCAATTGCTGAATAACCGAAGCGCTCCAAAATGTGAACGCAGGCAAAGAAACTCTCAACGCGGAAAACGAAAACTAATCAATCACGGAACGCACAAATACCGGGGACTCGCCGCCATCAGCCGCCGACCACTGGATTGTGGATACGATGGCGTCATCAAAGGAAATAATTGCGTCACAACCAGCTGAGCGCAGGCCTGTCTATATAGATGGCGTTGCTATAACTGGCTGAACAGCTGATTTTCGTTGACTGCGACTTGTGGACGTAATTCGCGCACAGTCACTGCCATCTTTACTCTCAGGCCGGAGTGTCAGCTGATTGTCAAAGCACTAACGACATGACAAGCAGTCAACGAAGTGTGAACGCGTGTGGTCGCCCGGTGAAATATCGCGATAATTGTGTGTAAAAGTGAGTTTAGTGCCGGAATTTTAAGTGTAACTAAAAGAAGTGGCTATCAGTGCCGTGTGAAAGTGAAAAAAAAAAACGTGAAGTGCCGGGAAATATCGAGTAAAATGGTGTATTGAAAAGTGCGAGGTTAGGAAAGTGCGAAACGGGAAATTTCGCATTTTTCGTTTATTTTCCGGCAATTCGGGAAGTGTGAATGGTACAGCACTACTCTGGGACGAATCCTCGGGCCGGTGAGTTTAGCGGAAACTCCCGGAAGTGCCCCAAAAAGTGAATTTAAAGTGGTTGTCAAATGACAACATTACAGGTGATTTCCGGCCTTTTCATCGGAATTCATAGGGTAAGTATGCGTTTTTTGTTGTGGTAGAATTTAAGTGGATTGATGCGCCCTAAAGTGTGGATTTTGACCACGATGTTGACGAACCGGACGAAAGTTTCACTGCTAGGCATCTAGTCCTGTCAGCTGCAGTGAAACTTTCGTCTGGCTCGTCAACAACGCGTTTAAAACCCGTATTTTGGGGCCCATCAATTCACTAAAATTTTTGCACAACAAAAAACGTATAATTACCCTATGAATTCCGATGAAAAGGCCGGAAATCACCTGTAATGTTGTCATTTGACAACCACTTTGAATTCACTTTTTGGGGCACTTCCGGGAGTTTCCGCTGAACTCACCGGCCCAAGCATTCGTCCCAGAGTAGTGCCGTACCATTCACACTAGCCAAATTTCCGGGAAATTAGCGAAAAATGCGAAATTTTTCGTGTCGCACTTTCATAACCACACTCATGTCTCGCGCACTTTCGAGCAGTTCATTTTGTTCGGAAGTTCGCGGCACCTTGCGTTTTTTTCACTTCCAAAAATCAGTGACAAGCACTACTTTCAATTGCACTTTAAATCGCGACACTAAAATCTCTTTTACGCACGAAAATCATCAGATTTCAAGAGGTCGACTGCACGCGTTTTTCACTTTGTTTATATATGGTTCACTGCTTGTCATGACGTCATTACTTTGACACTCCGGCCTGAGGATAAAGATGGCGGTGGCACAGTATAATTCCGAGGTGAAGCCATTGATATACAAGAGAAGGATAGAGACAAAAGCTATACGTGACTGTCTGTGAAAGTAACCAAACTGTTGTTTTCCTTTTTTTAGCTGCGATCAGCTGTTCTTAGTTTCGATTTCGTGGGATGACATTTCTCGCCGGTCATTTTGTGCTGAACACGAGATTGCAGTGAAAAATTACATTTTTTCAAGTGAAAACTCTATTAGTTTTGTGAAAATTACATCAAGAACTGTAAAGTGTTGTTTATGTGTTCACTTAGTGGCCTATTTTAAGTGAGACAAGCTACTAATCCCATTAATTTTGGAAAATGGAGTGTGCTATGGAACATTGCCACAACAGATGGATTTCCAGGAAAAGTGGAGTTTCATTTCACAGGTAAGTGTCCTGATTTTGTATCGCTATTAAGTGCATCGTCGCTCTACGTAGCTGAAATGCTTTTAGAACAAAGATATTCCCCGGTAAGTAAGTGTTTTTGTTCGTGGTCCGCGGGTAATTAAAATCTGAACACTTGGGTTATCAGCTGCTTAGTTTTGATTCAGTAGCGCAGCCTTGAAAGTGCAATGTGTGGGTGACCTCTTGAGAGAAGTTGCATAAAACGCAAACGCCACTGGAAAGATGTGATAGTGGTCGTGTAACAACCACATCTAAGCGAATGGTTACCAAAATTTTCCCTTTGTCTACTTCCTGGTCTCCCTATTCCAAGGGTGAAGCACAAAGTTGTGCGCGCACGGAGACACTGCCATCTTTACTCTCAGGCCGGAGTGTCAAAGTAATGACGTCATGACAAGCAGTGAACCATATGTAAACAAAGTGAAGAACACGTGCAGTCGACCTCTTGAAAGCTGGCGATTTTCGTGCGTAAAAGTGATTTTAGTGTCGCGATTTTAAGTGCAATTGAAAGTAATGCTTATCACTGATATTTAGAAGTGAAAAAAAACGCAAGGTGACGCGAACTTCCGACCAAAATGAACTGCTCGAAAGTGCCCGAGACATGAGTGTGGTTATAAAAGTGCAACACGGAAAATTTCGCACTTTTCGTTAATTTTCCGCCAATTTGGCTAGTGTGAATGGTGCAGCACTACCATGGGACGAATCCTTGGGCCAGTGAGTTCAGCGGAAACTCCCGGAAGTGCTCCAAAAAGTGAATTCAAAGTGGTTGTCAAATGACAACATTACAGGTGATTTCCGGCCTTTTCATCGGAATTCATAGGGTAAGTATACATTTTTTGTTGTGCTAAAATTTTAGTGGGTTGATGTGCCCCAAAATGCGGATTTTGACGAGCCAGACGAAAGTTTCACTGCAGCTGACAGGACTAGATGCCTGGCGGTGAAACTTTCGTCCGGTTCGTCAAAATCCGCATTTTGGGGCACATCAACCCACTAAAATTTTAGCACAACAAAAAATGTATACTTACCCTATGAATTCCGATGAAAAGGCCGGAAATCACCTGTAATGTTGTCATTTGACAACCACTTTGAATTCACTTTTTGGGGCACTTCCGGGAGTTTCCGCTGAACTCACCGGCCCGAGGATTCGACCCAAGGTAGTGCTGCACCATTCACACTACCCAAATTGCCGGAAAATTAACAAAAAATCCAAAATTTGCCGTGTCGCACTTTCCTAACCTCGCACTTTTCAATATACCATTTTACTCGATATTTCCCGGCACTTCACGTTTTTTTTCACTTTCACACGGCACTGATAGCCACTTCTTTTATTTTCACTTAAAATTCCGACACTAAACTCACTTTTACGCACAAATATCGCGAAATTTTACCGGGCGACCGCGCGAGTTCACACTTGGTTGACTGCTTGTCATGTCGTTAGTGCTTTGACAGTCAGCTGACACTCTGGCCTGAGAGTAAAGATGGCGGTGGATCCACTAGCGATGGATCGTGTTCGTGCGGATAAAATTGTGCGCATAGGCAGGCTCCTACCGTACACATATGAGTATTCGTGCGCGCAAGATGGCATATATGTACGTATATGGCACATATGTATGTACGTATACGAGGCTTTATATGTGCAACTGATCACGATCACCACGTCAAACTCACACACTGCGATCGATCTGACCATCACAATATCGTCAGATCGATATGTGGTTTTACCTCGTACCATGCCATAAGATGTTTACACATCAAAAATAGGGCTATAAGCGTCGAATGATTGGCGGGCTTAGCAGATGCCCTTGCGTTCGCATCGGGGTTCGGATGTAATGAGACCCTCGGCCTCTGGTTTCGTACCACCGACAGATCAGTAATCATTAGGGACTGCCTTCGCTCTGCCTGTCGAAGCAGCACAACCAGAGCAGAATATGGTACATTACCCATACATTCCATTACATTACATTACCCATATACATCCAAAAATTTTAAAGTCGCTTCATTTGCCAATGATATAATTTAACATATTGAAATATACGCTCCTTACTCACCTCGGAATTATACTGTGCGCGAATTACGTCCACAAGTCGCAGTCAACGAAAATCAGCTGTGCAGCCAGTTATAGTCAAATCTCTTGTTCGCGTTCTTTTGACACATTTGAGCTGTGAAAATCTGGCTTCCTAACAAACTTGGAACACTTTTTTGAATTAAGAATAGAAACATGCACTTCCAAGCGCATAACAGTAACTTAAAATACAACAAAACAAATGATCACCCACATTTAAATTAATTTTCAAACCACGTGCCTATTGTGAATTGATATTTCGCGGCTCGTTGATTGCGACAAAGTTGAACTCGTCCACCGCCATCTTTATTCTCAGGCCGGAGTGTCAGAGTAATGACGTCATGACAAGCAGTGAACCATATGTAAACAAAGTGAAAAACGCGTGCAGTCGACCTCTTGAAATCTGGCGATTTTCGTGCGTAAAAGTGGTTTGTTTGTCGCGATTTTAAGTGCAATTGAAAGTAGTGCTCATCACTGATATTTAAAAGTGAAAAAACGCAAGGTGCCGGGAACTTCCGTCCAAAATGAACCGCTCGAAAGTGCGCGAGACATGAGTGTGGTTATGAAAGTGCGACACGGGAAATTTCGGATTTTTCGCTAATTTTCCGGCAGTTTGGCTAGTGTGAATGGTGCAGCACCACCTTGGGTCGAATCCTCGGGCCGGTGAGTTCAGCGGAAACTCCCGGAAGTGCCCCAAAAAGTGAATTCAAAGTGGTTGTCAAATGACAACAATACAGGTGTTTTCCGGCCTTTTCATCGGAATTCATAGGGTAAGTATACATTTTTTGTTGTGCTAAAAGTTTAGTGGATTAATGCGTCCCAAAATGCGGATTTTGACGACGATGTTGACGAACCGGAAGAAAGTTTCACCGCCAGGCATCTAGTCTTGTCAGATGCAGTGAAACTTTCGTCTGGCTCGTTAACAACGCGTGCAAGACCCGTATTTTGGGGCGCATCAATTCACTAAAATTTTAGCGCAACAAAAAACGTGTATTTACCCTATGAATACCGATGAAAAGGCCTGAAATCACCTGCAATGTTGTCATTTGACAACCACTTTGAATTCACTTTTTGGAGCACTTCCGGGAGTTTCCGCTGAACTCACCGGCCCGAGGATTCGACCCAAGGTAGTGCTGCACCATTGACACTAGTCAAATTGCCGGAAAATTAACGAAAAATCCGAAATTTCCCGTGTCGCACTTTCCTAACCTCGCACTTTTCAATATAACTCAATAAATCGATATTTCCCGGCACTTCACGTTTTTTTCGCTTTCGCACGGCACTGATAGCCACTTCTTTTATTTTCACTTAAAATCCCGACACTAAACTCACTTTTACGCACAAATAACGCGAAATTTTACCGGGCGACCGCGCGAGTTCCCACTAGGTTGACTGCTTGTCATGTCGTTAGTGCTTTGACAATCAGCTGACACTCCGGCCTGAGAGTAAAGATGGCAGTGACTCGTCTCAACTTTTGCGACGTGAGCGACGTGTTGTTCGCGCACAGTATACTTATCGTCATCTGAAATACATTGGTTCAACTTTATTTGACAGCAGAAGCCGCGTTGTTCGCGCATACTATAATTCAGCCATCAAGCTTATTGCTTAAAAGCGGCCTCTACACAATGTACAATTCCTGTAAATTATATATATGCCTTGGTAGTCCGGATGGCGCAACGGTTAGCACGTTCGCCTTCAACGCACTGGGCCCCGGTTCGATTCCGGGGATTTACGTGTCGGACTATGAGCCCACTCAGCTGTTAAATGAGTACCCATTATGGGGTAAATAACTCGGTTGAGCGTATTGCTGATCACATACCTCTGCACAAAAAAACCGTCACGATCTAGAAAATGAGATGATGCTAACTCATCTCGAGGCCGTGGTTCAAATTGGACTGTTGCGCCAGTTATTTATTTATTTATATATATGTCTGTGTGGTGTTTAAATAAATAAATAAATTACAATGGCTGCGTTCCTAAAAAAATCGCTGAGTCCGCGCTTAGCGCTTCACAATTGCTGACCAGCACATTCACAATAACGACAAATATGTAGGTGTGTTTTTTGAACAGCTATCCGGTGCAGGTTAGAATATCTCCATGCATTACAACTACAACTTAACCCTGTACGGGCCAGTGGAGAGGTTAACCTGCACTCGATAGATTGTACAATTGTCGTTAATATGACAATTGGTGCGAAGTTCCGACAGCGGCTATTACACTATAAAAGTTCTTTTATAAATATCTTTTATAAAAGATATTTTCAAAGAACTTTTTAAAGGTTGCCACCCATGAACGAGCACAACCACGACCAAACTTCAATCGAACCATCAAATATCATAGAACGGTGGAAATAGGGGGATTTTTCCCCACACGTTCTGTGAAATTGATGGTTCTATGGAAGTTCGGTCATAGTTGTGCTCGTTCATGGGTGGCGACCTTTAGACCCGCCATAGATGGTGCGATTCATTGTCAGATCGATCTGACGATAGATCGCCACAAAATATCTGATGATCGAAATTATATTGAACTGTAACTGTAACTGTAGTCACATACACTGTGCGATCGATCTGATGATCACAATGTGTGCGTTCAGAAGGAACTGAGCAACTTCCGCTCAGCGAACATGTTCAGAACGAGCGGGTTCAGAAGTGACTGAGCAACTTCTGCTCGGGTTAGCATGATCAAATTTCACCGAGCAAGAAATATTTCTGCTCACTGATCAGTGCTCAGTGCTCAGGTTCTTCTTCTTCTTTTTCAACCTCACGCTCATGTTGCGAGTTTCCGAGTTTTGACAGTTATCAAATTGGTTGTTGTGTTTTCGCCGTTTTCAGCTTCTAGTTATTTGGTTTTCGGGTGCTTTTGAATTTGTTTTCTCGTTGTTCGTGATTTTTGTAATGGACAGCGTGGGATTCATGTATTTTCCACTTTTCGGAACTTGACGTCTAAAATTGTCATCGTCAGCTTTCAGCTGGTCGATTTGTCAGCTGGTGAAGTAGCGTTCAGCAGGTGCAGACTCCAAACCGAGCGAGCGGTTTCTGCTCTTTTGCCACCTTCTGAACGCACTCATTATCGTCAGATCGATCTGGCCGACGGATTGCATCGCCTATGGAAAGATTGAAAGCTATTGGAAATCTGGTTTCTAATCATTTGGACTTATTCAATTCGAATAAAGATATATTGAAAAAATTCTTACTAGATTTATTTGAGTGATTTTCTTTAATTTTGTTTTCTAGTAATTTAAGCGTTTACTTTGAATTTCAAATATTGAATTGTTACTTAATAATAATAATAGTTAATTATAATATTTTTACCTAGTATATTCACTATAAGACAGCCATTTTTTATGTTTTTATATATTAAGAACACTTGTCCGTTTACTATTAAATAAATAAATAAATAAATAAATATGGGGGCTATTAGGCGGCTATTAAACTATAAAAGTTATTTGAAAATATATTTTATAAAAGCTATTTGTTGCCTTCAAGAAGGCATTTTGGGATTTGCAAATCCATCTATGATAGATTGGAAATGCTTGTCTGAATATGGTGTTAAGGCGGCTATTACACTATAAAAGTTCTTTTACAAATATATTTGACGAACGATATTTCAAAAGAACTTTTATGAATGATATTAGCCACTAAAGGGGGAAGGTGTTCAAGCATATTAGAAAAGTAGTTGAAACAAGCAACGTCCATGTCGCAAATCTTTTCTTATATTACCTTTACCCTATCCCCAGATTACTTCATCTGCAGCGTAATCTGGGTGTGGTGAGTTCAAAATTGTATGTATTTGACAGTCGCAGATTATCTCAGCTGGCGCAGATGAAGTAATCTGGGGATAGTGTAAACGTAATATTAGGCGGCTATTACACTATAAAAGTTCTTTGAAAATAGCTTTCATAAGATATTTGTAAAAGAACTTTTATAGTGTAATAGCCGCCTAAGAAAGATTTAATCATACTTTCGCTGGGATGTGTAACAATTATAAATGCGAAAACCAAACTAACAAACAGGATTTGACCTACAGAGGAAACGACAATAAAGAACCCAACGCAACACTATACATCCTAGGTGCGGGAAAGAGAATTCATGGTCGGATTGCCGACCTTCTGTCGGAGATATGACTTGGATAATCGTATCGAGTTAATTCTTTTTTTGGATTGCATGGAATCGAATAAACTATAAATTTTTCGTGTGTCATAATCGGCTACTGCATTTGCGAAAAACTGCTTAGAAAATGATATCGATATCGGCCGATGGATCGGCCTGTGTATGCGTTTATCGTTGAAAATTTTTTTGACAGTTCCATATAATTTTGATCAGCTGATATTTTGTGGCGATCCATCGGCCGATCGATCGGGTGACGGATCGCTCCGTGTATGTGGGGTATTTGTTTAAACTAAACAGTTTGTAGGCGGCCAAGGCCCGACGCCGGGCTGTCGCGCCACGATGATGATGAAACAGTTTGTAAACAAAAGTTCAAGATAATTTGATAACAAATAATTTTATAGTTGTTTCTTTTGATCATGCGACTCACGTGGACTGAGGTAGAAGACAAAAACTAAAACAAGACAAAACACTCCATAAATTCCGTTTGAAAATTCTTGAATTTGAATTCAAGCTTTCTGACTTACGCCGGAACCAGATTGAATGCAGAATGCAGCAGCAGCGACAGCAGCAACAACAACAACGGGTAGATCTGCTTTCGTCGCTGTCGCTGCTTTCAATCTAGGTGGCTTAAAGGAAACGCATGCTTTCTAAGTGTCACCACACACTGTCGAACTCGACTATGAACCTGGTACAAATGTCCTCTGACAGACACACTTCACATAAACGTGAAGAAAACCGGTCCACTTGTACCAGGTTCGTGTTCGAGTTCGACAGTGTGTGGTGACACTAACTTGAAATTTGGTTGCCGCTGCTGCTGCTTTCTGCGTTCAATCTGGTTCGGGCAATAGCCTCTATCGATTTATAAAATAATCTCAGAGTGGCTGGCATGTGCTCTGAAGCCAGCTTTTATGCCTGCTACAGATAATGGCCCATCGAGATGGCGACTTTGATGGCCGCCATCACACACCAAATGTCAATTCGAATATTTTCAAATGCTGTCCGTCCACACAATGGTCTTCGATGGGCCATTTAAATTGAAACCTGTCGCTCTGTGCGTCACGGCAGCTATAATCAAACGGACCGCGTACGACAGAAGGTCGATGAAAGTAGCATTGCGATAATTGTGTAGTGGCCCGTCAACTTAAATCAGCTGTTCAAAGTTCTGTACGCGATGGGCCATCGCGTGGAAGAAAATGGCTCTCGAAGCCATCCGATGGCCCATCGCTGTTGACAGAAATGACGGTTACGCGGCATTGGCCACTGAACGCCATCCGCCCGTCCACACAATGGTGCTGGCTTCAAATGGCCGGGGATGGGCCATTGTCTGTAGCAGGCATTACGACGTACAGATTGGTATAGCAGGTGAATTGGTACTAGCATGTTTTGAGTACAGTTCGCGGTACAGATAAGATAGCCGGACAATAACAAAGTTTGCACAGTGTTATTGTACTATTCAATACAGGAGTACTCTGCGATCACTTGCCCAGAATTTTGATACCATTTCACATGCTTTTATTTATTAGCTATATTAACTGCCTGTGATAAGAAAGAGCGATAGTTGCTTATTAGCGCTCGACTTGTAAATATTGCCTTATTGTGCACAGTCGTACTTTAAATATAGAACTAAAGTTCTCAGTACCATGTCGAAGCCGGAGGTAACATCTGTCGACAACATCGTCTACGGAGGCTCGATCGAAGGCCGCGTTACTAAGGATGCTATGTCCATTGGACAATTCTGTTTGGATCGTTTTAAGCAAATGGGTGATAAAGTGGTCCTGGTACGATTCACATAAGGCTCTCAAATTTCAAGTTATTCCGTATTTTATCTAAAATATAACCGTCTTTTAACTTCTACCAGATTGATGGCGTAACTGGTGCTGAAATTACGGCCAGAAAACTTCGAGAGATTTCCATTGACTTTGCCCGAAATCTGCGTGCACTGGGCATCAAAGAAGGCGACACAGTGGGCATATGCTGCGAAAATCGCCTGGAATTTGCCTACGCTATTTACGGTACGATGATGGTTAACGCAACGCTCGCCCCCAGTAATGTGACGTATACCGATCGTAAGTACCGGGACTGCAAATACTATGTGCACACAGTTCATTTTTGCTTCTTGTGATCAAATATACCCGTACGTCGTACATATGACATCTGCAATACAATCTAATATATGAGATTGAGAGTTGGTTGGAGTTTAGTCTTCGTGAAGATTTAATTTCTTTAGACAAATATGTATTTTAGACTAGTGATGGGCATATTGACTCTTTCTACTGTGCCAGCACATACATTTTAACTCTTTCCACTGAGTCGTTCAAAAAGAGTCGTTCAAAAAGAGTCGAACAAATCCATAGACTTGGGGAACATATTCAATAAAACCCGTAATTATGTGAAATGCATGTATATTACATCAACTTATTTCTAGTTTTTTATAATTAAAGTGTATATGGAAATAACGTTAAATAAAACTTATAGCTAAAGATTGGAATTCAAAAATATAATCTGTCAAACTTTATTTGATGTTATTCTGTTCCTTCTCTCCGAAATAATCTGTCCTGATTTCGAGAAAATCCTTTCACACGGCATCGATGTAGCCATGACACATAATCGTTTCTTCATAATTTTAAAAAGGCGTGGATAAAGCAATTTCCGCTCTTTTCACCACAACAGTGGATCGCTGCTTCATTTGACATATGGCTCCTGCAAATATTTGTCTAATTCTGCAATCCCGACAGTAATGGGGTTTGACACGGATGCGATTTTCGACATTCTTTCGTCAAAATCGCCCCAAATTTCCATTGCAGATAACTCCTCACAGAAATTTTCGGATGCGGATGTATGACTGATTTGAGAGGAAATATTTATACAACTAGCTTGTTGTGAAATTCCCAGGTTCGAACAAGGAAGCGTAGGTGACAAATAACCGAAGTTATAGAAATTAATGCTATATATTATTATTAACTTGCTTGTAGAAAATTTCCATACTCATGTAATAAACGATATTGTAGACAATAGTTAAGTTATACCAAGTTCCAAATCAATCGTTTAATATATAACGATATTAAATGTTTTGTAGTTAAATACAAGCATTTCGCCCCTCGCTGCGTCTTAGTTACAGCAAATTGAAAAAATGCCAGAAGTGGAAAGTATTCATTATCTTTTTTGAAAAGACTCCTTACAAGCCTTATAGTCGAAAAAAAAAAAACAAATCAAAATTCATATGTGCATATGCAGCCACTAACCTTTACTTTCTCAATCATGAACAACAACAACATGAACATCTCCAGCGGCTGGGCTAACATTTCTGAACTAGACTGTTGCTTTCTCAAAATTTTTCATAATGTTTTCATTTTCATAAAGCCTGTGGATATGCACAGAGAAGAGAGAGATAAGGAAGGATAATCACAATCTATGTACACTAAATTCTCTGAAGCAATTCCACCTCATTCCGTCTGCCAAACTCACATTCCCCAATTCCATCTCATTTCCCCGAAACACCCACCCGATCCATATAGTAGAAGAACCAGGCCAAAAAAAAAGGTGCCAAAAAATTGCTTCGTTTCTCTCTAGCAATTTCATTTCCTTATTTCTCTCTCTTCTCTGGCTGAAAAAGACTCAAATCAAATGAATGTGATGATTGGAATATGTGCTTATGAGTGAAATATCTGGGTCTACTCTGTACTGAATTACCCAAATAATCAATGTGTTTTTTACTCAAAACACAGCCCAGTATGGCTCAAAGTACAGAGCGAATGAAATACAGAAGTGTTAGCGTGTGCTGTGTGCTGAGTGTGCTGTTTTAAAACAGCACAAATTGTGCTAAAAACTCAAACTCACATTTAAGAAACTTCTCATTGCGTCCACAGTATACAGAGAAAATTGTCTGGTTGTTTGTTGGTTTGGTATCGTTTTCATCTCAAGTTGAACTTGAGGTGATGATGATGATATGATACAAGACGACTACTTTGTTTTAGAATGTTGGGTTTGTTTTCTGTATGTATTTGGGAAAATTGGATGTGCGGTGCGACGTAAGCATATGATTTGCTTGCAGTCAGCATGGGTTGTTGTTTGTATATTTACAAGTGTATACACAATGCGTGCATTGCATACTGCATAGAGACGATTATGAATGGATGGGATTATTTAGATGGGTGGGATTGGTTTGGTAGATAGATAATGATGGTTTTAGTTTCAGATAGATATTAGGATGGGGTGTGAATGAATATGAATGTAATACATACATACATATATGTTATCAGAAATTTTGAATGAGCGTTGAGTTTCCATGCGTTACGTAATATTTAAATTAATTTGAGTATTCATTTTACAGTGTGTCAATCTTAAATTGAACGGCTCGGAGGCTATGTCGTTGTGCCGAATCTTTCGCTCATTCTGTTGAGGCGATCAAAAAGAGCGACTCGTTACTGTGTTACCCATCACTATTTTAGACAGACTTCTACGTGTGGGGATCATAATCGTAATCTTATCGCAGTCATAATAATCATACAGTGTGTCCAAAAATTAACAGAATCGAACTTCACACGATTCTGAGAAGCTGCCATATACTGTGCAATCTGTCGTCAGATCGATCGCCCAATGGATCGCCACAAAATATCTTCCGACCTCCGCTCGACACACACTACCTTTTTCGTACGATGCGATAACAAATAACAATTAAAAATGAAATACGTGCTAAGACTACCGCGCGTCGAAAATGTAAATTTTAGAAAACGTTTTCTAGGCCCCTCGCATGGTGAATCGTGTGTTTAATTTTTAAACACTTGCCATCAAAAGTCCAACAACAGATTTAACACAAAAATTGGCGATTTTTATTTAACATCACCATCACCACTCCAGAGCATTCGCCTAACCATATTGACTAAGGTTGTACTTCATTAATCATTACCAAGAAGGGCCTTTTTCTCTTCAAAGAACTCAAAATTCTTTCAAATGTACTCCGGGCCATTCGCTCTATGAGATTCAGATTACACCCGTATTCCCTAGATTTCACTTGCTGTCTAAGAATGCGCTCATGTCAACACTAAAGGATTAAAACCGCCTTCAACCACACTCCAGTACATTGATCGATTCAGAGGACACCCGCATTTTCTAAATTTCAATTCACTTCATGTCCAAGAATGCGCTCATGTCAGCCCAATAGGGCTAAAAACGCCTTCAACAACACTCGATCTTCATCACCCCGATTCAGACGACACCAATATTTCCTGGAGGTCACCTCATGTCCAAGAATGTCCTCGTGTAGGGGCGACCGGTAGCGCAGTGTGTTGAGGCATCAGTCTCATGTTTGACTACCGGCGTTTCGGGTTCGAATCCCGTCCACGACGACGTTCGTGGCCATGGATGTGCAGGAGGTTGCATGCTGGCAACTGCATTCTCTGAAACCAATTAATGCCAACGAAACGTCAACTGGGCCAAATGGAATAGTTGACGCGCTATGCCCCACAAGGGGTTAGGGCAATTGAGTACCATAGGGCTAAGAACACCTTCAAAAACACTCCAGTACATTGTTCCATTGAGACGACACCGTTTTCCTAGATTTCACTTCATGTCTAAAGGTCGCCACACATGAACGAGCACAACCACGACCGAACTTCCATCGAACCATCAATCTCATAGAACGTGTGGAAAAAAATTCCCCCTATATCCACCGTTCTATGATATTTGATTGTTCGATGGAAGTTTGGTCGTGGTTGTGCTCGTTCATGTGTGGCGACCTTAAGAATGTGCTCATGTTAACACTATAGGGTTAAAAACGCCTTCAACAACACTCCAGTACATTTTCCCATTCAGACGATACCAGTATTTTCTGGATTTCACTTCATGCCCAAGAATGCGTTCATGTCAAAACAATACGGTTAAAAATACGTCGTTGGTGTCGGTAATGGAACCCGTGATCAATTGCCTACAAGTCCGGCTCGCTAACCACCAACCTACTAAGTATCTGTCGTGTTGTCTCTATACACAAGTTACACTTTAAAAATATTATAGGTTATGATTAACGTGGCCAACCTTTGGATGAGCCAATGCAGGTCTCCTGTATGGAAGTAAAGTCCGAAATGCAGGGCAAATGCAGGGCATTCATTTTAAACTTTTATTTATTCGTAGTGTAATTAAAGTATATTGTAAATGAATATGAATATTGAAATAGTAAGTGAATCGAAAATGTTTGGAGAAAATAATATTATTCGTCGGAATCTAACGTTTCGATGTCACTTTCTTCTGTATCCGTATCATCGTTGCTTGCAGTGATTTGCGACTTAAATGCATATTTGTTTTCGCTTGAAACTTTTCTCAAGAGCTCTGGCTTGGTTTTTATCATGTTGAAAAATTCGAGGCAAGAATACTTCAGATTGTATTTCACAAAAAGTATTCCCTTCAAATTTTCAATTTTCAGTTGAGTCTTTTCCGACGTCCACGCTTTCGTCACGGCCGAAAAAATCCGTTCCACTGGAGCAGAGGTGCCGGGTAGACACAAAATATATTCAACGATTGTACTGAGCTCTTGACATTCACATGACTCAGCTTCCATGAACGAAAATATTTCGACCCAGCGTGCTTCGACTGACTTTTTTTCTTTTCGCTGTTCAATGCAATAGCTCTTCAGAAATACGAATTGTGTGTGTAATTTGCTTGCTTTGTGTTCAGCATCGAACAGCTTCTTTTCGGCCAACTTATTCATTGCAGCCTCGATGTCAACCCACTGTGGCGTCTTTTTTAACATGATCCAGCCAAATGTTTTTATTTCATTCATTGGTTCAGTCCACAAACCGATGTATCTGATTGCATTATCTACGCAAAAAAAATACAAAAAATTCAGCACAAATAAATAGTGAAATGAATCGAAAAAATAAACGAGAAATTGAAGAGGAATTACCGTAGAATTGATCGCAGGCTGTAGAAATGGTTTTCTCTTTATATTTCTGCTTGATAAGATAACTTTTCTCTGCAGCGCACGCTGGGCTCAAAAAATTATCTGTTTTTCTCGATAAAAGACTTTCTTTCAGTGCAGAAAGACACGACAGAACTTCGACCGCGGAAACATCATCACCTTCGATAGCCTTCACCGTGTCATGGAAATATTCTGCCTGAAAAAATCGTTACCAATCGATTTTCAATTAATAGACGGTAATTTGAAGCGATGAATGAACAACTTTTACCTGATCTTTTATGAAGAGGAACCAGACTTTGGCGGCCGGGTTAGCGAAAAATGCCTTCAAAAAAACTTCCGTAGTGGATGGTAGAGACTCAAAATAGGCTTTCAATGCCGAGAATACATTCAAAATGCGTCCAATCGATGGACCAAGGGCCAAAAATCTGGTCATTGCATATCCCAGCAATTTCATATATTGTTCACCGGAATCCTCAACAAATGCTTTAAGTGTTTCTGTACGTACAGTGTATATATAGAAATGCGAGAATATTTTCACTGCTGTACTCTCCATTTCGACGGGCAATCCGTCACACGCACTTTGTAACGCATTGTGCACAACGTGTGCAACGCAGCCCACACCAACTAAATGTGGTATTCTCGCTTTCATTCGATAAAAAACATTTTTTTTACTTTTGCGTTGTCTCCGCAAAATGCAACAATCTTGTTTTGTATTTTGTATTTCTCAGCAGTTTTCCATAGTAGACTTTCAATGGTTTCGGATCGTTAATTTGTCGCGTCCGACAAGTCCAAAATTCGAACACGAACTCCCTCCGTAGGTAGAAAATATCGTACAATGATAGGAAACATTTTCGTACTTCCGTGATTAGAAGCATCCGTAGAAATACAAGTGAAGTGGCATTTCTCCAATTCCGCTTCCAGATTTTGCATGCGGCACCAACACATTCACAACAATGGCCTCACATTTTGTGTGTGCACATGAAAATTTTGACATTTTGAAACACGTTCGAATCAGTTCTGATCTTTGAAGAGAGAGTATAAGAGGAAGTGAAAAAGAGCGAGAGAAACGACGCAATTCGGCACAAGTGAGGAAGTAGGAAGGGGGATGAAAATTTGACATCTCTTTTGCTCTATATAGACCGGGCGGGTGTTCCGCGGCAGAGAGACAGACTGGAATGTTATTGTTCCGATTGGAAAAGTAGGAGAGGGGATGACATCTTCCGTGCTTCCTGTGCTTTTATATAGACTGCGCGGGTGTTGCGCAGTGGAGGGCGTGTGTCTCTCTCTCTACTTTTTACGACTGGAATTGCTTCAAGTAGTTTAGTGTTGAGTATATGCGGATTGCTCCTCCATAGTTATTCTCTGTGGTTCAGATGCACAATTCGATGAACGAAAACTTTGATTCTCTTTCACCAAATGGTAGGCCCAGGTTGCTTCACAGGCTGGCATTCCTTCGTCTGAAGCTGATGGAATTCGGCTATCGATTTACTTAAAATCTCTGCACTCGTAGCATCAACATGTTTCTTGGATTTCAAATGACGTGTAATATCGCCGCCGCCTGCATTTGCAACACTGAACTTTCCGCCGCATTTTTCACATTTCACTTTACTTTCGTTTTCTGCTTGTTTCAAGAACGGATATTCGGCTTGAAGAGCAGCGTTGAAAACACACTTTCCACCACCTTTCGGCATTTTGTCGCAAAATTTCGTAATGAAATAATCAAATTGAATCGTCGATAAATTTGAACTGAATAATTAATTGAAACAGAGCGAGGGCGACGTATACAAATTCAGAACAATTTAGTCGTTTGATTAATAAAAATAAACCAAGTGACAAAGAAAGAGACATTAGCTGTGTTCATTTGCGTCTTAATCATAGTATAACATAGTAGCCAATCTCCGTATGCTGCCCATGTTAACACATTTTTCACGTGGTCGTCCCAATTTTGTTTTTAGAAAACAGCTTAAAGTGAGAGAAAGACAACAACATAGACCGAAACTTCTTATCTCTCATTCTGGCTTAGCTCATACGATGTACGAGCTCAGTCTTCGGTTTCTTTTGCCAAATGCAGGGCAAATGCAGGATTTGCAGGTGGCTCTTTCTTTGCAGGTCCAACGACCCAAATGGAGGGTTTACCTGCAAAATGCAGGGCAGTTGTCCACGTTAGTTATGATTCATTCCCAGTCCAACCTACATAAATTTTTGTTAAGTCTTTGGATTTGTGTAGTACGAGTATATTAATTTATTTAGTATTTCATACCCAGAGCAGGTATACTAAGAGTAGGAACTCAGAACAGATTTATTTTTAAAGCAGGATGCAAATAATCACACGCACACAAATAAGCCTCACCACTCTAGAAGCAACGGCTACAATTTAAAGTAAACCGACCTTTAGAGTGATAAGGACAACAACACATCAAATCGACTGTGTCTTTTGATTAAAAAGCCAAAGCTGCTATTGCATGCGTGACATGGTTCCTCAATTTTATATGTGTGAGTTACCATTTTCGGCCATTTCATTCGTGCATTTCCATCTTTGTGGGTGTGGCTTGTGCCAAGTGCATGATGAAAGGTCTGTGATGAAAAATCGATTTATTTGAAAAATTTTACAAATTTTAAAAACACCCTAATAGCACCTCTACCACTTTAGAAAAAATCATTTTACATCGTAATTAATATGCCATAAATCATATATCATACTAAATCATAGACCACATAGCATGTTTTTTTTCTTTCCGGAAATCCTAAAATGCGACCATACAGATTCAGTTTCCGATTTATCATTACACACTTTTCATTCATGCACTTGCAACAAGCCACGCCTACAAAGATGGACTCTTCGTCCATGAATGTAATGGACAGGTGTTGCGGACACCTAGGTGTCCATGGGGACGGACGACGGAGTTAAGGTCTGCCAAACTGACCGTGAAGGTCCGGCTACGCCATCTGGCGAGAACTCCTCAGCGGGATAGGCGGCGGCACGAGCTTCCTGTAGCTCAGTGACGGGAGATGTGGGCGGGGTTTGACTTGCAAAGACGAGTAATGTTAGTTGGAACACAACAGATTCAAGCCAGAATTACACGCCTAAGCCTTTTCAAAGATCGCTCCTCCAGGCATTTTATGTGGTTTGATTTCAACGAAATTTAATATAGGTCTTTGATATAAGTACCACATAGTGATATTTTGGTCCTGTCGTATAGGTGTGCGTCTAGACAAAAGGACTCTATTGATCATGAAATTAAACAGAAACGAAATTTTTTATAAATGGATATCTCTTGAATCGGGGCGATGATGAGGCCAATGCACTAGAGTACTTTTGAAGGCATTTTCAGGCCTTTGGTCAGTACAAAAGGACCTTTATGGGCATGGAGTGAAACCTAGCTAATGTGGGTATTTTCTGAAATTGGGTGATGAGAGCAATGCCCTGGAGTTCTGTTGAAGACATTTTGAGTCTTTTGGTCATGACATAATTTCATTCTGTGCATAAATTGAAACTTTGAGTTGAGGTTTAAGTAGGTGTGCAAAATTTGGGTAGATACGCAGGTTTTGAAAGAACAGAAGATCAGTGCTGGGTAGGTCTGCAAGTCTGGGAATAGATGCAAGTCTGAGTAGGAATGATTTAGGCAGATATGCAGATTTTCATAGAACAGAAGATCACTGTTGGGTAGAGAGGCAGGTTTTGAAAGAACAGAATATCAGATGTAGATCTGCAGTTCTGCGTAGATTATGTATTTGATTTAATAGGTCAGGAAACTATTGATTGACTTTTTGTAGCAAATTAACGTTCAATATTGCTGGAAAAAGCTGGTAGTGGTGATACCAAAAGTACCAATTGGCAACGACCATATGCATTAAAAGTGAGTTTCCTGTATGGACACATTCAGGAGAATCTTGGTCATTCTAAAAATCAATTAATAAAATAATTGTAGGGGAGGTAGAGGTTTCGTTTGGTGAATCTTGCGCATTTTTAATAACAACCAACTAGATCCCAGTACAAATATTTTACCAGAATTTCAAGTCACTAGTTTAATTTTATCGAAAGTTATCGCTTATTTGAAGTTTCACTTGTAGGGGTGGTAGAGGTTCCTTGGATCGGATCTTGCCTATCATTGCCACCAACCAATTAGATCACCCTATAAACATTTAGAAAAAAATTTCAGATCTCTAGCTTCACTCTATCGAAAGTTATGGTTAGTTTCATTTGTAGGGAAACCTTGGTCGGATTTTACGTATTTTCAGTATTAGCCAACTGGATTCTACTACAAACATTTGACCAAAATTTCAAGTCATCATCATCGTGGCGCGACAGCCCGACGTCGGGCCTTGGCCGCCTGGATCATTGTCCTCCAATTATCACGGTCACGTGACCGCGTCCTTTTGGGAGCCCAGCAGCTGCGCGGCGTCCACACCTACTGAGCTCTCCCAACGAGATCTCGGTCGTCCTCGCAGTCTCGCTCCGTCGACTCGTTCTGCATTCATTACTCTCTTAGGCATGCGATCATCGTCCATTCTTTGTACATGCCCTGCCCATTGAAGTCGTTGTAGTTTGACGATTTTCGAGACTTGCAGCTCATCGTACATTTCATACAACTCATGGTTGTACCGGTTGCGCCATCTATCTCGATCGCAAACAGCCCCGAAAATTCGCCGTAGAACCTTACGTTCAAAAGTGTCTAGCATGTTTTCGGAGGCTTGAGTTAGGGTCCATGCTTCGCAGCCATAGCATAGCACTGGTCGTATAATGGTTTTGTACACGCGGAGCTTCGTGTTTCTGTGCACATGCTTCGATTTCATTATGGGGAGAACCGAGAAAAAAGTCTTATTAGCTAACTGTATCCGTCGCTTGATTTCGTCAGTTTCGTTGGCGTCCCTTGACAAGTTGCAACCCAGGTAAATGAAGTTGTTCACGAACTGGATGTTGAGGTCTCCCACATTGATGCTCGGTTGTGCATAGGCGTCCTTGTCACCGATTGCATCATTATTTTAGTTTTACCCTCGTTAATACGTAGTCCAACTTCTTTTGCAGCGGTATCGAGCGTATGCAGAAGCTCTTCTGCGTCGGCCAATCTTCAGGACATGATATTGATGTCGTCGGCGTACGCTGCTAATTGTGTCGACTTGATGAGTAGCGTATTGCTGTTGTCCATATTCATAGCCCGAATAGCGTATTCCAGTGCTAGATTGAAGAGCGTCGGCGCCAGCCCATCGCCCTGCTTCAGACCAGTGCGTGTTTCAAATAGATCAGTAAGTCTATTATGGATCCTGTCCTGTGAGATGGAGTTGGTCATCGTCATCTTTGTCAGTCGCACTAATTTTGCCGGTATACCAAATTGCAGCATGATGTACAGTACTCCACGATCGATACTGTCGTATGCCTGCTTGAAGTCGACAAAGATTTGGTATACGTTTACGTTGTACTCCCAGCACCTCTGGAGTATCAGTTTGACTGAGAAGAGCTGATCGGTTGTGGAGCGACCAGGTCTGAAACCGCTTTGATATTCGCCAATGACTCGTTCTGCGTACGGTTTTATTCTATTTTCCAGAATTTTCGTCAAAATTTTATAGGACGTACAAACTAGTGAGATGCCCCAGTAATTCTCACACCGCAGCTTATCTCCCTTTTTATGAATTGGAAAGATGATGCTTCTGCGCCAATCGTCTGGGATCTCCTCGTCCTCCCATACAGGAGTAATTGATGTATGGCATCAACTAGAATCGTTCCACCGAATTTTAACAGTTCAGCTGGAATCTCGTCAGCGCCCGGCGCTTTATTTCGTTTTAGTGACCGCAACGCGAGATCAACTTCCTCTACTGTTGGGGGTTGAATGGGTGGGCCTAGATCAACAATATCGTCGAGAGCTTCCTGTGTGGGGATGTTAGATGGTCGGTTTAGAAGCTCTTCAAAATAAGAGGCCCATCGTTTGTTAATGCCATCGGTGTCGCTGATGATGTTTCCATCCCTGTCCTTACAAAGGCTAGTCCTGGGTTGGTAGCCGTTCTTAATTGTATTTACTAGTTTATACGCTTGTCTGGTGTTCCTATTAGCTATGTTTTCGTTTATGTTCAGCAACTGCTCGTCAAAGTATTTACGTTTCTTACGTCTAATTATTCTATTCGATATTCGCCGTAGCTCGTTATATTTTTCTCTTCTGGCTCTGGTTCCTCGTTGAATCCATTGTCTGTAGGCCTCGTTTTTCGCGTCAAGTGAATTTTTGCATTCTTCGTCGAACCAGTCATTTCGCACTCGCCGGGCTTTATATCCCACAACTTTCTCTGCGACATCCTTGATGGTACCCTCGAGTTCTTCCCAGAACCCATGGACGCCTGTGTTGCTGATGTTGTGTAGGTGATAGTCTTTCCTCAAGGGCGGTGGTATACGACACCGCTGTAGCATCACTCAGAAGATTATCAACCGCAAAGATTTTGGGAGGGCTGATTCTCGATTGGTGCACTGAGGAAATTCTACATCTGCATAGGACGTCTTCACCAAGTGATGATCTGAGTCGCAGTTTGCTCCTCGATAGGAGCGGACATCTATCACACTAGACGCCCATCTCCTGCAAATGAGGACGTGGTCAATTTGGTTAACCGTATGTGCGTCTGGAGACTTCCAGGTCTGCTTGTGAATGCGTCGATGCGGGAAACACGTAGAGCTTACGACTAGATTCCTGCAGCAGGCGAAGTCAATAATTCGCTGGCCTTTGCCGTTACATTCTTCATGGAGACTGTGGCCTCCAGTGGTGCCCCGGTGCCAACTTTCATTTCAAGTCGCTAGCTTTATTTTGTCGTAAGTTATCGCTTATTTAAAATTTCATTTCTAGGGGAAATAAAATGAAATAAGGGGTTCCTTAGGACGGATCTAACCCATCTGCAATATCAACTAACTAAATCTCACTTCAAACATTTGACCAAAATTTCAAGTCGCTGGCTTCATTCTATCAAATGTTATCGCTTATTTGAAGTTTCATTTGTAGGAGAGGTAGAGGTTCCTTCTTTCGGATCTTGCCCATTTTCAATGCCAACTAACTAGATTTCACTACCAACGTTCTGCCAAATTTTCAACTCGCTAGTGTTATTCTATCGAAAGTTATCGTAATTAAAGTAATATTGAATTTTTTTAATTTTGTAGGGGAGGTAGGCGTTCCTTTGATCTGATTATGCCCAACTTACTAAAACCCAGCAGCTTCTCACTTCAGGGTTACATGCCGAAAATCAGATATCTACGTCAATTGGTTCAAGAGTTATGGACAAAAAACCTGAAAAGTAGGGTAGTACGGGGCTTTTTGTAAGAAAATTACCGTTAGTTTTCAACTGATCGTTTTTATTTTTCCAGGGGAGTATAAGATTACCCTCACGAGCAATCTACCAAAGCTAGAGCTTTTCATTTCATGTTTATTTAATCGGGAGTTATAAATACATTTAATTATTTTACATATGTAGGGGAGGTAGGCGTTCTCTTGGCCTGATCATGCCCATTTTCAATATCAACCAACTAGAACATATTTCCAACATCTGATCAAAATTTCAAGGCTCTAGCTTCATTCTATCGAAAGTTATCGTGCGAACGGACAGACAGACGAACAGACGGACAGACAGACAGACACACACACAGACATGGCTAAATCGAATCAGGAGATGACCCTGATCATTTATATATACATTACTATACCTCCGGAGCCTCCTTTAAGGTGTCACATATTTCCGTCGTGACAAAAACAATATACCCTATACTAAAAGTCTAGGGTATAACAAAATGGGGAATCTAAGATGGCAACACTTTTTTTTACCTGTCTGTGATGCTATAAATTTTTAATGCAGAATGGATCAACCGTTCTGCATTTACCACTTTGAAATTATCAGTGAAACTTGTTTCGATTCCCCTGTTCTTATGAGGGGTATACGAAATAGTGGGCCGATTTCACCCAAATTTAGAAATCTGGTTTGGTGGCGAAAATGATCGATTAATATGGAATTTGGTGAAGGTACCTTTAGAAATAGAAAAATTTTTCTAACAAAAACTTACTTTTGGACCGGTCGTTCCTATGACAGCTATGTAACGCAATGTTCCGATTCTGTTGGAGTCAGACAGGCAGACGGACAAATCGACCCCTCTCGTCATACTGACCAAGAATTATAAATTATAGTTTATATAGTCGGAGATGCTTCCTTCTATGCGTTGCAAACTTCATGACAAAGTTAATATACCCTATCACATCCGTGAAGGGTATAAAAATGCATTCCTAAAATGAAGATCGGTCGTATTGCAAATGTAGGTTCAATTAAATGAGAATCTGATTAATCCATTTCATTTCACAAACATAGGGTAGGTCCACCGGCCTAGGTTTTCGGACCTAGGTCATGTACCATATTGGATTAGGTTCGATCCGATAGAATTCCAGTCGATTAGAGACTGGATTTCTGTCCATATGACTGCTATATGTCTATGTCTATTAGATCGACCTACTCGTTGTAAAATGTCCAAAGTCTGTCGCCTGCTTCAGGCCTGTCGATTAGATCGGTCTGTTGGGTGTGATAGCAACCAATTGATTTATTTTATCGTAAATGTGAAATAATAAATTTTCTATATTTTCCTAGATTTAAAGATGAGGCTCATTGAATTCACATAATTTTTCATTTCAGGTGAATTACATCATGCATTCAATTTATCCAAACCGAAAATCGTATTCGGCTCAAATACTACAATCAAAACCGTCGCCAAAGTAGCACAAAAGAATTCCTTTATTAAATTCGCGGTAAACTTTGACGACACCACTCCATCGAGATTCATAATGCCCTATTCGAAATTCTTGAAATCCCTGAAAGAGAAGCCAAAGGGCGAATTCAAAGTGAAGCCCACCAGTCTCGAAGAGAATGTCGTCCTGGTTTTATGTTCTTCCGGCACGACGGGACTTCCAAAAGGCGTTCAACTAACACAGAAGAATCTCCTCCATACTGCTGATTGCCAATTGTAGGTTAATCACACATTATTGAGATTTACTCTCTTGTATTCTAGTTAATTTGTTTTAAATATATACATATATTTTTAAAGTGAATCGAGAGGAAAGCTCGCCGATCTGCCACTCCTGAGTGTCATACCGTGGTTTCACGTCTACGGATGCGTAACTACTGTTATGTTGACTTTGATTGGCGCTCGAATAATATTCTTGCCCAAGTTCCAGAACAAATTATTCCTGCATTGCATACAGGTAAGGGCTGAAAGTCAGAAACCGTGTATTTTCAAATTTAAATTTATCTGATTTTTTTTTAACTTAGCACTATAAAGTATATGGCGTTTTCATGGTGCCCCCACTTATGGTGTTCTTAGCCAAACATCCGATGGTTGAAAAATACGATTTGTCTTCCCTCAAACTTCTACTGTGCGGTGCTGCTCCGCTTAGAGATGAAACCGCCGAAGCAGTAAAGCAGCGGTAAGTAAACGATAAATTGTCAGCGATCTTAAGACTTTACATTTGATATTTTTGAATTATTTGCAGTATTGGCGTGCCTCTTATTCGACAGGGTTACGGTATGAGCGAAACAACTACGGGCATTTTGGGTCAAAGAGACGGTCACGACAAGCCCGGAAGTGTTGGTACAGTAGGTGCCGGAACATATGCAAAAGTAATCGATCCAGAAACTGGCAAGGTACTCGGGCCCAACCAACGGGGTGAACTATGCTTCAAGGGGCGCCTTGTCATGAAAGGGTACATTGACGATCAGGAGTCCACGGCCCAGTCAATTGACAATGAAGGTTGGCTTCATACTGGCGACATCGGGTACTACGATGAAGATTTCGATTTCTTCGTCGTCGATCGACTCAAGGAACTGATCAAATACAAAGGTTTCCAAGTACCACCTGCCGAGCTTGAAGCTTTGCTTCTGACGAATCCCAGGATCAAAGATGCCGCTGTCATCGGAGTACCGGATGAAGCGTCGGGCGAACTACCAATGGCGTTCGTTGTTAAGCAGTCCAGTGTCGATCTTACTGAAAAGGAAGTAATTGAGTTTGTTGCGGAAAGTGTTTCGCCTGCGAAACGATTGCACGGTGGTGTTCAATTTATCGATGAGATTCCGAAGAATCCGTCGGGAAAGATATTGCGTCGTGTCTTGCGTGATATGGTTAGCCAAAATATTAAATCGAAATTGTAGAATTATAGGTATAAGTCATTTTCACTTGGTCGTAATGTGTGTGTTTTTTTTTTAATTTTCCCTAGAATCATTGCGTGGCCATTCGACATAATGCACCGATTCCCGATTGCGTTAAGGATGGGCAATTTAGTTGCTTTTAAGCTTAGGAACCGATTGTGGGAGGGTATGGGACTTTTAAAAATTTTAAATATGCAAGAACTTGTCTTGGTCGGGGAGTGGAAGAAGTAGGCCCACTTGATGGAATATCTTACCTTAAACGTTGGCATAAATTTACCCTCGTTAATAACTCTTTTTACTCCGAACGATGTTATCGAACGATGTCATTTGGAAGCAAACTTTGTACTTCCTAAAATTTGGAGGAAATGTTTTGATAGGGGATCTGGTCCAAAATATTTTGAAAGCACTTCTGGTGTCTTCATAATTGGGGGCAGTTGAACCTTTCCGTTTGAACACCACATTCTGAGTGTTCCTTTTCCAAATTTTAAAGCGTGGCAATATACACACACTTTTCCAATCTTACCAATTGAAACGCTTGGATGGACTCTAATCTAAATTTTTGTCATATTTGTAATGAACCACCTGTAATGAACCATATTATGGTCTGGTAGTGCTGCTCCCACTGGCAGATCGAAGCAGCACCTGATGAGTAGTGATCTGTTGGTAAACCAGAGGCCGTGGGTCCCATTACACCCGGACCCCGGTGCGACCGCGTGGGCGTCTGATCCGTCTGCCAACCATTTCATCCTTATCGACTATTTTTTTATTCCCCATTTTTATCTCCCTTGTTTGTGTTGTCTTCCCCAGGCCTATGAATTTTTGTTAATACGTAAAGGACAGGGGCAACGAGCGGCGAAAACCCTCCCACATCTCCCAAACTGAGCTACAGCAAGCATAGGCCGCTGCTTAGCACGTTGAGGGGCCTTTTTCTTCGCCAGATGACACGGCCCGACCTTCACGGTCATTATGCTACCTAAGGCTCCGTCCCCACGGGTATCTTGGGATGTCCACCAAACCGTCCGTTACATATTGGAATAGGAGTGTCCCCATGCATCTAAGCTAAGCGACCAGAAAACTAATGAACATTGTTCTTCATGGACATTTTGTTAACTGTCACTTAGTCGCGGGACTGGGGGAAAGGGAAGGGTAGGGAGTTTTGGGAGTGTCATGTTTTGACACTAATTTCGATAAGTTTGCATGGAATATTTTATTGACGCTTATTTACCCCCATGTGGGGGTTGGGATAAGTGGATGCGGCCAAATCGAAAAAATCAAATCGATAAAACCTATTCTGGATCATAACGAATATGTTATGAAATTTCCATGGAAATCGATCAAGTCGTTTGGCCGCAAAAAAACGAACAAACAAACACTCCATTTTTATATGAACAAAAATACATAGATAGAAGATAGATAGAGAGAAGATAGATCGAACATATATAAATTCATAGAAATATAGATAAAGATAATAGATAAATAGGTAAATAATTTCCACGGATTGTCCATAATTTTCGTAAGCAAAGATGACGGCGGCCTCTGTAGTATGTTTAGTACGGCCACACACTGTCGAACACGAACTCGAACATGGTACAAGTGTCCTCCGAATGACTCAAGATACATACACACAAATCTGAAGAAATTTGTCCACTTGTACCATGTTCATATTTGAGTTCGGGCTCGACAGTGTGTGGCCGGGTTTAAATGGGATTTTACTATTTGTGAAAACGTGGTTGATAGTAAGATGATCTTATCTTACTTTCAACTTTGGCTTCCCAAATATACTCGTGTCAAATTTCGTTATCCGAAATGACGCCGCACCTCCCTTTTGGTTAATCGGGGTTTTAATGTTTGTTTTAAAATTTTGGAGAACCATCTTATTTTCCTCCCCGGTCTCTCGAAAGTACTTGTGGAAAATTTCTATTTTTGATATGTCGCCGCCATCTTTGGTTCGGTTAATCGGGTTTTACTGTGTGTGGTATCATTTTGGAGTCGCGAGCCACCTTATTTTCCTTCATAGCCTCTCGAAAGTATTTATGAAAAATTTCGTTATCCGAAATAACTCCACACCCTTGGATTAGTTAAACGGGGTTTTACTTTACGACAAACAAACAAAAATAATCTTCACTTCACAGCTTCTTCTGGCATTGAGGATTGTACCATTGAAACGTGTGCATTAATCAGGCTCATAATGAAAAAACTCCCAACTTCAAGAGCCATCAATCCCCCGCGGTGCTCGGGTCATGAAAACCGTGAGAAATTAGCCCAAACCAAAATGGTAATATTATGAGGTATAACCCCGGCTCACATTGTGGACAACGAACTCGAACATGGTTCAAGTGGACCTTTTTTCAGATTTGTGTGAAGTGCGTGTAGATTTTGAGTTCGTGTTCGACAGTCTGTGGCGATACTTAGTTAACATGCTGTTCAATTTGGTTGTGATCCCTTAAGATACTATCAAATTACTCGTATAATCAAAAGCCGAAATACTTGTACTGCACTTAAACCAAATCTACTGATGATATGGGTCTACGAACTGAATGACCTAATACCCCTATCTAAAAAAGTCGAATTCACTGGCAATTTTTGGCCGAGATTTGAACTCTGAACTCTAGATTAGTATCGTAGTGCAGTGACCGAATGACCACGGCCACCGAGCGCGACTGTTGTTGTAGGCGCTTTTAACCCTATGGTTTTAGATGAACACATTCTTGGACATGAAGTGAAATCTAGAAAATACGGGCGTCGTCTGAATCGGGGTGATGAAGTCAATGCTCTGTAGTGTTGTTTAAGCCACTTTCAACGATGTGGTGTTGAAATGAACACATTCTTGTACATGAATTGAAACCTAGGAAATACGTGTGTCCTTCAAATCGGGCGAAGAGGCAATGCAAAGGAGTGTTGTTGTAGGCGCATTTAACCCTATGGTGTTGAGATGAACACATGCTGGGACATAAAGTGAAATCTAGAAAATACGGGTGTCATTTGAATCGGGGTGATGAGGGGTGATGGAGTGTTGTTGGTGGCGCTGTTAACCCTACGGTGTTGGAATTAACACATTCATGGACATGAAGGGAAATCTAGAAAATACGGGTGTTGTCTGAATCGGAGTGATTAGGGTATTGCAATGGAATGTTTTTGATGGTCTTGTTAACACTTTCATGTTGATATCAGGTGTCAAAGCAATATAAAGGCGGGACAAAAGCGATATAAAACCAATATCGAAGCGATATCGAAGCGATATAAAATCAATATCGAAGCGATATCATAGCGATACTGAAGCTATGTTGAAGTTAAAAAACGAGAAAACGATGATCCTAAATAGGAGAAAAGAATTACCAATATTTATTTATTTATTTATTTAATCAAGCAAATCACTGAACAGGATAAGAGAATCCAAAAAAAAGAAAATACAGTAAATACATATTTCTGGTTAATAATTAATGATCCAATATTTTTCCCAACAACGGAAAAATTTCCGTGACATTTTTTAAATTTTCTTTCAAAACACTTTGACGTTGTCAGGCAAAAACTTAGGCGGTGGCCCAAACACTGCCCGTGGATTTTTGGCAATAAATGTAGGCAAAATGGGTGTCATATGACTGGGGATGTTGAGGCGAATGCACTAGACTACTATTGAAGTGATTTGAGTCTTTTGGCTTGGAAAAAGGAATTTTAGATAATGAATTGTTATCTAGGCAAGATGGGTGTCATATGACTGGGGATATTGACCTAACCTTACTTTGATTCATGAACGTGGCATGCGATCGCGCATTTAATAGACGCAAATCTCTCGATGACCAAAACTTCAATAAATGTGGACATATCCTTAGCTCTCCAGGAGAGAAACAGAGTCAGGCCCGCTTCGAACTCAATTTCTAGATCCGCCACTGATTTATAAAGGGAATGGTTACGACAGAATAATTTACTCTTCTCAAGGAAAACTTCTTTCATTGAGCTTAAAGAAATTTGAATTTTTGAAGGCTGTAATGTAAACGTGTTAAAATTACAACGCGAACATCACGAATCCCAAAACAGATTTGCTGCAGTTAATTAGATCAAGGGGTAGGTTCCTTTGACACTGACAGACAATTTCAGTAAAGATCCATTATTGCGATATTAAAAATTATGGTAGACGCATTAGGCCAGTAAAATTAAATTTTTTTAAAAATAATTAGGGAAAGATCTGAAAATAATTTTAATATAGAAGGGATTAAAGATACTGGATACATGGAAACTGAGTTTGCACGGTCGTAGAAGGTGAGCTTAACTTTTGGTGGGCGAAAATCCGAGAAATTTGAGTCCTTTTTTAATATTATCCTTATAAGTCATCAACCGTGCCTCGGACCGAAAAATTTGCAAGAGTAAATTAAGGCCGTTGAATTCTGCGTCCAATCCACTGCTCAAAGTTGAAATCAGTTCAGTAGCGTAGTCAAAATTGATAGTAAAATGAAACCGGAATATAGAGGGCTACGCCCGCAATCCGAGGGTTTTGTAGCAAGCGCTTATTTTGGTATATAAATATCGGCTCCTTGCTCTTCTTGATACCACTTAGATGGACAAAAAAAAACTTAATTAAAATGTCTTACCCACTTACATTTTACATGCCAATTCATATTACGTGATTGTAACGAAACTTAGAACATATTATTGCCTAAGCCCTAAGGTGTTGGTTATCGTTGGCCATCAGTACTTTTGACCTCGAAAGTGTTTAAGACATGCAGGGGTGTGCTAACTGTAACTACAGAAATAAGCTATTATTTACCTATTCTGAGAAGATATACAGATTCCATTATTTTCCATTTTATATGCTATTCCGAACCCACCTTCCTGTAAGTTTTCATAATTCTAACAGTCTTGAAACGCCACGGGGGGGGGGACAAATTACGAACTAATATTTTCTCCTCCCCCACTATTCCCCTTTCTACAAATTTCAAGAAAATGCGAAAAATACTCAACATTACCTTTCTCACGACAACTCACTTGCCAATACCAGTCGATAAAAAAAAATTGACCTTAATTTCGCCTCTATATGGACCCCTCCCCCCTTCCACCCGGTAAAGTTTGCCAATTACGACGCAGCGCCCCCAACTAATCTTTACCCCTTTCAAAAATGATTAATTAAATAACTGCAATTCGCACTACGAAAAACAACATGAAAGTAGTACTCACACCTATGAGGCCGGTAGGTGTAATTTTTGTGTGGATAGTGTCAAAATGCCTAACTTTAAATCAATGTACTATTATTAAATATTATGTGATTCTAATGAAACTTAGAGATATTATTGCCAATGATGTTGGTTATGATTGGCCGTCAATATTTTTGACCTCGGGTGTGCCTAAGGGTTGCAGGGGTATGCTAACTGCAACTATGGAAATGTACTATTATTAACCTTTTTTGATGAGATATCAAAATTCTACGATTTTCGGTTTTCTATACTAGTAAAATGCCGCTTTCCTGCAAATTTTCATGTTTCTAGGTATAACGGTATCGAAATGCAAGGGGGGGGGGGGGGGGACAAACTCGGATCACATATTTTCCCCTCTATCTCTTTTCCCCCTTTTTTCAAATTTGATGAAAATACCGGAAATGAAATGTACTCGGTGTTACCTTTCTCATGATACCCCATTTGCCTATACCAGATGAAAAAAAAATTTTGACCTTCATTTCCCCTCTATGGGGACATCCCCTTAAAGTCAGCCTATTACAACGAATCGCTTTCTCCGGCGAATTATAATAATTCTACATACTCTCACAAAATTTCATGTATGTAGCTTTAGCCGTTAGAGAGATATTTCATGGACAGACGGACAGACCGACAGACATTTGACCGATTTCATAAGGGTTTTGTTTTTAATACAAAACCCTAAAAACGACAATTATCTAGGCTTCGGAGAAAAATCACACTTTATCAGTTTTCACGCTCATAGATCTTTGCAACGGATGCTCCAAATGGAAAAGCTCATTTGTAAAAGTTAAGGGTAATTTGATTGTAAGCCTAACGTGGCCAGTATCTTTCAATTCGGGTCATTTCTAGAGTAGTTATGAGCAAAAAATCAAAAATGCTTGTTCATCGATTTATGCCTTCAAAACTCTATCTCGGTAAGTATAACAGCAAAAGTTTTATTTTAGTCTCAAATTGTAGATAAGTTACTATAGTTTAAATTGGAATTGTTTGTGACACTTGGTTTCATTCTGCACACCAACTTAGTATGCGTCTGTAGCTTAGCTCGGTAACGCACCGGGCATTTTTTGCTACTCGAAACACGGTCTCTGCGGTTCGCGCCCCGCAACGGGACCAACTATTTTTTATTCTCAAATTCCCTCTGAATTAATTTCTCCGAGCTTAGTGGTTTCGTATGGATAGTAGCACTCATCAGGTCTTGCATCTTTGCAGCTATCCATGTGCAAGACGACCACGAAAGTGTGAGAATTCTGTTTGTATAAGCCGTGAAGGCGTGATTTTACTTGAAAACTCGACCGTGGAGGTCTAGATGGTGTGAAGCACTTATATTGACTCACTAGAGGGGTGGAGAGAGGGTGAGAAGTGGAGATATTTGTTCCCTGGCAATTTTACTTTATGTATTAAAGTTCTTGCAAATGTACAAGTGCAAATCATTTTCAATTTAAATTGGAATTGTTTGTGACACTTGGTTTCATTCTGCACACCAACTTAGTATGCGTCTGTAGCTTAGCTCGGTAACGCACCGGACATTTTTTGCTACTCGAAACACGGTCCCTGCGGTTCGCGCCCCGCAACGGGACCAACTTTAAATTTAAATTGAAAATGATTCGCACTTGTACATTTGCAAGAACTTTAATACATAAAGTAAAATTGCCAGGGAACAAATATCTCCACTTCTCACCCTCTCTCCACCCCTCTAGTGAGTTAATATAAGTGCTTCACACCATCTAGACCTCCACGGTCGAGTTTTCAAGTAAAATCACGCCTTCACGGCTTATACAAACAGAATTCTCACACTTTCGTGGTCGTCTTGCACATGGATAGCTGCAAAGATGCAAGACCTGATGAGTGCTACTATCCATACGAAACCACTAAGCTCGGAGAAATTAATTCAGAGGGAATTTGAGAATAAAAAATAGTTGGTCCCGTTGCGGGGCGCGAACCGCAGAGACCGTGTTTCGAGCAGCAAAAAATGCCCGGTGCGTTACCGAGCTAAGCTACAGACGCATACTAAGTTGGTGTGCAGAATGAAACCAAGTGTCACAAACAATTCCAATTTAAATTGAAAATGATTCGCACTTGTACATTTGCAAGAACTTTAATACATAAAGTTACTATAGTTTAATAAAGTTTTACAAGGTTTCCTTTAAGACCAAAAGGAGAGGACAAAAAAGAAACAGGACAAGCCAAACAATTAGGCACATTTTCAACATGGTGGCGGGGTCCGAGGTGGTGGGGGAAGTAGAAAACTCGAATTTTTAAACAATGTGTCAACTCAAACAATATATCAAAAATCCAAACTACCCTAGTCAAAGCAACCACTGTTATAACAATTATTGACCAAAGTAATTTAACCTTTGCAAAATCAACGACTTTTTTTTTAATAAAAATGCATAACTCAAAAACTAAAAAAAAATATTTCAAGTACCACCTGCCGAACTTGAATCCTTAGGCCCTAACCCGATTGAACGCAGCAGCAGCGGCATCGGCATCGGCAGCAGCAGCAGCGGTGGCAGCAACAACAGCAACAGGTAGATCTGTCGCGATGACACAGCGACCTGTCATCGCCGCTGCTGCTGCCGATGCCGCTGCTGCTGCGTTCAATCTGGTTAGGGCCTTACTTTTGACCAATCCCAAGATCAAAGATGCTGGTGTTGTCGGAGTCCCGGATGATGCATGTGGTGAACTGCCAATGGCATTCGTTGTGAAGCAGCCCAATGTTGGACTCGTTGGACTGACGCAAAAGGAAGTGATTAAGTTTGATCCTGAACATATTTCGCCTGCGAAACAATTGCACAATGGCGTTCAATTTATCAAGGAGATTCCAGAGAACCCATCGGGGAAGATATTGCGTCGTGTTTTGCGTGAAATGGTCAGCTAAAATGTTAAATAAAAATCATAGAATTATTGGACATTTTTTTAGTTAATGTGTTTTTTTTTCTTCTAATTTTTCCCTTGGGTTACTTGGAGATAATGGATTCCTAGAGATTGTAAATATGATGGTTATTTTTTTATGGTAATAAAACAAAGTTGTGTACACGTTTTTAACATTTAAAGGGTGTTTTTTTAAGCCCGATAGAACTTGAAATTGTAAAAAATAACACAAAAATTAAATTTTAATAAAAAAATTTTTATTACAATATTTGTTTCAGTATACTCTGGCAATTCATCATGAATAGACTGACGTTTGAACAACGCTACCAAATTATCCAAATTTACTTCGAAAATCAGTCGTCGATTCGCGCAACTTATAGACGACTTCGTGATTTTTATGGCGCACATAATCGTCCATCTGAGCAAGCCATCCGTCGAACTGTGGATAGATTTCGTACCACATACTCTCTACATGATGCAGTAAGACCAACACCAAATTTATCGCTTCGTCGTCGGTCGCAGGAATTGGGGCTCTGCCCGTCCACTACGTGGAAAATTTTGCGCAAAGATCTTGGCCTACACGCGTATAAGATCCAGCTGGTGCAGGAATTAAAGCCACGAGACCATGATACGCTTCGTTCTTTCGCTGATTGGGCTCTAGAGCAGTTGGAAACTGACCCGTTGTTTTATCGCCAAATTGTGTTCAGCGATGAGGCTCATTTTTGGCTTAACGGGTTTGTTAATAAGCAAAATTGCCGCATATGGAGTGAGACCAATCCACAACAGACCCTCCAGACTCCATTACATCCAGAAAAATGCACCGTTTGGTGCGGTTTACACGCTGGTGGCATCATCGGACCTTATTTCTTCAAAAATGAGGCCGGAGCTCGCGTTACGGTCAATGGAGATCGTTACCGCACCATGATGATGATTTTCTGTTTGAAAATATGGATGACATTGATCCAGACGAGATGTGGTTTCAGCAGGATGGCGCTACGTGCCATACGGCGACCGAAACCATCGACCTATTGAAATCAAAATTTGGCGATAAGTTGATTTCGAGAAATGGACCTGTCAATTGGCCTGCAAGGTCGTGCGATTTGACACCTCTCGATTATTTCCTGTGGGGCTACTTGAAGTCACTGGTTTATGCTGATAAACCAGCAACAATTGACACCTTGGAGGCCAACATTGTTCGTGTTATTCGTGACATACGGCCATCAGTGCTCGAAAAAGTGGCCCACAATTGGACGTCCAGAATGCGCTTCGTCAAGAACAGCCGCGGTGGCCATATGCCCGAAATCATTTTCAAATGTTAATGCCACGTATTTCTCTTTCGAATAAAAAAAATAGATTTATTAAAATTTCATTTTTTGTGTTATTGTTACAATTTCAAGTTCTATCGGGCTTAAAAAAAACACCCTTTACTATTCACATCATAACGAACAAATTTATATCCGTATTTTTTGGATTTTCTTGTTGTGCTCACCTGTAGATAAAAAGGCGTGCAGACTCGTTTCAGTTATAAATTCAGTAGCTCAGTGCGTTGAGGCATCAGTTTGATGTCTCATGGTATAGGTTAGCCAGGGGTTTGTAACGAACGGTTTGGTGGGCATCTGGAGATGCCAGTGCGAACGGAGCCTAACGTTGCACGGTGACCGAGAAGGTCGAGTAATGCTATCAGGCAAAAAAAGGCCCCAACAGGCTAAGTAGCGGCCTATTCTTGCTGTAGCTCAGTTCGGAAGACGTGGGCGGGGTTTTCGCCGGTCGTTGCTCTGTCCTTTACGTAAATTCAAGTTCATAGGCCTGGGGAAGATAACACAATCAAATATCTAGCTGCCGCAGTTTTCGAGTTAGAGTCATTTGAAGACGTGCAGTTTTCAACCCTCTGCTTTAGTTTAGGAAAAAACGCGCTTTTAACTTTGTCTTGAAACTTTCGGGGTTTTTCGCAGTTTTTAGTCCGGAATGGTATTTTGGCATTTTGAAAATACAATTTCTGTCGAAATTGAACTACACGATAGTAAATTTCTCTTGCGATAGTGGCGCCATCGGGCGGTGAGGCTAAGTACGTATCGAACCGCCCTCGTAGTTGTGGAAAAATCAATTTTTAGACCAAGAGGCGACTGTCGTAAAAGTGTGGTGTCCGAACTGTCGGGATTTGGTATTATTAAAAGAAGCACATAATAATGTTGAATAAGAAATCGTTGGTCGGCCGAAGCAAAACTTGACCATTAATACACAATTAACCTAATTATCTAGGAAATTAAGGGGCCAAAATGCGGTGTCCGAACTGTCGGATCAAACCTTTTCTATTCGAAAGACAAAGTTGCTCTCATGTCAAAAACGCCGGTCGGCCGAGCCGCATCCTGTCGGAAGTCCTCGGCCGACCACTTTGAAAGTACCAATTTTTGTGGTCTAGCACCGGTGTCCGAACTGTCGGATCGAACCTTTTCTATTCGAAAGACAAACTTGCTCTCATGTCAAAAACCCCGGTCGGCCGAGCCGCATCCTGTCGGAAGTCCTCGGCCGACCACTTTGAAAGTACCGATTTTTGTGGTCTAGCACCGGTGTCCGAACTGTCGGATCGAACCTTTTCTATTCGAAAGACAAACTTGCTCTCATATCAAAAACCCCGGTCGGCCGAGCCGCATCCTGTCGGAAGTCCTCGGCCGACCACTTTGAAAGTACCGATGTTTGTGGTCTAGCACCGGTGTCCGAACTGTCGGATCGAACCTTTTCTAGTCGAAAGACAAACTTGTTCTCATGTCAAAAACCCTGGTCGGCCGAGCCGCATCCTGTCGGAAGTCCTCGGCCGACCACTTTGAAAGTACCGATTTTTGTGGTCCAGCACCGGTGTCCGAACTGTCGGATCAAACCTTTTCTATTCGAAAGACAAAGTTGCTCTCATGTCAAAAACGCCGGTCGGCCGAGCCGCATCCTGTCGGAAGTGCTCGGCCGACCACTTTGAAAGTACCAATTTTTGTGGTCTAGCACCGGTGTCCGAACTGTCGGATCGAACCTTTTCTATTCGAAAGACAAACTTGCTCTCATGTCAAAAACCCCGGTCGGCCGAGCCGCATCCTGTCGGAAGTGCTCGGCCGACCACTTTGAAAGTACCGATTTTTGTGGTCTAGCACCGGTGTCCGAACTGTCGGATCGAACCTTTTCTATTCGAAAGACAAACTTGCTCTCATGTCAAAAACCCCGGTCGGCCGAGCCGCATCCTGTCGGAAGTGCTCGGCCGACCACTTTGAAAGTACCGATTTTTGTGGTCTAGCACCGGTGTCCGAACTGTCGGATCGAACCTTTTCTATTCGAAAGACAAACTTGTTCTCATGTCAAAAACCCTGGTCGGCCGAGCCGCATCCTGTCGGAAGTCCTCGGCCGACCACTTTGAAAGTACCGATTTTTGTGGTCCAGCACCGGTGTCCGAACTGTCGGATCAAACCTTTTCTATTCGAAAGACAAACTTGTTTTCATGTCAAATACCCCAGTCGGCCAAGCCACAGCCTGGCCCAAGTGTTCGGCCCACCAATTTGAAAGTACCGATTTTTGAGGTCTAGCACCGGTGTAAGAACTGTTGGATCGAACTTTTTTATTCGAAAGACAAAAAAAAATTGCTTTTAAATAAATTAAAAAATCAAATACCCTAGACCTAGGCATGATACAATGTAGACCTGGGTTACAACTTGTGATGGTATTAACACTAAAAATTTGCAACAGCTGGTTTACGAAGGAGGAAAGTAGGCTTTGTTTTGAATGAAGGGAGCTCCTTTTACCTCAACTAAATGGAAGTCCCGTGTGAAGTCTGCACGCCAAAAATCAACTCTCTAGGAATACTAATACGGGGCAATTTCTAAGGTAAGTACCCTTGCTTTCCAACTGATCGATCTCATTTTTACTACAGAATATTATGTATGACCCACTCTAGAGTAATCTACCAAAGTTCGAGTTTTTTTACGTTTATTCGATCTTGAGTTATACGATACGATGCGTTTAATTATTTTGGATATGTGATATTTGATATAAAATACCTATCTACCAACTAGACTACACTGCTAACAAGGTTCCGGGTTTGCATGAAATATATAGGATCCTACATTCGCGGAACATTCATTTCGGACTATCAGTCGTTTTTCGGTTTACCACTGGCTATAAATTTATGGAGCAGCCATAAATTTAGGTAAACATGCGATATTTGTAAATCTCAAGCACATCGAGACCATTATCCAAGTCCCGGAATGTCTCAACTCAATAATCTTCTGAGTTTAAGGCCGAACATACTGCAAAACCTGTGCACTGTTTGCTTATCTTCCAACTTTCTGTCCAGAAACCTTCAATTTCAAGAAAATGGTCCTTTTTTACGATTAGAAAAAAATAGATTTGTGAAACATGACGAAAATAACGACATATTTGTCACGTTTATACAGTGGAACTAAAAGGTGTATTAACTAGATCCTAATAGGGTTAATACGCCCGACAAAACCAACCGTCAACAATGAAATAGCAAACCTAATCCAAATTTTTTTGTCCAGTGCGGCATCGCAAGTTGAGCTAAAAGTTAGTCCAACTAATCCGATACGTTCACATCGTGGTGAATTACCTAGGATTATAAACATAGTGACTAGCCGCAACCGCAAGTACCATCCTCGACTTATCTCTATATGCATTTGACCGAAACGCAAAAAGGTATCTTCTCATACATATGGCGTATGGCGCCGAGAAAAAGTTGAGGTATCAGTTCTATGTTGTGTAGAATTGATGTAGGTATGTACATACAGCAATTAGAATCCGTATCATATCGTGCAAATTAAACATACCACGAAATTTTATTACGCACGCTGCTCCTTTTAAAAAAAATTATGACACGAAATGTATTAATGCTTGTATCCCAGAATTGTTACACTATATCCTGCAATTTATATCAAATATTTATCGGGAAAAAAAAATAGAATTATGCCTGTTCTTTTTTTTTGCAATATCCATTTGCTTATGACTTTGCTCAATTTGTATAGGTCAATTTTCCATACAAATACTTTTCCAGTTATAGATAATTAAAAAAACGTCAGTCTTTTTACAACTTAAATTCTATTTATTTCTTCCAAAATTTAACTTAAAATAAGAAAACATGCGATTTTTTCAACAGCTAGAGAAACAAAATATTTTATGGGAAAAATTAAATAATTAATTAATTGAATACATATGTACATTTGACTTGACAAGATAAATCAATCTTCATCGGAATCGTCGTCGAGCATTTGATAAAATTTTGGACTGGTGTCTTCGGCAAATATATCGGCAGAATCCTCAGATTCGCCGATAATTGTTATATCTTCCACGCGCAAAGGCGTGGGGTCTCCCTCGTACCAAAGTGGGATCAACTTGTCATTTTTCATAGTCCAACCGCAGTGTTCTGGCGAAATATCTATGCAATGATCATTCGTCGCGTTTTGCCACATAGCATTTACAAATATAGTTCTTAAAACTTTTTGGTCGAGCGTTCTTCGGCACGGGGGTAGCATGCTTGAATCGAAATTCCTTAACTTCTTAATGAAATGTTCATTACTCCCACTAGCAACATAAAATTGTTGGAATAATTCGAAACGCGCAGCGTTTACGGTTTCACAATTTTTTATGTTGTACAACTTTGTGGTAAATTTTTCAATGATATCCATTTTTTCTTTTTTACAAATGTCGGTAGGGTCGTTCAACGACTCAAGGACACTCTGTAGTTTCACATTTTTTTCAAAAATGTTGAAAGGTTTCGCTTTTCCCTTTCGGTAAAACGCCGCAGTATAATCACAACCTGTGAACGCATGAAATGCAGGTGAAGAGCGACACAGCTGAGAACCTAGAGTTTCAGCTAATTTGTTACAATTGAAACTTGTAGCGTCGGAATTCTTTCCAGCTTTACCTACAAGCCAAATTTGCTTATCGTTCACTTTATGGATATTTCCAAGCAAAATAATCAAAATGTCAGTATCTGCAGCTTTGACAACTACGTTCGACCCTGGCGCGCATTTGTTCAGATGAAAAATAATCCTTATATCCGCTTCTTCGTGGTAACATGTGTACTCGAACTGTTGCATTTTACGTACCATTGAATTCTCGGATTCAAATGAGAAGCATTTTTGTTCGACTGTCAAAAAGACTTTCTTTTTCTGTAATATTGCAGACATTTCGTTAGAACTCCAATGCTCCGCTAGAAAGGAGACCAAGGAGTTCTTGAATCGGATATTTTTCAAAGCTTTGTAGAAATCACTAGGTCTACTTTGCATTGGTCCAACGATTTCGTACGGAAAATCGTCTTCGTTTCGTTGACTGCGTTCTACGTCTTTGATTGAAGGTGATAAATACCTATCGAATATAATATGTATTTCTTTGGCATTATCGTTGCAAAGTTTGGTCAAAATGTAAGAAGCTATTTTACCGAAAGTTTGCGGCACAGACGGTCCCAAACCGTACATAAAATAAAACCCATCGATCAAAACAACATCAACTTTCTTGAAAATCGACATTTCAGTTTTAGATATCAGTTTTTTTGCTAAAGAGGATTTGTCGGTCTTATACATCTCCCCAGTAGCATGAAACAAAGAACTTGGAGCCGGGGTTAAAGGGTATGTAAGGCATAGCTCCATATCAATTTTTTTTTGTATAGCAATCCCTAACAACCGCCCGAATATGTCGCGCTCCATTTTTATCCTTACTTCTTTGCCTTGGTTATTTTTTTGGAGTTTATTGACACTTTCTGACGAAAAATTCATTATTTTATTTCTTTTTATGGGTCTATTAAAACGATCAGAATTGTCAACACATTCTTCGATGAACTTTTCTTTCTGGGCTTGACCGAGAGACTTTGCATTTAAGAGGAAATTAGAGACATCATTTGAAGCAGCTTTTCCTGTAGAAAGGTTATATAAGTTTCCAAAGTTAATGCTCCAGTCGAATGAGTTCATGCTATTTTGGATAACATTAATTATTTTTGTACGCGCTGCATGATCTTTGGCGATACGACTCGGCTGTAATTCATGGGAGATATCATCTTTGTGTGTCAGGTGTACAGTCTCTAGTAATTTTGAAATGATGCTAGTGCGGATACTATGGCTTAGAGCCCAACGTTGTCTAGCTGAGATTGAGTTTGTGAAATTTGTTATTCCGGTCAAAGAATTCGCAGAGTCTGCGTTGATAGTTTGCTCTACTGTAAGGTCTACATCAGCCCGTGCCATTGTCCTTGGAGTGCGTTTAACACCAAAAGCTCCTCGATGAAAATCAGCAAGCAAAAGTGGATTATTATCTCTCATGTCAATCAATTTTTTATGGTACAACAAAAGCCACCTTGAGTAGTTCTGTTGATTAAACAGGGAGAACAAGTCGACCATTTCAAAAATAGAATCGAGGTATAGCTTAAAATCAGATGTTCTTATGCTCCGAGAAAATCGAAGGAACACATTAACGAATTCCACATATTGCGCATAATATTGCGCCGTTTTCCCATAATTTCCTTCCAAACAAGAAGCTATGAATTCCCTGTAACGACCTATTAGATTGGAAAGCTCTGTGGATAGAGGTATGTCTTTATCAAAAGCAGTTGGATTGCTTTGAATTTTAGTCAAATCTTCTATGACAGTTTCGGGTATTTCCATATCATTATCTAAGAGAAATCGTTCAAATAGCAAAGTTTGAATTGCCGAAGCAAGCAGCGGGTGGATTCTTTTACACCTGTTGAAATGCGTTCCCGTTATAAACCCTGTTGTTGAACCTGCCGCTAGAACTTCAGATTGAATTAAAATATCAGCAAGACCACTGCCGTCAATGTACTTTCCCAAAGCTTTGAAATACGCCATCTTTACATGAAACCCTCCCATGTTAACGAATATATTGTCAAATTCAGGGGCTTTGTCTATCTGTATTTCAAAAGCTTTTTTCGCAATCGCCAAATCATAAGTTACGATAATGTAATCTTGTCGACATTCTGCAGCAACTTGTTGTGCCATACGCATAGTTTCTTGTACGACACTGTAAGATGTTGGCGACAAGTTTATCTGTGGCAAATATTCTACAACTTGAATCTCACTGCTATCAAGAACGGTTTTACTATTGAAACCGACCCACATCGGAGTGTCAGGAATCCGAGAAAGGCTAATATACCAAATTAAATCTTGAACAATCGCATGTTCTTTTGCATTAGAGCTAAGTTTTAAAATGTCAGATGTGCGTTGCACGGAATGCAAACTAGTTTTCGCAACAGGTTTCCCAACATACGAAATAATATCCCGAGAAATATCTTCAAACCGCCGCCTTTTTTTTCGAGAAGGTTGATCGGTGGAACTTGATTCAAGACTTGAATTTGGTTCATCGACAGTAGACTCCTCGGAAATAACTGACGGCGGTGTCTCTTGTGGGATGAACTGGTACACGATACCAACGGTATCGTGTAAAGTGTCCTTTCCGGTTAAAGTTTCCACGTATCGGTCATAGTTGTCAAAAGCCACATTAGTACACAACTCATCATTAGTTCTAATACCGGAAGGTATGAGCTTACTTTTATTAGAAGCAGAATATGTTAATTCGGTTTCCAATTCTGCAGCAACTGTGTACCCTATCGTGTGTCCGTATTTGTTCAATATAGTTAGAACTTTGCGGCTACTCGTCAACGATTTCAATGCGAGTCCTAACATCAAATGTTTCGTCGGTTTTACCCTACCTTTTGTAACAACGTAGATTATGTCCTCACATATTGAGTTAATTTTTACATTATCGTCATCAGACGTTTGACGACGAACGTCAGGACCCTTAACGAGGCTCGAAATAAATTCATGCAGAACATCGGGTATTTTGCAATCGCCTTCTGCAATATACTCCTGAGTATATTCTTCTACACAGCGACGCTTCAATTTTTTTACACTCGCTCTTAACTCATAAGCTACATCCACTATCTTTGATTTGTTTGATGTCTCAGTCATTAATTTATCATGCAATAACTTGCTTACATTTATTCCATTCTTGTGAACAACTTTCTTTGACATAAACTGATCAATAACCGTTATAAGTATTTTATCTCCATAACTGTTCAAAATTTTTTGATGTAAATATTCGGCACGATAACTACTAAAGTCATGTTCAACAGATGAATCTGCCCCGATTTCCATAAGTAGAGCTTTGTAACGATTAAGTATATCTGTTAGCAAAAAAACTTTTTCTTTTTCCATAATTTCGCTTAATAAAAAAAAACTTAAAGCCTCAAAAGCCTTCTGATGAACCGATCGAATTTCGCGGTATGAATTATCTTCTTTAGGACGAATATTCAAAAATGATGCAAACTTTTTATCGAAATCCAACTTGCAGACTCGATGATACGTAACAATGCTGCTTCATTCAATCGGTCGAAAAGCTTAATGTCGTCCATTAAAATAGCATTTCCTTTGAGTGTGTCCACTGTTTTACTAATTATCAGATATTCCCTTTGGTAACCGACCCTTCTGCATAGTGTGCAGCAAAACACACATTTACTTTCTGCTTCTTCTCGTTCAGTATAGTTATTTCCCTGGCTCGGTGTTGAAATTTCGGATTGTTGGGACGGAGGCAAGATGGTTGGGCAAGTCTGGAAAAAATTAAGATTTTATCAGCCGCCCAAACATTTATTTAGGATTTTCATTTAAGGAAATCCCTCCAACATAACAACAGTCACTCGTTAAACACACCTCTGTAAGAAATGATGCTGTAGAACTCGTACTAGGGGCGCTAATTCCTACTGTTATTGGTGCCGAACGAGAGCTAATTTGCTCTGCTTGACCGATTGTAGCAGATGCTGGAGGTTCTTCGTTGTCGCCCGGCGCCGTTGATGTCGAATCTGAATGAGCGACCTTAAACATTTTGAAACGTTGCTATTAATATTTTGTACTATAACCGTTATACGCAGTCATAAACTCATCGGTTTTACATGGGTTTAAATGGAGCCTTTCACAAGATTTTTATGTGAGTTGGTCTCACCGAATCACCAAGTCACCGAGAAAAACCTTCATTTGAGCAAATATTAAATTCAGAGATCGATGAGTTCAGCAACAAAATGATGATATCGTCAACTCGCCGACTTCGAATAAGAAATATCAAATTATCATCTGCCGGAATTTCTATATGGATTCTTGTCTAGAGGTGTAGGTGACTAGGAAAGTGCAGGGTGGCTGTCATAAATCCCAGTCTTTATCCTGGGAGGCGATTAAAAGGATAACAGACGTTTAAGCTGGGAACGTTCCGGAAAGCGCTCGTAGCTGGACTAACGTTAATTGTAGGAGGATCTCAAATTGTTCAAAACTTCGTCTTCAACAGTTTTACTCGTTCGACGTATTTGCTAAAAAGTGCTAGTTTCCCTGGAAAATTCGATTTAAGTTGAAAAATATAGCCTCACAATCTCATAGGCAAACATATACCCATGTATATAGAGTATACAAAAATCGCGAAGCTCGATTTTTCTTTTCATCTCTATTTAGGAGATGTATGCATAGGAAAATGCTGGAATGCTGACCAGAAAAAAGCGGTGCCCTGGAAGTGGAGCAAATATGCCAAATAACCAAAACATGTAGACGACTAAGTTCTGAAGAAACTGAGACAAACGAGCGAGTTCCGGGACGTGCCCAGCTCCTAGACAAGAATCTAAAGAGAAACCAATGTCCCCGAATTTGGCATACTCAATCACTGTCAGCTTCTCGTCTAATACACACTCCGTGCAATTTAAACAAACAAATTACATACATTCAAATTACTCTAGTTAATACGAGTTTCAAGATTGAGTCACGGTACGACAAAAATTAACTATAGGGTTTTATTCGAAGGAGGTGATGCCTCGAAAATTGTCACTTTTTGACTATCGATTTTGACTATGCTACTGAACCGAATTTAAACTTTGAGCAGTGCATTGAACGCAGAATTCAACGGTTTTTAATTTACTCCTGAACATTTTTCGACACGAGGCACCGTTTAGGAGTTATAATGATAATATTAAAAAAAGGGCTCAAATTTCTTGGATTTTCGCCCTTCAAAAATTAAGCTCACTTTCTACGACCGTGAAAACTCAGTTTCCATGTATTTAGTATCTACAGACGAGATTAAAATTATTTTCAGATCATTCCCTAATTATTATTAATAAAATTTAATTTTACTGGCCTATTAGCAATGGTATTTTATTAAAATTATTTTAAATAATAGTAGTTAATGATAGAAAAAAGGTGCGTAGAAAACTACGCGGCAGTAGCGAAACCTTACAATTAATGTCGATAAGACAGGATATAGTGGTTGTGGAGGTGAACACATTACTTACATTTTTTTGAAATGTCCTGTCAAATTCTTCTTTATGTACTTTCTTCGAGAGTGTAATTTTCCGATAGCATTTTATGTGATAGCCACTATTTTCTCTTATTACAATGATTTGTCCATAAGCAAACCCTTTTATCTTACGAAAATTGATCAAATTGCAGCACATTGCGTAAGATTGATCCGTAAATGGAATCACTCGCTCCCTCGAATTGCACACAAAACAAAAATTCATTTTCAGTGCAAACTCACGCTAGGCAAAAAGATGAATGCTGTGTCGCCGAAAACTTGTTTCAGTGTTGTCGATTGTTGTTTTATACACTTAAAAACTGCACTGGCACTAAATTGGGGGTGTTGTCGATTGTTGTTTTTTCCACTTGAAAAATTGCACTAGCACTAAATTGTATTATGTAATGTTTATGCAAAATATCCTGGCCGATCTTTTTTATTGTTGTATTTATTCACTGCACTTGCTATAATGTATACTAAAAAGCTGAACTTGTTCACTTTTACTCCACCGATCGTCAAAATTTGACTGACTATACTAATGGGCGGGCACCTTTTTAAATGCGTTTACTACCTACAGCAATGAATGGGATTAGCTAATTACGGTTATGAATGAAAAAAACCCGCACCGCATATTTTACACAACCAAGTCGCTATTCTGCGTACGACGCGCAGCGTTCAGCAAGGACCACGGTTTTTTGGCAGGTAAAGCCTTAGTTGGCAAGAAAACCATAAACGGATTTTGTTTCTAGTTTTGACTATTTTCGGTTGAAAATTTATTCAACAAGTACAATTCCGGGTATTACATAAGAAACCTGTTGTTGCAATTGCATTTAAAGCAGTAAAGCAAGGATATATGCATCCTTTATCAGTGCGAAAATTATATGCAAATCGGCCTCAAAATCAGATAACTGCAAGAGTTACACTTGTAAATTCTTGTCATACATATCCGTAGCGTGGACTGAAGGAAATAGGGCGGGACATATGGCAAATAGTTTTATTATGATTGTAAAAATTGGAAAAAAAGTTTGTCGAAGGTATGACGTGATGCACATCATCTATACAAAATAATAAAAAACGAAAGCCGTGCGCAATAGTTTTGATCTCTTCCGAATTTCCCACTTTAGCAGGAAAAACTATAATGTGAACCAAGTTAAATTAAAATTTGGTATTTGGTTTGGCGATAGATATCTTTGGTGATACGTTTAGAAATAAAAGAGTGTTTCTAACAAAAAACTATTTTTGGACCGGTCGTTCATATGACAGCTATATGATATGGTAGCCCAATTTCATCCAAATTGGGGAATTTGGTTCGGCGACAGATTCGGTTCAATAACATTAAATTTGGTATAGATAACTTTAAAAACGAAAAAAAGTTTCTCTTACAAACACACGGTCGTTCCCATGCCAGCTAAATAATGCATTGGTCCTATTCCGTTGGTTCCGACAATTATACAGCGTGCAATAGAAAGGCTTTTTACGCAATTTTAGCCCGACGTAGACATAGAGATTGACGTTGATTTCTGCCCGCAAGCTTCGCATGACACTTCGATTTCCTTCTTCGTGAAGCAGGTTAAATATTGAACATGAAGATTGAACATTCTCGACAAAATCACCGTATGTATCGGCCCATTGGTAAGCGGAATTACCATCTTCATATTTACACTTTTTTTCGACTAAATGTAATATAGATATTAGTTTGTACGTATAAACTACGCTTGATTTTCTATTAGAATTAATTTAATTTTTAAATTTGCGTATTTAACCTTTTTATTGATTTAAAATGAGTCTAATTTTAAACCCTTACAAAAACGCTTAAAGTAACAAAATAATTTAAAATAAATTTCCTTCAAATTGGTTCCTTAAAATAGATCAAGTAACAATATAGACTATTAGACTAACGATATTTGTATATGTGAAGCTACTCGTATATGCTCGCTCAAAGTTCTGGTAAGTTAAATTACCGGTCGGGCAATAATGTCAGAAAATTTTTCTAATTTATTTTCGCTTTATCGTTCGATATGCACCTGAATTGCCGAATAGTCCATACTTGCAACGCTCATCCAACGTTTAAGAACCCAGTCAATTTTATTTAACGGCAACCAATTGTTTCTCTGATCATTTACCCAACCATATCTTTCCAAACTTCATTATTTCTATAGAGGAGTCCCTGACGAGGCAAACATTTTATGTCGGGCGGTACGTCGTGAAAAGTACTCTCTTGTTGGCACTTGTTTTAGTTTTTTCCTTTAATCTCCACCCACGTTAGTCGCATAATAAAAAATATGAAAATCCAATTATTTGTTATAAAATTATCTCCAACTTACGCATACAAAGTTTTTAGTGTAGACAAACACGTAAATTATTACGACGCGCCAAAGATGCAAAAATCGTATTTCGAAGTTGTATATTAAATAATGGTGCATTTGTGCGCAAACTATCTGAAAGGCGATTTTACAGTTCAATCGATTCTCTACAATTTAGAAAAATTATCCCAATTCGATAAAACAGGACTCATTTTTCTTCAAGAGAATGCGGACAACTCAGGGATATTATGAATAACTTTGCTCTACAACTAAAGCATTATAGGCATGAAATGAATGAAATTGACAGTGTGAATATACAGCATAAAATAATTTCTAGTATACATCTGCGAACCCCAAAGTATTTCTCTAAATTTGTGCATGCATATCTAAATCATAAATCATCTCATGTTCCATGTCAATCTAATTTTGCTGGCAAATCGTTAGGGGGGGGGGGGCAAAGAAACGGGTAGTGCATTTTATTGATATCTCTATAGATGAACCGGAAACTGAAGCCGCCGAGTCTGAATGCCTTCCACACTTACGTTTGTTTGTTGGCACCCGCAAACGATTTTCCAGGACATTACCTGGGTAATAAAAGTGTTAAAATTCTGATGATTTATAATTTCCATTGTTTGTTTACAAACAATTTAAATGGCTTCCGTACACTAAATAATTTCTTATAATAAAGCGTGACATTACACTTAACGTTTTTCTGCAGGAAGAGCAATCCCGCAAAAAAAACGCATTGTCGTTCAAGAAAAATAAAAAATAACTGGCGCAACAGTCCAATTTGAACCACGGCCTCGAGATGAGTTAGCATCATCTCATTTCCTAGATCGTGACGGCTTTTGTGCAGAGGTATGTGATCAGCAACACGCTCAACCGAGTTATTTACCCCATAATGGGTACTCATTTAACAGCTGAGTGGAAGAGAACCCTATAATTACACATTGCGTCTTTCTGCCGGAAGAGCTTGTGAAAGAAATAAATATATCCCAGTGAGGATATTGATGGTTTTATTTTTGTGTCAACATAGTAGGTAAAAGTCGGGAGGCCGATACAATTTCAGCCAATCCTCAATGGATGCACTGTATGAATTTCGTCACTGAGTGCATGAGTTTCTAGTTTGTCGTTGAACCAAAAAACGGAAGATGAAATGCGTTCCATATACCACCGTGTGCTCATCTTCTTATTGCGTTTTTTGCGGGAGAAGTCTTCCCGCTATGGTTGAACTTGTTGCTGCAAAACGATTCCTGCAAACTGCAGCATTGTCGTTAGGCATAAGTGTAATGCGCTTCATTTAATACACGTTCGTCTTCTTGGACGACAATGCGTTTTTTTGCGGGATTGCTCTTCCTGCAGAAAAACGCAAAGTGTAATGTCACGCACGCTAAAGGAACTGGTCCAATGCAGTGCAACATGAACACTTTGGATTCCTCCCTCTCTTCTTCGACTGTGTATGGATGGATACCATCAACAAGATCATCGCATTCATTTAAATATTGAATGGCTGCCATTTCCCAATAAATTCAAGTCTACTTAAAAATATAATCCCGAACATTCAATATTTCGAAGAGCTCTTTTATTGAAAAATAATCATATTCACCCTAGAAATTTATTGAACAATAATTTGGTCTTCAAATTTTTGTTCAATATATTGAAGAAAATATTGCTTTGTGGGAGGCCTCTTCTATTAAAATTTTTCCTGTAATTAATTTTTTAAAAGGAGCATCACTACGTTTATATCGCGGGTCTATGTTTCAGTATTAACTATAATCCTAGCTAACTCACCACGATGTGAACGTATCGGATTAGTTGGACTAACTTTTAGCTCAACTTGCGATGCCGCACTGGACAAAAAAATTTGGATTAGGTTTGCTATTTCATTGTTGACGGTTGGTTTTGTCGGGCGTATTAACCCTATTAGGATCTAGTTAATACACCTTTTAGTTCCACTGTATAAACGTGACAAATATGTCGTTATTTTCGTCATGTTTCACAAATCTATTTTTTTCTAATCGTAAAAAAGGACCATTTTCTTGAAATTGAAGGTTTCTGGACAGAAAGTTGGAAGATAAGCAAACAGTGCACAGGTTTTGCAGTATGTTCGGCCTTAAACTCAGAAGATTATTGAGTTGAGACATTCCGGGACTTGGATAATGGTCTCGATGTGCTTGAGATTTACAAATATCGCATGTTTACCTAAATTTATGGCTGCTCCATAAATTTATAGCCAGTGGTAAACCGAAAAACGACTGATAGTCCGAAATGAATGTTCCGCGAATGTAGGATCCTATATATTTCATGCAAACCCGGAACCTTGTTAGCAGTGTAGTCTAGTTGGTAGATAGGTATTTTATATCAAATATCACATATCCAAAATAATTAAACGCATCGTATCGTATAACTCAAGATCGAATAAACGTAAAAAAACTCGAACTTTGGTAGATTACTCTAGAGTGGGTCATACATAATATTCTGTAGTAAAAATGAGATCGATCAGTTGGAAAGCAAGGGTACTTACCTTAGAAATTGCCCCGTATTAGTATTCCTAGAGAGTTGATTTTTGGCGTGCAGACTTCACACGGGACTTCCATTTAGTTGAGGTAAAAGGAGCTCCTTTCATTCAAAACAAAGATTACTTTCCTCCTTCGTAAACCAGCTGTTGCAAATTTTTAGTGTTAATAGCATCACAAGTTGTAACCCAGGTCTACATTGTATCATGCCTAGGTCTAGGGTATTTGATTTTTTAATTTATTTAAAAGCAATTTTTTTTGTCTTTCGAATAAAAAAGTTCGATCGAACAGTTCTTACACCGGTGCTAGACCTCAAAAATCGGTACTTTCAAATTGGTGGGCCGAACACTTGGGCCAGGCTGTGGCTTGGCCGACTGGGGTATTTGACATGAAAACAAGTTTGTCTTTCGAATAGAAAAGGTTTGATCCGACAGTTCGGACACCGGTGCTGGACCACAAAAATCGGTACTTTCAAAGTGGTCGGCCGAGGACTTCCGACAGGATGCGGCTCGGCCGACCAGGGTTTTTGACATGAGAACAAGTTTGTCTTTCGAATAGAAAAGGTTCGATCCGACAGTTCGGACACCGGTGCTAGACCACAAAAATCGGTACTTTCAAAGTGGTCGGCCGAGCACTTCCGACAGGATGCGGCTCGGCCGACCGGGGTTTTTGACATGAGAGCAAGTTTGTCTTTCGAATAGAAAAGGTTCGATCCGACAGTTCGGACACCGGTGCTAGACCACAAAAATTAGTACTTTCAAAGTGGTCGGCCGAGCACTTCCGACAGGATGCGGCTCGGCCGACCGGCATTTTTGACATGAGAGCAAGTTTGTCTTTCGAATAGAAAAGGTTCGATCCGACAGTTCGGACACCGGTGCTAGACCACAAAAATCGGTACTTTCAAAGTGGTCGGCCGAGCACTTCCGACAGGATGCGGCTCGGCCGACCGGGGTTTTTGACATGAGAGCAAGTTTGTCTTTCGAATAGAAAAGGTTTGATCCGACAGTTCGGACACCGGTGCTAGACCACAAAAATCGGTACTTTCAAAGTGGTCGGCCGAGGACTTCCGACAGGATGCGGCTCGGCCGACCGGGGTTTTTGACATGAGAGCAAGTTTGTCTTTCGAATAGAAAAGGTTCGATCCGACAGTTCGGACACCGGTGCTAGACCACAAAAATTAGTACTTTCAAAGTGGTCGGCCGAGCACTTCCGACAGGATGCGGCTCGGCCGACCGGCATTTTTGACATGAGAGCAAGTTTGACTTTCGAATAGAAAAGGTTCGATCCGACAGTTCGGACACCGGTGCTAGACCACAAAAATCGGTACTTTCAAAGTGGTCGGCCGAGCACTTCCGACAGGATGCGGCTCGGCCGACCGGGGTTTTTGACATGAGAGCAAGTTTGTCTTTCGAATAGAAAAGGTTCGATCCGACAGTTCGGACACCGGTGCTAGACCACAAAAATTAGTACTTTCAAAGTGGTCGGCCGAGCACTTCCGACAGGATGCGGCTCGGCCGACCGGCATTTTTGACATGAGAGCAAGTTTGTCTTTCGAATAGAAAAGGTTCGATCCGACAGTTCGGACACCGGTGCTAGACCACAAAAATCGGTACTTTCAAAGTGGTCGGCCGAGCACTTCCGACAGGATGCGGCTCGGCCGACCGGGGTTTTTGACATGAGAGCAAGTTTGTCTTTCGAATAGAAAAGGTTTGATCCGACAGTTCGGACACCGGTGCTAGACCACAAAAATCGGTACTTTCAAAGTGGTCGGCCGAGGACTTCCGACAGGATGCGGCTCGGCCGACCGGGGTTTTTGACATGAGAGCAAGTTTGTCTTTCGAATAGAAAAGGTTCGATCCGACAGTTCGGACACCGGTGCTAGACCACAAAAATTAGTACTTTCAAAGTGGTCGGCCGAGCACTTCCGACAGGATGCGGCTCGGCCGACCGGCATTTTTGACATGAGAGCAAGTTTGACTTTCGAATAGAAAAGGTTCGATCCGACAGTTCGGACACCGGTGCTAGACCACAAAAATCGGTACTTTCAAAGTGGTCGGCCGAGCACTTCCGACAGGATGCGGCTCGGCCGACCGGGGTTTTTGACATGAGAGCAAGTTTGTCTTTCGAATAGAAAAGGTTCGATCCGACAGTTCGGACACCGGTGCTAGACCACAAAAATCGGTACTTTCAAAGTGGTCGGCCGAGCACTTCCGACAGGATGCGGCTCGGCCGACCGGGGTTTTTGACTTGAGAGCAAGTTTGTCTTTCGAATAGAAAAGGTTCGATCCGACAGTTCGGACACCGGTGCTAGACCACAAAAATCGGTACTTTCAAAGTGGTCGGCCGAGCACTTCCGACAGGATGCGGTTCGGCCGACCGGGGTTTTTGACATGAGAGCAAGTTTGTCTTTCGAATAGAAAAGGTTCGATCCGACAGTTCGGACACCGGTGCTAGACCACAAAAATTAGTACTTTCAAAGTGGTCGGCCGAGGACTTCCGACAGGATGCGGCTCGGCCGACCGGCATTTTTGACATGAGAGCAAGTTTGTCTTTCGAATAGAAAAGGTTCGATCCGACAGTTCGGACACCGGTGCTAGACCACAAAAATCGGTACTTTCAAAGTGGTCGGCCGACCACTTCCGACAGGATGCGGCTCGGCCGACCGGCGTTTTTGACATGAGAGCAACTTTGTCTTTCGAATAGAAAAGGTTTGATCCGACAGTTCGGACACCGCATTTTGGCCCCTTAATTTCCTAGATAATTAGGTTAATTGTGTATTAATGGTCAAGTTTTGCTTCGGCCGACCAACGATTTCTTGTTCAACATTATTATGTGCTTCTTTTAATAATACCAAATCCCGACAGTTCGGACACCACACTTTTACGACAGTCGCCTCTTGGTCTATTTGTCTTTGTTCGTTTAAAAAAAAGGTGTTTCACTAAGTTTATATAAAATCAGCGTAACAAACGGTTAAAAGTGTTACCATATAAAATAACAGTAAATTAATAATTTGCCGCTAATTTGTCGCTAATTAGTTGTGGATAAATCAATTTTGTCGTTGTTCATTAAAATAAATTGGTGTTTCGCTAAATTGGCAAAATAAACAGTGAAAAGATAAAAGAAGTAAAAAAACAGTAAGCGAAAAATTTGCAAAAAGATACATAATAGGTGCGTTTTTGTCGTACAGAGCTGAGTAGAGCAGGTTAAGTGGCAAAAAAAAAGATCGAGTGAAAATTAGGGTAGCGAACAGCTGGGAGTGTGTCTTGGTTTAGTTAGAATTTAAATGTCAACTCAAATTTCAAGAGAAAGCTTAAATCCTTAGTACATATACAATTGGACGAATTTCCTTTTGGTGGCAAAATTATATTGTTTGTTTACTATTTCATATAAATACACAAAACGAATATTTTATTGACAGGAAATGAACTTTATGTGCTTCCCAAACTGTAACTGCCTGATAACTTCGACACATGCGCCACATGTATTTCAAAACGCTGACTACTTAACCGAGCAGCATTCTTGCATTGACGTTTTATTCAGAGCAGCTCAGATCAAATTGTTAGTGTAATTGGTCTTAACCTCTGTACTATATGGCTCTTGAAAAAGAAACACGCCTAATATGTTGCCAACTATTACATACCAAATTGACGAAACATACAAACAAATACACGGGCAGCTTTTTAGTTGTAGGAAAATATATTTAGCCGCGGGAGCTTTTAATAAATAAAACCGAAATATTGAAAATTGGACCTACGCCTATTGTGTGGGGAATCTAATATGTTGATGTTGGTACGCTTGTGTTTTTGGCGATCATAATAGGATTACTGAAAATATCAATAGATAAAAATAAAACGGAAAAAAAGATAAGAATTTGCTGGGGATCCAACCCGCGACTCACTTGAATAAAGTTGCACTTGTGGCTGTCACTGATAAATAACCCGTTTGAATGATGTTTGTTAAGTTTGGGCGGTACGCCGGGTGGACAACGTGACGATTCGTAATTTAACCTGGATGCTACCCTAGAGCGTTTTTTTGTGCAACCAGAGCAGGGACCCTACACACTAACGCAAAAAAAACACGCCTATTATAAACATGAAAAATTTCTAGACAGGCTATGTAAATAGAAGAGAGCAATCCGAGTTGAAGTAGCTTTCCAAATGAAGCATTATAAAATTTCTGCATTATAGAATTACTTTCCTATTTACGCTGGACTCGAAATCGCGTGATTTCGACCAGCTGATTTCGAAATCCCGAAAGTGTTTATGCTGATAATACTAAGGATTTCATTTGGCAGTTAATAAATTATATTGGGCTTTTACGACAACGGCTGATATGATCCGATATTATTTGACATTTTTTTACATTTTTAATTGTCAACTGTCATTGGTATTGAAAATAAATTGTATTGGCATTGGGAAGTTCGCACTTTTATATTGGCATGTGGGGCATCGCCGTATCACATCAGGATTTCAATCGCGATTTCAGAAGGATTTCATAGTGTCTTTGCTAACTATCAAGATTTCGTTTCGCAATAAAATGTATGCGAAATCCGGTGGATTTCAAGGAGTTTTCGCTGAAATCCCATTTTACGAGATTTCGGGTCCAGTGTAAACGTAGTATTACATGCTTACTTAATGTAATAATAACAAATAACAGTAAATAAATGAGTTATGTATTCCTATTTAATTAATTCTAGTGTAACGACTATTTGCTTGAGTATTTTATCTAATTTTGGAGGAATTTCATGATTTTTGCTCGTTTTCGCTTCATATTATCATCCGTTTATTATTATCACTTCTGCTCCATCCAAACGTGAGCACAATAAGCGGGGCCCACTGTATTTAACAGTTTTAGATCAAGTGATCTGGCTCCAGAGTTAACCCAATATTAAACAACCACCACAGAGATATGTACTTCGCTGCGAGGGGGCGAATTGCGGACTTAATATACATTTATATGCGGGCGAAACAAGTTGATTTCACTTTAAACTTTGATCCGAGGAGATTCTTACGAGACCTGGATCAAAACCGGTCTGCCGTTTTGTATGAAAATGGATCTGAGACGGATCAAAAACACAACAAAAACGGCTATTACGAGTACGAGTATGTTTGGTATGATTGAAATATTTAAATGTACAGTAGAACCCCTCTTAACCCCTCCCATGACAACTCGATTTTTGTTCAAAAAGAACCCACATATTTCATCATAGTAAATATTGCAAAGGTATTATTAATAAACAAGCAAATAACGTAACTTCGCTTTTCTTCTTCTCCCTATCCGAATTTTTCAGAAATTCGCTCCCACGAAATTAGTGGAAAGGCTCCGAAAAAGGAAACACATGAGCCCAGTTGTAATTGATTCATAGAAAAAATTACCCGGAAGCAAGAGGGGAATCAAACTCGCCACCCCGTTAAAGATCAATGGGCAGCTATTAAACGCTAAAAGAAGAAAAAACTCTGTTCCATATCCATAGGGTAGGTCCGTTAATTCGAGGACCGGTTGATCCGTGGCCGGTTAAGAGGGGTTCTACTGTACTTTAATATAAAATAATAAGGCGCAGAGAGATAAGATAGACAAACAGCAGCGTGTTTCATTAACTATCTGCAGCTTCTCATTCTGATGTAGGTGCTAAGCCGGTAGTACTCGTCTTGGATTCATTTAATCGAAACGTATTTTGAACTGTGTTCGCAACTTGGACTAAAACAACCAGCAGCATGTCAAGGCGAGTGGTAACTTCCGTGGACAACATCCTCTATGGTGGTATGATCGAAGGTAGAGTCACTAAGGATGCTACGTCCATTGGCCAATTCTGTTTGGATCGATTTAAGCAATTGGGTGATAAAGTGGTTCTGGTAAAAAAAAAATATCCTTGTAAATTGTTTCATGAATTATCTTAAATCTTTTCAATTTGTTTGCAAGGTTGATGGCGTAACTGGTGTTGAAATAACGGCTGCAAAGCTTCGCGAAATTGTTATTGACTTCGCCCGAAATCTGCGTGCACTGGGCATCAAAGAGGGCGATTCTGTGGGTATATGCTGCGAGAATCGCTTTGAGTTCATCTACACTATGTTTGGAACGTCATTGCTCAACGCTACACTTGCTCCTTTCAATGTGACCTACACCGAACGTAAGTACCATGGCAGCAATTAACATATGTGAACATATACTCGTATATTACTGCAGATTGGTTCCAAGCTACATTATTATGAAAGAGTTGATTTCCCTCTCAGCTGATTAATGATATCTGCGAGTCGAATTCGTAATCTTATCTGAGCCAAGATTATCGTCAAATTTTGGAAAAAAAATGTATTTGTTTATGGTTACGCTAATAGGAACGGAGATACATATTTAAATATTTTAAATATAAATCTAATGTATGTATTTGCAGTTATGTGATCTTGAATCGTGACATGCTCGACGAGGAAAAACTTTTCCATCAAAAAGCCAGCATCTCATGCTCACCCATTGGCCATTTGTAAAGAGCCGTGTGTGAAACGGACTCGCTGGACTTTGCACCTTGAAGTGCTGGTCTGCTGACCGGGGCCGACCTTAATTATTTTAGCGCCCTATTTAACTAATAAAAAATTGCTCGTGACATTTAACATCTACTATTTGCTCTAACCCCTTGTGGGGCATAAGTGCGTCAACTTGACGTGGCTTAGTTAAGGCGGCTATTACACTATAAAAGTTCTTTTACAAATATCTTTTACAAAAGATATTTTCAAAGAACTTTTATAGTGTAATAACTGCCTAAGAAAAGATTTGCGAAATGAACGTTGCTTCTTTCAAGTACTTTTCTTACAAGCTTGTACACCTTCCCCCTTAAGCGGCTGATATCATTCATAAAAGTTCTTTTAAAATATCGTGCGTCAAAGATATTTATAAAAGAACTTTTATAGTGTAATAGCCGCCTGAGAGTTTCTAAGCGTTTAACTGGTTTTGGAGGATGTTTGTTGCTAGCATACATCTCGTGCCCATTTAGCACCATTTTTGCGACAAATTTCCCACAGGGGGAAAATAACACAAACATCTATGGCCACAGCGAGATTCAAATCCGCGATTCGCGAAGAACCAGTATGATGAGACATCAGACTGCCTTAAAAACCGCCGTAGACTGTCCGGAATTCCTCTCCGGAAAAACTGATGCGGTCTGACTTACCGGATTGCCTAAATATGGCTTTCACCACAAACGATCAGAATTCCGGGTCGTGTATGTTAACATGTTGGCCGGTTCTGCCGACAGGATGCAAAATCAAAAATCAATCCGGAAAAGCTGATGAGGCCTGGTCTTCACCATAGACATTCCGGAATTCCTCTCCGGTTAAATTGATCAGGCCTGGCCTTGAGGAATTCCGGAACGTGTATGTAGAAAATGGACGGTTCAGGCAGCCTGTTCGATTCTTACTGCACTTACGTCACATTAAGCCATAATTTAATTACATATTTCCAAAAGCGAGGTATCCTATTATGCGACATTAATTAAGTCATTCGGAGTATTCGCCTTGAAAAGTTGGTTCTCAAAAGCCAATCCAAGTCGATGAGCGTCTGCCTTTGATCAACATCAATTTCTATATACACTATCCGGAATTCCTCAAGACCAGGGCTGATCAGTTCTTTCGGAGAGGAATTCCGGGACGTCTGTGGTGAAGGCCAGGCCTGATTAGATTTTGTATCCAGGAGCCTGAAAGATCAATCCCGCCGCCTGAAGGCTGCCTGAACCAGCGAAATTTCTACATACACGATCCGGAATTCGTCAAGGCCAGGCCTTATCAGTTTTTCCGGAAAGGAATTTGGGCTCGCGTATCGCGCTCGGTGGCCGTGGTCGTTCGGTCACCCCTCTACGCGACTAATCTCGAGCTCGGAGTTCAAATTTCGGTGTGATCAAAAAACTGCCTGTGAGTACTAATAGAACTCTCACAGTGCTCCGAGCTTGTCAGTAGAAAACCAGACCAATGCATATGGTCGTTGCCAATTGGAAAAGTGAGTTTCCTATATGGCCAGTTTATAGGAGAGGTTGGCACTCATTCAGTAGGATCTTGACCATTCTCAAAATCAATTAACCCATTATACAAATATTTGTCGAAATTTTCAAGTCGCTAGCTTCATTCTATCGAAAGTTATTGCTTATTTGAAGTTTCACTTGTAGAGGAGGTAGGGATTCTTCGGTCGGATCTTGCCCATCATTACCATCAACCAATTTGATCACCCTACAAACATTTAAACAAAATTTCAAGCCTCTAGCTTCACTCTATCGAAAGTTATTGCTTATTTGAAGTTTCATTTGAAGGGAAAGTAGGGGTTTCGTTGGTCGGATTTTACGTATTTTCAATATTAGCCAACTGGATCCTACTGCAAACATTTGACTAAAATTTCAAGTCGCTAGCTTTGTTTTGTCGTAAGTTATCGCTTATTTTAAGTTTCATTTCTAGGGGAAGTAGGGGTTCCTTAGGTCGGATCTAACCCATCTTTAATACCAATTAACTCAATTTTACTTCAAACATTTGACCAAAATTTCAGGTCGCTGGCTTCATTTTATCAAAAGTTATCGCTTATTTGAAGTTTCATTTGTAGGGTAGGGAGGGGTTTCTTGGGTCGGATCTTGCCCATTTTCAATACCAGCTAACTAAATCGTACTACCACATTCTACCAAATTTTCAACTCGCTAGTGTCATTCTATCGAAAGTTATCGTAATTAAAGTAATATTTAATTTTTTGAATTTTGTAGGGGAGGTAAGCTGATTATGCCCAACTTACTAAAACCCAAGCAGCTTCCTACCTCAGGGTTACATGCCAAAATCAGATGTCTACGTCAATTGGTTCAAGAGTTATAAGCAAAAAACTTACAAAGTTGGATAGTACGGGGCTCTTTGTAAGATAATTACCGTTAGTTTTCAACTGATCGATTTGGTTTTTCCAGGAGAGTGTGAGATTACCCTCACGAGCAATTTACCAAAGCTAGAGCTTTTCATGTTTATTTAATCGGGAGTTATAAATACATTTAATTATTTTACATATGTAGGGGAGGCAGGCGTTCTCTTGGCCTGATCATGCCCATTTTCAATACCAACCAACTAGATCATACTACCAACACTTGACCTCCTTTAAGGTGTTACATATTGTCGTTGTGACAAAAAGGCGCGGATAGGAGCGGCAGCAACTGCACTTCCGAAAAGTAGATATGATATCGAAACGTCAACAAGGCGTAGAAATGCTAGAGATGTTGACGCGCCCATGCCCCTGGAGGGGTCAAGGCAATTAACATAACAACTTATATGGCGGCCTCAACGCACTGAGCTACCGGCCTCTCCCATTTTAGCATATGCCTTGAAAATTCATATAAGTGCGCAAACAGACTGTCGAACTCCAACTCCAACACGAACATCGTTTAAGGGGACCGGTTTTTTCACATTAATGTGAAGTATGTGTGTGTCTTGCTGTTGTGAGCCATTCAGAGGACATATTTGTACCAGGTTCGTATTGGAGCTCGTGTCCTACAGTTTGTGACCGCTAAGACATATACAGGATGGCCCCGATCGGGTATTTCAAAAACCGTGTTCAGTACGCCACCCAGTCAGTGAAGCAAATCGGTATGGTTTTCTAGTGACTAAAAGACCAAAAACCCGTATCCATCTGGTTCCTTTATGGGGACGAGACAGAGGCATTGACGTCGTGGCTTAATGCCCGTAAATCCGTATCGATATCGTTAATAATAATCGTCAACATAAAGCGGGAATGAACTCTGAGGGCGCACTCAAGGAATTTCCGCTTTAGGAACTATAAATCCCCGTGTGTGGGTCTTAGGTGCTTACTACCTAAAGTGGCAATGGACTATGAATCCACTTTCAATGAACATCCGCTTTTGGAGACCACAAATCAACCGTGAGCGCATCATTAGGATGGACTCGTACAGAATGAGCTAGTTCCCCAATTAAGGGACGTACTGCTTCGTTGCCATTTTAGACGTCAAATGCTTTCTGAAACTTTTCGGTCTCGTTCCACAAAGGGACGAGATGGATACGGGTTTTTGGTCAATTAGTCACTGGAAAACCGTATTGATATGGTCACTGACTGGAAGACGTACTGAACATGGTTTTATGGTCATTTTAGACGACAAATGCACTAAAAAAACATCTTGATCTCGCCACCTTGAAGGGACTAGATCGATACGGGTTTTTGGTTATTTAGGCACTAAAAACCGTATCTGTTTGATCACAGCTTTGTGACGTACTAAACACGGTGTCGAGATATGCGCCCCGGTCCGCTACAAATTGTTTGTACCTCATAAAGCTCTCCACAAACCAGCGCGATAGCGGTACGGTACAGCGGTACAAAACTACATGGCGGTATTTGCGAGCTCTCATTGCATACGCGGTATACCGCGGTGAAGCTGGGGTATTGCAGCGATACACTTTTGTGTACCGCGGCAAAGCGGTACTGGACTTTTGTATCGCAGCCGGCACTATTGATCGCGATGTACCGCAGCCGGCACAATCGATGGTACCGTGTTTGTAACGCGGTGGTTTGAATGGTTGAGTACCGCGTAGCGCTTCCGCTACCGCGTACCGCGCTAGTTTGAGGAGACCTTAAGGCGGACCATTCGATTGCTGTCCTCTTGATCTGTGCAAAAGAACCACCAAAATACGCGGATCTATTTACATATAACCGATACAGGCTTATGGAATTATTGACGAGCTATGATGGACTTAAGGCAAACTAGGACATATATGATATCTCAAGGCTTTTGTTCAGGTCAGTGACAGTTTACAATAAAAAATAGTTGGAAAATGATCGAAATAGCCCAAAAATATTTGGCGCCACAGTGGGGTTAGTGTGATTTTATCTAGTCAATGAAACCCAAACAGACAATTGAATAAGCGTGTGATACCATTTAAGACAATAAAAAACGAAACTTTTTAGACCTAACCTTAAAGACACCTTACGGCCTATGAGATATCACGCCCCTGCATAATGATACCCTGTTCAAATGCACAGTCAGCGCATATGGTTGGGCCACCCAGGTGCCTTAGATAAAACCTACTTCGTTTAATATCTTGAACAAAGGCATTTTTTAAAGGCAAACAGAGGTGACATCACCACCGCGAGGGCGGGTCGAGTGCTGTCGTCGTGAGCTAGGCTACTGGGTAGTGCCAACTCTTTATTAAATATGGTGACTCTGTATTTGTATTTTGTCATTATTTTTAGTAGTTATTAGCTGAGTCAGTCGTTATCTTCACTGCAAGTATAGCAATGTACCCTCGCTGCTAGTTTCGCCCGTGGATGTCCTCATAGTGTATAGTGGGGGATAGTTTTGTGCTGAAGCTCACACACAAGGTCATACTGAACGTTTTTAAATTTGAGGCTGTCTTGATTTAGGCTGCCGTGCAGAACACAGAACACGTAGACCACCACTGGGTTCATTGTGATACCTCAACGCTATAAGAGCCTAGTAGTCAAATTACCCGAAGCTGTCAATAAAGCGATGTAGATGAACAGCATTTACGTCTTTCAAATCATCCAGGTTAAAAAGTAAAGGGAACCTAGAGTATCCTTTCTTCTACGGGCCAGAGCGGAACAGGAGCATAGGAAGTGATCTATTGTCTCCTGCTCGTCCCCACAGCTTCTACGTGATCTTTGTAAGGAAGCCGAAAACGCCTGGCATGCTCCCCTATCAAGCAATGCCCCGTAATGATCCCCACAACCTTCCTTAGATGCCTTCTCTCCAGTATCAGTAGCGCCGAGGAGCGACTAGAGTTAAAGGTTGGCCAAATCTGTCTTGTAATATTGCATATTATTCTATTCAGACATTCGATATTAGCACGGTTTAGTGCTTGAGGCGGTCTTACTAATCGACATCGTTCAATCAGTGCTTTAAACCCGTCGAATACAGGAATGGGGCAACGTCAATAACCTTCATGTTAACCCTTCCAAGACAGTTGTTGTTTTTTGCTGGGAAAGCTGTTTTTGGAAAGTAAAGAAAACTCAGACACATCTCATGCTCAAGAATATATAACTGGTCTGCATCCCTGGCAGACAATATTAAATACTTGGAACTCACTTTAGACAGTAAATTCCTCTGGTCGAAACACGTAAAAGACAACATACACTGAACGAATTATCGGCCGATCAATCAGACGATGGATCATCATAAAATATGAGCGAATAAAATTATTTGGGACTACGAGTATCAAAAAATCCGTCTGCTATAGACTCATATAGGTACGGTGTGATCCATTAAGCGACCGCTTTCATAGCTTTACCAGACAAGACCAAATTCTGTAGATAAGTATATGTATCCGTACAGTATGCAGGCAAGACTTGGGCGACAAGACCCTCTACCGTCCTCTGAATATTTAAGTCGATCGTTGAACCTATATTAGAATACGGTGTAATAGTTTGGTGAAAGAGAGCCTTCACTGCTATTGGTAACGCTACTCTAGGCTAAATTCAGAAGCTCAGGCTTGCCTGTCTTATGGCAACAGGGGGTGTTTGCTTCTGCCCCCAGTGGCTCTAAACGTACCACGTGATCTTCAATTGCTAAATTGAAAGCATGCCCTATGGCCCACAAGGGGTTAACAGGATCCAGAGAGAAATTGAAAACATACAATGTCAGCAACAGGCTTAAACCTACAAAAGGCAAAATAGCTCAATGGTCGAGTTTTGGTGAGACTGGATCTAACTGATCTAGTAAATGACAATGAGCAATAGATATGTTAAGCTTTTTGTATCCGTAAGTGAAGAGGGACGCATTATCTGATCTGAATCCGACTCATGCTGAAGCCGAAGCTACATAGGAATCGCGAGAGCAAAAAGACAACCGACCAATTTTTGATATCGCTATCTTTTATTAATTGTAGTTACCAGTTTGCTATTAAATAGAACGAACCGTTTTCATGTGATACCTTAATCGGTCTTTTTTGCCGGATAGCTGCTGGCAATAGCTATCTAAAGCTGTTTCCAACTAGCCGCTAAAGGTCATACTTGCTGAGATTTAGGGGTATCTCCCCATGCGTTTCCAGTCTAACAGTAAAAAAAATCGATGATACGAGGCAAATTGGACTCCCGCGTCCACAATTTTTACGAAACATTGATTGGTGTCTTTTGGTGCATAGCTACTAGCAATACCTATCGAAAATTGTCTTCATGTTATTGTTTCGAAAGAACGTAAACACAAGTAAAGGAACGAATCTCTAAGAAAATGGCAGGAGCGGAAGTATACACTCACCCCTCAAATCGAAAGCAAAGCGATTTAAACCATTAAGCTGCGTTTATGGCCTAGCGAATCGCGAATCACGTCGCGCAAACGGTAGCGAGTTGCTATAAATCGCTACTCTCACTGCCAGCGACGTCACTACTAGCGAGGTCACTGTTGCTTCTGGCGTTGTCGGTGGTAGCGATACTATTTATGATAGAGCGGTTTTGTTTATTCGATTTTTTGTAGTACGATTTATGACGTACATATTTACTGCTATATTAACGCCAATCAAACTGCTAAAATTGTGCTTAAACTCAGTGCTCCTGTGAGTATCCACTTATTTTTGTAGCATAATCGCTTGAAGTCGGTCAGAAAATTCAAAAAAAATTGTTAAAGTCGGTAGTCGCTCTCAGTCGCTAAACACGGAATCGCTCCCCGTTGAACGGGCTCATATGTTTCCATAGAATTATTCGCTGTATTGAATCGCAACTGCGTCGCGTTTGGCCTGGCTAGTCCACTGCGAGTGATGTTGATAATGGCTAAGTTCATATCACACAACAGTTGGCATACTGTTGCCAATTGGTTTTATGAACTCTCTCCACTGAGTTTTCGATGGACGCAACATGCTGTGAAAAATGTCATTTTCTCCACCACAAAAATTTCTCCGCTGGCTAGGACCAGCATATGATGACAATCCTGAAATGACACTCGCGCTGTCATATTCATACGATTTTTCGACAGTAGTCAGTTTTGAACTGGAAATTTGACAATTGATGGACTAGATGTGAGTGTAGTTCAGAACACAGCAACGTGTTGCAATGCTGCTTCGATACTGTTGCCACAGCATGTTGCGATTATGCTTTGTGTTATGAACTTAGCCAATGATAGAATTTTAATTATCCTATCTCAAACTAGGGGGTTTATGCGATGCCAATATTTGTGTCTTTTAGGCAGTGGTTCGCGCCATTGAGGTGTGTGCGGAACTTTGCCTGGAATCCGATTACCATAATAAAATATAATCCGAGGGTTTTGTAGTGTCCCATGCCAGGAGATGAACTGTCCTACTCTTGGAGATGCTTACCCATTCATGTTAAGACGATATTGCAAATTGCAAGCTTGCGTAAAAAATATTGAAAATAAATTGTTTGAATAATTATAGAAAGTAGAGTTAGCGACCAGCATACCTCCCTTCTCTCCCACAATCTTTACCCTTCTGAAAATGGTTAACTCCAATTCGCTCTACGGAAAACAATATGTAAGTATGTTGTACTCGTAGTACTAGTATATAGTACAAGAGACCTGTTATGTGCATTTTTTGTATTTATGATATCAAAATGGCGAAATCTAAATGAATGTATTACTATTAAATATTACGTGATTATTACGAAACTTGGAGACATTATTGCATGATTGATATAATTGATGATTATCGTTGGCCATCAATATTTTCAACCTCGGATGAGTTTGACAAATGCAGAGGTGTGCTAACTGTAACTATAGAAATATATTATTATTAACCTATTTTGAGAAGATATCAAAATTCCATAATTTTTGTTTTGTTTTCTGTGCTAGTTGAAAGCCACCTTCCTGTATGTTTTCAAATTTCTAAGTGTAACGGTCTCGACAAATTATGATCTCATATTTTCCCCTCTACCTCTTTTCCCCTTTCTTCAAATTTGATGAAGACGCCAAAAATGGAATGTACTCAGTAGTACCTTTCTCAAGATACCCCACTTGTCTATACCAGATGAAAAAAAAATATTGATCTTCATTTCCTACCTCTTACCTCCTCCCTCCACTTCTCTCTCCCCCCCCACTTCTATCCCACCAATATTTACCCTTTCAGAAATGGTTAACTTCAATTCACTTTATGAAAAGCAACAAACAATATTCAAGTATGCAGTACTCATAGTACGTAGCAAAGGCCGGTTATGTGCATTTTTTGTATGGATGGTGTCAAAATGTCAAAATTTGAATGGACGTACTAATATTAAATATGTGATTGTAATGAAACTTAAAGATTTTATTGCCTATGATGTTGGTTATCATTGGCCATCAATAATTTTGACCTCGGGTGCGCTTAAGGGGTGCAGGGGTGTGCTAACTGCAACTATAGAAATGTACTATTATTAACCTTTTCTGATGAGATTTCAAAATTCTATTAATCTAGGTTTTCTACGCCAGTAAAATGCCATTTTCCTGTAAATTTTCATATTTCTAAGTATAGTGGTCTCGAAATACAAGGGGGGGGGGGACAAACTCCTCGGATCACATATTTTCCCCTCTCCCTCTCTTCCCGTTTCTTCAAATTTGAAAAAAATTCCAAAAATGAAATGTACCTTTCTTATGATATCCCACTTGCCTATACCAAACGAAAAAGAAATTTCGAACTTCATTTCCCCTCTATGGGGACCTCCCCTTAAAGTTGAGCTATTACGACGATTCGCTTTCTCCGGCGAATTATAGTAATTCTACACATTCCTACAAAATTTCAAGCATGTAGCTTCAGCCGTTCGTGAGATATTCCATGGACAGGCGGACAGACGATCAGACGAACAGACGGACAGACATTTGACCGATTTCATAAGGGTTTTGTTTTTAATACAAAATCCTAAAAATAGCACTACTCGTATTCACAGATAGTCAGGCGATCATTATAGATCTAACTAAAACTAAGTTGTGCATCAATTGTAATGGACGGTTTGGTAGGCACCCGAAGATGCCCGTGGGGATGAAGCCTAAGGTAGCATAGTGACCGTTAAGGTCGGGCCGTGTCATCTGGCGAAGAAATAGGCCCCTCAACGAACTAAGCAGCGGCCTCAGGAGACGTAGGTGGGGTTTTCGCCGCTTGTTGCCCCTGCCCTTTACGTATTAATTCAAATTCATAGGCCTGGGAAAGACAACACAAAGAGGGGAGGCATAAATGGGGAATATAAAGGGGGGGGGGGGGCGATAAGGATGGAATCGTTGGAGGACGGCGCAGCTGCCTCGCTGCAGTCGCATCGGGGTCCGGGTGGGCCTCTGGAAGCGTATCAGCAGCAGATCATTACTCATCCAGTGCTGCCATCGATCTGGCGGTGAAAGCAGCACTACCAGACCATAATATGGTTCACTACAGGTGGTTCATTACACAATCAAACTGGCAGCTTTGATTGTGTATGTGTTTTAAAGAATGGGTGCTCTTTATAGGGTTTACTTACTAGATTCCTAAACACGTTGGCATTACCGAAAAAATGAATTGGACAGGATGGCCTCTGCACTACCTTCTGTGGGATTTTACTATGTACCACTATGAAATGCGTCTGAAATTGGGAGCGAACTGAGTCCCCCGCCCACTGATAGAGTATCCCGGGCCTGAACCAGACATGCATTACCATTTAGTTCTATTCGAGATTTTCTATGACTACTACATCTACAGCTGGTTTCAGACCAGGAGCTGTAGCACAATATGTACAATATATCACTCTCCTATCTATCAATCTATGCTGCTTTTCCAACAAATTTCACTTACAAGCCTTTTTACGTGCGCCAACCAGAGACGCTCATTAAGTGCTATATCTACTCATGTTGGTGTGTGAACTTTACCCAGTTCCTCGAAATTCACCGAGCGGCCACAGAGCCAAATGATTTCGGTCGAAGCCAAAACTCACCGTGTGTAGGAGTCGACTGATGACTTTGCAATTCAACTGACGTTTGCGCATTCCAAGTTGTTTATTAATCTCGTCCAATATCCAGAAGTCAAAGCCACTGAACACTCGAATACTATCTTGTGGACGAAATCCGAACTAAATTGTTGCAAAATTTGTTTATGTTTTATACTTTTTGTATCTACATTTAAAAAAAAACTGCCCAGATTAAACGTAAATTATGTAAATGAGACCGATGCCTCAATATATTGCGCTACCGGTCGCCAAAGCACGGAATGACGGCAGTTAATTGACAGATTGACCCCCAATTTTGGACTTAAAGCCAATGGACGAGGATCAAATAGCAGCAAACGCCTTCTCGAAATCGACGATCATGAGATCTAATGGGGATCGCCACTCTGCGGATTGTTCAATAATAATTCTGACGATTGTGCCGTGGTCGCCACATGAAAAGCCCTCGAGAAAGCCAGCTTGTTCATCATTCAATGTACGGTCAACTATATGCTTGATCCGGTTCAAGATCATTTTTGCCATCAGTTAGGGGACTGCTGGGAGAAGGCAAATTCCACGCCAGTTATTACAGTCCTTGAGGTGGCCTTTCTTCCGGATATATAATGATGCCCTTCTTCCACTCTTTAGGGAGAGTTTCCGTTTCCCAACACTCTTGGATTAGGGGGTAAGAATATCCGCCGTAGCATTGGTATCCGCGTTAAGTATTGTAGTTCCACAGGAATTCCATCTATTTTACCTCCGGGGCTTTACCCGCTTCCATCGATTTAATAGCCACTGTTACTTCGAGCTTAGATGGGAATATTTACTGACTCTAATGGAAGTAAGTTCGTAGGTCTAAAGGTGTTGTTGAGGACCTCCATGAAGTGCTCTCCATCTTCGTATTTGGTGTTCATCGGTGACCAGTAGAGACCCGCCTTTATTTTTCACGGGATGTTTAGTTCCAAAAGATTTTTCAGTTAATGATTTGATAAGTTTGTAAAGGGTTCCACTGTCACCACGGTAAGCTGCTTCTTCTGCCTTTTCCGCTAATGCGTTGATGTTATTGCGTTTGTAATGCCTTACCCTCCCTTGTACGCCTTTTTGAAGAGAACGGCATTCAGCTCTGAGTTGATGTTTGGCTGAGCCGTCAGTAGCTGAGTTAATTTGTTCCTTAACTCTCTTGCGCGCTGAGACTAGGGACCATGTAGAGTCTTCTACCGCGCTCCAATCTGCCCACAAATGTTTCACCATACGTAATAAATGAGCCAATTGTAGGAGACTCATAAGGTGGTGGTGCATTAGCTCTCTGGTGCAAGGCGGTGGAATATGCACGTCTTATGGATGGATCTTTAAGCTTTTGCACATTAAAACGTGTGCAAGATTTTTGCATTTTGAGGGCGATGGGTCGCTGCCGTTAGTACACGCACTTTTGCACAAGTTGGTGATCACTACCAATATCAGCACCCCTCTTCGACCTGACGTCTAAGAAACACTTCCTCCATGTCTTGGAAATTGCTACATCTATATATCTGGTTCTCTGTTTTGCCATTCGGTGAAACCCGGGTTGTTAAATGGCATCATTTTTGCTTGAACAGGGTACCGCTGATGATGAGTTGACGAGAGTTGCAAAACTCCGCGAATAACTAGCCATTTTTGTTCCTGTTGCCTAAACCATGATTTGATTACCCATGATTAAATATTCCAAGCCTATATTGTTAGACCCAACTTTGACATTGAGATCCCCCCATAATAATTTTTATGTCACCTTTGGAAGCTTTGTCGAAGGTGTCGCCAAGTCGGTGATAGAAGGCATCCTTAGCTGACTGATCTGCTGGTTCAGTCGAGGCGTAGCACTGAATTATGGTGATGTTTTTTACCCTAGATTTGAATCTGGCTGTTATGGTGCGGTCGGTATAGAATATACGACTGAATAATTGTCCCGGGATAATATTCAGCTAGTTTGATAGATAAGGGATATACTCGTATGTTCCATCGTGATATCGTGACACACTTTGTATCCACATTGCTTGTGACTTTAAATTTGATAACTTTCCACTGTCACTGGGTGACTTAATTCAATCACTGAGCTCATGAAGTTTTCAATTTCAGGTGAACTGGACCATGCCTTCAATCTATCCAAACCGAAAATTATTTTCGGCTCAAATAGTACAATACAAAAGGTGGCCAAAGTTGCGCAGAAGAATTCCTATATTAAATTTATGGTCAACTTTGACGACACCACCCCATCGCGATACGTTATGCCCTACTCGAAATTCCTGAAAACACAGAAAGAGAAACCGAAGGGCGAATTCAAAGTCAAACCTACCAGTCTTGAGGAAAATGTCGTTGTGCTTCTATGTTCGTCTGGTACCACGGGCCTTCCAAAAGGCGTTCAACTGACTCAGAAAAATTTCCTTCGTACGGCTGATGTTCAATTGTAAGCCAATTTCATTTTCTCGATTTACTGTACTGAATTGCAGAAGCAGGCTAATATTGATTTTCCCCTATTATCCTTTTAAGTGAATCGAGAGCCAAACTTGCAGACTTACCAATGTTGCTTGTGATACCGTGGTTTCATGTCTACGGCTTCGTAACTATTATGATGCTGCCTGTGATCGGTGCTCGAACAGTATTCTTGCCGAGGTTCAAGGATGATTTATTCTTAAAATGCATACAGGTGAGATCGGATTTCATCATATTGTTTTAAAGCTGACTATGGTATTTAAAAAATTTCAGGACTACAAAGTTTACGGCAGTTTTCTGGTTCCTCCACTAATGGTGTTCTTAGCGAAACACTCCTTGGTTGAAAAATATAATCTGTCTTCCCTTAAAATGCTGTACTGCGGGGCTGCTCCGCTTAAAAAGGAGACCGCTGAAGCAGTTAAGAAGCGGTTGGTAGCGTATAAATTCTGGACAATTTTGAGGTATTACTTGATTTATTTTTGCAGAATTGGCGTATCTGTTATTCGACAGGGTTACGGAATGAGTGAAACAACTACGAGTGTTATGGCTCAACGTGACGGTAACGACAAACCGGGAAGTGTGGGTACTGTTAATGCAGGACTATACGCAAAAGTAGTGGATCCAAAAACTGGCAAACCACTTGGTCCCAACCAAAGCGGTGAACTTTGCTTCAAGGGAGGCCTTGTCATGAAAGGATACGTTAATGATAAGGACGGTACGGCCGAGTCAATTGACAGCGAGGGATGGCTTCATACGGGCGATATCGGTTACTATGACGAAGATTTCGAATTCTTTGTTGTCGATCGTCTCAAGGAGCTCATCAAATACAAAGGTTTCCAAGTTCCACCTGCCGAACTTGAAGCCTTACTTCTAACCAATCCCAAGATCAAAGATGCCGGTGTTGTTGGAGTCCCGGACGAGGCTTGTGGCGAACTGCCGATGGCGTTCGTTGTGAAGCAGCCCAATATCAAATTGACGCAGAAGGAAGTGGTGGAGTTTATAGCGGAACGTGTTTCGCCTGCCAAACGATTACACGGTGGCGTGCAATTTATTGAAGAGATTCCAAAGAATCCATCGGGAAAGATATTGCGTCGAGTTTTGCGTGATATGTTTAGCCAAAATGTTAAATCGAAATTGTAGAATAATTGGAAATATGTATTCGGCTATGTTTTTCGTTTATTTCTTATTTTTCAGGTAATGTTAAGGCCTTTTTAGATGGTCAATTTGTTTCCTGTCCGTTTCAGTTTTATATGAGCTTCATTTCATCGCAAAAATAGACTGATTTCTTTAGTTCCCTATCCGTTTTATTTCAGTGTGGGATTTGGGCAGGATTTGCATCATTTTTCTATCCTTCACGAATTTAATAGGGTATATTAACTTTGTCAAGAAGTTTGCAACGCACAGAAGGAAGCATCTACAATATAATGGACGGTTTGGTGGGCATCCGAAGATGCCCGTGGGGGCAGAGCCTAAGGTAGCATAATGACCGTGAAGGTCGGGCCGTGCCATCTAGCGAAGAAAAAGACCCCTCAAAGAGCTAAGCAGCGGCCTATGGTTGCTGTAGCTCAGTTCGGGAGATGTGGGCGGGGTTTCGGCGCTCGTTGCCCCTGTCCTTTACGTATTAACAAAAATTCATAGGCCTGGGGAAGAGAACATAAACAGGGGAGGTAAAAATGGGGAATGAAAAAAAAATTGTCGATAAGGATGGAATGGTTGGCTGACGGATCAGACGCCCAAGCGGTCGAATCTAGGTCCGGGTGTAATGGGACCCTCGGCCTCTGGTTTCGTACCACCAACAGATCACTATTCATCAGGTGCTGCTTCGATCTGCCGGTGGGAGCAGCACTACCAGACCATAATATGGTTCGTTACAGGTGGTTCATTACACATCTCCGACCATATAAACTATACACATTCTTGGCAAACTCGTCCCTCAGTTTTAAAGCTCTCGAGGTGAAATTTTGTCTAAAACCTTTCTATTGCACGCTGTACATATGTCGGAGCCAACGGAGTCGGACCAAATTAATCGATCATAGCTACTACCAAACCACATTTCTAAATTTGGGTGAAATCGGCAAACTATTTCATATACCTCTTATGGAAACAGTGGAATCGGAGCAAGTTTTACTACTAATTTCAAAGTGGCAAATGCACCACAAGTAACAACGAAGGTATGATACTTCTCACGCGTATGAGACTCTTCCCCTTGAAGCGCACCAATAGCGACCCATAATTCAAAAATAAAAAAATACTGTTCTTCTATAATTTTTAAACAAAAGCCCGCCAAAGCATTGCTCCTCACATTTCAAATATCCGCCGTTCTTATCGTGGCTGTCATTGCCTGCGTTCACGTTCCGAAACGTTGTAATTGCGGTAAGGATTTTCCCTCCACCCAACCATAAATTCTTGACCCGAACGACTTGTTTTGCAGTTGTCATGTATCAAACAGCTGACAGCCGATTCGCTATTGAATTTCAAACAAAACTTTAATTAAATTCGCAACGGTTTCAGGAAAAATGAAAAATACTGCAAAATTGCCACAAATTTGTGTTGCTCCGGTGTAAATAAGCACACAAGACGCCATGTAAAAATCAAGAAACCGAAAACGAAAATCCACACCATCTGACAGTCACACGCAATACGTCAACTAACAACTGTCAAATACGCTAATACCCCTTACCCCCCATTGACCGGACATCAACCAGGAAAAATTTCTGGTTAATTTCCCCGATGTCTGGTTGAGCAAACTGAAACGGAGCGTCCACAAGAAAAATCAGTCAAACTGTTTGCAGTTGCGTTTAAAACGTTGCGGGACCTGAACCCACCCATTAATAGTCCCGTTCTTTTCTGTTTATCTCTCTTCTCTCGTCCCATGAATTTTGCTTATGGGTGTGGGTCACTCCATAGTGACTCTGAGATATGTACTAAGTATTTAAGTTTTCTCTTGAAATTTGAGTTGACATTTTAATTCTAACTAAACCAAGACACACTCCCAGCAAAGACATGCCTACCCTAATTTGCTTTAGATCGGGTTTCTTTTGTCGCTTAACCTGCTCTACTCGGCTCTGTACGGAAAAAACGCAGCTAATATTTCGATAAAAAAAAAAAACTTTTCCAATTGAAAAAAATGTGGAATTCCATTAAATCTAATTGAGATGAAATGTGGTGAAAACAGAATGGAACGACCGAACTTCTTCTAGCAATCGCTAGATGCTTCCTAAATAAAATCTTTAGTTATGCGCTATCCAGGTCAGAATCCCTCGATAAATTTCTGGGTTAAGTGCTAACCTATATTGAGTAGCATTGTTGTTGGATTGCGTGTTATTTCACTAACCTAAAACTCAGCATTTGTCGCGGAGTGTATATAACATCCTATTGGATGAACGATGATTTTGGACAGCATACCGTATGCGCGTTTAGCCTGGTTGATACGACGAGCGATGTCCTGCTCCGTACCACCATTTTCGGCAACAATGCTACCCAGGTAGACGAAGTTGTCCACCTTCTCCACAGGCTGCCCATTAATATTGATGGCAATAGGTGTCGGATTTCTTTTTCGCAACGGCGGGCTTAGAACCTTGGTCTTGTTGGTATTAATCTTTAGCCCAACCTTGGTTGCCTTCCTCTCGAGATCTAACGCCATTGCGGACAGATCCATGATTTTGTGGGAGAGTAGGCATATGTCGTCAGTGTAGTCAAGATGTTGTAGATAAGATGTCAAAGTCCATTCAATTCCTCTGTCGAGTCCGGATAGGACTGCATACAACACATCGCCGATCACAATGAGGAATGGGATCGGTGAGAGGATGCACCCCTGCCAAACTCCACTGCGAATCTCAAAGTCCCCTGACACCTTACCTGTATGCAGAACGCGACATTTCGCACCGTCATAGGTTGCCTTAATAATAGTCACAAGCTTCTCAGGGATGCCTCTCCTGCGCAAGGCCGCCCATATAGAATCCCGGTTCACACTATCGAAAGCCTTTTCGAAATCGATGAAAAGCAAGTGAAGCGGAGAATCGTATTCAGCGCATTGCTCGATGATGACTCGCAAGGTGTTAATGTGATCGTCATACGAGAATTCGGATCGAAAATAAACCTGCTCTTCATCAATTGTGCTTTCTAAGTGGGTCTTTAGTCTTTCCAGGACGATTTTAGCCATTATCTTGGCAACGGCAGGAAGCACACAAATGCCTCTCCAATTATTACAGTCTGTGAGGCTACCCTTCTTTGGAAGTTTGATGATGAAACCTTCTCCTTTCACTCAGTGGGAAAGGTCTCTGTATTCCACACTTTATCAACAAGTGGGTGCAGCAAATCGGCAGTTACGCTTGGCGCTGCTTAATAAAGTTCGGCAGGGACACCGTCGAGTCCGGCGGCCTTTCCTCGTTTTAGTGCAATAATTGCAGTAACTATTACCTCTTTAGTCAGGGCAGTGAACCGTATACGCACATTTTGATGGTTAGCTAAATTATCTATATGAGGGGGAACTTCACCAGAGGTTACACGGTTCAATACCGCGGCGAAGTGTTCTTTCCACCGCCTCATTTGATCTTCTTCTAAGATAAGTAGCTTTCCATCACTATCCTTCACCGGATGTTGGCAGGAGTTACGACCACCTGTAAAATCCTTGATGACACCGTATACGGCGTTTAAGTTGTTACTTCTTGCGGCTTCTTCTGCTGAGGCTAAAAGAGAATTCGCATAAACTCTTTTATCAACAACTTTTATCAACAACTTTTCATCCGCCGTTTTTTCCTGGAATTAAAAGCTTAATTGACAAAAAGTACTTACAGATATATTATTCAAAGTACTGTCCAGCGCTAGCGACAACTTTCACCCATCTCTCCGGCAATTTTCGGATTCCATCTTGGAAAAAGGAGGTGTCTTTCGACGCGATCCATGATTGGATCCATTTTTCGACTTCTTCGTACGAACTAAAATTTTGATCAGCCAGGCCGTGCGCCATGGAACGAAACAGATGGTAGTCGGAAGGAGCGATGTCTGGGGAGTACGGCGGGTGGGGCAAGATTTCCCATTTCAGGGTTTCCAAGTATGTCTTGACCACTTTTGCGACGTGTGGCCGAGCATTATCATGCTGGAGGATGACTTTGTCGTGTCTCTCTTGGTAAGGTGGTCGTTTTTCCTTTAATGCTCGACTTAAACGCATTAATTCCTTTCGGTACTGATCTCCTGTGATAGTTTCATTCGGTTTCACTAGCTCGTAGTATATCACATCGAGCTGGTCCCACCAAATGCAAAGCATAACCTTAATAAATATGTAAATAACTGGCGCAACAGTTGAATTTGAACCATGGCCTCGAGATGAGTTAGCATCATCTCATTCTCTAGATCGTGACGGTATGTCTTGTGCAGAGGTGTGTGATCAGCAACACGCTAAATCGAGTTATTTACCCCATAAATGGGTACTCATTTAACAGCTGAGTGGGCTCATAGTCCGACACGTACATCCCCTTTTTTCATCGAAAACTACCGCATTCAGTAGGAATCGAACCGGGGCCCAGTGCGTAGAAGGCGAACGTGCTAACCGTTGCGCCATCCGGACTACAGCATAACCTTGGCGCCATGAATATTCGGTTTTGTCGTCGACGTTGAGACATGTCCGGGTATTCGCCATGACTTTCTGCGCTTGGGATTATCGTGACGGACCCATTTTTCGTCGCCGGTTACGATGCGAAGTAGAAATCCCTTTCGATTCTGCCTTTGAAACAGTTGTTCGCATGCAAATAATCGCCGTTCAATATCTCTCGGTTTTAACTCGTACGGAACCCAATTTCCTTGTTTCTGAATAATGCCCATGGACTGGAGGCGTTTCAAGATGGCTTGCTGAGTCACTCCCTGTGATTCAGCTAATTCTTCTTGCGTTTGGCACAAATCTTTATCGAGTAGTGCTTCCAATTGGTCGTCTTTGAAATTTTCTTCTCTCCCATTACCATGCTTTTTCTCGACATTGAAGTCGCCACTTTTAAAACGTTGAAACCACTCACGACATGTTCCGTCACTCAGAGCAACTTCACCGTAAGTATCTGAGAGCATTCGATGAGCCTCAGCTGCAGTTTTTTTTCAAATAGAAGCAGAAGATCAAAACTTCAGCGCAAATGACGAGAACTTGGCTCGAAAACAGACATTTTGAATCGCGAATCTTATTAAAAATGCGAACAACTTTTACTAACGCGGGGATGTCGATACGTTCACAAACAGGCGTCCAAACTCACTTTGTGACACTTTTGAACTAGGTTTTTTTACCAGCCCTCACCGATGCAGCCGTCTGTCGGAAAGCGGCGGAAGCAAAGTTGTACACCTAATAAATAGAAATCAACGTAAGAAATAAATAAATAAATAAATAAATTTAAATTGTAATTTATTAATATCAACAAAGGCAACACAATATCGATGTAAAATATACGACAATATACAAATACACTTGGAAGCTCATTTATATAAATGAAACTCGAACCCAAACCTTGGAAGGTACAAAGTAGTACACGACAGATGCTACAGTCTCATCGAAAAATCAGAAGAAGCTCAAAACGGAAAAACATGTTCAACCAATCTACAATTTCGATTTTGTATTTTTCTTAACCATATCCCGTAACAAACGACGCACTATCTTTCCTGATGCATTTTTCGGAATCTCATCGATAAACTGAACGCCACCGTGCAATCGTTTCGCAGGCGAAGCATGTTCCGCAACAAACTCCATCACTTCCTTTTCCGTAAGATCGACATCGGGTTGCTTAACAACGAACGCCATTGGCAGTTCGCCGGATGCTTCATCCGGCACGCCGATAACACCGGCATCCTTGATCTTGGGATTCGTCAGAAGCAGAGCTTCAAGTTCGGCGGGCGGCACTTGGAATCCTTTATATTTGATGAGCTCCTTGAGACGGTCGACAATATAGAAATCGAAATCTTCATCGTAGTAGCCGATGTCGCCAGTATGAAGCCATCCTTCGCTATCTATTGTCTGAGCCGTGGCTTGCTTATCGTTAATGTATCCTTTCATGAGTGTGGGTCCCTTGAAGCACAACTCACCGCGTTGATTGGGCCCGAGTACTTTGCCGGTTTCCGGATCGATTACCTTTGCGTATGTTCCGGTACGTACCGTACCCACACTTCCGGATTTATCGTGGCCATCTCTTTGACCCACAAGACCCATAGTTGCTTCGCTCATTCCATAACCCTGTCGGATGAGGAATACCCCAATTCTGCAAATAATAAACAAATATTTCATCTTATACCGTTCAGGATCTTCAAGCTATGTTTAACATATATACCGCTTCTTAACAGCTTCAGAAGTTTCCTTTTTAAGCGGAGCTGCTCCGCAGAATAACAATTTAAGGGAAGATAGATCGTATTTTTCAACCATGGGGTGTTTGGCTAAAAACACCATTAGTGGAGGGACCATGAGACAGCAATCCACTTTATAGTGCTGAAATTTTTAAAAATAAATATGTACCTCGGTTAACCAACCAACTAAAAATGAAACTGTTTTCAATTATTATCGTTATCCTCCCTTACCTGTATACAATTCAAGAATAAATGGTCCTGAAATTTGGGCAAGAAAACCATTCGAGCGCCAACCGTTGTCATCATCATAAGGGTCACGCAACCGTAGGCGTGGAACCATGGTATCACGGTCAGGACTGTTATATTTTCCATAATGGCTTTCGCTTCACTTTTGGAAACAAAATAATTTCACATGTGTATTGCAATCTTAAGTTCGATGCACATATGATCACGCACAACCACGACCGAACTTCCATCGAACCATCAATCTCATAGACCGTGCGGAAACAAAATTCTTCTCATTTCACCGTTCTATGAAATTGATGATTCGATGGAAGTTCGGTCGTGATGGGTCACGATCATGTCTGACGATCATTTAGTATTTTCCGTCATACAAATACAATAGTAAATTCGAAAAAAGAAGATGCACCTACAATTGACTATCAGCCGTATGAAGAAGATTGCTCTGTGTAATCTGAACGCCCTTTGGAAGGCCCGTCGTTCCGGATGAATATTGAATCAGGGCGACATTATCCTGGAGACTGGTCGGCTTCACTTTAAACTCGCCCTTCGGCTTCTCTTTCTGGGACTTCAAGAACTTCGAGTAGGGAATAACGTATCGTGAAGGGGTCGTGTCGTCGAAGTTTACCACGAATTTGACAAAGGAGCTCTTTTGTGCTACTTTTGCAATGTTTTTAATAGTAGTATTTGATCCGAATACGATTTTCGGTTTCGCTAGACTGAAGGCATGCTGCAATTCACCTGAAATTAAAAATTATGTGATAGGATTGTCATCTATACAGTCTCTTTATGAATGATGAAAAATAATGTTCCTGCCTATTGTAAAATATAGAACCAAAGTAAAGATGACTAGACGATTGTTAAATGACTTACTTTATTCACGGTCCAAGTGAGAGTGACTTAAGGCTACTACAGAGTTCACTTACAGGTCTATTACTAGTATTACTAATATATGTAACACCTATGAAAATCATATCAGCATGTTACAAAAATTTACTCAAATAACATAAAGTGTCACAAGGATACTTGGTTCGAAACGTATTGATATCGACCGTTATTTACAAAATAAAAAATTGAATTTTCAAGTTAGAGTAAGAGAAGGAGAGAGGGTGCGCCCAGTTGAAACAAATCCTCAATTGAAAATTGGAATAAATCATTCATTTAGTTTATTATTTGACTTAAGGTCATTATTATCCTTGAAAAAATATCTTTTTTTTAAGAAAACATTATCCCTTACATCCCTTATCTTATTTTTATCGCTAGTAAAATATCATTCTGACTGGAAATTTAATAGAGAATTCTTATCCTTGGAGTTCACAATAAGATATAATTCGCGAAATATGATATCTTCGGGAAGATACCCTTAAAATATCATTCTGAATCTTACTGTTTACTGGGTTTCAACTATTTATTGGCGAATTCATCCAAGGGGCGAAATTAATGGAACAAGAACCATATTTTGGAGAATTCATACCAACTCTTTATGAACGACTCCTTTGAAAAACTCTTTATGAGCCATTCCTTTTGAACGAATCTTTTTGAAGAGACTGTCCGTATCTGATTCACAGTTACCCAAACTCCACTCAGTTACTAAATTCTGGAACCCATCCATTGCCCGAACTACTGTCTTATGTTTTAAGGGGTTTTTAGATATTAAACCGACCAGCCGTTAGCCCACGCATTAGACCACCTATTAGACGAGCCATTAGACCACCCTTTGGACCACCCATTAGATCAATTTCGGTTGAAACTGAAAGTAGCCATGCATAGATTCTTTCGGTTTCACGCTCAATGCTTAATTTCGTTTAAAACGAAGGTAAGTATGTACATGGCTATTTTCGCTTTCCTTCGCATACCTTATTTCGGTTTCAAATTGTGAATAGCCAGAAAAAAACAAAATGCTGGATGCAGATATGCTAGAACGAAACGGCTGCAGGTACATGTACAAAGAGTGAAACGGGCGACCTAGGGCTACATGCGGGGTTTGCAACGCCCTAGGAGCGGAGCTAGCCCAGCTCGTTCCAAACCGAAATTATCCATGCACACTTGTGCGATATTGCGGGTTGTGAATTAACAGTCGCTTGTGTGGGCTTCGCTCGCTACGCTCGCTTCGCGCTAAAGGAATCACAACCCTCAGTATCGCACAAACATGAACGGTCACTTCGCTCGCTCTGGGTACAACAGTCCATTGTGTGGGCTCCGCTCGCTCCGCGCTTAAGGGATCATAACCCTTAGTATTGTACATACATGGACGCTCGCTTCGCTCGCTCTGGGTACAACAGTCCCATGTGTGGGCTCCGCTCGCTATGCCCGCTCCGCACTTGAGGGATCACAACCCTCAGTATCACACAAACATGAATGCTCGCTTCGCTCGCTCTGGACACTGCATGGCTATTTTCGTTTACACCGCATGCCTTATTTCGATTTGAAACCGATATTGTCCATGCATAGCTTATTTCGTTTATTTTCCAATGAATACTTTCGCTTGCAAACGAAAGTGTCCATATGGATTATTTCGTATGCCTTATTTCGCTATGGCTTATTTCGGTGCCCCATATTTTTATTTCATCGGTAGACGCATCGTGGTTCGCGCCTTGTTAAGAGTGGTTTACCACGCATGGGGAGTGAAAAATTCACTCAAATTAAAACCCACTATTGGTCGAAGACGCGAACCCCTATGCTTCGCCCGGTCAAGTAGGAATGTTTCAAAATTGCTTTTTGTCATAACGAGGGGACTTCGCTCGTAATTAAAGGCGGGTTTGTTGTACTGCGATACGAATTTCAGATACATAAGGCGCGTTCTTCTGCAATTCTTAACCTGTATAGGTTAGTGAAATAACACGCAATACAAGAACATTGCTACCCTATATATGTTAACGTTTAACCTGATAATTTATCGAGCGCCAATCCCGACCTCGATAGCACACAAGTAGAGCTTTTATTTATTTTTATAGATAGTTTTAAAAGATTTTTTGGTTGTGTGAGGTTCCTACTCGTGATACACTTGACGCTAATAAGATATAATTATGAAAAACGAATAGCTGGTCTGATACGATATCTAATGGCTGGTCTGATGCGTGGTCTAATAATGCCTGGTCTGATGCGTTGTCTAATGGGTGGTCTAATGCGTGGCCTAATGGCTGGTTTGATGCGTTAGGCGGTCTAATAGCTGGTCGGATGCGTGGTCTAATAGGTGGTCCAATGTGTGGTCTAACGCCTGGTCTAGCATCTAAAAATAGCCTTATACTAATTCTTAAAGTAATGTAGGCACCCGGGCTCTCATAAATTGCTTCGATGATAATTGTTATATTAAACAGCAATGAAAAAATCATTTGTGGATATTGTTTCAATGTAAGACATAATAGCGAAAGTAAAATAAACAGAAAGGATTACTTATTATTATATAACCAAAAACAAAAAGCTAGAATTCTATACCCGATATGGACCCGTGTGCTCAAAAATGTATGCGGTTGGTAAAACCGTAACAAAAAGTGGCATGTGGTAAACGCAGCGATCGATCGGCCGATCCGTCGCCAGTTTATGCGCCAATCGTTTGCGATTTTTTTACAGTTTCATATAATTTTGATCAGTTGATATTTTGTGGTGATCCATTGGCCGATCGATCGGGCGACGGATCGCTCCGTTTATGTGGGGTATAATGCGGACATTTCAGTGCTCAAAATCGAAAATTACTATGAACTACTACGAATATTAAAGACCACTGAACCAAACATTTTTCCTCTATACGTTTTTAATCATCGCTTTGATAAGATAAAGAACCACACACGAATTAATGTTCGTCTGCTCAAGTCGAATCTTTAAGTTCAAACTTCAACCGACTGACTCTCACACTCATGAGATGTAGTATGTATTTGTTTAATTCGAAAGTATTTGACCGAATGATGAAGCAAAATCGGAGGTTTGCACCTATCATTACTACTACAGAGTGATTTAAAACAGTGGAAGATAATAACCAGTTTACTTACGTTCGGTATAGGTCAAATTCATGGGAACAATTGTAGCGTTGACCATCAACGTCCCGAACATGGTGTAGGCGAATTCCAAGCGATTTTCGCAGCATAGGCCCACCGAATCGCCCTCTTTGATTCCAAGTGCGCGAAGATTTCGGGCAAAATCAATGACAATCTCTCGAAATTTTGTGGACGAAATTTCAACACCAGTTACTCCGTCAACCTTAAAATAAAATGGGAAGATATGATTGAAGCTAAAACTCGTCCATAGTTAGATATGTCTCTTACCAGGATCACTTTATCGCCCATTTCCTTAAAACGATCCAAACAAAACTGGCCAATGGACGTTGCACCCTTAGTGGCTCGAGTTTCGATGGTGCCACCATACAGGATGTTGTTGAGAGAAGTTACTTTAGACATGGTCCTTCGAGTTCTTTACTAAAAGATATTTAGACCACTTCTCACTGAAGCTCGAAACTGAATGCAGCCAAGATAATTTTCTTCGAGAGCAGAACAGCTCTCACGCGATTAACACTAAATTTTCCCTTTAATCAGTGGCGGCTTATTGTAGTACACAACCAGACACGACGGTTCGAACAGTGCAATGACAGGCCGGCCTCACAAATTGAATTGTACGAGTACATGTCTATGTTATCTCGGGCGAGCTATAAATAATATCTCTGCTATAAAAAAATATCAAACACAATAATAGAAGCACCGTACGCTTCTCTGCGATATCGAATAACTTTCTTCGGGTCATACTCTTATTTCTATCTATTGTAACTAGATTAGAGAAGCTGTGACCACAAATCAACCGGTGAGTTCAACGTGATTTGATTACACTCTAGCAAAAGCACCTTTTTCTTATCTGAGGCGGCTTATACCTACCTCACACTAGCAAACTTTTGTGCAAATTTTTCAACAAAAACTTAAAGCTCTGGTGTTTGTGCGAAAATATTACCTGCAAACACCTCTGTTCTAGTCCAATCTTCGAAAGTTTTTGCACAAACACCAGAGCTTTCATAAATAATTGTAATATCAGTCTTCTTGGTCATTTTAAAATATTTTATTATTTTGACAATGTAACATTTATCAATACAAAAATTTATTGGAATAATATTAATTATATTGTTTTGTTATCATACTTCTGCAATGTGTGACCAATTGCGGAAGGACGGTAACTGCATTGCAGGCATGTAAAGCAAATGCCATGAAATGGAACCCCATTTCCAACCAAAGCCCACCAAGAGGGGATCCTAAAATCACATGGCGTCGATCTATGGCAAAAGAGTGTAACGCGCTGGGTAAGTTGTTTTGGGAGTCGCGCGCTCTATTGCCCAGAACAGCCCAGCATACCACCAAGCGAACCTTCACCAAAAAGCGAATAATAGCGAATCTTTTTTATTCACTTATTGCGAAGAAAAGCGAACCAACGCAGGATTTTCATGAAAGCGAGGGTATGCGACTCGCTATAGAGCCATCAAAGTGAATATAAGCGAAGGTTTTCAATATGCGTATGTTTTATGTCCTTTTTAATAAAAATTCTTCGCTTGGATCTCACTAAGAGCGAAGGTACGCGAGGAATTTTTGAAACGGCAAAACAAACGACACTATGTATCGAAAACCTTCGCTGAAAGTGAATGTTTTATTCGCTCATAGCGGGAAATGTTTCGGTTCCGCGCTAGCTAAGGAAACACTTGCAATTCTGCATTCAAAGAGTTTAAATTAAACGGTGAAATAAAAAGCAGTGAAGTGATTAAGTGTGGAAGAATTCATAATCAAATTATTGATTCAGTTTATCGTAGGTATAAGTACAATATTATATATTAAATATGTCATAGCATAGATATATGTAGATTCCCGCAATACATTGTATTCCCCCCCCCCCCCGCAAGATGTTCCCCATTAATTTCCAAATGAGCCGATATTATGTTAGGAGAGAAGCCCAAGATATTCTGCTACCCTGCATGCCAACCGAATCTCCAGTAAATATCCAGCGAGTCACTATGGCGAAGAAAACCTTCGCTAAAACCTTCACCAAAGACTCACAGGTAATAACTCTATCGTTCGAAATTTACTTTCGCGGCGACCCTTTTTTCCCGGATCACTGACGAGTCGAGAAACCTTCGCTTCAGCGAATATATAGACTGGTTATATATTCGCTCAGGGTGACTCCCTGGTGATTCGAAAAAGAACATTCGCCTCGAATGTCAATTTCGAACGACAAAGGTATTACCAGCGAGTCGTTAGTGAATTCACTAGCGAAGGTTTTGCTCGCCAAAGTGACTCGCTGGTAATTCACTGGCGGTCCGCTTGGTATGCTGGGAGAGTACGGTGGCGCGCTAGAGTGGTTGACGCGCTATGCCTCAAGGCAAAGTAGTAGTATTCATGATTTCTATTTCTATGAATCCGAAAAATGAATCTGAATTAACACAGTTTAGGTTACGTATTTTCACTACACAGCTACTACTAAGTGGATGTTCACACTGCGTGCGATACCGAGCCGAACCGGGTCGAGCGATGCAATGCGATTACAAGCGGTTAAAGCAAGAAAATGGAAAGTCTTCAATTTTAAATGGAATCACGCTTTGAGTGTTCACATTGCGCGCGATGCGATGACGAGCCGAGCGATGGTCCGATGTTTTCACAAACAATTTTGCTTTTTCGTGGGGGCAGAAACTCCTCTTCCATAGTCCTCCGCGTGGGCGCCCCCTGGAACGGCAGTGGTCACTGACCATTGCCAACCAACGTCAAGCCGCCAGTGATGGCGGTGCGATGATTTGGTTGAGGTACCCCTGTGGTGTGGGGTGTGAAAAAAATACCACGGCCTTTCCCTTTAAGGGTCTGTCGTTAAAACCGACAATCAAAGGACAGGATGTGTATGCCAGCAACTTGCACTATCCGAAATCTTTATATGCTAACGAAACGTCAACTATGCCTCGGATAAGGACTGACTCAACGGTTACGACTTTTAGCTATCGTACAATGACAAAGATTGGATTCTGGAATGTGCGTACTCTCCTGGACAATGGATCAGAAGGTCCCCAGAACGCACGATTTCTTCAATTAGAGAGTGAATTTCTGAGGTACAAATTAAATATCTTAGGAGTTAGTGAGATAAGATGGTGGAACAGCGGAGAATTCATCTCTCCAACGGGCAGCACTGTAATGTTGTACTCCGGTAAAGCTACCGGTAGTCGTCGTGAGTCAGGTGTGGGGCTCCTTTTAACCAGAGCCGCGCGAAACTGTCTCTTATCCTGGGAACCGGTCTCTGACAGGGTCTTGACCGCCAGGTTCCGGACCAAAATGAGGAACATCTCAATAATACAATGTTATGCCCCTACTGAACCCGACAATGTCTTGGCAAAAGACTCCTTCTACGAAGAACTAAACGCCGTTCAGAGCAGAACACCTAAAGGTGACATTATAATGGTTATGGGTGATTTGAATGCGAAAGTTGGCGCTGATAACTATGGGCTCAGACATGTGATGGGGAGACACGGTCTTGGTTATCGTAATGACAACGGTGAAAGATTTGTAGAGTTCTGCAACTTTCACAGTCTCTGCATCGGTGGTACTACCTATATGTTTGAGCATAAGGACCACCACAAAATCAGTTGGTCTTCTGTTGATCGGCGCAGAACACAAAATCAGATCGACCATTTTGCCATTAGTAAAAGATTCAAGAGTTGCCTCCTGGACGTGCGAAACAAGAAGGGTGCCGATATTGGGATGGGAAGAGACCATTATCTTATGATCGCTAGTGTTCGATTGCGTATTGCAGCCGTGCGCCGCCCCAGCGACGAAAGATCCAGGTCCCGAAAATTCAACACCGCTCGACTAAAAAATCCAGCTGTCTTACAACAATATAATGACCATCTTGCGCAAAAAGCGGCTGAGATAACTAGTCACCCAGATAGTGACATAAACGAAAACTGGGATGCCATAAAAAATGCGTACATTGATAGCGCAAATACCATCCTTGGCCCAAACCCGGATTGCCGGAATAAGCCCTGGATGTCCGACGCTTCATGCCAGCGGATTGTTGAAAGAAAGGAGCTGAAAGTTCGTTTGGCTGCAGCATCAGACGACAATCGAAGCAGCATCGAACTCCTTTACCGTCAGAAAGCTCGAGAAGTTCAGCGTAGTGTGCGACGCGATAAAAGAGTTTATGCCAATTCTCTTTTAGCGTCAGCAGAAGAAGCCGCTAGAAGTAACAACTTAAACGCCGTATACGGTGTTATCAAGGAGTTTACAGGTGGTCGTAACTCCTGCCAACATCCGGTGAAAGATAGTGATGGAAAGCTACTTATCTTGGAAGAAGATCAAATGAGGCGGTGGAAAGAACACTTCGCCGCTGTCTTGAACCGTGTAACCTCTGGTGAAGTTCCCCCTCATATAGATAATTTAGCTAACCATCAAAATGTGCGTATACGGTCCACTGCCCCGACTAAAGAGGAAATAGTCACTGCAATTATTGCACTAAAACGAGGAAAGGCCGCCCGACTTGACGGCATCCCTGCCGAACTTTATCAAGCAGCGCCAAGCGTAACTGCCGATTCGCTGCACCCACTTGTTGATAAAGCGTGGAATACAGAGACCTTTCCCACTGAGTGGAAGGAAGGTTTGATCATCAAACTTCCAAAGAAGGGTAGCCTCACAGACTGTAATAATTGGAGAGGCATTTGTGTGCTTCCTGCCGTTGCCAAGATAATAGCTAAAATCGTCCTGGAAAGACTAAAGCCCCACTTAGAAAGCACAATTGATGAAGAGCAGGCTGGCTTTCGATCCGGATTCTCCTGTGTCGATCACATTAACACCTTGCGAATCATCATCGAGCAATGCGCTGAATACGATTCTCCGCTTCACTTGCTTTTCATCGATTTCGAAAAGGCTTTCGTTAGTGTGAACCGGGATTCTATATGGGCGGCCTTGCGCAGGAGAGGCATCCCTGAGAAGCTTGTGGCTATTATTAAGGCAACCTATGACGGCGCGAAATGTCGCGTTCTGCATAAAGGTAAGGTGTCGGGGGACTTTGAGATTCGCAGTGGAGTTCGGCAGGGGTGCATCCTCTCACCGATCCTATTCCTCATTGTGATCGGCGATGTGTTGCATGCAGCCCTATCCGGACTCGACAGAGGAATTCAATGGACTTTGACATCTTATCTACAACATCTTGACTACGCTGACGACATATGCCTACTCTCCCACAAAATCATGGATCTGTCCGCAATGGCGTTAGATCTCGAGAGGGAGGCAAGCAAGGTTGGGCGAAAGATTAATACCAACAAGACCAAGGTTCTTAGCCCGCCGTTGCGAAAAAGAAATCCGACACCTATTGCCATCAATATTAATGGGCAGCCTGTGGAGAAGGTGGACAACTTCGTCTACCTGGGTAGCATTGTTGCCGAAAATGGTGGTACGGAGCAGGACATCGCTCGTCGTATCAACCAGGCTAAACGCGCATACGGTATGCTGTCCAAAATCTGGCAGGGCAGTTATCTCAGCATCAAGACCAAGCTGGGCCTGTTTCGCTCCCTGGTACTATCAGTGCTTTTGTATGGGAGCAGTACATGGAAAGTTTCCGTAGGAGTTACCAGAAAGCTGCAAGTTTTCGTCAACTCATGTCTTCGTCGAATTTCAAGAATTTTCTGGCCCGAAACAATATCAAATGAAGAGCTAAGTCAGCGTACGGGTCAGATGCCAATCGACGAATTGATACGCAGGCGAAAATGGCAGTGGTTAGGTCACACATTACGGAAGAGTGAGAACTGCATTGCTATGCATGCCACGAAATGGAACCCCATTTCCAACCAAGGCCGACCAAGAGGGGGTCCTCGAATCACATGGCGTCCATCTGTGGCAAAGGAGTGTCAGGTACTGGGTAAGTCTTTTGGGGAGTTGCGTCCCATTGCCCAGAACAGAGTACGATGGCGCGCAGGAGTAGTTGACGCGCTATGCCCCGCTAGGGGTTAAGGCAAAGTAGTAGTTGGTTGGTATTGAAAATGGCAGGATCTGACCGAAGGAACCCCTACCTCCCCTACAGATGAAATTTCAAATGAGCGATATCTTTCGATAGAATGAAGGTAGCGACTTGAAATTTGGTTCAAATGTTTGGATTTTGATTTAGTTGGTTGGTATTGGAAATGGCCAACCCCTACGTCCCATACAAATGAAACTTCAAATGAGCGATAACTTTCGATACAATGATGCTAGCGACTTGCAAAATGCGACAAATATTTATAGTGTGGGTTGGTTAGTTGATTTTGAGAATGGGCAAGATCCTATTGAATGAACGGCAACCTTCCCTATAAACGTTAGTTCAAATGTAAATATCCGAAATTCGAATAGATGAACGATGAAACTTTTCATCGTCCGCATATCAATTTTTAATAAGCCGGCCCACATACATTCGAACCCGGAACACGGACACGGTTACAATGTCTGATTTGTATGATGACGCTTGGGGATCACTTTTAAGTGCCAATTAATTAATTGTTAATCATGACTAATACAATTGACAACTAATTTTGAAAAAAAAAATAGTGGGGATGGATGCTCCTCAGCCCGGATGGGGATTCATAAGGGGGGTGAAAATGGTGTCGAAAATGCGAAATTCCTTATATTTTAGAAGTTATGGCCAAAAAACAGTTTATTTAAAATTAAAATTAACATAAATTGTAAATTCAGGTTCACTATTATGTGGCCCGGCTTAGCTTATATAATACAGAGTGACGCTGCGTCCTATCGCATCATGAGAGTTGAACTGCAGATAGGTATCAAAGAGGGAGGAGCTCAAGTGACGCGGCATCGGGCGTCATTTGGACGACCAAAAACTGCCTGTGGGTACTAATTGAACTCGCACAGTGCTCCGAGCTTGTCAGTATAAAGACAGCGCGGATAGAAGGTGCATGCTAGGAACTACACTTCCGAAAAGTAGATATGCTATCGAAACGTCAACAAGGCATAGAAATGCTAGATATGTTGACGCGCCCATCCCCTTTAGGGGTCAAGGCAATTAACAACATCATCACATACAATCCATACATGTTTCGTTTCGTACATATTTTTTTTAATAGCCTACTTTCTCCTTTCTCTCGTTTGTCAAATTAATTGCTTGGAAGTTACAATTTGTGTCGGCTTTTTACAATATTTTTTCTTCATTGCCTACTTTCTCCTATCAGTTGGTGCTCTATCTCAACATATTATTTGACAGCCGGGGGAACATTTTTGTGGTGTGTGTAATGTGTGTCTTGGTTTATTTCCGTTATTTATATAATCTTCACATTCTCAGCTACGCAGTGACATGAATTATTGGACAAATTTTCACGTACAATTTGAGAAAAGGATTTTTTCATTTGGGAAAGGGATTTTTTTTCATTTTGGGAAGGAATTTTTTCATTTGGGGTAAAGTTTAATTCTATAATTTATAATTATAATTCTGAAGACTTGCTTATGTGTAGCGAAACGTTGTCAAAATAATAAAATATTTTAAAGGAAGCTGGAAGAGTGGCATCATAATTATTTATTAAGGCATACCAGTGAGAAGAATAATTTAATACCAGAGCTTTAAATATATACATATTTTTGTTAAAAAATTAGCTAATGTGAGGTAGGTGTAAAAGTCCGAACTTCAAAATTGCTTATGTTAGTAATCGTAGCTCTCCGGAGTGATGGGGTTGTATAAACTTATAAGATTGGTCGTCTATCTTATCTCTACTGCTAACACGAAATCTACAAACAACAAAAAGACCGCACTTCACGTCTCTGGTACAGAAGCTTGCGCCTCTCTTGGGGTTAATAAAGTAGAAGTAGATAGTCTATGTCCAAACTTGGTCAACGTTCATTTGAGTATTCGCTTCAACATAGATTTCTATGAGATACCTTGCGCCGATGATTTTTATACCCTAGACTTTTAGTATAGGGTATATTGTTTTTGTCACGACGGAAATATGTAACACCTTAAAGGAGGCTCCGGAGGTATAGCAATGTATATATATAAATTATCAGGATCACCTCCTGATTCGATTTAGCCATGTCTGTCTGTCTGTCAGTCTGTCCGTCTGTCCGTCTGTCTGTCTGTCTGCCCGTTCGCACGATAACTTTCGATAGAATGAAGCTAGAGACTTGAAACTTTGGTCAAATGTTGGAAGTATAATCTACTTGGTTGGTATTGAAAATGGGTATGATCAGGCTAAGAGAACGCCTACCTCCCCTATATATGTAAAATAATTAAATGTATCTATAACTCCCGATTAAATAAACACGAAAAGCTCTAGCTTTGGTAGATTGCCCGCAAGGATAATCTTCTACTCCCCTGGAAAAATAAAATCGATCAATGGAAAACGAACGGTAATTTTCTTACAAAGAGCCCCGTGCTACCCCACTTTTCGGGTTTTTTGTCCATAACTCTTGAACCAATTGACGTAGACACATGATTTTTGGCATGTAGCCCTGGGGTAAGAAGATGCTTGAGCTCTAGTAAGTTGGGCATAATCGGATACAAGGAACGCCTACCTCCCCTACAAATTTCAAAAAATTAAATATTCTTTTAATTACGATAACTTTCGATAAAATAACACTAGCGAGTTGAAAATTTGACAAAATGTTGCTAGTAGGATCTACTTGATTGGTAATGGGTAAGATCCTACTCAAGCAACCTCTACCTCCCCTACAAATGCAACTTCAAATAAGCGATAACTTTTGACAAAATCAAGCCAGCGACTAGAAGTTTTGGTCAAATGTTTGATGTGAGATCGGGTTAGTTGGTATCTAACCCATCTGCAGGTTAGATCCGACCTAAGGAACCCCTACCTCCCCTAGAAATGAAACTTAAAATAAGCGATAACTTACGACAAAATAATGCTAGCGACTTAAAATTTTGGTCAAATGTTTGTAATAGAATCCAGTTGGCTAATATTGAAAATACATAAAATCCGACCAACGAAACCCCTACTTCCTCTGCAAATGAAACTTCAAATAAGCGATAACTTTCAATGGAGTGAAGCTAGAGACTTGAAATTTTTTTAAAATGCTTGTAGCATGATCTTATTTGTTGGTGGCAATGATGAGCAAGATCCGACCCAAGGAACCCCTACCTCCCCTACAAGTAAAACTTCAAATAATAATAGCAATAACTTTCGATAGAATGAAGCTAGCGACTTGAAAAATTCGATAAATATTTGTACAATAGAATGGCTTAGTTAATTGATTTTGATAATGGTCAAGATCCTCCTGAATGATTGCCAACCTCCCCTATAAACTGGCCATATAGGAAACTCACTTTTAATGCATACGGTCGTTACCAATTGGTACTTTATACTGTTTTTTTTTTGTTTTTTGCTACTCGATTCTTTTCGACTTTCGACCTCGTCTCATGTTAATACGAGGCATATTCATAAAATAATGGTCATTTGGTCGTTTGGTCATTAACAAAATAAACTCATAAGAAAAGGTTTTTATTGGCAGTTTTAGTTTACTACATATCTACTTCACTTTTCCACATAACCGCCATTCAGTTCTAAGCACTTTTCGTAACGCTGTTCTAGTTTATTTATTATAACCCCTCTTCATAGAGTTCACCGCCTAGGAATTGAATCAGTTGACAACGCCAGTTTTGAGTTCCTCGTCCTTGTCCACTCAGCCAGCTCAAATGCAAGAAGAGGAAGTAGTCGGTGTAATCAACCAAAACGACGCCCTTTTCGTCCTAACAAAACGGTAGCAATCATTTTTCAACTCGACTATGCAGATTGCTTAAACTTTTTCGGCTTTGACGAACTTTTAAAGTCTCGAAACCATAGGTATTCTAGGTCGGTATGATGAGATGAGTCGATTAAGCCTGTCCGTCTGTCCGTATGGTTCTATGCAAACTAGTCCCTCAGTTTTAAAGCTATCGAGCTGAAATATTGTACAAAGCCTTCTGTCTATTGCACGCTGTATACTATGTCGAAACCAACGGAATCGGACCAGTAGCTGCCATAGGAACGACCGGTCCAAAAGTCAGTTTTTGTGAGAAAAACTTTTTTATTTCTAAAGACATCTTTTTCAAATTTCACACTCTCTCTCTGGTTCCTGTTAACCCCTTGTGGGCTATAAGGGATAACCCACGCCTACTTTCCACCTCATTCTGTTGATCGCCATCGCCTTCAACTCACTCCACGACTTGCCTATTGAGGCATTGTAACGGACGGTTTGGTGGGCATCCGAAGATGCCGGTGGGGACGGAGCCTAAGGTAGCTTAATTGACCGTGAAGGTCGGGCTGTGCCATCTGACGAAGAAAAAGGCTCCTCAACGAGCTGAGCAGCAGCCTATGCTTGCTGTAGCTCAGTTCGGGAGACGTGGGCGGGGTTTGCGCCGCTCGTTGCCCCTGTCCTTTACGTATTAACAAAAATTTATAGGCCTGGGGAAGACAACACAAACAAGGGAGGTAAAAATGGGGAATAAAAAAAATGAGGTGATAAAGATGGAATGGTTTTCAGATGGCTCGCTTGCCCTCGCGCTCGTATTGGGGTCCAGGTGTAATGGGACCTTCGACCTCTGATTTCGTACCACCGACAGATTACTTACTCATCAGGTGCTGCCATAGATCTGCCGGTGGAAGCAGCACTACCATATGGTCCATTGCAGGTGTGGTTCATTACAGCATCCTCCCTCTTAGCTGGTCTTCTCCAGGTGGTACTAGGGCGTCCAACACGACGACTTGCGTTGGTTCCCTGCAGGTTCCAATCGAAGGCCTTGTGAGCAATGCAATGCGTTCAAATGTGACCATAACAGGCTTTTTGGCAAAGTTGAGAAAAATCGACGTTTTTCGACTGTCGATTGCGGCTACACCAATGGACCGAATTTGATCAGAACTTTTTCTAGTTTGGGTCTACGGTTTTAAAGTTATAATCAACAAACAAAAAAACAAAAATAACGAAATTTCGAGGTTTTTTGAGCCTTTGACCATGTTCCACAAAAAAATTTTAGTGGGAAGCTCCGGATTCATGTTCAGTACCCAAAAAAAAACATAAAAATGGAAGAAACAAATTCTGCACCAGAATTTGTTTTCCCGAAGCCCTTCTGAGCTTCTAATGACTGGATTAATAGCTTCAAGTGGCAAAACAATAGTTCTCAAAGAAAGACTTCGGAAAGAATTAGTGTGGGTGTCGGTGAATATCTCCTAAAATTAAAAATTATCATTTTGGTGATGTTTTTTTATCCTAATAAATTATGGGGATGCTCCCTGTTATGTGGGGTTAGAATAAGCCACAGCGTTCTTGGCTTGTCGTAAAAGGCAACTAAAGGGATAGGGTGTGTGTGCCAGCAACTTGCACATCCGAAATTCTAATATGCTAACGAAACGTCTACTCGGCCTCGGATAAGGACTGACTCAACGGTTACGACTTTTAGCAATCGTACAATGACTAAAATTGGTTTCTGGAATGTGCGTACTCTCCTGGGTAATGGATCAGAGGGTCCCCAGAACGCACGATTTCTACAACTTGAGAGCGAATTTCAGGGGTACAAACTGAACATCCTGGGACTTAGCGAAATTAGATAGTGGAATAGTGGAGAGTTCCAACACGTAGCACTGTGATGTTGTATTCCGGAAAAGTTTCTGGTAGTGTCCGTGAATCGGGGGTAGGGCTCCTTTTAACAAGAGCTGTACGTAGTTGCCTCATAAGCTGGGAACCGGTCTCAGATAGAATTATGACCACCAGGTTTCGGGCCAAAATGAGAAACATTACAATAATACAGTGCTACGCTCCAACTGAACCAGACAGCGTCGAGGCGAAGGACTCCTTCTACGAACAACTTTACGCCGTCCAGCCAGAGTAATGGTAATGGGAGATTTCAATGCTAAGGTTGGTGTCGAAAACCATGGAATGAGGCACGTGATGGGGAGACACGGTATAGGCGACCGCAACGACAACGGTGACAGGTTTGTAGAGTTCTGCAACTTCTACCGTCTCTTCATCGGAGGCACTATGTTTAAACACAAGAAGTGCCATAAGATCAGCTGAACCTCTGTTGATCGGCATAGAACTGAAAATTAAATCGACCATTTTGCCATTAGCAATAGATTTCGCAGTTGCCTTCTGGACATTCGTAATAATAGGGACGCCGACGTTGGAATGGGTAGAGATCATCATCTCATGAGCGCTAATGTTCGATTGCGGATTGCAGCCGTGCACCTTCGTAGTGACGTCGTATACAACTGTAGCCCAACAGTTTAACGACCATCTTGCGCTGACGGCAGCTGAGATAACCAATCATCCGGCTACTGACCTAAACAGGTACTGGGACGCCATGAAAAATACGTACATAGATAGCGCAGATACCATCTTTGGCCCGGACCCGGCTTACCGGAACAAGCCTTGGATGTCCGACGCTACATAGCAGCGGATTGTCGAACGAAAGGAACTGAGGGTTCATCTTGCAGCAACGACAGACAGCAATCGTAACAACACCGAGGTCTTGTACCGCATGAAGGCTCGAGAAGTCCGACATAGTATGCGTCGTGACAAAAGAGAGTATGCAAATTCTCTCCTTGTCATGGCAGAGGAAGCGGCAAGAAATAATGACCTAAACACCGTATACAGTGTCAGCAAGGAGTGTAAAGGTGATCGTAGCTCCTATCAACATCCAGTGAAAGATAGTGATCTTAGAAGAAGATCAGACGTTGGAAAGGACATTTTGCTACGGTTTTGAACCGTATAACATCTGGCGAAGTTCCTTCTCATGTAGATAACTTAGCTGGCCATCAAAATGCACGTATTCGGTCAACTGCCCCGACTAAAGAGCAAATAGCCAATGCCATTATTGCACTAAAGCGAGGCAAGGCTGCTGGGCTCGGTGGCATTCCTGTCGAACTTTACCAAGCAGCACCAAGCATCACAGCCTAGTTACTGCATCCACTTATTGGTAAAGCGTGGGTTACAGAAACTTTTCCCACTGAGTGGAAGGAAGGTTTGATAATCAAACTTCCGAAGAAAGGCAGCCTTAGAGAATGCAATAATTGGCGGGGTATTTGTGTGTTACCCTCGGTTGCCAAAATAATAGCTGGAATAATCTTGGATAGGTTGAAGCTCCACTTAGAAAGCACAATCGATGAAGAGCAGGCTGGGTTTCGATCCGGTTTTTCTTGTGTCGACCACATAAACACTCTGCAGATTGTAATCGAACAATGCGTCGAGTATAGATCTCCGCTTGATTTCGAGAAGGCTTTCGATAGTGTGAACCGAGGTTGTATCTGGGCTGCTTTGCGCAGGAGAAGGGTCCCTGAAAAGCTTGTGGCTATTATTAAAGCAACCTACGTCGGCGCGAGATGTCGCGTACTCCATAAGGGTAAGGTGTCCGGGGACTTTGAAGTTCAAAGGGGAGTTCAGCAGGGTTGCATCCTCTTACCGACCCTATTCCTCTTAGTAATTGGTGATGTGTTGCATGCAGCTCTACCCGTGGGATACCGTGGAATTCAATGGACCTTGATGTCTCATTTACAACACCTAGATTAGGAGGTGCATGCTACCAACTGCACCTTCGAAAAGTACTCGTAGATAAGCTATCGAAACGTCAACACGGCATAGAAATTCTAGAGTTGTTGACGCGCCCATGCCCCTGGAGGGATCAAGGCAATTTACAAAAAAAAATATATTAAAACCTCTCTGAATTGATTTAAATTATATATATTTTATGTATTTATAACATAAAAGCCAACACAAAATCCGTATTGGGTGGAATACATACAGGAACTTTATTAACAAAGTCGAATTGAACACAAACCCTAGAAACCAGTGCAATGTGCATCACAAAAATGCTTTAGCCTTAACAAAAATAACAATATTACAAAAAAAAAAATATTTTTCAAGATTTCTACAATTTCGATTTAGAATTTTTGCTAACCATATCACGCAAGACGCGACGCAATATCTTTCCCGATGCATTCTTCGGAATCTCATCGATAAATTGAACGCCACCGTGCAAACGTTTCGCCGGCGAAACACGTTCCGCTACAAACTCCATCACTTCCTTTTCCGTGAGATCGACCCCCGGTTGCTTAGCGACAAATGCCATTGGCAATTCCCCGGACGCTTCATCTGGCACGCCAATAACAGCGGCATCCTTGATCTTGGGATTCGTCAGAAGCAAAGCTTCAAGTTCAGCAGGCGGTACTTGGTAGGCTTTGTATTTGATGAGTTCCTTGAGACGATCGACAATAAAGAACTCAAAATCATCGTCGTAGTAGGCAATATCGCCTGTATGAAGCCATCCTTCGCTGTCGATTGCCTGCGAGGTGGCCTCCTTATCGCCAACGTACCCTTTCATAATCGCTGGTCCCTTAAAGCACAGCTCACCGCGTTGGTTGGGTCCAAGTGGAGTGCTGGTTTCAGGATCAATTATTTTTGCATATGTTCCGGGACGAACTGTACCAACACTGCCTGGTTTGTCGTAGCCGATACCTTGAATCAAGAGACCCATCGTAGCCTCGCTCATCCCGAAACCTTGTCGAATGATAGGTATGCCAATTCTGTAAGTAAATTTAAACATCAATGCGTTAAAAACATTTAGATGTATTCCACGCTTTTTGGGCTACTAACCGTTCAGAAACTGCTTGAGCCGTTTCCTGCTTTAGTGGAGCTGCGCCACATAACAAAACTTTAAGGGTAGACAGATCGTATTTTTCAACCATAGGATGTTTGGCTAGGAACACCATTAGCGGCGGCACCATCAGGGCACCATCGATTTGATAGTGCTGAAATAAAGAAAAGCACGTGACTCGACTTTAAAACAGCAGTAATTTTTAATTGATCGAATAAAATTACGCTATACCTGTATGCAATTCAAGAACAAATGCTCTTGAAACTTGGGCAGGAACACCATTTTAGCACCCAACGTATTCAACATTATAAGGCTCAAGATACCGTAGGCATGGAACCACGGAATCACACTTAAGACTGATATCTCCCCATATAACTCTTTTTGCTGGCTTTGAATATCAAACAATAAAAAACACAATCTTAACTTCAATATACACCATGTAGAAGAACCTACAGTTGAGTATCGGACGTACACAGGATATTTCCCTGGGTAATTTGAACGCCTTTCGGTAGACCCGTCGTACCAGACGAACACAAAATCAAAGCGACATTTTCCTTAACATTGGTGGGCTTCACTTTGAACTCGCCCTTTGGTTTCTCCTTCACGGTTTTCAAGAACTTCGAATAGGACATCACGTATCGCGATGGGGTGGTGTCGTCGAAGTTCACCACAGATTTAACGAAGGAATTCTTTTGTGCTACTTTGGCAATGTTTTTGATTGTAGTATTTGAGCCGAATATGATTTTCGGTTTCGACAGGTTGACGGCATGATGCAGCTCACCTGAAATGAGAAATTATGAGGAAATTAATAAGGGAACTCCCGTACAACGCACTCAGTGTGTTCCTAAAAATGTACGAAACAAAGAAATAGTAGAAAGAAATTTTCGCGAGCTAATTCACTGATGGTGGCCAATTGTATTGAACCGTATTCTGGTCTGGTAGTGCTGCTTCCACCGGCAGATCGAAGGCATCACCTGATGAGTAGTGATTTGTCGGTGGTACGAGACCAGGGGCCGAGGGTCCCATTACACCCGAAGCAAGCGTGGGGACATCTGAGCCATCCGCCAACCATTCCATCCTTATCGCCCCATTTTTGTATTATTCCCCATTTTTGTGTTGTCTTCCCCAGACCTATGAATTTTTATTAATATGAAAAGGACAGAGCAACGAGCGGCGAAAACCCCGCCCACGTCTCCCGATCTGAGCTACAGCAGGCATAGGTCGCTGCTTAGCTCGTTTAGGGGCCTTTATCTTCGCCAGATGGCGCGGCCCGACCTTAAATTAGATTAGTTTGTGAAATGGGCGTTGAACCCCGCAGGGTACAGAGCACTGAGGCCGGATGGCCTTTTGGGCTATAGCCCAGAGTCTGTTATCAGGCCTAAACCTGTCGATCGAGTTCGATCGAGCTAATAAATTTGCTCAGGTGGAGTGATGACACTGAAGCGATATTATCAGCCTCCGGGTAGGCGGCTTCAAAGTAGTCTCTACGTCGCCGGGCAAGGCATCGCATCGCATAAGATATGGGTCGATGTCTCGTCGTCCTCACCGTAGAAACGACAGCTCGAGTCAGAAACAATTCCCATGATTTTTAAGTGATCTCTCAGGCATGAGTGTTCAGTTAGGAGACCACAGATGGTTCCAACCTTGTACCGGTTTAACTTTAGCAGTTCCATTGATCTGCTTTGTGAATAGCCTGAGATGAAAAGCTTAACCTGCCTCAGTCCTGGCTGGTTGTCCGAATGGGCAGCAGCTTCGCAGCATTACCAGTCTTTGATGAGTTTCTTTATTATGCAGGTTGAAATTCCGCAAAAGGGCTCTGGTCCGCAAAAGGGGGTAGCTGAAGCTGCTCTGGCTAGTTCGTCCGCCTGTTCGTTGTAATTGATGCCAGCATGGCCAGTGTAGTGTTACTGTATTAAAAGAGCCTAATCTATGCAGGGCCTTTTGGTAAGTGCGTACGATTTTAAATGAAGTTGTCCTTTTTAACAGAGCTTTGGTGGCCATCTGGTTGTCCGTGAATATTGCCAAATTTTCGTTGTGGTAGCCGGTCTTCAGGCATAACTCAGCACATGCCTCACTGGTGGCAAACTTGCCCATGGATATGAGAACCTGAAGATTGGGACCCACAACGCCTGCCCCGGTTCCTTCATTGGTTTTCGAGCCATCCGTGAGCCACTTGATGGTGTGAGGGGGAAGGTTGGCAAATGTTTCCTGCCAATGATCTTTGTTCCATTTTAGCATTGTATGCAACTAGTCTCGCAATTGCCATTTTAGCTTCAGCCTTTATATAAATGTGTATCGGCTGTAAGTCGAGCAGTACATCAAGAGCGATAGATGGACAAGAGCAAATAGCCCCTGTAGCCATTAGGTCTCTGGACTTTGCCTAAAATGATCTTGCCAGCAGCAGTAAATGCTCTTTTCCACCAGACTACTGCACCGTACTCTAATATTGGTCTGACAATAGCCTTGTAAATTCAGAGGGCTATGAAGGGCTTGATTCCCCACGTTTTGCCTACATATTGCCCACATATCCACAAGGCTTTAGTGGCCCTGTCCTCCACCACCCTGACGTGTTCCTGCCCAGGTATTTGGTGTAATTTCCCATGGGTAGGGGAAAGTTGTACATATGGGGACATCTGATATGCCTGAGGTTTCTTCTTCCAGAGAATGGAATGACAACTGCCTTGTTTGACTCGAAGTCTGTTGTCATAACACCATTCTTGCAGAATATAAAGAGCTGTTTCATGTATGTCTGGTAGAATCTCCTCGAATTTTCCTTTAGTCAATATCACCAAATCATCGGCGTAGCCCTGGACTGACGGTCGGGACTGAACAACTCGAGACTTGACGAAGAAATTGGTTCTAAATTAAGTCACCTCAATCGTGAGACCATTTTGATTGACTGTATGAGACTATACATTCGTATCGATATCAAATATTTACTACCCGTTTTAAGACGTCGACTTACTTAGCTAGGGCTATTGGGCCGTTCTGTCCGTGAACCCAACAGCAGTAAATTTTTTTTCAGTATAAAAGATAGGTTAATTGTTATTTAAAGAATAGGTCAGTTTATTGTGAGGATACCATGGCAAAAAAATCACCCAACAAGGCAATCCGGCCGTTAGTATTAAAAGTTGTTATGCCCCCCCCCCCCCCCCCCCCAATTATTTTCTAACAGTCGGCGCCTCTGATGTTCACTCGTTATCAACTGAACAAAAATGCTAACGACCTTATTCGCCTGAGTGCAAATATTTACAAAGTTCAAATGCAGTCCAAAGTGCATGTCGGGCTGGCGAGTTCTCTTTTTGGTTATTAGACATTGGACGTAAAGACTATTATCTATTTATAGAGTATCTAGTGGTTTTATGTATGTCCAGCAATTTATGCCGGCCCGTATACTTACGTTCCGTGTAGGTTACATTGTAGGGGGCTATTGTAGCATTGAGCATTATTGTTGCGTACATTGTGTAGGCGAATTCAAATCGATTTTCGCAGCATAAACCCACTGAGTCCCCTTCTTTGACGCCCAGAGCACGCAAATTTCGTGCAAAGTCAATTACGACCTCACGAAACTCTGAGGCGGTAATTTTCACATCACTTATGCCATTAACCTACGAAACAAAAAGAATAGTATTGTATAATGGCTCTGGGGGTTACATTTCACAGTTAATTTTGAAATTATAAGAAGCAATTCTTACCATGATCACTGTATCACCCGCTTCCTTGAAGCAATCCAAACAGAATTGCCCAAAGGATGTTGCATTCATGGCCGGTCCCCCCTTGAGCGGGCCACCAAAAATGATGTTGTTAATAGACGTTACCTCTGACTGCTGCATGGTGCGAGTCTATAGTTCTATTGCTTTAAGAGTAGTTGCGACCGCTGCTCACAGAACGTTGTCACGGAATGAAGCCAAAACGATTGTTTTCTTTTTCCAAGTTTGAAGACTACTTGCGTACTCTCTTATCAGAGCTGGCTAATCCATCTGCCAACAGTACGGATAGTGTACGATGACGTTGTGAATACTTTTCTTTAAACGGGCTTCGTAATCGTTTTCTGCATGCCTGTGTTATCTCTAGTACATACAATAAATGACGTTTGTGATATTAACAATATAGAAATAATCATAACCGCATCTGTTGAACGCGGATTTTGTTTCCAAACTTCTCTGCGACGGGAATGGACCTCTGATAGTTGTGGTGGTTAATGCAATAAAAAAACTAGGCCGAAGTTTCGCTTCGGCCCGGAGTCCGAAGCGTATATACAGTCATACAAAAAAGTATTCGTACACACGTCATATCGTGCTTTACTGTCCTGCAACAGTTAAAAGAGCTACATTTTTTTAACAAAAAATGTCTCTAACTCTTTTAGCAACACTACTTTCTTATATTAACTTAAAAAAAGTACTCTTTTCTGATAGTGTCAACAGAAAAGTGAGAAACAGTTATTCAATTCCCGAGAATTGAATCAAAAAAATATTCGTACAGCAGCAATGCAGAAAGAATAATGCCGTTATTCCGTTGCCAATGGCGATCATTCGTATTGGGATCAGTCTTGTGATAATTATCAAGTATTTATCAATTGTTGTTAAGCAAATTTGTAGTGGATTTCCATTAAATTCTTTATTATGGGACGAAAAGGTAAAGAAACGACAGAAGGAGAAATGAGAATTATCCTTTCCTTGCACAATCAATGCAAATCATTGCGTGAAATCAGCGTTATTGTTGGGAGACCACGCTCAACCGTTCAAAGCATCATTGCCTGCGTTCACATTTTTGAGCGTTTCGGTTATTCAGCAATTGAAATGCATGTAAACGGAAAAAATCACTGATTTGTCTGTTTACATGCATTTGAATTGCTGAATAACCGAAACGCTCAAAAACGTGAACGCAGGCATTGATAGATATTGTGCCACGGAAAGTCTTACGAATCAACCAAGACCAGGACGACCAAGATTATTAACGGCCAAAGATGAACGCAGTATATGTAGAAAAGTGTGACAAAATCCGAAAATTACAGCTTCAGCGATTGCGGCAGAGGTAGCGGAAAAAGATAAAATAGACGTTTCTGGAGAAACAATCAGAAATGTGCTCCGCCGTGCCGGTTACAACTCTCGAATCGCTAGAAGAAAATATTACGCTGATTTCACGCAATGATTTGCATTGATTGTGCAAGGAAAGGATAATTCTCATTTCTCCTTCTGTCGTTTCTTTACCTTTTCGTCCCATAATAAAGAATTTAATGGAAATCCACTAAAAATTTGCTTAACAACAATTGATTAATACTTGATAATTATCACAAGACTGATCCCAATACGAATGATCGCCATCGGCAACGGAATAACGGCATTATTCTTTCTGCATTGCTGCTGTACGAATACTTTTTTGACTCAATTCTCGGGAATTGAATAACTATTTCTCACTTTTCTGTTGACACTATCAGAAAAGAGTACTTTTTAGGGTTTTGTAGTAAAACAAAACCCTTATGAAATCGGTCATGCGTCCGTCTGTCTGTCTGTCTGTCCATGGAATATCTCACGAGCCGCTGAGGCTACGTGTATGAAATTTAGTGAAAATATGTAGAAGTACTATAATTCTCTGGAGGAAGTGATGCATCGTAATAGGTCAACTTTGAGGGGGGGTCCCCATAGAGGGGAAATGAAGGACGAAATTTTTTTTTCATTTGGTATAGGCAAGTGGGGTATCGTAAGAAAGGTACCGTCGAGTACATTCCATTTCTGGAATTTTCTTCAAATTTAAAGAAAGGGGAAAAGAGGGAGAGGGGAAAACATGTGATCCGAGTTTGTCCCCCCCCCCCCTTGCATTTGCAAACCGTTATACTTAGAGATATGAAAATTTACAGAAAAGCGGCATTTTACTAACATAGAAAACTATAAATAATAGAATTCAAAAATCTCATCAAAAAAGGTTAATAATAGTACATTTCTATTTTTTCAGTTAGCACACCCCTGCACGCCTTAAGCACACCCGCGGTCAAAAATATTGATGGCCAATGATAACCAACACCATAGACAATAATGCCTCTACGTTTCATTACAACCATGTAATATTTAACAATAGTACATTCACTTAAAGTTATGCATTTTGACACTATTCATACAAAAAATACACCTCCCGGCTTCAAAGGTGCATGTTGTTTTCCGTAGTGCGAATCGCAGTTATTGTTACATATTATGGTTAATCACATTTATGAAAGGGTAAAGATTGGTAGGGGGCGATGTGTGGTAATTGGCCAACTGTAACGGGCGGGGGAGGGGAGGGGAGGGTGAAGGGCAAAATGAAGGTAAAATTTTGTTTATCGACTGGTATAGGCAAGTGGGGTGTTGTGAGAAAGGTAATGTTGAGTTTACTTTACTTATATTTGAAAAAAGGGGAACAATGAGGGAGGATAAATTATTAGATCGTAATTTGCCCCCCCCCCCTTGCATTTCCAAACCGTTACACTTAGAAAAATGAAAACTTCCAGGCAGGTGGGTTTCGAACAGTATATAAAACGGGAAATAATGGAATTTGTATATCTCCTCAAAATAGGTTAATAATAGTTTGTTTCCATAGTTACAGTTAGCGCATCCCTGCATCCCTTAAACACGTCTGAGATCAAAAGTACCGATGACCAAGGATAACCAACACCATAGGCAATAATATGTCCTAAGTTTCATTACAATCACGTAATATGATTGGGCATATAAGATACTATATTATGGGTCAGACATTTTTTTTTTTATCCATCTAAGTGGTACCAAGAAGAGCAAGGAGCCGATACTTACATACCAAAATAAGTACTTGCTACAAAACCCTCGGATTGCGGGCGTAGCCCTCTATATTCCGGTTTTATTTTAGGTTAATATAAGAAAGTAGTGTTGCTAAAAGAGTTAGAGACATTTTTTGTTAAAAAAAATGTAGCTCTTTTAACTGTTGCAGGACAGTAAAGCACGATACGACGTGTGTACGAATACTTTTTTGTATGACTGTACCCTAGACTTGTACAGACCTAGTGGTGATACCGAAAGTACCAATTGGCAACGACCATATGCATTAAAAGTGAGTTTCCTATACGGCCAGTTTATAGGGGAGGTTGACACTCATTCAGGAGGACCTTGACCATTCTCAAACACAATGAACTAACCCATTCTACAAATATTTGCCGAATTTTTACAGTCGCTAGCTTCATTCTATCGAAAGTTATTGCTTATTTCAAGTTTCACTTGTAGGGGAGGTAGAGGTTCCTTGGGTCGGACCGTGCCCATCATTATCATCCATCACCAATTAGATCACCCTAAAAACATCTAAAAAAATTTCAAGTTTCTAGCTTCACTCTATCGAAAATTATCGCTTATTTGAAGTTTAATTTGTAGGGGAAGTAGGGGCTTCGTTGGCCGGATTTTACGTATTTTCAATATTAGCCTGGATCCTGCTGCAAACATTTGGCCAAAATTTCAAGTCGCTAGCTTTATTTTGTCGTTAGTTATCGCTTATTTTAAGTTTCATTTCTAGGGGAGGTAGGGGTTCCTTAGGTCGGGTATAACCCATCTTTAATGCCAACTAACTCAATCTCACTTCAAACATTTGACCAAAATTTCAAGTCGCTAGCTTTATTCAATCGAACGTTATCGCTTATTTGAAGATTCATTTGTAGTGGAGGTAGGGGCTCCTTGGGTCGGATCTTACCCATTTTCAAGAACAACTAACTAGATCTTATTACCAACATTCTACCAAATTTTCAACTCGCTAGTGTCATTCTATCGAAAGTTATCGTAATTAAGAGCGCGTTGACACGATCAAACTACGGTTTGACAAACCACCTACTTGACCGTGTCAACCCCTTGTCAAACTGGTTTGATGTCTTGTGCTTCTGTCAAATCGTAGTTGGACGGTGCTCAACTTTTCATCAAATGCTAGTTTGTCAAATCGTAGTTTGATCATGTCAACGCGCTCTAATGTAATATTTAACTTTTTTAATTTTGTAGGGGAGGTAGACGTTCCTTTGATCTGATTATGCCCAACTTACTAAAATCCAAGCAGCTTCTCACTTCAGGGTTATATGCCAAAAATCAGCCGTCTATGTCAATTGGTTCAAGAGTTAGAGCGCGTTGACATGATCAAACTACGATTTGACAAACTAGCATTTGATGAAAAGTTGAGCACCGTCCAACTACGGTTTGACAGAAGCACAAGACATCAAACCAATTTGACAAGGGGTTGACACGTTCAAGTAGGTGGTTTGTCAAACCGTAGTTTGATCGTGTCAACGCGCTTTTATGGACAAAAAACCTGAAAAGTAGGGTAGTACGGGGCTCTTTGTAAGGAAATTACCGTTAGTTTTCAACTGATCGATTTTATTTTTCCAGGGGAGTATAAGATTACCCTCATGAGCAATCTGCCAAAGTTGGAGCTTTTCACGTTTATTTAATCGGGAGTTATAAATACATTTAATTATTTTACATATGTAGGGAAGGTAGGCGTTCCCTTGGCCTGATAATGCCCATTTTCAATACCAACCAACTAGATCATACTTCCAACATCTGACCAAAATTTCAAGGCTCTAGCTTCATTCTATCGAAAGTTATCGTGCGAACGGACAGACAGACAGACAGACGGACAGACAGACAGGCAGACAGACAGACAGACAGACATGGCTAAATCGAATCAGGAGGTGACCCTGATAATTTATATATATACATTGCCATACCTCCGGAGCCTCCTTTAAGGTGTTACATATTTTCGTCGTGACAAAAACAATGGCTGCATTCATGTGAAAAATTTTCGCTACGGAACGCTACATCCCCTCCACTACACATTTGAGGAGACGCTACCTGTCAACATTTCTTTCGTGATTGAACCGCTACAATGGTGGTTATGTTAACATGTTGAAATCCTCTCCACAACTTTCGTTCACCAATTTTCCACTGCAAAACATTTCTTTGGCACTCACGAAACAAGGAAATATCAAATCAAACGACAAGAAGACAGTGAATTTACACAGACGGGGATTCTATTTGCACTTTTGAGGTACACAAACGTCACAACCCACATACCAGCTGCGAATTGTCAAATGTAGCGGCTACATGCCCAGAGAGCGTAAAAAATTTCTGCTACCAAGGGGAAGTAACCGCTCCGGAGCGGATGGAAGGAGCGATTGCAATCACGAGCGGGAGGGGTAGTAGCGCTACGGAGCGCTCCGTAGCGATCCGGATAAAACGAGCGTCGTGAATGCACTCATTTCCACTCCACCGGGCGAAGCATAGTGGTTCGCGTCTTTGACCAATAGTGGGTTTTAATTTGTGTGGAATTCTCACGCCCCTTGCCGGGGTGGCCTAAAGGGTTGCAACCCTCAGTACACCGTCCAAGGACGCTCGCTGCGCTCGCTCTATATCCCATAGTGGTAAACCCATTATTACCCACGATGATTACGCGAACCACGATGCGTCGCCCGGTGAAATAGGAGTATACAATACCTGAAGTTGTGTTAAGTATTAAGGATGTAAGGGATATCCACATCCTCATCCGCAATTGCGGAATATCCGCATAAAGATAGTCATCCTCATCCGTATCTTCATCCGCATTTTTTCATTATCAAATATCCTCATCCTTATCGACAATCCTCATATTTGTATGAGGACATTTATGGGGATATTTGGATGCATTACACTGAACCCAACCGAACTTCACGAAAAAATATACAGCTCGTGTTAAGATATGCTTCGAGAGACTAGCTTAAAGAAATATGTATGCTAGAGAGGAGAGGCTAATAAAAAAACGCAATTTCTGATGATTCGTCGTCGTATCGTATTGTTGCGTGTACGGAGTACGTATCTCTTACGACACACACTGTACTAAGCTCCATCATAGTCTAGAATCATCCATGACAAGTACCAGCTGATTCTAGAGCCATTTGGAGTCTGGAACCTTCTCGAAACAGTTCCAACTATAAAAGGCAGATGTCACCGGGAGAGAAGAAGTAGTAATACTCGACACTCAGTGGACGTCGGATCGCTATAAAGCGGAAGGAAGGATAGTCGTTATTGTTACCCGCCGGTAACGAATAGTTCGAGCTAGTTTTGACGTTGGTTGTTAGTTACGCGTGTGTAGTTCGTTTAGTAAATAAAGTGTATGTGTTTTTCAATCGAAGTGTTTTCATTATTCAGCACAAGAACATCTAACGAACCTGGCTTTGCTCGATCAGAGGAAACATTATAGTATCAACTGTGTAGTACGGTCAAAGAAAATCTAAACTGGAAAAATTTAACCTAAGGCCGTTTCCTCCCTTGTAGGTACGGTAGCGGTGCGGGATCAGCATACTCGGTATACGCGGTACGGAAAGCTTACCGAGCGCCTTTATTTTAATGAGTGTCCTGATTGGCTCGGTACCTCCCCGCTTCGCGAATACCGAGCCAATCAGGAAACACTGATTGAAATAAAGGCGCTCGATAAGCTTTCTGTAACGTGTATACCGAGCATGCCCATCCCTCACCCCTACCGTACCGACAAGTGAGGAAACGGCCTAAGGGTAATTTTTTGGGTTCTGTTATTGTATTTCCAGTGGTCGAAGAGTCTAAAACTCATTTTGCTACAAAAAAAAATTGATCGGAAGGATCAGAAAAGGACGAAAATATGGGCAACAACTTTCGTTTCTTCGACTATAGGCATGTTGGGTGTCCTATCAAAGGGGACAATGAGTTCTTTACATTTCTGGAATTTTTTACCTTATTTGAAGTAGCTATGACGCGACGAAGTAAGGAGCCAAATGGGCAAAACATGTTAAATAAAAATTGCATGTAATATCATTAAATAATAAACTAACAACCAACGTCAAGCTTGCTCGAACTATTTGTTAACGGCAGATAACGATAACGTCTGTACTGCTTTCCGGTTCCGAGCGGATACTTCGGTCATCTTAGTTGTCGGTCCATTCAACGCCGTTGTCGTCTCATTTAGCCACTCCTCAAAACTGCTGACCGCTCGTTCATCTGCGTTGTCATTTCACTCGGAAACTTGTCCGCCCTCGCTGACTGTTCGCCATCCGCAGCGGCCTCGAGCTGTGTCCTGCATATGCCCCAGTACTTTTGTCCGTCGAAAGCTGGCGCCATTAGATTTTCGACGGTTGACTCGGCCTTAACGACTCCTGAGGTTTCGACGCACTCCGGTTCGCTCCACAATCCTTCGACCCCCTCAGCAATCGTATCGAACCCGCCATCCGTTTTGGCGTTCTCCTGCATGAGGTCGTTTTCGACCTTCTTGGAGATTTCTCGTTGCCTCTCGCCGAGCGATCCCGATATATCCGCCGACTAATTCTGCAACTGCTCGCCTAACCGCTTGTCAAACCGTTCGAATTGCTCATCAAGTTGCTTGTCGAACCGCTCGAATTGCTCATCAAATCGCTTGTCTAACTCGTTAAGTTTCGACAGTATCAGCTGCAAGAAAGGGCCCCTGGCGGAAACCTGTTTCGCTCCCGATCCGTTGAGGATTTCCGTCGACTCGACCTTATTCGGAAATTCAACCGTGTCCGGATCCTGTCCATCGGCTCTTATCACTTGTGCTAAACGAGCACACAGCGCGGACTTATTTCCCGTCGTTAACGATTTCCGTCTTGCTAGTTCCCGGTTCTCAATTCGCAAATAGTACGCGGAATTTTAGTCCGTTATTCACTTGACAAGTTCACAACAGTCAATCGTGCAAATTCTACCCGCGTAGAATATTCCCGCACTTCCCTATGAAGTTTCTCAAAACACACTATCGTGCAACTTTCCTGCGCTTCACTTTAAAGTTTCTCGAAACTTTCCGTTTATTTACACTTCCGTAAATATACCGCACGACTTTCACTTTTCAAACGAACGTTCACTACACGCACGCGAATATCCGTATCCCACTTCTGACGCCAATTGTAATGTTTCCTCTGACCGAAACCAGGTTCGTTAGATATTCTTGTTCTGAATAATGAAAACACTTCGATTGAAAAACACACACACTTTATTTGCAAAACGAACTACACACGTGTAACTAACAACCAACGTCAAACTAGCTCGAACTATTTGTTAACGGCAGATAACGATAACGTCTGTACTATTTTCCGTTTCCGAGCGGATACTTTATAACGATCCGACTGCAACTGAGTGTCGAGTCTTATTACTACTTTTTTGTTCTTGGTGACGTCTGCCTTTATATAGCTGCTAGTCCATGTATCCACCAGTTAGCGAAGATTCTAGACGGTTCGAGATGTTCTAGTCTCGGGTTTCCACAGAAGAAGGTTCGAGAATCCGCTAGTGCCCATTCAGTTGGTACTTGTCAACGATCATTCGAGATTATGATGGAGCTTAGTACAGTGTGTGTCGAAAGAGAGACATACTTCGTACATACAACAGTACTCATTAGCGCTCGTGCCCACGGCAGACTTTTAAGTTCGCAGAAAAACTAAATAGTTTAGTCAGAAAAATAGAACACACGGTGTTTTATGAGACCGCGCACACAGCGATTACTAGATAGTTTGTGTGCCGTGTGTTCTATTATTCTGACTAAACTATTTAGTTTTTCTGCGAACTAAAAAGTTTGCCGTGGGCGCGAGCTCTTATTCCCATTGATATGACATCCAACATGCCTATAGTCGAAGAAACAGAATTTGGCGTTCTTTTTTCGGACTCTTCCAATTATTGTAATATTTTTTGTAGCACGATGAGTTTTGGACTTTTCGACTACTAAAGACTACAAAAACAAAAAAAAATGTCTTAGGTCAATTTTTTTTAGCCCAAACGTTTTAGCGGATATTTTTGTCGTACTAGTGGTAGATTTGAATGCTGATGTGCTTCCCATGTTTACAACTAATATTTTACATATAGAAACAAATATATCCCCATCCTCACCCTCATCCGCATCCTCATCTTTTTACTATCAAATATCCTTATCCGCATCCTCATCTTTTTACTATCAAATATCCTTATCCGCATTCTCATCGTCTAACTCGACGAATTTTCTATCCACATCCTCATCCGCCAAAAAATATCCCTTACACCCCTATTAAGTATGCACAGTAAACGATTTATCTTACTCCCTTGAGGGTCTTGGATCGTATCATCGCCGAGATTAATGCGTTGTTGTTGATTTCAAATCCATAATGTTCCAAAAAATCAAAAAGGAATAAAACCAGCCGTATGTTTGAGGTAGGTTTAAAGTGAATTTATTTTGTAGTCAATATATTGAAACACTAAAACAGTGTTACATAAAAAATGATGCTTATAAAACTTCATCGTTTTATATACACAAAACGTTTCGTTATCTATCTTAAATGCAACACGAGCCCTAGGAACCGATACTAAAAGTTATACGACATGAATTTAGCCTCACAGAAAAAAAAACGAAAATGAAAAAATGTACATACATTAAACCAATAAAACTATTTCCAATCAACCTACAATTTCGACTTTGCATTTTTGCTAACCATATCGCGCAAAACACGACGCAATATTTTGCCTGTCACGTTCCTAGGAATCTCATTGATAAATTGCACGCCACCGTGTAAACGTTTTGCGGGCGAAGCACGCTCTGCCACATAATCAATCACTTCCTTTTCCGTCAGATTAGCGTTGGTCTGTTTAACAACAAACGCCATCGGCAATTCCCCGGACTCTTCATCTGGCACTCCAATAACAGCGGCATCCCTGATCTTGGGATTGGTTAGAAGCAAAGCTTCGAGTTCAGCCGGTGGCACTTGGAAGCCTTTGTACTTGATGAGCTCCTTGAGCCGATCGACAATAAAGAAATCGAAATCTTCGTCATAGTAGCCGACATCGCCAGTATGCAACCAACCTTCACTGTCGATTGTCTGAGCCGTCGCCTCCCTATCGCCCACGTAACCTTTCATAATAACTTCGCCCTTAAAGCATAGTTCACCGCGTTCATTGGGTCCGAGGGCTTTGCCACTCTCATCGATAACTTTAGCATATGACCCGGCACGAATTGTTCCAACACTGCCCGGTTTGTCGTGGCCATCACTTTGAACCAAGAGACTCAATGTCGCTTCGCTCATTCCGTATCCTTGTCGAATAAAGGGTATACCAAGCCTGTAAATGAGTCAAGAATGTTACTATTTATATCCTACTTTATAGATATCCATTGTTTCCTTACCGCTCCCTAACTGCTTCAGCAGTTTCTTTCTTCAACGGGGCAGCACCACAAAGTAAAATTTTTAGGGAAGACAAATCGTATTTGTCAATCATGGGATGCTTAGCTAGGAATACCATTAAAGGTGGCACCATAAGACAGGCGTCGACTTGATAATGCTGTAATTAAATGACGAGCCGTTAAAGTTCGCAGCAATCGTAGATTTTCGCCATATCCCATTACCTGTATACAGTTCAAAAACAAATGTTCCTGAAACTTGGGTAAAAACACAAGCCGGGCGCCCATCGTGGTGAACATCATAAGGGTCAAGCAACCGAAGGCATGGAACCAGGGAATTACACTTAAAGCGGTTGCTTCTTCCAGTAAGCCTCTCGATTCGCTTTATTTATATAAAAAATAAGAAAATAAATCAAAACCAAAACGAACCTACTCGTAGTAAAAGAACCTACAATTGACCATCAGCCGTATGCAGGATATTCCTTTGTGTAAGCTGAACACCTTTCGGAAGACCCGTTGTACCAGACGAACACAAAATCAAAACAACATTCTCTCGAATGTTGGCGGGCTTCACTTTAAACTCGCCCTTTGCTTTCTCTTTCTGTGATTTTAGGAATTTTGAATAGGACATAACGTAACGCGATGGGGTGGTATCGTCGAAGTTCACCACAAATTTAATGAAGGAATTCTTTTGCGCCGTTTTGGTAACAGTTTTGATTGTTGCATTCGAGCCAAATATGATTTTCGGCTTTGATAGACTGAAGGCATGATGCAATTCACCTGAAATAAAAAAATGTCTTTTCGTTAATCAGCCATGGAAAAGAAAAGAAAGTTTAAGTTGTCTAGGTGGTGGGGAGGGGAGGCTACGGTGATGCCAATTATCTAAAGATGTAGCATATGTAGTATATCCTGCCATTTTTTTTTTTTGTAGAAAAAAAGTATAGGAAAGGTTATGAAAGATACAAGATTCCCGCGGCAGCCGATTCTACGCACCGAAGCGACACGTTCATCAGCAACGGCCAAGGGCTGCCAAACCCTTTCAATGCCAGACGTTGCTACATCAACGAAGTTTCAAAATGTGGATATTGGAAAATACTCCCGGAGAAGATTTTTTCTTATAGCCCCCCCCCCCCCCCCCCTCCCCGTTATCGCCATCTATCAGCCTTCCATCTATAATAGAGTTCGGGAAAAAACGGGGGAGGGGAGGGTGCATCTGGGTAGGTTGGGAACATTCCTGTTTCGCTATTATTAGGAGGATTCTCTCTCGGTGAGATTTCTTCTTCTCCCTTGCCCTTTCATACTACTCTGCCGCTTAGCGTTGCTCTGCCTGTGGTGTTGGCACTTCGCCCATTTTGGCGGTATAATCTCAGCTTCCTTCAGCAGGCAGCTCGGTCTTGGATCGTATCATCGCCGAGAATAATGCGTTGTTGTCGCTTCTTCATCTGATTGATCCACGTGTGTTTTCGTCTGCCTCGGGGTTTGGGTCCAGCAAACGGAACATTCATTGATAGTGCCTTCATGACTGGGTTCTCAGGCGGACGCCTTAGAACATGGCAATACCAATCCATACGACGATCTTCGAGCTTTTCAGTGATCGGTTGCTCAACAAACAAGCTGCCTCGGATGTAGGTACTTTTGATACGATCCTTTTTGGTCACACTAGCTGACATCCGTAGCATTTTCATCTCAGTCGCAGTCATTTTACTTTCGTATGTCTTGTACATAGTTCAGCATTCAGACGCATAAATGAGTGCGGGACGTACGACCGTTTTGTACAACTTGCCCTTAAGCTTTCGTGGCATCTTCTTGTCGCAGAAAACTCCAGAGTTTTCTCGCCACTTCATCCTACCGACACTGATGCGATGTTTGATGTCATCATCGCAGGTAGCTTCCTTGTTAACCATTAAGCCCAGGTACTTGAACCTTGTACAGGACTTCAGCTGCTCTCCTTTAATGTAGATATCTGGTATCGGTCTCTCTGGATCTGAGAAAGGACAGCAAAGATACTCTGTCATTGGTATGCTAATCCTCAGTCCACGCTCCTCCAGTATCTTACACCACTTGGTCAGTGCAGCCTGCAAAGTAACGATGTCTTTACTACTCAGGACAATGTCATCGGCGAAGAGAAGGGATATTTCCAGGCCGTCAGAAATGAGTGTTAATAAATAGAGCATGATGATGTTGAGGAACATGGGACTCAATACACTGCCTTAGTGAACTCCGACTTTAACTGGAAATTCTTCAAACTCACCAGCTGTGCAGCTAACTTTAGTGGTTGCCCCATCATACATGCCTTGTATCATTTTGCCATATGCCTCGGGGACCTTAAGTGCTCTTACGGCCACCCATATCAGATCACGAAGAACTCTGTCGAAGGCTTTATCCAAATCGATGAACACAAAGTGCAAGTCCGTCCGTGCATCACGATGCTTTTCCATCGTAACACATATGCACTGAATAGTATCGATTGTGGACCGACCCTCCACAAAGCCGCATTGATTGTCACCCAACCGTACAATCTCTTTCAATCGATTGCAGACAACTCGCTCGTAAGTCTTCAATATGTGAGATGTTAACTTGATTGCGCTATAGTTGTTGAACTTGCGTGTTCTTATAAAACGGGAAAAGAAAGCTTTTTCTGAAAGCGTCAGCCATGGGTTGCCCTCTTTTAATTTTGTTGAAAAGAACAGTGAGCCATCTAAGCCCGACATGATCCATCTTCTACCAAAATTCCAAGGGTATTTTGTCCGGTCCAACTGCTTTTCCGCGTTTCATCTGCATCATTGCCTTCATCACCTCCTCCACTGAAAAATCAGCGATATCAGTGATGTTTGGCTCCACAGCTTGAAAAGCTTCTCGCGAAAATTCTTCGTTCAAAAGTTCCTCAAAGTACTCATGCATTCTGCTACAGATTGCTGTGTCTTCAACCAGCAGCACATCCTTGTAAGTCTTCAACGTACCTTGGCGCCTGAATCTCTTGAGCGTTTCTTCTCCTTTGGGCTGCGACCTTTATAAATCCTGGCATTGTCTTCAGGTTTCTTTTGCAAATACGATCTCTTATCCGCAGTCAGATCTTCTAGTTCCTGATAGAACTTCCTCGGCTACAATCGACTTTGCTTGAGCCACCTTTCGCTTTACTGCAGCATTTATCATATTTCTCCCGAAGTTAAACCTTCTCGGCTTCACTGCTTGTCTTGCATGTTGTCCAAGCCTTGCGTTCGATTTGGCCTGCACTGCTTCTTTAGTTTCGTTATTCCACCACCACGTCTCCTTGGTCGTGTGGAGTGGGTCTTTCGAAACTCCCAGTGTCTTTTCAGCCTCTCTCTCTCAATTGCCCTAACCCCTTGTGGGGCATAAGCGCGTCAACTGTTGCATGTGGCCCAGTTGACGTTTCGTCGGCATAAACTGGTTTCGGAGAGTGCAGTTGCCAGCATGCACCTCCTTTCAGCCTCACCTACTAATATTTCATCCAAAGCACTCCACATTTATATTGGATTGTGCTCGTCGCAGTTGGTGTTGTATTGAAGCTACTCCTTCATTTTAACAATGAGTTACAATAGATTCAAAGCGTTCTTTGTTGAGATTATGCCACTTGATTTTCTCGACTGGCTTGGGGATTGCTTGTGGTCTTGTTCCTCCTTTCAAAATAAATTCTGTCAGGAGCAACCGGTGCTGGGTGACCGCAGATTCACCCAAGATCACTTTGCAGTGAAAGTACCCAACGTCTCATGAAATTTAGACACAGATGATAGTCTATCTGCGTCGCATGAGCTTCACTGCTATATGTGATTAGGTGTTTTTGGTTCTTAATGAATCATGTGTTGAGGATGACCAGACCGTGTGATCTGCACATAGTCAGGATAGCCTCGCCTTCATTATTTCTGGCTGTAGATTGGCTACCCTTCCCACCATGGCAATCCTCGTAATCATAATTCGATTCTCCCACAAGGCCATTAAAATCCCCTCCGAAAAAAACCAGCTCGGTATGTGGATACTTTGAAGCAGTGTGTCAACGTCACTCCAAAATGCCTCTTTTTCGCTTTGCTGCAAACCCACTTGGGGGGCGTAGGCACTTATGACGTTCCACACTTTTCCGCAAATAACCAATTTGATACTCATCAAGCGGTCGCTTATCTTCGAGATACTCACGATGCTGCCAAGTAAAGCCTATGCCAGAATAACGCCAACCCCGTTTCTATCTTTTTTTCATCAAAACAGCGCGTTTCCATAACGAGATCTTTATTAAAAAAAAAAAAATAAAGATCTCGTTATGGAAACGCGCTGTTTTGATGAAAATAAGTTTCAACGGGAAAACTACCGACTAAAGAAGCCCGTTTCTATCATTCGAGTTTCCATAATAGTACAATTTGTACTTTTTGGAATTCGTCAAAAACGAGCCCGGTCGACTTGGTTATTTTGCCACTTGGTCTTCTGCACGCACATAATGTCTATCCGTCTCCGCTTCATGACGTCCTCCAGTTCTTCGCTCTTTCCGGTCATGGATCCGACATTCCAACTTGCAACCCTCAGTTTCTCTATAGTGTAATTGGACTGCCTTATAGCGCTCGCCCCCGGAAACCGTTGAGCTCTGGCACGAACAATATTCGCCCTGGGATCACTGAACTGCGCATCAGAAGTAGTGCTTCTAGCGTGTTCTATCAGAAGGCCTTACATCCATTCTTTTACACCTATCTGGAGAAAGGTGGAGTTGGATGGCACTAGTGTGTGGAAAAATAAGTTTGTATCGACTTTTCTTTTATATCTCTCGGTGAGATTTATAACTCCTAAAGTAGAAATTTCTTGAGTTTTGTGAAAACTCTCTCTAATTGAATAGAGAGAATTCTCCTAATTTTTACGAAGCAGGAATGTTCCGTTCGCACCATCAAAATAGCTCAGCAAACTGTCAATCTCGGGAACAGAATCTGAATCACTCTTCATAGGGTATAAAAAAGTGATTCAAATTCTGGCCTGAGCCAATTTGCAAAGACCTGAGAAGGAGATAGGTCGAAAACTTGTAGAAGATGTAGCGAAACTAGCCACATAGCGAAGACCTACGATAAGGAATTCCTATGGCAGCCGGTACTTCGTACCGGAACGACCCGTTTCAACACGGCCAAGAGCTGCCACAACCCCTTCAGTGGAAGAAGGAAGATATACATGTGTGTGTCATGTTTTTGACTATCGGTTTTTTCCACCTGGACTTAGAGGAGAACGACAATACCGAAAGTCAGAATCTACGAGTATGCCACACGCATGTAGCACAATAGACTTCCGGGTTGTTGTTGTTGTTGTAGTAGCGACGCGTTGATATCCGATGAATGTGTGTGTCATAAAGCTTGGTTGTCCATGTTTTCTTCAATGTCCAGGTGTAGAAACGCAGCTGCTTCAATAGGATTATCCCATAGCGCAGTAGGTGTTAGGCGCGTCGGAGCTGCAGGACAGTTAAATATGTGCTCAACATCATGTGGAGTGAGGCCACAGGCTGGACAGGAGTTCTGTATTTCGTTATCAATGCGGGATAGGTACGAGTTCAGACGTGAGCACCAGCCAGAACGAAGTTGTGCGAGTGTAGTCCTGGTTGCTCTAGGAAGTCGAAGTTCGTCTGAAGATATAGCAGGTGTTTGCGCATTTAGTACCCTGTTTGGTGTCATGTCCGCGATTGAGGATAGCACTTCTTCACTATGCAGTGTTGTGATGGCCGATCTGTAGCTGGTGTTATCGAAGGGGACTCTTTTAAACCTTTGGATCTACCGCTCGCGATCCCTCATATTACGTCATACATGACGTGGCGGAGGGCTTCTGTCCATAAGGTTAGAGTTAGGATGGTCATTCCGATAACAGCCAACCAGATACTGCTTCGTTAGAAGTGTGTTGTGGCTTCGTAGCGGCATCATTTTGGTTTCCTGGTGAAGGTGGTCCTGCGACGACATCAGTAGGCAGCCTGTGAGTTCTGAGAGCTGCATTTTGGCAGGTCTGGACGTTCCTCCATTGAGTGTCACATAAGTTTTCCGACCAGATGGGAGCCGCATAATTGGCCACAGATCTCCCGATAGACTTGTAGGTCGTTAGTAGGGTCTCCTTTCTCCCCCAGGAACTGCCAGCAAGAGCTTTGAGGACTTTGTTCCTGCCTCTCATCTTGTCACAAATGGTTGACGCATGGGCTGAGAAGGTAACCATGCTGTCAAGGGTGACACCGAGGATTTTAGGGTGGTTAATGGTGGGGATAGTTTGACCGTCTACTACAATATTCAGTTGTTGCCTCACTTCTTTGGTCCATGTGGTAAACAGAGTAGCGGTAGACTTCGGTGCAGACAGAGTGAGATTTTTGTTGACGAAGAAGGTGTTAAGTTCGTCAAGATACCCATTTATCTGTTCGCACATTTGAGTGATATCGTTGCCGGTTGCTAGAATCGTGCAGTCATCGGCATAACTGACAATTTCGAGTCCGTCAGGTGGCGTAGGGAGTCCTGACATGTAAAGGTTAAACAGGGTGGGAGATAAAACTCCTCCTTGGGGAACACCCTGTTTAATTCGTCTTAGTTAAGATTTCCTGGATCTAAATTCTGTGTAGGACTGTCTGCCGGCAAGATAGTTGGCGATCCACTTTACAATATGCGACGGAAGCGATGTACCGCATATGTCTGACAGGAGAAACGAGTGGCTGACAGAGTCAAATGCCTTTGCCAAGTCTAATGCCACCAGAATCGTTCGTTGACAAGGACGTGCTTGGTTGAGGCCATTGAGTATTTTCGAAGTAATGACATCCAAAGCCGTCGTGGTGCTGTGCATCCTTCTAAAGCCATGTTGGTGGTTGGCCATCTGAGTATGAGTCGCAATTATAGGGTGGAGCAGCGCTTCTAAGATCTTGGCTACAGGAGACAAAAGTGTAATGGGACGGTATGATTCGCCCAGTGTTGGTTTTTTTCCCGGTTTTAGAATAGGGATAGACTTCCGGGTCGCAGTGCGTGGTGGCCCTCTGGGCCAACTGCCCTCCATCTAATCTAATCTAATGCCACACGCATGTAGCAGAATTCTGATATTGCTACTACAACAACAACAACGAAAAGAAACCCAATTGTATACAATGCGGGAAGTTTGACGAAGTCTACTGAATTCAGGCGATAACAATCAATTCCGGAATGGTTCCAAGTTCCAATAATAACATAACTTTCGTCAGTGGCTCATTGGCATCGACTGTGAAATGAAACGATAGCGAGGACAACACGTACAACGATCAACCGGCCATTCACTTCACAATATCAAGCGATAAACACAAAATGCGGTTAAAGAAAAATATCTTAAGTACCCGGCTAGGATGGCTGGGATACAGCAGCAGCTTCTTACGTTAGTAAACGCAGTTGTTGGTGATTCAAAAGTTGATGTAGATAGGAGGGACGTGGATCGTGTTGAAACCACAAGCACTGCGACCATGGGTATATTGTGCTGAAGCCCTTTCTACCGAGAAGCTGGACTAGACCATATGATCCAATCGACTCTTTTCGATAAATTGACTGATATAGCAGGTTTAATAGAGCAGATGTCCTCGGCCAAAGGGAATATTATGCCGAAGCAGTCCGTGCGTCGATCCGCAAGACTGATTGTGCTGTGAAGTCTCACCAGCAACCTCGCAAAAGCGGCAGCTAGCATCTGGCGCATTACGCATGGTTTTAAGGGGACTTCTCAAACGCGAGTGTCTTTGTCATAATAACCCATTGTTGGTTGGTCGAATGGATAGCTAAAATTTTTGTATTTTAGAGCTTAGATTGACAAAAGCAATTTATTGTTTCATTTCTATGCAATGTTGAAAAGACGTTACAAATGAAATTAAAGTGTTCGGCTCATTTTACGTTACGTTAATTGCCTTGACCCCTCCAGGGGCATGGACGCGTTAATATCTCCAGCATTTCTATGCTTTGTTTATGTTTCGGCAACATATTTACTTTTCGGAAGTGCAGTTGCTAGCATGCACCTCCTATCCGTGCCGTCTTTATACTGACAGGCTCGGAGCACTGTGAGAGTTCTATAAGTACCCACAGGCAGTTTTTGTTTGCGCCCAGTTCTGAACCTCCGAGCTCTAGATGCAGTATCGTAGAGCGGTGACCGAATGACGTCGGCCACCGAGCGCGACATTTTGCGCCCTCAAATAATGGCGCCCTGTGCATAGTGTGCTAATATAGTAGAGCCAGCACTGCCACAGATGCTTCCCATTAACCAGAAACCAATATGATGGCGCGTAGGAGTAGTTAACACGCTATGTCCCACTAGGGGTAACTCCTTTGCCTTAGCCCCTAGTGTTAAGGCAAATTAATAACTAATTATTATTTTTGCGAACAATATTCCTGTTTTGATGGCACTCTTGATTTCAAAAACGTTCGCCACCCTACCGACCGACCTTAAAAGCGGAGTCGCTTGAGTTCCGCGGAAAAACATTGTAATGAACCATATTCTGGTCTGGTTGTGCTGCTTCCACCGGCAGATCTATGGCAGCACTTGATGAGTAAGGATCTGTCGATGATACGAAACCAGAGGCCGAGGGTCCCATTACGCCTGGACCCCAATACGAGCGCGAGGGCAAGCGAGCCATCTGCCAACCATTCCATCCTTATCGCCTCATTTTTTTTATTCCCCATTTTTACCTCCCTTGTTTGTGTTGTCTTCCCCAGGCCTATGAATTTTTTTAATACGTAAAGGGCGGGGGCAACGAGCGGTGAAAACCCCGCCCACGTCTATTTAAAATATGTATCGGACGGTTTGGTTGGCATCCTGAAATGCCCGTGTGGGGACGGAGCCTTAGGTAGCATAATGACCGTGAAGGTCGGGCCGTGCCATCTGGCGAAGAAAAAGGCTCCTCAACGAGCTAAGCAGCGGCCTATGCTTGCTGTAGCTCAGTTCGGGAGACGTGGGCGGGGGTTTCGCCGCTCGTTGCCCCTGTCCTTCACGTATTAACAAAAATTCATAGGCCTGGGGAAGACAACACAAACAAGGGAGGTAAAAATGGGGAATAAAAAAAATGAGGCGATAAGGATGGAATGGTTGGCAGATGGCTCGCTTGCCCTCGCGCTCGTATTGAGGTCCAGGTGTAATGAGACAATCGGCCTCTAGTTTCGTACCACCGACAGATTCTTACTCATCAGGTGCTGCCATAGATCTGCCGGTGGAAGCAGCACAACCAGACCAGAATATGGTTCATTACAACCTGTCAAATTCAGTGTTCCCCAATAAAAAAAAAGAGAACCACACGGATGTACACCTTAATATCAAACCCAATTGTCGGAAAGAGACACGACTCCAATGAATATGGATACATTAAAAGTCAATCGCATTCAAAATTACGGAGCCACTAGTATTCAGGTGAACAGTGGATGGTTCGGTGAAAACGTAAATAATTGCACTCATGTAAAATTCATTGAATGAACCTGAATGGGCTTGTTGTAGTTTCACTGCGTTAAGCGGGTCAGTCGGATACCAGTCTTCCTCTTCCTAGTGGATAGAGTACATCAATGACGAGAAAATTTAAATTCAACCAAATAATCTTTTCACCCCCAAACAGGTTAACTAACCACAGACATTTCGACAATATTATCCACACTCGTCGCCCCGATAAGATTACAAGACTTTAATCAGATTGCCCCAAAATCGAATTGGATCTTTGGATCAGTTCAAATTCCATTCAAAGTGCAAAAAAAAAAAAACAGAACACGGCAAAAGAAGTCATCTCTCAGTTGCATAAAATTGGAAGTTTTTTGCAGCTTCAAATTATAGAATGATGAAGCAAAATTTATAGATTTACACATATCTAAAGTACAATTATTTGTGCCGGTCAGCGTACTTACGTTCGCTATAGGTCACGTTGTACGGGGCCAGCGTAGCGTTAAGCATCATCGTTCCGTACATGGCATAAGCAAATTCCAAGCGATTCTCACTGCATAAGCCCACCGAATCGCCTTCTTTGATGCCCAGAGCTCGCAAGTTTCGGGCAAATTCAATGACCGTTTCCACTAATTTGGAGGCTGTAACTTCGACGCCAGTTACGCCATCAACCTAGTGAGCGAAAGGTAAAGAGCATTAACTTGTATCACAGGGAATAGAAACATGAGGTTCTTACCAGGATCACTTTATCTCCCATTTCCTTGAAACGATCCAAAACGAATTGACCCAGAGACGTAGCATCCTTGGACATTTCCTCGTGGATCGGGCCACCGTAGACGATGTTGTTGATACACGTTACCTCTACCTGCTGCATGGTGCTGAGATGCTGAGAGCTCTTGTGCTACCCAAAGAAGCTGCGACCGCCGTTGACAGAACGATGCCACTAAATGAAATGAAGCCAAGACGACTCGCGTCTAGTAGATTTTGCGGAATTCTAGCGCTCAATTTGCTCTCTTATCAGGTGATTGATTACTACATACGAGGCCTGCAGTTCGGACCTGGAAGCAGCGGGTGTGCCGAATGAAAGCTTGATCGAGTGAGTATAGTGTGCAAACTTTTTTATTAACCGGCTCTCACAGTACAGTTGTGCATGACTATTTCTATGTACATATATGTATATCTGTGGTATCAATTCGTATAGTGCGAACTATAAACAATCACTATTAGCGAAATCCACAAACTACAAACATAATCGCACAGCGTGCTTTTGGCAACGCGCGTCTCCCCTGCGGTCGATATTTATTTTATTAGTGTTTGACAATCATATGATTGCGCGAATCGTCCACCCACCACCCCACTGCACCACTTGAAGCACCGAACTTCTCAGCTGATTGGTGTATGCACTGACAAATTGACAGAAGGAGCGGTCCCGGTCTCGGGAATGCACTACTCCTATACGCCTGTAGTTGTAAATATCTGGATAACGACTTATAAACAATCGGGTAATGATGCAAATTGCTTAAATTATTAATTATTCAATCAAATCTGAAATCTGTTTTTAGTAAAGTGATGCTGCGTCACGTTTTACCACTTTTCCATCAAGCGCGCCGGAGGATTTCCGCATTGTATGTGACCGGTGACAAGGCGAAGGATACTTATGCCGTGCTAACGCCTTACATGGAGTTCTCCAAAACCCTCATCAGTGAACAGGATGAGCTACGAGATAATATCAAGCGACGACGAATGAATTTGAGTCTAGATGATGTTATTAGGAAGTATGAAGTGTTTCGCGCCAAAGAGTCCTTAAAGGCCGAAGTGGAGTTAAAACGCGATGTGATTGCGAAGGAGCTCAGAGAATTGCAGAAGGAGAATGTAAGTTATGTAAAATGTGATGATGGATGTCAAAAAACCTGAAATATTGGAGAGTGATATGAATACCAAAGCATATAGTTAGCAAAAAGACCGCCCCATCAAATGCCACAAGATCCTACCCAGCAAGGCATTTGTCTCCGATACTCAGTGGAATCGAAAAGTCTTCGATCCTATAGTGGTTCCATTCATCGGTTTGTCTCCGAAGCTGGAAAAATTCAAATGTTCTCGATTATATATCGACCTTTGTCACCGGTTTGTCTCTGACGTGAAAGGAATCGAAATGTCTTCGATCATACATCGATTCTGGGAATCAATTTGCCTGCAATTTGAATTCATTAAAGTATCTTTCGCGAGGCATGTTGTCATATCATCAAATACGGAATATCTTTTGTTTATGTTTTCTATAAGCCTGGTATGCATTCCGCCGTTAAATGAAAAGTGCCGTGAAATCAATACAAAAATTTTAACCGGCTCAAAACGAATTTTTCTGTGAAAAGTTTCGCGTGAATTTTACACGAGATTTCACGACACTTTTAGATTCTGGACGAATGTACATATATCAGGCTTAAATAGATTATACACATTTCTACAGTCATCGATCCGAATCCGATATCAGTATGGATTCTACGTTGATTACAGTCATCGATCCTAATTCGATTTTAGCGTCGATTCTACACTGACTACAGTCATCGATTCTACATCGACTACCGCCATCGATTTTGGATCGATTCCTGTCCTCATTTTCGGTATCGCAAAAGCGGTCATGCCCATACAAATGTTTCCGACGTTTCATCGATAAAGTCATCGATTCCTTAGAAGACAGTCTTCGATTTAGGGTTGTCTGACTGGGAATATAAGTGTCGCGCTCATCTCCCAGTCAGACAAGAATCGAATTGTATTGTAAGATGTATTGATAAATTGTATAGACTCATGTCTTCGTCGAATTTTAAGAATTTTCTGGCCCGAAACAATATCAAATGAAGAGCTAAGTCGGCGTACGGGTCAGATGCCAATCGACGAATTGATACGCAGGCGAAAATGGCAGTGGATAGGTCACACATTGCGGAAGAGTGATAACTGCATTGCTATGCATGCCATGAAATGGAACCCCATTTCCAACCAAGGCCGACTAAGAGGGGGTCCTCGAATCACATGGCGTCGATCTGTGGCAAAGGAGTGTCAGGTACTGGGTAAGTCTTTTGGGGAGTTGCGCCCCATTGCCCAGAACAGAGTACGATGGCGCGCAGGAGTAGTTGACGCGCTATGCCCCGCTAGGGGTTAAGGCAAAGTAGTAGTAGTAGTATTTATTTTCTTGTGTATCTATACTGTGTAGTCTGTACCATTTGTCAATATCAAATCTACTGGCAGAGGGGAAAGTTCTATGGAGTGATCGCTCTTGTAGAATATCAATCCTCTTCGTTCCTGCGGCAGTCGGTTCTACCAACGAACATCGAGACTAGAAGGGGCACTCAGTACAAGATGCCCAAAGGTTCTTTTCTATTCCCGTAATTGTCAATGTGTTAAATTTCATTATCCGTACACAATCGATTTGCGAGAGGATTGCGGAAAATAGACAGATATACACCTCTTCATATGATCCCGTGAGTCTGAAAAGGAAGTCGAACCCGAAATGCATGAAAAATAGTACACACACCACTGCAATTGCGGGTAAAAGTGATACCAATACAAATATAAACGTGGGCTGTTTTCTCTCAGGCTACCAATACATTTAAAAACGTGGGAAGCTTGTCATTTGAAAGGTGATTATGAAGTGATGCTGTCCTTATCTACCCAATGCATTTTCCCGTTTAGGTTCCTGTCAAAAATGGGTAAACATGTGTGGGGCTGACTATTTGCATCCCGCTTCACAAAAAATAATGTACTGAGTGCTCCTTCTATGTGTTTCTATGTTCGTTGGTTCTACCACCAGAGCGACCCGTTTTTACAACTGCCAGGAGCTGCCAAACCCCTTCAATACGAGAAGGATGTGTGTTTGTGTGTTACATGCAGTATCTGTTTTTTGTGTTTATTGGGAGCAACACATCTCGGCGCAATTGCTCTCAATACTACTTCTCCGCGCTGGCATTGAAAACAACCCAGGTCCTTGGATCTGCTGCGTATGCAATAGACAGCTGCATCTCAATGCGACGTCAGTGAGATGCAACTGTTGTGTCGAGTGGTGTCACCTGAGAAGCTGCTCCGGTCTAAACCATCACAGGCACTGGATTCCTTCGTTTACCGCCAGTCAGTGTAGAAACCGAGGTCCACAAGCAGCGAGCTCATCAAACACGCCTCACCTTCCTACACCAGTGAGCACCCATACGAGCTTTCAGTCAACGCCAACGACTCCTGCGAATAGACCCAGTAGGATTCCCCAACAAAACAACCTTACGCCTGCACAATCGATCACCATTTTCGATACGCTCTCACTCGTCCAACTAAATTGCAACGGGCTGCAAAACAAAATTGACGAACTCGCTTTATTCATGGATAGACACTGCATTCAAGTTGAAGCCATCCAGGAGACGCTCCGGTGCGGAGATCCGGCTGCCGTAGGAACGGTTTTATATTTGTCGAGATTGTCGTCGATGCCTCGCAGTTTATTATCGAAGTAGCTTCTCTTTTTGCGCTTAATTATCTTTTCCGCCTCCTTTCTATGGTGTTTATAAAGCTTTCGCTTTTCTCTCGTTCCTCTCGCTGTAACATTTTTGTACGCCTCATTTTTCATCATCACCGCTTCTAAGCATCCATCGTTGAACCAATCTTTCTTCCTGTGCCAGGATTCGTGCCCGACCGCATTTATCTTGTCCTTGTTGACATTCCACTATCATCCACGGATCTTGCTGAGGTGCTTTGGGGAGTGGGTAGTAGTTATCGTTCAAGCATCGATACGTATTCCTCCGCTACTGCCGGTATTTGCAGCTTTTCGGTGTTGAATTTTCGAAGGGGGCTGGCTTTATTTACATAGATAGGCTTTGGACATATGACAGCGGTATTTAGCCTTGACAAGATAGTGATCAGAGTCACAATTTGCTCTTCTTAATGCCTGGAGCGCTTCGGCTATTCAGCAATTCGAATGCATGTAAACGGAAAAATCAGTGATTTTTTCCGTTTACATGCATTTCAATTGCTGAATAACCGAAACGCTCAGAAATGTGAACGCAGGCAATGTGCGTACGTCGAAGATACCCGATGCCCATCTTTGTTGGATGAGGACATGGTCTATTTGATTGTAAGTACAGCCATCCGGGGATGCCCAGGCCCAGGTAATTTTATATTTGCGTCGATGTGGGAAGCTTGTATAGCTGCTGAATAAGTCTCCGCTGCTGGCAAAATCTACGAAACGTTGGCCGTTTTCGTTGCATTCTTTGTGAAGACGGAAACCTCCGGTTGTTCCACAGTGCGTTTCTTCATTCCCCTTTAGCATTGGGATCTCCCAATATAATTTTTACATCGTTGTAGGGTAGGAAATCAAAGAGTCGTTCTAGGGTGTTGTAAGTCATCTTTGATTTATTGATTTTTATCTTCAGTCGATGCATGGCCGTTGATTAGCCAGATTTTGACGAACTTCGCTTTTATGCGGATAGCGCACAATCGTTCGTTGACGGGTCTCTAATCAATGACGTGGGATTTAAAAAACTATATCCACCACGAAGCTACTCCAAATTCATGTTTTCCTGCGCCCATTTATTTTAGAAATCCCACCCGCATCTAGCCACGGATGTTATGTGATGTCTATTTTTTAATTATATCATACCGTTTTATGGATGATGGTAATCCAACGAATATCTGGCGCGACTTAGGTTAATCCTAAACTGAACATGGGTCATTGTTGTCTCATTCTCACTTCGCATTACGCCCCTCTTCTCTCTCCGATGTGAGGGTCTCCTAGTGTGCCTTGAAGACCCCCTCGATTCTGCACGATATTTGAACTAACGTTAATAGGGGAGGTTGGGGCTAATTCAGTAGGACCATTCTCAAAATCAACTAACTAACCCACACTACGAATATTCGCCAAATTTTTCATATCCCTAGCATCACTGTATGGAAAGTTATCGCTTATTTGAATTTTCATTTGTAGAGGAAGTAGTGGTTTCTTTGGTCGGATTTACATATTTTCGTCAGACCAAAAACAATATACCCTATACTTTATACTCAATTGCCCTAACCCCTTGTGGGGCATAGCGCGTCAACTGTGTGGCCCAGTTGACGTTTCGTTGGCAGAAACTGGTTTCGGAGAATGCGGTTGCCAACATGCACCTCCTGCACATCCATGACCACGAACGTCGTCGTGGACGGGATTCGAACCCGAAACGCCGGGCCAAAACAGGGTATAAAAAACAGAAATGGAATGTACTAAACGTCTGAGCGTCGCAGCAGACCTTCTTGTAATGGACTATATTCTGGTCGTGCTACTTCCATCGACAGATCGAAAGCAACACCTGATTAGTAGTGATCTGTCGTTGCTACGAAACAAGAGGCCGAGGATCCCATTACACCCGGACCCCGATGCGAGAGTGAGGGCATCTGAGCTGTCCGCCAACCATTCCATCCCTATCGCCCCATTTTTTTTTATTCCCCGTTTTTTGCCTCCCTTGTTTGTGTTGTCTTTCCCAGGCCTATTAATTTTGATTAATACGTAAAGGACAGGGGCAACGAGCGGCGAAAATCTCGCCCACGTCTCCCGAACTACGGCAAGTATAGGCCGCTGCTTAGCTCGTTGAGGGCCTTTTTCTTCGTCAGTTGGCACGGCCAGACTTTCACGGGCTCCGTTTCCACGAGCATCTTCGGAAGCCCACCAACCCGTCCATTACAAGTTTGGCGCCCAACGGGGGCCACAAACCCATGACCCTGAGATTAAGAATCTCATGCTCTATCGACTGAGCTAGCCGGGCAACCCCAGTTCGTTTCTGGGCTAATGAATCCTGGCCGATGAGACCATATCGACAGTTTTCATTGTCCTATTTATCCTTTTTGGCGGAAGCAGCTGAATACAAAACTCCTTTTCTTTGTTCCATTCTTCCCCATTCCCGTTATTCTTCTCTCCTTATTCTTCTAGCGGTGGTATTTATTCTTCTTCACTTGACACTTGCAGGCTTTCTCTCTACTGTTGGTTATAGACATATTTTACAATAAACGGGCACGAGACTTCTTTTTTTTTGTATACCCTTCAGGAATGTGATAGGGTATATTAACTTTGTCATGACGTTTGCAACGCACAGAAGAAAGCATCTCCGACCATATAAACTATATACATATATTCTTGGTCAGTATGATGAGACGAGTCACTTAAGCTTTGTCCGTCTGTCTGATTCTATGCAAAGTCATCATCATCATCGTGGCGCGACAGCCCGACATCGGGCCTTGGTCGCCCGGATCATTGTCCTCCAATTATCTCGGTCACGTGACCGCGTCCTCCAATCTTGGAAGCCCAGTAGCTGCTCGGCGTCCACATATACTGAGCTCTCCCAACGAGATCTCGGTCGTCTAGGCAGTCTCGCTCCATCGACTCGTTTTGCATTCATCACTCTCTTTGGCATGCCATCATCGTCCATTCGTTGGACATTCCCTGCCCATTGAAGTCGTTGTAGTTTGTCGATTTTCGAAACTTCCTGCTCATCGTACAGTTCGTACAACTCATGGCTGTATCGGATGCGCCATCCATCTCGACCGCAAACAGCCCCGAAAATTCGCCGTAGAACGTTACGTTCAAATGTATTTAGCATGTTTTCGGAGGCTTGAGTTAGGGTCCATGCTTCGCAGCCGTAGCATAGCACTGGTCGTATATTGGTTTTGTACTAGTACACGCGGAGCTTCGTGTTTCTGTGCACATGCTTCGATTTCATTATGGGGAAACCGAGAAAAAAGTCTTATTAGCTAACTGTATCCGTCGCTTGATTTCGTCAGTTTCGTTGGCGTCTATTGACAAGTTGCAACCCAGGTATATGAAGTTGTTCACGAACTCGATGTTGAGGTCCCCAACATTGATGCTCGGTTGTGCAGGTGTCTTTGTCGTTGATTGCATCATTATTTTAGTTTCACCTTCGTTGATACGTAGTCCAACTTCTTTTGCAGCGGCATCGAGCATATGCAGGAGTTCTTCTGCTTCGGCCAATCTTCGGGACATGATGTTGATGTCGTCGGCGTACGCTGCTAATTGTGTCGACTTGATGAGTAGCGTCTTGTTGTTGTCCATATTCATAGCCCGAATAGCGTATTCCAGTGCTAGGTTGAAGAGCGTCGGTGCCAGTCCATCGTCCTGTTTCATACCAGTGCGTTTTTCAAATAGATCAGTAAGTCTATTATCGATCCTGACCTGTGAGACGGAGTTGGTCATCGTCATCTTTGTCAGTCGCACTAATTTGGCCGGTATACCAAATTGCAGCATGATATTGTACAGTACTCCACGATCGATATTGTCGTATGCCTGCTTGAAGTCGACGAAGATTTGGTATACGTTTACGTTGTATTCCCAGCACTTCTGGAGTATCAGTTCAATCATAGCTGATCGGTTGTGGAGCGACCAGGTCTGAAACCGCTTTGATATTCGCCAATGATTCGTTCTGCGTACGGTTTTATTCTATTTTCCAGAATTTTCGTCAAAATTTTATAGGACGTACAAACTAGTGATATGCCCCTGTAATTCTCACACCGCAGTTTATCTCCCTTTTTGTGAATTGGACAAATGATGCTTCTGCGCCAATCGTCTGGGATCTCCTCGTCCTCCCATACCCGCAGGAGTAATTGATGTATGGCATTAGCTAGACCCGTTCCACCGAATTTTAGCAGTTCAGCTGGAATCTCGTTGGCGCCCGGCGCTTTATTTCGTTTTAGTGACCGCAACGCGAGATCAACTTCCTCTACTGTCGGGGGTTGTATGGGTGGGCCTAGATCAACAATATCATCGAGAGCTTCTAGTGTGGGGATGTTAGATGGTAGGTTCAGAAGCTCTTCAAAATAAGAGGCCCATGATTTGTTAATGCCATCGGGGTCGCTGATGATGTTTCCATCCTTGTCCTTACAGAGGCTAGTCCTGGGTTGGTAGCCGTTCTTAATTGTATTTACTAGTTTGTACGCTTGTCTGGTGTTCCTATTAGTTAAGTTTTCGTTTATGTTCAGCAACTGCTCGTCAAAGTATTTACGTTTCTTACGTCTAATTATTCTATTCGATATTCGCCGTAGCTCGTCATATTTTTCTCTCTTCTGGTTCTGGTTCCTCGTTGAATCCATTGTCTGTAGGCCTCGTTTTTCGCTTCAAGTGAATTTTTGCATTCTTCGTCGAACCAGTAACTTCGCGCTCGCCGGGCTTTATATCCCATGACCTTCTCTGCGACATCTCTGATGGTACCCTTGAGTTCTTCCCAGAACCCATGGACGCCTGTGTTGCTGATGTTGTGTAGCATAGGCGATAGTCTTTCCTCAAGGGCGGTAGTATACGCCACCGCTGTAGCATCGCTCAGAAGCTTATCAACCGCAAATATTTTGGGAGGGCTGATTCTCGATTGGTGCACTGAGGAAATTCTACATCTGTAGGTCGTCTTCACCAAGATAGGAGCGGACATCCATCACAATAGACGCCCATCTCTTGCAAATGAGGACGTGATCAATTTGGTTGACGGTATGTGCGTGTGGAGATTTCCTGGTCTGCTTGTGAATGCGTCGATGCGGGAAACACGTAGAGCTTACGACCTGATTCCTACTGCAGGCGAAGTCGATAAGTCGTTGTTGTTACATTTTTCATGGAAACTGTGGCCTCCAGTGGTCCCCCGGTGCCAACTTTTATTTCCGGCTTTCGCGTTAAAGTCTCCCAGCAGCAATTTGACGTCGTTTGTTAGAAGTAAGTCGAAGAGAGTCTCAAGGCGGGCGTAGAACTCGTCTTTTACTTGGCGCCCAACGTTCCGGGTTAATTTTACTCGTAGTTTGATAGGTCGGTTATAATGAGTGCCACTGCAAATATCAATTTGCTCAACAAGGAGGAACTTTCTTATGAGCTACTCATAAGGGGACTCCCAATCGGTACGGTAGATGAGATGCGGTCTTCTTTGCGCGCGGTAGTTAAACAGGAGAAAGAAGGTGTCTCCTTTGTTGTAAAAATTAATCCTTTTTCGTTTGAAGAAGATAAGGTGGCTGCAACAAACAAATTAGCGGAAGTTGAGGAATTAATGTCGTCGGGGGTTGACGAAAATATAAAGAAAAAAGTAATGGTAAAGTTGAGTTGGGTTTTGGACAGGCTAGGTAGAGCGGTGGTGCCGGAAGAAAAGTGCGCGGAGTGGCAAGCGATTAGGTCCGCAGTGTTGAAAGTGTTAGGAGAGTTAACGTCAAAAGATAGACTTAATAATGTAGAGGCTGAAGAATACAGTAGTGACGGTAAAGCGACATGTAGTGTTAATAATGTAGAGGCTGGTGAATACTGTAGTGACGTTAAAGCTACAGGTAGTGCGAATGATCGGAAGCCGGTGCCCGTGTATAAGTGGGATTTGAAATTTACAGGGGAAGTCCAGGGTCAGTCTTTGATGGCCTTCTTAGAGAAGGTAGAAGATTTGCGGTTGGCACGAAGAGTGTCGAAAGAGGAGTTGCTGGGGTCGGCCGTGGATCTTTTCGCTGGTGTCGCACTAGTTTGGTACCGGGCGATTAGAAACAGACTTAGGAATTGGGATCATCTGGTGGAGGAGCTTAAGACCCAATTCCTTCCTGTTGACTATAATGAAAGGTTAGAGGCGGAGATAAGATGTAGGCGACAAGGTGATTTGGAACCATTGGGTTTATACCTGGCATCGATGCAGGGTTTATTTGCACGGCTCGCGAAACCATGGACGGAGGATAGGAAGCTGGAAGTGGTGAAGAAAAATCTAAGTCCTTTTCTGCAGATTCAGTTGGCGCTCCGTTGGGAGACAGTCAACAGTATAGACGAAGTGTTGCGGCTAGGTAGGTTGTTAGAGGCTGCAAGATACAATACAATGAACGCTAGTAGGTTGGAACCACTTCAAAATGTACCATTAGAACCCGATTTGAGTTACGGTGGGCAGCATAGTAGCGCTAGTGGTAGAGGGGTAGGCGGAAATGTGAGTGCCATGAAGGATAATCAACCGCGAGATGTGCAGTGCTTTCGTTGTAGGCAGATGGGACACCTGTCAAACGTTTGTCCAAAACCGATTAAATGTTACGGTTGTGGTAAATTAGGAGTTATTCGAGCCAAGTGTCCACAATGTGCGGGAAAAGGCCAAGAGACTCGGTAAACGGTGACGACCGGGATCTCACGAAGAAGGACAATGTCGCCTCAGTTAGCGAATTAGTAGTGGAGAAAGTTGAGACAGTTAGAGAAAAAATAGATGGGATAGAAAAGGAGTTAATAATATTTGGTATTGGAGATGACAGTCGTCCACATGTCCAAGTGTGTGTGAATGGAATTCCATTCGTAGGTCTGTTAGATTCGGGAGCGTCTCGCTCTATTCTAGGGGGAGTAGGGTGGTCCCGTTTAAAGCAAAAGGGAGTGATATCATCTCGGGCGGGGTGGAATCATGCGAAGTTGGCGAATGGAGAGAACGTGGAGGTGCAAGGGGAAGTAGAGATCTTGTTAGAATTGGGAAGCACTGTGAGGAAGGTGTCAATATTAATTATGGAAGGAGTTGAGACAGAATTAATCCTAGGAGTCGATGTTTTGAAGCGATTTGGTGTGACTATTAAGTTTGCGGAGTCAAGGTTGATAGTAGGATCGGGTTCGGCGGAAGAAATCAGGGTGGCCGAGGTACGCTCTATGGGTGATTTGATGTCGCATCAGGTGGAGCAAATTAATGAAGTAGTAGCTGATTCGTTCCGTAGAAGTGAAGGGAGTATAGGTTGCACTGGGCTAGTGAAGCACAAAATCGTGACGACATCGGAACCAATAAAGCAAAGATATTACCCGGTGTCACCTGTTGTACAGAAGCAGATAAATATAGAAGTGGATGATATGTTGGAAAGGGGAATTATTGAACCTTCAGATAGTCCATGGTCATCTCCAATTCTCTTAGTTAAGAAGAAAGATGGAACATTCAGATTCTGCGTGGATTTTCGTAAGCTTAACAGCGTGACGGAAAGAGATGCATACCCGCTACCATATATATCTGCCATGTTAGATAAGATGCGTGATGCGAAATTCCTATCTTCCGTAGATATAAAGTCCGCGTATTGGCAGGTGTTACTAGATGAGGAATCTAAGAAGTTCACTGCCTTTACGATTCCGGGAAGAGGTTTATTTCAGTTTACTCGGATGCCTTTTGGGCTTCATAACTCAGCGGCGACATGGCAGCGGCTGATTGATAACATAATCGGAGTATCACTGGAACCATTTGTTTTTGTATATTTAGACGATATTATTATCGTAACCCAGACGTTTGAAAAGCATATAGAGGTGTTAAAAGAGGTTTTAGAGAGGATAAATATGGCGGGTCTTACTTTGAATAAGGAGAAATGTGAGTTCTGTAAACCCGAGTTGAAGTTTCTAGGATATGTGGTAAACAAGGAAGGACTACAAGTAGACAAAGATAAGGTTCAGGTGATGGTGGATTTTCCGACACCGCAATCTGTGTCAGAGGTTAGAAGGTTTATGGGTATGGCGTCTTGGTATCGACGTTTCGTGCCAGACTTTGCGTCGAGAATCGCGCCACTATCTAACCTGTTAAAAAAGAATAAAAAATTTAATTGGGATGATAGTTGTGATTCAGCATTTCGGGAGATCAAAATGAGGTTAGTGCAGGCACCTATTCTTGTTTGTCCAGATTTTGATCGTCCTTTTAAGGTGTATACAGATGCGTCGGGATTTGGTATTGGGGCAGTACTAGCGCAAGAATACCCGGATGGAGAAAGAGCAGTTGCATATATAAGCAGGTCGTTGTCGAAGGGTGAACGTAATTACTCAGCAACTGAAAGAGAATGCTTAGCAGTTATCTGGGCCGTAGAGAAACTTCGTCCTTATTTGGAAGGCTATTTTTTCACAGTGATTACGGATCACCATTCACTACTGTGGTTGAATAGCTTGAAGGATCCGAATGGTAGGTTGGCGAGGTGGGCAGTGCGCCTACAACAGTTTGACTTTGCGGTTGTCCACCGAAAGGGGAAAGACCTTGCTTTGCCCGATGCGTTATCCCGAGCAGTACCAAGGGTGCAGAGTATTTGCAATGATGAATCCTGGTATGAGGATTTATTGAAAGAAGTAGAAAATAGTCCTGACAGCTATCCGGATTGGAGAGTAGATAGCAACAGGTTATACAAGCATTTGCCGGTAGATTACATGGGGTTGAATGGAGATGAGGCATGGCGACTGGTGGTTCCAAAGAAAGAACGGGGAGAGATCATTGCTAAAGTTCATAATGAGTATACGGCACATTCGGGGATAGAGAAAACATACCGTCGCGCTGCCCAAGAATATTTCTGGCCGCGGATGCGATCGGATGTTCAATCTTTTGTGAAGCAGTGCGAGGTATGCAAGGCCAGTAAGGTGGAACGTAAGGGGCAAAACGGGTTTATCGCAGGACGAAAGGATGTATGGAGGCCGTGGCAGCTGGTGAGTGTAGATCTCATTGGTCCGCTTCCTCGGTCCAATAGAGGTTTCAAGTATATTTTGGCCGCCGTGGACTATTTTAGCAAATTCTCGTTGTTGTTTCCAATTCGGTCAGCCACTGCATCGCAGGTAGTTAGAAAGTTGGAAGAAGAGTTGTTCCTCATGTTCGGCGTGCCGGAAAAAATTATTACGGATAACGGGGTACAATTCGTTAGCAAAGGGTTTAAGAAGTTGTTAGAGTCGTATGAAGTGACACATGTATTGACACCCTATTATCATCCTCAAGCTAATCCGGTCGAGAGGGTAAACCAGACAGCGGAGACGATGATACGATCGCTGGTAGGTGATAATCAGAGGCGATGGGATGAGTGTCTACCAAAGGCGGCGTGTGCCTTGAGGACTACAGTACACGAAACCACTAAGTTAACTCCGTATTTTATTCTGTTTGGGCGTGAATTAACGTTGACAGGGCGTCCCAAGCCAAGTTTGAGTGTAGATGTCAGAAGTGAAGAGGCCATTCAGATAGACACCGTAGAACATATTAGGAAAGCTGTGATAGAGGACGTCGGCAAACGTATTGTTAGGGCAAATGAAAGAGGGGCTAGATATTATAATCGTAGAAAAGGGAAAGTACAATTTAGTATAAGCGAGAAGGTATGGAGGAGGAATTTTGCCCAGTCAGATGCAGTTAACTTTGTTGCAGCCAAGTTATCACCAAAATATAAGGGACCGCTGACAGTAGTGAAGAAAGTTACTTCTTGCTCATATGAACTACAAGATCATTCGGGAAAATCTGCGGGCGTGTGGCACGTAAAAGATTTGAAAAGAAATTAATGAAAGTCGGGGCGACTTTCGTGTCGGAGGGGGGGTAATGTAACGCTTTTTGTTGTCGGGGCGATCCCAGATCCGTGAGATGGATGTTAAACTGCAATTGAGAAAAATATTTGTAGCTTTGGCGGTCAGTAGGGGGTGGCGGAATACTTACCTCTACGCATTTGATCAATGAATCCGTCCAGTGGAGTTGAGAAGTGATGTGCCTCGAAGATACAGATGAACCTGCGAAAGGAAAGAAGAAATCACAAAGTAAAAGGGCTAAAGGATAAAGATATGAAAGTAATACTTATCTAAATGGTTGGTGCGGGCGTCCGAGCGGTGTAAACAATAAACACGATCGATGAACTGTCAATGTCGGGATGACGTACACTGCATTATCGATTCAACGGCGACGTGCTAGAGCGTGACGATGGAGACGAATTCTCGTAGTCAATAACTGGTCGAGAAATATCCGTTCAGTCAAAAAGCTATTTAAGGGCCCTGAGTGGAAACGGCACCCTCTTTGTTCAATTTCATTTCTATTGGAAAAGGTGTGTTTACGTTCTCTCAGGACCCGGAGCTGAAATTCTAATTTGTCTCTTTGTTCAATTTCATTTCTATTGGAAAAGTTTCATTTCTATTGGAGAAGACGAGGATCCTGTAGTTGAAGGCGGAGTTAGAGGCAAGAAATTGAGCTAAGAACGGAGAGCGGAATTATCTGGACGACAAAAGTTCTTGAGACGGAAGAGTAGTTACCGAAGTACATAGCGTGGAGACGGCTGAGGAGTAACGGCGAGAGCGGGATCGGAGTGAAGAGTAGTGCAACTGTCGCAACGAGTAGGGTGTAGAAACCGCCACCTAGGTAGGTGTAATGATTAAGGTTTTGTTTAATTAGATAAGAAAGATAAGATATAAGATAGTTTGGATAAGTAACGTAATAAGACGGCCGGCTCGTGTGATTTGCAAATTAGTGTTAAGTGCATAGAAAGTGGTATGGATTACGAGTATTTTATAATAAATTTAATATTGTGAAGAACGTGTAACGCGGTTTTCTGGGTGATCGAGAAATAGTTGTTCGGGGGTGAGAAGATTAAGTTAAACTTTGCGTTCGGTTCGGCTAAGAGTAATCGTGGTTTCGCGCTTCCCACGGTTAGTACAGCCAGGCAGCTTGATTTTGAAAGCGCGTGGCGCCCACGGCCCGTTTCCGTAGTTGGTCGGACGGCTGCCCAAGAATCGGCGTAACACTTCTTTAACTTCAGTGGGGGCGTGCACATTGATGAGCCAGAGATTGAAGAATCGAGTCTTAATGCAAATCGCACACAGCCGTTCATTTATGGGTTTGAAGTCAGTAATGTGCGGCTTGAGGTGATTGTTTACTATTAATGCAACTCCAAACTCCTTGCGGCCCGATGGTTGACCACTTCTAAAAATTGTGTGTGATTTCTTGTCATTGATCTCGCTGCCAAGCCAATTTGTTTCCTGGACTGCAGTAATGCTCAGTTTGTACTTTTCGACCTGTTGAAGGAGGGCCTTCTCGGCCCCCGGTTTGTTCAGGGAGCGTACATTCCAGGATTCGAAAGAATAATCCTTTAGTCGTCGCGTGATCGTCGTTGTTGATCCATCCAATCCGAGGCTTTTGTTCCAGGTTTCTTGACGTGGAGTGGTTTCTACAAGGACGGGTTGTCAGCACATCGCTTAACCCCATTCAGGGGATGGCCTCGGAAGATAGCTGCTTCAAATGCTTTAATAAACGTGCTGAAGTTCACACAACTATGTTGCAGGTCCAACTGCGCAGGTCATTCCATCCTACTAAACCTGAGACGCTTAGGTGTTGGTCAGCTATCTGCCTTTTTCCAAACTGTCTTATCGCTAAGACTTGGCCGTCAGCGGTTTGAAACACTGCCGTTACCAGGGGGCGTCCACGAGGAGAACTATGGAAAAGGTCTTTTGTCCCCCTTCTATGCAAACTAGTCTCTCAGTTTTTAAGCTATCGAGCGGAAATTTTGTACAAAGCCTTTTTTCTATTGATGCCATTGGAACAATCTGCCCAAGAGTCTGTTTTTGTTACAAAAACTTTTTTATTTCCAAAGATATCCTTACCAAATTTCATATTGTTCAATCGTATCTATTGCCAAACTACTTTCCCGAATTCGGTTGAAATTGGAGTACTCTATCATATAGCTGTGATAGGAACGACGAAAACTTTTATTTCTAAATGTATTCTTACCGATTTTCAAAGTAATGAAACATATCTATACCGCAATTTGGTGGAAATTCGCTCACTATTTCATACACCTCCCATAGGAACAGTGGAATCCGAACAAGCTTTACTGCTAATTTCAAAGAGGCAAATACAGAATGGATCAAAATTCTTTTTTATGAAAAGTTGGCGTTATAGCAAATAATGCCTTCGGTTCGGCAAGCTTGTTTCTTTTTTTTCTAATTATGCCTTAAAGGATTGCTTATTTTATTTACGAATTTATAAACTCGTTTCAGGTGGAAAAATCCACTTTAGATGCCAAAAAACAAGAAGGAATACAACTTCGCAACTCTTTAAAAGATCTCCGCAACGAACTCTATCCGATAGAAGATGACTTCGTTCATAGCTTCTTACATCTACCAAACAGTTTGGATCGCGCCACACCCACTGACGAATTGAAAGTCATCTACCGACAAGGTCTTCCAGCGACTGAAACATCCCAACTAAATCATCTGGATCGCAAAGATCTCATCGATTACCGCGATCCAACGTGTTTTTATCTCATGAAAGAGGCAGCTCACTTCGACTACTACACACCAATCAACTGCGTTAAGAATTTTCTCGACAAAAATTTCATTCAATTTGTAAATCCCGATTTCGCCCGAACTCTACTCCTAGAAGGCATAACCACAGATCTCAATCGAGTAGAACAGGTCATTGAAGAAGACATCAAGCAGTCCAATGTAAATTTGTTACATTTGGTAGGGGGCGGTTCAACGGCCAGCTTTCTGGGCTTTATTACCAAATTGACGATTTTTCCGACACTCCTGCCACTACGATTTATTGCAAGTGGGCGTGAATATATTGTCTCTGACGAAAAGCAATCGAGCGGACTGTATACAGCGGCGCAATCGAACACGGTGCAAACATTCATCGCTACCAAAGATGAGGCCGAATTAAACCAAGAATTCGAGACAACCCTGGGATTGGTGGTGGATATATTTCACGAATTCGAGACACACTTTAGGATTGTCTATTTGCCGGCGCATCAACTGAGCGAAGCTGAATGCCTGCGAGCGTCGATTCAAATGTTCTCACCGTTTCACCAAAATTATGTTGAAGTCGGGCACTTGAGCAACTACTCGAATTATGTTTCCAAACGATTACTGTTCAACTATAAGGAGGGCAAGGCGTTCAAGTTCCCGTACGTTGCTGCCGGGCCGGTTTTGAATGTGACGAAAATACTTGCATGTCTGATTGAAAGCCAATGTCCGTTAACAGTGCCCTTTTCGGCGCAGAGTCGAAGTAAAAACAAGGAGGATGCTATAAAAAAATTTAAAAATTTATTTACGTAGCACAACTATAGAATAAAACTTATATAATAGGATAACAATATGTTTTTTTTTCGTTTTCTTTAGAACTTTTACCGTAAGTACAAAAATAGGCGAATAACTTAAATAGGCAAACATAGCGTAGAAACGATTCAATTTTTCCTCTTCCCATCGGACAGCGGTAACAGGCCATAACAATATTATTTGTAAAGGGGTGGCGGTGAGAATTACTAAGCGTTGCTTCCTTTTCGTAGTAGAAATTGTGGAAATTTGGGCGGATCGCCTAGAAGTCCCGCCGAATCCCAAACTTGGATATAGTCTTTTGTTAAAACAGCCAAATGTTGATATGTTGAGAATGCCAAACTGCAATTTGGAAAAAATGCATTAAACACACGGCCCCAAACTTCGGAACACACTGCACATACCTAATGACTGATTGTGAACCGAGAATTTCCCGAATCAAGCTCAGATCCCAGCTGGACCAGAGTTTCACGGTGCCACCCTCGAAGCCGGTCGCAATAACATTTACACCGATTCCTTCTTTTATGTACGAATAGCATGCGCACAATATTCTCTCCTCCTGAATAACGTGATTGACGTATTTGCCGTTCACTGTATGTAGTCGCATGATAGACATTCCGTTGAAGTTCATGGACACGTTCACGAAATCGTCTTCGGTCACCTCGAAACATTCCTCCTCCGAATCGAAGCTCTGCTCATCGCCATCGGGCACTTCGATCGAGTGAACGGTGAAAATGTCGCCCAACGATGGACTTATGGCGACTATGTTGAGCGGCGAGTGTCGGATCTCGGACGGTCGATCGATGGTGCGGATGTAGTTCATGCTGCAATTGGAGACAAGTTTTACGAATATTTTACAGAACAGGAAGGATGATTGGACGTTACCTATTCAAGTCCCATATCACAGCCAAACCGTCTCGACCTATCGAGACGGCAATTTTAAATTCAATTGATAAACTAATGTCGGTCACTTCGTCTGTGTGTCGGATAAGAACTGACGGTCCCGACCAGTGCACGGTCCCCAGGTCCAGTTTGCACGTTTTACTATCCTTCAGCGACTCGAACTCCTCTATTCGTGATATCGGGAACCGGGAGATCTTACGAAACGCTGAGTTATACGACAAACGTATTCCGTTGCCAAAGGATCGATGGCGTTCGTGTTTTCCATTGTCATGGTTGGTGCACATGTAGACAGTTATCTTCCCCGATTTATGGCCGAACCAGAGAACATTCGACATACTATGCGAGCCACAGCAGGCTATCGGATCGGCTGGATCGTTGTAGAGCAACGGCTTGGAAGCGTGAATGTTATCGTTGAGCGGTTGAATTCGAACAATGTTATCGCCATGGTCCCAGGACACCAGGTTGCAATCAGTGTCGGTCCCAAGCATGACGCTGCTCTGGCCGTGTAGACAGTACACCGTGTTTTTCGATTCGAATGGGACTAGCGTTGAATAAGGAACATTCGATTGTTTGTAGACGCTGCAAATCTTTGGGTTTTCCAGCTGTGGCGAGCCCGTGAAGATGCCCCAACGTAATCCTTTCACGGACGTCAACACGGATGGTTGATGCGGACTGTAGTTGAGTTCGCTTGCACTTTCGTGTGGATGTTTGAACAGTTGCCTGGGCATTTGACCGTAAGTTTTCACCATTGTTCGGAAGGCCATAATGTCAACTGAATTTCCGGCGCTGTCGGTTTCGAAATCGGGATAAGTCTGCAATTGAGAGTAGAAAAATCAAATTATGTTCGACTCAAATCTTTATTTGAATGTTTTGTTTTCAGCCCAATACAAATGAACGATTAGTAGCTAAGGTTTAGCAACAGTAAACCGAAGCACGCTGGATTACAGAAGTCTTTTTGAACGGACTTGGATCTCACTCCAAAGTGTAGGTGAGACCCATAGATAAATAGCAATGGTTCAGGCTACTGTCCCTAATGGTAGGCACTGCGACCATAGAAGAACTAATGTGCCGTGACCTTTTCTTTATATATAATAAATGTATATTTTAATTACTGAAGCAAAAAACTTTCCACCACTCGCTCGTAGGCCAGTATGTTTCTTATCCTGATAACGGCAGGGCTCGTGGCGATCTGCCCGAGGTACGTGAACCTAGCTCGCGCAATCGCCGGTCATTCGCACAAAATGTGACCTGTGGTCTCAACGTTCTCCAAACACAGGCGGCACTCCGTCTCGATAGACAAATCCATCCCGTTTAGATGATATCTCACCCAATGATGGCCCGAGGCATCAAGCAGCCTTAGGTTAGCTCTGCTCAGGTGAGTAATATCAACCATAATTGAAGGGTCTCATTAATTCTTTCGATTTCCGCAACCCTGGGAGATTCTCCCAATAGTATTGGGGTAACCTTTCAGACCAGTCCTCCATGATTGACGTTGCTGTGGCCAAGCCTAGAGCACAATAGGCTTCCGGTCCGAGAAAATTTTATGATTAATTCTGTCTGGCAAGTTCATCCGCTGTTTCATTTCCCTCCATGCCACGGTGACCCGGGACCCAATACAGAAGGATTCGGTTGTTGGTTGCCAGACATTGGAGAAGTTCACGACACTCTTTCACCAATTTAGAAAATATCCTATGCGAAGAGAGAGCTTTAATGGCCGCCTGGCTATCTGAGCATATAGCAATGTGTGAACCGCGAGGTTTCTTTTTCAAGATTACCCTGGCGCAAACCTCAATGGCATGGATCTCGCCTTGAAAAACGCTGGGTCAGGTATCCATAGCGATTGAAATCCTGGTGCTGGGACTAAATACAAATACAACTCAATAATACATCGGCTATTCACGTATCCCTTAACGAAGGCAGGTTTCCAAAAAGGAAGGACATACATCCTCGATACAGCAGCAAATAAGGCGTACTGCATCGAAGCAATAGAAAAACTAATGAGGAAGAAAGACGACCAAAAACCCAACATACAACACTATCCGAACAAGCCAGCGCTAGAGAAGAAACAAAATGGATCAGTATGCCGATGTCCAGTAATTTCTACAAAATAAAATCAATTATGGAAAAGTTTAACATCAAAGTTGCCGGATCCAGTAGAGACGCTACATTGAAAAGACGATTAGGAAGCGAAAAGGACCCATTAATGGAAGCGGAAAAAAGCGGTATAAACTTTAGATTTTGTTGATTTTAACGTCCTTTGTGGAAAAGTGTGTGAAAAATACCCGTCCGCTCCAACGTGCGTCGATTTAAACTCCATATGAACTCTCCAATTGAAGTCTATATAACGCTGACGTTGCTAATAAAACAGGAACGGACGTACTTTGTATGTTCATGTGTCAGCGGATTTAGCAGATATGGCCATAATCGGGTCTCTTCGTACTTTACAGCCCGCTGCCCTGGATATGTTGTGTAACTTGCTGTCGCTTGATATACACGGAAATACAGCCCTTTACTTTTGCCACCCTGATCTGTCACGTAGTTATCCTTAATAAACAGATATTCCTGCAGCGACTGACACATCTCCAAAACATGCGTTTGAGAAAAACTTTACAAGCCTGGTCTCTTCATAAAAGTCATTGGTTAGAAAAAGTCTCTTTAGAGTCACATTCCATAGACATCTATGACTGACGAATGAGTGGGTACTGGCACCATTCCACCACTACCATTCCGTCTCCCAGATTACGGCAGAGTTTACCTGACAGATATCAAAAAATCCAACCTAATTGCGTTATCAAATCGTTACACTCCCAGAAAACACTACATAGGGCGAACCAAGATAACCGAATAAACTCTCCTCGTTCCTGCGGCAGCCGGTTCATCGTACCGGAACGACCCGTTTTTCAACGGCCAAGAGCTGCCAAACCCGCTCGATGCAAGAAGAACTGCAGTATTCGAAGCATCGCTACCACAACAACAACAATAAAATCTCTTCCACGTGAAATTAATTATTTTAATTACAATTAACTCTAATAAATCATCTGCTGTCTAGAAACGGGCGACTCTACTTGCCAACAATTCATCGAAACGTCCATATATTGGGAATGAAACACAGAGCTATGAATCTAAAAACTTCGCTCCCACGGCAGCCGGTTCTACGCAGCACCGGAGCGACCGATTCATCAGTAATGGCCAGGGACTGCCAAATCCCTTCAATGCCAGCAGGCGTTGCTACAACAACAACAATCTAAAACTTACCGACGGATGGAATACATTGATGGCCTGAACGGCTGCCGGTCCGGTTTGTTTGAATCCGAAAATCAAATCGATCCAATGATGTAAATTCTTGCGAACCATTTCAGATTCAAGCGCCTGTCGATGGATCAAGACAAACAGCCGGGCATTATTGGAACTCCACGCAGGCAGTGTCACATGATTGACAATCTCTCCATTTTGTCGGTGACCGAAATTGAAACCTTCAAAATTCTCAAACATTTCCGGTAGACAGAAGAATTCCGGGATCAGTTCTTTGACATCAGTCGGCGACTCTTTGCTTGCCAGCTTCCACGTGGTGTTGAGACAATGAAATGTTCGGTCGGGCAAGTCGAAGTTGTTGTCTGCGATGGAAAGGCGAGTTATAAAATAGTAAAATAATTTTCAGCTAAAAATTCACGTACCTTGATATCGTAGGAAGAAGCGAGTGAACGGCGGCACCCGTACAAGGAAGTGTAGCACCGTGCCCGAATTCGAGTAATGCGAGCTGTAATGGTATGGCTTCATAACAGTTTCGCCACTGGGCAGGGAAGTGAGCACATGCTAAAAAACGGGGAAAATCGATAAATCGTATCTTAAGTATTATAAAACCATGGCGGACTTACCTCGTAGTTACTTATATAGTGATCTTCATTCTCCTCATGCTGAACGGCGATCGGTCGCTCCAACCTCCTAAAGCTACTCTTCTGCGTCAAGTCCAAACAATCCGAACTATAATCGGCCAGAATCCACGGAAACACCGGATACTGCATTAAATCATTGTAGGTCCTACCACCCACCTGATTCAAAGCCATCAAATATTCCCAATTCGTAAGCCGTCCCTCTTTCCACTCGTGCATCAATTTCGCCGGATCCACGCCGTTCACAATCTTATCGGCGAATATTTCTTTAAGCGTTTCACGATCCTCCTTACTATGAACGACGAAAAAGAACGATTTGTTCGTGTTCACGAAAAATTCAAAGGCAATTTCATGATGTTGATATCGTCGCAACCAAACTTCGGTGATGTTGCCGATGAACGAGCTTATGTAGAAGAATTTGTAACGATGCGTTGCTGAGAAAAAGAGCTTCTCCTCGGTCACAATCAGTTCTCCGTCAATTTCACCGTCCACTGGAAGAAATTTGGCCGGGAAATTGAAAAGTAGTTGAGCATTGAGTGAAAAGTTAATTTGTTGGTCATGTGATGCGAGCAGGTACTTCAGCGGAAATGACTTTTGTTCATTGGATGGACTACTCGATGTCTGAAAGTCAGACATCATGTATTTCGGGTCGATATGCAGCCAACAGCGACGTAGGCGAGTCCGGGATCGTGATGGTCCTTCGGTGTCGTCCAGCTCCCATGATCTGCAACGAAAAGAGTGCGAAACTAAAATCAACCCTCTCAATCTGCGGATGAATATACTCACTTTGGATATAGACTCGGGCAGTGCCACGGCGTACCTTCGTGTGTCATCCGTTGTATAATCAACTTCCACTCGGCATAAATATACCCTTCGTCATACTGTCGCATCATATTCAGCAACGTCTTTCTCTCGGAATTCTGGCAAACAGAGTCAACATAGTACCAAAGTCCAAATCACAGTACAACAGAATACAACCATACAAACCTGCAATTCGGCCACGGTTCGTGTTATCATCATCGCTGTATCCGTGCATGATTGCGCATGCATTTCAAATTTGTACAAAGCCTTTTCGATCATGGGCGTTTGTTCGCGCAAGCAATTCGTGCGATTTAAATCGAGCTTTTCGAGCGAATCATTCAAGCTCCACACATCATGCTCGGTAACCGACAGCTTGCGACAAAGCCTCGTGACGGGCGAACAATCACCATTCAGGCCGGACGATCGATTCTTCCAGAGAAAGGCTTTAATCATTTTCCAATCGCAAGTGAAGGTTGGTAAGGTGCTGCTCTGTTCTAGTAGCGCTAGCAGGTGATTGGTCACCGAATTTTTGAAGGTAAGAATTCGATTGGGCGACAGACCCCATGCGAGTAAATTGCTACAGCGTAAATTGCCCGATATGCCCAGTTTAATGAGCAGTTCGAATAGTTGAACTTCCACGGCGGTCGGATGATATGTGTTGCTTAAGCGAACGAAAAATTGAACGCCGCGATCGATGAGCAGCTCAAAGCGAGTTCTAGTTTCAGAAGTGGAAATGTTGGATCCGGGCAGGCGTAGATCTGGAAATAAGAAGTTTATTTTGAGATAGAGCGAAGTGTAATAGGCAAGTTTTAGTGATGTATTACCTTTCAATTTTGGAAGCATTACGTTCGGATCATTCTCCGGCAGGAACTTTTCTATTAGCGTGAGTATGACGTGAGCTTGTACACCGCGGAAGCCGTACATTACTTTGGTGAAATTACTATCTCCGTAGTATGTGAGAATGTTGAAGAGTTCCCAGAGAACCTGGAAGAAATGGACATGTATTCAAGATTGAAAATGGAAAATTGAAAAGGATAATGCCCGAATGTAAAAGGATCTTTTTTCTCACTGAAGATGTAAGGGATTTTAGTAAGCGTTAATAAGTAGCCGGTCGACTTTTCTGATGAATTATTTTATAATTAATTAGATATTCCGAAATTCAATGAAAATTTGTCTTTCGGAACAATTCTGTTGTTCCAGGCTAAGGATTTTTGTTTGGTCATTAACCGATGGTTTGTCACTTGTAAAAATTGTGTGTGATTTCTTGTCATTGATCTCGCTGAAAAGCCAATTTGTTTCCTGGACTGCAGTAATGCTCAGTTTGTACTTTTCGACCTGACGAAGGAGGGCCTTCTCGGCCCCCGGTTTGTTCAAGGAGCGTACATTCCAGGTTCCGAAAGAATAATCCGTTAGTCGTTTGCGTGATCGTCGTTGTTGATCCGTCGAATCCGAGGCTTTTGTTCCAGGTTCTTGACGTGGACTGGTTTTTACAAGGACGAGTTGTCAGCACATCGCTTACTTAACCCCATTCAGGGCTTAATAAATGTGCTGGAGTTCACACAACAATGTTGCAGGTCCAACTACACAAATCATTCCATGCTGCTAAACCTGACACGCTTAGGTGTCAGCCATTCAGTTTACAGCTATCTTGCCTCTTTCCAAACTGTTTTATCGCTAAGACTTAGCCGTCAGCGGTTTGACCCACTGCTGTTACCAGGAAACGCCCACGTGGAGGACTATTAACGTTCCTGCGGCAGCCGGTTCTACGCACCGGAGCGACCCGTTTCACAACAGCGAAGAGCTGCCAAAACCCTTCAATGCAAGAAGGAAAGTGTGTTTGTGTGTTACATGCCCGTATCGTCTTTTTTTATGTTCACTGGGAGCAAAATATCTCGGCGCAACTGCTCTCAGTGTTACTTCTCCGCGCTGGCATTGAAAGTAATCCAGGACCATGGATATGCTGCATATGTGATAGAGTGCTGCACCCAAACGCGACGACGGTGAGATGCAATTGCTGCAATCAATGGTGCCCCCTAAGACACTGTTCAGGACTTAACCATCATAGGCACTGGAATCCTTCCTTTACTGCCAGTCAGTGTAGAAACAGAGGACAACGAGTAGCAACCACGTCTAACACACCTCAACAATCAACACCTTCGAGCGTCCAGACAAGTTCACAGTCATCCCCTATGACTCCTACTAACAGTTCTCACAGGATTTCCCAACACAATCTTACGCCAGCACCACCGATTGCCATTTTCAATACGCTCTCACTCGTCCAACTCAACTGCAATGGGTTGCAGAACAAGATCGCCGAACTCACATCATTTATGGACAGACATCGCATCCAAGTTGGAGCCATACAGGAGACGAAACTGCACTCCAACTCGTCCCTAAACTCATATGGCAACTTCGCTATTGTCAGGAAAGACAGGTTGACCAACGCGGGAGGAGGGCTTGCCTTCATTATTCACCATTCCGTGCAATACCGGGTAATTGATATCACCAGCAGTGAAAACACCATGGAAGTGCAAGCCATCGCCTTAAAATCGGGTAATGTTGATATTGAAATCTACAATATATACATTCCACCAGTATCCAGCTGTCCCCCTGGATATCACGTAAATATCAACCATCTCCTCACTGGTCAACATCGCCTCCTGCTCGGTGACTTTAATGCTCACCATGAACTCTGGCACTCCAACCTCAACAACGACGCCAGAGGTATCTCAATAGCCGAACAGATTGATGCCTCAGATTTTTGTACCCTAAATGATGACATCCCCACTCGCATCGCCGGTACATGTTCCAGTTCTCCAGACATCACGATTGCTAGTGCTGGCCTCATAAATGAAACGCAATGGGAGCCGGTCTTAACACTATCTTCAGACCACCTACCAATCGTGATAAGGCTTGACAAACCATCAAACATCATCTCATCCGAACACCGCACGTTTGTCAACCACAATAAGGCTGACTGGAACGGTTTTACCTCCTATACCAATGCCAAATTCCTCGCACTGCCAACGCCAACCGACGTTCGCACCGCCGAATCACATAAGGAAAGTCCTGAACAAAGCGGCTGCGAAGTTCATTCCTGCAGGACGGATTCCGAAAATTCGGCCCAACTTCCCAACCACCGCCGCTAGATTGGCAGACGAAAGAGACGGCATAAGGAGCGTAAACCCAGACGACCCCAGAATTCACGAGATGAACTGCGAGATCCAGAGACAGCTAGCCGAACACAGAAGATAAAATGGAGCACCCATCTGAATAACTGCAACCTAACCACAGGGTTGAGCAAGTTATGGTCGACAGTCCGTGCCCTCTCCAATCCACCAAATCAGAGAGGGAACGTCGCCATACAGTTCGGTGAATATTCAACAAGTGACCTTACCCACTGCGCAAGTCGTTTCAATAAACAATTTATTGAACACCCCGCACCAGACAGACTTAAGCGTAAAATCCGTAGACAGATTCACAACCGAACCACAGATAGCATACCTGTTTTCGCCACGGACGAAGTAGTTGCAGCTATAAGGAAGGCAAACAACTCGAAAGCATTGGGACCAGATGGCATTTCAATGACCATGCTCAAACACCTCGATCTTCCAGCCATCAACTACCTCACGGCTACGTACAATCTATCCATCTCCTCGTTGATCGTTCCGGAAATCTGGAAAAAAAGGGAGAGTCATCCCGATACTAAAACTTGGGAAGAAAGCGACACTCGGTGAATCCTATCGTCCAATAACTTTACTGTCACCAGTTGCCAAAACGCTGGAAGCACTAATCCACCCTGTTCTTACAGCCCACATCCAGCTCGCTGATCACCAACATGGCTTCCGAAGCATGCACTGTACGACCACGGCCTTGGATGCCATTACATCCCGCATCCATAATGGTCTCAACCAGGCTCGTTCGTGTGACAAAACAATATTGGTGGTGCTTGACCTGTCGAAGGCCTTCGACACTGTCAGCCATTCAGCGCTTCTGTCTGATATCAACTGTTCACCGCTTCCGACGCAAATAGTGAAATGGATTGCCAATTATCTCGCTGGCAGGCAATCCTACACAGAATTCAGAAACAGCAAATCTAAGCTTAGGAAGATCAAACAAGGGATACCTCAAGGAGGAGTTCTATCTCCTACCTTGTTCAATCTATACCTCTCAGGACTCCCAGCACCACCTGAAGGGATCGATATTATCTCCTACGCTGACGACTGTTCCATTCTAGCAACAGGGAATGACATAGCGGCTATGTGCAGAAACATCAACGGTTATCTTGAACGACTAAACTCGTTCTTCATAAACAAGAACTTGACCGTCTCAGCGCCCAAATTCTCGGCAACACTATTCACCTGGACGAAGGAGGTCAAGATGCAGCTTGATATCTCGATCGGGAATCATCCTATTCCTACTATAAACCATCCTAAAATCCTAGGAGTTACGCTAGATAGCATGGCCACATCATCACACCATGCCTCAACTGTATGCGATAGGATGCGCAGTAGGAATAAGATCCTCAAAGCCCTGGCCGGTAGCACCTGGGGCAAGGACAAAGAAACTCTACTGGTAACGTACAAAGCAGTCGGAAGATCAGTGGCCAACTATGCGGCTCCTGTGTGGTCGCAGAATCTCTGTGACACGCAATGGAAAAAGATGCAAACGTGCCAAAACGCCGCTCTCCGCACTGTTACAGGCTGTCTCCTGATGTCACCCCAGGACCATCTACATCAGGAAACCAGGATGATGCCTTTAAGAGATCACAACCAGCTTCTTGCCAAGCAATACCTGGTGGGTTGCTATCGTAGTGATCACCCTAACGTCAATCTCATGGACAAAACGCCGCCGCCCAGACATGTCAGGCGCGACCTGAGGGACCTTGAAAGAGACGTCCAGAGATACAAAAGGGAACCATTTGATAGTAACGCACATAGGTCGGCCATCGCAGCAATACATCGAGAAGAGGTCAACAAGTCAATAGCAAGCTTAGGTCCGAATCCAGTGCTCTCGTCCATACCACCAACGATATCTCAGGAAGAGGAAAGGCTTCCGAGAGCTACGAGAACAACACTCGCCCAACTTCGGTCAGGCTGGTGTTCGCGACTGAACTCCTACCTATCTCGCATTGACCAGGACGTCTCAAACACCTGTCCTGCATGTAATGAAACTCCTCACGACGTAAACCATATCTTTCACTGCCCAGCTGCACCCACTCACCTGACCCCAAGATCGTTGTGGGAAAACCCAATAGAGGCAGCTAATTTTCTTTCCCTCAACACCGGGGATGAAGACGATACTATAGACATGTAACAGACAAACACATCGAATTCTGACCATTGCTACAACAACAACAACAGGACTATGGAAAAGGTCTTTTGCCTATGGAAAAAGTCCATTACCCCCCACTATTCTTCAGGCATGTCTAAGTCGCTCTTAACACCCTAGTCTACTCAAACTGACCCAACTCAATTTGTCTAATGTAACTCTTTTAATTAATTAATTAATTAACGAAATGTATAAAATGAAATGAAGTGTATACTATATATCTTATTACAGCTTGTTTGGTAAATAAATAAGTCGTGATTTGAAATGAGTCGGTGACGCGCTTACTGACTTATCGACTCACCGACTAATGACGTTTGATGGGATCAAAGCGAGCCTTTCACATGATCAGGAACTTATCGAATCACCACGAGCTCGAAACATTGTTGAGCTGACGAAAATTGACACGACTCTTAGCATGTTAAAATATATCGGATAATCAGTCGGTGAGTCACTGGTCAAGTGAAAGCTCAACAAGTGAAACTTATATATCGTACATACATTTATCCGTCCGCTTGAGCATAAGCTTATATCAGCAACAGTTGTGAATAAAGTCCGAATACTGCCCTCAGCTTTCCGATACTCCATCTTGACATCAAAGTAAATCTTTTCCAGCGATTTGGCTGTAGTTTGCAGAAGACCGCGTTCAATCATCAGCATAGTATTGTCCCTGTCCTGAAATATCAGCAAAACATAGTAAAACTTCAAACAATACAGCAACACGCGCTCATACCGTTCTGTAGATCTCCTCAATGAGTTTGAAAACATTCGTTGCTAGTCCGATATTATGCACAGTTTGCACGGACATGGCGAGTAAGGTACTAACCGCAAACTTATTGTGTATCTTCAGCTCGTGCATGGTAACATCCGAATTGATCGAGAACTTTGGTATTCGACACACCCACTCAATACAAGTGTCCACTAGTTTCTCGTCGGCCGGATGAAGTGTCAACTGATTGGCCAAATGATACCAAAACATTTGTTTCTCGGCTACTTGAATATCGTGCATGGTCAATCGATCGCAATAGACGATCAGCAGTCGAATGATTGCCGTTCGAACAGCGCTGTTTCGATGATTGGCCAGCACCAGGATGATTTCGAATTTCACGTAATGCTCCAACACCTGACACGGAAACGTGTTGGTTAATTTTAGAGCTACAATGATAGCGGAATCAAAAAATACTTACATCGTCGATACAACTGTCGGGCAACACCAACAAATAATCGTGCAGTAAATGATAGAGTCCTTCCTGTATTGTCACTACACCGGGACTGTAATACACATCACCTTTAGCCGCCTTTGATGACTTCTTACTGTTACCTGATTGGGCTTCTTCAAGGCTCGATATTTCGTCGGAATGAACGATATCGAAACCATCCTCTCGGGCTGCTTCATCTTCGGCATCGCTAGACAATTTGCGAACTAGACAGGATTGTAAGTTTTTATTAAATCGCTTCCAACGTACAGCAAAGACATACCTTTTCGCGGAGTATCGCCCTCCAGAACGCTCGACATTTTTCGCTGGCGTTTCTTTATGGTCTTTCTCAGTTCCTTTTTGTCCACTTTCGATCGCGAAACATTCTTATGCTTCAATTCCAGTAAAAACTTGCGAAAGCGTTCATTGTGCTCCCAGCGAGCAGCACACAATCTTCGTTCGTTGACTTCGGAGCATTTCGCAATCGTCTGCAGAGTGTCCAGGTCATATATGAAACTGGTCAGCTTATTCTGCCGCGATTTATTCGATTTTCGATTCAACAGATGCTCGCATTTCGTTAAATTCAATTCGCTGTGACTGTGCAGCTGACGTTCAGTTGCTGGCGAGAAGGTAATTTTACGACGACGAATTGAGAGGCGAATTTTACTCGAAGTTAGCGGCAGACCGAGACCTCGTTGCCGTGTCGGTATTTCGTCCGTGAGAAGGAAATAGAATTTTGATCGATTGTCGGTTATATAGCACTCGTTTGGCTTCTGCAAAATCAACAACAGTTTGGTGATTTCGTCGAGTAACGACGGGAGCGGCGGTGCACCGGCAAACACGTCCAGAATATCGATAAATAGGCATGCTGATTTTTTGGAGAAATACACAGGACATGGTGCCTCGACTAGATAGACTTTGCAGAGATTTAAAAGCTCCTTGACTAGACCCGCTTTGGTGAACTGCGATATATTGTAGGCTTGGTGAAATTGTCGGCCGTGAATTAGGTCCTTGATGCATTGCAAGAGCATGTCAATGACTGTAGAGTCGGACGATTCAAAGCTGCTCCAGTCCGAATAGCGTTTGATGGTGTTCACGATTATATTTGGGTAGACAACACACGCTTCGGCTGTTTCGGTCAATCGAATTTCACCGTTTTTCAGTTGACACACGGGCAAGCTGCAGGCACTGTTCAAGAGAACTCGTAAAAGATGAACACTCTTGGAACATTGAGGTGTTTTAATAACGGATCCGATTAGGTTCAGTGTGTCCTTCTTTATGAATTCTGTGTAGAGTCTGGAGTCCGTAAGAGCAACTCGCAACAGGATATTCAAAGCGATTGCTTGAACTTCAGGTTTGTTGCTCAGCTCGACAGTCTGCCGATAGTTATTAGGAAAAATACGAGGTTATCAGTTATCCGACTCGTTGTGCTTTTACTCACCTTAGCGAAAAGAATCAATAGGCAAGACAGTCCACCACAAATGTAAGTAGCATTTTGTAGTGACGCAATATTCACGGGAAGGATTCTCGTATAAAGGATGGTCTCTCGTCGATTTCCTGGAATTCAAAATGAATATTTAACCCTAACTCGTTCACGGTTCATTCACCCTTACCTAGTATATTTGGCCCGCTCTCCCCATGAGTATAATGTATTGAGCAATTCGGTTCATAGGCGGCATAAGATAAAGTCAAATTGTAACGAAACAATTTCAACGCCTCTTGTAGCGGTTCTAACTCGAATATTGAGTACATTTGATAGTCGAGCAGGCCATAATTCGGAATTGTGCTACTAGCCTGCAAACAAAAATCATTGTCATTACATTCCCAAATTACTTCTCAACAATTACGGCTACCTGACAATAGATGAAGTTACTGCACTCCGGGCCCAGAGCTGTTAAATTAGCCAGGACCGTTGGACTTAAATACTTCTTAAATGCCAAAACGTTCGACATACTATAGCTAACATATTCATGCGTACTGCACAATTGATTCACATCGACCGGATACATTTCGCCAACCGCAATCATTTCAAATTCCCTCTTCGTTGAGCTGCTCGACGAGTTCCATGGCAAGTCGAATGGATACGAAATTGTTCCATCCAGAACAATGGTGAGATTCAAAGACGAAGCCTTTTTGCACAAACTAATGCACACATGAGTCCACTTATTCTCGGGCAATCGAATATTATCCGATTCCACCCGGGCACCATGCAACGGATGCACCACGGGATAGTGAAAGGTCGTAAAACTGCTGATACTGTTCAGCAGAGCCAGCGTTGTAGATTGAAAGAGTTGTCGTAGGGCAAATCCTTCGGCCTCTCGTTCGTGATGTACGACTGAAGATGATCGGGGCGGATGCGCGTTCGCGAGCGATTCGCCTTTACGTTTACGTCGCAATTGGCATAGTCGTTCGTGGTTTCCATTCGCCCTGTCCGCGTCCGACTGGCTATAGCTGGGTCTCACACATGGCTGTTGTCCGCCTGATGTCGGTGCTGGGTTTTTATGTATAATATCGACGGTAGGATGAAAGAATTCAATGAACAAGTTGCCGTCCTCATGAACATAGAGACTGGTGATCAGTTGTTGTGTTCCAAACGAAAGGATGTGTGTCTGTAAGAAAGAGAGAGAGAGAGAGATTGAGCAAATGCTGGAGATCTATTGGATGTCGAACAAACCTCGTCGCAATCACTACGATGCTTAGCGCTGTCTGAATTTTTGTTGTATCTTATCCATGTCGAAATTGTAAAACCGTCCTCAGTAAAGGGTCGTATGGTACCATTCGGGACAGGTATGAAACATGGCGATCGGGTGAATACAGAATCAATTTCATGAATTTCGTGCAAATTGCGTATTTGTTTGACGTTATCGTAGATAGGATTGTCGCCCAAATAGGAGACAGAGGCATCTGAAAAGTGGATATCTTTAGCATATTGTTGGTAATTGCCTTAACCCCTCCAGGAACATGGGAGCATCAACATCTCTTACATGACTATGTCTTGTTGATGTTCTGATAGCAGATTTTCGGATGGTGTTGTTGCTAAAATACTACTACTTTATTGCCCTAACCGCTTGTGGGGCAGCGCGTTAACTGTTCCATGTGGCCCACTTGACGTTTCCCTGGCATAAACTAGTTCCGGAGAATGCAGTTGCCAGCATGCACCTCCTGCTCCCCCATTTAGCCGCCAACCTGCGACAAGTCAGGAGATACTGTGGCTTATTTTTACGCCCCGCAACACAGGGGGAAGACAATACAAACATCCATGGCCACGAACGTCGTCGTGGGCGGGATTCGAACCCGAGACGACGGTAGTCAGAAGTCAGATATGAGACTGATGACTCTACGCACTGAGCTACCGGTTGTTGTTGTGGCGACGCGCTGATATCCGATGAGTGTGTGTGTCACAAAGTTTCGTTGACCGTGTTTTCCTCAGTGTCCACGTGTAGAAACGCATTTGCCTCAATAGGATTATCCCATAGCGCAGGCAGTACGTGTTAGGGCAATTAAAGACGTGCTCAACATCGTGTGGAGTGAGGCCACAAGTTGGACAGGAGTTCTGCATGTCGTTGTCAATGCGAGATAGGTACGAGTTCAGACGTGAGCACGAGCCAGAATGAAGTTGAGCGAGTGTAGCCCTGGTTGCTCTAGGAAGTCGTAATTCGTCTGAAGATATAGCAGGTTGTTGTGCATTTAATACCGTGTTTGGTTTCATGTCCGCGATTGATGAAAGCACTTCTTCACTATGCAGCGTTGTGATGGTCGACTTGTAGCTGGCGTTATCGAAGTGAACTCTTTTAAACCTTGGGATCTCCCACTCGCGGTCCCTCATGTTAACGTCTTGCATGACGTGCCGCTGGGGATAATAATCATAAGGTTACACTTGGGATGGTCACTCCGATAAAAGCCAACCAGATACCGCTTCGTTGTTGTTGTAACAATGCATAAATTAAGTGTGAATGTGTCATAAAATTAGCGCGTCCGAATCAGTTTACTTCGTAGGAAGTCGCAGGAACGCAGCCACTTCGATGGGGTTCTCCCAAAGAGCTATAGGTGTTAGTGTCACCACAGACTGTCGAACTCGAACACGAACCTGGTACAAGTGGACCGGTTTTCTTCACATTTATGTTAGATGTGTGTGTGTCAGAGGACATTTGACCAGGTTCGAGTTCGACAGTGTGTGGTGATACTTAGGTGCGTCGGTGCTGCAGGGCAATCGAAAATGTGCTCAACGTCGTGGGAGAACTGTTGCATGCCGGGCAAGTGTTTTGGATGCTGTTGTCGATTCGGGACAAGTATGAGTTGAGGCGCGAGCACCAGCCTGAACGCTGGTGCGAGCGTGGTCCTAGTCGCTCTAGGCAGGTTTCGTTCTTCCGGTGAGATGTCTGATGGTTGAGCGTCAATTACTATGTTGTTGTTAAGGTCCACAATCGACGTATGTACTTTTGTTGTTGTAGGAACGCCAACTGGAGTTGAGAGGGTTTGGCAGCCCTTCACCGTTGCTGATGAACGGGTTGCTCCGGTGCGTAGAATCGGCCGGCATAGGAGCGTATGTACTCTTTGAATTCGGTGTACGATTGTCGACCAGCAAGGTAATTAGCGATCCATTTCACAATTGGTACCGAGAGCGATGTGTTGTTAAAACGTGTCATACACGCGGCGAGCGATCGGCCGTTCCGTCGCCCGATGGATCGGCCTGTGTATGCGCTTATCGTTGACGATTTTTTTGACAGTTCCACATAATTTTGATCAGCTGATATTTATTGGCGATTCATCGACCGATCGATCGGGCGGTGGATCGCTCCGTATATGTGGGGTATAATATCAGATAGAAATAGGGAGTGATTGACCGTATCGAATGCTTTCGATAGGTCAAGTGCTACCATAATGGTTCTGTGACATGGACAGGCCTCGTTAAGGCCGTTGTGGATGGTAGATGTTATGACATCCAAGGCCGTGATCGTGCTGCTCATTTTTCGGAAACCATGTTGGTGGTCAGCCAACTGAGTATGAGTTGCAAATGTAGGAAGTAAGACAGCTTCAAAAGTTTTTGCAATTGGAGACAATAGGGTGATGGGACAGTAGGAGTCGCCTTAAGTATGCTTTTTGCCGGGTATTAAAATTGGAATCACCCTACCTTTCTTCCATATTTCAGGAACAATGGACGATGAAATGGAGAGATTGAAGGCTGCCGTAATGTAGCCAAAGCAGGCATGTCGAAATGCTTCAGCATGACCACCGAAATGCCATCTGGTTCTAGGGCTTTGGAGTTCTTGCCGTTTTTTATGGCTGAAGTAAATCTGAGTAACGAGATCTGAAGTGTAAGGTCGTTGGTTTGCGAATGGTTCTGCATATTTTACGCTTTAGCCTTTCGGGTGGCGGATGTTTAATAAATTGTCTGTTAAATAGACTAGCGCATTGTACAGAGTTTTTAGTTGTAGTACCACCAAATTGAATCGCAACCAGCCCTCTCCGCTTTGTTGGATTTGCAAGGGCTCTTACCGTGGACCATAGGTTGCCAACTCCGATTATTAGGCTGCAATTACTCAAGTGCGGAATCTACTTTTGTCTCCTATGTTCCGCTACATGTTGTTGAATCTCTAAGTTAAGATCTTTGATACTGGGGTCTTCAGTTGGGCAATGCTGATGAGGCCCGCACTTGCAATCGATATATCAGGGGAACTGGAACAGATTCCTGTCAAACGAGTGCAGCAGGAGGCGGTATTGGCCAGACAGGAAGCGGCTTAGGTTTACACTGAATCCTGAGAGACAGCTAAATATTGGTGATATATAGAAGTTGAATATTTCTATGTCCACGTTTCCTGATTTTATTGCGATGGCCTGCACTTCCAGTGTGTTGTCAACTGCTGGGATGATAATCTCGCGATATGGCATTGATCGATGAACGAGGATGGCAAGCCCGCTCCAGCATTGGTTAGCCTGTCCTTCCTTATGATGTTAAAGTTGCCATAAGAGTTGAGGGACGAGTTGTTTTTTAGTTTTATCTACCGTAACGCGGTGAGTTCTGCTTTTTTACGCTGCAGTCCATCGATATGAAGCTGGACAATCTATAGGCTCTTGAAGTTAGCGACGGGTGGAGCAGGAGTCAGATTATGTTAACTCGGAATAAGCTGAACGGGATCGCTGTTCGCAGGTGTAACCGGAGATAGCTGGGATTGATTGCGTTCTCGCCGTAACTGAAGGTGAGTTATTTGAGGTAGATGTTTGTTGTCCTCTGTTTCTGCAGATACCAGCTGTAAATGTTGCGTTCCCCTGTCTATGGTGACTTAGACCGGAGCATCCCTTGAGATGGCACCACTCGTCAAAGCAGTTACATCTAACTGAGGTTGCATTTGCGTGCAGCGTTCTGTTGCAGACGCAGCAAATCCATGAACCAGGGATGAGTTCGATACTGGCGCGGTGGAGGAGGATTGAGAGCAGCTACGTCGAGATGTGAAGCTCCCAAACTCCGTAAAAACGGGCACGTTGAAAATGTGACACACACATATACTTCCCTCTGTATTGAAGGGGTTTTGGAAGCTCTTGGCCGTTGACAAACGGTTCGCTCCGGTGCAAATGAGCGGCTGCAGTAGGAACGATACTGCTTCGTTAGAAGTGTGTTGTGGCTTCTTAAGGGCATCATTCTTGTTTCTTGGTGCAAGTGGCCCTGCGACGACATCAGAAGAGAGAGAGAGAGAGCCTGTGACAGTCCTAAGAGCTGCATTTTGGCAGGTCTGGAAGTTTTTCCACTGAGTGTCGCATAAGTTTTCTGACAAGATGGGAGCCGCATAATTGACCACAGATCTCCCGATAGACTTGCATGTGGCTAGTAGGGTCTCCTTGTCTTCCCCTCAGGAACTGCCAGCTAGAGCTTTGAGGACTTTGTCCCTGCTTCTCATGTTGTCACAAATGGTTGACGCATGGGCCGAGGAGATCTGAGCTACCGGTCGCCCTAGCTAGTTGCTAGCATGCACCATCTTGTTTACTAAAAGTGGGAAGAAACAAAATCGAGAATCAACTACCTTTCGATTACGCCTGCTTTCACACATCGTCTGGTAAGGACACTGAACGGCACTTGACCAGAAGGCACAAATCTTCAAAGGCGGACACTGAACGGCATCTGACCGGAAGGTTCAGGAGGACACTGAACGGCATACGACCAAAAAGTTCAAACTTACGAATGAGGAGCACAGGCCCCTCAGGCGCTACAAGACGGCAATACGAGTGAACGCCGAACTTGGAAATCAGCAGCATCTGACCCGTAAAGAAACGGAGACTAATGGCCGTAGCAGAAAGTATTTCGAGATACGCGAAAACTTTGCGAGCAGCGACTCGCAATTCCACAACAAAGTCGAACAACAAGAACTGCAAAAGCTGTTTATAAAAAGGCAACGCTCAGAGGAGCAACGGACATCCTTGAGCAAAAGGCAATACTCAGTAAATGAAGGTTTGATCATCAAATTTCCGAAGAAGGGTAGCCTTACAGACTGTAATAATTGGAGAGGCATTTGTGTGCTTCATGCCGTTGTCAAGATAATAGCTAAAATCGTCCTGGAAAGACTAGTGGTCCACTTAGAAAGCACAATTGATGAAGAGCAGGCTGGTTTTCGATCCGAATTCTCCTGTGTCGATCACATTAACACCTTGCGAATCGTCATCGAGCAATGCGCTGAGTACGATTCTCCGCTTCATTTGCTTTTCATCGATTTCGAGAAGGCTTTCGATAGTGTGAACCGGGATTCTATATGGGCGGCCTTGCACAGGAGAGGCATCCCTGAAAAGCTTTTATTAAGGCAAAAGCTATTATTAAGGTAACCTATGACGGCGCGAAATGTCGCGTTCTGTATAAAGGTAAGGTATCGGGGGACTTCGAAATTCGCAGTGAAGTTCGGCTGGGGTGCATCCTCTCACCGATCCTATTTCTCATAGTGATCGGCGATGTGTTGCATACAGGCCTTTCCGGACTGGACAGAGGAATCCAATGGACTTTGACATCTTATCTACAACATCTTGACTACGCTGACGACATATGCCTACTCTCCCACAAAATCATGGATCTATCCGCAATGGCGTTAGATCTCGAAACGGAGGCAAGGTGGGGCTAAAGATTAATACCAACAAGACCAACGTTCTTAGCCCGCCATTACGAAAAAGAAATCCGACACCTATTGCCATTAATATTAATGGGCAGCCTGTGGAGAAGGTGGACACCTTCGTCTACCTGGGTAGCATTGTTGCCGAAAATTATGGTACGGAGCATCGTATCAACCAGGCTAAATGCGCATACGACATGCTGTCCAAAATCTGGCAAAGCAGTTATCTCAGCATCAAGACCAAGCTGGGCCTGTTTCGCTCCCTGGTACTGTCCGTGCTTTTGTATGGGAGCAGTACATGGAAACTTTCCGTAAGAGTCACCAGAAAGCTGCAAGTTTTCGTCAACTCATGTCTTCGTCGAATTCTAAGAATTTTCTGGCCCGAAACAATATCGAATGAAGAGCTAAGTCGGCGTACGGGTCAGATGCCAATCGACGAATTGATACGCAGGCGAAAATGGCAGTGGATAGGTCACACATTGCGGAAGAGTAATAAGTGCATTGCTTTGCATGCCATGAAATGGAACCCCATTTCCAACCAAGGTCCACCAAGAGGGGGTCCTAGAATCACATGGCGACGATCTGCGGCAAAGGAGTGTAGCGCGCTGGGTAAGTCTTTTGGGGAGTTGCGCCCCATTGCCCAGAACAGAATACGATGGTGCGTAGGAGTGGTTGACGCACTATGCCCCACTAGTGGTTAAGGTAAAGTAGCAGTAGATCACAAAAAGAAATACACTTTCATTTCTATAAAACCAAAAGAAGCGTTGGAAACGTTGTTTTTAAAACAAAACTTACCGTTTGGCATCGGGAACTCCATTGCGACATATGGAGTAACTTCAATATTTTTATCACAAATCAGCGCCATATGCTGCAAAAGAATCTCCACAGGAGGACTTTCAGCTGCCAAAATATTGAAATAAGCTGCCAGACAGTCGGGTTCACGCAAATCCGTGATCAGGTCCAAAATCGATTGCTGGAAATCTTGAAAAAATATATAAAAATAAATTAGAGGCCATTTTAAAAGTCTACCAATATACCTCTCAGTCGGCTATCATTCAATGACAACACCTTCGAGAATCCTTGCAAAAGGAACAATGTTCCGCCAAGTGAGTCTCGTATGTTGGCCAAATGCTTCATCAGTTGTGTGAGACTCGTCACCCAATATTCCGGCTTCTTGATACATTGGACACTCAATTCCATCAAAACTTCCACGATTAGATTACAGAGTCCTTCATTCACCACGTGCGATCGGTATTGTGATGAAGGACTATAACGTCTGAACAGATCCTTTTCATCTTGACTCGAATCGGTGAGTTCGACAATTTCCGCATCCGCTTCATATCCATCGTCCGTGGAAGCTCGCTGTTGCTCATTTTGTTCATTTTCGCTCAAGTCCACTTCACTTTCGATTTGCTCGTTGTCGTCGTCATCATCCTCGTGGTTTATATCCACGCTAGAATTCGAGACATCCACGACCGGCATTCGAAGTGTCGTATCTTGACTACTGTCGCTCACGCTTTTATCGAATTTCGATTGGAATCGTTCCGAGCTCTTCTTCAAATCCGTACCGGTCATTTCGGCCACCTTGAGCAGGGCATTGAGTACTTGGATTATTGCATTAGCATTTTCAACGTCGTCCCATAATTGCTTCGAGGACGGCAAAAGTAAATTGCGTAGCTGCCGTATCACGGTTTGCATGTTTCTTTCTGAAATTGAAATCATACTGGATCAGGAACACACGATTCAGGCGCAATTGCGGTTGCGGGCACACAAGGAAATATTCAAAAGTTTCATTGGGACAGAACACTATCACGGATCCGGAAACAATCCATTTTTAGCACGGAGCACATGATAAACTCGGAAATAACAGAGTGCGGGATTAACTTAATTATCGCGTTAACTTTTGTGGAAGAAACTATGTAAGTGATCTGCGTCACTACGCAACCAGCACCGAGTGCATCTTGATAAGTGCCGACAGCAATCTGAAGATTCTGATAAGGAGCATTTATCTCAAAGATAAATCAAGATATTCTATGAAATCTTGGTATCTTTTTATTTGTCGTCTTCTGAATATAGGCCTGGACTAGTCTTAATGAGAAATTAACGATTTTCTTTATATTATTTATTTATTTAGAACACATAGACGATTATAATTCAATTCCACGGACGGGGACTATCCCAATAATTTATGTTGCCTATTACTTAGTTTTTCTACAAGTAGTAGATAGATAGCCGATATAATTGTTGTGTCGTTGGTGTCAACGATGGTTTCGAATTTCTATGGCTTCCCGAAGCAATGCCATATGCCGTGAGTGTTGTTTCCTATTGAGATATGTACATAATATGATGTATGCGGTGGTGTTGACTAGTAAAACGAGAATAACAGATAGTAGATAATACTCGTATGGATGCAATAGGTGATGTTGTTGTATGGGGCGCGACTCGGGCGATTTGAAAATGGAGTGACAAGGGCGCTAAGTTAATCTGAGCAGAGAGTCCAACAAGAACACCTGATTGAAAATTGTATAGACGAGAAATGATTTATGCTAGGAAATTTGTTCTGCTTCATTGAATTTGAAAGTAGAAAGGTACAGTGCAGAAATTGAAAATGTGGCCAGGAAAAGTAGTGGCTATTTTTCACACTAGACTGGTAAAAGCAGAAAAAGGATCTGATCAAAAATAGAAATGTATGTTTTGATAAGATTTCCAATTATAATAAAAATAAAAGAAGAGAATCTGGAACAAAAAAAAAATTAAACATTTTTAAAAGAGGAAATAATGTCAACTGATTTGATTGTCGTTGACGCTATTACACCCCATCCTCTTGACCATCGTTACCCAATTACCGCAGTTTTTGAGCAGTGACACATCTGACCGCTACAATATTGCAATAGCTAACCATACACGTACGTTGAATTCAGGGCGTAAGATGCCCCGGTGGAACGAGGAACTGGCCAGCAAGCGAGCGAAAGTTAGGAGGATGTTCAACAAAGCCAAACGCTGCAATAGGTGGGATGAGTATAGAACTGCCTTCACCGAGTACAATAAGCGCATTAGGTATTCCAAACGTGTTTGCTGGAGAGGGTATTGTGAAAGCATTCAGTCGTCTCCGGAAGCGGCGCGCCTACACAAAGCTCTATCCAAGGACTCAGCTAACAGAGAGGGCCTTCCACGGCTCGTCCTGTCGGAAGTTGACCCCTCTCCAACTGCGAGACCCCACCAGGCTCCTGAAAACCGGACGCGCAGTTTATCTGGGGTCATCTTTGACATGGACAAAAAAAATGGACCATAGGGTCCTTTGAGTCGTTCAAGGCTCCCGGAGTGGACGGTATTTTCCCCGCCATGTTGCAAAACAGCTTGGATATCATAATCTCTCCACTAATCGAGCCATTCAGGGCAAGTTACACTCTTGGGTATATACTACAACCTTGGAGGAAAGTTAATGTGGTTTTCATAAACCGGAGCAATTACCCAAATCCTATAGACCGATTAGTCTTACGTCCTTTTTCCTATAAACCATGGAAAAGTTGCTTGACTTACATATTAGACATATTATGGAACTTTCAAGCCCCCTACAATATGTGCAATTCGCTTAAACGAAGGGTAAGTCAACTGTGACCGCCCTACATAACCTAGTGGGGACAATTGAAAAATCCCTCAATAACAAGGAAATCGCGTTGTGTGCCTTTGTTGACATTGAGGGGGCTTTCGATAACACTCGTTACAATTGCATAGCCAGAGCACTGGAACTCAGGAACATCCCGCCTGCTACCATTGCATGGATAGATGTCATGCTCCGTGGACGAGATATCCACTCAATTTCAGGCAGCACCTCCATATGTGAATGTCGTAAAGGGTTGCCCCCAAGAAGGCGTTCTCTTTTATGGTCCCTAGTCGTAGACGAGCTAATTTCCATGCTTAATGAGCACGGTTATATGACAATCGGATACACGGACGACATAACCGTCATAGTCAGAGGTAAATTCGAATCTGCCATCAAAAAGGTAATGGGGACGGCCCTCGACATAGTTCTACACTGGTATGTTGCTGTCGGCTTACATGTAAACCCTCAGAAAACTCTCGTTGTACCATTCACACGAAGGCGGTACGACCTTAGAAGGTCACACCGAAGTTAAATGTCTAGGGGTAACGCAAGATTCGAAACTTACCTGGAACAAAGCCATACGCACAATGTGAGCTCGTAAAAGTCTCTTTGGACGAACATGGGGACTCTCACCAAAGATGATTGAGTGGTTGTATATCATGTTGGTGCGTCGCATGGTGACGTACGCTGCGTTTGTGTGGTGGCCGAAAACTCAACAATCTTCTGTTCTACTAAAGTGCAATAAGCTACAACGCCTTGCTTGCCTAGGTATCACTGGATCTTTGCACACTTGTCCAACGCCAACCCTGGAAGCGATCATTGGACTTACTCTGCTGCATATATTCATTCAAGAATCAGCAGCTCAAAATGCTCTCAGAATTCGTCTAACTTCCAACGAAAGTAGCAGAGAAGGCGGTCACATGAGTATTTCGAATCAAATTCCTGGCAGGATATCAGATTACATGATCACGGAAGTTTGCTTCGGCAGAAAATTTTCAGCCCTCATCCCTGATCGCACTGAATGGGAAAATGGCACCCCCTGTCCAGACCCTAGATGTGTAAAGTGGTTCACCGATGGGTCTAAAACAGAACAGGGTGTTGGTGCAGGTGTCTTTGAATCCAACACCAGGATTTCGATTGCAATGGGAATCTCGCCCAGCGTCTTTCAAGCTGAGATCCACGCCATTGAGGTCTGCGTCAGGGTAATCTTGGAAACTGGACTTCGCGGCGCTCACATTCACATATCTACTCAGACAGCCAGGCAACCAAAAGGGCGCTCTCCTCATATAGGGTCTCCTTGAAACTGGTGAAGGAGTGTTACGAACTCCTCCAACTGTTGGCAACCAAAAACCAAGTTTTCTTTTATTGGGCGCCAGGGCATTGAGGGGAACGAGGCTGCGGATGAACTTGCTAGACAAGGATCATCCAATCGTATTCATGGACCAGAGCCATACTGCGGCGTGGGACCGTCTTCGGCCAAATTGCGAATCAGCGACTGGTTTGCACTATTACGTCAGTAGTACTGGAATAGCCTCCCAGGGCTGCAACAATCGAAGGAGCTGATAATACCCTTCAAATATAAGGGTACTTGAGTAGGGCTCATCTAAGACTTTTAGTGAGGTACTTATCGGGCCTGGTCAGATATAACCTAAACAAAATGGGTCTGTCCAGCGAGACTGAATGCCGTCTCTGCCTGGAGGACGTGAAAACAACTAAACACATCTTGTGCAAATGTCCCGCTATCGCGCGTTATATGATGTCATTCCTCGGACAGGCTACTATAAGCTCTGCAAATCTCAGGTTAATTCCTGCCAAAGATATACTGTCCTTCATTAGGGGGTGGATGATCTTTTAAGAGGTTAATGAACTACGGCACAATAGACCTCTTATGGTCGCAGTGCCTACCCGCTGGGTCAGTAGTTCGCTGTATTATTATCTATCTAACCATACAAAGTGACGGATATCAGTTATGGCATGACCTGCTCATGATGCGGATCAGGTGAACCTCCGAGTCCGACACCTACTAGTTTCTTCTTGCAAGATTGAAAATATTTATGAAAACAGTGTTGCGATTCTGGATAACTTATTTTTTTTTCAATTTTGAATTCAGATTCGCAATCAGCAACAAAAAAAGCCTACTAGTTTCTCCCAGCAAGCTTGAACGAAAATTTCTTACAAGGAAATCAATTAATAATTTCTTTACCTATTTTTCCGTCTTCCCGAATATTGTAGTCTTCAGGTGGACGTTTCGGCTATCTCAGAAGTTCTGTCCTGGCTCGACAGTCATGTCATTTCCGTCTTTACGACATCTAAAACTATCCATAACTATCGCTCAGCTATCGCAGAGTTCGGTGGCTTCTTCAATATTACCCTCTGACAGGAGAAGGAAATATCTGACTTCTCGAGTCTTCTATGATCGGGAGGATCTTCAGAATATGACCACCACACGGCTCAATCGTTACATCGCTAGCACAGGCAAAGTCGGTCAAAGGCTAAGGCATAGGCGGTCGCTTAGGGCGCGGACTCTGAAAGGGCGCCAAGAAGAAAGTCAAGTTGGAGAGAATCCACTCTGTCAATTTAGAACTGAATTTAATATAATTCCATTTATTTATAAATATTTCGCGATTTATCCGATTGAATGCGATTCTCACAGTTGAAATTTATGTGCGCGTATGAGTCGAAATCGAATCTTGGGCTTCATTATCCAGTTAGAGCGACTTATCGGCGATAGTTAGTACCAAGCTAAACGGGCCGAACCAAATCTAAGAAGTATGAAGCGAAGCCGCTAAGTGGTGTTTGAAAAGTCACTCTCATAACCGCCCTTGTCCAAGTGACCCTGTAATATCTTGTGAGCTTAAGTGAGGTCGAAGGCTGCAGGTTTGGTCGCTCAGACTAGTGATGGGCATAATGACTCTTTTCACTGTGCCAGCACATAAGCTCTGACTCTTTCCAATGAGTCGTTCAAAAAGAGTCATGCAAAGAGTTTGAAACTTGGTTAATAACATATTCAATAAAAGTTGTAGTTTTTAAAAATTCAGTTTTCTCCTTTATTTTTTACTCCAAATTCGAAGTCGGTGACCGCCAATGCCATTTAGTTCGAGCCCGCCATATCGAAACACTATTTTCCATGAAAACGGGGCTGCCAGTCTGGGATGAGTGACCAATTAATAATTTCTTTACCTATTTTTCCGTCTTCCCGAATATTGTAGTCTTCGGGTGAACGTTTCGGCTATCTCAGAGTTCTGTCCTGGCTCGACAGTCATGTCATTTCCGTCTTTACGACATCTAAAACTATCCATAACTATCGCTCAGCTATCGCAGAGTTCGGTGGCTTCTTCAATATTACCCTCTGTTGGATCCTGAGCCATAATGGCTTTGCGGGTAACTGCAAGCGGATGGGTTGATTTGGTAGGGTGCAATTGTTGCGGCTGATGAAAGACACAAAAACGTCAAAGTGTCATTTGCCATTTGTAAATTGGCGAATAAGAGCGCTGCTGTGGACAGGGAAGATGATTTTGCATCAACACATGCCAAACAAAGAGAATGATTTGCCCGAAAATCGATCCCAGCCGTTCTGCCACATTGCCGTCACTGAACAGTAAGCACACTGGCAGGATGGTAGGCGTTATCACTTAGCACTGCCCAATAGGGGAGCTTGCCTGAAGACTCCACCTTCGTCATCACGACTTCTGCAGTTGTGGCAATTTGGATGAGGAGGAGAGCGTTGTTCTCTGTCATTGTCCGGCCTTAGCTGACAGGAGAAGGAAATATCTGACTTCTCGAGTCTTCTATGATCGGGAGGATCTTCAGAATATGACCACCACACGGCTCAATCGTTACATCGCTAGCACAGGCAAAGTCGGTCAAAGGCTAAGGCACAGGCGGTTGCTTAGGGTGCGAACTCTGAAAGAGCGCCAAGAAGAAAGCCAAGTTGGAGAGAATCCACTCTGTCAATTTAGAACTGAATTTAATATAATTCCATTTATTTATAAATATTTCGCAATTTATCCGATTGAATGCGATTCTCACAGTTGAAATTTATGTGCGCGTATGAGTCGAAATCGAATCTTGGGCTTCATTATCCAGTTAGAGCGACTTATCGGCGATAGTTAGTACCAAGCTAAACGGGCCGAACCAAATCTAAGAAGTATGAAGCGAAGCCGCTAAGTGGTGTTTGAAAAGTCACTCCCATAACCGCCCTTGTCCAAGTGACCCTGTAACATCTTGTGAGCTTAAGTGAGGACGAAGGCTGCAGGTTTGGTCGTTCAGACTAGTGATGGGCATAATGACTCTTTTCACTGTGCCAACACATAAGCTCTGACTCTTTCCAATGAGTCTTTCAAAAAGAGCCATGCAAAGAGTTTGAAACTTGGTTAATAACATATTCAATAAAAGTCGTAGTTTTTAAAAATTCAGTTTTCTCCTTTATTTTTTACTGCAGATTCGAAGTCGGTGACCCCCAATGCATTTAGTTCGAGCCAGCCAGATCAAACCACTATTTCCCATGAAAACGGGGTCGCCAATCTGGAATGGACGCCCCCAATTCTTTTTTTGCCTTTTTTGACCCCAGATTCTGAGTCAGTGACCCTCCAATGCCCTTTAGTTCGAGCCCGCCGGATCGAAACACTATTTCCCATGAAAACGGGGCTGCCAGTCTGGGATGGGTGACCCCAATTTTTTTCTCTCTTTTTTGGCCCCAGATTCTGAGTCAGCGACCACCCAATGCCTTTTAGTTCGAGCCAGCCCGATCGGACCACTATTTCCCATCAAAACGGGCTGCCAGTCTGGGTTGGGCGACACCAATTTTTTTCTCTTTTTTCACCCCAGATTCAGAGTTGGGGACCCTCCAATACCCTTTAGTTGGAGCCAGCCAGATCAGGTCACTATTTCCCATCAAAACGGGGCTGCCAGTCTGGGATGGGCAACCCCAAATTTTCTTTTTTCTCTTTTTTGACCCCAGATTCTGAGTCAGCGACCCCCCAATTCCCCTTAGTTCGAGCCAGCCCGAGCGGACCACTATTTCCCATGAAAACGAGGCTGCCAATCTGGGGTGGGCTCTTCTGACTCTTTTTGAACGATATGGACGATTCGATTTTGTATCGCTCTTTTTGTACGAATCTTTTTGAACGATTCAATTTTGTATCGTTCGTCTATGATGTTAAATTTTATGCATTACAGCAGCTGGAAATTTGAGTTTGCTTACACTATAGCTGTAGTGGAAGTGGAAGCTATGGGTTTTTATTTGGTTTCATTTAAAGTTGAGCTTGAGATGATGATACGTAAGACAAATACTTTTGTTTTAGAATGTTGGGATTGTTTTCTGTATTTGGAGGAACTTGGATGTGCGGTGCGACGTAAGTAGTTAAATGATTTTTGATATGCTTGCAGTCAGCATGGGTTGTTGCGTATATATGTATTTAGAAGTATACACAATGCGTGCATTGCATACTGCATAGAGATGATTATGAATGGATTTAGATGGGATTGCTTTGGTAGATAGATAATGGTGGTTTTCATTTTAAATAAATAATAGGATGGGATGTGAGTGAATCAATGTATTGTAGTATATTATATGTAATGACAATGAGAAATGAGCGTGGATTGGTTATGCGCTGGGTAGAATTTATGCGATGGGCTAGTTTGGGAATTAATTTTACAGTGTTTCATTCTTAAATTGAACGACTCGGAGGCTATTTCGTTGTGCCGAATCTTTCGCTCATTCTGTTGAATCGTTCAAAATGAACGACTCGTTACTGTGCTACACATCACTAGTTCAGACCATCTCGGACAGCTAAGTGTCGAAACATCCTGAGTGAGTGACAGATTGGACACGCGCTGGATAGCTAGCTCGGCTAACGGTAGGATAGAGCGGGGTAAGAGAAGGCGTCACTCTCTGCTTCGCTCGTTGCTACAAAAAAATAATACAAAGAAGAAACATACACAATAAATGGATGTAGCATTTTTACTGATGACACTTTAATGGACGGGAAAGCGGGGGCAAGGGTTTACTTTGAAGAGTTAAATCTGGCCTGTGCGCTTCGTCTAGGAGAGTATGTGTCCGTATACCAGGCAGAGATGCTTGGCTTGTTGTATGCGTCGAACCACCTGCTGGAAGGTCAGGTGCGGGGGAAGAAAATCCTTATTGTACTGGACAACCAATCGCTGATCAGACGCATGCAGCAGACGAACATAAACTTTTAACTGGTACTAGAATGTGTCCGAAAGCTCCAACACGTGTGCCTCAGAAAATGAGGTTACACTAATGTGGGTAAAAGGACACATAGATACAATAGGAAATGAGGCGACGGATGCCCTAGCAATACAGGGATCTGCGGCAAGTTTCATTGGACCAGAACCCAGAGTTGCTCTGGAGAACGGCATGATTGGAGCGAAGGTTGGACAGTGGATGGACTCCATGCATCAACGAAAATGGCAGGAGTTAGTCACTTGCAAAAGTTCGAAATGCAATGACCAGCCTTTTGAGCAGGGAAGCGAAAAATGAACTCAGTTATAGACGAAGTACTCAAAACTGGATGACTACCCTGGTTACAGGGCATGACAATTTTAAGGCTCATCTGGCCAAAATGAAAATCGTGGAAGATGACGTTTGCAGGCTATGTCTGGAGGAGGCTGAGACGGCAGAACACATTGTGTGCGAATGTCCAGCACTGGCTAGCGCGAGGATGAGGATCACAGGCAAGCACACGATAAATGTGGAAGCCATGAGTGAACTCAGCCTCAAAGAAATGCAAGCAATAACACGGAACTCAGTAATGAAGAGAGAAGTCGACAATTATCAGTCGACATCTAGAAATCACTGATGACCGGGAGGGGGCGAAAAGGGACAAACCATTAGTGGTCTGCTTCGGTTATCCCCTGGAATACAATTTATTCTTTTAATCCTGTAGCAGCTTTTTCCAGCTAGATTGATCGTGCTTTTGAAAAAAGAGTTGCCGTTCAGAATCTCCTTTAGTTTTTGACTTTTTGCAGTTTTGACTTAAGATTCGCAATCAGCAACCCAAACTACCCCTACGAGCGTTTGCCAACAAGATTCGTCGTGTTTATAAAAAAATGTTACCATTCTGCATCTTGATTTTAGATTCGCGATCAGCGACTCAAACAACCCCCTACCAGCTTTTTTCAGCCAGACTGGTAGTGCTTGTAAAAAAAGTGTTTCCATTGAGGATACCCCACTTTGTTTTTTGCCATTTGACCTTCAGATTCGCAATCAGCTACCTAAAAATCCTACCAAGTTTTTCCAGCAAGATAGGCCATGATTTTGAAAAAAGGGGTAAAGATCTAAATGCACTTTAAAACAAAACAGTAGTGCACTTTAAATTCCACCCGCGACGAAAAACTATTCACAAAAGCGCCCGATTATGATAGTACAATACATGCATTACTGCATTACTGCGCGTATGTGACCGCAACATCGCGACAAAGCGAGAGTGTGAACTTGTATGTACATCAAAAACAAAATTAATGTAAAGAACACAGGATTTCTCAGGGTGGAAAATATTCATTTGTGACTTAAAAATTAAAAATTAATTATCTTTGATTCGCCGTTTTGAATGGAAGCGGACATAAGGTTTTTAGAAAATTTTCAGGATTCGTTCCACAAATACATATCTAGGAACTAATTCTGAAAATTTAAGCTCATTATGAATTTGTTGGCTACCAAAATTTACGGGGCTATAAGCGATTTAGTTTACGTTCCGTTAGCATATAACTGCGGTTTCGGACAATGCATGTTGCTACCATATACCTCTTGTAACTTCAGCAGCATTTTAGCTGTGGCTTATTGTTACGCCCCACACCACAAAGGGAAGATAAGATAACACAAACATGCAAGGCTATGGCGAGATTCGAACTCGCGAAAAATCGGTATGATTAGACATTAGACTGACGCCTCTAACATGTGCTCCTAAACGAGATTGATGTCGATTCGCAGTAACGATAAACCATAGGATTCCAAATTCATAAAGCTTGGAAAATAAAAATGAGCTTGCCTCATGCAACGGATGGACAAATAGTTAAAAAAGTATGCGATGAATGGCGCAAAATTGGAAAATTAGTTTACGGGCAAGGAAAGCTAGATCCACTGACAAACACATTATAAGGGAACTTGGATAACACTACTCGAACGTGTAGTCCTTGAACAGAAATAAACGAACACAGCGACTGATAGAGGCCACATTATGCCGGACACATGAAGGCTGATAACGTATAATAAATATTAAAACACATGGAGGAGGGAATGAGGAAACTGAAATTTGATTGCTTGCCATTATTTAAAGAAAAATCGTCAGGTATCACAGAATCACATATGCACTTTTCTCCAATTCCCGGTACTACTTGCTCCACCATAGCTCGCGAATTAATAAGCTTAAGCATATACAGAACACACAAATGCAATGTGCATTTTCTCATTAATCGACCATAACAGACAAATCAAAATCGACAAACCAAAACGATTACCGCAGAGGAGATTATCGGTGGAGATGAATTTTATTGCGGTAGATCAAATTGTGGCATCTTCTAACGTCTATTGTCGTCAACCTTTTGAACTACCCAGATTATGGTTTAATACGGAAAAGATCAATTAGAAACCAGACCAAAGCGTATATACCCTAGACTTGGAAAGACCTAGTGGTGATACCAAAAGTACCAATTGGCAACGACCATATGCACTAAAAGTGAGTTTTCTATATGGTCAGCTTGAGCTGTGTGTGTGGATCATCGTTCATCCATTCGGATTTTGTATATGTATATTTGAACTAACGTTCATAGGGGAGGTTGGGATTCATTCAGTAGGATCTTGCCCATTTTCAAAATCAACTAAATAACCCACACTACGAATATTCACCGAGTTTTTCATGTGCCTAGAATCATTGTATCGAAAGTTATCGCTTATTTGAAGTTGCATTTGTAGGGGAGATAGGAGTTACTTAAATCGAATCTAACCCACTTTTAACACCGACAAACTAGATCCTACTATAAACATTTGGCCAAAATGTCAAGTCGAATGTCAAGTCGGTAGCTTCATTCTGGCATGGAATGGAAGTCAAGTCGCTAGCTTCATTCTATCGAAAGTTATCGCCTATTTGAAATTTCATATGTAGGGGAGGTAGGGGTTCCTTGGTTCGGTTCTTGCCCATTTTCAATTACAACCAACAAGATCTTACTACATACATTTGACCAAAATTTCAAGGCTCTAGCTTCATTCTATCGAAAGTTATCGTGCGAACGGACAGACAGACAGACAGAGAGACATGGCTAAATCGAATCAGGAGGTGACCCTGATCATTTATATATATACATTGCCATACCTCCGGAGCCTCCTTTAAGGTGTTACATATTTTCGTCGGACCAAACACAATATACCCTATAACCATAACTACATATATCCTATAACTTTATAAAGTCTAGGGTATAAAAAGTAAATGACAATATTGTGTTGGGAGTCCTGACGTAACAAATTGTTAGATTCGTTAGAGTGTAGGGTAACGTAACTCTTAAACAAAAACTCAAGTTCCTATGCAGATTTCTTCCAAGAAGTTTCAAGATAAAGCGCTCGGTGACCGTGTCCTCTCGATCACCGCTCTACGATGCTACATCCAGAGAAAACGTAGGTTCAATCCTCGGCGCGAATAAAAACTGCCTGTGGAAGGACCTCTTCCATAGTACTCCTCGTGGGCACCCTTGCCACAACTTGGTTTGCACTGCAAAATATTTGGTAGAGGCACATAACGATGATCATCCTGAATGGCCAATAACACCAGTGCGTCTCAGGAAATAGGCGAACGGTGGAGTTGCAACATAGTTGTAAGAACACCAACACGTCACACCCAGCTGAAAGATCATCAAAGAACGCGCGATCAATAACACCATTGGAGAGCTACCTCTGCGCTTTATAAAAAATAGCTCCCGGCGACTCTTAGGACACCTAAGGAAGCAACCCTTCCCCTAAGATTGTCACCTGCGTACCTGTAATCAATTTACACTCGAAACATTAAACGAGCCTCGGATACCATGGACTGATTCACCGGCAATGACTTTCGGCAAAAACAACGAACTACGAACGCTTTTTGATACGTTCGAACGATGTGGGCCGAGTGCAGTAGTGCTAGGCTCACTTAAGTCGAACGGGAAATGAACGCATATAACATCTCTATATTAGGACTAAGCGAAACGGATGGCAGAACTGAGAACCAGATTGACCATCTAGCCATTTCCAAGACATGGAGGAACTGTCTCTTAGACGTTAGGTCGAAGCGGGTAGCCGATATTGGTAGTGATCACCAAAGTGCGCTTACGAACGGCAGCGATCAATCACTCTCAAAATGCAAGAATATTCCCACGTTTTAATGTGCAAAAAGATCCATCTATAAGACGTGCTTATTCCACCACCTTGCACGAAAAAGCTAATGCACCACCAGCTTATGAGACTCCTACAATTGATGATAGATGGATCGTCGCTAAGGACTCATTTATTTCGTGCGGTGAAATATTTGCGAGCAGATTGGAGCGCGGTAGAAGGCCACTCAGTAGTGACTCTACATGGTCTCTAATTTTGGCACGCAAGAGAATTAAAAAAAGCGTAAGACAAACGCAACAATATCAACGCATTAGCGGAGAAGGCAGAGGAAGCGGCTTACCGTGGCGACAGTGGAACCCTTTACAAACTTATCAAGCCATTAGCTGGTAAATCTTTTGCAACTGAACATCCCGTGAAAGATAGAGACGGGTCCCTACTGGTAATTGATGAACACCAACTGCGACGGTGCAGAGAGCACTTCATTGATGTCCTCAACAACACCTTTGGACATTTGAACTCATCTTCACTAGAAGCAGAAAATATTCCGCAAATAGTCAGAGTTGATACCAGCCCACCACCTAAACTGGAAGTAACTGTGGCTATTAAATCGATGGAAGCGGGTAAAGCCCCGGGGATAGATGGAGTTCCGGTGGAACTCTTTAAGGCGGATTTCAACGCTACTGCGGATATTCTTCTCTCCCTTATCCAAGAGTGTTGGGAAACCGAAAGTCTCCCTAAAGAATGGAAGAAGGGCGTCATTATTAAGATCCCGAAGAAAGGCAACTTGAAGGACTGTAATAATTGGTGTGAAATTTGCCTTCTCCCCGCAGACACCAAACTGATGGCAAAAATAGTCTTAAACCGGATCAAACATACAGTCGACCGCATACTGAATGATGAACTGGCTGGATTTCGCCAAGGCTTTCATATAGCGACCACACCAATACCCTCTGAATTATTATTGAACAATCCGCAGAGTGGAGATTCCCATTATATCTCATGTTCATCGATTTCGAGAAGGCGTTTGACAGCGTTGACCGGGAATACATTTGGCTTTACGTAGGGGAGGTATACCAGATAAAATCATATCTATCATCAATAGCGAAGCCCAATGTCACGTCTTACACAAGGGTAAGCTTTCAGATCCTTTGCAGGTACATAGCGGAGATAGACAAGGCTGCATTTTGTAACCTATATTGTTTTTGATTGCCATTAACGACGTACTCTGCAGCGCACTTCATGAACACCAGAGCAAAGGTATCAGATGGAAGCTGTTTGAATACCTTCAACACCTGGATTACGCTGACGATATTTGTCTTCTTTCAAATATATCGGATCATCTAGTTCAAATGACGGATGTCCTACACCGTCATGTATATGGGCATGTAACTGTTTAGCCCCGGGCCCGAATTTTCTCTCGATGGCCCTGGATCTAAGTGTGCTGTGCATCCACACGGCAGCCCGCGTAGCCCGTTTAAACTTTAAACTTATTTTCGAGCTTCCGTGCAACTTTTTTATCGGTTGATTTTGTGAAGAAGATCCAAAGTTCCAAAAATCCACTATTCGTCGGAGTGGTGGTTACAATAAAAGTAGCGAAAGTAATAGTCAAATTGTGAAATGGAGCGATTAGTACAGTTGGAAATAACTGTGAAGCATACATTCAACAAAAATACGAAAAACTAGTACTTACCATTTCCCTGAGTAGTCTCCAACATTAAAGCTGCCAATGAAGAAGTAAAAATCCTCAGTAATTTTCTCTTACAGGTACTTGTAGTTTGTAAACAGCTCAACTTTTCATCACTTATAAAATCAATATCACAACACACGGCCGCCCAACTCGGTCCTGGCGCTTCTCGCCCGAAATAATTGTCCAGTTTCGAATCGCCACCATTCCCGTTTCCCAACAAATAGCTGACACTTTTCGACAACAACGTATTGAGAGTATCCAAACCTGCTATAAAACTATGCGACTTATTCATCTCCGGTTCATCGACATTGCTCCGAAGACTGTTTTCGTGACAGTTATTACCACGACACTGATTTCGTATATCGAATATTTTTTCGCCACTATCGCTTGTTTTGAGTCGCGCCAAAAGTTCGTTAGCAGTACAATGTTCGTTCAAGGACATCAAAGCGGTAACTTCGTCGAAGCTTCGATGCATTGACTGAGTGTCCGAGTCGATAATTGATAGCGGTGTCCGGCGATCTGGGAGATTCGATGTGATGGATAATAGATCAGTGTTCGCTGAACTCGCCGAGACACTAAGATCAACATAGTCGTAAGTTCGACTGATCGCCTCGTCCAGCGAGACGACGAAGAACTCGTCGAGCGTGATGGATGTGCTGTTTCGAAGAAGAGCAGAAGATGATTCCAATCCGGCAGATCGTTTTTTGTGACTCAAAAAGCAGCTTAAAGTGAAGCAAATAAATTGCAGCAGTTTCGGAACGGATCGCTCATTGGGGTTGTTTGGCACTTCATCGTCGACTTTCAGCAAATCAAATTCCTTTTTAAAGTCCGCCTTAAAAGTGACGTTCACGCAACACAGTTCCAACGTGAGGTCCCAATACGTCACTGCCAACAACAGTAACTGCGGAATATTCAGGTTTTCTTGCTGGAGCAAATCGTGGAAGACGTTTTTCGGTCCGAGCTTCTTCTTGGCGGATACCACCGAGATTCTATTACCATTATTATGCGTTGTCGCTATCCTCGCGAACATACTATGAAGAACTACAGACGAACTGCAACAAACATCCAGAAGAATCACTTTCAATTCATCATAGAGCGCCCGGTGACCATTCTCCTCGATCAACCCTTCAGCGGAATTCAATGCAATATTCAGCAAGGCACAAACAGCATGCACCAAATCAGAAACATAGATCAACGACTTCAAATAGTTAACATTCTCGTCTAGGAAAAACATTTCAACCAGCCGAATATCGACTAGGCAATTTCGAAATATTCTCAAACAGATGAGAATCGTTTGCGTGTTCTTGCTGTGCTCGGCGGCATCCTTACGCATTTCATCGTGAAACACTGGAATCGCAATGGATGTCAGGATTCCTTCGGAAACTCGATTTGAAATTATTGCCGTGATACGCAAGAGATGCCTCAAGAACATGATGAGCTCACGCTTTTTGACGATCGATCGATATTTCTCGATATATAAGAGCAGGAGTCCCTTTTGGAACTCCGACGATGCAGATTTCGCGCTGCATTGAGGACAATTTTCGTCTGAAAAGAGATTGTTCAAAATCTGCTTGCTGAGAAATCGATAGACGTGCTTTTCGCTATCACCCGCTTGGGGGCTAGCATTTAGAACGAGTTTAATATTTTCACTTTCGTAACAACAGCAACAAATAAAACTTCTTTCAAAGTTTTTAATTACGATGAGCTGCAAATTGATGTCCAGTAAGGGGAACAGTTTTAGCGTCACATTTTCAAGCATACACGATAAGGAGCGCCCCTTGCAATGGGATTGGCTTGAGTTTGACTTGCGTAGATTCTTCCGCCGAGTCTTCGGTTTTCGTTTGACACTCGCCTCTTTGGCACAGCTTGCTCTGCATGCATTCACCGTTGCAAGAATCGTATGCAAAATTGGTGCAAAATTTGCACTCGGATTGCAATCCATGTTGCGTAGAATATTCTTTAAATCATCTACTAGTACAGATCGCCGATTATCGCTGAAAACTTCAACAGCAGTTTGAATAAATTCATCACGGTTGCTGTGCAATGCCAAGAAGGAATTGTACACGAGACCAAAGAAGACGTAAGTGGTTACAAGACTGGACGATACCTGGTGCTCCTTGACCCGTGGCTCGTCACTTGTGACAAAATTCGCGCTAATCGCTTGCAGGCCCTTGACGAAAATCTCATCCCATGGAATCACTTCAATGTTTTTCTCCTTGGAAAAAATATTGTTCACCGATGAAATCAGCAACGAGAGTAGTTTGAATTTGATGATCTCATGATCGCGTGTTTGAAAGGGTCTGTTATCACGCAACGTGTTCAGGATGTCCAAAGCGAACTGCAGGCTCTCAGTGGTCACGGACTTCTCGTCCAGGCTCTGATTTGCCTCCGTCCCCACCAACTGTAGCAATATCTCGAGGATGAGAAAAGCATGTTGCGTGCTTGATATGTGTCGATCGCGAAATCGATCAAAATCTTCCCGAACATAGATTACCTCGGCGGCAATATCGGATTCCGTTGGCCAGCTATCGCGCGTCGGATTACTAGGCGACTCTTTGGTCAGCGCAAAGCGACCAATGTATTCAGAAAAGCTTAGTGGCGTGCATGGTTCAAAGGGCTCGGCATTTGTATTATCCCAGCTGGAACTTGGAAACAGATTCATCAAAAGGCAGCCCAATTCTCGCTTGCATGTTATAAGCTGCAATGAAGAATCGATTTTTTAAATATGGTCCTGGGAAAATCAGAAGTAGAGTTTACCTTTGTGTCGCAACCGTATAAAAATTCTAAAATAGCGCGACCCAGACCGCTGGTAAGAAATTCGCGGAGAGAGACTATTGCGGTTATATCGCTGGGAGCTTTCAGGATTAACTGAAAGTATAGAATTTTGCAATTAGAGAGGTGGAAATGCGACGCACGACAGAGGTATGAAATACCATGGAAGGATGAAACACCAAATTGTTGGAATCAGGTTCATTCGAGACCGTGCTGCCCTCTGTATTGAAATTGTCGACGTTTTCTGAAGCTATGGACGTACATATAATGTCGTAGACTAATTGAAGTAGATAAAAGGACAATTGCGATGGAACGGTCGATAGAAATCTACAAAGAAAAAAATTAGCAATTACGAGCTCAGTGACAGTGGAACTATTATTTTACCTTAGTTGATCTCCTTCCCTCTCGTGTGTTTGTTTGTAAAGATGATACTTGAACAGGAACAGCTGAGCCTTCTTCATCTGAAATAGATACGTAATATAGAAGGTATTGTTTGCTGATTTTAATATGGCAATAAAATAAGGAAGCAAGTAACAGCTTTTTTGTCTCCTTCACATTATACAACTACTGCCCATGTTGTTGTTGAAGTATAGCAATGGTCAGAAGTTCGTTGTGTGAGTGTGTTACATGCTATTCTTAGTTGTTGTTGTTGTAGCAATGGTCGGAATTCGGTGTGTTTGTTGGTTACTTGCCCACGGATTCGTCTTCATCCCCGGTGTTGAGGGATAGAAAGTTAGCTGCCTCTATTGGGTTCTCCCACAGCGATCTAGGAGTCAGGTGCGTGGGTGCAGCTGGGCAGTGAAAGATGTGGTTTACGTCGTGGGGGTGGGGCTCCATTACATGCAGGACAGATATTTGAGACGTCCTGGTCGATGCGGGATAGTTAGGAGTTTAGTCGTGAACACCAGCCTGACCGAAGTTGGGCGAGTGTCGTTCTCGTGGCTCTCGGAAGTCTTACCTATTCCGGAGATATCATTGGTGGTATGGACGAGAGAACTGGATTCGAACCTAAGCCAGCGATTGACTGATGAACCTCCTCCCGATGTATCGCTGCGATGGCTAACCTGTGTACGCCTCTATCAAAGGGTACTCTTTGTACCTCTGGACATTCCTCTCTAGGTCCCTCAAGTCGCGCTTGACATGTCTGGGCGGCGGGGTCTTGTCCATGAGGTTGGAGTTGGGGTGATCACTTCGATAGCAACCCACCAGGTATTGCTTGGCAAGAAGCTGATTGTAGTCCCTTAAATGCATCATCCTGGCTTCCTGATGTAGATGGTCCTGGGGTGATATCAGGAGACAGCCAGTAACAGTGCGGCATTTTGGCACGTTAGAATCTTTTTCCACTGTGTGTCACAGAGATTCTGTGACCACACAGAAGCTGCATAGTCGGCCACTTATCTTCCGACTGCTTTGAATGTGGCCAGTAGGGTTTCTTTATCTTTGCCCCAGGTGATACCGGCCAAGGTTTCAGGGATTTTATTCCTACCGCGCATCCTGTTGCACACAGGGCAGGTCAAGTACCACAATTGTTCATGGGATTGAATTGTGACATGGACGAGGTTGCCTGAGGCCATTGTGGATACGAGTTGTAATGCCATCCAAGGCCATCGTCGTACTGTGCATCCTTCTGAAGCCGTGCTGGTGGTGGTGGGCCGCAACAACAGGGCGGATTAGTGCTTCGAGCGTTTTGGCAACGGAGATAGAAGTGTGATGCGACGATAGGACTCGCTTAGTGTCGCTTTTTTCCTCATGTTTCAAGATTGGGATTACTCTCCCTTTCTTCGTGAGCTCCGGAACGATCAGTGATGTGATGGATAGGTTGAATGTAGCCGTGAGATATTCGATAGCTGGTGAGTCGAGGTGTTTAAGCATTGCCAGTGAGATTCCATCAGGTCCCGAGGCTTTCGAGTTATTCGCCTTCCTGATTGCTGCAGCCACTGCGTTCGCGGTGAAGACAGGTATGTTGTCTGCGGTTCTGTTATGGATCCTCCTGCGGATTATGCGCTTTTGTTTGTCTGATGGAGGATGTTCAATAAATTGCTTATTGAAGCGACTTGCGCAGTGGGTAGGGTCACTGAATGAATTGTCTCTGAACTGGATAGCGACATTCCCTTTTTGTTTCAGAGGATTAGAGAGAGCACGGACTGTCGACCATAGTTTGCTTATACCTGTGGTCAAGTAGCAGTCATTTTGATGCGTACTCCATTTTAACCTCCTGTGTTCGGCTACTAGTGTTTGAATTTCACGGTTCATTTCGTGAATTCTGGGATCGTCTGGATTTGTGCTCCTGATGTTGTCTCTCTTGTCTTCCAATCTGGCGGCTGAGGTAGGAAACTTAGGCCGAATTTTCGGAATGCGTCCTGCAGGAATAAATTTGGCAGCCGCTTTATTAAAGACTTGCCTGATGTTGGATTCGGCCTTACGTACGTCGGTAGGAGTTGGCAGGGCAAGGAATTTAGCACTAGTATATCGGGTGAAGCCATTCCAGTTAGCCTTATAGTGGTTGACAAAAGTGAGATGTTCGACAGATACGATATCTGTCGGTTTGTTAAGCCTTATCACGATTGGTAAATGGTCCGAAGATAGTGTAAGGACCGGCTTCCACTGAGCTTCATTGATGAGGCTAGCACTGCCAATCGTGATGTCAGAAGAGCTGGTCATGCGCCGTCATAGGTTGCGTTAATATTGTAATAGCCACAAGCTTCTCAGGGATATCTCTTCTGCGTAAGGCCACCCATATAGAATCCCGGTTCACACTATCGAAAGTTTTCTCAAAATCGATGAAAAGCAAGTGAAGCGGAGAATCGTACTCAGCACATTGCTCGATGATGACTTGCAAGGTGTTAATATGTCACTATCTGGGTGGCTAATTATCTCAGCTGCTTTTTGCGCAATATGGTCTTAATATTGTTATAAGACAGGTGGATTTATTTTTTAGTCGAGCGGTGTTGAATTTGCGGCGCCTGGATCTTTCGTCGCTAGGACGGCGCACGGCTGCAATACGCAATCGAACATTAGCGATCATAAGACAATGGTCTCTTCCCATCCCAATATTGGCGCCCTTCTTGTTTCGCACGTCCAGGAGGCAACTCTTGAATCTTTTACTAATGGCAAAGTGGTCCATCTGATTTTGTGTTCTGCGCCGATTAACAAAGAACCACCCGATTTTGTGGTGGTGCTTATGCTCAAACATAGTACCACCGATGAAGAGACTGTGGAAGTTGCAGAACTCTACAAATCTCTCATCGTTGTCGTTACGATCACCAAGACCGTGTTTCTCTATCACATGTCTGAGCCCAGAGTTATCAGTGTCAACTTTTGCATTCAAGTCCCTCATAACCACTGTAATGTCACCTTTAGGTGTTCTGCTCTGAGCAGCGTTTAGTTGTTCGTAGAAGGAGTCTTTCGCCAAGACATTGTCGGGTTCAGTTGGAGCATAACATTGTATTATTGTATGGTTTCTCATTTTAGTCTAGAAACTGGCAGTCAAGATTCTGTCGGAGACCGGATCCCAGGACAAGAGAGTTTCGTGCGGCTCTGGTTAAAAGGAGCCCCACACCTGGCTCACGACCGCTAACGGTAGCTCCACTGGAGTACAACATTACAGTGCTACGCATTCGAGAAATAAATTCTCCGCTGTTCCATCACATTATCTCACTAACTCCTAAGATGTTTAATTTATACCGAAGAAATTCAATCTCTAATTGAAAAAATTATGCGTTCTGGGAACCTTCTAATCCATTGTCCAGGAGAGTACGCACATTCCAGAATCTAGTCTTTGTCGATAGCCAAAAGTCGTAACCGTTTAGTCAATCCCTATCCGATGCATAGTTGACGTTTCGTTAGAATATGGAAGATTTCGGATAGTGCAAATTGCTGGCATACACATCATGTCCCTTGTTTGTCAGTTTCTACGACAGCCCGGTAAAGGGAAAGACCGTGGTATTATTCTTACGCCCCACACCACCTCAACCAAATCATCACACCGCCATTACTGGCGGTTTGACTTGGTTAGCAATGGTCACGACCACTGCCGTTCCAAGGGACGCCCCCGAGGACTATTGAAGAGGATTTTTGCAGAGGATTTTTACCAAGATCGAACAGTCGTCAGCATAAGTGATGATTTGAAGTCCGTCAAGTGGTGTTGGGAGTCCTGATATGTATAAGTTAGGGTGGGAGATAGGACTCCTTCTTGGGGGACACCCTGTTTAATTCTCCTTAGTTTAGGTAGGTAGATGGGCTGCTGTGACAGAATACAGCTCACTTAGACCTCAAATAGGTCCGTTGTGATACCACTAACACACATCCTCTCTCAATATTTCTGATAGTTAGAACCATCCAGAGCCAACAATAAAACTCTGGAGTTTTCCAACATCCGCGCTTTCTAGCTATTCCAGGTCAGTGAAGAAGTAGGATCCTCTTTAGTTTAGATTTCCTAGTTCTAAATTCTGTATAAGACTGTCTGACGGCAAGATAACTGGCGATCCACTTAATAAATTCAGACTGAATCGATGTGCCCCAGATGTCAGATAGAAGAAACGAGTGGCTGACATTGTCAAACACCTTTGACTAGTCTAGCGCCATTAGGATGGTTCTTTGATATGGACGTGCTTAAGGCCATTGTGAATTGTTGTAGTTATACCGCCCAAAGCCGTCGTGGCGCTGTGCATGCTGAATATGCGTCGTGATAATAGGGTGGAGTAGTGCTTCGAGCGTCTTCGCTACAGGGAACAGAAGAGTAATGGGACGGTAAGATTGGCCTAGTGTTAGTTTCTTTCCGGGTTTTGGAGTAGGGATCACCCTTCCTTTCTTTCAGTACTCAGGGATGATTGACGTCGAGATGGAAAGGTTAATCGTGTTCGTTCTGTAATGAGCTGCTGGTGTGACAAGATGTTTTAGCATGACCATTGAAATACCGTGGGGGCGACCGGTAGCGCAGTGTGTTGAGGCATCAGTCTCATGTTTGACTACTGGCGTTTCGGGTTCGAATCCCGTCCACGACGACGTTCGTGGCCATGGATGTGCAGGAGGTGCATGCTGGCAACTGCATTCTCCGAAACCAGATTATGGCAACGAAACGTCAACTGGACCACATGGAATACTATAGTTGACGCGCTATGCCCCACAAGGGGTTAGGGCAATTGAGTAAGGCTTTGGAATTCTTTGCTCTTCTTATAGTTGGGGCAACTTCTTCAGGTGAAAATTGGAGCGCCTGGTCAACTGCACGGTTACGGATACTCCTAGTGATGATACGCTTGAGTCAGGTGGCGGATGTTCGATAAACTCCTTATTGAAGTGATTGGCGCATCTGGTAGGATCATTGAGCGTATTGTTGCCGAGTTGGATCGCAACCTGCCTTTCTGTTTGGTAGGATTTGTAAGGGCCCTAGCCTTTGACCAAAGCTTCCTTACGCCGGTTGTCAGATTGTAGCTGTCAAGGTGAGAATTCCACTTCCTTCTCCAGTGCTCCGTCACTTGTTCATATATATAAAGGTTTAGTTCCTTGATTCTAGGATCATCTGAATGCGATTTTCTCATCTGCAAATCTAGCCGCTGATGTAGAAAAGTTTAGCCGTTTTCTGTATAATGTGCCTTACATTTCGTTCAGCTATACGCACATCGTTTGGGACTTGTAAGGCATCAAAGGCCGTATTGGTATAGGCTTTGAAGCTTTCCCAGTCGGCTTTATTGTAGTTAACGAATGTGCGATGATCAGCAAACTGGGTGTTGGTTGGTTTATCTAATTGAATGATGATTGGTAGATGATCGGATGATCCGACGTATTAAGTTGCTCTGCTATAGCAACCCCCCCTCGCACATAGTTGTCCAGGTTAGGGTGCCATCATTCATGATGAACGTGTTAGGCACCGAGGAGGAGACGGTGTTGCCCAGTAAGCAGTGGGCTGATATTGGCGTTGTATCCCGAGGGACAACTGGATACTGGTGGAATATAGATGTTGTAAATTTCAGTATGAGTGTTGCCCGACTGTATGGCGATGGCCTGACCCCCAAGATGTTGTTGTTGTTGTAGCAATGGTCAGAAGTTCGTTGTGTGAGTGTGTTACATGTTGTGTTGTTCTTCGTCTTCCTCGGTTTTGAGTGATAGGAAGGTAGCTGCCTCTACGGGGTTCCCCACAGCGATCTGGGGGTCAGGTGTGTGGGTGCAGCTGGGCATCTGAAAATGTGTTCTACATCATGAGGTGTACCATTGCAGGCGGGGCATGTGTTCGTAACATCTCGATCAATGCGAGACAGGTAGGAGTTTAGACGTGAACACCAACCCGACCTAAGTTGGGCAAGTGTCGTCCTCGTTGCTCTCGGAAGCGTTCTCTCGTCTGGAGAGCTGGCTGGTGGTTGTGTCGAGAGGACTTTGTTTGGACCTAGTCTCGCAATTGATGCTTGTACTTCCTCGTGGTGTATTGCTGCGATGGCTGTTCTGTATGCGTTGTTGTCGAAGGGGTCCCTTTTGTACCTCTGGACGTCTCTTTCGAGGTCCCTCAAATCACACCTGACATGCCTTGGTGGCGGCGTCTTGTCCATGAGGTCAGAATTGGGGTGCTCCTCACGATAACAACCCACCAGGTACTGTTTTGCAAGAAGTTTGTTGTGGTCCCTTAGAGGCATCGTCCTCGTTTCCTGATGTAGATGGTCCTGGGAAGACATCAGGAGACAGCCAGTTACAGTACGGAGGGCGGCATTTTGGCAGGCCTGGATGTTATTCCATTGTGTGTCACAGAGATTCTGTGACCACACTGGAGCCGCATAGTTGGCTACAGACCTTCCGACTGCTTTGTAGGTGACCAGTAGGGTCTCTTTATCCTTGCCCCAGGTGCTACCGGCCAAGGCTTTAAGGATCTTGTTCCTTCCGCGCATCCTGTTACACACTGTTGAAGCATGGGGGGATGACGTGGCCATACTGTCCAGGGTTACTCCTAGGATTTTAGGATGGTTCACGGTAGGAATAAGTTGGTTGCCAATCGAGATTTCAATTTGCATCTTGACTTCCTTCGTCCAGGTGGTGAATAATGTTGCCGAGGATTTGGGTGCGGATACGAATAAATTCTTGCCCGTGAAGAAGGAGTTAAGCTGTTCCAGGTAAGCATTTATTCGCTCGCACATTTCCGTGATGTCGCTCCCTGTTGCCAGGATGGAGCAGTCGTCTGCATAGGAGATAATTTCGATTCCATGAGGTGGGGTTGGAATTCCAGATAGGTAAAAGTTGAACAAGGAGGGAGACAAAACTCCTCCTTGTGGCACACCTTGTTTGATCTTCCTTAAATAAATAATTGGCGCAACAGTCCAATTTGAACCACGGCCTCGAGATGAGTTAGCATCATCTCATTTTCTAGATCGTGACGGTTTTTTGTGCAGAGGTATGTGATCAGCAACACGCTCAACCGAGTTATTTACCCCATAATGGGTACTCATTTAACAGCTGAGTGGGCTCATAGTCCGACACGTAAATCCCCGGAATCGAACCGGGGCTCAGTGCGTTGAAGGCGAACGTGCTAACCGTTGCGCCATCCGGACTACTTGATCTTCCTTAGCTTCGATTTTTTACTCCTGAATTCGGTATAGGACTGCCTGTCCGCGAGGTAGTTGGCAATCCATTTTGTGATATGCGTTGGAAGAGATGTATTGTAAAGGTCGGACAGAAGTGCTGAGTGGCTGACTGTGTCGAAAGCTTTCGACAGGTCAAGTGCCACCAGAATTGTTCTGTGACATGGACGAGGTTGGTTGAGGCCATTGTGGATCCGAGTTGTAATGGCATCCAGGGCCGTCGTCGTACTATGCATCCTTCAGAAGCCGTGCTGGTGGTTTGCAAGCCTGATGCGGGCCGCAAGAACAGGGTGAATCAATGCTTCGAGCGTTTTGGCAACTGGTGATAGAAGTGTGATGGGACGATAGGACTCGCCGAGTGTCGCTTTTTTCCCAGGTTTCAAGATTGGGATTATTCTCCCTTTCTTCCAGAGTTCCGGAACGATCAGTGATGTGATGGATAGATTGAATGTGGCCGTGAGGTATTCGATAGCTGTTGTGTCGAGATGTTTAAGCATTGTCATTGAGATTCCATCAGGTCCCAAGGCTTTAGAGTTGTTCGCTTTCCTGATTGCTGCAGCCACTTCGTCCGTGGTGAAGACAGGTATGTTGTCGGTAGTTCGGTTGTGAATCCGGATTATGCGCTTTTGTCTGTCTGGTGGAGGATGTTCAATAAACTGCCTATTGAAGCGACTTGCACAATGGGCAGGGTCGGAGATTGAGTTTTCTCCGAACTGTATGGTGACATTTCCCATCTGTTTCGGTGGATTAGAGAGGGCACGGACTGTCGACCATAGTTTGTTAATAGCTGTTGTTAGGTTGCATTCATTCAGATGCGAACTCCATTTTGACCTCTTATGTTCGGCCACTTGTCTTTGGATTTCACAGTTCAGTTCATGAATTCTGGGATCGTCTGGGTTAGTGCTCCTGATGTTATCTCTCTAGTCTGCCAATCTAGCCGGCTGTGGTAGGAAAGTTTGGCCGAATTTTAGGAATGCGTCCTGCAGGAATAAATTTCGCAGCCGCTTTATTGAGGACTTTCCTGATATTGGACTCGGCCTTACGTACGTCGGTGGGAGTTGGCAGGGCGAGGAATTTAGCACTTGTATAATCAGTAAACCTATTCCAGTCAGCTTTGTTGTGGTTGACAAAGGTGCAGTGTTCGACAGATATAACATCTCTTGGTTTGTCAAGCCTTATCACGATCGGTAGGTGGTCCGATGATAGTGTAAGGACCGGCTCCCATTGTGTATTGTTTATGAGGCTAGCATTGGCAATCGTGATGTCTGGTGAACTAGAACAGGTACTGGCAATACGGGTGGGCGTATCATCATTCAGTGTACAGAAGTCTGAGGCATCAACTTGTTCAGCAATGGCTATACCTCTGGTGTCGTTGTTAAGATGTGAGTACCAGAGTTCATGGTGAGCGTTAAAATCACCGAGCAGGAGACGGTGTTGACCATTGAGGAAAGTGTTGATATTTACATGGTAGCCTGGGGGACAACTGGATACCGGTGGAATGTAAATGTTGTAAATTTCAATATCAACATTGCCTGATTTTAAGGCGATGGCTTGCACTTCCGTGGTGGTGTCGTTGTTAGTGACATCTATTTCCCGGTATTGTACGGAGTGGTGAATGATGAAGGCAAGTCCTCCTCCAGCGTTGGTCAGCCTATCTTTCCTTATGATGATATAATTCCCATGAGCGTTAAGGGGCGAATTGGGATGTAGTTTCGTCTCCTGGATGGCTCCAACTTGAATGCGGTGTCTGTCCATGAATGAAGCAAGTTCGGCAATTTTGTTTTGCAGCCCGTTGCAATTTAGTTGGACGAGTGAGAGCGTATCAAAAATTGCGATCGGTGGTGCAGGCGTGAGGTTGTTTTGTTGGGGAATCCTACTGGGTCTATTCGCAGGAGTCGTTGGCGTTGACTGAAAGCTCGTATGGGTGCTCACTGGTGTAGGAAGGTGAGGCGTGTTTGATGAGCTCGCTGCTTGTGGACCTCGGTTTCTACACTGACTGGCGGTAAACGAAGGATTCCAGTGCCTGTGATGGTTTAGACCGGAGCAGTTTCTCAGGTGGCACCACTCGTCGCAACAGTTGCATCTCACTGACGTTGCATTGGGATGCAGCTCTCTATTGCATACGCAGCAGATCCAAGTGTTGCTCCCAATAAACACAAAAAACAGATACTGCATGTAACACACGAACATACGTCCTTCTTGCATTGAAGGGGTTTGGCAGCTCTTGGCCGTTGTAAAAACGGGTCGCTCCGGTGCATAGAACCGGCTGCCGCAGGAACGCCCAAGATGTTGTCGGTGACCGTGATGTCAATTTCATGGTAAGATACTGAGTGATGGACTAGAAAAGCCAATCCACCACCAGTGTTGGACACTCTGTCTTTTCTAACGATGTTGTAACCGCCATAGGAGTTGAGGGACGAGTTGGTGTTAAGCTTCGTCTCCCGTGTAGCTCTCCTGTATAGCTCCATGATGCGAAATCTGTCCATAAATGCCGTTATTTCGACGATTTTACCCTGCAGACCATTACCACTTAATTGCACAATTGAAACGGTGTTATAGTTGGCGACGGGTGGTGCAAGTGTAAGGTTATGCTGCAAAGCGGTCCTAGAGGTGGAAGTGCTGTTCACTGGAGTCGTAGGGGACATCTGGGAACTTGTTTGCACATTAACTGGCAGTACGTTAGGTGTTTGCGATCACGTTGTAGCTTGTTGTCCTCTATATCTACATTGGCTCGCTGTGAATGTGGGATTTCATTGCCTATAGTGATAGAGCCCAGAGCAATTCCTTAGGTAACACCAGTTGCTGTCATATGTGCATCTCACTGAAGTTTCGTTAGGGTGCAGTGTGTTATTGCAAACGCAGCAGATCCAGATCCTGCGACCAGGGTTAAGTTCAATTCAATTTAGATGCACCGCGATTTGTTGCTCGCAAGTTAAAAAAAAAAAGACGACAGTAAAAAAACATGACACACTCATATATTTTCCTTCTTCCATTGAAGGGGTTGTGGCAGCAGTTGGCCGTATTGAAGAGAGTTGTTCCGGTGCGGAGAACCGGTTGCCATAGGTTAGGTTAGATAGAGGGGCTGCCATGCTACCGCACAGCACACATAGACCACCTCTGGGCCCGTTGCGATACCGCCAAAGTCAACTAATTAAACCTAGGCATCAAACCAGCAATATAGAGATTGAGCTGTATTGCACTCGTATCCTTAAGGTTCTCCAGTTCCCAAAAAAAATAAGAGCCCAGAAATTGCTTCCGCCTCTCAGCCTGTCAACCGCAGTGACTTTGATGACAAGTTTGCACGATGCGGCTGGCATAGGAACGAGTAGTTTGAGTTCACGACCACATACAGTAAAACCCCATTTAATCGAACTTAAGAGTCCGGCTTCATTTTTATAACGAAATTTTTCGTAAATAAAGACACTACTGACATTGGTAGGCTCACATACCGCATTGACGATAGCCGAATGCCTAAGTAAATATCGAAGCGACGCATCGGCGGAACAAGGCTAGGAAGACCGAGAGCTCGTTGAAAAGATAGTCGATGCGGATGGCGAGCAACTGTTGGGCTTTCGAAATTGGAACACAAAAGAAGAAATCTGCATTTTCTCCTTAAGAGTTCCCTGTGAACTGCAAAATCAGCCATTAACGAAGGGTTTTTATAGCTAGAAGTAAAAAGGCGAGCAACATTTTGAAGATCCAAATTCCACTATCGCTTCGATAGTATTCTTACCTATGCCATAGATTAAGAGGAATTCAGAAGAAAAAGTAGTGGTGCTCCATAGGGGAGCCATTCACTCAAAGGACAATAAAACACCGAACTCCATTCCGATCGAAGGAGTGTTGAGACTGCAGACACCGAGCAAACTCGCCAACGTAGCGTGGTTCAGGTCAACTACACATTTACATTATGATTTAGACGCACCCGAAGTGCGCTGGTCGAGAGGTAAAGTCGTATTATGTGAATAAATCGTTGAGTAGCTGATCGTTAAAGCATTCATTTAAGTCCAATCTAAAAATCACCGGTCGCGTCACACAGTAAATGGAACTACTAACCTTCTCCTTATCGTCGTGCTCCTCGTGAAATTCCCTCCAAATGTTTTCCAAATCGGCAACATTGTCGTTATCACAGTCAGCTTCCATAATTTTGTTTTCTTTTTAGTTGACTATCTTTTGGACGATTCTACTTTCGCTCGCCAATTGACGCAGCAGCGACTGCAGCACCAGTAGTACTACCCCTTCTTGTCATCCAAGTGTTGTCTCAACTGACGAGCATCATGATAGCACATTTGTTGTTATTTGCGGTTAGCATGGTCTTTCTGTAATTCAAAATAAAGAATATATGTACAACATAACATATTTACATGTAGAGTATGAAAAACAAAACATTATGGTCGATAATTATTGTGCACTAGCCTTTGGTCGTTATCAACAGATAACAGATTTATGTGTGACTCTCTGCAGAATTTACGAACACCGCAAAACCTGCAGCCAACAAATGAACGTTGCTGTTTTTCGAGATGATTCTTTTCTAGTAAAACGAGGCCCTGTAGTTGATAGATAATTTTATTCGATTTTGGAACATTTAATTTGTTTATTGTTTGACTCTAGAGCTTTTTTAGTAGTACAGGTAACGTTCTCGGGCGAAGGTCGATCTTCATCTGAAGAGTCTTGTCTGTAAGAACAACATGATTCACGGATACGAACTGATTACATGATTGCGGAATATTTCTGAGATTGGAAAGTCTGAACAGATAATCGACGTTACTGGATCATATTAGGTAACGTGAGACTAAAGACAACAGTTGGGAGGTCAACCGATTATTCCATAGAATCCGATCTGTAGGTGATTTTTGATAAGACTTCAAGCTGTATGAAGCCCCACACGCAATACAGTAAAATAAAGTGAACAAGAATCTGCTGATCTGTTAAAATAATGTAGGCGCCACTTTTAATGGGGGTTTTGTAATATGCATAAATGAATTTGTACTCGTATGTTGTTTAATGCAAGCTGTGTTCCCTTTTGTGACTTCTCTTTCGAGGTCTCGCAAATGGGGGTGCAGCAAAACCTGTGGCGCCCGTGGTAAATGTCCGTCAAGGCGCACCGTCAAGACGAGGCATTAATAGCCCGAGGAACTTCAGCGGCTCTCACCGAAGGGAGCGTCAACGAAAGGGTGACGGAGGCAAGGGTTCCGGACAGGGAAGCAAAGGTCCAACGCTCGCTGTCCTCGAAGGACCATGAGCGCCATTAAGATTGTTAAGATGAATATTAAGGCTTGTGCTTTGTATTACTTCCTCATGGACACATCCTTCGTCCGATTGATGCCATGAATTCGGTATTATGCATTAAAACAAAAAGACAAAAGACAAAGACCTTTTCCATAGTCCTCCGCGTGGGCGCCCCCTGGTAACGGCAGTGTATCAAATCGCTGACGGCCAATGTCTTAGCGATAAGACAGTTTGGAAAAGGCAGATAGCTGTAGCCTGAATGGCTGACGAACACCTAAGCGTCTCAGGTTTAGTAGGATGGAATGACTTGCGTAGTTGGACCTGCTACATAGTTGTGTGGGCTCCAGCACGTTTATTAAACCATTTGAAGCAGCTATCTCCGAGGCCATCCCCTGAATGGGGTTAAGCGACGTGCTGACAACTCGTCCTTACAAAAACCACTCCATGTCAAGAAACCTGGAACAAAAGCCTCAGATTGGACGGATCAACAACGACGACCACGCAAACGACTAAAGGATTATTCTTTTGGATACTAGAATGTACGCTCCCTGAACAAACCGGGGGCCGAGAAGGCCCTCCTCCAACAGGTCGAAAAGTACAAACTGAGCATTACTGCAGTCCAGGAAACAAATTGGCTTGGCAGCGAGATTAATGACAAGAAATCGCACACAATTTTTACAAGTGGCAAACCATCGGGCCGCAAGGAGTTTGGAGTAGCATTTATAGTGAACAATCACCTCAAACCGCATATTACTGACTTCAAACCCATAAATGAACGGCTGAGTGCGATTCGCATCAAGACTCGATTCTTCAATCTCTGGCTCATCAATGTGCACGTCCCCACTGAAGTTAAAGAAGACGTAGTAAAAGACGAGTTCTACGCCCGCCTTGAAACTCTCTTCGACTCACTTCCAACAAACGACGTCAAATTGCTGCTGGGAGACTTTAACGCGAAAGTCGGAAATAAAAGTTGGCACCGGGGCACCACTGGAGGCCACAGTCTCCATGAAGAATGTAATGACAACGGCTACCGACTTATCGACTTCGTCTGCAGCAGGAATCTAGTCGTAAGCTCTACGTGTTTCCCGCATCGACGCATTCACAAGCAGACCTGGAAGTCTCCAGACGCACATACCGTTAACCGTCCTCATTTGCAGGAGATGGGCGTCTAGTGTGATAGATGTCCGCTCCTATCGAGGAGCAAACTGCGACTCAGATCATCACTTGGTGAAGACGTCCTACAGATGTAGAATTTCCTCAGTGCACCAATCGAGATTCAGCCCTCCCAAAATCTTTGCGGTTGATAATCTTCTGAGTGATGCTACAGCGGTGGCGTATACCACCGCTCTTGAGGAAAGACTATCACCTATGCTACACAACATCAGCAACACAGGCGTCCATGGGTTCTGGGAAGAACTCAAGGGTACCATCAAGGATGTCGCAGAGAAAGTCGTGGGATATAAAGCCCGGCGAGCGCGAAATGACTGGTTCGACGAAGAATGCAAAAGTTCACTCGACGCGAAAAACGAGGCCTACAGACAATGGATTCAACGAGGAACCAGAGCCAGAAGAGAAAAATATGACGAGCTACGGCGAATATCGAATAGAATAATTGGACGTAAGAAACGTAAATACTTTGACGAGCAGTTGCTGAACATAAACGAAAACTTAGCTAATAGGAACACCAGACAAGCGTACAAACTAGTAAATACAATTAAGAACGGCTATCAACCCAGGACTAGCCTTTGTAAGGACAAGGATGGAAACATCATCAGCGATACCGATGGCATTAACAAACGATGGGCCTCTTATTTTGAAGAGCTTCTAAACCGACCATCTAACATCCGCACACAGGAAGCTCTCGATGATATTGTTGATCTAGGCTCACCCATTCAACCCCCGACAGTAGAGGAAGTTGATCTCGCGTTGCGGTCACTAAAACGAAATAAAGCGCTGGGCGCCGAGATTCCAGCTGAACTGCTAAAATTCGGTGGAACGAGTCTAGTTGATGCCATACATCAATTACTCCTGCGAGCATGGGAGGACGAGGAGATCCCAGACGATTGGCGCAGAAGCATCATCTGTCCAATTCATAAAAAGGGAGATAAGCTGCGGTGTGAGAATTACAGGGGCATCTCACTAGTTTGTACGTCCTATAAAATTTTGACGAAAATTCTGGAAAATAGAATAAAACCGTACGCAGAACGAGTCATTGGCGAATATCAAAGCGGTTTCAGACCTGGTCGCTCCACAACCGATCAGCTCTTCTCAGTCAAACTGATACTCCAGAGGTGCTGGGAATACAACGTAAACGTATACCAAATCTTTGTCGACTTCAAGCAGGCATACGACAGTATCGATCGTGGAGTACTGTACAACATCATGCTGCAATTTGGTATACTGGCCAAATTAATGCGACTGACTAAGATGACGATGACCAACTCCGTCTCACAAGTCAGGATCCAGAATAGACTTACTGATCTACTTGAAACACGCACTGGTTTGAAACAGGGCGATGGACTGGCACCGACGCTCTTCAACCTAGCACTGGAATACGTTATTCGGGCCATGAATATGGACAACAGCAAGACGCTACTCATCAAGTCGACACAATTAGCAGCGTACGCCGACGACATCAACATCATGTCCCGAAGATTGGCTGACGCAGAAGAACTTCTGCATACGCTCGATACCGCAGCAAAGGAAGTTGGTTTACGTATTAACGAGGGTACAACTAAAATAATGATGCAATCGGTGACAAGGACACCTGCACAACCGAGCATCAATGTGGGGGACCTCAACATCGAGTTCGTGAACAACTTCATTTACCTGGGTTGCAGCTTGTCAAGGGACGCCAACGAAACTGACGAAATCAAGCGACGGATACAGTTAGCTAATGAGACTTTTTTCTCGGTTCTCCCCATAATGAAATCGAAACATGTGCACAGAAACACGAAGGTCCGCGTGTACAAAATCATTATACGACCAGTGCTATGCTATGGCTGCAAAGCATGGACCCTAACTCAAGTCTCCGAAAACATGCTAGACACTTTTGAACGTAAGGTTCTACGGCGAATTTTCGGGGCTGTTTGCGATCGAGATGGATGGCGCATCCGGTACAACCATGAGTTGTATAAACTGTACGATGAGCTGGGAGTTTCGAAAATCGTCAAACTACAACGACTTCAATGGGCAGGGCATGTACAAAGAATGGACGATGATCGCATGCCTAAGAGAGTAATGAATGCAGAACGAGTCGACGGAGCGAGACTGCGAGGACGACCGAGATCTCGTTGGGAGAGCTCAGTAGGTGTGGACGCCGAGCAGCTGCTGGGCTCCCAAAATTGGAGGACGCGGTCACGTGACCGAGAAAATTTGGAGGACAATGATCCAGGCGGCCAAGGCCCGACGTCGGGCTGTCGCGCCACGATGATGATGATTAAAACAAAATTACAACTTGAAACTCAAAGGAAATATTTAATTTAAATACAAAACAATCAATGGTTCACAGACAGCTTCAACACGGAAGAGGCTGGTGTTCACGACTGAACTCCTACCTATCCCGCATCGACCAGGACGTCCCAAAACATCTGTCATGTATGTAATGGAGCCCCCCACGACGTAAACCACATCTTTAACTTCCCAGCTGCACCCACGCACCTGACTCCTAGATCGCTGTGGGAGAACCCAATAGAAGCAGCTAACTTTCTATCCCTCAACACCGGGGATGAAGACGAATCCGTAGGCATGTAACCAACAAACACACCGAATTCCGACCATTACTACAACAACAACAACACGGAAGAGGGTACCAACGCAGGCAATGTCGGTTCTGAGCACAGAGCCTCCATTCCAATGAGGAAAATGCCGTCCGTGTTCCAAGCGGCAATATACGACATCGAAGTTTGTGCTAGACTGTGCCAAACCGCCGGCTTTTTAAACAGGGACATATCAAAATTCACCGACAGTCAGGCAGCTATCAAAGCGCTTACAAATTTCACTATCAATTCTAAGCTCCATAATGTGGGTTCAACGAACAAACTCACACTTGACTGGATCCATGGTCATTCGGGCATCGAGGGCAATGAGCTGGCAGATAGACTAGCTAAACGAGTCTCCGCCGTCCCCATCGACTGCCCAGAACCGTTTTTCGGGGTACCACTCTGCTACTGAAAATCACATAGGAGACTGGGAAAGCACTCGTGCTTGATCTCAATAGGAGATCCTCCCAGGCCTTAGGTAGGCCAAGCTGTTTATTTCCGGCCACTCACGCAAGTTATAGAGGCGCTACACGCCTCTCCCCTACAAAAATCCCACAAGGATAACAATATCACTACCCAATTTGTATTAAACCTAATTCTAATCTAAATTAGTCATCCCTTTGATGACTTCATTTTCTTAGAATCGAAATTTTACAAACAATCGATCTTTGTCGTATTGATCTCAGAAATGCTGAAATACTTCTAGAATAAATAGTGCAAAGTAAGCACTTCTTTCTATCATAAAATAAATAGTGCAAACTAAGCACTTTAAAATAGTATAAAAGGGCTTGTGACCCAATATCTTTGATTCAATTAAAGTTCAGTCTTGATTCAGGGCAGAATCCAGTATAACTACAAATCAGTTATAAATAGTTACTGTGTAGTGTTGAGTGTTGTTATGAATTTATAAGAAAATTATAAATTCTTAAATATTATACGAAAAGTATAATTATTTGAATGTTCGTTATATACATTCATTAAAGTTAATTTATTTAAAGTTAATAAAGTGCATTTAATAACGAAAAGTGTTTTGTGTTTCTTTATTGGCATAAGTCTCAAGGTGGGACTATAAACTTTTAATCTTTTTGTGAAAAATAGAATAAATAATATAACTCGCATTCGTACCTTGGAATTACTGCGGTTGAGCAAGAACAGGGCACTCAAAACGCGAATGCTGGAAGTGACAATGTGAAAGCATCCAATCCATGCTGGAAGCGGCACGCCTTCACAAAACTCAGTCCAAAGACTCCGCAAATGGAGTTGGCCTGCTAAAACGACCAGATGGATCTAGAGCTGAAGGCCCAGATGAAACAATTGAGCTTCTACTTTGTACCCACTTTCCAGGGTCTGTCTTTTCAGGAGGCAATCCGACATACCTAGTCTAGCCATAAATACTGTTACAAACTTTTTGAAGCACTGTTCAATAAAAGAGGTGTTATATGTTAAGAAATCATTGTTTATTTATTAAATGCATTGTCAACAACGGAAATTGCAACAAGTTATTCGAAGTGATTGCCTTTTGCCTTTACACAAGCCTTTAATCGAGCTGGCCACTTATCTATGGAAGCACGCACGACTTCAATCGGAAAGTTGGCGACTGCATGTGTAAGAGACTTCTTTAAGGATTCGATATTAGAATGTCTTTTAGAGCACGTCATTTGCTCTAAGACAGACCATAATTCGTAATCCAGCGGATTCAGGTCTGGGCTAGAGGAAGGCCAATCTTCAGCTTTAATAAAATCTGGAACATTTTCTTCAAGCCATTTTTGGGTTGACTTCGCCTTATGACCTGGTGCAGAATCTTGCTGGAAACTCCAAGGCTGATTTTTGAATAATGACGTGTTGAGAGGTTTCACTACACTTTCAAGGACACTTTCTTGATAAATTTTGGCAGACGTTTTGACGCCCTTCTCACAAAAATGCAACTTTGTCACCCCGTTGTAGCTAACACCCCACCAAACCATTACTGAGGCTGGATGATGACCTCTTTGAACCTTTTGGGCAACTTGAGAAGCTTCTCTGGCACTGCGAGCATAAACCCTATCGTTTTGTTTATTAAATGTTTCTTCGACAGTAAAATTTTTTTCGTCCGTAAACAAAATTTTACGGTGTTCTTGATTTGCGTACCGGCAAAGTAATCGTTTTGATTTTTCCACTCTATTTTTTTTTAACGAATCTGTTAGTAAATGCCCGGTAGATCTACGATAAGCACCCAACCCCAAGTCACTTTTGATGATACGTGAAATTGTTGTTTGGGGTATTTTCATCTCACGCGATAAAAGTTTTTGTTTCCGAAGAGGATTACGGCGAATTCTCTCGCGCACGGCTTTAACCGCTTGAGGTGTTCGAGTAGTTCGCGAACGGCTACTTCTTTCACGGTCACTTACTCCAGACGTATCATTAAATCTTTCAATAGCCCGATATACAAACATTCGGCTTATACCAAGGGTATGCAGAGTCTTAAAAATATCACTTGGTTGCATTCCTACTTTATGAAGTGCAATCACAGCAATTCTATTTTCTTTGTCACCCCAATCCATGTTTACTACACTAAAAATTAAACTCAAGTGATGACAAATGCATCAAGCACAAGCGTACTATAGCGATTAGCTCAATTTTTAAGAAATGCAGTATAACGGTTCCTTTCTGCAGGGTTGCCAAACCTTGTAACAATATTTATGGCTAGACTAGGTATACACCTGAAATTCATCGGGATTGGGATGATCGGGTATATAGCCAGTCAGGGGTTATCTTCGACAAGGACAAAGTTAAATTGGCAGTGGAGTCCTTTGAGCCGTTCAAGGCTCCTTGAGCGGATGGTATCTTTCCTGCTTTTTTGCAGAATTGTCTTGATACTAACACTCCGCTAATTTGTCTTCTTAGGGCAAGTTACACTTTAGGGTACTGTAGTGTGTACACACCATTATGCATGTGAATTCCATGTTTGAAGATAGGATAAGCTTAGGTTTAAGTATTAGCTAACATTCACACTTATACAGTCCACAATAATGTAAGAGCTTGTGTTTATGTATTTGCTTTGTAAGCAGCAGTACAGTACATACCGCGACTTTGAAGGAAAATTAACGTTGCGTTTATACCCAAACATGGTAACAAATCGGAGGATTTACCTAAATCCTACGGACCGATTAGCTTAACTTCATTCCTCTTTAAAATCGCTGCTCGACTTCATATCAGACACATGATGGAATGTTCAACTCCTTTGCATCGAACACAATTCGCCTATTGAAAGGGCAAATCCACAGAGACCGCCCTATACAATCTTATAGGGATTATCGAGAAATCTTTTAATGACAAGGAAATCGCATTATGTGCTTTCCTTGACATTGAGGGTGCTTTTGATAACACCGGCTATGACTGCATATCTCAAGCCCTAGAGCTCAGGGGTATATCATCTGCCACGATCACATGGATAAATACTATACTACGCGGGAGAGAGATCTACTCAACGCTTGGCAGCACCACGATAAGCGTCAGAGCTATTAAAGGCTTTCCACAAGGAGGAGTCCTCCCACCGCTATTGTGATCGCTGGTTGTAGACGAACTGCTGTGCAGGCTAGATTTGCGTAGATATTGTGCAATCGGATGACATAACCATTGTGGTCAAGGGAAAATTTGAATCCACCGTCTCTGAAGTGATGGCGGCCGCCCTTGATGTGGTCTTGAATCGGTGTGATGAAGTGGGGTTAAATGTTAATCCACAAAAACAGTCATCGTACCTTTTACTCGTAAACGTAACCTAACTCTCGAATCGGTTTCATTAGAAAGGACGGTTTTTGAGGTATTCCAAGGAAGTTAAAAGTTTTGGCGTCATGCTAGACTGGCGACTTAATTGAAATACTCACATTGACAATGTAATCATTAAAGCCTCACGAACAATGTGGGCTTGTAAAAATTTCCTTAGACGGACATGGGGGCTAACACCAAAGATGATGAAGTGGCTGCACGGTATGTTGGTGCGGCCTGTAGTCACATATGCTGAGCTAGTATGGTGGCCTAAGACTCAACAGAACTCAGCCATACTGAAACTTAACAAGCTTCAACGCCTGGTTTGTCTTGGGATAACTGGGGCTACGAGTACATGCCCTACGCGTGCTTTGGAAGCGATTATTGGATTTACCCCGCTGCACATTTTCATTGAAAAAAGAGCTGCTCTAAATGCTTTTAGGATAAAGCTATCTTCTGAAGTTTGTATTAGTGACAATGGTCACATGAGCATTCTGAATAAAATTCCTGGCATGCAGATCTGCCTAAGATCAGATGATATGACCACGGAGTTATGTTTCGGCAATAAATTCTTAGCCCTCATCCGAGACCGCACGGTATGGGAAAATGGCGCAATCCCTTCGCAGACTCTGGATATATCATGTGGTACACTGATGGGTCTAAGACTGTACAGGGAGTTGGTGCTGGCGTCTGTGGGCCCAACACCAGAATTTCAATCGCTATGGGTGCCTGGCCCAGCGTTTTTCAAGCCGAGATCCATGCCATAGAGGTCTGCGCCAGGATTATTCTGGAGAAAAAACTTTTTGATGTCCTTTGTGCCAGGACATCAAGGCCTTGAAGGCAATGAATCGGCGGATGAACTTGCCAGGCAAGGCTCAACATCTAATTTTATCGGACCAGAGCCATACAGTGGCCTAGGCCTGGCTTCAGCCAGGACTATCATAAAGGAATGCTCTGACAGGCTACGACAGCGCTATTGGGATGACCTTCCAGGGCTGCGGCAATCAAAGGAGTTAATGAGACCCTTCGACTATGGGAATACTACTGACATGAGTAGAGCTGACCTGAGGTTATTTGTTGGGTACATATCGGGCCATCACTGGGTTAGATCTCATTTAAATAAGATGGGCTTATCCAGAGAGACGGATCTTCATAAACTCTGCTGATATCAGGATATCTCCTGGAAAAGACTTACTAGCCTTCGTAAGAATGGTGGAAGGTCACTTGCTATAATATTAAGGGCTGTGGCACAATAGACCTCCTACGGTCGTAGTGGCCACCATAAGGGTCAGTATCCGCACCTCTTTTTCTATTCTATTCTAAGAATAGGGTCAGAATAATTTGTGCAATCTTAGCGGGCCAGTCGTGTCTAAGGGGTCACCTTAAAACTATGCGTATTACAGTCATTTCCACAAGACCGTATACCTCACAAAATAAAAACAAAGTGTTACAAGTAAGAAATTTTATTTTTTATTGAAAGTAAATACAAAATACATTTTCGCAATTATATTTAATACATGGTCCAATCGCCGTCACTATCGATTATTGACTGGCATCTTCGGTGACAACTTTCGGCCAATTTTTCCGCGTAGTCTGTCGATAAGTTATTCCAAATTGATTTGGATTGATTTTGAAGCTCCTTGAAGCTTCTGCTTCATTAATCCCCAAACATTTTCAATAGGATTGGCATCCGGCGATTGCGAAGGCCAATCAAGTACTTGAATGTTATTTTCTTCTTTCCAGCGTGTACACAACCGGCTTCTATGTTTCGGATCGTAGAAACCAATCGGTGTTGTCGTTGCCATATAGCATCCTAGCAGACTTCAATAATCCTTTCTTGTACAAAATGATCATCCTTTCAGCAGTAAGAATTCCGGTAAACGTTATTAATTTTCCGAAACCGCGTGCAGAAAAGCATCCATAAACATGGACCTTCACAGGGTGTTTAACGGTTCGGTTCACGACAGCTTCTCCTTTTTGTGCCCACACTCGTCTCCTGAACGTATTTACAGCAAAACTTGATTCATCCGTAAAGATCACGTTGTCCCAATCACGATCGATGTTTTCCTTAGCCCACTCTACACGTCTTCGCTTGTGGTTTTCGGTAAGTAATGGTTTCATCAAGGCATACCTGGTTTTGATGTTTTCCTCTTTTAATCTTCGCCGAATCGTATTCAAGGACACGTAAATATTCTTCTTCGATAACATTTCCTTTGCTTGCACTAAGGTAGTAACGGACGGATTTTTCTTAAAAATATCAATGATGGCCTTATCCTGGGTTTTTGAAGTGCTTCGGGTTTTACCCCTACCAGGTAGATCGTCTACATTTCCGTATCTTTAAAACGCTTTATCCACTTATTCACAAACTGTGTCGAAACTTTCAGGTACTTTCCGGCCGATGCAGGTGTCATTTTTGGTCCTTTCGGATGACTTACTAAAAACACAGCTTCGAATCGTTTTTTGTAAATCGCACTCATTTCACTTGACGTCTTATCACTCTCCTACTTGAACTTAGAATGACCAAATTTATACAATGCGAAAAAGAGGAGAAATGCAGGTAACTAAAAGTCCCCCACCACTCTTTGAGAAATGGTGCATTAAAAAGTTACAAAGTATACGCTCTTGTGGAAATGACTGTATATCAGATACGCTAGCTGCCGCTTTTGCGAGGCCGATGATGAAACCCCACAGCACATCCTTTGTGAGTGAAAGGTCTTGTTCAAAGACGTACCGAATGCTTCGGCATAACATTTCCCTTGGCCGAGGATATCTCTTCCATAAAACCTTGCCAGATCAGTGAATTTATCGAGAAGAGTCGGATGAATCTTTTGATTTAGCCTAGGTTCTCGATAGAAAGGGCAGTAGTACAATAGACTTCAAGGTTGCAGTCTCCCAATATATCAACATGACTCTTGAACGGCAGGTGAACTGCGAAGCATCCTGACATTCCTTCAGGTGCATCACCATTGTGGCGCTACAACCCAAAGTCGGACCTTGACAAGACTTCATATCTGAGGCGTCAAATTTTATCGGCGGCTTATTCACGTTAAATGTAAAACGGTTCGCGGAATAGGACTTCAGATTCGTCCATTTCAGACCAAATTCGATTGAAACCCATCATTAAAATTTGGCGCCTCAGATATGGAAGTCGCCCCCGGACCATCGCCGATTAGTCCGTTTTCCCTGGTGCTGACCAAATATTCTTGTAGTGTCTTTCGGTAGCAGTGTGGCGGCACAGAGTCCTTGTCGAGTTTCCAAAATCCCTTCATCTGAAATTCGAGAGCGTTTTCCTGTCCATCGTGAATTATCGGGGGAATGGATGTTCGCGAATATTCTGAATATCGACATGAATAGATTCAGTGAGTCCCAATGAGTAGGTTCGTATTGCCTAAAGTGGAGATTCGCTTAAGGGAGGGACCCAGAGTTTCTTCGATCTGGAAGTTCTTGAAAATCATTTTTATAGGAACGGTGGAAATGCCAATTTTTTTTTTCCAAATGTTCTATATATTGTGGCTCGGTCGAACGAAAATATGATTCGGATCGATAGTCAGTTGCAAGCTTAAGCAAGCACCCCGCTGAATCGACACATACCCAAACCCTTATATAGACTTCAGAACGAAACTTTAGTAGGTATGATACATACCTGTTTATTCAACGACTAGCAACTGCTTATTTGACACTCCACTCCCCTAGATTTTCGGTTAGCACATCGCACAAAGAAAAAGACCGTTTCCCTTGGGCAATAACTGATCACCCGACGCTGCGGTTCCGCATTAGCACTCGTCGCAACATTCACAAAACACCTGAAACACAATTCAATTATCCACTTAAAGAGTTCATAGCACTTTTTGCGTTTGAATGCTCGTTTCACGCAGTTTTTTGTGCGACCGTCACTTAACTTTGCCCCCGTCCAAAATAGCGAACAAAGGCGATCTCTTGGATACTTCGCCCTAGCTATTTTCACTTTATGAGCCCATCGGCAGGCAACTTATATGGTGTCGTCCTGGACGTGGGAATCGTGAGAATCCGCCCGGTTGCAGTATTTTTATTTACACTAAACACAAATTTCAATCAGCTGTGAACAGTGGCGCAAAATCTAGTTGAAAGGCGACGGCAAGAAGGCAGAGACGAGACTAGACGACTAGGAAACAGCTGAATCCAATTTGACACCAAACACGGCAAAGATGGTGTGAGGCGGGCGAACGGGGAGTGACTAGGCTGAAGCTGGTGGAAGCAACTGGAAAGCAGAAGCAAAATGCAGTACAGTTCCGACTAGTTAGATGTAGATGGCTGGTTCGATGGGAGTTCGATGGGAGGTCGATTGACCGTGGTTTTACGCGGTGGAGGTGGTGGAGGCAAATGGAGATTCGAAGGTCTGAACTAGACTACCAATACTGAACTCTTAGCTTCCAAGGTTTTTAATTTCACTCCCGAGAAATCCACAATTCAAGCCGACGCAATTAAATAAATCCAAAACAAAATTCAAGCGCCATGACGCACGAAAGCAAACATCTGATTGCGGACCAAGGCAAATCGACACGGTTGAATTGGAATTATTCGTAAATCAGCTGACTATTCAGCACATTCGAAATAGGGCCACCGGTTGTCATGCTGCCACAAGTAACGAGTGATGAAATTTGTTTTGTAAACAACGAACCGAGTGTGAGCCACAAAAAGTTAAATTAAAGCCAACCAAAAAAGTGCTTACGAAAATTGCTCCGAAAACCTCAAAATGGACCAGTCCCCAGACACATTCATAGTAAAACTACCAACTGCCACAATCGACAAGTATCTAATTCTGAAATCCGTCTGGTCGCCAGAGTGCATCACTTTGGATCTAGTAGATTTGCGAAATTCCGCCAACTGCAACGAATGGACCGGAACTATTGCCCTGTCCTACCTTGAAAGCTCTGCCGTCGCCCTGGAAATACCTTACGACGATTTCTATGCCGAAACTAAACGAGCACTGACCACAAATCACGGTGTCGAACATTTCGAGTACGACGTGACCGAAACCGGCGAGTTCACCTTACAAAAAATCGACGACTGTCCCATGCTTTACGGCAGAGCCACATTCCACCGTCAGCCAGGCCTTTTGCATCACATGCTCCTCGAATCGGTCGATACAATTGCCACCAGTCGCACTGCGCTCACCGCCAAACAGTTGGACATCCAGAAGCTCGACATGGAATTCAAACTGTTGGCGCAATTGTACGAGAAATCAAACGTCGCGAAGTGCACAAACGAAACGGAAATTATGAAGAAATGTGTCAGCCTGTTGAATGCGAAGAAGCGAAAAATTGCCGAATTGCAGGAATTATTGGAGGAGGGCAAGCGATTCAGGGAGGAGGTGGCAAGATCTAAGTCGCCGGCGGTCGAGGAGCGTGGTGGCGATCGCGACTGTGCCGAGGACCAGCGGCTCACGCAGCCTATGCCAATGCTTGTAGATACGCAGCGTGCTGTTCCGACTTTGCCGAAACGGATGAAATACCAGCAAGAGTCGGTGGGGCGAGGGGCGACCATGGATGCGGGACCGCAGCACTCAGTGGGGCGAGCGACCGCCGTGGATGTGGGAAGGACGACGACTGAACGATTGGTGGAACCAAGTGGAGGTAGTAGTAGCGAGAAGGCGATGAATAGTGAGGAACTGTTTGATGCAATGATGAGATGAATAAAGCGTTTTTTTTTACCGTTTTACCGTTCTTTTCTAAAACCATGCCAAATGAGCTAGTCAGTCGGGTTTCAAGGTAGAAGGGTTAAGGATTACTTTGCAGCCAAATCCTGTTGTTGTTGTCGTAGCAATGGTCGGAATTCGGTGTGTTGGTTGGTTACATGCCTACGGTTCGTCTTCATCCCCGGTGTCGAGGGATAGAAAGTTAGATGCCTTTATTGGATTCTCCCACAGCGATCTGGGAGTCCTGGTCGATGCGGGATAGGTAGGAGTTCAGTCGTGAACACCAGCCTGACCGAAGTTGGGCGAGTGTCGTTCTCGTTGCACTCGAGAGTATTTCCTCTTCCGGAGATATCGTTGGTGGTATGGACGAGAGAACTGGATTCGAACCTAAACCTGCGATTGACTGATGAACCTCCTAGCGATGTATCGCTGCGATGCCCAACCTGTGTGCGCCACTATCAAAAGGTACCCTTTTTTACCTCTGGACATCTCTTTCTAGGTCCCTCAAGTCGCGCCTGACATGTCTGGGCGGCGGCGTTTTATCCATGAGGCAAACTCCAACCTCACTGATCACTTCGGTAGCAACCCACCAGGTATTGCTCGGCAAGAAGCTGGTTGTGGTCTCTTAAAGGCATCATCCTGGTTTCCTGATGTAGATGGTCATGGGGTGACATCAGGAGACAGCCAGTAACAGTACGGAGAGCGAAATTTTGGCACGCCTGAATCTTTTTCCACTGTGTGTCACAGAGATTCTGCGACCACACAGGAGCCGCATAGTTGGCCACTGATCTTCCGACTGCTTTATACGAGACCAGTAGAGTTTCCTTATCCTTGCTCCAGGTACTACCGGCCAAGGCTTTGAGGATCTTATTCCTACTACGCATCCTGTCGCACACTGTTGAGGCATGGGGGATGATGTGGCCATGCTGTCCAGCATGACACCTAGGATTTTAGGATGGTTTATCGTAGGAATAGGATGATTCCCAATAGAGATTTGAAGCTGCATCTTGACCTCCTTCGTCCAGGTGGTAAATAGGGTTCCTGGGGATTTAGGCGCTGAGACGGTAAGGTTCTTGCTTATGAAGAACGACTTAAGTTCTTCAAGATAACCGTTGATGCGTTCGCACATATCCGCTATGTTGTTCGCTGTTGCCAGAATGGAGCAGTCAGCGTAGGAGATGATGTCGATCCCTTCAGGTGGTGTTGGGAGTCCTGATAAGTATACATTAAGCAAGGTAGGGGATAGAACTCCTCCTTGAGGTACACCTTGTTTAATCTTCCTAAGCTTTGATTTGCTGCTTCGCCAGGTCAAGCGCCACCAGTACTGTTCTTTGACATGCACGAGCCTGGTTGGGACTATTATGGATGCGGGATGTAATGGCATCCATGGCCGTGGTCGTACTGTGCATGCTTCGGAAGCCGTGCTGGTGATCCGCTAGCTGGATGTGGGCCGCAAGAATAGGGTGGATTAGTGCTGCAAGCGTTTTGGCAACTGGTGAAAGATTCGCCGAGTGTCGCTTTCTTCCCAGGTTTCAGTATTGGGATGACTCTCCCTTTTTTCCAGATTTCTAGAACGATCAGCGAGGAGATGGATAGATTTAAAGTAGCCGTGAGATAGTTGATGGCTGGCAGATCGAGGTGTTTGAGCATAGTCATTGAAATGCCATCTGGTCCCAATGCTTTCGAGATGTTCGCCTTCCTTATAGCTGCAATTACTTCGTTCATGGTGAAAACAGGTATGCTGTCTGTGGTTCGGTTGTGAATCTTCCTACGAATTTTGCGCTTAAGTCTGACTGGTGCGGGGTGTTCAATAAATTGTTTATTGAAACGAATTGCGCAGTGGGTAGGGTAACTTGTTGAATTTTCATCGAACTGAATGGTGACGTTCCCTTTCTGTTTTGGTGGATTAGAAAGGGCACGGACAGTCGAACATAACTTGTTCAACCCTGTGGTTAGATTGCAGTTATTCAGATAAAAATGGAGCACCCCATTTTGACCTCCTGTGTTCGGCTACTTGTCTATGGATCTCGCAGTTCATCTCATGGATTCTGGGGTCATCCGGATTTACGCTCCTGATGCTGTCTCTCTTGTCTGACAATCTGGCGACAGTGGTTGGAAAGTTGGGCCGAATTTTCGGAATCCGTCCTGCAGGAATGAACTTCGCAGCCGCTTTGTTCAGAACTCTCCTTATGTTGGATTCGGCTGTACGAACGTCGGTTGGCGTTGGCAGATAGAGGAATTTAGGTTTGGTATAGGAGTATAGCCAAATCCTCGCGGTGTGCGCCGAAAACTTCGATTACGATCGAAGCTATGTGCTTACTGTCGTAGCTCGACAAGCGTCGCCTCTGCTGGTCAAGTCATGGGGTTCGAACCGACAAGATGTGAATTGAGAACAACTGTTAAAACATCCTTTCTTGACTCAACATGGTTTAATTTTCAGATATTAGATACGTCCTAAATCCCGGGGTCGTGGCCATCGGGGTAACATGACCAGAACCAAATATTAAGATCTCTAAAGGCGCGACCTGTATACTAAACAAGCTCCAGGGTTCTATTCTACACACTACTGGGACAGAGCGAACCTCTTTCCTTTCTCTATTTATTTATTTCAGAATCACTGAACGGGAATAAATCCCAGAATACAGTAATGTGAGGCATTAATAAAAAAAAAAGAATGTAAAACTACAAATCAATTCAAAATTGAGAAGGAAGAAACAATTAGTATATGTAAGAATGAGAACTATCAATAACAAAATTAGTAGTGTAAAGGAAGAAAGTACTAAAGTAAGAACTAAGATTAAGACAGCACCTGTACGTGTAAAGTGAAGCGGGTTTCTAAAAACAATGTCATTGGGAAGAGAAGAACATAGTAATTGACAACATGGCATATAAAAAGCATTCGTCGAGAAAAATTCTTCTCTTTCGCAAATACATAATCAGAAGAAAGCTGAGGCGTTCAGGGCCCGGGTGCACGTTGCACGGATTCTAAAGCATCCGAGGCAGTCAAAGTAGAGGGGGACCAAACAGCTGAGGGGTATTCTAGAATGCTGCGTACTGTTATGGACGGCTTCACCGGTCCATTATTGAAACACTGTATTCGTTTATAACTCTATTAAATTTTTATTAACAACTTGTAATCTTAACACTTAATACTTAATTTTAAGTTAACATTTGAAACAAAATTTACTTTTAAAAAATTTACTTTTACCAAATTTACTTTTACAAAATTATGTATCTTAAACTTCACGCGAGGATTTCCTGTTTGAGTAATGAGCGAAGATCGTCCTGCGCTATGCTATTTTATATCTTCTTTTTTCCATGCCTGGTTCCCACACACCAGGACATTTCTAAAATAGAACGATCCTTTCTTGGGAAACCATAAAATTCTCAACTGGTGTAAATTACCCAATTTAAGATATATGGTTCCGTTCGAATCATTTCTCAGAAGATTGTGCTACACATATTGTACACAAATGTGCGTAAAAGGACGGTTCTAGCGAAGTGCAGGTCATGGTGTTGATCACTTCTTTCGTGGAAGGAAGGAAGGAAGGAAAGATGTACCATTGTGGTGTTTTTGCGTCTCTGTTGTTTATGTGACGCATTGTGGGTGGCACATAACAACACCCCCCTTGGGGAAGACGGATGATAAATTGATTTTAAATTTATTATTCGTCGTAATTAAGTCTTCCGATGGAAGGCCTCAATCTAGACCGTGTCGATCGCGTTTGGCGAATTGGAGTTGTTTGATTAGCAGCTGAATTTGAAGTTGAAGGTAAAACCTCTGGTGGATTTTCGGGCACACTATTCCTTTCAATGTTGTTTATTGGAGTAGGAGGTGAACGTGGTGTATTGTATTGGGTTACTATTATTGGCCTGCAACAGCAGTGACGGTCTATTCTCAGAAAAGAGGGTAAGAATGGTTTTATGCATTTATATACTTTGAACAGTACAAATATTACTATTATAGATGAAGTCATTATGATGACATATTTATAGAAACTTCCATATTTCAGGAGATGTGGTGCTGAATGTAATTTATTTATTTGATCGTTAAGACTCTCAAGCTTATGTGATGCAATGTTGAGTTCGTCTAATTTAATGTTTGACAAATGAATTTCATCGAGGTAGAATTGAACTTCAGTCTGATTTAGTTTCTCTTGATTGCAGCAGTCATCTTCTATGATGTTGAGTCTTGGGATTATGTTTTGATAAGGAATAATCATTTCAGAATTTGCAATCAATTGAGTTTGTGGGGAATATGCTTTACAACCAGGTTCTAGGGATAAAATTCCGGTTTTTGTAATCTCAGTGTCTTGGATTGAGCTATTACAAGATATTGTAAGTATTTTTGGTTCACTTACAACATAGATCCATCTATTATTTAAAAGGTTTTGCCAAATTTCTATTTGCCCTGTTAAAAATCTGGTTTTGCAATCTTTTGGGATATTTTTGTTCACGTTCGTTAATAATGACACTTCACAGATTGGTTTACTGAGTGTCGCATATATAATGTGATTTTCGCACCCGTATTTGTTATTCTCCAATTGTTTACAGTGATCTAAGTTTTGGAATTGTGCATATTGCATCTTGTTTGTTGATATAGCAAGATGTTTGAAACTTGGTTCAATGTACGCATATGTTTGATGATTTGCATGAGGGATCGGTAAAGGTATGAGGTGATATAAATTGAAAGTTGTGCTGTCTACAATTGGAATCAGTATGACGTATATCATTCGTCGGTTAATGAAAGTGTATTGAATTTGAGCAATCTCTAGAATTTTATTGATATGTCGCCTTTTCAATTCTACTGGATATTCGTGGCCACTTTTAAGGTATTTGATAGAATTTGTTAGCTCTTCAAGTAACTGCTTTGGGCTAATTAGACTTGGATGGATGGTATTCTGTCTTGCAGAAAGGATTATGTTTACAATTTCCTCGAATTTAATATCGATTTCATTTATCAAGAATAGCAATATGCTGAAATGTTCAATTATATCCTCAGTTAATCTAGTTTCTGTGTTAATTAGATATTGACTTCTTAAGAAGGAATTAAAACGTCTGATATTTTCATTTAATTGCTTCTCAGATATTTTCAATTGAGAAATTGTATTGTTGAAATTTGTGATAGTGGTTTTGATAACACGAATTTGATCTTTCATTAATTGCTGAATGTCGGCGTCATCTTTTCCAACATTACCGATGACTTTGTCATAATATTCGGCATCATTGGAATCCATTGTTCCGAACAAAAATTTTGCGACTGATCCTACAATATTTAGAATACCTCTTTTTGATCTATCAGTATCATATCCTAACATGTCCCTAATCGATTCCTCTTTATTTACCAATTCTGGCAGTTTAATTTTAAATATATTTGCATTTTGAGTACAAAAAACTTTAACCTGCTCGGTGTGCATTAGGTCGCATAGTTTAAAGGAGGATTCTGAAGTTCTTTTAATAAGTTTTAATCTATCGGTATATGAATCTATATCTATATGGGTAACTATCTTAAGGTAATCGAAATAAAATTTAGTGGTACCAGTGTGTTCATAAAATAATCCGCTTCCAGCATCTATTGTTTGAACTTCGTATCCTGGCAAGGGATTGCATGAATATGCATTAAAGCATACGATGAGAAGAACGATTAACCTGTAAGAGAGGTTGGTTTTAATTGGTTGGTATGGACTTTTATAGTTTTATTATTTTTTAGACGTATAATAATATTTTTATTGTTGTCGCATATTTCTGCTATCTCAAACGGACCTTTCCAATTTGGTGTAAGTTTTTTCGTTGTTCCTGATTTCGTGGAATAGTTCTTCATTAGAACAAAATCTCCTGTCTTATACTTTGGGTTATGAATTTTCCTATCGTAGTACGTTTTACTAATTTCTTTTGATTTTATTATATTTTGTTTGGCGATTTGAAAAGATTTGTTCAATTTGTATCTAAGCTGTTCAACATAGGAATCATATGTATACCGAAATTCTGGGGTACTCGTTATAGAACTAGGTAAAACTGGTTTTGTCCCGAATACTAATTCGTATGGTGCATATTTGGTGGTTGAATGTACTGCCGTATTATATGCAAAGATTGCTAAAGGTACATATTCGTCCCAATCATTTTGCTGACTATTAATATAATGTTTTAAATAATCTTTTAGTGTTGAATGAGAACGTTCTAGTGCACCATTAGATTGAGGGTGATATGCTGTTGTATTAAGGAGCTTGATTTGGAACAGTTTAGCTACTTCTTTCATCAGCAGTGAAGTGAAGTCGGAACCTTGATCGGTAAGAATTTGTTTTGGTATCCCGAAGCGAGTGATAAACTGTAGTAATCTGTTTGCCACAGTTTTTGCTTCGTGATTAGGAATAGGATATGCATTTGAATATTTAGTAAGATCATCTTGGAGAGTTAGGATGAATCGATTACCTTCTTCTGTAATAGGTAAGGGACCCACGATATCGAGACTAATTTTTTCAAAAGGGCTACTCGCCGTAGAAGTTATCTCCATTGGAGCTTTTGTTAACTTTCTAGATGTTTTATTTAATTGGCATGATTCACAATTCTTTATGTAGATTTTTATCTGTTTTTTCATATAAGTCCATTTGTAATACTGTTTTATTTGATTATAAGTTTTATGAAAACCATTATGCCCAGAGCTTGGAGTATCATGAAACTCCTTCAGAATTGCTGGGATTTGATCTGCAGTCGGAGTTACTATTTTATTATGGTAAATATTGATTCTAATTTTTTCATTCCGAAATACGAATTGTATAATGTCGCGTAGTTTGTTATAATTAAACTGGTTGAATTGGTCAACAGGGTTTGGAATATTTATTTCATTAATTTTGTCTGTCTTAAGTTTTCCTTTCAAGTTTATTATACAATAAAAGAAATCTTTATAAGAAGGTTTTTCGAAGAATGAATGTTTGTAGAAGCAATGGTATATAATTTGTTTATCTTTTGAGACAGACTTCTCTATTTCATAGAGAGAGTGGTTTTTGTTCACGATAATTTCTCTATTTGGACTTTTATCTAGGAATAATGTCATATGAGGATTCTCATCACTTTTATCTGTTGCTGTAAAGTATGCAACATGTGATATTGTACTGCGTATATTATCGTTAATGTCATTATAGTCATATATTTTAGGGAACTCTGAATTGTAATAGAATTTTATGTAATCTTCGTACGTATCATCAGATTGAGCAATTAACACATTTTCCGTGATATTGGCCTTATTTTCATGGTTCTGGGTAGGGATAGGAATATCGACATCATTGCCAATTTTAATTCGCGATAAAGCGTCTGCATTCGCATTTACTCGACCTTGTTTGTAAACTATCTCATAGTCAAATTCTTCGAGTTTTAATCTCCATCGAATAAGTTTGCTTCCTGGATCCTTGCAGTTGAAAAGCCAAGTTAGTGGTCGATGATCTGTAACTATCTTGAACTTTCTTCCGTAAAGGTAAGGACGGAAGTTCTGCACAGCCCAAACTATTGCTAGCAATTCCCTTTCGGTAGTACTATAATTAGACTCTGCCCTATTCATTGTACGACTTGCGTACGAGACTGGAAGATCAATATTTTTATCACTTAATTGACTTAAGATAGCACCAATTGCGAAATTGGATGCATCGGTTGTGACTATGAATTCCTTAGAAAAGTTTGGATATTGCAGAATCGGGGCTGATATGAGTTTAGATTTTAACGTCTCAAAAGCTTCTGTTTGTTCGCGTGACCATTCGAATTTGATATCCTTTCGGAGTAACTTTGTAAGTGGTTTGGTAAGCTTGGAGAAATTCTCAATAAATCTTCTATAATAACCACAGAGGCCAAGAAAAGATTTTATTTCTTTCTGATTCTTTGGTATTGGAAATTTTTCTACAGCTAAAACCTTTTCCGGATTGGGGGAAACTCCGTCTCCTGAAATAACATGACCTAGATATACAACTTCATGTCGCATGAATTCGCATTTGAATGGCTCTAATTTTAGGCCACTATCTTTCATTCTTTCAAATACGTTTTTCAGTTTCATTTCGTGATCTTGGATTGAACTTGCATATATAACGACGTCATCGAGATAAACAAAGCATTCTAGCCCTTGTAGACCAGACAATACAGTATTCATGAGACGTTGAAACGTTGCTGGCGCATTCTTTAAACCAAAAGGCATTCTGGTATATTCGTAATGACCTAGAGGTGTAGTGAATGCTGTTTTTGCTCTATCTTCGTGTCTCATATTAATTTGATGAAATCCACTGGCTAAATCCAAGGTAGTGAAGTATTTAGAATGACCCAATTGGTCCAATATTTCAGTAATATTAGGAATTGGAAATACGTCGCATTCAGTAACGTTGTTTAATTTTCTGTAATCAACAACAACTCTCCATTTTTTCTCTCCAGAGGCGTCCTGTTTTTTAGGGACTACCCAAAGTGGAGCTGACCATGGGGAGTTTGATTGTTGTATTATACCTTGATCAAGCATTTTATTTATTTGCTTATTAACTTCACTCTTGTGGACTTCTGGATAACGATAAGTCTTTGCAGAAATCGGTCTGTTATCTGTCAAATTAATTTCGTGGTCAATGAGATTTGTACTTGTTAAAGGATCACCATCTAAGTGGAATATTTCCGAATATTCAGTGACGATTCTTGAAATCGACTCCTTTTCTTCCCTGTTTAGATGGTCAAGTCTAATGGATTCCTTTAGTCTTTCATGACGGTTTGAATGGTTTGTAGGATTATTTTGAAAAGTATATACTGGCTCAGATCCAGTAATCTCTTCTAATGGTTCGAGATAAACCTCGCTATATTTTAGTATTTCATCCTTTTCGGTAGAATTTAGGATGGATACAATTGCTTCGTTTTGATTATTTACTTTGGTTAAGGCTTCGCTTAAATATATTCCTGGACCTATTTCCTGTCTTTTAACAATACCTTCTTTGATTTCTGGATTTTGAATTTTCACTTTAACGTAAGTGATCGATCTTGCTTTTATCTTTTGTTTTACAACATCTTTTCTATACATTTTGGAATGATCTTTATATTGATCTTCATGAGATCTAGAATCTGCTAAAGATTCTTTAATTTGATCATCTGTAGTACAATGATTCCTTTGGAACTCATCGCTTTGACTACTATGTATAGTAGATGTATGTAAAGGGATTTTTACTTTCCCTACCATCAGGACTCGTTGGGGAAAATCCAGAAAACAATTTCGATTAAGGAGGAAATCATTACCAATTATTCCATCAAATGGAATATTCGATTGTTTTATAATGACAGAAAACGTGTGATTTATATTCCGTGTTGGAAATAGAAGCTTAATATCTGCTGTTCCTACGGTTGAAGTAGATGAGCAGATACCATGTAAATCAATTTTTGTTGTTTCATCAATGAGTGTATTCCCTACTAACGTTTGAGCTTTAACTATTGAAATTGAGGCTCCTGTATCTATTAAGAATCTGAAGAATTTAAACTTGGAATCAGGACTTTGAACTTTTATAAAAAGGTTGTTGTCACTAGAGGAATACGTGACGTTGTAACTTTTGGCTAATTCCCCTCTAGGAGTAATAAAGCCGATATGTCCCGTTTCCTCACATTTGACGAGTTGTTCCCGTTTTTTGAAGGTTGTTGTTGACGAGAAATAACCTCGTTTTTTGAATGGAGTTTTACAGAGTTTATAGATTCATTTTTGTTTGAAGTCTTTGCACCAGTATTAGATGGGGAATTATTCTTCTTTTGATTGTAGGCACGCTTCCTACACTCTTCTATTATATGCCCTTTATTTTTGCAATATTTACAGAATTTTTCACCGGCTGTACCAACATTGAAAGCTGCACCCGATTTCTGTTTTCGGTAGCAGTCTGCAGTATTATGATTTTTCATTTTGCAAACCTTACAAAATTTTGAGTTTTGATTAGAGCCATTAGTACCTGTGTAGTGCCTTTTTGTGAGAGTAATAATTTTCTCTTCTTCAATAGCTACTTGCATGGCTTCCGTAAGGGATTTTACATTTCGTGCTCTGATAATTTTACTTATTTCAGGATCAACATTTAAGATGAAAGTGTGAAGGATAAGGTCATTCATTGCTGCAACTCGACCTTTTAATTCTTCTTCGTTTTCAACTGATTGTTGCACGCAAGTAATTAAGTTTTTTGCTGCAGTTTCTATTCTCACTATATATTGAGAAATTGTTTCTTTTTGCATTTGCTTGCATTGTTGCAGTTCGATTAATAAATGATTGTAATGTTTCCGATCACCATATAGCAATTTCAGAAAATCACTCAGTTCGGACCATTCACTAAAAGTATGATTAGAAACGGCTATTTCAGCTTTACCCTCTAGCTGAGTTATAGCGTAATCTAACAAAACTGCTTCTTGTTCTGGGTATGCTAACTTAAAAGCTCTTTTGCACCCAGTTAGATATGAATTTAATTTGTCGCGATCCCCATTAAAAGGTTTAATAAATTTAATGAGGATGGACAAATTAACTTTTTCTGTCAGCATATCGCTGCAGGACTCATTCTCCTCGGAATCGCGTCGTGTTCTATCGGCTTGACCGATATTTGAGTTTTCTGGCTTAGTTGAAGTTGACATATTTTGAATTTTGTACAATATTTCTTATTTTATTCTTATCATTCATAAACACTTACTTGGTTGTTACCATTATTGTCTCGACTTTTGTTGAATTCGAAAATTATTTGCTGATTGTAAAACTGCCTTTGTCCGTCCGACAAAGTGGATTATAGCACTGCCTCTATCCGTCCGATAGGGTGAATTTGAAATTGCTGCCTCTATCCGTCCGATAGAGTGAATATGGAATTGCTGCCTCTATCCGTCCGATAGGGTGAATTTGGAATTGCTGCCTCTATCCGTCCGATAGGGTGAATTTGGAATTGCTGCCTCTATCCGTCCGATAGAGTAAATTTGGAATTGCTGCCTCTTACTATTTTTCGCCAGATACAGATTGGCTTTCACGTTGCTTTGCTCGACATGCAAAGTTTGTAACCGTTGTGTTTATCGTTGTTGTATTTGTTGTTTTTGTCACAAGCATAAGCTTTGTACGATTTATAGCAAAGTATTAATTTCTTGTATTACACTTTATTTTATTAAAGTCCACAGTTTATTAGTGTGATATTTTATTAGGATTATTATTATTTGGTTTGTCTTGGGTTTTTAATCTGGGTTTTTTTTTTTTTAATAGAGTTACAGTGACATTTATACTTTTGTGTTTTATTTAAATAGTTCGATCACTAGATGGTGTTTAATTTTTGACACCATCCCACTTCTGACACCAAAATTTTCTCTGTTATGGACGGCTTCACCGGTCCATTATTGAAACACTGTATTCGTTTATAACTCTATTAAATTTTTATTAACAACTTGTAATCTTAACACTTAATACTTAATTTTAAGTTAACATTTGAAACAAAATTTACTTTTAAAAAATTTACTTTTACCAAATTTACTTTTACAAAATTATGTATCTTAAACTTCACGCGAGGATTTCCTGTTTGAGTAATGAGCGAAGATCGTCCTGCGCTATGCTATTTTATATCTTCTTTTTTCCATGCCTGGTTCCCACACACCAGGACATTTCTAAAATAGAACGATCCTTTCTTGGGAAACCATAAAATTCTCAACTGGTGTAAATTACCCAATTTAAGATATATGGTTCCGTTCGAATCATTTCTCAGAAGATTGTGCTACACATATTGTACACAAATGTGCGTAAAAGGACGGTTCTAGCGAAGTGCAGGTCATGGTGTTGATCACTTCTTTCGTGGAAGGAAGGAAGGAAGGAAAGATGTACCATTGTGGTGTTTTTGCGTCTCTGTTGTTTATGTGACGCATTGTGGGTGGCACATAACAGTACGAGGGTTTCAAACAGGTTCATGGAAGTAGCCAATGACCGAAAATCACAGCAGCAGTGCAATACAAAACCAAGATCATTGAACGAAGAGACAATTTCAAGCGGGAGTGAATAAATATGATATGTAAACAAATGTGGAAATCGCACCGATCGGCCGATCAATTTTGATCTGCCGATATTTTAGTGCGATTTTCGTGCGATCCGTCGGTGACGATCGATTGGATAGCGTATGTGATTATCGCAAGTGAATGTCAAAAAATTATTAAATGATGAAATTTGAAGGATTCTAATGATTTAAATGGCATTGCAATTGAAGTATCAAATATGTGGAATACGAAAATACCACACAAATCCAAATAGTTAAAAAAAATGAATCTAGGTTGCATTGATATTGGCCACGTTTATGCCGTGGAACTAAAAGGCGAGTTAACTAAATCGTTTTAGTGCTAGTACTTGTTCGTGGTGTGTTTATACCGACCATTACGAAGAGGTACTAAACATGAAAGATGTCAGCTGTTGGTTTGTGACTGCGGTGACATAGGTTAAGAAAATGCTTTGAAGAGAGAGTATATGAGGAAGTGAAAAAGAGCGAGAGAAACGAAGCAATTCGGCACAAGTGAGGAAGTAGGAAGGGGGATGAAAATTTGACATCTCTTTTGCTCTATATGGATCGGGCGGGTGTTCCGCGGCAGAGGGACAGACTGGAATGTTATTGTTCCAATTGGAAAAGTAGGAGAGGGGATGACATCTTGCGTGCTTCCTGTGCTTTTAGATAGACTGCGCGGGTGTTGCGCAGTGAAGGGCGTGTGTCTCTCTCTCTACTTTTTACGACTGGAATTGCTTCAAATAGTTTAGTGTTGAGTATATGCGGATTGCTCCTCCATAGGTATTCTCTATGAGAAAATGTCAAGGGGCAGTAGCCTCCTAATAAAAACGCGTTTCTACCGCTACAATCAAAGGATGAAACGGATGCAGAGTTTCAGGAAAGGATGGGGTATTTATACAACAAATAAAATATAATTTTCAACAACAACACCATTAGCGAAGACAGCAACACCACCTAGTCCCAATTTTTCAGTCCAGTTCTGCATAGCAAGTGGAGCTAAAATTGGTACCAAAACTAACTAGTGCGACATGTTTATGTCGTCGTGAGCTAGCTCGAATTAGTTAATCCTCGAAGATAGTTCCGCGGCATAAACAAGGCCATTGAATCATAACCTATTTTTTTGACTTGTCATTCGTTATCGCATCGCACGAAAATCGTACAGTGTGTGTGCAGTGCAGATCGGCAGATATTTTGTGGCGATCCATCGGCCGATCGATCGGGCGACGGATCGGATAATGTATGGCGGCTATAAGAGGTAAATCATTAGAACTGAACCAAGAGGATAAGATATCAAGGGCCCCATTAATACCGTGAAACTAAAAGGCGATTTAACTAAATCGTTTTAGTGCTAGTACTTGTGCCGTGGTGTGTTTATACCGACCATACGGAGAGGTACTAAACATGAAAGATGTCAGCTGTTGATTTGTGAATTCGGTGACTTTGGCTTAAAGCGCGTTGACACGATCAAACTATGGTTTGACAAACCACCTACTTGAACGTGTCAACCGTAGTAGTTTGATCATGTCAACGCGCTTTAAGAGCGCGTTGACATGATCAAACTACGATTTGACAAACTAGCATTTGATGAAAAGTTGAGCACCGTCCAACTACGGTTTGACAGAAGCACAAGACATCAAACCAGTTTGACAAGGGGTTGACACGTTCAAGTAGGTGGTTTGTCAAACCGTAGTTTGATCGTGTCAACGCGCTTTTAGAGCGCGTTGACATGATCAAACTACGATTTGACAAACTAGCATTTGATGAAAAGTTGAGCACCGTCCAACTACGGTTTGACAGAAGCACAAGACATCAAACCAGTTTGACAAGGGGTTGACACGTTCAAGTAGGTGGTTTGTCAAACCGTAGTTTGATCGTGTCAACGCGCTTTTAAAAGGCGGCTATTACACTATAAAAGTTCTTTTATAAATATCTTTGAAGTACGATATTTTAAGGCTGCGCGCATGTTAGCCCACGTTCGCGTGTCGCGTTCACGTGTTTGCTATCAAACGGTGTGGGTCTATGGTTTGCAACCAAAGATGCGAATCTGTCAATGTGACAAATGCTCGACTATTGTCGTATCAACAAATTGGGTTCATTATTGAGCTTTAAAACGGATAATTAGGTAATGGCTCGTTTACATTTGCTAGTGCACCGGCATGCCTGTAGACTTGTCGAAAAGTGCCTTGCGTGTAGCTGCTTGCATGACGTATGCCAGTAGGTGTTTACACACACAATTCGAGTTGCAAGTTGGCTGGGATTTTTTCTTGAGCGTCAATTTGATTATCACGTATTTACCATTGCGATATTCAGTTGCAGGCGACATTGATCTTTGATCGTTTTTTGGCGTACCAATGACAGCAAACATATGTTCACAAGTCTACTGGAATGCCTGTAGGAAATCAATTGGCCCGGGAGGCCAGCTACTTGCAAGGCGGCGTGCGGGTTTACTGGCCTGGCAGTTCACAGGCACGGGTGTTTACACATATGCAAGTGACAGCTTGCAAGTTACTTGCAAGGCACTTGCAATGCCTGTAAAATGTACGTACCTGCACGGTCTACTGGCAAGTGTAAACGCTACTTAAGAATTGAGTGGCAAAACAAACGACTGGAGAGTAGTAGGATGTACATAAGCACATATTTCATACTAAATTATTGGCGTTAACACACAATAATGAATCCAATTTGGTGATACGACAACAGCCGAGCATTTGTTAAATTACAGATTCGCATCTTTGGTTGCTAACCATAGACTCAAACCGTTTGACATAAAACACGTGAACGCGACACGTGAACGTGTGCCAACTTGCGCGCAGCCTAAAAGAACTTTTATGAATGATATTAGCCGCCTAAGGGGGAAGGAGTGCAAGCATGTAATGGCTCGTTTACATTTGCCAGTGCACCGGCATGCCTGTAGACTTGTCGACATCTTTTCTCAGGCGGCTATTACACTATAAAAGTCCTTTGAAAATGAAAATATTTGTAAAAGAACTTTTATATTACGTTTACACTATCCGCAGATTACTTCATCTGCTCCGGCTGATTTAGAGCGCGTTGACACGATCAAACTACGGTTTGACAAACCACCTACTTGAACGTGTCAACCCCTTGTCAAACTGGTTTGATGTCTTGTGCTTCTGTCAAACCGTAGTTGGACGGTGCTCAACTTTTCATCAAATGCTAGTTTGTCAAATCGTAGTTTGATCATGTCAACGCGCTCTTAATCTGGAACTGTCAAATACATACAATTTTAAACTCACCACAACCAGATTATATTATTACGTTTACATTACGTTTACACTATCCCCAGATTACTTCATCTGCAGCGTAATCTGGGTGTGGTGAGTTCAAAATTGTATGTATTTGACAGTCGCAGATTATCTCAGCAGGCGCAGATGAAGTAATCTGGGGATAGTGTAAACGTAATATTACACTATCCCCAGATTACTTCATCTGCTGCTTAATCTGGGTGTGGTGAGTTTAAAATTGTATGTATTTGACAGTTCCAGATTAAATCAGGGTACCATCAAGGATGTCGCAGAGAAGGTCGTGGGATATAAAGCCCGGCGAGCGCGAAATGACTGGTTCGACGAAGAATGTAAAAATTCACTTGACGCGAAAAACGAGGCCTACAGACAATGGATTCAACGAGGAACCAGAGCCAGAAGAGAAAAATATGACGAGCTACGGCGAATATCGAATAGAATAATTAGACGTAAGAAACGTAAATACTTTGACGAGCAGTTGCTGAACATAAACGAAAACTTAGCTAATAGGAACACCAGACAAGCGTACAAACTAGTAAATACAATTAAGAACGGCTACCAACCCAGGAATAGCCTTTGTAAGGACAAGGATGGAAACATCATCAGCGACACCGATGGTATTAACAAACGATGGGCCTCTTATTTTGAAGAGCTTCTAAACCGACCATCTAACATCCCCACACAGGAAGCTCTCGATGATATTGTCGATCTAGGCCCACCCATTCAACCCCCGACAGTAGAGGAAGTTGGTCTCGCGTTGCGGTCACTAAAACGAAATAAAGCGCCGGGCGCTGACGAGATCCCAGCTGAACTGCTAAGATTCGGTGGAACGAGTCTAGTTGATGCCATACATCAATTACTCCTGCGAGTATGGGAGAACGAGGAGATCCCAGACGATTGGCGCAGAAGCATCATCTGTCCAATCCATAAAAAGGGAGATAAATTGCGGTGTGAGAATTACAGGGGCATCTCACTAGTTTGTACGTCCTATAAAATTTTGACGAAAATTCTGGAAAATAGAATAAAACCGTACGCAGAACGAGTCATTGGCGAATATCAAAGCGGTTTCAGACCTGGTCGCTCCACAACCGATCAGCTCTTCTCAGTCAAACTGATACTCCAGAGGTGCTGGGAATACAACGTAAACGTATACCAAATCTTTGTCGACTTCAAGCAGGCATACGACAGTATCGATCGTGGAGTACTGTACAACATCATGCTGCAATTTGGTATACCAGCAAAATTAGTGCGACTGACAAAGATGACGATGACCAACTCCGTCTCACAAGTCAGGATCCAGAATAGACTTACTGATCTATTTGAAACACGCACTGGTTTGAAACAGGGCGATGGACTGGCACCGACGCTCTTCAACCTAGCACTGGAATACGTTATTCGGGCCATGAATATGGACAACAGCAAGACGCTACTCATCAAGTCGACACAATTAGCAGCGTACGCCGACGACATCAACATCATGTCCCGAAGATTGGCTGACGCAGAAGAACTTCTGCATACGCTCGATACCGCTGCAAAGGAAGTTGGATTACGTATTAACGAGGGTAAAACTAAAATAATGATGCAATCGGTGACAAGGACACCTGCACAACCGAGCATCAACGTGGGGGACCTCAACATCGAGTTCGTGAACAACTTCATCTACCTGGGTTGCAACCTGTCAAGGGACGCCAACGAAACTGACGAAATCAAGCGACGGATACAGTTAGCTAATAAGACTTTTTTCTCGGTTCTCCCCATAATGAAATCGAAACATGTGCACAGAAACACGAAGCTCCGCGTGTACAAAACCATTATACGACCAGTGCTATGCTATGGCTGCGAAGCATGGACCCTAACTCAAGCCTCCGAAAACATGCTAGACACTTTCGAACGTAAGGTTCTACGGCGAATTTTCGGGGCTGTTTGCGATCGAGATGGATGGCGCATCCGGTACAACCATGAGTTGTATGAAATGTACGATGAGCTGCAAGTCTCGAAAATCGTCAAACTACAACGACTTCAATGGGCAGGGCATGTACAAAGAATGGACGATGATCGCATGCCTAAGAGAGTAATGAATGCGGAACGAGTCGACGGAGCGAGACTGCGAGGACGACCGAGATCTCGTTGGGAGAGCTCAGTAGGTGTGGACGCCGCGCAGCTGCTGGGCTCCCAAAATTGGAGGACGCGGTCACGTGACCGAGATAATTGGAGGACAATGATCCAGGCGGCCAAGGCCCGACGTCGGGCTGTCGCGCCACGATGATGATGATGAGATTAAATCAGCCGGCGCAGATGAAGTAATCTGCGGATAGTGTAAACGTAATATTAAGCAGCAGATGAAGTAATCTGGGGATAGTGTAAACGTAATATAAGGCTGCGCGCATGTTGGCTCACGTTCGCGTGTCTTGTTCACGTGTTTTATGTCAAACGGTTTGAGTCTATGGTTTCCAACCAAAGACGCGAATCTATCAATACGACAAATGCTCGGCTTTTATCGTATCAACAAATTGAGTTCATTATTGTGCTTTAAAATTGATAATTAGGTAAGAATTGAGTGGCAAAACAAACGACTGGGGAGTAGTAGGATGTGCATAAACACACATTTCATACTAAATTATTGGCGTTAATACACAATAATGAATCCAATTTGGTGATACGACAACAGCCGAGCATCTATCAAATTGACAGATTCGCATCTTTGGGTTCAAACCATAGACTCAAACCGTTTGACATTAAACACGTGAACGCGACACGCGAACGTGTGCCAACTTGCGCGCAGCCTTATAGTGTAATAGCCGCCTTAGAAAATCTCAAGAGGCAGTAGCCTCCTAATAAAAAGGCGTTTATACCGCTACAATCTAAGGATGAAATGAATGTAGAGTTTCAGGAAAAGAGGAGGTATTTATATAACAAATAAAGTGGAATTTTCACCAACAACACCATTAGCGAAGACAGCAACACCATCTAGTCCCAATTTTTGAGTCCAGTTCTGCATAGCAAGTTGAGCTAAAATTAGTACCAAAACTAGCTAATGCGACATGTTTATGTCGTCGTAAGTTAGCTCAAATTAGTTAACCCTCGAAGATAGTTGTACGGCATAATATTACGTTTACACTATCCCCAGATTACTTCATCTGCAGCGTAATCTGGGTGTGGTGAGTTCTAAATTGTATGTATTTGACAGTCGCAGATTATCTCAGCTGGCGCAGATGAAGTAATCTGGGGATAGTGTAAACGTAATATAAACGAGGCCAAGGTCAGATTGGAGAGCTTATCAATCGGAAGGACGAGAAGTTGAAGAAAACATCTTACAGTCGTCAGGGTAAAGTAGAGAAGACCCTTGAAGGAACTGAGGAAGATCATTTATGGAAAAAATTAAAGGGGGGGGGATCCAAGGATCGTACCCTGGGGTACACCGGAGGATAGGCAGAAGGCTGAAGAAAATATGTTATTGTACACAACACAAGATGGCCGATGGATAAGGTAGGAGGAAAGCCAAGTGTGCGTTCAGAAGGTGGCAAAAGAGCAGAAACATCTCGCGAGAAGCTCCGCAACTGCTCGCGAGCGGCTCCGGAGCCGCTCGGTTTGGAGTCTGCACCTGCTGAATGCAACTTCACCAGCTGACAAATCGACCAGCTGAAAGCTGACGATGACAATTTTAGACGTCAAGTGCCGAAAAGTGGAAAATACATGAATCCCACGCTGTCCATTACAAAAATCACGAGCAACGAGAAAACAAATTCAAAACCACCCGAAAACCAAAGAACTAGAAGCCGAAAACGGCGAAAACACAACAACCAATTTGATAACTGTCAAAACTCGGAAACTCGCAACATGAGCGTGAGGTTGAAAAAGAAGAAGAAGAACCTGATCACTGATCAGTGAGCAGAAATATTTCCTGCTCGGTGAAATTTGATCATGCTCACCCGAGCAGAAGTTGCTCAGTCACTTCTGAACCCGCTCGTTCTGAACATGTTCGCTGAGCGGAAGTTGCTCAGTTCCTTCTGAACGCACACATTTGTTTTTGACATTTTGACAGATACATGCGACATTTGTGGCAAGATGGGAGGGATGGGAGATGCGAACGTTGTGCTGAATTACCCCCCCCCCCCTCTCACATCGACTAACCTCAACCCCACCCCAAACTTACTAACACCCCACCCATATTAAAAAAAAACTATTATAACCATAAAAAAAAAAAATTATAATCATTAAAGGAAAAAAAAATATATAAAATAGAAAACAATAATTATAAAAAAAAAAAATAAAAAAAAAAACAAAAATTAAAAAAAAAAAACAAAAAAAAAAAAACAATATATACATATATATACATATAATCTCTATCTGCACTCATGTTATATCAACCGTCATTTATTCATATTACTATCAGCATTTAATTTAGTATTACTCACTCAATTTATTACTACTCATTTAACGTATTTGTTAACCTTTTTCATGTACAAACTCCTTTATTGTAAATTTTCACTGTTTCTCTCTTTATTTCTCCATAATGCCTGTTTGCTCATACACCATCAATGTACGCACTTATAAAATTTCATTGTTACCAACTGATAAAAGACATACACCACATTAACCCGCAAACCTTACACAAAAAAAAAAACTACTTTATAGAAAAAAAAACAATCGCAAAAACTTAAAAAATAATCATCTACAGAAACATTACAAAACACTGCAATATCATCAGACAATCACGGTCCATGACCTTCAACACAAACGTTGGCTGTACATCCAACTTAAACGTGCCATACACACACCGATCGATCGGCCGATCCGTCGCCCGATATCGATATCGGCCGATGGATCGGCCTGTGTATGCGCTTATCGTTGACGATTTTTTTGACAGTTCCATATAATTTTTGATCAACTGACATTTTGTGGCGATCCATCGGCCGATCGATCGGGCGACGGATCGGATAATGTATGGCGGCTATTATGGATTAGCCAACCCCGAAAACGACATCTGCCTCACCTGTGCGGTTCTGTTTTTCTTACAGAGGTATAGCAGGAACAACGCAGAACGTATTCAAAAGAGAACCAAAAAAAAAAAAAAAGTTGTGCTGAATCCCGCCGAGGGTAAAATCAAAATAATAAAGTGGCGCGTAAAAGAGGGTCATTCGGTTACAAATTCCCAAGTAATTTTATTATACGAGGAGTGTGATGCCGAGACCAAGGAGGTAAAAAGTTCAAAATAAACGGTTGCGGTGTCGTTAAAAAGTGTTTGTACAAAGATGGGGCGATTGTAGAAAAAGAGTTAGTATATTGCTCCTTGGCCGCTTTCTTTGCTGATGTTTGTTTATTCTAGCTCACCGATTTTCGGAATCTCACCATGTATCCATACGACTGTGATAAAGGACATGTGCGCTGATTGCGGCGCGGACTTGCGGCGTAACGAGAATGTGAGTGTACAACGAGCAAGTAAGCCGTTTTTCCGCGTTAAAGATATGCTATTTTTGCAGGGTGTTCCGACGGAAGCTTCGATTCCCATGGTTCACTCAGTGCCCGAGCTGAAAGTTACACAGAAACTTGCCCAAGAATTGGGTAGAGCCGATACGAAACGTTTACTGGAAGAACGGAAACTTGTATTGCTGGTGGATCTGGATCAGACCCTAATCCACACGACAAACGATAGCGTCCCTAGCAACATTAGTGGAATACATCACTTTCAGCTGTACGGACCGAATTCACCATGGTATCATACAAAATTAGGGCCGGGAACTGATGAGTTCCTGTCGAAGATGACATCACTTTACCAACTGCACATTTGCACCTTTGGCGCAAGGAATTATGCACATACCATTGCTCAAAATTTGGATAAAGACGGCAAGCTGTTTTCACATAGGATCTTATCCCGAGACGAGTGTTTTAACATAACGAGGAAAACGGACAATTTAAAGTAGGTTATATACAATACAATACCAGCCTTCGCTCACTCTTTCATCTGGGGTTCGCTACGCTCACAACATTTATACTAATTTCGGTCGTCTTGGAAATTTGTTCACGATCACTAACCCCGAGGGCTTTGGGAGCGCCACCTTTCATCCCAGCGAATACGAAAACCATTGGGTTGACACTAATCTTCGTCATTTTCGATTTTTCTTTTGCACTTTCATTCACGCCCGGGTTTATTTCGTATCATATCGAATTTGCACGCAAATTGTGGGAGCCCTTTCTCTCGTGTAGAGTCCAGCTTGTCAACACACAATCTTACACCAAAAAAGGAACGGGACGCGGATGACAAACCGCAATCAAAACAAATCCAAATCGTATTTCTCGATTAATAAGTTGAAACGATTACAATCGTTTTCGTATACGATTAATCGTATTTCTTGTTTTCATAGCTAAAACGTTTGGCTCGAGGGGCACAAATAATCATTAAATAATGAAATCCTCTCGGTTACAATGACTACATATTCTGAGATCTGCATACGAATCATGTGCGCTTATGTTTTTCTGATCGATTGCTCCACATCGTCATCGGCTTTGAGCAAGATTGTTGTCTAATTGCTTGACAGCAACCATGATCATGACGAATGTTGCGTTCCTGCGGCAGCCGGTTCTTCGTACCGGAACGACCCGCTTTTCAACGGCCAAGAGCTGCCAAACCCCCTCAATGCAAGAAGAACTGCAGTATTCGAAGCATCGCTACCACAACAACAACAAACACAATGTTGCCCAATCGGTGGAACAGTTTCCTGGCTATATCGCCGTCAACTTCAATTGTCCGTGGCGTGAAGCTGGTTCTCTAATTCGTCGGTGTCATCGGCTTCTTGCTGCGCTCATTGATTTTGTCCTCCGACTGCCTTTTGCACGCTTCTTCCAGATTAAAGCTAATCTTTACCCGGTGATTCCAATCAATTAGGGGCCGCCTCGGCGTCATCAAGCTGTTCGTGGTCGTTGTCTGCTTGTAGACGGTTCTAAAAAGAGGAGCAAATCCTTTAAACCTATTTATCAATTTAAATTGAGAAGCCTAGCAAATAAAATAAAACTTTTGACGTATAGAAAAACAGAATAATTTATTTTTTTCGAACAAGACGCCATTCGAAATTTGTCTTAACGATGAAAAAATCGTTGATCGATGTAGGCCGGCAGGCAATTACTAGGTTATAAAAGGGCGGCAAACTCGTCTGAAATCATTTTGCGATTGTGGTTTGTAAAGTGTAGTTGTGAAAGTGAGTGTGTGTATTAGTGTGAGTGAAATACATATTATTAAAAAATATTTTACTGAATACACAAATAGAAAAACTTTTCACAATTCACGTAACTGAATAATACATACATACATACATATTTATAAATTGTCTTACAGTATGGGTTGCTTGCCACTAAAGGCAGCTTCAAGGCGCTCTACTTCCAAAAGAGATAGAGAAGCCTCATTACTGGCTACTATAGCCTTGTCAAAAACAGGCTATAGTCTTGGTCGAAAAATCGGGAAGGGGTCTTTTTCGAAAGTTGTAAAGGCCACATATATCAACGGCCATGATAAATGCATGATTTTGGCCTGTAAGATAGTCAACTTGGAAAAAGCTCCGATGAATTCCTTAGGATTTATTCGCCGCGAACTGAACATTCTCACTAAAATAGGACATCCGCATATCGTTCGCATACATAGTATCCTAGAGCGAGAACCGAACATTTATATTTTCATGGACTATGCAGAAAATAGGGATTTGAGTAAACACATAAAATTCAACGGTCCAGTCAATGAAAATAAGTCGCGGAAATGGTTCTCGCAAATGGTGGGAGCCGTTCAGTATCTCCATTCTGTAAATATTGCTCATCGTGATCTGAAATGCAATAATATTTTGCTAACTAAGGAAATGAACGTGAAGTTGGCCGATTTTTCCTTGGCACGCTACTGTTATGGGGGGAATGACTTGTCGCAAACGTACTGCGGGTCACGGGCTTATACGGCACCCGAAATATTGACCGGGATACCGTATGATCCCAAGTTGGCCGACTTGTGGTCATTGGGGGTGATTTTGTTTCGGATGTTGAACGAAACACTGCCTTTTAAATATGCCAATCTGTCGCTACTGATAGCGGCTCAGAACAATAAGCAGTTTAAATTCCATCACAGATTGGAAGGCCGTGTCTCGGATGATGCGAAGAAAGTGGTCAGTTGTTTGCTGGAACCCGACACGAAATTGCGATGGTCATTGAATCGGGTTGTAAAAAGTCCGTGGCTCTGTGGACATCATCCAACAGAAAGTGCTAATAACCACTATCTGTCGGAGCAGTCAACTTCCTATATTTCGGTGGCCTCCTCTATGGAGATATGTCGGGGATCGGTGCAAGATACAAGTCAGCTTCTGACAACACTGGCGGTTCCAAAAAAGCCGAGAAATAAACTGTTCGGCCTCATTTGCTGCTGGTCGAGAAGATCTAAACAAATCACAGCACCGAGAGTCATTTTTAAAGAGCTTCCTGCCGCCGAACTGGTAACTTTTTCCGAACCGTCGAAATCACGCATGCAACGTAGAAACCGCAAGCTTGGGCTTAAGGTCCGTCGGCGTCTAAGGAGTCAACGTTGTCCAAAAAACCGAAAGCTTCGATTGAAGCTTCTTAGACGTCGAAGAAAAAATTATAATAATTCAATGCGTATAGGAAAATAAAGGGGTGACAATAGCGTTGAAGTGTGGCGAAAAAATTCGTCGCAATAACTAGATTTATTGAAAAATGAAAATTCCGAGTTGCGATTCTTGCAAATTTTTTATTGATATGTAGTATTAATTTTAAGTTGTCTATTTTAATCATGTAAATGCAATGTAAAGATTGATGTACATAATTATGGCAACATAGCCTCTTCGCCAGTTCATTAGCTAAGCCATTGGCCTAGCTATTGCAGGGGCGAAGAGGCTATGTTGCCCAAGGTTATTCCAGGTACGGTTGGTACAGTTTAATTTCGCGTTCTTTTCTCTCGTGTAGAGTCCAGGTCATCTACACACAATCTCACATCAAAAAAGGGACGAGACAGGGACGACAAACCGCAATCAAAACAAATCCAAATCGTATTTCTCGATTAATAAGTTGAAACGATTACAATCGTTTTCGTGTACGATTAATCGTATTTCTTGTTTTCATAGCTAAAACGTTTGGCTCGAGGGGCACAAATAATCATTAAATAATGAAATCCTCTCGGTTACAATGACTACATATTCTGAGATCTGCATACGAATCATGTGCGCTTATGTTTTTCTGATCGATTGCTCCACATCGTCATCGGCTTTGAGCAAGATTTGTTGTCTAATTGCTTGACAGCAACCATGATCATGACGAATGTTGCGTTCCTGCGGCAGCCGGTTCTTCGTACCGGAACGACCCGTTTTTCAACGGCCAAGAGCTGCCAAACCCCCTCAATGCAAGAAGAGCTGCAGTATTCGAAGCATCGCTACCACAACAACAACAAACCACAATGTTGCCCAATCGGTGGAACAGTTTCCTGGCTATATCGCCGTCAACTTCAATTGTCCGTGGCGTGAAGCTGGTTCTCTAATTCGTCGGTGTCATCGGCTTCTTGCTGCGCTCATTGATTTTGTCCTCCGACTGCCTTTTGCACGCTTCTTCCAGATTAAAGCTAATCTTTACCCGGTGATTCCAATCAATTAGGGGCCGCCACGGCGTCATCAAGCCGTTCGTGGTCGTTGTCTGCTTGTAGACGGTTCTAAAAAGAGGAGCAAATCCTTTAAACCTATTTATCAATTTAAATTGAGAAGCCTAGCAAATAAAATAAAACTTTTGACGTATAGAAAAACAGAATAATTTATTTTTTTCGAACAAGACGCCATTCGAAATTTGTCTTAACGATGAAAAAATCGTTGATCGATGTAGGCCGGCAGGCAATTACTAGGTTATAAAAGGGCGGCAAACTCGTCTGAAATCATTTTGCGATTGTGGTTTGTAAAGTGTAGTTGTGAAAGTGAGTGTGTGTATTAGTGTGAGTGAAATACATATTATTAAAAAATATTTTACTGAATACACAAATAGAAAAACTTTTCACAATTCACGTAAGTGAATAATACATACATACATACATATTTATAAATTGTCTTACAGTATGGGTTGCTTGCCACTAAAGGCAGCTTCAAGGCGCTCTACTTCCAAAAGAGATAGAGAAGCCTCATTACTGGCTACTATAGCCTTGTCAAAAACAGGCTATAGTCTTGGTCGAAAAATCGGGAAGGGGTCTTTTTCGAAAGTTGTAAAGGCCACATATATCAACGGCCATGATAAATGCATGATTTTGGCCTGTAAGATAGTCAACTTGGAAAAAGCTCCGATGAATTCCTTAGGATTTATTCGCCGCGAACTGAACATTCTCACTAAAATAGGACATCCGCATATCGTTCGCATACATAGTATCCTAGAGCGAGAACCGAACATTTATATTTTCATGGACTATGCAGAAAATAGGGATTTGAGTAAACACATAAAATTCAACGGTCCAGTCAATGAAAATAAGTCGCGGAAATGGTTCTCGCAAATGGTGGGAGCCGTTCAGTATCTCCATTCTGTAAATATTGCTCATCGTGATCTGAAATGCAATAATATTTTGCTAACTAAGGAAATGAACGTGAAGTTGGCCGATTTTTCCTTGGCACGCTACTGTTATGGGGGGAATGACTTGTCGCAAACGTACTGCGGGTCACGGGCTTATACGGCACCCGAAATATTGACCGGGATACCGTATGATCCCAAGTTGGCCGACTTGTGGTCATTGGGGGTGATTTTGTTTCGGATGTTGAACGAAACACTGCCTTTTAAATATGCCAATCTGTCGCTACTGATAGCGGCTCAGAACAATAAGCAGTTTAAATTCCATCACAGATTGGAAGGCCGTGTCTCGGATGATGCGAAGAAAGTGGTCAGTTGTTTGCTGGAACCCGACACGAAATTGCGATGGTCATTGAATCGGGTTGTAAAAAGTCCGTGGCTCTGTGGATATCATCCAACAGAAAGTGCTAATAACCACTATCTGTCGGAGCAGTCAACTTCCTATATTTCGGTGGCCTCCTCTATGGAGATATGTCGGGGATCGGTGCAAGATACAAGTCAGCTTCTGACAACACTGGCGGTTCCAAAAAAGCCGAGAAATAAACTGTTCGGCCTCATTTGCTGCTGGTCGAGAAGATCTAAACAAATTACAGCACCGAGAGTCATTTTTAAAGAGCTTCCTGCCGCCGAACTGGTAACTTTTTCCGAACCGTCGAAATCACGGATGCAACGTAGAAACCGCAAGCTTGGGCTTAAGGTCCGTCGGCGTCTAAGGAGTCAACGTTGTCCAAAAAACCGAAAGCTTCGATTGAAGCTTCTTAGACGTCGAAGAAAAAATTATAATAATTCAATGCGTATAGGAAAATAAAGGGGTGACAATAGCGTTGAAGTGTGGCGAAAAAAATCGTCGCAATAACTAGATTTATTGAAAAATGAAAATTCCGAGTTGCGATTCTTGCAAATTTTTTATTGATATGTAGTATTAATTTTAAGTTGTCTATTTTAATCATGTAAATGCAATGTAAAGATTGATGTACATAATTATGGCAACATAGCCTCTTCGCCAGTTCATTAGCTAAGCCATTGGCCTAGCTATTGCACGGGCGAAGAGGCTATGTTGCCCAAGGTTATTCCAGGTACGGTTGGTACAGTTTAATTTCGCGTTCTTTTCTCTCGTGTAGAGTCCAGGTCATCTACACACAATCTCACATCAAAAAAGGGACGAGACAGGGACGACAAACCGCAATCAAAACAAATCCAAATCGTATTTCTCGATTAATAAGTTGAAACGATTACAATCGTTTTCGTATACGATTAATCGTATTTCTTGTTTTCATCGCTAAAACGTTTGGCTCGAGGGGCACAAATAATCATTAAATAATGAAATCCTCTCGGTTACAATGACTACATATTCTGAGATCTGCATACGAATCATGTGCGCTTATGTTTTTCTGATCGATTGCTCCACATCGTCATCGGCTTTGAGCAAGATTTGTTGTCTAATTGCTTGACAGCAACCATGATCATGACGAATGTTGCGTTCCTGCGGCAGCCGGTTCTTCGTACCGGAACGACCCGTTTTTCAACGGCCAAGAGCTGCCAAACCCCCTCAATGCAAGAAGAACTGCAGTATTCGAAGCATCGCTACCACAACAACAACAAACACAATGTTGCCCAATCGGTGGAACAGTTTCCTGGCTATATCGCCGTCAACTTCAATTGTCCGTGGCGTGAAGCTGGTTCTCTAATTCGTCGGTGTCATCGGCTTCTTGCTGCGCTCATTGATTTTGTCCTCCGACTGCCTTTTGCACGCTTCTTCCAGATTAAAGCTAATCTTTACCCGGTGATTCCAATCAATTAGGGGCCGCCACGGCGTCATCAAGCCGTTCGTGGTCGTTGTCTGCTTTTAGACGGTTCTAAAAAGAGGAGCAAATCCTTTAAACCTATTTATCAATTTAAATTGAGAAGCCTAGCAAATAAAATCAAACTTTTGACGTATAGAAAAACAGAATAATTTATTTTTTTTCGAACAAGACGCCATTCGAAATTTGTCTTAACGATGAAAAAATCGTTGATCGATGTAGGCCGGCAGGCAATTACTAGGTTATAAAAGGGCGGCAAACTCGTCTGAAATCATTTTGCGATTGTGGTTTGTAAAGTGTAGTTGTGAAAGTGAGTGTGTGTATTAGTGTGAGTGAAATACATATTATTAAAAAATATTTTACTGAATACACAAATAGAAAAACTTTTCACAATTCACGTAAGTGAATAATACATACATACATACATATTTATAAATTGTCTTACAGTATGGGTTGCTTGCCACTAAAGGCAGCTTCAAGGCGCTCTACTTCCAAAAGAGATAGAGAAGCCTCATTACTGGCTACTATAGCCTTGTCAAAAACAGGCTATAGTCTTGGTCGAAAAATCGGGAAGGGGTCTTTTTCGAAAGTTGTAAAGGCCACATATATCAACGGCCATGATAAATGCATGATTTTGGCCTGTAAGATAGTCAACTTGGAAAAAGCTCCGATGAATTCCTTAGGATTTATTCGCCGCGAACTGAACATTCTCACTAAAATAGGACATCCGCATATCGTTCGCATACATAGTATCCTAGAGCGAGAACCGAACATTTATATTTTCATGGACTATGCAGAAAATAGGGATTTGAGTAAACACATAAAATTCAACGGTCCAGTCAATGAAAATAAGTCGCGGAAATGGTTCTCGCAAATGGTGGGAGCCGTTCAGTATCTCCATTCTGTAAATATTGCTCATCGTGATCTGAAATGCAATAATATTTTGCTAACTAAGGAAATGAACGTGAAGTTGGCCGATTTTTCCTTGGCACGCTACTGTTATGGGGGGAATGACTTGTCGCAAACGTACTGCGGGTCACGGGCTTATACGGCACCCGAAATATTGACCGGGATACCGTATGATCCCAAGTTGGCCGACTTGTGGTCATTGGGGGTGATTTTGTTTCGGATGTTGAACGAAACACTGCCTTTTAAATATGCCAATCTGTCGCTACTGATAGCGGCTCAGAACAATAAGCAGTTTAAATTCCATCACAGATTGGAAGGCCGTGTCTCGGATGATGCGAAGAAAGTGGTCAGTTGTTTGCTGGAACCCGACACGAAATTGCGATGGTCATTGAATCGGGTTGTAAAAAGTCCGTGGCTCTGTGGATATCATCCAACAGAAAGTGCTAATAACCACTATCTGTCGGAGCAGTCAACTTCCTATATTTCGGTGGCCTCCTCTATGGAGATATGTCGGGGATCGGTGCAAGATACAAGTCAGCTTCTGACAACACTGGCGGTTCCAAAAAAGCCGAGAAATAAACTGTTCGGCCTCATTTGCTGCTGGTCGAGAAGATCTAAACAAATTACAGCACCGAGAGTCATTTTTAAAGAGCTTCCTGCCGCCGAACTGGTAACTTTTTCCGAACCGTCGAAATCACGGATGCAACGTAGAAACCGCAAGCTTGGGCTTAAGGTCCGTCGGCGTCTAAGGAGTCAACGTTGTCCAAAAAACCGAAAGCTTCGATTGAAGCTTCTTAGACGTCGAAGAAAAAATTATAATAATTCAATGCGTATAGGAAAATAAAGGGGTGACAATAGCGTTGAAGTGTGGCGAAAAAAATCGTCGCAATAACTAGATTTATTGAAAAATGAAAATTCCCAGTTACGATTCTTGCAAATTTTTTATTGATATGTAGTATTAATTTTAAGTTGTCTATTTTAATCATGTAAATGCAATGTAAAGATTGATGTACATAATTATGGCAACATAGCCTCTTCGCCAGTTCATTAGCTAAGCCATTGGCCTAGCTATTGCACGGGCGAAGAGGCTATGTTGCCCAAGGTTATTCCAGGTACGGTTGGTACAGTTTAATTTCGCGTTCTTTTCTCTCGTGTAGAGTCCAGGTCATCTACACACAATCTCACATCAAAAAAGGGACGAGACAGGGACGACAAACCGCAATCAAAACAAATCCAAATCGTATTTCTCGATTAATAAGTTGAAACGATTACAATCGTTTTCGTATACGATTAATCGTATTTCTTGTTTTCATAGCTAAAACGTTTGGCTCGAGGGGCCCAAATAATCATTAAATAATGAAATCCTCTCGGTTACAATGACTACATATTCTGAGATCTGCATACGAATCATGTGCGCTTATGTTTTTCTGATCGATTGCTCCACATCGTCATCGGCTTTGAGCAAGATTTGTTGTCTAATTGCTTGACAGCAACCATGATCATGACGAATGTTGCGTTCCTGCGGCAGCCGGTTCTTCGTACCGGAACGACCCGTTTTTCAACGGCCAAGAGCTGCCAAACCCCCTCAATGCAAGAAGAACTGCAGTATTCGAAGCATCGCTACCACAACAACAACAAACACAATGTTGCCCAATCGGTGGAACAGTTTCCTGGCTATATCGCCGTCAACTTCAATTGTCCGTGGCGTGAAGCTGGTTCTCTAATTCGTCGGTGTCATCGGCTTCTTGCTGCGCTCATTGATTTTGTCCTCCGACTGCCTTTTGCACGCTTCTTCCAGATTAAAGCTAATCTTTACCCGGTGATTCCAATCAATTAGGGGCCGCCACGGCGTCATCAAGCCGTTCGTGGTCGTTGTCTGCTTGTAGACGGTTCTAAAAAGAGGAGCAAATCCTTTAAACCTATTTATCAATTTAAATTGAGAAGCCTAGCAAATAAAATAAAACTTTTGACGTATAGAAAAACAGAATAATTTATTTTTTTCGAACAAGACGCCATTCGAAATTTGTCTTAACGATGAAAAAATCGTTGATCGATGTAGGCCGGCAGGCAATTACTAGGTTATAAAAGGGCGGCAAACTCGTCTGAAATCATTTTGCGATTGTGGTTTGTAAAGTGTAGTTGTGAAAGTGAGTGTGTGTATTAGTGTGAGTGAAATACATATTATTAAAAAATATTTTACTGAATACACAAATAGAAAAACTTTTCACAATTCACGTAACTGAATAATACATACATACATACATATTTATAAATTGTCTTACAGTATGGGTTGCTTGCCACTAAAGGCAGCTTCAAGGCGCTCTACTTCCAAAAGAGATAGAGAAGCCTCATTACTGGCTACTATAGCCTTGTCAAAAACAGGCTATAGTCTTGGTCGAAAAATCGGGAAGGGGTCTTTTTCGAAAGTTGTAAAGGCCACATATATCAACGGCCATGATAAATGCATGATTTTGGCCTGTAAGATAGTCAACTTGGAAAAAGCTCCGATGAATTCCTTAGGATTTATTCGCCGCGAACTGAACATTCTCACTAAAATAGGACATCCGCATATCGTTCGCATACATAGTATCCTAGAGCGAGAACCGAACATTTATATTTTCATGGACTATGCAGAAAATAGGGATTTGAGTAAACACATAAAATTCAACGGTCCAGTCAATGAAAATAAGTCGCGGAAATGGTTCTCGCAAATGGTGGGAGCCGTTCAGTATCTCCATTCTGTAAATATTGCTCATCGTGATCTGAAATGCAATAATATTTTGCTAACTAAGGAAATGAACGTGAAGTTGGCCGATTTTTCCTTGGCACGCTACTGTTATGGGGGGAATGACTTGTCGCAAACGTACTGCGGGTCACGGGCTTATACGGCACCCGAAATATTGACCGGGATACCGTATGATCCCAAGTTGGCCGACTTGTGGTCATTGGGGGTGATTTTGTTTCGGATGTTGAACGAAACACTGCCTTTTAAATATGCCAATCTGTCGCTACTGATAGCGGCTCAGAACAATAAGCAGTTTAAATTCCATCACAGATTGGAAGGCCGTGTCTCGGATGATGCGAAGAAAGTGGTCAGTTGTTTGCTGGAACCCGACACGAAATTGCGATGGTCATTGAATCGGGTTGTAAAAAGTCCGTGGCTCTGTGGATATCATCCAACAGAAAGTGCTAATAACCACTATCTGTCGGAGCAGTCAACTTCCTATATTTCGGTGGCCTCCTCAATGGAGATATGTCGGGGATCGGTGCAAGATACAAGTCAGCTTCTGACAACACTGGCGGTTCCAAAAAAGCCGAGAAATAAACTGTTCGGCCTCATTTGCTGCTGGTCGAGAAGATCTAAACAAATTACAGCACCGAGAGTCATTTTTAAAGAGCTTCCTGCCGCCGAACTGGTAACTTTTTCCGAACCGTCGAAATCACGGATGCAACGTAGAAACCGCAAGCTTGGGCTTAAGGTCCGTCGGCGTCTAAGGAGTCAACGTTGTCCAAAAAACCGAAAGCTTCGATTGAAGCTTCTTAGACGTCGAAGAAAAAATTATAATAATTCAATGCGTATAGGAAAATAAAGGGGTGACAATAGCGTTGAAGTGTGGCGAAAAAATTCGTCGCAATAACTAGATTTATTGAAAAATGAAAATTCCGAGTTGCGATTCTTGCAAATTTTTTATTGATATGTAGTATTAATTTTAAGTTGTCTATTTTAATCATGTAAATGCAATGTAAAGATTGATGTACATAATTATGGCAACATAGCCTCTTCGCCAGTTCATTAGCTAAGCCATTGGCCTAGCTATTGCACGGGCGAAGAGGCTATGTTGCCCAAGGTTATTCCAGGTACGGTTGGTATAGTTTAATTTCGCGTTCTTTTCTCTCGTGTAGAGTCCAGGTCATCTACACACAATCTCACATCAAAAAAGGGACGAGACAGGGACGACAAACCGCAATCAAAACAAATCCAAATCGTATTTCTCGATTAATAAGTTGAAACGATTACAATCGTTTTCGTATACGATTAATCGTATTTCTTGTTTTCATAGCTAAAACGTTTGGTTCGAGGGGCACAAATAATCATTAAATAATGAAATCCTCTCGGTTACAATGACTACATATTCTGAGATCTGCATACGAATCATGTGCGCTTATGTTTTTCTGATCGATTGCTCCACATCGTCATCGGCTTTGAGCAAGATTTGTTGTCTAATTGCTTGACAGCAACCATGATCATGACGAATGTTGCGTTCCTGGGGCAGCCGTTTTTCAACGGCCAAGAGCTGCCAAACCCCCTCAATGCAAGAAGAACTGCAGTATTCGAAGCATCGCTACCACAACAACAACAAACACAATGTTGCCCAATCGGTGGAACAGTTTCCTGGCTATATCGCCGTCAACAAATTCATTTTTTACTTCAGTTGCTCTTGTGTACATTTTGTCAAAAAATGTAATTGAAGACAAGTTCGATATACCATTGTTTTTGGGTAAGTAGTAGTTTTTTTTTAATGTGGAAAATTTTTGTTCGTTGTTAGGGAGCGACATTCTTTCTTCGTGAATTTTATTTTCGTTTACGTCCACATTTGGGCTGAATGGGAAAAGTATGTGTTGGGAAAATCGAAACATTCTGAGTAAATTTACTAAATAAGAAACAATACTGTTTGCTTTCTCCATAAAACACCCATCAATTTATCAATCAAATCAAATCCCTGAATGCAATTCCTTTTACATAATTGCTTTACTTTAAACCATTTCTTCTTTCTCTTTCAGGTTTTGTAGGGCTGTGGAATTTGATTCTTATGTGGCCCTTGTTTTTTATATTGGATCTACTACAAATTGAATCTTTTCTTCTACCAAGCGAACGACAATTAATAGTAATATTTTTGAATGGGCTTTTTGGTACGGTTTTGTCGGAAACATTTCGATTATGTGGCTGCCTGCTGACGTCGTCGTTATTTCTGTCTTTTCAGATTGCTAGATTATGAAGAACAACATGAATCACTAATTGATGTTAACCAATAAAATTAAGTGAACTGTACCGAGACATTGTTAATTTCGAAACGCTGATGATGTTGAACTTGAATTCATAATTCTGATGCGACTGAACTTTTTTATTTTCGTCTTTTTAATGTTCACGACCGGACTTGCCGGCGCAGATTGCGTTGGTAGGCCAAATGATTTGGCATGGCTTCCAACGAGATCGAGAACTTTGTTTTCGGAGTTCATCGAAAAATCCAAGATTGATGGCACTGAATGATGGCGATTTCCTATAATAGGCACATCATAAAGTTCGATAAATAATATTGTACATTGTTTGTTCTACAATAACATTTGGATATTTGTTTTCAACATATTTACATAAAATGGTCCTTTTTGATGATCTGTTTTGATATTAGTGGGCGTTTTTATAAATTCATCACTACACACCAGTTATATTAGGTGCGTTCGTGTCGTTTGGACAAATAAATTTGACCTGGTGACCAGCTTTGTTCGGGGGATATATGGGATCTTGTCGGAAGAGTTGGGATTTTTTCTAAATGTATACAGAGTGTCTGGTAACTACCGCATAAGCGGTGTGCCAAACGATTCCCAATGGAATCCTGAGCAGGAAATATAGGGTAGTGCCCGCCAGCCAAGTCTTGCTTAAGCTGGCAGACAACCGATTTTTTTCATAATTGTTATATTTAGTGCTAGTTAGTAATTAGTAGTCTTCCCACTCCGAAAAAATACTCGGAAGTCGTGTTTTTCGCGAATCAAATTTATGCACGTGAGAATCCATTACTATTGCCTGCGTTCCTATTTTGGACCGTGTCGGAAGCGCGTCGACACGGTTTCATAGATCCTTTGCGAGGACGGTACGATTTCAGATATCCCTTATTAAGTGGCGTATGTTTGTGTGAAATATATTCATGGCGGCAAGGGAATCGTGTCGTTCACCGGAGAAATCACGTATCGGTGAAGGGACAATGGATAAGTAGCGCATTTACGATACTTTTACTACTCAATTGCCCTAACCTCTTGTGGGGCATAGCGCGTCAACTGTTCCATCTGGCCCAGTTGACGTTTCGTTGGCATAAATTGGTTTCAGAGAATGCAGTTGCCAGCAGGCACCTCCTGCACATCCATGGCCACGAACGTTGTCGTGGACGGGATTCGAACCCGAAACGCCGGTAGTCAAACATGAGACTGATGCCTCAACACACTGCGCTACCGGTCGGTGAAGGGACAATGGATAAGTAGCGCATTTACGATACTTTTAGGAACGCACCCATTGTCATCAAAAGTCTAAGTGCCTTCTTCTTCATCCAGTGACTATAGTTCCATGTAAACAACGTAACTTGTCAGCTGACGACGAGTACTCATCCGCCGTTGAAGAATGATGAATTCAACAACAAACACGAAAAAATATGGTTTCAGTATTCGCACATATGTTGTTGAATCGTAAACGCATCCCGTGTAAACACAACGACGTGTGCATTATTTCCTCTTCCATAGTCCTCCGCGTGGGCGCTCCCTGGAACGGTAGTGGTCATTGAATGGGCTCAGAAGTTACCAAAGAGCACGAACTGCTCGCGAGCAGTTCCGCAACTTGTCAGTTATGCAGTCTATGCCTGCTGAACGCGACTCTCGTTGTCACACACACTTCATACGAAAGTCAAGGAGAGAGAAGAAAAGTGTGAGAGCGGTGACCAGAAATATTTCTTGCTCGGTGATCATTTGATCATGATCACATGAGCATAGATTGCTCAGTATTTTCTAAACCCACCCATTGACCATTGGCTGCGTTCCTAAAAAAATCGCTGAGTCCGCGCTTAAGCCTTGTTAGCATTTGTTTAGTAATTTAGTCGAGTGGCAAGTAGCTGAGCAAGTAGCAACACCAAAAATTGTTCGCACTTCAGTTTACTAAACTGTACAGTACAGTAGCTAGTGTTTACGGCGCGGCAGCTATGAACTAATTAACTGGACTAAAATCACCATGTTCGCACTTGTTTGTTTGTTTTTTTGGACAGTGAAGCGTGGTGGGGGGGCTCTACTCACCAGAAAAAATCCAGTAGAATGGTTAAAGTATTTAGTGAAGTAGTTTAGTCACTGACTAAACTACTTGACTAAAATGTTGTTGTTCGAACATTTAATTTACTAAATTACTCGGCACTTGACTAAACTACTTAGCTAAATGCGAACCATCCTTTAGTCAGCGCTTCACAATTGCTGACCAGCACATTGTGATTGGGTGGTATGCATAATAATGAGGATATACTCAAGAGTGAAGTCTATTGAGGACATTCCTGAGTCTGCTAGGTTCGGTGAATCGAGTGAAAAAGTTGTATGCATAAAACTACTCTCCGCTCCATAGTGAAAATTGAGTGGAATTCTGTCAACTCAGCTTTACTCCACTCGACTCACTTTATGCATACCACCCATTATCTATTATCTTCGTGTTTTTGAAACGGCATGCCGGCTGTCTCATTTGTCAAATGCCATGGTCAGTTTGGCATTTGACAAAAAACTATAAATTTCTTGCTTTGATGAGTCCCAGGTGACAAGATACTGTATCAACTTTCTTTCCCACAATAAGGTTCAACAATTTCGTTAAAAACACGATTATCACCCATACAACACAGCCGAGGTTAGAATCGAAGTTTGACAATTGTCGCCAATGCCTGCGTTCACGTTTTTGAGCGTTGCGGTTATTCAGCAATTCGAATGCATGTAAACAGAAAAATCAGTGATTTTTTCCGTTTACATGCATTTCAATTGCTGAATAGCCGAAACGCTCAAAAATGTGAACGCAGGCAATGTCGCTGAGCCAGAAAAGCGAGAAAATTTTATGCTGACCAAAGATGAAAGCGCTTACTCAGCGCACGGGTTTCTACGACAAATCAACATGCAGCACTAATCGCTTCTAGGTGCTGACTCAGCGCTGGCGTTTTTGGAACGCAGCCAATGCTAAACAAGTCAAGCCGCCAGTGGCTACGTTTATGCCGTGGAACTATATTTCAGTATTAACTAATTACATCAAACTCACCACGATGTAAACATGTCGGATTAGTTGATTGGACTAGCTCTTTAGCTCTACTTGCGATACGGTATTGAACTAAAAAATTTGGATTAGGTTTGTGTTTTCGTTGTTGACACTTGTTTTTGTCGATCTTTATGTTGTGTTGGAGTCGGTGGTATAAAAGTGCTTTCTACAAGAAGCTACTGGGCTCTTTATATTTCTAAAATTCTCTTTAAATCCAGGTGATAAGCCAACATCTGACATTTGCCATTTTTAGTACCGGTCGGTATAAACACTCCACGAACTAGAACTAAATCTAATATGATCTAGTTAATACTCCTTTTAGTTCCACGGTATAAATGGCCCCAGTAATGGCGATGCGATGATTTGATTGAGGTAAACATTCCCCCTATGGTGTGGGACCTAAAAATAATACCAAGGCCTTTCCCTTTGGCGACCTGTCGTTGAAACCTACAAACAAAGGATAGGATGTGTATGCCAGCAACTTGCACTATCCGGAATTTTCTATATGCTAACGAAACGTCAACTTTGCCTCGGATAAGGACTAACTCAACGGTTACGGCTATCGTACAATGGTAAAGATTGGATTCTGGAATGTGCGTACTTTCCTGGACAATCAGAACGTCCCCAGAACGGACGATTTCTTCAATTAGTGAATTTCTGAAGTATAAATTAAACATCACCAAACTTCCATCGAACCATCAAATATCATAGAACGGTGGAAATAGGGGGATTTTTTTCCACACGTTCTATGAAATTGATGGTTCGATGGAAGTTTGGTCGTGGTTGTGCTCGTTCATGGGTGGCGACCATTACGCGAAGCGAGCGTAGTGATTAGGGACTTGCGAATATTGCAATTTTCCATGCCTTCAATATACCAAATAATAAAAACAAAAATAACTGGCGCAATAGTCCAATTTGAACCATGGCCTCGAGATGAGTTAGCATCATCTCATTTTCTAGATCGTGGCGGTCTTGTGCAGAGGTGTGCGATCAGCAACACGCCCAACCGAGTTAATAAATACCTATACCCATAAATGGGTACTCATTTAACAGCTGAGTGGGCTCATAGTCTGACACGTAAATCCCCGGAATCGAACCGGGGCCCAGTGCGTAGAAGGCGAACGTGCTAACCGTTGCGCCATCCCGACTACAATATACCAAACATTCAATAAAATTAAAAAATTTATTTGCAAATTCTAGGCTTTTCGAGTGACGCGATTGAAGAGTGACGAAAATCCGAGTGGAAAGTTATTTCCTCAGCCCGGGCCCCAGAAACTGCTGCGCGCAAGTTGGCACACGTTCGTGTGTCGCGTTCACGTGTTTTATGTCAAACGGTGTGAGTCTATGGTTTTCAACCAAAGACACGAATCTGTCAATTTGGCAAATGCTCGGCTGTTGTTGTATCACCAAATTGGATTCATTATTGTGCGTTAACGCCAATAATTTAGTATGAAATATGCGCTTATGCACATCCTACTACTCTCCAGTCGTTTGTATCGCCACTCAATTCTTGCCTAATTATCCGTTTTAAAGCACAATAATGAACTCAGTTTGGTGATACGACAACAGCCGAGCATTTGTCAATTTGACAAATTCGCATCTTTGGTTGCAAACCATAGACCCAAACCGTTTGACAGCAAACACGTGAACGTGACACGCGAACGTGAGCCAACATGCGCGCAGCCTAAAAGATTGCCCCAAAAAGGGCTTATCGAGTGTGGCGACCCTTACGCCATTCTATTTTACAAATGACTTTTGTAAGCTGGCAATGCTGTTCATTCACACACTCTCGCTCTTCATTCTCTTTAAATACCCAGTCGGACATTTGTCTCCGATCCCAGTGGAATCGCAAAGTCTTCGATTCTTTACCGGTTCCATTCATCGGTTAGTCTCCGAAGCTGGACAAATTCAAATGTTTTCAATTATGTATCGAGTTAGCCTGAAATTTGAATTCATTTGAAAGTACCCAGTCGGACAAGAATCGACACTTGACCGGTCCTGGATCGATGACTGTCTACTAAGGAATCGATGACTTTATCGGAGACACGTCGGAGATATTTGTATGGACATGGCCGCTTTTGTGATACCCAAAATGAGGACATGAATCGATCCGGAATCGATGACGTAGTCGATGGAGAATCGATGACTGGAGTCAACGTAGAATCGATACTGGGGTCGAATTGGGATCGATGACTGTAGTCAACGTGGAATCGAATCCGGATCGATAACTGGAATCGATTCCGGACCGATGACTGTAGCCAACGAGGAATCGACACTGAGATCGAATTCGGATCGATGATTGTATAAATGGGTTGAATCTATTTAAGCCTGATATACAATTCGTTCAGAAACTAAAAGTGTCGTGATTGATTTCACGGCACTTTTAATTTAACGGCGGATTGTATTCATGGCTTACATAAAAAAAACATACATTATTCCTTTATTCCATATTTCATATATGACAACATACGCCGCCAAATGCCAGATACTTTCAAATGAATTCAAATTTCAGGCTAACTCGATACATAATTGAAAACATTTGAATTTGTCCAGCTTCGGAGACTAACCGATGAATGGAACCGGTAAAGAATCGAAGACTTTGCGATTCCACTGGGATCGGAGACAAATGTCCGACTGGGTTATTTTATTCTATTTTTCATTGAGTGCGTTCAGAAGGTGGCAAAAGAGCAGAAACCGCTCGCGAGCAGCTCTGCAACTGCTCGCGAGCTGCTCGGTTTGGAGTCTGCACCTGCTGAACGCTACTTCACCAGCTGACAAATCGACCAGCTGAAAGCTGACGATGACAATTTTAGACGTCAAGTGCCGAAAAGTGGAAAATACATGAATCCCACGCAGTCGATTACAAAAATCACGAACAACGAGAAAACAAATTCAAAACCACCCGAAAACCAAAGAACTAGAAGCCGAAAACGGCGAAAACACAACAACCAATTTGATAACTGTCAAAACACGGAAACTCGCAACATGAGCGTGAGGTTGAAAAAGAAGAAGAAGAACCTGAGCACTGATCAGTGAGCAGAAATATTTCCTGCTCGTTTAAATTTGATCATGCTCACCCGAGCAGAAGTTGCTCAGTCACTTCTGAACCCGCTCGTTCTGAACATGTTCGCTGAGCGGAAGTTGCTCAGTTCCTTCTGAACGCACACAATGAGGGAAGGAAAATTGAGAGCCGTTAACTTATCAAGAAGAATTCTATGGTTAACTGTGTCGAACGCTTTAGAAAAGTCAGTATAGACTGCATCTTCATGTTTACTAAAGGTGTAAAGTGCCAAAGTCAAACTGATCTTTTATCAACGATCTATATGGATGAGATCTAACGCACATATACACTATGTGTGTGGGGAACCAAACTTTAACAGCTGTTTTGGTAGTTTAGACTGGATGACAATTGTTTGGTTGACAGTTCCTTGTTTTAAAGAAGTGAATTGGCGCAGCGGAATTTTAAAGTGCGGTTTAATAAGAGAAAATTAAGTTTATTTGGTGAAATTTTTTCGTAATCTTGCGAGATTCGAATCTTAAACGTGCCATACACACACCGATCGATCGGCCGATCCGTCGCCCGAAATCGATATCGGCCGATGGATCGGCCTGTGTATGTGGAAATCGCACCGATCGGCCGATAAATTTTGATCTGCCGATATTTTTGTGCGATCTTCGTGCGATCGATCGGTGACGATCGATTGGATAGTGTATGTGATTATCGCAAGTGAATGTCAAATTACCAAATTATTAAATTACGAAATTTCAAGGATTCTTATGATTTAAATGGCACTGCAATTGAAATATCAAATATGTGGTTTACGAAAATACCACACACATCCAAATAGTTAACAAAAATGAATCTAGGTTGGATTGGGAGTGAATCATAACCTATTTTTTGAATTGTCATTCGTTATCGCATCGCACGAAAATCGCTCAGTGTGTGTGCAGTGGAGATCGGCAGATATTTTGTGGCGATCCATCGGCCGATCGATCGGACGACGGATCGGATAATGTATGGCGGCTATTACATTCTACTTGTGGGCTTGTAAATGTAAAATATAGTGCGAAACACCCAAATTTTACAAAAATAGCGCGCGTCGTAAAAGTCCGCCGAAACAAGTAGAATTTCCGGAAAATGAGAATCTCATTACACACGTAAAAGTGTTGAACGCGTCCTTTAAGATGTGCGGAACCGTGATGTGGCGTTTCACCATTGGGCTCATTCATATTGCTGAGCCGCTACTTCACCTCCGTAGCGAAAAGTGCGAGAGTCCCGGAAATAAAAAGATTTCGTACTAGTTTCGTGGTTTTCGCGTTGTATTTCAGGATAAATTTCAAAAAATCGTAGAGAAAGAAAGATTTGTCTTGATAAGACCTTCTGTATGTTCGGATCATGTGCCATGTGGATTCCGATAGCACACACAATAACAAAGCAAGGTAGTCGTTTCAGAACGAATGCTCCGGAGCGGCAGTAGTTGCCGCGTTGTTGCTCATGTTTGGTGAATGAGCCCATTGAAAATGAGATAGTGTTGGTGCGCACAACCACATGAAGAAAATGGTTCCCAAAATTCTCGCTTATATTACATCCTGTATTCTTTCATCGTAGTCTTTTATTCCCTGTGAAAAAAAATGGGGAGGTAATTAGATACGAGTACAAGGTTATATTACGTTTACACTATCCCCAGATTACTTCATCTGCGCCAGCTGAGATAATCTGCGACTGTCAAATACATACAATTTTGAACTCACCACACGCAGATTACGCTGCAGATGAAGTAATCTGGGGATAGTGTAAACGTAATATAAGGGTCACCCTTTTTCAGAATAGGGACAACAAAGGAAAATTTCCACTGGAATGGGAAAATGCCTTGACGAATGCTCATGGTATATAAGGTCGAAAGAGGAACAGATATAGTGCCTTGAGTAGGGTCCAATTCGCAGTTCTGATATCGACGGTTTTTTTGATGATAGACGCTGTATACTTTGGGGTCTCTGTATTGGTTGTAGCTTTCGGTACGTACTCGATTAGCTCCTCTATCTTGCTGAACAGCTTGTTGAATTCCTCCTTTATATCATCCTGTCAATGGTGGAATGTGGGGTTGTTGTTCCAAGTTGTGTTGTCCAGAAAGTGATAGAAGATCCGGAACGATATTTGCAGGATCGCCATGTAAGGTTAAACGTTCGCCAACGTTCGTCGATTTGCCACGTAAGGAGAAAGAAAAGGATTTATGATAGAAATTGGTTGTGGGTTTTTGTAGAGCAGCCGTCCCTGCTCTTTAGTAGGCATAACTGTCAGAATTCTATTATGCAGAATTAATCTCCGCAGGACCTACCATTTTTATCCAAAAGGAAAGCAGTGGTTATCTGCATATATAATTAGAATAAGCAATTGCTACCGGAATGAGTCTCGTTATAAAACTGATTTTATTAGCTTAACTCTACTCTATTTATACAATAATATGTTCTAAATTGAGTACTAAAAGATGACCATAAGTTAAAAAGGAAGGGGGAATTATTACTCCGTTCCTGTATAAGTCTATACATGCAGAGTGTCCTATTGGCTGTTGCAACAAGGATCCGCCCATCCGTAAACCAAACATGGATAGAGTTGACCCATCCTTGAACTAATATGTGTGTGCGTACGCGCATTCACACCAATGGGCGCGGTCCTGGAAGCCTTCTGATATGGATCTGACTTTTCTGTTTTCTCCTCTATGTGCTTCCCCCTCCAGTAAATTGAGTGCAGACAACTGTAAATTTTTGGATCTGAGAAATATTCCCACAGACGGCATACACGGCCGTCTTGTCAAAAAAGATCTGTCAAGTTTTTAGTTTCAAAATGGAAAATTTAATTATTGCGGAATTATTTGATGATTTCGGTGATATCCAAATTGTAAATAGTGTGCAAAGCATACTAAATATAGTGCGCGTTGTCAGGATAACAACATGACAAACGATTGGAGTTTGTTGGGCGGGATTGAGCGCGAAAACCGACCCAGAAATGCAAATTATTTCGAACAAACAGTTCCCCGATAGGACGACTTCCTATTCAAGAAGCAGGTTTGTAGGCTAAAGGCGCAGCAAACTACCAATAAACACTTCGCAACACGTCCTGCACGCTGGCTAACGGATGACATTTGGAAATAAGGCATTAAGAGATAATTTCGGTTGAGACCGAAAATATCTATGCATGGATTCTTTCGGTTCCACACTCAATGCTTAATTTCGTTTAGAAACGAAAGTAAGTATATGGCTATTTTCGCTTACGTGCGCATACTTTATTTCGATTTGAAACCGATGTTATCCATGCAGGGATTATTTCGTTAATTTTCCGATGAATACTTTCGGTTCCAAACGAAAGTATCCATATGGATTATTTCGTATGAACTGGGATATAGGCGATATGGGTATCATATGAATCTGGGTGATGAGGCGGATGCTGTGGAGTACTAATGAGGGTGTTTCGAGTCCTTAGGTCTGCAGAAAAAGACATTTTTCGTGATGAATTGGGATATAGGCGATATGGGTGTCATATGAATCGGGGTGATGAGGCGGATGCTATGGAGTACTAATGAGGACGTCTCGAGTCCTCTGGTCAGGAGAAAAGGACATTATTCGCGATGAACTGGGATATAGGCGATATGGGTGTCATATGAATCGGGGTGATGAGGCGGATGCTATGGAGTACTAATGAGGACGCCTCGAGTCCTCTGGTCAGGAGAAAAGGACATTATTCGCGATGAACTGGGATATAGGCGATATGGGTGTCATATGAATCGGGGTAATGAGGCGGATGCTATGGAGTACTAATGAGGGCGTTTCGAGTCCTTCGGTCAGCAGAAAAGGACATTCTTTCTTTACAGCCGATATGGGTGTCATATGAATCTGGGTGATGAGGCGGATGCTCTGGAGCACTAATGAGGGCGTTTCGAGTCCTTTGGTGAGGAGAAAATGACATCCTTCGCGATGAACTGGGATATAGGCGATATGGGTGTCATATGAATCTGGGTGATGAGGGGGATGGGAATTTGACATCCCATGTGCTTCTATATGGACCGGGCGGGTGTTCCGCGGCGGAGAGACAAAATGGAATGTTATTGCTCACAAAGGAGAAGTATGGGAGGGGTTGACATCTCATGTGCTTCCTGTGCTTCTATATGGACTGCGCGGGTGTTGCGCAGTGGAGGGCTTGTGTCTTTCTTCTTGTTTTGAGTTGTGTGAAAATAGCAAAAAGATAGGGCGCTCTTCTTCACCGCCTTTTCATGCTGGTATCTGGTATGCCGATAACTGTGCCGGCTGCAAAGGGCGGCTGTTCGACAAAAATTTTGAATACATTTTCTGTGTTCACATACTATGAAGGGCCACGTTTATCCGTGGAACTAAACGGCGATTTAACTAAATCGTTTTAGTGTTAGTACTTGTTGGTGGAGTGTTTATACCGACCATACGGAGAGGTATTTCTTCTTTCTCCGTTGACATCACAGATAAATTTGACAGATATAAATGTTACGACTGAAAAAGACTTTTTCTTGCCCGTGATCACGCACTGCTTTCCTGAAATTGCAAACAAAACAAGCTCCGAACAAAAAAAAAACGACAACACAGGAAACGTCAACCACCGCGTCAACATTAGCGATGACAGAAACATAGTCCCAATTTTTTTTAGTCCAGTTCCGCATCGCAAGTGGAGATAAGCCAAAATCAAAACTAACTAAGCCGATACGTTTATATTGTCGAGAGCTAGATCGATATCCCGCGATATAAACGTAGTGAAAGATGCTACCGCCGCCATCTTTAAGTAGCGTTTACACTTGCCAGTAGACCGTGCAAGTACGTACATTTTACAGGCATTGCAAGTAACTTGCAAGCTGTCACTTGCATATGTGTAAACACCCGTGCCTGTGAACTGCCAGGCCAGTAAACCCGCACGGCGCCTTGCAAGTAGCTGGCCTCCCGGGCCAATTGATTTCCTACAGGCATTCCAGTAGACTTGTGAACATATGCTTGCTGTCATTGGTACGCCAAAAAACGATCAAAGATCAATGTCGCCTGCAACTGAATATCGCAATGGTAAATACGTGATAATCAAATTGACGCTCAAGAAAAAATCCCAGCCAACTTGCAACTCGAATTGTGTGTGTAAACACCTGCTGGCACACGTCATGCAAGCAGCTACACGCAAGGCACTTGTCGACAAGTCTACAGGCATGTCGGTGCACTGGCAAATGTAAACGAGCCATTACTGACAGGCCGTAGTGTCAAAGCAATGACGTCATGACAAGCAGTGAACCATATCTGTAAACAAAGTGAATAACGCGTGTGGTCACTGCCATCTTTACTCTCAGGCCGGAGTGTCAGCTGATTGTCAAAGCACTAACGACATGACAAGCAGTCAACCAAGTGTGAACTCGCGCGGTCGCCCGGTAAAATTTCGCGATATTTGTACGTAAAAGTGAGTTTAGTGTCGGTGTTTTAAGTGAAAATAAAAGAAGTGGCTATCAGTGCCGTGTGAAAGTGCAAAAAAACGTGAAGTGCCGGGAAATATCGAGTAAAATGAACTGCTCGAAAGTGCGCGAGACATGAGTGTGATTATGAAAGTGCGACACGGAAAATTTCGCATTTTTCGTTAATTTTCCGGCAATTTGGCTAGTGTGAATGGTGCAGCACTACCATGGGACGAATCCTTGGGCCGGTGAGTTCAGCGGAAGCTCCCGGAAGTGCTCCAAAAAGTGAATTCAAAGTGGTTGTCAAATGACAACATTACAGGTGATTTCTGGCCTTTTCATCGGAATTCATAGGGTAAGTATACGTTTTTTGTTGTGCTAAAATTTTAGTGGATTGATGCGCCCCAAAATGCGGCTTTTGACGACGATGTTGACGAACCGGACGAAAGTTTCACCGCCAGGCATCTAGTCCTGTCAGCTGCAGTGAAACTTTCGTCTGGCTCGTCAACAACGCGTGCAAGACCCGTATTTTGGAGCGCATCAATCCACTAAAATTGTAGCACAACAAAAAACGTATACTTACCCTATGAACTCCGATGAAAAGGCCGGAAATCACCTGTAATGTTGTCATTTGACAACCACTTTGAATTCACTTTTTGGAGCACTTCCGGGAGCTTCCGCTGAACTCACCGGCCCAAGGATTCGTCCCATGGTAGTGCTGCACCATTCACACTAGCCAAATTGCCGGAAAATTAACGAAAAATGCGAAATTTTCCGTGTCGCACTTTCATAACCACACTCATGTCTCGCGCACTTTCGAGCAGTTCATTTTGTTCGGAAGTTCGCGGCACCTTGCGTTTTTTTCACTTCCAAATATCAGTGACAAGCACTACTTTCAATTGCACTTAAAATCGCCACTAAAATCACTTTTACGCACGAAAATCACCAGATTTCAAGAGGTCGACTGCACGCGTTTTTCACTTTTACATATGGTTCACTGCTTGTCAAGACGTCATCACTTTGACACTCCGGCCTGAGGATAAAGATGGCGGTGGCTATTCTCGCTTTCGTTCGCATACTTTACTTCGATTTGAAATCGAAATTATCCATGCAGGGATTATTTCGTTAATTTTCCGATAAATACTTTCGGTTCCAAACGAAAGTATTCATATGGATTATTTCGTATGCCTTATTTCCCTATGGCTTATTTCGGTGCCCCCTATGTTGCTTTGGTGACAGAGGCGCCGGTGAAATCTGAGATCTGTCAAAATTGCTGATTTTAGAAATTGACCAACGATCTATATTGATGAGATCTAACGCACATATACACTGGCCTTGTTTATGCCGCGGAACTATCTTCGAGGATTAACTAATTCGAGCTGACTCACGACGACATAAACATGTCGCACTAGCTAGTTTTGGTACCAATTTTAGCTCCACTTACTATGCAGAACTGGACTGAAAAATTGGGACTAGATGGTGTTGCTGTCTTCGCTAATGATGTTGTTGTTGAAAATTATATTTTATTTGTTATATAAATACCTCATCCTTTCCTGAAACTCTGCATTCGTTTCATCCTTTGATTGTAGCAGTAGAAACTCGTTTTTATTAGGAGGCTACTGCCTCTTGACATTTTCTTAACCAATGTCACCGCAGTCAGAAACCAACAGCTGACATCTTTCATGTTTAGTACCTCTTGGTATGGTCGGTATAAACACACCACGAACAAGTACTAGCACTAAAACGATTTAGTTAAATCGCCTTTTAGTTCCACGGCATAAACGTGGCCACTATGTGTGTGGAGAACCAAACTTTAACAGCTGTTTTGGTAGTTTAGACTGGATGCTCAGAGGAACTTCTGGAGTGGCCCATAGGCTCAATTTATGGGACGAGAGAAGAGCGCGTTTAATTTTTCATGGGAGAGAGAAAGAACGGGACTTTTAATGCCAACCACCAATAGGACGCGGAAATTTGACAGCTATATATACAGCGGGGAGTCAGAAACCAAAACAAACATTTTAATATCGGTTTTCTGACAGAAAACTCACAAAAACAAGTAACGCGCACATCACATCTAAATATTTAATGTTTTACCTATAAGCAGACACCCCCGTCTTAGGGATACGCTGGTTACTTTTGCAGTCACCGACGAGGCATTTCAATTTACCACAACTCACTACCGCACCAATTTGTCCTACCGGAAATTTCACTAGTGTCTTCTCTACATAATCGCGGCTCTTTACACTCAAAAACCGGCTCCAAACTTTCGCGAATTCAACCGTATTTCCTTTTTGCCACTTTTAGAGCAAAGCGTTTGACAGCCATATGCACAACGTGATCTTAAAACCGTTAACTTTACTCTCCCAGCTCTCGACTTTTTCAAGAAGAAGATCGTCCCATTTTCAAGCTGTCAATTTGTATGGTTTGACAGGCATATACCCATTCCTTTGTTAGTTATATATTCAAATACTGGATGACAATTGTTTGGTTGACAGTTCCTTGTTTTAAAGAAGTGAATTGGCGCAGCGGAATTTTAAAGTGCGGTTTAATAAGAGAAAATTAAGTTTATTTGGTGAAATTTTTTCGTAATCTTGCGAGATTCGAATCTTACATTCTACTTGTGGGCTTGTAAATGTAAAATATAGTGCGAAACACCCAAATTTTACAAAAATAGCGCGCGTCGTAAAAGTCCGCCGAAACAAGTAGAATTTCCGGAAAATGAGAATCTCATTACACACGTAAAAGTGTTGAACGCGTCCTTTAAGATGTGCGGAACCGTGATGTGGCGTTGGAATAAATAAAATACAATTGTGTTCTTAATAAAACAATTGTTTTCTTTCGCGGGCCATTTCTCGCCAGTCGCAAGGTAAACAGATGTCCGTCTGTCATTTTCACCATTGGGCTCATTCATATTGCTGAGCCGCTACTTCACCTCCGTAGCGAAAATTGCGAGAGTCCCGGAAATAAAAAGATTTCGTACTAGTTTCGTGGTTTTCGCGTTGTATTTCAGGATAAATTTCATAAAATCGTAGAGAAAGAAAGATTTGTCTTGATAAGACCTTCTGTATGTTCGGATCATGTGCCATGTGGATAGCACACACAATAACAAAGCGAGGTAGTCGTTCCAGAACGAATGCTCCGGAGCGGCAGTAGTTGCCGCGTTGTTGCTCAAGTTTGGCGAGTGAGCCCATTGAAAATGAGATGGTGCTGGTGCGCACAACCACATGAAGAAAATGGTTCCCAAAATTCTCGCTTATATTACATCCTGTACTCTTTCATCGTAGAAATTGACCGGAAAAATATTCAGATCCAGAGGGGAAATTGTCAGATCCAAAAGTGTCGGTTGTCTGTACTAAATTTACCGGAGGGGAAAGCAAATGGAGGAGAATTTGAGAAATGTCAAGCCCTGATCCGCTCGCAGGAACGCAGCCAATATGACTGCATACAGGTCAAGGATCAATATCATACGAATGCTTGGGTTTGCTTCGGTCGGTATCTTTATTGCAACCAGCTGTGGCAGAATTCTAAAAATAGACTTGCTTGCGTGTACACACGTATATTGGAATGCGCATAGAAAAAGATTTATTTTGTGTGTACACTACACGGGATAGGGTAAGCTGCTCAACATAGGAAGGCATTACTAGTGGTAAAGTCTCAAGGAAATAGTCTTGTAGATTTAAAGGATAGACCGAAGATAAAGACAACTGCCTGAAAGTACTAAAGAAAAAGGTAGTGAGAAGTTGACACTTATTTTCAGGTGTGGAGGCTGTCACGTTACCGTATAGATCAGCGAAGCTACTCATCGGTATTCAAATGAAAGTAAGAACAAAATAAACAACTCTCCGAAATCCAATTCAACGTTTCCAGCACATGCAATGGCCGGTAAGTGGATGCGACACCAACCCCATCCTAAGGTTGAGGTAGAGCACGTTGAGGTACTATATGAGCTCTATATGTCAGATATTGACAAAACATCTGTCTATTACCATTGTGTGCGTTCAGAAGGAACTGAGCAACTTCCGCTCAGCGAACATGTTCAGAACGAGCGGGTTCAGAAGTGACTGAGCAACTTCTGCTCGGGTGATCATGATCAAATTTCACCGAGCAAGAAATATTTCTGCTCACTGATCAGTGCTCAGTGCTCAGGTTCTTCTTCTTCTTTTTCAACCTCACGCTCAAGTTGCGACTTTCGAATTTTGACAGTTATCAAGTTGGTTGTTGTGTTTTCGCCGCTTTCGGCTTCTAGTTCTTTGGTTTTCGGGTGCTTTTGATTTTGTTTTCTCGTTGTTCGTGATTTTTGTAAAGGACAGCGTGGGATTCATGTATGTTCCACTTTTCGGCACTTGACGTCTGAAATTGTCATCGTCAGCTCTCAGCTGGTCGATTTTTCAGCTGGTGAAGTAGCGTTCAGCAGGTGCAGACTCCAAACCGAGCAGCTCCGGAGCTGCTCGCGAGCGGTTTCCGCTCTTTTGCCACCTTCTGAACGCACTCATCGGCTATCTATATAATAGCCCCCATATACGATGCAATCCGTCGTCAGATCGATCTGACGATGTGACCGTCAGATCGATCGCACAGTGTATGTGACTATCGTTGACGATTTTTGTGGCAGTTCCATATAATTTCGATCGTCAGATATTTTGTATCAGATCGATCTGACAATGGATCGCACCGTATATGGCGGGTCTAATACTTAATTGCCCTGATCCCTTGTGGGGCATAGCGCGTCAACCCTTTCATTTGGCCCAGTTGACGTTTCGTTGGCATAAACTAGTTTCGGAGAATGCAATTGCCAGCATGCACCTCCTGTTCCCCTATTTAGCCGCCTACCTGCGACAAGTCGGGAAATGATATGGCGTATAATTGCGCCCCGCACCACAGGGAGAAGACAACACAAACATTGCCTGCGTTCACGTTTTGGAGCGCTTCGTTTATTCGGTTGATTTTTCCGTTTACATGCATTTCAATTGCTGAATAACCGAAGCGCTCCAAAATGTGAACGCAGGCATTAATGGCCACGAACGGAACGTCGTTGTGGACGGGAATCGAACCCGAAACGCTGGTAGTCAGGCATGAGACTGATGCCTCTACGCACTAAGCTACCGGGGGCGACCGACAACAAATATTAAAAAATGTACGGCCGGCCTTAAATACGGATCGAATCCTATACAAACTTCGCGAATCCGTAATCACCTTTATACAAATTCAGCACATTCGAACAAACGCGAAGAAGATCACTGTTGACATCCGTTGACACATCTGTCAAGAGCTTTGATATACAAGAGAAGGGTAGAATCTTTGAAATACAGTCAAGAGTAGTTTCCAGAGGCGTTCTGTCCGTGCTATTTCAGAACTTGGAGTCTTCAACGCATTTTCCAGTTTCCTAGTGGTACTATAAACATCTCGCCACCATGGCGCACTACAAGGGAGCCGCCAGCGAAGCGGGCCGTGCCATGCAACTTATGAAGAAGCGCGAAATCGCCCAGCAAGAGATCGAATTCCGGAAAAAGAAAATCGAAGAGGATCTAAAACTCGCCAACATTGAAAACAAATTTGCAAGCCACTACGATGCCGTTGAGCAACAGCTCAAAACCTCGACCATTGGTCTGGTCACGCTCGATCAGATGAAAGCGAAACAGGAGGACATTGTCCGGGAGCGTGAGAAAAAATTGGCCCAAAAAAAAGAAGAGAAGGATCGCGAAAAGCTCAAGGCGTTGGAAGCGAAGCAGGCGGAGAAGAGCAAACAGCGCCGTCAGATCCAATCGTTGTCCTTCAATCCGGACGATGACGAGGAGGAGGAGGAAGAAGACGGGGACGCGGATGACAGCGACTCGGATGAGAAGGGGGCAACGACGTCGTCCTGGCGCACCACGACCGCGGAGCCTGCGAAAAAGAAGCCGCGCAAAAATCCGGACGTCGACACCTCCTTCCTGCCGGATCGGGAGCGTGAGGAGCGAGAAAATCGAATGCGCGAAGAGCTTCGTCAGGAGTGGGTGGCACAGCAGGCCACGCTCAAGGATCAAGAGATCACCATCACGTTCAGCTACTGGGACGGCTCGGGGCACAGACGCAGCGCCACCATGAAGAAGGGCAACTCCATCTATCAGTTCCTGCAGAAGTGTCTGGAAATTCTACGCAAGGAGTTCAACGAACTGAAGACGGTGATGGCCGATCAGCTCATGTACGTGAAGGAGGATTTAATCCTGCCGCATCATTACACGTTCTACGACTTCATCGTGACCAAGGCGCGCGGCAAGAGTGGGCCCCTGTTCCAGTTCGACGTGCACGACGACATTCGCATGATCAGCGACGCGACCGTCGAGAAGGAGGAATCGCACGCCGGCAAAGTGCTCCTGCGATCGTGGTACGAGCGCAATAAACACATTTTCCCGGCCAGCCGCTGGGAGCCGTACGATCCGACCAAGACCTACGACAAATACACGATAAAGGACAAGAGCAAGCGTGCGTAGGCCCCCGCAAAGCTTGCGCTTTAGGCTAAGCATCGTTTTTAATTTGTAACTGAGAAAGAAAATAAAGCACGTACGAGTAGTTTAATCCAAAGGACGAGTTTCTATTAATTTCAATATCATTAAATACAATAAAACAAATTCTAAATGTTAATCACGCGACTGAGCTTCTGAATGCGATTCAGCAGCAGATCGCCCTGCTTGATGGTGGCCTGGTACTGCCAGTTCTTGCTGTCGGGCCGATTGGTCTCCACAATTCCGCCCACGCGGTCCACTTTGCAATGCAGTCGTCCGGCCGCGATGAATCGCGACAGCTCGGCGTCGATGTAAGCCGCATCCACACCAAAAGCGTCGGCCATATACTGCAGCGTGAGCGAGCGATACGATTCGAGCAGTTGCGTGTAGGCGAGGATGCGCATTTCGCGCACGTAGAAACGGTAGTGCGGATGGGCCAAGTAGTCGTTGCGTAAATGCACCTCCACCTCGGCCAGGTGCCGAAAGAAGTCCGCGTAGTGACAGTTGTACAGCGAGAACAGATAATTCTTGACGTCGGACAGGGAGTGGAGCACCTCTTGGATCTCAGCGCCCTTGATGACTTTGTCGCGCAGCTCATTGCGTGGCTGGCTGATCATAGCAACGTAGACGGTGTAGCGGACGAACGTCTGGTAGTCCATCAGCTCGTACGAGGTGAACGTGCTGACCGTATCCAGGAAGAAGTTGGCGGCGTTTTTGAAGTCGCGCACGGCGACACAGTAAACGCCCTGGTAGACCTAAAACCAAACGTTTAGTACCCCGGTGTGAAACGACAAAAAGCAACGCTCACCTTTAGTCGATTCCTACGGTCCCAGTCGCCGCCCTCTTCGATCAGGTGCTTGGCCTTGTCAATGTTGCGTGTGATCAAATCGTGGTCCAAGTAGAACAAACCAATTCGAATCATGTGAAAGACAATGTCCAGCCGATGACCCAGTGACACGGTCTTCTCGTACGTTTTGCGGAAAGCCAGGATTGCAGCGTCCTTGTCACCGATGCGACACAAGTACTCGGACTTGCGAAGGTTCGCCTCACGCACTTCCATTTCGCTCAAATTCTGCTCGGCATCCTCAATGGCAGCGTCCAGCTCTTCCAATTTCTTGCGATTCTCCTCCTGCATGCGAGCCAGCTCGACTTTATCCTCCGGCCAGCTAAGCTCCTTGCAAACCACTTCGTACCACGGGGCCATGTTCTCCGCCCGGATCGCATCCAAAACTTTGGCTTTCAGTTGTGGGTCGTCTTTGTGCTCGGGCAATGTGAGCAGAAACTTGCACTGGGCCAACTCCAAGTTGGGGTTCTTCTCGAGCCCTTGCTCTTCCAGATTTTCGGCAGGCATTTTACTCAAATTTCAGTGAAAGACACGGAGATAACGTCTGTTTTCGTACACAACCGCAATTCGAGGACCATGAACCAACAAAGCAAAAGCCGCACTGTCATTTGTCGAGTGAAGCTGGTCGTGAATGTTTTGTAGCTGGAGTGGCGTTCCCATGCGTGCGTACAAACAGCTGACGGTTGTCTAGCACAATACGCATCAGCTGTGAATGGATGAATGACATTTGGTTTATGACAACGAAAGTTGGCGAAGATTTGTGATTTATGTGCGCAATTTTCGGGAAGGATGTTTGCTTAGTGGATTCATGTTTGAGTCGTGATTATGTTCTGAGTTAAAAGTTCAGAGTATTGTCGGTTGAGTGGCGGGAAAATGGCGTGCACTTCATGCACCAAGCGGTACGGGTTCTTCTGCAAAGAGGTGAGCAAATTCCTCAAAAACGATTTAATTAGTGCGATAAGTTGAGTAGAATGTGGTGGAATATTATGCTCAGTTGTCGTCACGGATGACATGACTAATTAGGGGCACTTCAGAAGTTTATCAGCTAATAGGCAAGCTGGTTTCCAGTTTTGCTGATGATTTCCTAGCTACTGTGAAAGTCAGGTTTGTCCCTTGGGATGAGTTTTCAGAACGTCGTCTCATGCTTCTTGTCCTTACTGAGGGGCTTGTATTGGACGGGTTCCTAGAAACAAGAGACGAATTTCGATATCATTTCGACATGTTATCCATGAACCATATAAAGATCGTAAATTACAACCAACTAGAGTCACATCCACTTCAGCCAGACTTATCGATCACATTGCTACCTCACTAAACACTTCAACTCACGATTTCATTTTCGAAGTAAAAGACCATGACCATCGAGGATCATAAAGTAACCCTATTGCAAATTAGAGGACTTAAACGTGCCATACACACACCGATCGATCGGCCGATCCGTCGCCCGATATCGATATCGGCCGACGGATTGGCGCTGTGTATGTGGAAATCGCACCGATCGGCCGATCAATTTTGATCTGCCGATATTTTAGTGCGATTTTCGTGGTGACGATCGATTGGATAGTGTATGTGATTATCGCAAGTTAATGGGTGGTATGCATAATAATGAGGATATACTCAAGAGTGAAGTCTATTGAGGACATTCCTGAGTCTGCTATGTTCGGTGAATCGAGTGAAAAATTTGTATGCATAAAACTACTCTCCGCTCCACAGTGAAAATTTAGTGGAATTCTGTCAACTCAGCTTTACTCCACTCGACTCACTTTATGCATACCACCCAAATTACCAAATTATTAAATGATGAAATTTGAAGGATTCTAATGATTTAAATGGCACTGCAATTGAAATATCAAATATATGGTATACGAAAATACCACACAAATCCGAATAGTTAACAAAAATTAATCTAGGTTGCATTGGGAGTGAATCATCGCATCGCACGAAAATCGCACAGTGTGTGTGCAGTGGAGATCGGCAGATATTTTGTGGCGATCCATCGGCCGATCGATCGGACGATGGATCGGATAATGTATGGCGGCTATTAGAGTAGTAAAACAACGAATTGAAACCATTTATATAAAAGTGCTTTATCAAGTTTCTTTCACAGAAAGACTGAGAGGTAGACTAAACAATCTAAATGAAAATTTAGTTAACTTTCCTCAACTGATTGATATTGGCTGCGTTTTGGGAAACTTACAGGATCAGAAAATTTGACAGTGAGTAACAAAGATGTGAAGTATTGTATATCCGTAAGTTGAAGAGAGAGTGTCGCTTATCTGAGAGGATCTTTAGATGGAAAATATACCGTAAAAATTTGTTGGTTCGTTTCCCCAGCCTATGATTTCTAAACAAATACATCTACCGGCCTCTCTGTCTCTTTCGCTCTAGTGCAATTACTAAGAAACAGGCCTAACGAAAATTGGTTGGTTGTCATTCTGCTCTCTCGTGTGCGTGGAATGTGCGAATGTATCAGTTAAATGCGTCTCTCTTTCACTTACGGATACACAATGTTTTGCCATCTCTGTTGCTCACTGTCATTTCCTTAACCGGTCAGGCTTTCAGGACTGCGACTATTGTCAAGTTAACAAATATCGAATCAACGACTTTAAAAAAAGTTCGCACCAGGCATCAATCATGGATAACTTTCGATGTAATAGACCCAATTTAAAAGAAAAACATTGCTTACATGAAACTCAAATAAGACCCAACAAATGATAGTAGGTTAGGTTAGGTTAAAGGGCTGCCATGATTATCCACAGCACACATAGACCACATCTGGGTCCGTTGTGTTACCACATGGGATACAGAAATCCCTGACCATCCTATACCTCGAACCAACCTGAGCACACAATAAAACGTTGTAACTGACCAACGTCAATGTTTACCAAGTCCGCCAACTCGTTAAAATAGTAAGAGCCAAGAATTAACCTCCTCAGACTCACCAAGCCTGAGCATCCATAAAGAAAATGGAAGGTACTCTCCTCTTCCTCCTCATCACCGCAACTTCTACAAATATCGTTATACGGCAGCCTAAGCCTCCTGGCGTGCTCTCCGATTGGACAATGCCCAGTGATGACTCCAATGACAGCACCGATATATTGTCTCCTCAACGACAGCAACTTAGCAGAGCGACCCACGTTCAACATGGGCCACATCTGTTTAGTTAAATTACATGTGCCGCTGCTCAGCCATCTCGAGTTAGTCCTGCTGACCGCAGCCTGCATAATGCCGAATTTGCATGAGTCGAAAGGCATTTCAACCGTGCAGCGAGTACTTTCAGCTTCAGGCGTTGTACCCCGACGAGCCAGTTCGTCAGCTCTAGAATTGCCAACGAATCCATTGTGACCTGGAATCCAGCACACATCAATATCGAAGAAGCTACACAACTCCGTTAGCGATATACGGCACTCCAACACAATCCTCGAGGTAGTAACTACGGATTCTAGCGATCTAATCGCAGCTTGGCTGTCTGTTAGAATCACAATGTTCTTCACAGATAGGACATGGCGCCCCAGCCAGGCCAAAGCTTCCCAAATTCCTACCAATTCCGCCTGAAGAACACTACAGTATTCCGGCAGGCGTACCGATAGGTTTAAATTCAGTGTGTCGGAGTGAACGCCCGCGCCAACTCCACGATCGGTCTTAGAGCCATCGGTGTAGATGTATATCGTGTCTGATCTTGTAAGCCAGTCTTCAGCACATTGAGCTCGTGTTGGAATAAGGCATTTGAAGTTCTTGTCAAATAACGGCTTTGCCAAAGCATAGTCCGTAGATGCCAGGATATCACGATTTCTTAAAATTATCGAGTGCCCGCTATTTAAAGTCAACCATTGACCTGTCTCACGAATCCGTATGGCCGTACAAGCCGTCATCTGTTCACCTAGAATATCCAAGGGGAGCAAGTTGAGCATCATGTTCATAGCATCAGAAGGAGTCGTTCTAAGAGCCCCACTGATCGCCACACTAGCTGTCCTTTGCACCTTCCCCACTAAATTACGGTTAATCGTTGTACTAAGTGCATTCCACCAGACAACTATACCGTGCAAGAGGATGGGTCGTATAACCGCCACATAGAGCCAGTGTAGCACTTTCGGTTGCAGGCCCCACTTTTTACCGATAGCCCTCCTACAGGCGTAAAGTGCAATATTAGCCCTATTTACGCGTTCCTGAATATTTGGCCTCCATTTTAACTTCCTATCTAAAATCAGATCAAGGAAATTTGCCTTGTCAGTGAAAGTCAATCTCGCCCCCTCCAGGACAGGAGGCTCAACAGGTGGAATTGTATGTTTCCTTGTAAATAAGACAAGCTCCGTCTTGCTGGGATTTACCCGAAGTCCGAACTCCGCAGCCCTGTCCACTAATAGGGAGAGGGCATTTTGCAGTACTTCACTTAAAGTGGTAGGAAACTTACCCGAGATAGCGATAGCAACGTCATCCGCGTAAGCAATCACTTTGCAACCAATCGCCTCCAATTTGAGTAGAAGACCATTGATAGCGGTGTTCCATAAGAGGGGGGAAAGGACTCCACCCTGCGGAGTACCTCTATACACACGCCTACGTTCAGTTGAAGCGCCTAATTTGGTACAAATAATCCTGGATGTTAACATCTGATTGATTAGTTTACAGAGCGAATCGTTTGCGCCCAAACCTGATAGCGCATCGGTAATTGCCTGAGGTCTAACGTTATTAAAAGCACCTTCTATGTCCAAGAAGGCAACCATAGTATACTCCTTAAAACTCAGAGCCTTCTCAATATAGTGCACTAAAGAGTGCAGGGCTGTATCTACAGACCTACCCCTCCAGTAGGCATGCTGTGACTTTGACAGAAGTTCAGCAGGTATACTGCTTCGCAAGTGTATATCTATCAGCCTTTCCAGCATCTTTAACAGAATTGAGGACAGACTGATGGGTCTCAGGTCATTAGGACGTGAGTGAGAACTTTTACCCGTTTTGGGAATAAAGACCACTTTTACTTCCGACCACTTATGAGGAATATAGACTAATCGTAAGTCTAAACAAGCCGTCAAAATAATTTCCATCCAGGGATAAATAACGTCGGATAGGTGCTGTATATATGCCGTTATGATGCCGTCAGGCCCCGCAGATTTAAAGGGCTCAAAGCTAGAGAAAGCCCAGAGAATTTTATCCCTTGACAAAATAGATGAGGAAGCACAGGGAGCTGAGACGTCTTCTTGAACATTCTCGAGCTGCCCGACCTCCGGTGAGCTGTCTGGGAAATGTGTCGCTAGCAGGACGTCAATTGTCTTCTTACTAGAGGACGTCCACATTCCATCGGGCTTCATAAGGTAGCTAGGAGTTGATGGATTAGAGGCTAATATTTTACGAAGTCTGGAGGCATCGCTAACTTTGTCGAAGCGTTCGCAAAACAATCTCCACGAGCATCGTTTCGCGTTCCTGACTTCCTTCTTAAACCTTCTCAGATGATTTTTGTAAATACACCAATCCGAATCGTTCCCTGATGATTTCGCCGTGTTAAAAGCCTTTCTGCATAGGATTCTACAATACATTCAGTTATCAGCGGACTCCACCACTCTGGTTTTTTGTTACCATTGGGTCTGCGAGCGGGGCACGCTTTAGTAATAGCTTTATTTAAAGCACCAGTTAGGGTACTCACCATTTCGTCCAACTCCCGCTAACTACTCGGCTGTCCCGGAAGAGGTGGTAATTCTTCCAAAAAGGTTTCACGGTGAGTGACCCAATTAGTTCTTCGTCTATTTATAATAATTGGATAATCCGTTATGTGCTCATCAATCCCGAATTGGAGATAGCGGTGATCAGAGAAGGAATGGTCCGAAGAGACGCTCCAACCCCGCACCAAATGTTGAATATCCTCCGACACAAGGGAGATGTCAACAAATGATAGTAAACAAGCTGCTTATAAATTTCTTAAAAATAAAGCTTCGGAACTCGTACATCGAGCTAAAACAAACTCTCTAACTCAGCAATATGAGGATGCCTCTGGAAATATTTTAGTAGAAAATTATGGCAAGTTATACTATAAATAACGAATTGTCTGGAAATGCAAATCGCAGAAAAGAACCGGAAAGCGAAGTTACAGCTAGTGGCATGAACGCGTTCTTTACATCAGTTGAAAATAAAAAAAATGGCTTATCTGAAAATATTGGAAGATTTCCCAACATTTTTAACGAACATACTACAGTCGAGAACGGATAAATGCAAAACGCTTAAGTGCAAAAACCGCATTAGTGCAAAATAATATATATAAAAGCCCGGTAATTTTTCACCTATTTTTCATATAATATTGTGTCTATAAGTGTAAAACGCGCGGGGGGGGGGGGGGACCTTTTCCATAGTCCTCCGCGTCGGCGCCCCCTGGTAACGGCAGTGTATCAAATCGCCGACCGCCAATGTCTTAGCGATAAGACAGTTTGGAAAAGGCAGATAGCTGTAGCCTGAATGGCTGACAAACAACTAAGCGTCTCAGGTTTAGTAGGATGGAATGACTTGCGTAGTTGGACCTGCAACATAGTTGTGTGAACTCCAGCACGTTTATTAAACCATCTGAAGCAGCTATCTTCCGAGGCCATCCCCGGAATGGGGTTAAGCGATGTGCTGGCAACTCGTCCTTGTAAAAACTATTCCACGTCAAGAAACCTGGAACAAAAGCCTCGGATTGGACGGATCAACAACGACGAACACGCAAACGACTAAAGGATTTTTCTTTCGGATCCTGTAATGTACGCTCCCTGAACATACCGGGGGCCGAGAAGGCCCTCCTTCAACAGGTCGAAAAGTACAAACTGGACATTACTGCAGTCCAGGAAACAAATTGGCTTGGCAGCGAGATTAACGACAAGAAATCGCATTTTTACAAGTGGCAAACAATCGGGCCGCAAGGCGTCTGGAGTAGCATTTATAGTTAACAATCACCTCAAACCGCACATTACTGACTTCAAACCCATAAATGAATGGCTGTGTGCGATTCGCATCAAGACTCGATTCTTCAATCTCTGGCTCATCAATGTGCATGCCCCCACTGAAGTTAAAGAAGACGCAGTAAAAGACGAGTTCTACGCCCGCCTTGAGACTCTCTTCGACTCACTTCCAACAAACGACGTCAAATTGCTGCTGGGAGACTTTAACGCGAAAGTCGGAAATGAAAGTTGGCACCGGGGGACCACTGTAGGCCACAGTCTCCATGAAGAATGTAACGACAACGGCCAGCGACTTATCGACTTCGCCTGCAGCAGGAATCTAGTCGTAAGCTCTACGTGTTTCCCGCATCGACGCATTCACAAGCGAACCTGGAAGTCTCCAGACGTACATACCGTCAACCAAATTGACCACGTCCTCATTTGCAGGAGATGGGCGTCTGGTGTGATGGATGTCCGCTCCTATCGAGGAGCAAACTGTAACTCAGATCATCACTTGGTGAAGACGACCTACAGATGTAGAATTTCCTCAGTGCACCAATCGAGAATCAGCCCTCCCAAAATCTTTGCGGTTTATAAGCTTCTGAGTGATGCTACAGCGGTGGTGTACCTATATACTACCGCCCTTGAGGAAAGACAATCACCTATGCTACACAACATCAGCAACACAGGCGTCCATGGGTTCTGGGAAGAACTCAAGGGTACCATCAAGGATGTCGCAGAGAAAGTCGTGGGATATAAAGCCCGGCGAGCGAAAAATGACTGGTTCGACGAAGAATGCAAAAATTCACTTGACGCGAAAAACGAGTCCTACAGACAATGGATTCAACGAGGAACCACAGCCAGGAGAGAAAAATATGACGAGCTACGGCGAATATCGAATAGAATAATTAGACGTAAGAAACGTAAATACTTTGACGATCAGTTGCTGAATATAAACGAAAACTTAGCTAATAGGAACACCAGACAAGCGTACAAACTAGTAAATACAATTAAGAACGGCTACCAACCCAGGAAGGATGGAAACATCATCAGCGACACCGATGGCATTAACAAACGATGGGCCTCTTATTTTGAAGAGCTTCTGAACCTACCATCTAACATCCCCACACAAGAAGCTCTCGACGATATTGTTGAACTAGGCCCACCCATACAACCGCCGACAGTAGAGGAAGTTGATCTCGCGTTGCGGTCACTAAAACGAAATAAAGCGCCAGGCGCTGACGAGATTCCAGCTGAACTGCTAAAATTCGGTGGAACGAGTCTAGTTAATGCCATACATCAATTACTCCTGCGAGTATGGGAGGACGAGGAGATCCCAGACGATTGGCGCAGAAGCATCATCTGTCCAATTCACAAAACGGGAGATAAACTGCGGTGTGAGAATTACAGGGGCATATCACTACTTTTTCTGGAAAATAGAATAAAACCGTACGCAGAACAAATCATTGGCGAATATCAAAGCGGTTTCAGACTTGGTCGCTCTACAACCGATCAGCTCTTCACAGTCAAACTGATACTCCAGAAGTGCTGGGAATACAACGTGAACGTATACCAAATCTTTGTCGACTTCAAGCAGACATACGACAGTATCGATCGTGGAGTACTGTACAACAGCATGCTGCAATTTGGTATACCGGCCAAATTAGTGCGACTGAGTAAGATGACGATGACCAACTCCGTCTCACAAGTCAGGATCCAGAATAGACTTGCTGATCTATTTGAAACACGCACTGGTCTGAAGCAGGGCGATGGACTGGCACCGACGCTTTTCAACCTAGCACTGGAATACGTTATTCGGGCTATGAATATGGACAACAGCAAGACGCTACTCATCAAGTCGACACAATTAGCAGCGTACGCCGACGACATCAACATCATGTCCCGAAGATTGGCCGACGCAGAAGAACTTCTGCATACGTTCGATACCGCTGCAAAAGAAGTTGGACTACGTATTAACGAGGGTAAAATTAAAATAATGATGCAATCGACGACAAGGACACCTGCACAACCGAGCATCAATGTGGGGGACCTCAACACCGAGTTCGTGAACAACTTCATTTACCTGGGTTGCAACTTGTCAAGGGACGCCAACGAAACTGACGAAATCAAGCGACGGATACAGTTAGCTAATAAGACTTTTTTCTCGGTTCTTCCCATAATGAAAGCGAAGCATGTGCACAGAAACTCGAAGCTCCGCGTGTACAAAACCATTATACGACCAGTGCTATGCTATGGCTGCGAAGCATGGACCCTAACTCAAGCCTCCGAAAACATGCTAGATACATTTGAACGTAAGGTTCTACGGCGAATTTTCGGGGCTGTTTGCGATCGAGATGAATGGCGCATCCGGTACAACCATGAGTTGTATGAAATGTACGATGAGCTGCAAGTCTCGAAAATCGTCAAACTACAACGACTTCAATGGGCAGGGCATGTACAAAGAATGGACGATGATCGCATGCCTAAGAGAGTAATGAATGCAGAACGAGTCGACGGAGCGAGACTGCGAGGACGACCGAGATCTCGTTGGGAGAGCTCAGTAGGTGTGGACGCCGCGCAGCTACTGGTCTTCCAAAATTGGAGGACGCGGTCACGTGACCGAGATAATTGGAGGACAGTGATCCAGGCGGCCAAGGCCCGACGTCGGGCTGTCGCGCCACGATGATGATGATCAAAAATCATGGAACGATGGAAATGACGAAATTTTTTTTCTATTGAGTTTTACGTGGTTCGATGCATGCTCGCGACCAAAATGCTTGTCGTGTATGTCGAGCTTTACCGCCCACAAATTTAGTTAGTTATCTTTTGACAATCTATGACATTGATCTCCTTTAAGCCGTCAGTGATGTCTTTGACTTCCAAATTTGCCAGGATTGGAGCATAATGTATTCGACTGTATTCAGATTTGTGTGCAATGAAATGTCAACATCACCAATGTACGGCATTTTTTTCTAACTGTAGTTAGTCTCAAAGCAGTAGTTTCGTTTTTAACTAACAGCAAAATGTCACTATCGCGCGTGAATGATGCTTGGATTGGGTCCGGTACCAATTGATTCAATGATCTCGACAATACGAAGATATTAAATTGCTTCAGCTTTTGGATAACTTTACTTTTAATAAAACAGATGCTTTTTTCGATGGCAAAACTTGATTAAGATCCGGAAAATTTACAGGATCGGCATAGAACCGGTCATTTGCAAGTGATTTTTTCGAAGGCGGTGATTTACTTATGTCACAATCGGCGGAAAGCAATGAGGAATAGTTCTCATGCTTTCGCTTGCCTCCTCCTGGGTCTGAACTAGAACTGCGATGGGTCAGGATTGGAAAAAAGCGTCTGTTTACTTACTGTTTAAAATTAGAAAAAGGAAAAACGAGAAAAGAATGTGACTATTAAGAAGTTATGGCCAAGGTAACGCCAACACTAATTGATAAAGTACAGAACTTCTACGTAAGAGCGGCACAACCTGTCACTAGGGGCTCTGTCTGAGTGTCAACTGTGCTCGTTTTATAAAGCGTGTTTTTTTTGTACTGCGATGCAGGTTAATTGGGGGTTATCCGGATTAACTTACACACATTACACAAACAACGAGGGTATGTTGTTTGTGTAATGTGTGTAAGTTAACCCGGATAGCCCCCAATTAACCTGCACCGCAGTATAAAAAACACGCCTATTATTTATTATTATCTTCGAGATGCATGCTAGCAACATTCATCGTTTGCCGGCGCCCGTGGGTGTGGAGCTATAACAATAAGCCAAAAGTCGCAGTTATGTGTTTAAATGGGCACGATGTACATGCTAGCAACATGCATCGCCCGAAACCAGTTTAATAGCCGCCATACATTATCCGATCCATCCCCCGATCGATCGGCCGATGGATCGCCACAAAACTATCAGCTGATTAAAATTATATGGAACTGTCAAAAAAATCGTCAACGATAATAGCCGCCATACATTATCCGATCCGTCGTCCGATCGATCGGCCGATGGATCGCCACAAAATATCTGCCGATCTCCACTGCACACACACTGAGCGATTTTCGTGCGATGCGATAACGAATGACAATTCCAAAAATAGGTTATGATTCACTCCCAATCCAACCTAGATTCATTTTTGTTAACTATTTGGATGTGTGTGGTATTTTTGTATACCACATATTTGATATTTCAATTGCAGTGCGATTTAAATCATTAGAATCCTTCAAATTTCATCATTTAATAATTTGGTAATTTGACATTCACTTGCGATAATCACATACACTATCCAATCGATCGTCATCGATGGATCGCACGAAAATCGCACTAAAATATCGGCAGATTAAAATTGATCGGCCGATCGGTGCGATTTCCACATACACAGGCCAATCCGTCGGCCGATATCGATATCGGGCGACGGGTCGGCCGATCGATCGGTGTGTGTATGGCACGTTTAAGCCACACGGGAATAGTTGACGCGCTATACCCCACTTAAGATTAGGGCAAATAGTAGTATAGTAAAGCTCTTTTTCTACTTAATTACGTCGATTTCTCGATAATTGACTTCTCAATGTATAACTTAGTCTCCACGATTTCAAGTACTGAAATTGCCATTCAACCTACAGTATATAATATTTATGACTCTGTTATTAGGTTGGCTGCCCCAGTTGCGCATATTCATTTTGCACGAAGTGCCTCAAAAAAGAAATCGAAGTTCCTCGTCGAGGCGGAGCAAAGTTAAAAGTTTGCGTGCGTTGTTTTGATAAATTGGAAAAGGAAAAGGCTCTCACACAAAATTCACCAAAAATTACAGCTTCCGATGTCCTAACTATGTAAGCGTACTCCTCTTACTCTTTTATTGTACTTCTCTGTAATAACTACACCTTCTTTTATAGCGACGAACCGAGTCAAAGTCTAGCAGCTCCCCTCGAACCCATACACCTGGCCGAAGACGCCACCCCAACGGGAGAAGTGGATAACGACAACGTAGACGACGACGACGATGACGAAGAAGACAACGAACTAGCCGGCAATTTGGACTATGTCATATCCAAGAAGTTGAGTAAACTAAAAGGCTGTGATGGTGGCGCGACAAAATCCTTGCCAAATGACGGCGACCTGGCGGCACGACTTTCCGAACTAAAAGGCGTACCGCACAGGGAGCACTCGAACAAGGACATTTTGCTGTCGACCGACACGAGGACGGATAAAGAAAAAATCGACGATTTGTTGAAACAATTTGTCGAAGAGAAGGAAATTGACCAAGTGGCTGCACCGTCTCTTGATCCAATTGCTGACATTGAACGACGATTGGCCATGTTGAAGGGCAGTCCAGTGGCGTCCAGCTCGTCGGGAGTACAGGCTGGCACGGCGAGCCGAGGAGAACAGATGTCCGTTGACGAGGAGGAAGATGAGAATGTTGCGGTGAAGAAGGTGTTGGATCAGGTTTGTAAAGCATAATTTTTTTTTCTTTTCTCTCCTCCACACATCTACTATCCACCTATGTACCACTTTTATGAACAATCAGTTCTAAAATTAATTTTATCTCAAACATTGGGTGGTATGCAAAATAATGAGGATATACTCAAGAGTGAAGTCTATTGAGGACATTCCTGAGTCTGCTATGTTCGGTGAATCGAGTGAAAAAGTTGTATGCATAAAACTACTCTCCGCTCCATAGTGAAAATTGAGTGGAATTCTGTCAACTCAGCTTTACTCCACTCGACTCACTTTATGCATACCACTCACTGTTGTGAGCATCTATTGAGTCGAAAAAAAAAAAGATTCATCTGGAACCTTAGAATATAGAGCCATGGAATGAGCTTATCCTGTATATCTCTGGCTCCAACGTTTGGCGAATAAGTCGACAGCCAGCCTACTCGGTTCTTGTTTGATATTGACATTTGCTGCCTCTTCTGTCGAATTGTGCATGAATAAAGGTCAATTCTTGTCAGATTATCGACAGCCAGCCTACTCAGTTGGCGTTTCGGAATTGACATAATGTTGACCGCGCTGTCGAATTGTGCATAAACCAACGTCAATTCTTGTCAATATTTAAATTTCATAATTACTAAACGATCTACTGAGTTAGCTGACTGTCGACCACATGTCGACTTAGTACCCAGATTTTGGAGCCACTGTTTCTATGGAGACATACAGGACAAGCTCATTCCATGGCTATATATTCAAAGTCTGGGACTAAAAAAAACGCCGTTATTCATTCAAGCTCATGAAAAGTCATTGGGTGGTATGCATAAAGTGAGTCGAGTGGAGTAAAGCTGAGTTGACAGAATTCCACTCAATTTTCACTATGGAGCGGAGAGTAGTTTTATGCATACAACTTTTTCACTCGATTCACCAAACATAGCAGACTCAGGAATGTCCTCAATAGACTTCACTCTTGAGTATATCCTCATTATTATGCATATCACCCAATGTTGTGTTGTTTCACGGTGCTGTAACTCATAAACATATTGCATTCCCTTCTCCGCAAAAATTCTTCGAAGTAGTTAGAGTGATGGTGTTCTATTGGCTCAATTTATATCAAATTATGTATATCCTGTCTAGAAATATATTAGTGAAAAGTTTTGAAAGAAGTTCACTTAGTTGGTAATAATAGCGTAATAAGCAGGAAAGTGCAGTTTGGGTGAAAAAATAGGAAAATTAGTGCGAAAAACAAAAGCAATATTTCTGATTTAGCGCGAGACAATCGAACTATTTGCGAAAGAAGTGAACGATTGGATGTTCCTCAGTGTAATGTGCAATGATACTCGAAAAAGTTTCGGGAAATGGGCCCCGCCGAGCGTAAGAAAGGCTTTAAACGATCAGAAAAGAACTAACCCCTTTATAGATCGCTTCTTACCGTTACAAAGCCATCCAAAGTGGTTGAAAACTTCATCTGACTTCAGAAACGACCTAGTTCTAGCAACGTGTTGCAAATCTCGTCCAGTTTGTTGAGAAAAAAGCTTGTAAAAGCTACGTCCGCAGTCCATAAGGCAGCCTTTCTGTTAAAAAATCATGCTAAAATGTTTGAAATGGGCCCACGAGCATGTGATATGAACTCAGAAGATTTGGAACATTGCCATCTTTTTTTATGTGTCCATATTTAAGTAACATGTTGGCGACTGATGAATTTGCGTGCGGCGGAAATCTCGAGAAATGCTCAGCGGTGAATGCATTCGAAGATTCACTCTGAAATCTGAAAGGTTTAATGTGTGGGGGTTTTTTCGGTCACAAAGGTGGTAGAATATGCTTCGCAGCTCAAAAGAAGCCGCAGCAGCTTGCTTGCAAATACTGGAAAATGAATTGGAGCCATGTTTGTTAGGCATTCACGGCCATCTCCTCAAGTTTTCCGCCGGACACAAAATCTTCCGCCGCCAACATATTGTTTAAATTTCAACTATCCCGGAATCATTTCGGTATTCTCCATATTCCAAATCTGTGTGACATGCTCCTGAGCCCATTTCAAACGTTTTAGCCTAATGTTTTAACGGAAAGTCTGGCTTACCGACTGGCTTCCACGTACGTAAGACAGCTTTCGCAAGCCTTTTTCTTATCAAACTTGTTGTAATTTGCATACCCGTTGCTAAACCTATATCGTTCCTAAGGCCAGATGAAGTTTTGAATCAGTTCGGGTGGCTTTGTAACGGTAAGAATAGGGTCAACTGGGGTCGTTTTTTCTTGATCGTTCAAAGCCTTTCTTCTGCTCGGTGGAGCCCATTTCCCGAAACTTCTTCGAGTACCATTTCACAGTACACTGCGCAACATCCATTCTTTCATCAAAATCAAAATGTTGCTTTTGTTTTCCGCACTGACTTTTTCCTACTTTTTCACCAAAACTGCACTTTCCTGCTTATCACGCTATTATCACCAAATGATTGCACTTCTTTCAAAACTTTTCACTATTCCTAGACAGGATACACATATTTTGTTATAACCTGAGCCAATAAAACACCATCACTCTAACTACTTCGAAGAATTTTTACGAATAAGGGAATAAAATAGTTTGAGCAACTTTTTTTTCCAGCACTGTACGTTGTTTACTTCAGTACCTCATGGTACCTATTAGTTCCATTATTGCTTAAGTCAGGCCAATGTTTATTTGTAAGTTTTCAGTGTTCTGCGTTATTAACTTTGCTTTGCAGAGATTATGTGTTGATTATGTGTTCTTTAAACTCTACTTCGAATGTCAGTAGGCTTTTTGCCCCTTTAATGTTGTTAGGCAATTGGTTAAAAAAGAGTGCTGCCCGCACTATTTGATCAGTTTTTAATCGAGGAGCTCGTGGAATAAGTAATACGAACTTTTGAACTGGCTAACTGCACTTTGTTAAGAATAGCATTAAATTTTATTAGGCCATGGTTGATTTTATATAATGATTCTACTTGTTTCATCAAAGTCATCTGTTGTAATGGCAGTGTACGTGCATTTTTGAAAACCAGTTGAGTTGAAGTCATCATTGGAAGGTGGTAAAAATGTTTAAATGCTTTAGATAAAATTAGTTGTTTGGCTCCATATGGGCATCCCATAACCCAATCGTGATATTATAAACGAATTTAAAAGCAATTTCTTTATTTTGCTTAGTAGGAAGTTGGTTCGTTTGATAAGTCCTACAATTGGTGCGATTTTTTGGGCCAATAGGTATAGAAGAAATAGTTTTGGCCCAAGTATGGAGCCCTGAAGTATTGCAACATTAACTTTGGCTAGTTTACTAATAAAAGCGCCATTCTTTGTACTGATTTCACGGTTGAGTAGTTCCGATAATACCGTGTGCTTTACCTTGAATTCCATAGGCAGCTAGTTTACTTAATAGATTTGCTTGACCCATTGTATCAAAAGCTTTCCGTAGGTCAACAGATAACATCATCATCATCATCATCATCATCGTGGTGCGACAGCCGGCCTTGGCCGCCTGGATCGTTGTCCTCCAATTGTCTCGGTCACGTGACCGTGTCCTCCAATCTTAGAAGCTCAGTAGTTCCGCGGCGTCCACATATACTGAGCTCTCCCAACGAGATCTCGGTTGTCCTCGCAGTCTCGCTCCGTCGACTCGTTTTGCGTTCATTACTGTCTTTGGCATGCGATGATCGTCCATTCGTTGTACATGCCCTGCCCATTGAAGTCGTTGTAGTTTGACGATTTTCGAAACTTCCAGCTCATCGTACAGTTCATACAACTCATGGTTGTACCGGATGCGCCATCCATCTCGAACGCAAACAGCCCCGAAAATTCGCCGCAGAACCTTACGTTCAAATGTGTCTAGCATGTTCCCGGAGGCTTGAGTTAGGGTCCATGCTTCGCAGCCAAAGCATAGCACTGGTCGTATAATGGTTTTGTACACGCGGAGCTTCGTTTTGCTGTGTACATTCTTCGATTTCATTATGGGGAGAACCGAGAAAAAAGTCTTATTAGCTAACTGTATCCGTCGCTTGATTTCGTCAGTTTCGTTGGCGTCCCTTGACAAGTTGCAACCCAGGTATATGAAGTCGTTCACGAACTCGATGTTGAGGTCCCCCACAATGGTGCTCGATTGTGCAGGTGTCCTTGTCGTCGATTGCATTATTATTTTAATTTTACCCTCGTTAATACGTAGTCCAACTTCTTTTGCAGCGGTATCGAGCGTATGCAGAAGCTCTTCTGCGTCGGCCAATCTTCGGGACATGATGTTGATGAAGTCGGCGTACGCTGCTAATTGTGTCGACTTGATGAGTAGCGTATTGCTGTTGTCCATATTCATAGCCCAAATAGCGTATTCCAGTGCTAGGTTGAAGAGCGTCGGTGCCAGTCCATCACCTAGTTTCAAACCAGTGCATGTTTCAAATAGATCAGTAAGTCTATTCTGGATCCTGACCTGTGAGACGGAGTTGGTCATCGTCATCTTTGTCAGTCGCACTAACTTTGCCGGTATAGCAAATTGCAGCATGATGTTGTACAGTACTCCACGATCGATACTGTCGTATGCCTGCTTAAAGTCGACAAAGATTTGGTATACGTTTACGTTGTATTCCCAGCACCTCTGCAGTATCAGTTTGACTCAGTGTCCTCCTGGCAAAGCCGGCATTCCGTCTCAGTGGACAGACCCATTTTGTTGAGATGATATCATCACCCAGTGGTGCCCCATGAGGTAACCAATCATTAACCTCAGGTCAGCTCTGTCCAGGCGGCTGGCTTCTTTGAGACCGTAGGGGCTTATAAGACCTTTGGACTACCGCAAATCGGGAAGAGTATCCTAGTGACGCAGTCTTTCGTTGGCAGACCATTCCCTCACGACCTGGTTGTAGCCCAACTCAGACGACAGTAAGGATTAGGCCCGAGAAATTTCGCCGAGGAGCCTTGTCTAGCGAGTTCGTCGGCAGCTTCGTTACCATTGTAGCCCAACTCAGACGACAGTAAGGATTAGGCCCGAGAAATTTCGCCGAGGAGCCTTGTCTAGCGAGTTCGTCGGCAGCTTCGTTACCATGAACGCCGCCCTGATGGCCCTGTACCCAACATAAAGGGACCCAATTGGTGACACTGATTGTGAGACACTGAAGGGTATCAAAATACTCCCTAATTTCGATGAGAATTTATGTGAGGAAAGAACCTTAATGGCTGTCAGTGCAGATAGCGATGTTAGCGCCATTGAGTTTCGTGTCCTGAATTTCTTTGACAGAGGCCTCAATAACACATATTTCTCGGCTTGGAGTACGCTAGATCAGGCGCCCATGGCGATTGAGATCCTGGTGTTCGGTCCAAGGCCCCAGCACCAACTCCCCGCTCCGTTCTTGATCCATCGGTATACCACATGGTATACCTGGGATCAGGATAAAGATTGCGATTATCCCAATCCGAGCAGGTGGGGATGGAGCCCAAGAATTTCCTACCAAAACAGAGTTCCGTAGTCATATAATCTGATCTCGAGCAGATCTGCATGCCAGGAATCCGCCCAAGAATGCTCATATGTATGACCCTGGTAGTACACATGTGCATTACACATTAGACGCATTCGAAGAGCGCTTAGAGCTGCAGATTCCTAAATAAAAATATGCAACAGAGTAAGGCCAACAATCGCCTCAGTAGCTGATGTTGGACATGTACGGATGGATCTTGACATACCAAAAGCATGCAACACGTTGTATCTAGTATGCTACATAACTGTATGGTCCCTTTGTGTATAGATTCTACCTATATATAAGCCTTTTTTTAGCATATCTGACACAATTCTAACATTTATGTATTCATGGATAAGTTGCGCTAGTTTGTTCGCTATCTGGTCATTTATGACTTAAGATCGTCATTATTTACACGATTGGGTCCTGGAGCAGTGTGAGAGCTTTCAATCCATTGATTATTTTTTTAATCTCATTTTCATCCGTTGACTCAAAGTGATTTAGAGTTGGATTTGCAGTTAACATGAGGATGATTCCTTGCAGCTGAGCATGTTAGGTTATTCAGTAACTCACGTCCTATTTTATCTCTCACTGCGTTCAATGTCTCATCATTAGCAGAAATTAGGACATTACTAATATCATTTCTTGTATATCATGTCTTCAGCTTTTGGAAGAAGCGAAATTACCCGATGACCTAATCACATCCGAAGAGAAGGAACTTATCAGCGGACTACCGCCGCCTAGTAAAGACACCGAGGAACTTCCTTGGTGCACAATATGCAATGAGGATGCAACAATTCGATGTCTCGGATGCGATGGTGATCTGTTTTGTGCCCAATGCCATCGTGAGTGTCACGACGACGAAGATTTCAAGGAGCATCGCAGTCAACCGTACCAAAAAGCCCCCAATTTTAAGGAGAATCATTTCTAAGGAGCACGGTTTTTGTTTTAAATTTTATATAAATGTTTTATTCATAAGGGAACTCGACGATAACGTGATATACTAATCTTGTTAAAATATTTGCAATAAAAACACACATGTAATGTTATGTAATATATTCCGTTTGATAGAAGCAAAACTGTTCAGTCTTTTCCTTTGCCACTTGTTCACATATCCGTCGAATTATTCGCCCGGGGCCCATTGTGTTGTAATTGACAAGGATAGAGCAATGCTATTGCCGCAAGCTGATTTGTCTCTTAATGAAACTTAATTTAAGCATATTGCTGGGGATAGTGGATGAAATTAGAACGGTCTGATAGTTATATTGTTTGAATTGCTTTCGGAATTTTAATGGATTTAATGAAATTAAATGAAAGATCCCTTTTTCTTCCCAATCGCAGTAGGTCTCAAATGGAAATGCATGTCAGTCAAATGACCAAATCAGGCAAGCTTTTTTTGTTGATGTCAAGCTTTTACAAGGAATGGTCTTTTAAAATCAAAAGGGTGAGGATGTTTGCCTGATTTTCGCTGATTTATCCGTTTTTTTGTAGTCACAATGAACCAGGACTTCGGTAAAGATAAGGCGGCCTGTAACTTTATTGACAAATATCTTGAGTCGCGAATGAAAACAAGGGTCGATAGTGGGAACCCTAGTGCCTACTACCACTCACCGTCTTTGCAGAAGAATCAGAAAAATTTGAAAAATCTTTCCAAGGGAACCATCGAGAACAAGCCGAAGTTAAATTTCCACAACGATAAAAATGAATTAGACAATTTGGAAGGAAGTTTACGACAATCTTCCTCCAAATTTCCGAAAAAGGAATATGTTGAGTTGGATAGTCCAAGTGAGGAGGTCCACGACTTCAAAGGGAAACACTGTGAGTCTTCCGTTAAGAAAATACCAGAACAGCCTAATGTGGACGAGGCCAACCGTCACGAGAATACACAAAATCATAGAGAACTTTTGAAAGAGGAAAAATACTTGAGCGATCACAAGTACGACTATCCACTAATCCTGGAGAACAAAGCAGATTCTGATATAAGCGAAAAGGTGGCAAGAATCGTAGAATTGGTACAACCCAACGAGAGGTCTTTAAGCGACAAGACTCCTTTGGAAAACAGTACAATCAATTACGACGACAGCCGGTTCAGTTACTTTGCGCTCTCCATAATGATCCTCACAGTTGTCATTGGATCATTTTTGCGATCGACGAATCGACTCCTGTCGACAGTGAAAGGACTTTTCGATGTGATGATACTTACGGGCTGGAATTGGACTAGGCGCAGTATGGCACCAGATCGTGTAGACACCGATGCCAGTTTGTTTTTGGTGATCTTGTGTGCGCCACTTTTTGGACTGAGTGTTGCACTGTACATTGGATTTCGAATAGTCTACTTTTTTAATAAAGTGTTGTTGTCGCGCGTGCCCAAATTTATGGCGAAGAAGGTTAATTTGAAGTTGATTAAGTTACAGAAGTAAATTGGATGTTATGAAAAAAAATAAATGATGATTGGGAAATATGTTTTTAATGAATTGTAGTGATTATCTTTTTACTGACCTCACAAAATAACTACCTTAATGTCAGTTGTTGTAGTAGCAATGGTCGGAAGTTCGGTGTGTAAGTGTGTTACATGCTATGGTTCGTCGTCTTCCTCGGTGCTAAAGGTCCGTTCCCATTGAGCGATTTTTGTTGAAAGAGACTAGTCGGGACACAAAAAGCTCACGAATCGCAACGTGGGAACAGCACTGTCAGCAGTGTTGAAAGACACTTTAGCCGAAAGACAAAATATTGTCCCTGTCAATATTTTGTCCCTCGACTGCTAGGTCGTGCGCAGTGTTGCGTCCGAATTTTTTTTCGTGATGCGGATTGGATCACGGATCATCGCCAAAAACGTGATCCGGATCGAATCATCGTGATCTTACGATCCGGATCGCAGGATCGAATCATTTTTAGGATAATTTTTTTGCTTTAAAATATGAAGTAAAATTGATACAAAATGAAATAAAATTGAATTAAAACGATAAAATCGATTATGAATAAAAATTTCTTTTTATTTCTCGATTCAAAATAAAATAAACAAGAGTTATGAAATGAAAGAAACAAATGAAAAAACTGGAAGAAAAGAAACTATTCATAGTCATCGATCAATTTTTGGTTGTTTTTAAGCATCAACAAGTGCTCGAAAGTTTTCGAAGATAATCTGTTTCGGCGCGCTGTGAATACTCGTATTTCTGGACCAGTACTGAAAATTCGCTCGACTGGAGCAGACAAAGGCAAGGTTGTGTTGTATTTCGAAAACATATTTTTGATAATGTCGACGTTAGGCAAGCACCCGATTTTGTTTGTCTTGTCGTTTATGTAGTCAAGGAACCGATTTTCAATCAAATACCGTGGCGCTCACAAAGCTCAACACCAAATGATTCGTGAAACATTTCTTACCCTCATATAGGTTTTTACACTAGCGCACGACTGACATCGTGTGTTGGTGTGTCGAGGGGAACCGCCGCGTTCTCATCTAATTCTCTGTTTTAGCGATCAAATTGCATGTTCTCAGAAGTTTCTATGTGTCATGCCAAAAGGGATTTGTGACAAAAAGCAAAAAAAAAAAAAAAATGATCCTGCTTGGTGATTCTCAGACCTCCGTGATCCTGGATCGGATTACGATCTCGGACCAATGATCCGCATCGGATCATGGTCCGCGATCCGGATCGCAGGATCGGATCATTGATCTGGGATCAGAGCAACATTGGCCGTGCGCTTCCGTGTGGTATTCGGTCACTGCCATCTTTACTTTAATAAAAATGGCGGTGGGTTGGTTTGGTCGATCGTTTTCATTTTGCATATGGCGGCGCCCATGTTCTGTGGTCTGTCAACGAAAGTGAATGGAATAAAGTAAATCGTGAGAGTCATCCGTTAGCCAGCGTCAGGAGAGGACGTGTCGTGAAGTGGCTGCCATTAATTTGCTGCGCAATAGCCTAGTAACCTATTTGTGCAAACTAGTTAACAATTCCCGGAGAAATTTGTTAGTGAATTGTCTGTAGTGGAGTGATTGTGCTGCGAATCAGCGCACATTAGCGACGTTCTCAACTGGGCGTTCTGGTGGATGACTCACCACATGGTTCAGAATCGTCTAGAAGGACAGGAGTAGACGATCAAAAACACATTTAAAAACGAAACACAACAAAACCTGGCAGTACAATCCTATACTTGGATTAGCCAACCGACTATGTTTGGAGCCTCACTCGTGGACTTCTGATTTATCAGCGGTGGCATCGAGAACAAAGCCCGCATAGTCAAAGGAGAAAAAAAAAAAAAAGTAAATCGTGTCGCGAGTGTTTTCATCTGAAGTGATCTGTGTTGTGTTTTTTCTTTGAATTTTCGTGGCGCCGCGTCGCGCGGTGTATTTGATATAGTTTCGAGGAAGTGTCGCCGGTCTCAAACGTGTGTTTGTGTATTCGTAGTAATGTTTATGTTGTGTGAGCTCGCGAATTCGGTGAAAGACTTTTGTTTACACGCGTGAACAACAACTAATTTATCTCCCATGCGATTTTTGTGTCTCGCGTAGTCTCTTTTAGTAAGAATCGCTGAATGGGAACACGGCTTAAGGGACAGGAAAATGGCTGCTTCTACAGGGTTATCCCACAGCGACCTGGGAGTCAGGGGCCATATCATGTAATTCGATTCGAATCGAATTGCTTTCGAATTGATGTAAATGGTTCATGTACCTCGAAAACAAATTTCTCCATTTCAATAACCATCGAGTATTCGATATAAAATTTTTAATTCAAAGCGAATACTTGGTAAATTTTTAAATTGGGGAATTCGTTTTCGAGTTACATGTTACCATTTTCATCGTTTCGAAAGCAATTCGTTTTGAATCGAATTACATGATAGAGCCACAGGTGTGTGGGTGCAGCTGGGCAATTGAAGATGTGGTCCACGTAGTGAGAGGAGGTGTACCATTGCAGGCGAGGCATACTACTTTGCCTTAACCCCTAGCGGGGCATAGCGCGTCAACTACTCCTGCGCGCCATCGTACTCTGTTCTGGGCAATGGGGCGCAACTCCCCAAAAGACTTACCCAGTACCTGACACTCCTTTGCCACAGATCGACGCCATGTGATTCGAGGACCCCCTCTTGGTCGGCCTTGGTTGGAAATGGGGTTCCATTTCATGGCATGCAAAGCAATGCAGTTATCACTCTTCCGCAATGTGTGACCTATCCACTGCCATTTTCGCCTGCGTATCAATTCGTCGATTGGCATCTGACCCGTACGCCGACTTAGCTCTTCATTTGATATTGTTTCGGGCCAGAAAATTCTTAAAATTCGACGAAGACATGAGTTGACGAAAACTTGCAGCTTTCTGGTAACTCCTACGGAAACTTTCCATGTACTGCTCCCATACAAAAGCACTGATAGTACCAGGGAGCGAAACAGGCCCAGCTTGGTCTTGATGCTGAGATAACTGCCCTGCCAGATTTTGGACAGCATGCCGTATGCGCGTTTAGCCTGGTTGATACGACGAGCGATGTCCTGCTCCGTACCACCATTTTCGGCAACAATGCTACCCAGGTAGACGAAGTTGTCCACCTTCTCCACAGGCTGCCCATTAATATTGATGGCAATAGGTGTCCGATTTCTTTTTCGCAACGGCGGGCTAAGAACCTTGGTCTTGTTGGTATTAATCTTTAGCCCAACCTTGCTTGCCTCCCTCTCGAGATCTAACGCCATTGCGGACAGATCCATGATTTTGTGGGAGAGTAGGCATATGTCGTCAGCGTAGTCAAGATGTTGTAGATAATATGTCAAAGTCCATTGAATTCCTCTGTCGAGTCCGGATAGGGCTGCATGCAACACATCGCCGATCACTATGAGGAATAGGATCGGTGAGAGGATGCACCCCTGCCGAACTCCACTGCGAATCTCAAAGTCCCCCGACACCTTACCTTTATGCAGAACGCGACATTTCGCGCCGTCATAGGTTGCCTTAATAATAGCCACAAGCTTCTCAGGGATGCCTCTCCTGCGCAAGGCCGCCCAGATAGAATCTCGGTTCACACTATCGAAAGCCTTTTCGAAATCGATGAAAAGCAAGTGAAGCGGAGAATCGTATTCAGCGCATTGCTCGATGATGATTCGCAAGGTGTTAATGTGATCGACACAGGAGAATCCGGATCGAAAGCCAGCCTGCTCTTCATCAATTGTGCTTTCTAAGGGGGCCTTTAGTCTTTCCAGGACTATTTTAGCTATTATCTTGGCAACGGTAGGAAGCACACAAATGCCTCTCCAATTATTACAGTCTGTGAGCCTACCCTTCTTTGGAAGTTTGATGATCAAACCTTCCTTCCACTCAGTGGGAAAGGTCTCTGTATTCCACGCTTTATCAACAAGTGGATGCAGCAAATCGGCAGTTACGCTTGGCGCTGCTTGATAAAGTTCGGCAGGGATGCCGTCAAGTCCGGCGGCCTTTCCTCGTTTTAGTGCAATAATTGCAGTGACTATTTCCTCTTTAGTCGGGGCAGTGGACCGTATACGCACATTTTGATGGTTAGCTAAATTATCTATATGAGGGGGAACTTCACCAGAGGTTACACGGTTCAAGACCGCGGCGAAGTGTTCTTTCCACCGCCTCATTTGATCTTCTTCCAAGATAAGTAGCTTTCCATCACTATCTTTCACCGGATGTTGGCAGGAGTTACGACAACCTGTAAACTCCTTGATGACACCGTATACGGCGTTTAAGTTGTTACTTCTAGCGGCTTCTTCTGCTGACGCTAAAAGAGAATTGGCATAAACTCTTTTATCGCGTCGCACACTACGCTGAACTTCTCGAGCTTTCTGACGGTAAAGGAGTTCGATGCTGCTTCGATTGTCGTCTGATGCTGCAGCCAAACGAACTTTCAGCTCCTTTCTTTCAACAATCCGCTGCCATGAAGCGTCGGACATCCAGGGCTTATTCCGGCAATCCGGGTTTGGGCCAAGGATGGTATTTGCGCTATCAATGTACGCATTTTTTATGGCATCCCAGTTTTCGTTTATGTCACTATCTGGGTGACTAGTTATCTCAGCCGCTTTTTGCGCAAGATGGTCATTATATTGTTGTAAGACAGCTGGATTTTTTAGTCGAGCGGTGTTGAATTTGCGGGGCCTGGATCTTTCGTCGCTGGGGCGGCGCACGGCTGCAATACGCAATCGAACATTAGCGATCATAAGATAATGGTCTCTTCCCATCCCAATATCGGCACCCTTCTTGTTTCGCACGTCCAGGAGGCAACTCTTGAATCTTTTACTAATGGCAAAATGGTCGATCTGATTTTGTGTTCTGCGCCGATCAACAGAGGACCAACTGATTTTGTGGTGGTCCTTATGCTCAAACATAGTACCACCGATGAAGAGACTGTGAAAGTTGCAGAACTCTACAAATCTTTCACCGTTGTCATTACGATCACCAAGACCGTGTCTCCCCATCACATGTCTGAGCCCATAGTTATCGGCGCCAACTTTCGCATTCAAATCACCCATAACCATTATAATGTCACCTTTAGGTGTTCTGCTCTGAACGGCGTTTAGTTCTTCGTAGAAGGAGTCTTTTGCCAAGACATTGTCGGGTTCAGTAGGGGCATAACATTGTATTATTGAGATGTTCCTCATTTTGGTCCGGAACCTCGCGGTCAAAACCCTGTCAGAGACCGGTTCCCAGGATAAGAGACAGTTTCGCGCGGCTCTGGTTAAAAGGAGCCCCACACCTGACTCACGACGACTACCGGTAGCTTTACCGGAGTACAACATTACAGTGCTGCCCGTTGGAGAGATGAATTCTCCGCTGTTCCACCATCTTATCTCACTAACTCCTAAGATATTTAATTTGTACCTCAGAAATTCACTCTCTAATTGAAGAAATCGTGCGTTCTGGGGACCTTCTGATCCATTGTCCAGGAGAGTACGCACATTCCAGAATCCAATCTTTGTCATTGTACGATAGCCAAAAGTCGTAACCGTTGAGTCAGTCCTTATCCGAGGCATAGTTGACGTTTCGTTAGCATATAAAGATTTCGGATAGTGCAAGTTGCTGGCATACACATCCTGTCCTTTGATTGTCGGTTTTAACGACAGGCCCCCAAAGGGAAAGGCCGTGGTATTTTTTTCACACCCCACACCACAGGGGTACCTCAACCAAATCATCGCACCGCCATCACTGGCGGCTTGACGTTAGTTGGCAATGGTCAGTGACCACTGCCGTTCCAGGGGGCGCCCACGCGGAGGACTATGGAAGAGGAGTTTTTGCCCCCCGAGGCGAGGCATAAGTTCCTGACATCCTGGTCAAGGGTAGGAGTTAAGATGCGAACAACAGCCTGACCGAATTAGGGCAAGTGTCGTTTTGGCAAGCCTGAATATTTTTCCATTGTGTGTCACAGAGATTATGTATGTGACCACACAGGAGCCGGCACTGGCCACAGATCTTCAGACTGTTTTGTATGTGACCAGTAGAGTTTCTTTATCTTTGCTCCACGTGCTACCGGTCAAGGGTTTAAGGATTTTGGGATATTTTTAGTTTCCGGGGCTCGGGGTGAAAAAATCACTTTTACCTCGGATTTTTTGTCATTTATCGCTCGTGTCACCCTAAAACTCTCAAATTTGCAAAAATTTTTTTTTTTTATTTTTTATTATACCCTAGAGCCTAGACTTTTAGTATAGGGTATATTGATTTTGTCACGACGGAAATATGTAACACCTTAAAGGAGGCTCCGGAGGTATAGCAATGTATAAATGATCAGGGTCACCTCCTGATTCGATTTAGCCATGTCTGTCCGTCTGTCCTTCTCTCTGTCTGTCTGTCTGTCCGTCTGTCTGTTGCAAGTATAATCTAGTTGGTTGGTATTGAAAATGGGCATGATCAGGCCAAGAGAACGCCTGCCTCCCCTACATATGTATGTAAAATAATTAAATATATTTATAACTCCCGATTAAATAAACTTGAAAAGCTCTGGCTCTGGTAGATTGCTCGTGGGAGTAATCTGATACTCTCCTGGAAAAATAAAATCGATCAGTTGAAAACTAATGGAAATTTTCTTACAAAGAGCGCCGTCCTGCCCTACTTTTCAGGTTTTTTGTCTATAACTCTTGAACCAATTGACGTAGACATCTGATTTTTGGCATGTAACTCTGAGGTGAGAAGCTGCTCGAGTTTTAGTAAGATGGGCATAATCAGATCAAAGGAACGCCTACCTCCCCTACAACTTTCAAAAAATTAAATATTACTTTAATTACTTAACTTTCGATAGAATGACACTAGCGAGTTGAAAATTTGGTAGAATGTTGGTAATAAGATCTAGCTAGTCGTTGTTGAAAATGGTAAGATCCGACCCAAGGAACCACTACCTCCCCTACAAATGAGACTTCAAATAAGCGATAAAGTTTGATAGAATGAAGCCAGCGACTTGAAATTTTGGTCAAATGTTTGAAGTGAGAATGAGTTAGTTGGCATTAAAGATGGGTTATATCCGACCTAAGGAACCCCTACCTCTCCTAGAAATTAAACTTAAAATAAGCGATAACTTACGACAAAATAAAGCTAGCGTCTTGAAATTTTGGCCAAATGTTTGGAGCAGGATCCAGTTGGCTAATATTGAAAATACGTAAAATCCGACTAATGAAACCCCTACTTCCCCTACAAATGGAACTTTAAATAAGCGATAACTTTCGATAGAGTGAAGCTAGAGACTTGAAATTTTTTTTTAAATCTTTGTTGGGTGATCTAGTTGGTGATGGATGATGGGCAAGATCCGACCCAAGGAACCTCTACCTCACCTACAGGTGAAACTATAATAAATAATGAAATAAGCAATAACTTTCGATAGAATGAAGCTAGCGACTTGAAAAGTTCGACTAAAATTTGTAGAATGAGGTAGTTAATTGATTTTGAGAATGGTCAAGGTTCTCCTGAATGAGTGCCAACCTCTCCTATAAACTGGCCGTATAGGAAACTCACTTTTAATGCACATGGTCGTTGCCAATTGATACTTTCGGTATCACCACTAGGTCTGTACAAGTCTAGGGTATATACGCTTCGGACTCCGGGCCGGTTTTTTTTTTATTTTTGATCTTAATTTTTTATTTTTTTTTTCCTTATTTTTTTGTTCTAATGATTTATACTGAATGTTTGGTTTGTTTAAAACTGATCAAAACGCTGTTGCACGCAGAGCGAGCGAAGCTACCGTTCATGTTTGAGCCATAATGAGGGTACCGATCCCTTAAGCGCGGAGCGAGCGGAGCCCACGCAAAGGAATTCGCGAATATTTCAATTTTCCGTGCCTTAGTAGGCAGTATAAATTATGAAAAAAAATTAAAACTTAAAGAAAATTAAGAAAAAAAAATGTGTTTTTTTTTTTTGCAAATTCTTGCCTTTTGCAGTGACGCGAGTGGAAAGTGACAAAAATCCGAGCGAAAAGTGATTTCCCCAGCCGGGGCCCCGGAAACTAAAAGGTTGTCCGAGATGAGTCATGTCATTTTCTAGAGGTGCCTCCTATTGAAAAATTCCGGGACTTTTCAGCCCATGTAGTAAGTTGATTGCCAATTGAGATTCCAAGTTGCATCTTGACTTCCTTCGTCTAGTTGGTAAATAAGGTTGCCGAGGATTTAGGCGCTGAAATTTGATTCCCACGAAGAGGTAGATATTGCAGATGAAGCGGATATAATTGAGGAATTTTGGAGAAACATGTGTAACAAACAACAGCTATACTAGAATTTGTTACTAACCCACAGGCACCGGACAGTCCCATTATTAAGACTGCTGATAAGTTCATCTTTGAGGTCGAAAATCAAGGCGAAGAAGAAATAGAAGAAAAACCTGTTGCACTTAAGGTATATAATACCCGGTCCAAGCGCCGACGATTACTTTAATTTTTATGTAATTAGGTTTATTTTAATTTATGTTTTATACCATATTTAATATAATTCGTTTTTAATTTATTTATACCATATATAATATACAGTGGGTTGCCAAATTATTAGGGACACTTCTCATATTTGAGTATTTTCAAGTTTAACTTAATTTTTTGAGCAGATAATTGATTCTAGGTCAAGTATTATATATTTAAAGGATTGTGTTATAAAGATTATAAAAATAACAATTTAAGTAGGCGAAATGATTTATTTATTTTTTTCGTAAAAGCAATTGGTGCAGTGTTTAATACATAATTTTAATATTTGGTGATGCCGCCCTTCGCTGCAATTACAGCCTCTATGCGTCAACGCAGGTTCTCTATGCAGACTTTTCCATTTTCCTGAAGTTGGATGTTGTGATACCATTCTCTGACAAGAGTTTCAATTAACTGGCGTTTGGTGGTAATCACTTCTTTGGCGATCGCCCGTTCAGTGACTACTACTACTTAATTGCCCTAACCCCTTGTGGGGCATAGCGCGTCAACTGTTCCATGTGGCCCAGTTGGCGTTTCGTTGGCATAAACTGGTTTCGGAGAATGCAGTTGCCAGCATGCACCTCCTGCACATACATGGCCACGTACATATGTCGTCGTGGACGGGATTCGAACCCGAAACGCCGGTAGTTAAATATGAGACTGATGCCTCAACACACTGCGCTACCGGTCGCCCCTAAAGGGTTCATGTCTGGTGAGTTTCCCGCCCAGGGTAAAACGGCTATATTTTTTTCGCTCAGGAATATCGTAACACTTCTTGCTTATGGCACAGAGCCGAATCGTACATACAAATTCAGTTTTTTTGTATTACGGAACCATTCCTTGAGTTGTGGTATCAATTGAGTTTCTAGGGCATGCTTGTATTGATCCTGCCTCATGGTTTCCTCCACGATGCAAAGGCACCCCATACCCTTGGCCGAGGTAACAAACCACAGCATAACACTAACCGGGTGTTTAACCCTCTCCACAAGGCAGTCTGGATGGAGCTGCTCACCAGGGCGTCGTCGGACAAATGAGCTTTTGTCGGTTAAAATCTGGAATGCCGATTCATTGGAGGAGCATACTTGTAAAATATTAAATTTATGGCAAAAAGTTATTATCGACTATTAAAAGAAAGTCTTTACTCGACTCCAATCTGCAACATTCATATGCCGGTGTTTTTTTGCCCATTGCAGTCGCTTTTTCTTCATGGCCTCGGTGAATCGCGGGTTTTTAATAGGACGACGACCGACCAGATTTGCTTCAGTCAACCGCTTTTGGACTGTTCTCTTCGAAACTCCAATTCCCTGATTTTTTATCAATATCGTCAAACAAGCCACGATTCTCAATGCAGATTTCTCGGATTTTTCTATCATTACGGGGAGCGGTGACTCTTTTCCTGCCACATTTTCCTGCATGGTCCACCTCCAGGGGCTTGTTTTGATCCGTTTTTATTTTAATTCTGTTGACGACTGACTTCGAAACACCCGTTATAGTTGCTAACTCTCGATGCGAATGTGTGGAGTGTAATAACAATGTCTGAATTTCTCGTACGTGGAGACGTGTCTGAAGTCTTACCCATACTAGAAAGTAATGGTTTTGAGGTTACCATGAATAACGACTCACAAAAATGAAATTTTCTCAAAAAGTTTGAAAAAAGTTATTCAGTACGAGATATTACTCATGTTTTAACTATTGCAAAAAAGAAAAAATTGTGAAAAAATTATTCAAAATTATTTTATGCGAAGTCACTGCACAGTACTTGTCAACGAACGACAACCAAATGATCACTTACGTTACCAACTTAATAGAAGACACAGACTTCCAGTGTTAGAACTTGGAAACAACTTGTCAAATATATAACAATGGGCTTGTTTATGCCGCGGAACTATCTTCGAGGATTGACTAATTCGAGCTAACTCACGACGACATAAAAATGTCGCACTAGCTAGTTTTGGTACCAATTTTAGCTCCACTTGCTATGCAGAACTGGACTGAAAAATTGGGACTAGGTGGTGTTGCTGTCTTCGCTAATGGTGTTGTTCTTGAAAATTATATTTTATTTGTTATATAAATACCTCATCCTTTCCTGAAACTCTGCATTCGTTTCATCCTTTGATTGTAGCGGTAGAAACGCGTTTTTGTTAGGAGGCTACTGCCCCTTGACATTTTCTTAACCAATGTCACCGCAGTCACAAACCAACAGCTGACATCTTTCATGTTTAGTACCTCTTCGTGTGGTCGGTATAAACACACCACGAACAAGTAGCACTAAAAAGATTTAGTTAAATCGCCTTTTAGTTCCACGGCATAAACGTGGCCAATGGTACCAGCAGCGAAATTAAAAAAAAAAACTTATGAGAGATAATTTTTTTTACACAAAAAAAGATTTTCAATTGAAAAATACATTATCATGTTAAGAAGACATTGCAAATTGCATAAAAAATGAATAAAAATAATAGAGTCAGCGACCAGCCTAACCCTAATGTATTATTATTAAATATTACGTGATCGTAACGACACTTAGACATATTACTGCCTATGGAGTTGGTTATCATTGACCATCAGTACTTTTGACCTCGGACGTGTTTTAAGGGATGCAGGGGTGTGCTAACTGTAAATATAGAAATAAAATATTATTAACCATTTTGGGAAGATACACAAGTCCCATTATTTTGCATTTTCTATGCTATTTGGAATCCACCTTCCTGTGAGTTTCCATATGTCTAAGTGTAACGGTCTCGAAATGCAAGGAGGGGGGGGGGGATAAATTACGATCCAATATTTTCTCCTCCCCCACTTTTCCCCTTTCTATAAATTTCAAGAAAATGCTAAAAATGGAATGAACTCAACATTACCTTTTTAAGACGCCCCACTTGCCTATACCAGTAGATTGGATAAAAAAAATGTTTACCTTAATTTCGCTTCCCCCCCTTGCATTTCGAGACCGTTACACTTAGAAATATGAAAACCCACAGGAAGGTGGATTCCAAATAGCATAGAAAATGCAAAATAATGGGAATTGTTAGCGCTTCCCAAACTTTAAACTGCCCGAAAGCGACATTTGCGGCGCCTGCATTTCAAAACGTGGAAATACTAACGGATTAGTATTCTTGCACTAACCTCCTATCCAGAGCAGCTTGGATCAAATTATTAGTGTAATTGTGTAGTGTTAACCTGCTTTGCTCTGCATGGCTGTTAAAAAAACGCGCCTAATATTATGTATCTCGAAAACGAATTCCTCCATTTCAATAATCATCTAGTATTCGATATGAAATTTTTCATTCGAAGTGAATACTCGACGATTTTTGCAAACAAACCAACATTTACAATTTACAATCTTTTTATGATTTTCATTATTGAACAATATTTCCTAATTTGTAATTTCTTCTTTCCAAGAAGCTCCTTCTCAGTAGATACATACACACAAAGTTTTAATCTAAAAGATTTCACGACCGTCACAAAAGTCCACCCACTCAACTTTTACGTCAGGCCATGAGTCCTTTCCTACTGTCGACAGACCATCGAAACCTTAATATTCCCGCATTATCGGCCATTCACGTGAATACATAGCAACTAAAACTTTTTCCTAATGACAAATTAAACTTTCAATATTGGAATTTTATAGCATTTTCATCATCCATCCTTTCGCCTCGGGAAGTCGCGCTACGCTATAAACCTCAATAACAACAACGCAGCTGATAATCTATTCAATGACACTATGAAACAAAGCTGAAAGACGGCGAGAAGACGTCTCCATACCGTCGCGTCGTCGTCGGTCGTCAGGCAACTGATTACTGTGAAACCTGAACCCACCCGGAAGACCCCGCAGGGATGAAAGTTTCCCATCTTGGTACTGATAAGACGGAAACTTTTATAAGAGTACTATAAAATGCATTGACCTAAGAGAATCTCTCGTTGGACATTGCTGATCAACCGACATCGGTTCACCACTTTTCAATCGCCAACGACCCGCAGGATGTTGACTGTACGGGTATGACGGGGTCAGGTCATCGAAGCCATTAACAATTTATGACGATTGGGTAATGGTTTATTTTGACGATTCTGTATAACGAGTTTTTGATAAGGTTGGAAAGTTTACTTTTGCATGACACGGTTGGTTTTCTCCTTCCCTTAATCCCCAATCGGCCAATAAGTGGAAAAGTTTGTATTCTGAAATAATAAACGAATAGAATGGGAGAACCACCCGGAAAATCAGAATCTTTTTTATCTCCATAGTTTTATTTTCCGATTTATCAACGTTTAATACATTTCTCTGCAACTTTTTTTTTAGCAATATATATTTTTTAAATTTTTTTATTTTTTCTTTCTACTTACTACTTTTTACTTGTACTTTCTACTCAACTTAATTTAAATAACAATTATTAGGGAGTTAAAAATGAGACAAAAAGAGCGATGTTCATCGGCACTTTAGGCCCGTCCCATGCAAATGCATTAGACCCACCATAGACGGTGCGATCCATCGTTAGATCGATCTGACGATGGATCGCCACAAAATATCTGACGATCGAAATTATATGGAACTGTCAAAAAATCGTCAACCATAGCCACATACACGATGCGATCGATCTGACGATCACAATATCGTCAGATCGATCTGACGACGGATTGCATCGTATATGGGGGCTATTATCATTTTGATGCACTTGCCTTCAAGTTGTCTACACAGTTAAAAATCTTGGTCTAATGTCAATGCTAATTCAGTTTACATATACATAATGACGACACCAAAATTGTATTAGATATTAATAAAATTAAAGTATTACAATTGTTTTGTTGTTGTAGCAATGCAGAAATTTAGTTTCAGTGTGTGTGTGTCATAAAATCAGCGCGTCCGACTCAGTTTCCTCCGTAGGAAGTTGCAGAAACGCAGCTACTTTGATGAGGTTCTCCCAGAGCGCTATAGGTGTTAAGTGCGTTGGTGTTGCAGGGCAGTCGAAGATGTGCTCAACGTCGTGGGGAGAACTGTTGCATGCCGGACAAGTGTTTTGGATGCTGTGGTCGATTCGGGACAAGTATGAGTTAAGGCGCGAACACCAGCCTGAACGGAGCTGTGTGAGCATGGTCCTAGTCGCTCTAGGCAGGTTTCGTTCATCCGGTGAGATGTCTGGTGGTTGAGCGTCAAGTACTTTGTTGTTATTTAGGTCCACAATCGACGTATGTATGATACTTCTTCCCTGTGCAGCATAGCGATGGCAGATTTATAGCTAGCGCTATCGAAGGGGACCCTCTTAAATCGATGGACTTCCGTTTCGAGTTCTCTTAGATTTCGCCTGATGTGTCGTGGCGGTGAGGTTCTGTCCATCATTAGCATTTGTTGACGTTTAAATAGCATATCTAATTTTCGGAAGTGCAGTTGCTATTATGCAGCTCCTATCCGCGCCGTCTTTACACTGACAAGCTCGGAGCACGGTGAGAGTTATATTAGTTTTCACAGGCAGTCTTTGATCGCGCCGAGATTTGATCTCCGAGCTCTAGATTAGTATCGTAGAGCGGTGACCGAACGATCGCGGCCACCGAGCGAGTTTCGTTCGTCAATTCGCTGACGGACTTAAACAAAAATTCCACAGCAGGAAACATGAGATTTTCCCAAGACTTCTCACAAGAGCATCGGATGACCAGACGTCATCCGATCTTCATAAAATTCTTCTATTTTAATTCTAGGTGAATATGCAATTTTCATGGGAATCATGGCGACTGCATATTCGCTCATAAAAGAAAACAGTTAGTTCACTTTTGGCCGCGATCGCGAAAAGGCCTGTAAAATAATTATAAATTATAATATAGTGTCAGAGTGAAATGTTATGTTAGAAATCAAATATAATAATAAAGTGAAGTATTTAAAAAAAATTTAACCAATATTTTTTTTTCAACATTAGTCAAATAGAAAATTTAACTAGCGCGACAAATTATTAAATATTACGTGATCGTAACGAAACTTCCCAACTTCCATTTTTAGTTCCCGTCACGCAGCTTCTTCTCCAGTTTCTCCTTTTAAAGCAGCAATTACTGTCACTCGGTTCGTAATAGGGATGATGTTGGCACCAATATGTCACTAAAATGGGGAATGGACCGATTAGTGATTGTTTACCCTTTTGTCATAAATCTTGTTTCGTCTCTTGGGACGTCCTAAACTTATAACCGCGTATACCTCAAGACGTAACTGGTACTTTATTTTATACCCTTTTCCAATACAAACATTCTTGTGAATGTGCTAGTTAGGAAGGCGGATGCAATTAAATAAATGCAATACTAATGAACTGTATCCTATAAACATGTTAAGTTGTGTTGTTGGCCCTAACATGTATGCTATCCCAGCCATCAGATGAAGAAATTATTTACCTCATATTATCATTAGAAAGCTATTATCTCTTTGGCATACAAATTTGTATGCCAAGGAAATTTCATTGTGAAATTTGGCATTTTAGTGTTCGAAAAATTACAACGCCTTTCAAATACTCTTTAAATTTCGAAGTAGAATATGGAAAAATTAATAAAATGAAATTGTGTTTTTTTTTTATAATTTAGGATTTCCTTGACTTAAATTGCTGTGTAATAATGCCAATTTGCTTAAACAATAACATAGCCTTAATAATAGTTCACTCTCTCAATTGCTTTAACCCCTTGTGGGGCATAGCGCGTCAACTGTTCCAGGTGGCCCAATTGACGTTTCTCGGCGTAAACTGGTTTCGGAGAATGCAGTTGCCAGCATGCACCTCCTGCACATCCATGGCCACGAACGTCGTTGTGGACGGGATTCGAACCCGAAACGCCGGTAGTCAAACATGAGACTGATGCCTCAACACACTGCGCTACCGGTCGCCCCCATAGTAGTAGTTCAAACATCTATTTTTTAAAAGTTTTTCGATCTTGAATTCTGCAAAAGAATTAAAAAGATGGCGATTGGGCGCATTCGGGCGTCACGGAAAACAGCGTAATGCGCTGCCTAGAAATAGCGAATTCCTAAGCAGCACAAAACAATTTTTTTTGTGACGCCCGAATGGTATGCTGGCTCACCTGTTGTAAATTGACATGCCTGCATTCGCAAATCGATAGCACTACTTGAGCGCTCCTATTTTTGTCAAAATTTTGCACTGAATTACAACAACAAAAATGGGAGCGCTCAGGTAGCGCTGTGATTTGCGAATGCAAGCCATTTGTTCGAACTGTCAAATCTCCGCTAAGCCAAGACAGCGAACAAATTTTGTGCTGCCTAAAAGTGTTAGCGCCTAGCTATTTGCGCTAAGTTTAGCAGTGGTTTAGCGCAACATTCGGAGTACAAATCACGAGGCAGCACTTAAAGTTAGCTAGCAACCGTGACTCCCGAATGCACCCATTATCTGGATTCTTAGTTGTAACTATCCAATGAAGTAAGTGGTTCTTTATGGTACCGATTGTAGTACCAAATATTAATCTTTTCATTCGTGAATATTAGTACCTTTATAGTAGAATTAATGATAGTAATGTCACGATTTCGCCACCTTAAAAAGTACTTTACAGTTCCACACTAGGTAGTAACCATATTGTGGTGCCCAACACGAAACATTCACCTGCATTTGTGTAATATACAGGGTGTCCCATTCATGATGGTAAATATTTTAATGGTAGATAGTATGGCTCATTTGCAGAAAATTATGTACTACATGAACCCTCTATCTTTAACCGTTACAGAGTTATAGCATTTTAAAAAAAAAAACTGTTCAAACCCTTGACTTGTCCAACAAATTCTAAATTTTCCAAGCCCCCAATTTTTCGATCCAAGATTTGATCTTACTTTCTGAAACTACATAAAATTTCATATTTGTAAATGAACTTTTTACTGGTTAAAAAAATAACCATTATTTCAAAGATACAACCGTTCAAACTTTGAAAAAATTGTGAAATCTATTTTTCATTTAAAATCCAAATGATTATTTCGTAACGGTACTTTGAACTGATAAATCTGCAAAGCTGACAAAAGTTGCCCCATTATGTTATGTTTCGAACAGTATATAAATATTAGGGACTTAAAATAGATTTGAAAATTTGCGTGACGTTTTAAAGGTAAAAAAACGTGATTTTCATGTAAAGCAAATCACATGATATGATCAAGATAATTATGTATTAACAGTGCCAAGTTAATGTCACAAAAATTTTACATTGGAAATGTTTCTGGAAAATAACGTTTTTTTACCTTTAAAACGTCACATTCGCAAATTTTCAAATCTAAGTCCCTAATATTTATATACTGTTCGAAACATAACATAATGGGGCAACTTTTGTCAGCTTTGCAGATTTGTCAGTTCAAAGTACCGTTACGAAATAATCATTTGGATTTTTGATGAAAAATACATTTCACATTTTTTTCAAAGTTTGAACGGTTGTATCTTTGAAATAATGGTTATTTTTTTAACCGGTAAAAAGTTTATTTATATGAAATTTTATGTAGTTTCAGAAAGTAAGATCGAATCTTGGATCGAATAATTGGGGGCTTAGAAAATTTAGAATTTGTTGGACAAGTCAGGGGTTTGGACAGTTTTTTTAAAAATGCTATAACTCTGTAACGGTTAAAGATAGAGGGTTCATGTAGTACATTAATTTTCTGCAAATGAACCATACTATCTACCATTTAAATATTTACCATCATGAATGGGACACCCTGTATAGTGGCAACATTTTTTTCAAGTCCCAGGTTATGAAAAATCACCACTCTGGAACTATAATAAAATCACAAAATAATGCCACTAAAATTTTCCAACTGCCACTATGCTGGAACGTTCCGCGAGCTACGTTACAGGATTTCTTACGATGAAGTTGCAACTCTAGTACCAAAAACGTTCAAAATGTTACTTGGGTTAGACATATTATTGCCTATGGTGTTGGTTATCGTTGGTCATCAATACTTTTGACTTCGGACGTAATTTAAGGGATGCAGGGGTGTGCTAACTGTAACTATAGAAATAAATTATTATTAACCTATTTTGAGAAAATATTCAAAACCCATTATTTTCCATTTTCTATGCTATTTGGAATCCACCTTCCTGTAAGTTTTCATATTCCTAAGTGTAACGGCGTCGAAATGCAAGGGGAGTGGGACAAATTACAATCTAATATTTTCTCTTCAACCTCTTTCTACAAATTTGAAGAAAATGCCAAAAATGGAATGTAGTCAACATTACCTTTCTCAAGACACCTCACTTGCCTATACCAGTGGCTAAAAAAAATTTGACCTTATTTCGCCTCTATGTGGTACCTTTCTTATGATTTTTTTCGTTTGGTATGGGCAAGTGGGGCCAAACAAAACCCTAAAAACGAATCATCATAGAGGTTTCAAATATCCAATACGAATTTCACTAGACTAGTGAGCAAAATAATTCACTTACGAGCAGAAAATGCTGATCTTAGGAGTCGATTTATAGGATGAGTGCTTTGAGGCAATTTTAGACGTTATAGGGTTAATTATGCTCAATCCTAAACTTATTAAGTTCTTTGACTTTTAGTTGCATTGATTAGCTTGCGTAATTCTATTCGGCTTCTAGTCTGGTCCTACTAGGGCTGAAGGAGGTGAATCCAAAACTCAATGGAACCAATTAAGCGCCCTCTTCAAGATTGCATCCAATTCAATTTGTTCGCTTTGCATTCATTTCTAAAAATGAATTTACAACAAATTGCCGTCTCCTTCCCACCATAAAAAATACACGCCACTCCGAGTCATTGAAGAAAACCAACCGGCGACTTGGTGCTATGGTTCCTGAACCATGATAACATTGTCAATGATGGCAACAGCAAGAGTCCTGAGAATAGACAAGACAAACTTTTCAATGTAAAAGTCAAATAACCCGAACATGCCTCAGACGAAGGAATGTGCTGATGAATATGGTTACAGAGTCTCCCATATACAAACCAACAGCAAGCCTGGATCCAGTCGAGTTAGCCCAGTGGATAACTCCATAGCGAGCACATCCTTGTCTAATTCAGTCAAACTTAATAATAGTGATACGTTCCAAGGGTGCATAACCAGATTGCGGGTGTCTCTGCCTATACACAAACACACACATGTAGGCCACTAGTTATCCAGCCACCCTATAGAATCAGGACGAAGATTAGAAAGACAAACTTGTTCGAGTAAAGGATAATTCAACTTCAAGGCGTCCGGTCCGGGTGGTATGCTCACATACGAATACACATCGGTAATATCATGTCCAGGCTTAGCCTTGCGGGCGAAAGCAATAGCCAGGACCTGGACTGACTGATATGAATAAAAGTTATTGTCGGACCAAGGTAAAAGATCAAACCATTTGTCGGCATGCATGAATTTGTATAATAAGTGTGCGAACGATGAATTGTTATAACAGCTTTCAAAGAATAACTTTTCGGAGTAATATTTGCATTGAGGGATAATACTTTGTGTTTACGGAATGAATAGGGTGGAGTATCCACCTCTTAGGCGGAGGAGGATGAACCATTTTACGTTGCATACAAATGGGTTTTACAGCGTCATGAATTTTCAAAAGCAGAGCATTGATTTTTGTACTCGTAGTATTACGGTCGACTGGTTGATGAATTTGATGAATGCTTTTCGGTGCCATTCAGCACGAGTTGGGTATGAAAAGAACCAACCACAAAATTCTCGGTCACTAATTCATTTAACATTTGAATTAAAGCAAAGTTTTAAGTTACCTGAATGTTTTGGGTGGCTTGGCAAAGAAATTTAGGTTATTTGTTTATGAACTTTGTGGATTTAGTTGTGAAATGTGCAAGTCGACTGGGGTTAACACGCATTACACAATCGACAAGCGACTTGTTGTGTGTGTAACGCGTTATCCTACCCTACACTCGATAGATACGCAAAAGAACGCGCCTATTATTGCATCCTGAAACGAAAAATAGGGTATTTCCTTAAAGTGGACATATTTTAGAACTTAACTGCTAAATTTCCAAATTAAATTGACTATTTTACAAAGCAAATTGACAAATTTGCCAATCTCATTTAATTGAAGAAATTTTTAATTTGATTCCTCGAAACGTGCAACGACATCTTGCGTTACGCATTAGTGCGGCCGTCCACTGCAAGCATATTTGAGCGGCAATGCGCTCCTGCAACGAAATAAGCCGCTACAAGCGACAGGGATCATCCAATTGCGATGAACCGAGATAAAGTGGAGTTGTGTTGTGCATATTTTAGAGTAGGGGTCGGCAACCTTTTTAGGAAAATGAATCACTTTCAAAAGAAGTATCCTTGGACGGGCCGCACAGTGAAAAAAAAGAATGAAGTATCAGTGTAAGAAAACAGATCCAAATTCTTTGATAACACTACTCGTACGCCAGGTAATCAGTTTTGAAAATTGGTAATATTGTCTTATTTTTGACTCAAATGGAATTTTATTCAGGATACTCATTCAAGTGTCAGTACACAAACAAGTAAACCGAAATTTCATTGCAATTGGAAAAAGAGGCGTGCTGACCTCCCGGGCTACCGGGACTTTCGCGGGGCGCTTAGTTTTTTGGGGCGCCTTTTCGCGGGTGGCAGAATACTTCCGAATAGATCGATCAGTCATGCTTCATTCTTGGAAATTTTTTCTGCCGAATTTCAAAAAATTTTGCCTGATTTCCTGGGGGGGCAAAAGACTTTTTCCATAGTCCTCCACGTGGGCGCTCCCTGGTAACGGCAGTGTTTCAAACCGCTGACGGCCAAGTCTTAGCGATAAGACAGTTTGGAAAAAGGCAGATATCTGTAGCCTGAATGGCTGACCAACACCTAAGCATCTCAGGTTTAGTAGGATGGAATGACTTGCGTAATTGGACCTGCAACATAGTTGTGTGAACTCCAGTGCGTTTATTAAACCATCTGAAGCAGCTATTTTTCTGAGGCCATCCCCGGAATGGGGTTAAGCGATGTGCTGAGAATTCGTCCTTGTAAAAACTACTTCCCGTCAAGAAACCTGGAACAAAAGCCTTGGATTGGACGGATCAACAACGACGAACACGCAAACGACTAAAAGATTATTCTTTCGGATCCTGGAATGTACGCTCCCTGAACATACCGGGGGCCGAGAAGGCCTTGCTTCAACAAGTCGAAAAGTACAAACTGAGCATTACTGCAGCCCAGGAAACAATTCGGCTTGGCTGAGAGACCAATGACAAGAAATCGCACACAATTTTTACAAGTGGCAAATCATCGGGCCGCAAGGAGTTTGGAGTAGCATTTATAGTAAACAATCAGCTCAAGCCGCACGTTACTGACTTCAAACCCATAAATGAACGGCTATGTGCAATTCGCATTAAGACTCGATTCTTCAATCTATGGCTCATCAATGTGCACGCCCCCACTGAAGTTAAAGAAGACGCCGTAAAATACGCCCGCCTTGAGACTATCTTCGACTCACTTCCAACAAACGACGTCAAATTGCTGCTGGGAGACTTTAACGCAAAAGTCGGAAATGAAAGTTGGCACCGGGGGACCACTGGAGGCCACAGTCTCCATGAAAAATGTAACGACAACGGCCAGCGACTTATCGACTTCGCCTGCAGCAGGAATCTAGTCGTAAGCTCTACGTGTTTTCGGCATCGACGCATTTACAAGCGGACCTGGAAATCTCCAGACGCACATACCGTCAACTAAATTGATTACGTCCTTATTTGCAGGAGATGGGCGTCTAATATGATGGATGTCCGCTCCTATCGAGGAGCAAACTGCGACTCAGATCATCACTTGGTGAAGACGACCTACAGATGTAGAATTTCTTCACTGCACCAATCGAGAATGAGCCCTCCCAAAATCTTTGTGGTTGATAAGCTTCTGAGCGATACTACAGCGGTGGCGTATACTACCGCCCTTGAGGAAAGACTATCGCCTATGCTACACAACATCAGCAACATAGGCGTCCATGGGTTCTGGGAAGAGCTCAAGGGTACCATCAAGGATGTCGCAGAGAAGGTCGTGGGTGCGCGAAATGACTGGTTCGACGAAGAATGCAAAACTTAACTTGATGCGAAAAACGAGGCCTACAGACGAGGAACCAGAGCCAGAAGAGAGAAAAATATGACGAGCTACGGCGAATATCGAATAGAATAATTAGACGTAAGAAACGTAAATACTTTGACGAGCAGTTGCTGAATATAAACAAAAACTTAGCTAATAGGAACACCAGGCAAGCGTACAGACTAGTAAATACAATTAAGAACGGCTACCAACCCAGGACTAGCCTTTGTAAGGACACGGATGGAAACATCATCAGCGACACCGATGGCATTAACAAATGATGGGCCTCTTATTTTGAAGAACTTCTGAGCCTACCATCTAACATCCCTAGACAAGAAGCTCTTGACGAAACTGTTGATCTAGGCCCACCCATACATCCCCCGATAGTAGAGGAAGGTGATCTCGCGTTGCGGTCTCTAAAACAAAATAAAGCGCCGGGTGCTGAACTGCTAAAATTCGGTGGAACGGGTCTAGTTAATACTTCGCATTAATTACTCCTGTGAATATAGGAGGATGAGGTGATCCCAGATGATTGGCGCAGAAGCATATGTGAAATTCACAGAAAGAGAGATAAACTGCGGTGTGAAAATTACAGCGACGTATCACTAGAATGTACATCCTATAAAATATTGACAAAAATTCTGGAAAGAATGAAACCGTACGCAGAACGAATCATTAGCGAATATTAAGGCGGCTTCAGACCTGGTCGCTCCACAACCGATCAGCTCTTTACGGACAAACTGATACTTCAGAAGTGCTGGGAATACAATGTAGACGTATACCAAATCTTTGTCGACTTTAAGCAGGCATACGACAGTATCGATCGTGGAGTACTGTACAACATCATGCTGCAATTTGGTATACCAGCAAAATTAGTGCCACTGACAAAGATAACGATCACCAACTCCATCTCACAGGTCGGAATCCATAATAGACTTACTGATCTATTTGAAACACGCACTGGTCTGAAGCAGGGCGATGGAGTGGCGTCGGCGCTCTTCAACCTAGCCCTACGCTATTCGGGCTATGAACATGGACAACAGCGAGACGCTACTTATCAAGTCGACACAATTAGCAGCGAACGCAGACGACATCAACATCATGTCCCGAAGGTTGGCCAATGCAGAAGAACTTCTGCATACGCTTGACACCGCTGCAAAAGAACTTGGACTTAGCAGCGAGGGTAAAACTAAAAGGACAAGGTGGCCAGCACAATCGAGCATCAATGTGGGGGACCCCAACATCGAGTTCGTGAACGACTTCATATACCTGGGTTGCGACGTCAACGAAACTGACGAAATCAAGTGATGGATACAGCTAGCTAATAAGAGCCTTTCTCGGTTCTTCCCATAATGAAATTGAAGCTTGTGCACAGATACACGAAGCTTCGCGTGTACAAAACCATAATTCGACCAGTGCAGTGCTATGGCATGGATGCACGTGGATCCTAACTGAAACCTCCGGAAAAATGCTAGACACATTCTAACGTAAGGTTCTGCGGCGATATTTCGGGAACCGGGGTTCTTAGAGGGACTACTGCCAATGAATTGAAGATATGGGGGCTTCATCAAGACTCAATAAGATTCTATGCAAAGGCCTCACCTGTCCGTCGTTTATCAAAAAATCTGAAGGTGACTGGACTAAATCTTCAGCTGAAACCCTTGAACTTCTTGTTACCACATTTTTCCCGGGCAGTGAGGACCGCTGCGGAGACACATAAGAGGGAGTGAGCTCTTCTGGGGAAGAAATCGCATCGGTAACCACGGAAGAGAGAACGATGTGGGATATTGACAGCTTCTCGCCATACAAGTCTCTAGGGCTTGACGGTGGAATTCCTGTTCTGCTTCAGCAGCTACGTGATATGGTCACCCCGTGGCTGGCGTCCATTTGCTGGAACTGTATAGAACTGAACCACGTAGGCCAGTCTACGGAAACGGCTTTCGATGAGATTGTGCGCACTCTTGAGCATGACTTACATTACAAACAATTTACCGTAGCAGCTTTTAACAATGCCCGAACTCAGTTCATGCAAGCGACTCTCACAGAATTGGGAGTGGAACACCATTTTAGCTGCCGGATAATTGCGATACTGAGGAGCAATGTGATCACGGTAAAGCATGGAGAGAGGTAGAGGTCACCAAGTGTGTATGCAGACGACGTAGTGATCCTGGTTTCGGGGAAGTTCCTTGTTGATGAGCGACATCGTGAGTGGAGTCCTGGACACGGTTGACGCTTGAACTGCAGAATCCGGATTAAGTGTGAATCCGAGTAAAACCAAGCTGGTACTATTTACACAAAAATCCAAAATACCGGGGTTTCGACTCCTCCTATTAAATAGTCACTCTCTGAAGCTAACTCTCAGCGTCAAATGTCTTGGAGTTAGCCTTGGTTCTAAACTTAGCTGGAAGCTGAACATTGGATCAGGAAAGCCAAAATACCCCTGCGCCAGCAGTAGGACCTTCGTCAAAAGCTGGGGTCTTTAGCCAAAGATGCTGTACACTGCGGTGGAGCAACCTATTATCGTCTATGGAGCGTTGGTATGGGGGACATCTCTTCCTAAGAAATACGACCTTAATCTGCTGAACAAAGTTCAAAGAATCGCGTGCATCAAAGTCGCAGGTCCTATGCGATCATGTAACGCAGACGCTATGAATATCATCTTACATCTACTTCCACTAAATCTACAGATAGAAATAAATGCTGCATGTAGCGCAGTTAGACATAGGGAATGTATGAGGTGGGCTCCCAAGCCGTATGGCCACGGCAGCATCCTGTAGTCCCTACCCGTGTGCAGAATCTGCTCCCAACAGACTATGGCTCAATAACGGCATGCAGGACGGCGCGGGGATCTTTTCCGAAGTTCTTGGACTATCAAAACCCTTTCGCCTCCCAGGTCACGCAAGTTTGTTTCAAGCAGAAGATACTGGCGATAAGGGAAGCGTGTCGATCACTAAAGCGCATCTCTGTCATCACAAATAACGTCGGTATTTTCACCGACTGCTAAGTTAGGTTAGATTAAAGGCCTGCCGGGCTTACCACAGTACACATGGACCGCAAGAGGGTTCGTTGTCTTACCACCAGCACCAGGGATTCATCACCCGACTATCCTAATCATAAAACAAGCCAAAATTGTAAATGAAGCGATGGAGCTTGCCAATACCAAGGTTAGCCAAGTCGTTCAATTCAGTGAAGAAGTGGGCTCCTAGACAAGCCCAAAGCAAGGCAGCTGCATAGGAGATGAGAAACGCACTCTTCCTCCTCCTCATCACCGCAGCTTCTACAGAAGTCATTGTAGGAGAGGCGAAACCTCCTGGCGTGCTCACCAATCATGCAATGCCCAGTGATGACTCCCACAGCCGCTCTGATGTGCTGCCTTCTGCGTGACAGCAATTTAGCTAATCGGCTAGAATCCAATCTGGTTATCTGTCATTTATCCATCTGTCTGGCAAGTATGTCTGCTTTGCAGTTACCAGCGAAACAATTGTGGCCCGGAATTCAGCATAAGAAAATGGTAAAAAAACTCACTCATCTCCGTAAGCAGAGAGCGACATTCCACCATTTGATGTAATCAGGCCCCGTTCGAGAGATTTAATTACAGCTTGGCTGTTTGTAAAAATTCTTATATCTGTAACCAATATTGTGTGACGGCCCAACCAGTTCGGGGCTTCTGCATTCGCTGTAATCTCTGCCTGTAAAACACTACAGTAAATAGGGAGGCTGGAAGAGAGGCTTAGGTTAAGCCCAATCACAAAAAAAATCCAGTGTCTACTCCCTCGTCCGTTCTAGAGCCATCTGTGTGTATTTCTAACGACTTATGCAGCGGAAGCATGTTTCCTTCCCATTGACTGCGTGATGATATGACGCTGACAAAGTTCTTGTCAAGCGTATATTTTGTACTGTATATTATATTTTATTTTTGGAATATTTGGGTTACTGAGAGTAGCATCGTGTCCAGAGTTTGGAGTAAGTCACTGAGCAGGTTAAGCAGCATGATCAAGGCCGCAAAAGGATTAGTCTTTAGAGCGCCAGTAATAGCGATGCTGGCCAATCTTTGCACCTTTCCCAGCAAGCTACGACTAGCCTCTGTCCTCAGAGCACTCGAGCAAACAACTCCAAACGTAAGTATGGGGTCTAAAACAGCTACTTAGAGCCAGTGCAGTATTTTAGGTCGAAGACCCCCGCTTTCACCGATAGCCCTCTTGCAGGAGTAGTAGATGGTAGCCTTGTCTGCCACCCTCTCTTGTAAATTTGGGCTCCCTGATATTTTTTCGTCAAGAATGAGTCCTTGAAATTTTGCCTTATCAGTAACAACTAGGCTCGTCCCCTGCAACACAGGAGGCTCAAACCGAGGTGTGCTACATTTCCTTGTGAAGAAGACAAGTTAAATTTTATTCGGACTAACATGTCCATGCAGCCCAGCCCTTCCAGGTCTAAAAGCAGTTTATTGACGGCTAGGTTCCAAAGAAGGGGCGAGAGCACTCCACCTCACGGAGTACCTCTTCGCACTAGTTTACGTTCGGACGGCGCTCCTAAGCACGTATGTGTAACTCTAGATGTTTACATCAGGTTAACGTGCCTGCAGAGGGAATCGTCAACTCCCAGGCTACAGAGCGCATCCGTGATAGCTCTGTGTTTAACATTGTTGAAGGCCGAAGCTAAGCCACGATTAAGGCTTTATCGTCAATTTAATCTCATCCAAATTAGTAATACAGTTCCGCATGGAGGTGGCCGGATTGACCGAGCTCTACAACAGCTCCTTTTTATTGATTCCGAGACACAGGAATATAGCGGGGAACGAGAAAGCGGACGACTGGCTAGACAGGGATCCCTTCCGCACGAGTGTTATGCGATAGTAATTCAAGAACTGCTTAATACTGTAGAGAAAGAGATTCATATAAACTCCTCCTGAAACGGGCTAGCGATAGATAGATGAAGCACGCTATAGACGTGCGTCACATCTAGAGCGCTATGCCCATCACACGAATAACGAAGGACATACGCCTTCCTGAGTAAAGCCCGACCGGATGTGGCCAGGGGTTACAGCCATTTAACAGGGTACTGGCCGGTAGGAAAGCATGCGGCCAGACTGAGTATTTTATACAATGCCGGAGCTGCATGGATGAGGCAGAAAATATCCTGTGTGAAAATCCGGCTCTAGCTAGAGCTAGGCATCAAGAATTGGGCGAAACATTCTTTTATAGCATATTCGCCATCTCCTCGAAGACGATCGGGGAGATATTACATTTTCTTAATTACTCGGGATGGTTCTGATAACCAAGGTGTTTCGCTCTTCAGCGGAAGCGGCAGATCCTGGACGACCCAGACAGAGGTATAAAGTAGTTTTAGGACCATAGCTGGGTAATGTTCGTGATTAAAGTTCGTAGAAAATTGACTGGAAAAAATTCAGACAGTAACTAACCTAAGTACGATCTTTGACATGGTTGTGCATTTTGGGTATAGATTTTTATGCCTCGCTAAGACCCGTTTTCTTAATGTCTGGTTAAACTGCCAGTTAGCTATCCGAGACACTAAATTAAAACCTTAGCGCATGCGACGCTCAAAATATGATTATATAGTAGAAAGCTCAGCTAATCCAGTAGAAAATCAGCTGATTTTCTTGGTGGAGTTCTGCCGCCTGTTCTATTCTATTTTACGTACATATATATCTATACCGTCTCTCAGCATTAATTTTGCCGCTGAGTTGGTTTCAAATTCTCTCGTATCGAATGGATTTCCAGAACTCTGTTCTTTGTGACCAGTTTAATTGTCTCATTTGAATGTGCAAACGTAAACAGTTCTATCTGTCAAAATGTCAGCCCGTATCACCTGTTTGGAATAAACGCCCGATAAATTTTTAACTGAAGGATGGGTGCCGTTTAGCGTAGATAAACTTTAACTAGACATTGTGAAAACGGCACTAAATGCAGCAGGAAAAGTCTTCCGCATGGTAAAACGAGTAACTGATAAGCCTTAACAACTGACAAGGAAAGAAGGAGATACTTTTATTTTTTTTTATAGTTCCCTCTGTTTCAGCATTAACTGGGGATTTTGATTTTACTTAAAAGCAATTTGTAATGCTGAATCATAGGTATATACGCACAGGAAAAGCTTCACTACAATCGACTTCCGTATAGTAGATTACTTCTCTCTCTCACTGCACGGAAATGGATTAGCTTCCACATTAAAGCCAGGAAGTTTCTGCTGGACGCGACTACCAACTCGTGGAACTAGGATTAGGATTATGCATCATTTATCGAGACTTTTATTTTACGGATTAAACAGACGTAAATCGGATCTGGCGAATGATGGTCGCGTTGGCTTGGATCGAGAAAGAGAGAGAGAGGAGTCTAATATTAAATGCTGTTTTACTAGGACATGAAAATCGAAAATGCTAATTTATGAATATGACCAAGTACCATCCAATTTCAGGATCATAAAATTTTATTAGTACAAGTAATGGCTGTTTTGATTTATAAGGGGACCATGGATAGGAATATGGTGTGCGTTGTACATATGCGAGTAATGCGAAATTTGCTGATTTTGAAATATCGTGGATTTTATTAGCTTTTATTAGATTTTCTGGATTGTCATAAATTGCTACAGAGAGCTTTGAATGATTCCTATATCACTTCAGCAAATTGTGTGAAGGATTCCATCGGTCGAAGAACGTTCTAAATGTGAGGAATAATGAGAAGTCTTTCACGTATTCTTTGAACACCAGGGCTTTCTGCGATTTGGATTACCAGAAGCTGAACAGATCCGCTATCTCGTTATCCGCCTTGTTCTTATGTTTTGGAACCTATAGGAGGGAGATACTGGAAAGTTTTACCAGTCCGTATCCGGTCAGCTCACTAAGGCAGTATGTTACAATTTTTGATGATGTTCACCTTCATACTAAAGCCTTGATCGCGGCTTGACTGTCAATGAAAATGGCGACATTTCTTGTAGTGGCTATAGTGCGCTTTGGCTCGGTGGCCGTTTTCGTTCTGTCACCGCTCTACGATTTGGAGAATGGAGGTTCGATTCCCGGCGCGACCAAAAAAAAGCCCTATTAGCGCAGAAGGCACCGTTCCGCGCCGTTTTGAAGCCACAGATATCGTGAAATTTTGCTATAAGATCATAATTGAAAGTTTAGGGGGTGCTAGGATGCCTAGATCCAACCGCATTAGTTAAGCAAGTAAAGCAACTCCCCAATCTCACCCCCGTCACATCCCCCAGGTTTTTAAGAAAGTCCTTGCCCCAGGCACGGTATCTGCATATAGCCAGGCCCAGACATTCGCAAAGGAAATGAGTGGGGGTTTCTTTTCGTCTGTACTCCCGCAGCTTCGGTAATGCGGATTGTAGGAGGTGCCCAACCTAACTGCGTGATCCCCTCTAGGCCGATGTCCCGTGGTGACCGCCGTGTGCCTGGCGACATCAACAAGAAGGTGAGGCTGATAAGCGTCAAGTCTTCGTCGTCGATTCATTATCCATCCGCATCCCACTGCTTTCGGAATGAAAATCACGCGGACACTCCTCCAGGAACTGGGGACGCGGTTCATCGTCCTGCAGGCTCTGATACAGATACAGCAACTAGTCACCGAGTGACTATATCTCGAAATTGCACCACAGGGAATATTCTTGTTGCTAAATTCATCGGGGCAAGACATCTTGTACCTCAAGAATAGCCTTTTCGAAGGTTTCTACCTTGGACTCTAAGAACTGTATTGTCCTCACACTTGGGTTGTTTGTCCTGCATAGTTTTGAGATAACAGCCAATTTTTTTTTTATTTGAACGACTTCACTTCGTTCGCCTTGGGAGCTTCCATAGACAGAATTCAGCTATGGTCCGAGAATGACTTCAGGTAGAAAACCTTCCAGTCTTCGAAAAAGGGATATTTTTAGTTTCCGGGGCCCGGGGTGAAGAAATCAGTTTTCACTCGGATTTTTTGTGATTTATCACTCACGTCACCCTATAACTCTCAAATTTTTTATCTTTATTTTTTTTTTTTAATAATTTATACCGAATGTTTGAAATGTTTAAAACTTATCAAAATGCTGTTGCACGCAGAGCGAGCGTTCATGTTTGTGCGTTACTGAGGGTTTCGATCCCTAGGCTGAAAACACACCGCATAAGACAAAACGTTTGTTTTGGTCTCAAGAAGCAACCGACCATTGCTTTTTATCAGGCAGCACACTTCAAAGGAAACGAAACAAAACATACGTGTTTGTCTCGATGAGCTTTATGACTAGTGGTCGATAATACATCCCAAAAAAAGCGTGGCTAACCAAGTCGGGTAGGTACCTGGTTAACCAAAACATGAAAGTTGAAGCCCCCGCATGGGTGGTACGAAATGTTGAGGAGAAGGTAATTACATAACTCATCAATGTCACAGGTATTCTGCCGACCAGCGGTGCCCCCCAATGTTAGTAACACAGGCTACTGCCGTATTTACCTTTTCTAAATTGGTCCCTTAAATACCCACCGTAAGCCATCGTAAGTAAAAAAGACAGCTACATCCGGTTAGTATGCCTATTTGATTTTATGATTTTACGGTTGGGTCGTTTTCCTAAGAAATTTTTTTTTTAATATTTTTTCAATATTTAAATTAAATTTTTGTGTTTGCATATTCGATTGGGATTCGAACTCGGGTCGTTGTGCTTCAGAGCCTATCGCGTTACCTCATACGCCATTGAGACTAATATAGAATGGCTTCCAAATAATGCTTTTTAAGCAATAGGTACTGTTCCGCAGCATAACAAGTGGTTAACCAACAAGGAACACTAGGGAGGTGTCCCCCTCCGATTTCGATGAAACTCATATATGTTGTAGAGGACTCGAAACTAAGCGACATGTATTTTTTTTTATCGGCGGATACGCAGTTTTAAGGGGGAAACCATGGTCAGAAGGTGACCACTTTTGGGGGTGATTTTTCAATTCCACCTATAAGAAGGGAATTTTCGTAAATGTTTATTATGGGAATAAATAGCTCGTGAGGAATTATGAAAATCACAATTGATAGTTCCTCCGGGGGTTGAAATTTGGGGGGTAAACTACCCCTGTACAGACTTCATTTAAAAAAAAAATATGATCCAGAATTTTATGAAACCAACTGCGTTGGATGGAACATAGAAAAATGCGGGATACCTGTTTTTGGTTTTTCCCCAGAACTGGAGTTTTCTAGGATGAAAAAAATAATTTCCCGGCAACATCATCCGCCAAGGTGGTCGGGTTATTTATTAATTCCATTGAGGTAATAAATAGGTTATGAGAAATCGTGAGAAAATCCAGTAATAGTTCCTCTCGGGGTTGAAGCTGACGGGGTGTTCCATCCAACGCAGTTGGTTTCATAAAATACTGAATCATAATTTTTTTTTTTTAAATGAAGTCTTTACAGGGGTAGTTTACCCCCAAAATTTCAACCCCCGGAGCAACTATCAATTGTGATTTTCATAATTCCTCACGAGCTATTTATTCCCATAATAAACATTTACGAAAATTCCCTTCTTATAGGTGGAATTGAAAAATCACCCCCAAAAGTGGTCACTTTCTGACCATGGTTTCCCCCCTTAAAACTGCGTATCCGCCGATAAAAAGAATACGTTCGCTTAGTTTCGTGTCCTCTACAACATATATGAGTTTCATTGAAATCGGAGGGGGACACCTCCCTAGTGTTCCTTGTAAGTTGGGTACCTTGGTTACCTAAATCATGAAAATAGTAGCCCCCGTGCCAAGGTCGTAACTCAAATTTTATAGATCTTTATGGGCTGAGTAAAAATGGTGGGTAGGAATGCTGGAATGTCTTTGAATATGATCAACACACACTGAACAAAACAAACTCGTTTTAGACAAAAGGCCGTTGTCGATAATTGTATACATTGCAATAGGCGCAACACACACCGCATGAAACGAAACAAAAAAAACAAGACAAAACAGAAAGACATGTTTCGTTGCCACTAGGCGGCCAGTTGTCTTTCGGAAACGAAATTTTGTTTCTGCTTTATAGCTGGTCATTTTATGTAAAATTTTGCAGATTATGGACGTCGTCGTTGTAAATTCAATTTTGTCTTATCTCAACACACACCAAACGAAACAAGACGAAAAAACGTTACGTTTTGTTTCACTGTGTTTCGCTTGGTGTGTGCTGCAATGAAAGACGATTTCTTGTCTTTTGAGACAAAAACGTTTTATCTGATGCGGTGTGTTTACACATTTAAGCGCGGAGCGTGCGTAGCGAGAGGAACCCTCGCAAGGGGATTTGCGAATATTTGAATTTTGCATGCCTCCAATATATCAAATATTCAGTATAAATCACGAAAAAAAAAAAACAAATTGCAAAAAAAAAAGCAAAACAAAAATTAAAAAAATATTTTTTTTTTTTTGCAAATTCTAGACTTTTAGAGTGACGTGAGTAAAAAGTTACAAAAATCCGAGTGAAAAGTGGGTTTCCCAGCCCGGGCCCCGGAAACTAAAAGGTTGCCCTGATGACTGTTGCTCACACCTTCGAAGCTGCATTAGACGACAAGGGCTTACTCTGGGTGATATGCTCCTCGCGTCATTTACAGGTGGCCTTTGCCAAAGTATTGGAGCGTATGAAAGCGTGACTTTGCACTCTGCTTAGGACGTTTGCTTGCTACGCTTTAAACGTGCCACACTTTTCCAAGAGCAGTTTGTAGTCCATGTTTTATCGGTTATTACACCGGCGTTGGCTCCGTCAGCCCCATTGTTACTTCCCCCAGCTGGGGAACTAGTTTGTCTTCACCTGGCGAGGAGTCAATTGACATTGCGGGTTTTCTATTTTTATACCCTTCACGGATGTGATAGGGTATATTAACTTTGTCATGAAGTTTGCAACGCACAGAGGGAAGCATTTCCGACCATATAAACCATATATATTCTTGGTCAGTATGATGAGACGAGTCGATTAAGCTTTGTCCGTCTGTCCGTCAGTTTCTATGCAAACTAGTCATTCAGTTTTAAAGCTATCAAGCTGAAATTTTGTACAAAGCCTTATTTCTATTGCACGCTATATATATGGCGGAACCAACGGAATCGGACCACTACGTCATATAGCTGCCATAGGAGCGATCGATCCAAAAATTCGTCTTTGTGAGAAAAACTTTTTTATTTCTAAACATATCGTTTTCAAATTTCACGTTAATCAACAGTATCATTAGGTAAATCACATTTACGAATTTGTTTGAAATCGGAATACTACGTCGTATAGCTGCCATAGGAACGACTGGTCCAAAAATTCGTCTTTGTGGGAAAAGCTTTTCTATTTCTAAAGAAATTGTTTTCAAATTTCACAATAATCAATAGTATTTTTAGTGAAATCAAATTCCCGAATTTGGTTGAAATCGGACTACTCTATCATATAGTTGTCATAGGAACGACAGTTCCAAAAGCAAGTTTTTGTCAGCAAAACTTTTTCATTTCTGAAGATATCTTTACAAAATTGCATATTATTCAATAATATTGACGGCTAAGCCACGTTCCTAAATTTAGTTGAAATCGGCCCACTATTTCATATACCTCTTATAGGAACAGTGAAATCGGAACAAGTTTTACTACTAATTTCAAAGTGGCAAATGTATCACAAAACAACGAAGGTATGATGGTATTATACCTTCGGCCAGCTAGCCGAAGGCTAGCTTGTTCTTCTTCTCTAATTCACCTTCATTTCAATCCCACGAGTTAGCCGAAAAAAAAACGGTCCGCCCTGGCATAGCCGGGATGCCATGGTAAGGTACTTAGACAACCAGACTTGCTTGAGCGTCAAAAGTAAAGCCATGATCGAAGTCGTATGCATGATTGAATCAATCAGGTCTGGATGAATGAAAGAGTGGTTTTCAAATCATGGTTCGCCGACTTGTGCTCTAAAAGTTAACCAGTAGTAACGAACCTTGTCGTACCGCGATTTGCTGACAGGCATCCTAGTACAGCCAAGTTTTCATTGACCATTTCGCTGGCTGTAGATTATATGCATATTGTTCGCGTGTTGATGCCCGACTAATCTGAGGGTTTCGTACGTACATCTATGGGGCGCAAAACCCGTGGAGAACAAAAATTTCTGCACAGCTGCCAGCTGTTTGTCACAATCATGTGCCGTTTGAACCCTAGTGTGCCGCCTCCATTCGCAAATCATAAACAAGTTTCAAGTGGCTGCTGCAGAATATATTCTAAACTTATTTTCCTTTATGAACGGGCCATTGTCTCCATTTTAATTAAAATGAAACCGGAAAATAGAGGGCTACGCCCGCAATCCGAGGGTTTTGTAGTGTCCCATGCCAATAGGAGATGAACTGTCCTACTTTTGGAGATGCTTAACCATTCATGTTAAGACAATATTGCAAATTGTAAGTTTGCATAAAAAATATTGAAAATAAATTGTTTGAATAATTATAGAGAATAGAGTCAGCGACGAGCATACCCCCCTTCCTCCTTCCCCCTTCCCCCCTTCCCCTCTTCCCCACTTCCCCCTTCCCCTCCTCCCACCACTCCTACCAATCATTACCCTTTTGAAAATGGTTAACTCCAATTCGCTCTACGGAAAACAATATGCAAGTATGTTGTACTCGTAGTACTAGTATGTAGTACAAGAGACCTGTTATGTGCATTTTTTGTATGGATGATATCAAAATGACCAAATCTAAATGAATGTACTACTATTAAATATTACGTGATTATTACGAAATTTGGAGATATTATTGCACGTGGTGTAGATTATCGTCGGCCATCAATATTTTCGACCTCGGATGAGTTTGAGAAATGCAGGGGTGTGCTAACTGTAACTATAGAAATATACTATTATTAACCTATTTTGAGAAGATATTAAAATTCCATATTTTTTTTTGTTTTCTGTGCTAGTTGAAAGCCATCTTCCTGTATATTTTCATATTGCTAAGTGTAACGGTCTCGAAATGGTAAGGGGGGTGGGACAAATTACAATATGATCATATTTTCCCCTCTGCCTCTTTTCCCCTTTCTTCGAATTTGATGAAGTCACCAAAAATGGAATGTACTCTGTAGTACCTTTCTCATGATACCCCACTTGCCTATATCAGATGAAAAAAAAATGTTGACCTTAATTTCCCCTCTACGGGAACCTCCCTTAAAGCAGCAACCCACCTACCTCCCCCCTTAAACTTCTCTCCCCTACCACTCCTATACCACCAATCTCCACCCTTTCAGAAATGGTTAACTCCAATCCACTTTACGAAAAACAATAAACAATATTCAAGTATGCAGTACTAGTACTCGTATGCAACCGGTTATGTGCATTTTTTGTATGAATGGCATCAAAATCTCAAAATTTAAATGAATGTACTATTATTAAACATTATGTGATTGTTATGAAACTTGGAGGCATTATCGCCTATGATGTTGGTTATCATTGGCCATCAATACTTTTGACCTCGGGTGCGCGTAAGGGGTGCAGGGGTGTGCTAACTGCAACTATAGAAATGTACTATTATTAACCTTTTCTGATAAAATTTCAAAATTCTAGAAATCTAGGTTTTCTACGCTATTAAAATGGCGCTTTTCTGCAAATTTTCATATTTCTAAGTATAACGGTCTCGAAATGCAAGGGGGGGGGGGGGTCAAATTCGGATGACTTATTTTCCCCTCTCCCTCTTTTCCCGTTTCTTCAAATTTTAAAAAAATTCCAAAAATGGAATGTACTTGACGGTACCTTTCTTATGATACCCCACTTACCTGTACCAAACGAAAAAAAAATTCAACCTTCATTTCCCCTCTATGCGGACCTCCCCTTAAAGTTGACCTATTACAGCGATTCGCTTTCTCCGGCGAATTATAGTAATTCTACACATTCCTACAAAATTTCATGTATGTAGCTTCAGCCGTTCGAGAGATATTCTATGGACAGACGGACAGACATTTGACCGATTTCATAAGGGTTTTGTATTTACTACAAAACCCTAAAAAGGAACATATTAAAATATTATCAACTATCGTTGAATGTCACTGATCAAAAACCCAAACCAAATCCCAATACCTACTTATCGCAAAATGACAAGAGTCCTTCTGAACTTTCTCTACAAACACACGAGCCCAACAAAGTCATTGTCACCTTTCAATAAGTCATCAAATTTAATATGTTTCCGGTCTTCTTAACTAAAGATTCGGTAATTCATTCGCGAATAAAGCTTCTCCCCGTTTTAGGCTCAATTTACACCACAGTCGCCTGAGCAAACCACATTGGCGACCAACTCAAAAATAGATGGTTGTGCGATTCATGCTGCAATGTAAATTGAGCCTTACTTTTGTTCTGGGTGCGTCCATTTGGTTTTGATCTGGATCACGAGTAAATCAGAGGCATTGAATTTCAATTATCAAACAAAAACATTCCAATTAGAAATTGATATGAATACCATAGCATACGTTTAGCAAAGATTCCAACCCTCTTGATTCGATGAGATTCTATATCACTCCTAGATCCGACTGGATCAAGGACCGGTCAGTCGCTTTATATGAAAATTGATACAGGGCGGAACGAAACGAACACACCTTTTGTCAATAATTTGTTTTGTGAGTCAGTCGTCCCAATGAGATAGTTCAATAAACCGAGATGAAAACATCGTAAGCAGAACATTTGCGGTCTAGTCGCATCCAGATTTTCGACCCATGTCCATTTCGGCCAGTAAATTTTTAGACTATTGCTATTTATGACACCTTCTTCGTTGGGTTAGGGGACGTGATAGTGTTCACCCTTCGTCACGGACATCCTGACCAAAGTCCTTTGTAAAGAACGCATCATAATACCCAGATGGGATTTAGGGTATCGTACCGATGAAGGTGTATTTTCACAGGACTTGTTTACTTTTCAGCTGGACGTTTGGAACTCGGAAGTGATATGGGGTGAATGTTCTTTATCAGATAACAATTCGATTCCCTCATATCCTGCATGAAAAGGATGTTTGCTAGGACAATTGAATCTCAATCGCAAATATACTCTGTCCAAAAAGCTCTATTCGATTATTATTTGTCGTAGATAACATGAACATTTATTAGGGGATAGATCTTCCCGTGGGAAAGTCTAGACGAATATAAAAGAAGAGAGAGGCTAGTATTTCTTTTTTATAAAAAAAAATGTGTACATGGAACAAAATGAACTAATCAAAATCGAATTGCAGAACACATTTGTCACGATAGTGATTTGTATTGTAATTGAAGCTTTGAAAATGCGTACGAATTTCTTGATGAAAAAATAGTTGAGAGTGCTTTGAGCTACACAGATTTTCGGTCAGTTCGAACGTTCGAGTTTGTTTGATCATATTTTTCAGGATCAAGTGCGTAGGATTCTTTTCTTAATTTTTGAACAAAAAGGAGAATGGTCAAAACTGAACCAAATTTCCACCACTAACGGGACCTATACAGGGTGTCCAGTAATGACCGCACACGGACATGCAATTTCCAACAAAAAATAATAGGGGACATTTTGCCGAAGTCTTAATAATTTAGCTGCTACGGGCATTTAGATTTTTCTTGAAAATTCCCCGCCTCACACGATTTGGTATAAATCAAACAAATGGTTTACTTATTAGAAAATGTTAAAACCAACATTTTTGTTTAACTCCAAAAAATATTTTTTTTTTCTATCGCCTTTCTCTTAAATTATACCAGGCATTATGTACTTGCCGGGTTTTAAGAATAAATTTATTATTTTATAGTAAGGTGGAGTGGGGTAAGTGCATAAACGGGGTAAGTGCATAAACGGGATCCTATTAATATAATATGAGAAAAACTGCAACATAAACTATATGGAATTCCCTTCAGAGTTAATACCATCCTATTCACGTAGATGTCGCGCAATTATTGAGGGGAATTCCCGATTTATACCAACCATTTCGAAAGCACAGAATTGAAAGAGCACGTGCTACTTGGAAGAGGTCGTGAAAGTGCAGTAGTTTTTGAAGAAATTGTGTGTTGTGTGCTATTATTTCTGGTAAGTAATAACCACGCATTATCTATAAAATAAATAAATAAATAAATAACTGGCGCAACAGTCCAATTTTAAACCACGGCCTCGAGATGAGTTAGCATCATCTCATTTTCTAGATCATGACGGTTTTTGTGCAGAGGTATGTGATCAGCAACACGCTCAACCGAGTTATTTACCCCATAATGGGTACTCATTTAACAGCTGAGTGGGCTCATAGTCCGACACGTAAATCCCCGGAATCGAACCGGGGCCCAGTGCGTTGAAGGTGCATTATCTATGTATCACTTAAATGAATAATTTTTGTTTAATTATTGAAATTTATTGAGAAAAGCACTAATGTGCTCTTACCTCGTAAATATTGAGACAAGTGGCAAGTGTATCCCGTCTATCGGGGTAAGTGCATAGACCGTACGTATGGGTTGCGCGCAGGCCCCAAAAAATGTTACTTGATTATTTCTTGTTAATGCTGTGTTTTGCTAGACAGCGGCTGGGCGATTTGCGTCTGCGGCTCGAGAGCAATTGATTCATTATTTAATGTCGGGGTTTTGTATGAAAATAGTACTAGTATGTTGGGCAGGTTGTCTATGCAATCAAGGATTTTTATATGTACGTGAGGAGAATGGATGGATAGAGACGAATGTACTGTAGATGTAGAGTCCTTCGGTGGCAGCAAGGACATTCGAGAAAGGATATTTTTGGCAGTGAAGCAATATATGGGGAATATGGGTGTCATATGAACCGGGATGAAGAGGCGAGTATCCAGGAGTAGTGCAGATGGCATTCCGGATCCTACGGTGGCGACAAGGATATTCGAAAAAGGCTACTTTTGGCAGTGAAGCGAAATACGGTCAATATGGGTGTCATATGAATCGGGGTTGACACCCGAATATCCAGGAGTAGTACGGATGGCATTTCGAGTCCTTCGGTGGCGAAAAGGACATTCAAGAAAATCAAGTGAAATATGGGCAATATGGGTGTCATATGAACCGGGGTGAGGAGGCGAATGCCTAGGAGTACTATGGATGGCATTCCGGATCCTTCGGTGGTGACAAGGATATTCGAAAAAGGATACTTTTGGCAGTGAAGCGAAATACGGTCAATATGGGTGTCATATGAATCGGGGTGGACACCCGAATATCCAGGAGTAGTGCAGATGGCATTTCGAGTCCTTCGGAGCGAAAAGGACATTCTTGGAAGTCAAGTGAAAAATGGGCAATATGGGTGTCATATGAATTGTGGTGAAGAGGCGAATGCCTAGGAGTACTATGGATGGCATTTCGAGTCCTTCGGTGCCGACAAGGATATTCGAAAAAGGACACTTCTGGCTGTGAAGTGCAATACGGTCAATATGGGTGTCATATGAATCGGGGTGGACACCCGAATATCCAGGAGTAGTGCGGATGGCATTTCGAGTCCTTCGGTGGCGAAAAGGACATTCAAGAAAGTCAAGTGAAATATGGGAAATATGGGTGTCATATGAACCGGGGTGAGGAGGCGAATGCCTAGGAGTACTATGGATGGCATTCCGGATCCTTCGGTGGCGACAAGGATATTCGAAAAAGGATACTTTTGGCAGTGAAGCGAAATACGGTCAATATGGGTGTCATATGAATCGGGGTGAACACCCGAATATCCGGAAGTAGTGCAGATGGCATTTCGAGTTCCTTGGAGCGAAAAGGACATTCACGAAACTCGAGTGAAAAATGGGCAATATGGGTGTCATATGAACCGGGTTGAAGAGGCGAATGTCCAGGAGTACTGAGATGGCATTCCGGATCCTTCGGTGGCGACAAGGACATTCGAAAAAGGATGTTTTTGGCAGCAAAGCGAAATATAGGCAATATGGGTGTCATATGGACCGGTGCGAAGAGGCGAATATGCAGGAGTACTATAGATGGCATTCCGGATCCTTCGGTGGCGACAAGGATATCCGAAAAAGACTTTTTGCAAGTAAAGCAAAATATATAGGTAATATGGGTGTCATATGAATCGGGGTGAAGAGGCGTAGATGTAGATAGCATTTCGAGTCCTTCGTCTACTTGCGCAGCATTTCCTCGAAAATTGTAGTGCGGACCAGGACAACGCCCGTTCTATCAACCAGGCTAAATGCGCATACGGCATGCTGTCGAAAATCTGGCAGAGCAGTTGTCTCAGCATCAACATCAAGCTGATATTTTTTCGCTCTCGGGTACTGTCTGTAGTTTTGTATGGGTGCAGTACATGGAAAATTTCCGTAGGAGTTACCAGAAAGCTGCACTTCTGCGCGCCATACTCTGTTCTGGGGAATAGGGTGCAGCTTACAACAGACTTACCCAGCGCGCTACACTCCTTTGCCACAGATCGTGGCCATGTGATTCTAGGACCCCTTCTTGGTCGGCCTTGGTTGGAAACGGGGTTCTATTTCATGACGTGCAAAGCAGTGCATTTATCACTCTTCCGACATGTGTGACCTACCCATTGCTATTTTCGCCTGCATATCAATTCGTCGATTGGCATCTGCCCCGTACGCCAACTTAGCTCTTCATTTGATATTGTTTCAGGCCAGAAAATTCTTATAATTCGACGAAGACATGAGTTGACGAATACTTGCAGCTTTCTGGTAACTCTTACTGGAACTCCATGTATTGCTACCATACGCAAACGCAGAAATTACCAGGGAGCGAAACAGACCCAGCTTGGTCTTGGTGCTGAGATAACTCCTTTGCTAGATTTTGGAGAGCATGTCGTATGCGCATTTAGCCTGGTTGATAGAACGAGCGTTGTTCTGGTCCGCACCACCATTTTTGAGTAAATGCTGTACAAGTAGACGAAGGACTCAAAATATTATCTACATCTACGCCTCTTCACCCCGGTTTATATGACACCCATATTGCCCATTTTTCACTTGACTTTCGTGAATGTCCTTTTCGCCACCGAAGGAGTTGAAATGCAATCTACACTACTCCTGGACATTCGTCTTTTCACCCCGATTCATACGACACCCATATTGCCCATATTTCGCCTTACCAGCAAAAATATCCTGTTTCGAATGTCCTTGTCGCCACCGAAGGACTCTAAGTGCCATTTATAGTGTTCCCGGACATTCGCCTCTTCACCCCGGTTCATATGACACGCATATTGTCCATTTTTCATTCAACTTTCGTGAATGTCCTTTTCGCTCCAAAGGACTCGAAATGCCATCTGCACTACTTCTGGATATTCGGGTGTTCACCCCGATTCATATGACACCCATATTGACCGTATTTCGCTTCACTGCCAAAAGTATACTTTTTCGAATATCCTTATCGGCACCGAAGGACTCGAAATGCCGTCCATAGTACTCCTAGGCATTCGCCTCCTCACCCCGGTTCATATGACACCCATATTGCCCATTTTTCATTCGACTTTCGTGAATGTCCTTTTCGCTCCAAAGGACTCGAAATGCCATAAGCACTACTTCCGGATATTCGGGTGTTCACCCCGATTCATATGACACCCATATTGACCGTATTTCGCTTCACTGCCAAAAGTATCCTTTTTCGAATATCCTTGTCGCAACCGAAGGATCCGGAATTCCATCTACACTACTCCTGGACATTCACCTCTTCATCCCGGTTCATATGACACCCATATTCCCCATATATCGCTTCACTGCAAAAAATATCCTTTCTCGAATGTCCTTGCTGCCACCGAAGGACTCTACATCTACAGTACATTCGTCTCTTTCCATCCATTCTCCTCACGTACATATAAAAATCCTTGATTGCATAGACAACCTGCCCAAAATACTACATAGTACTATTTTCATACAAAACCTCGACATTGAATGATGAATCAATTGCTCTCGAGCCGCAGACGCAAATCGCCAAGCCGCTGTCTAGCAAAACACAGCATAATTCTGAATACTAATTCCTTTGCATATTTTTATCTACTTTAATTTTTTGGTTACTCCAAAACGAAACAAGATATTTTAATGAATGAATATTCAATTTTTAGCAAACATATCAATACTCGTAATTATGCTTTTGCCACGTTGCGTATGATATGAGGCTTCAAATGGGTTTTAAGGGCCGGTTATGCACTGCCCCATTTTCGGGGAAAGTGCACAGGTGGCGGATTTTTTTTTAAAATTTTTTTAAAAAATTGAAATATACAAGTGAAATTGGCGTTTTTGTCGATGTTAATTAAAGCGTGTTAACTCAAGTATTTATTGATATTAATAAATGTTAAAGTTTAATAATATAAATTTAAGATATATGGGTCGAAAGTCAAACTTACTAAAAACTGGGGTGCAGTTACCCCACTTCACCTTAATCAAATTGTGTTGACATCATTTGACCTATTTTTAGGGTTTTGTAGTAAATACAAAACCCTTATCAAATCGGTCAAATGTCTGTCTGTCCGTCTGTCTGTCTGTCCATGGAATATCTCACGAACGGCTGAAGCTACATACATGAAATTTTGTAGGAATGTGTAGAATTACTATAATTCGCCGGAGAAAGCGAATCGTCGTAATAGGTCAACTTTAAGGGGAGGTCCCCATAGAGGGGAAATGAAGGTCGAAATTTTTTTTTCGTTTGGTACAGGCAAGTGGGGTATCGTAAGAAAGGTACCGTCAAGTACATTCCATTTTTGGAATTTTTTTCAAATTTGAAGAAACGGGAAAAGAGGGAGAGGGGAAAATATGTCATCCGAGTTTGTCTCCCCCCTTGCATTTCGAGACCGTTATACTTAGAAATATGAAAATTTGCAGAAAAGCGCCATTTTACTAGCGTAGAAAACCTAGATTTTTAGAATTTTGAAATTTTATCAGAAGAGGTTAATAATAGTTCATTTCTGTAGTTGCAGTTAGCACACCCCTGCACCCCTTACGCGCACCCGAGGTCAAAAATATTGATGGCCAATGATAACTAACATCATAGGCAATAATACCTCCAAGTTTCATAACAATCACATAATATTTAATAATAGTACATTCATTTAAATTTTGAGATTTTGATGCCATTCATACAAAAAATGCACATAACCGGTTACATACTAGTACTGCATACTTGAATATTGTTTATGGTTTTTCGTAAAGTGAATTAAAGTTAACCATTTCTGAAAGGGTGGAGATTGGTGGTATAGGAGTGGTAGGGGAGAGAAGTTTAAGGGGGGAGGTAGGTGGGTTGCTGCTTTAAGGGAGGTTCCCATAGAGGGGAAATTAAGGTCAACATTTTTTTTCATCTGATATAGGCAAGTGGGGTATCATGAGAAAGGTACTACAGAGTACATTCTATTTTTGGCGACTTCATCCAATTCGAAGAAAGGGGCAGAGGGGAAAATATGAGATCATATTGTAATTTGTCCCACCCCCTTACCATTTCGAGACCGTTACACTTAGAAATATGAAAACATACAGGAAGATGGGTTTCAACTAGCACAGAAAACAAAAAAAATATGGAATTTTGATATTATCTCAAAATAGGTTAATAATAGTATATTTCTATAGTTACAGTTAGCACACCCCTGCATTTCTCAAACTGATCCGAGGTCGAAAATATTGATGGCCGACGATAATCAACACCATGTGCAAAAATATCTCTAAATTTCGTAATAATCACGTAATATTTAATAGTAGTACATTCATTTAGATTTGGTCATTTTGATATCATCCATACAAAAAATGCACATAACAGGTCTCTTGTACTACATACTAGTATACTACGAGTACAACATACTTGCATATTGTTTTCCGTAGAGCGAATTGGAGTTAACCATTTTCAAAAGGGTAATGATTGGTAGGAGAGGTGGGAGGAGGGGGAGGAGGGAGAGGGGGGGGGGGGGGTATGCTCGTCGCTGACTCTATTCTCTATAATTATTCAAACAATTTATTTTCAATATTTTTTATGCAAACTTACAATTTGCAATATTGTCTTAACATGAATGGTTAAGCATCTCCAAAAGTAGGACAGTTCATCTCCTATTGGCATGGGACACTACAAAACCCTCGGATTGCGGGCATAGCCCTCTCTTTTCCGGTTTCATTTAATTTCTGGAAGTTATAGTCATTTGAATGCTTGAAAACAGGCTTTTTTGTGCGTTGCAAAGTCGAATACTACGCCGATTTTACATTGCTAAACATGCAATAGCTCGAGAAGTACGCAAGGTAGAACTCACAAATAAACACCTAGTCCCAGTTTACTTTATTCTTACTTTTAAAATTAATTTCATAAAATTCAGAGTAAACGAATTGAAAATATTTGTTAATTTTTTTAAATCTTATATTTTATCACTATTTCCCGAATTTTGGAATGCATAATGTACAAGTTTGATTAAAAAATCAAATTTCCGCTTTCTTATGGACAAATCGTACTCAGGTCATTTTATCCTAAATTATTGATTTCTGGCAGTTCCTGGTCCGTTAAAGAAAATCGTTTAGGGCGGCTATTACACTGTAAAAGTTCTTTGTAAAAGATAGTGTACAAAAGTTTTTGGAAAACTTATTTTATAAAAGGTATTTTACCATCAGATTTTTCTATATTACATATTACGTAATAAATTTTATAAAAGTTTTATGCAATCTCAATGCTGTCGGTGTGTTGATACAACAGTTGGAAATTATATTTATACCCTTCACGGATGTGATAGGGTATATTAACTTTGTCATGAAGTTGGCAACGCACAGAAGGAAGCATCTACGACCATATAAACTATATATTCTTGGTCAGTATCATGAGACGAGTCGATTAAGCTTTGTCCGTCTGTCCGTCTGTCCGTCTGTCTGTCTGTTTCTATGCAAACTAGTCCCTCAGTTTTAAAGCTATCGAGCTGTACAAAGCCTTCTTTCTATTGCACGCTGTAAATATGTCGGAACCAACGGAATCGGACCACTACGTCATATAGCTGCCATAGGAACGACCGGTCCAAAAATTCGTCTTTGTGAAAAAACTTTTTCATTTCTAAAGTTTCAAATTTCACGTTAGTCAATAATGTCTTTAGTTTAATCACATTTCCCAATTTGGTTGAAATCGGACTACTACGTCATACGACCAGACCAAAAATTCGTCTTTGTGAGAAAACTTTTTTATTTCTAAAAATATCGTTTTTAAATTTCACAGTAGTCAGTAGTATCTTTAGCTAAATAACATTCCCGAATTTAGTTAAAATGGGACTACTCTATCATATAGCTGTCATAGGAACGACCGTTCCAAAAGCAAGTTTTTGTCAGAAAAACTTTTTTATTTCTGAAGACATCTTTACGAAATTGCATTGTTGCGAACCACTGCAACTCATTGCATTCTATTCCGTTTCGCGCTAGTGCAATCCCAGCTGATGACACTCCGTTGACCGGCTAGCGTTCCCGAATGCAAGATATGTTGCAAGGTCGCCTCAAAAAGCGAATGTATTGCTATCGGGACGCTATGGTTGAGAGCCAACACAGATGATGCAGCGATCATGTCTGTGTATCGTGTGCTGTATTGCATAGAGGCAATTGTTTCATAGACGCAATTGTCTCTGTGTTGCACGGCACGGCGATACACAGAGAGGATTTCGTATGCGGGTCAGGTGGTGGTGTCAGCGGAGAGTCATCAATTACCGTATGCTGAACTGTGTTGCTTAGACGACGTCATTTTCATGCAACATAGTTTGTGTTGATTGAATGACGTCATTTCTATGGAACATAGTTCTGCATATTGTGGTGCAGCTGAAGAGGGTGGTGGAGTGAAGGGGAATGGGATGCAGTTTTGTGGGAGAGTTCGTCGACACTTTTGGTGGACGACAAGCGGGCTTTTGTTTTTGTTTTTATTTCTGCAATTTGGATGGATAGGCGCTGAGGATGATTTCGTTGGATGAAATGCGGAGGTCCGTTTTGTGAGGACAGAAAATTTTGGTGGGATGATTAACCCCGATTGGAGAGTTGGATTTTGACCGCCGGGGAAGCCGGTTGATCTGGAGGAAGATTTTTGGGGGGAATTGATTTTGGTGGTCCGGGAGGACAGTGGTGATTTTGATTTTGTTTTTGGGGTGGAAGTTGGAAGATGGTTTTGAACGCCGAAGAATTCCGTTCGGTTTGGTGAAGGAGTTATGGATTGGTGGTTTGAGAAAGAAGAAGTGAAAAATTGGATGAAGAAACAAAAAACTGTTTTGTGACCGTTGATGATATCGACGTGTAAATGTTCATGTGAAGAACTGAAACGCGGAAAAACGCTGGTTTTATACGACAGTGAATAACATCGTTTTCAGTTAAATAAATTGAATGTAGCTAAAAGCTAAGACAAATGCCAATTTTTGTGAAGAGATAAGTTAGTGGAAAATCTAAGGAAAGCTATCGTGAATAGTTCCTAATTTTACACGATTGAAGGAGTTCTAGTGTTTTAACACGTTGTGATGATTGAAGCGGAGAAGGTGTTCAGCTGAAACTTTCAAAGTTTAAAAACATTACGAACGAAAAAAAAGAAGTCAAACAGTGATCCTGATTTAGTACGAGTGGTTCGTGATTCCCGATTAGGAGTAGTTTAATTATTGAACGATAATTTGAATTTTGTTTCTTATTTCTGAATTTGATTTTTTTTTTTAAATGTGTAATTACTTTAGTTTTTCTACGGGCTACTACGAGATCGGTCGACCGTTCATCCGGAGTATAACCGTGAGTAACACTTGCATTAGTTAGTTCATTTTATTTTGCCTTTAAACACTATATACTATTCTCCTTTTCTATTACTCTTATACACATTTTTTTCATTACTTCTATTTACTTGAACATTCCTTTTTGTGAATTATTTGAATTTTTCTAAGTGTTTACATATACTTTAGCTTTGGTTTGTTTTCGCTGGTCTAGCCGGGACCTGTGCCACCGAGCCAAAAGTATCCTGGTCATCAAAAATATTCTTGTTGCAGTGACGGCGGCTCGACACAGAGCCGTGGTTCGCAACAGCATATTATTCAATCATATTGACTGCTTAGCCCCGTTCCTAAATTTGGTTGAAATCAGCCCAATATTTCATATAACTCTCATAGGAACAGTGAAATAGGAACAAGTTTTACTACTATGTAATTTCAAAGTGGCAAATGTACCATAGGAGACGACGCTTCGCGTCAAGGGTATCATACCTTATGGTATGCGTATGATGCTCTAATTTTGCCAATCGGTTCTGACCGGTACATGATTTTGGTCTGAAAACATAGATCGGCGGGTCTACCCAATGTTTGTGAAATGGATTAACCCGATTCACATTTGATTCGGTTTGCATTTGCAATCTTTACTATAAAAAGCATTTCTTAATGTTTACGCTTCTTTGGGTCTATTTTGAGAGGATAATGTACAATCAAAATACTATAGTATGTATATACGTAGATGTTAGAAGCACATTATGCATTCAGTTGCAGAATATTGTCTGAAATTTTTCCGAGCGAATATTCATGATTGTGTGTAAATAATCTGGATCCTTTCATTTTTTGCAATTTTGACTAAAGATCTTCAGACCAAAAAAATACCCTCTAATTTCTTCCAGTAAGATTTACCGTATTTATGCGAAATTTCTATCGTGATACGAACATTCAATGACTATCGTCGCCAATACACCGATACAGAGGCTGCATCATATTTATAAATGCGCCCTGAATTTCTTCACCCATGGTCACCCCACAACAGCTGGGGTTCGAAGTGCAGCGGAGCACTTTATTTCCGAGATCATTTTTTAGGGAAAAATGGTAATTGAGTAGTGACATATGGTGATATAGTGAGTGTGGATGATACGAGATCAAAGAGTTGACCTAGAAAGTAGATACAACCGTGGGTCGGGTTAAAAGTAGTTTGTGTGTGTGTCACAAGTTTATATGGACGGCCTCAGAGAAAGGGGGCTTAACTTCTATTCCGTAAGTATTCGGCGTAAGTGAATCATTAGCCCACCGCAGACAGCTAGTCTACGAAAAGCTGTCTTACTAAAAAAAACTAGTTTCTGGTTTTAAGAAAATTTATCAGTAATTTGCAATTAAATATTACTGGGGGGATGGAAGTTTGACATGTCTTTTGCTTCTATATGGACCGGGCGGGTGTTCCGCGGCAGAGAGACAAAATGGAATGTTATTGTTCGCAAAGGAGAAGTAGGAGAGGGGATGACATCTTATTTGCTTCCTGTGCTTCTATATTCCCGCAGGGGACACCCACTGGGTCGAAAGACTTATGGTGTTTTGGGTTTAGCGAACCCACGGACCTGAGCTACGCAAGGAGGTGGTGTATAGGGTAAAGGGGCCTTGGCGCTGATCCCTATGCATGCCTTTGGGGACTGACGACCCCACGTACCTTAGTTATGAAGTTAAGGTGGCTGAGTGACGGCCTCACTAGTGGTGTCCGTCGTTATATGCCACCAGTGTTGTATGATGGTCTCTTTGATTCCGTCGTTATATGACACCTGGGGAGTGGTGCCCCCGCATAACGAACTACGAAAGGGGGCTATATATGTTGAAAGGTATCTTGGATGATTCCTATTGGAGTAATCCTATAGGTGCCATGAAGCGGAAAGGTTGCTGGGGTTTACCAGTGTTCTGATTCCTAAACTAGATGATGACACGGCTTTGGGGTCTTCCCAAGCTCTGATTCTAAATTAGGTGTGGATTGGTGGAAAGTGAGAGATACTTATAGATATGTAGATTCCTATACTGCTTTGGGGCTAGACAATCCCACGTACCCAGTCAATTGGCTAAATAGTACCTGAACATGGCGCCGGTCTGTGATGGGAAAAGAAGCACTATCCCCATTTGAGGAGAATGCTTACTAGTACGTGAGGAACTGAAGCACTTTCAACTCTTTTGGGGATAGTGGGTTTACCTGAGCCCGGAGTGCACTCCTTAATCAGCAAGATATTCCGTAAGGATATTGAACGGTGAGATCATTTCGGCTTTTGAGAAGTCAATAGCAAATAATGAACCACGGGGATGGGTGTGCCCACAGTACCAAGGTACTGGCACATCAAGGTGTTGGACTCGTGGGGGCTGTGTGTTATTGTTAAGTCGGCTAAGCTAGGTCGCAGCCTATAATGGTACGGTTCTGAGGAAAGTGCATGTTCCAAAGTGGTAATCCTTCTGACTTCGGTCAGAGAAAACGCCATCCCGTAAGGGGGGAGGTTAAAGCCCCGTGCTAGGTACTCCTTAAGGCACCGAATGTAGACGATTGCGGGAGTTCATGTGCTTCTATATGGACTGCGCGGGTGTCGCGCAGTGGAGGGCGTGTGTCTCTCTGTTTACTTTTTACTAGTTCGTATGTGGTGGAATTACGTCCAGAATTTAGTGTATGTACAGTAAATGGTGGCTTCATCTCCTTCTATATGTCTCTGTGGAATTTACATCTACATCCACGATTGTTCGGCAAATAGCAATTGATGACAAGCGAGATTTGCTGCACATCAATGACGCGGGTTCACTCATTGGTCGTGACCAGAACTCGACTCTGGCCCGATCGGAATTCCTTCGTGATCTCGTCACGCTCCTACTGCGGCATATCGCCGTATTTTCAGTGATTTTAAAGGAAAAATTTATTCCTTTTAATGATTTCAAAGAAAAAATCTTCCAGGCATTACCCGTGGTCCGTGGTTCAACTAAATTTAGTACATAGCTTCTTTTAGTTATTATAAGAACCACACGGTTATATTTTGGTGCTGCTGGAGATGTGCGTCAGGACAAAAGGACTCTCCTAATCATGAAATTAAACAAAAACCAAAGCTGGTAGGCATGGGTGTATTCAGAATCGTGGTAATGAGACCAATGCACTGGAGTTCTGTTAAAGACATTTTGAGTCCTTCGGTTAGGACTGATGGCATATTTTGCGTCTTTTGGAGAGGAAATGGTCATTCTTGGAAAAGAAGTGATATCAAGGGATGATCGGTATCATATGTATGGGGAAGATGAGGCGAATGCAGTAGACTACTGTTGCAGGTACTTTCAGTCCTTTGGGGAGAAGAAAAGGATGTTCTTCGCAAAGAATCGATATCTAGGTAAGATGAGTATCATAAAACGGGGGTGATGAGGCGAATGTAGTAGACTACACTACAAGGCATTTTGAGCCCTTTGGACTAGAAAAATGGTATTCCTTGCAAGAAAGCGATATCTAGGCAGGATACCCATCATACGACTGGGGATCGTGGTACGAATGCACTAGAGTACTGTTTATGGTGTTTAAGTCATTTAGTTAGGAAAAGAGCATCTTCTTAAGCATGAAATTAAACAGAAACCAAATCTAGAAAGGATCAGTTTTGACTTAAGGAACATGTAGGATATAAACAGCTCAACGGACATAAAGGACTGAAAGACGTAATTTCACCTAAGACAACTCATAGTGATGCCAGAGGAATATTTACTCAATGATGTCCACCTAAATTATTAGGTCCTTGGGGTAACACTTTTCCAAGCAAATCATGTACAACTTAAAAGCAAATGGATGAAAGTGAAATGTATTTACATGGGACTGGCCTAAAGTGCCTATGAATTCATCGCTCTTTTTGTATCATTCAGACAGCCCAGCCCGACACATATTCTGATCTACCGACTTTATTTCAAGTTTAAGTGAACTGGAGTTCAGCGTGGTAATGTAGAACCATGGCTCGGACAATTCCAAACTCACAAATTGGTAAAACTTATAGAGAATAAATTTAAAATTTAGTTTTAAGATTTAGGTTCTGTAAAATGGAAGTTGAGAATCTGTGGAGTTAAAATTTGGTATTAATTGCAGTAAACGGTTTTGGGTGTTGTTCTATGTATTAAAAACCTTCACGTTGGTAATCAATAGTACATAATGATAAATTTTAAGCATTCTAAACCAGTTTTGGAATTCGTATCCGCGTTCTTCCCCCATAAAATGCAAAAAGATGTGATATCTCCAAAAACAACTTTCTGGTAGGCAGACAAAACTTTTTCTTGTATATTTAATCTCCCAAAAACAACTCTGTTGATGAGCTGATCGGCTGATGAGTTGTTTTTTGGCGGGAAATTTTTTACAACAGATTTATTTTTGAGAGATAAGATATATTATACAAGAAAAAGTTTTGTCTGCCTACTAAAACGTGTTGCTAACAGGTAGAAAATTTGTCGCTTAAGTGGTAAAAAATCGAGGCAAGCCAAGTCATTTGCAAATGCTTCGTCTTTTGCATGGTAGTACTTCCTGGTCCACTCATAATGAAAAATTGGAAGGCAGACAATTAGGGTGTTGGTAAAATAGAGGCAGACAACATCAAAGGTGATAATTGACTGAAGTAAAGTCATTTGCAAATGTGTACTTGATTTCAGTACCTTTGGTTAGGAATCCACCCACAAGTCTAAATGCAAAAAGGCAGACAAAAATTCCGTTGCTAACACCGTGACAGACAAGTTTAAAATCCTGAAATTTGCATGAAAAAGGTGGATTACGACGTACAAGTCCTACAAAACTCGACTCTATTCGAATGTACAATCTTGATCCGAACGACATTTTTTAGAGGACACTCCTCTAAGTGTCAGTGCAAACAACCAAACCAAAATTCCTTTTCTAGCATCGCGGCCGCAGCTGTCAAAATGTTGACAATTGGAAATTTGAACATTGTTTAAAGCATGTATAGATGAAAAAAAAAACAAAAAAAATATAAAATGGAATACATCTTCAAAATCGCGAGTAACTCAACCTTCCTCATGTGCAAGATTCTTGATCTGAAAATCATTGATTCAGGACACTCCCTTAAGTGTCAACGCAAAAAGGAAGACAAGGCGAGCGCAAAATGCCGGAAATTGAAAATGTAGGTGTTACGAAAGTTAAGGAATAGGAGAAAAAATCGCGAATACTGCGACCTTAGTCATGTGCATAATATTGATTCGAATGCACTCCATCAAGTGCAAAAAGGAAGAAAAAAATCCGTTGCTAACACCGTGGCAGAAAACCTTAAAATTTTGAAATTTGTATGAATATTGTAGTAGTCCGGGTGGCGCAACGGCTAGCATGTTCGCCTTCTACACACTGGGCCCCGTTTCGATTCCAACTGAATGCGGTTGTTTTCGATAAAAAAGGAGATTTACGTGTCGGACTATGAGCTCACTCAGCTGTTAAATGAGTACCCATTTATGGGGTAAATAACTCGGTTGAGCGTGTTGGTGATCACACACATCAGCACAAGTCATACCGTCACGATCTAGAAAATGAGATGATGCTAACTCATCTCGAGGCCATGGTTCAAATTGGACTGTTGCGCTAGTTATTTATTTTATGAATATTGTGGAATATGACATAAAAATCGTAAATAACTGAATCCTTTTCGAATGTCAATTTTGATGCGAACGATATTTTCTTGACATTTGCTTAAGTGTCGCTACAAAAACCCAAACCGAAATTCCGTTGCTAACACTTCGGTGGACAAGCGTCACCACCAAAAGGAAGTTAGCTCCTCGTCTAACTTCCTTTTGCCTCGATTTTTTACCACTTGTGTGACAAATTTTCTACCTGTTAGCAACACGCTCCGGTAGACAGATTAATTTTTTTCTTGTACATCTAATCAAGTGCTATTCGATGATATATATTAGAACTATTTGCAAATGACTTTGTTTTTTTGGTTGTTGGCTCTAGGTATATTTCCTAATCGGTGTCGATGTCGTCGATAGTCGTACAGCTTGCGAGGCCGTGCCAATTTGTCTTCTAGGCAGATGTGCTGTCTTCTTCGTAAAAACTGGTTTCAGCTACTGTTGTTGTTCTTATCAATTCGTCGCTATCTCGGGTGGAAAGTTTTGCAAAATCTTGAACGTCCTTGCCGTTCAAGAAGCAGCAAACTGAAATATGACGTGTCATGGTCTAATACAAAAATGCCTTCTTTGCGTGCGTTGATTACCGTGTGCCTTCTGTCGTATGCGCTCCGTTTATATTTTAATTGGCATGACGTCCATGTCAGAGCAACAACTGTCAATCTCAATGGCTCACTATGAACAATTTCCTGATGGCCTATCGAATACCATTGTGTGGACGAACAACATTTGAATTGACATTTGATGTATGATGGCGGCCATTAAAGTCAGCACCGCGATGGGCCATTGTCTGGAGCAGCCATTAGAATCTGCACTACAAACACTCTCTCTTTCTCTCAATTGTCCTAACCCCTTGTGGGGTATAGCGCGTCAACTGTTCAATGTGGCCCAGTTGACGTTTCGACGGCATATATTGGTTTCGGAGAATGCAGTTGTCAGCATGCACCTCCTGCACATCCATGGCCACGAACGTCGTCGTGGACGGGATTCGAACCCGAAACGCCGGTAGTCAAACATGAGACTGCCTCAACACACTGCGCTACTGGTCGCCCCAAACTATCGTACAAATACAAACCATTAAAAACCGATACTGAAAAAACCGAAAGTATAATACCCTTCACGAGTTGTGACTTATCGTGCATTTGCCACTTTGAAATTAGTAGTAAAACTTGTTCCGATTTCACTGTTCCTATTAGAGGTATACGAAATAATGGGTCGATTTCAACCAAATTTAGGAACGTGGTTTGACAGTCAATATCATTGAATAATATGAAATTTTGTAAAGATATAATATTTAGAAATAAAAGTTTTTCTCACAAAGACGAATTTTTGGACCGGTCGTTTCTATGGCAGCCATATGACGTAGTGGCCCGATTCCGTTGGTTCCGACATATGTATATAGAGCGTGCAATATAAAGAAGGTTTGTACAAAATTTCAGCTTGATAGCTTTAAAACTGAGGGATTACTTTGCATAGAACCAGACGGACAAAGCTTAATCGACTCGTCTGATCATACTGACCCAGAAAATAGATAGTTTATATGGTCGGAGATCCTTTCTTCTGTGCGTTGTAAACTTTATGACAAAGTTAATATACCCTATCATATCCGTGAAGGGTATAAAAACGGGGTAAACCGGAACTTGGAAAACCGAAAAGCGGCACTCGAAAAACCGGGAAAAGAACGGTACACGAAAAACCAGCGAAAACGAAATTTAAAATAATTAAATTAAATTAATTACCTGTATGAATTTATTCCGAATAGAATTTTTGAGGTTATGTCTCATCAAGGAGGTGAAACTCATTATGTATTGATAATATTTTCCAAAATATATTTTAATTATTTGTTTTTGTTGATGTTGTGTTTTACTATATTTACACTGAATCTATCCTAATGATCGGGAGTGTATGTGTAGATGTTAGCAGTTTAATTTAAAAAATTGTCTCCATCTGTACAAAATTTTCGCTTGACTAATCCTGTTAAATATCAGTTGATCCAAAAATTGTAGACCTTTTTCTTTTGAATAATTCAAATATTTTATGCTTATTTTCCGGTCTACAAGTCAAAATTTTCAATTTGTCTTCCTGACAGGCTGTCTGCATTTCTATTAGATTCACCGATAATAAAAACAGCATAATAAAATGGAATATAAATTCAGAAACATATTGGCTTCATTTTTCAGGAGTTCTTTTCCACTCCTGTACAAAATAAAAAAAAACCCTGGAATCTGTGAATGTTCAACTAAAGGCAAACAGATAATTCGCATTCATGTCACACGCGAAGAGTAACGTTTTGTTCGTGACACTTTAAGAATCCTCTGTCTTTTTTATATTTCGTCTACAGCAATGTCTTCTACGTCCACTTCAAGAATGTCCGGGATAAGATGATGTAAATCGGTGTCCCAAGGTGCGGCCAAAAGTCTTTTCCATGTCCTTTGGAGTTCACTGAAATGGATAAATGATGTGTCACCGAAATCTTGTGGTCACTTTGAAATCTCATTTTCATTTCCACTCTTAAGGATGATTGCAATTTAATTTCCCTGGAGTAAGGGTCTCGTCAAGTGGTGAAGTTCTGCATAAAATATAGTGAGGGGCTTTTAGAACATAACTATCCGTAGAACGACATGAAAATCATCCGACGCTTAAACGGGCACTCATCTTGTGGTAATGAGTAACTTCTCTACCTATAGTAACGATGCTCGCAATCCTTATCTGGTTGTCGGGCATAAAAAGGCAATAACTTTTGCTCCGAAATGGACTCTGAATTGGATGCGAACATTCTGACGAGATTAAGGACAAGACCACCACTTGCAATTTATCCTCAACATTATTTCGCTTGGGTAAGGTCGGTTCGGTGGACTTTGGAGAAAGGCGGCTGGGTAGTCATATAGGCACCTAGTATAGTTCATTGTGGTGGTGCATACCGAAAAGGACTATAACTGAAAAGGTATGGCTGAAATGAAACGTGAATGTTTGTGGACTGAGATGAACGTGTAATGCTTGAGTGAAATTGTCCCCCGAGCGCAAAACATATTCATCTACTTGAGACTGATGAATGAACGTGTCGGAAATTTCATCAGAGCGTTTTCCAGCGTGACGGAAGGATTTTCGGGGCAAAATTTACGAAGCGTGGGAGGGATCTAGATATTACGGTTTTCAGTTATCTTGAAATGAAACGGATCACGTTTGCGGGATCCATCTTAAGCCGGAATAGATCTAGACTGTTGGGTACTCGAAAAGGATTTGTAAAATTTATCAAAATCTGTAACGAGGAATGTCCGGAGGTCGGATTTTTTTTGCGACTACATTAGTAGTTTGTTCTCAACTATTGTTCAGTGACTTAAAAAGGAAAGGAGGAACTTATTAATTTTGAAGTTGGGTATAGATGTCTACTGTGCCATCTGCGCATCTGAATATACCAAGCAACTCATTTTTTCAATTCATGCAGATAGGTTAGGTTAGTTAGGTAAGAGGGTTGCCGCTTGAACAGATCGCATTAGGCCTCCGATTTGGGTCCATTTGCTAATTAGCCAGCGGAGGGTGACAGGTGACCACTGCGCTAAATTGAATCAGCTGATTCAAGGAGACGACACTTGCCGCTTTTGCTAGGTCTTGAAAGCTGTCATGTTGAGGCGTTTCCAATTTAGAGCTGCACAGTCACACAAAGTATGTTCGATGGTGTCCTCTTCCATCTGACATCTTCTGCATAAAGGTCGGTCTCAATATTCTCACGTCAACTGCGGTAAAACAGTGTCCTGTG